>JARWLC010000001.1:132888219-134193219 GCA_033318265.1 Phyllotis vaccarum
CCACACAGGGGCCAGCTAGGAGGTCAGCTTGCTGGGTGGTGTCAGCTAGACCCTCTTGGACTGATATGGGTCTGGGGTATGCTGACAGATTGTGGAGAAATCGTTATGGCCAAAGGGACTCTTACTGCTGCTCTCTACAACAGATGATATTCACCCACTGTCATTACCCCGGCCTCATCCCATTGCCGAGCCCAGATGATAGTGCAGAAAGAGACCTTGGATGCTTTTGGAGGTTGACTTCGCTTAAGATCTCTCTGATGCCCTTCCTAAACCTTTCTTAGGCTTCTTTCCACCTAGCTTCCCTACCCTCTGCTTGACTCACGGCAGACTGCCATGTTCTGATGCTTTCTCAGCTTCCTGTGTATTTTCCTCAGTACAGCCTGGCGTGCACAATCTGCTCTTAGCCTCTGCTTCTTAGAGAACTTGGGCTATCTGTGAAAACATCTAGTGATTTCTCATTTCATAGCTCATTAAAAAAAAGTATTTAGAGAGACAAAGGACTTTTTCTTTAAAAGATTTTTAAAAAAGATTTACTTTATGTGTATAAATGGTTTGTCTGCGTGTGTGTACGTGTTCCACATGTATGCCTGTTACTATCAGATGTCAGAGAAGGCATTGGATTCCCTGGGACTGACGGTACAGATGGTTGTGAGCCTCTGTGTAGGTGCTGAGAACTGACTCCAGGTCCTCTACAATAGCAGCAAGAGTTCTTAACCATTGAGCCTACTCTCTAAATTTAACAGAGGACTTTTCTGAGGTTATAGAACTCTTGGAGGGAAGGAAATGGGCTTTCCAGAAAGCAGGCCACATCTTTGCCATCATGTGTGTTTGAGAGGGAGAATACCGAGTGGATCTCGGTTATGACCTCCACTTACCGCGTCCGGTTTCTTTGTGGTCCGAGTTTTGTCCCAGGCAAGGAGCGTCAAGATTAAATAAGTCTACACTCAGGAGTCGTTTAGGTTCCATCATTCAGGCTCTCTCTGACATTGAGAGACCTGAGCTTTATTCAGTACATCTTATATCTTAGACCTGTCTGTCCCTTAGCCATGCTTCTCTCCTGCCATGCATCTCGCCTAGCTTTTTCCCCTCTAGCTTCCCGCCATGCTGGATTCCTTCTGCCCCTTCTACTCACACTGACTCTAATCCATGCTTGTCCCCAGCTTCTGCCTCTTCTGCCACTTCTCCCTGTGTCTCTCCTCGTGTCCCCTTTTGTCTCCCACTATCACCTTAACTCTCCTTCACACCCTGCCCCCTCATCAGGCACACCCAAGGTCTCGAGTCTCCCAAGAGGCTAGCACTCAGCAGGTGGCAGCGTCTATAGTGCAGGGAAACAGGTTTTTCCCTATTTCCTCTATAAACATAGGGTTTTAGTAGGATGGGCCATTAAAGGCCAGAATGGCACTTACTCGGGAGACAACAGGAGAAGACTTGCATGAGAATTTTTTCAAAATAGTCTCCCTGCCCCATCTTTCACTCAGTATTCACCAGCTTGAAGGTTTCAAAGGTATAGACAGTACCTGCCCTACTTACATCTATCCTAGTCGGTCGCCAAAGCTTGGGCTCCTGACCACAATGTTGAGAGTACTGTTTAAATGAGAGGGTTGCCATTGCCCTTCAGCTGGGGCAGAGGCAATGTGAACAGCCAGGTGCCAGTAAATGGATCTGCATACAGCAAAACAGAAGACAGCCAGAATCAAGGGGACATTCTTCCCACTTAGAGGAAACAGCACCAGCATGTGTCCAGGCACTAGCCCTAGGGAGGCTTTCAGCTAATTTCTTTTGCACCTGGAAGGGAATAGCACTGCCTCATGGCTTCCATCCTGCTAATTGCCACCATCTCCCAAGTGACACTGAGCTCAGTGTCCTGATAAGGTGCTCCCTAATAGTCTCTCATTTCCCTGCTGACATCAGAAAATAGTCCTGATGGGGTGAATGTTCTGCACTGAGCGAGGCATAGCTGTTGCTGAAGCCCCCAGCCTGAACCATTAGGGGACCCCAATCAATAGTGCTCAGGCAG
Source organism: Phyllotis vaccarum (assembly GCA_033318265.1). Lineage (NCBI taxonomy): Eukaryota > Metazoa > Chordata > Mammalia > Rodentia > Cricetidae > Phyllotis > Phyllotis vaccarum. The sequence goes on from JARWLC010000001.1 coordinate 132,890,237, forward strand.
CTCTGCTCCCTGGAAGCGTTCATTCAGCACACTTGCTATTTGTCAGGCAGTTCCTCTCTAACGCTGCACAGTCTATGGCCCTGGTGCCTGAGTCTTCCCTCTTCCACAAAATGCTAAGGGGAGTTTGCACGTTCCAGACAGCATTGGCTTTCTCTCTTTGAAACTTTTAAAGAAAGGGAGTTTTACATTTGTGGGCACCAGGTTGTAGGCCTTCCTGGTGACTGGTTGATGGCAAGCAACAGAGTATTCAATTCTGGGAAGTATAAGCAAAGGAAGTCATAAGACAAAGCCTGTTTGGAACTCACCAGCGAGGCAAGATGATCACTAGCCAAGCTATTAGAAGCTGTGGACCAAGGACATTTTGTGGCTCTAGTCTAGGCTACTTGCTTCACACTTGGCTAACAGGGTGAACCAGCTAGATAGACTGTATCTTAAGATAAGTGAGTGTCCATTCCGGAAGAGGAGAGGATGCAGTGGGCCAGGAAAAAAAAATCACTGGGCAGGCAAACATTTACTGAAGGAAGCTGAAGGGCTAATAATGCCCAATGCATGGTAAACCAGACCTCCTCAGCCCATTAGACTTTCCTATTAGGACTGTGAGAGATCAGATCTAGAAGCCATGGAAAGAAGATACAGATGGGTTGGCTGAGTGCCAGCTAGCCGCACTGATGCTTGGATTGTTACCTTTGAAACAGAGTTAGAAACATTGGGCAGTTAAAGCATTTGGAAAGTGACTGGAGGTGTGACCTCAGTGACACTTTGAAACCTTTAGGAAATTCTTCCTGGTATTATTCTCATCAGAACTTTTTGATGGCTTGTCTGTTTTAAATGAAGGCTGCTAATTTTCCCAGGTAATGGGAACAAGGTGAGATTTTTGATGAATTGGAGAATATACAGAAGATGTCTCTTGAGATGCTGGAGAAGAGCATTGCGTGCCTCCTGGGAAGATCCTGGGAAACAGAATGGCATCCATATAGGATACCTTAATCCTTTTAGACTTCTAGCTCCTTGTGGAAGGAGGGCAAAAGCCAGAGTTTGTTCTCTGCTAGTTTCTTGGGGACTAGCACCAAGTTTGACTTCTGAATTGTCTCCGAAAAAAACAATTCTGAATGAACGAATGAATGAATGAATGCTAGGAGGCCAGTGAAGGCTAATTGTAAAGTGCTCACCCGCTGTTCACATCTCCTTATACAACCAAATGGAGTCCCTTGGTGTGGCTGTTGGGACTGTTGGAGCAGAAGCAGACCTCACAGGTTCTCCTTATCTAAAGCTTTAGTGCTGGTAGAGTGGAGAAGGGGAATGAGGAGTTAGGGATAGAGGAGGAATTTCATGATTCAAAGGTAGGGCCTGCAGGACAGGAAGTTGGGGGTGGGCAGGAAATGCCTGTAAAGATCCAGGGGTAGGACAATGACCAGGAGCTTCATTAGCACTGACTAGGGGTTTCCATGGGCTCTTATAAGATAGAAGAGATTTGCATACATAGAGACAAAGGGACACAGGCAGAGGATGAAGCCAGTGCAAAGCACAAGGTAGGAACCTACAGTCTGTACTTTTGTACTCAGGTGTCCTGAAAAACTCAGAAAGGTGGGCACTGGAGAAAAGGGAGGCTGCGATCAAGCCAAGGAGAGACTTTAATATTGAGCCAATATACTATTTCGGATCCATATTTTACTTTTCTCCTATGAATGAATGAATCTGTAAACATGAACACAGGTTGAGCAAGAAGAAAGTAGCAACCTGTTTGACTAAATCTGTCCAATCCAGTGATGACAGGCTGGGAAGAGTCACCCTCCCAGGTGAGTCCTTTGTTCAATGCCATGGAGCTAAGCAGCCTCCTGTGAGCTGCAGCCAGGACCCAGGCAGGGGCATGCTGGAGCTTTTAGGACAATGTCTACAGCCTTGTGAAGATCTCCAGAAATCTTTCTCCATCAGAAAAAACAATTTAGCCACTTAGGCTAACAAGGTAAGCTAAGTAAAACAAAGTATTTCCCCTGAGTAAAATTTTAGGGGTTTTCAAACGGTTACTTTACTCCTTGACCCCACTAGATAATATTAGGGGTTTCACAATCAAAGCGTTGTCTCTAGCTAGAAGCTGGGGTCACTGATGTCATTCCTATATGCTACTTTAAGTGGAGGTTGGGAAGGTAGGTTTTGACAGAAAAGATATAATCTGAGCCTTGAAGAAGAAGATTTTTCAGGGACCTGGTGGTGGGGACAGCAATTTCCGGAGGAGTCAGAGTTGCAGCCATGTTGGCCGAGGGCAGTTTTGCAGAGATCTAGCAACCAATCCTAACACGTTATTAGGTGTTTGGTTATTACTGAAAATGTCTTGCATGCTCAGTCTGACAGCAGCAGCAGCATCATCGGTGAGATGATTGAAATGCCTGCATTAGGCAGCTAAATCCATAATTGTTGGCCTCAACCACATAGGGAGGGGAGCTTGGCTAATCCTAATATTAGCAGGTTGCAGGACCTCATCAACAGCCTGTTACAGAGGGATGCTGTTCCCAGGATTCCAGGGAGACCTAGGGAGCTCTGGAGGACGGAAGTGCTCATTCTTAACTGTAAAATCCCCTGAGAGCAGCAGGCTGTTAAAGAGTCAGTGTGGGGCCATTTTTCTTTAGTGGAACTTGCCTTACAGTCTTACAGGCTGCATATTTCCTGGTTATAATAGTTTGGAGAAAAATATTGCTAAATGGCTGCATAAACAATTTTAATTGGCCTGGGCTCCCAAAATGTGCTATTTTTGTTCTGTTGCCAAGCATGCTTTTTTACTAGCTAATTATGCCCAGCATTTAACTTTTGGGGGGAAAAAAAGAAAGAAAAAAGAAACAGGAAATAAGGCATTCATTATTGGAGTGACAACTTTTCGACAAGCCCACATTTCAACATCCATTGTGTAATTTCCTCTCTAGCTTACAGTTAGTTGTTCCATGAGGCCACTGGAAACAAAACACCTCCTTCAGTGGGGGCTGGGAGGTGGTTTGTTCAATTCAAAATGCCTGTTTATTTTCACCTCAGGCAGAGGGACAGGTTCCCTCAGGCCACTGGAGCCCACCTCATGAGTCTCTGCCTTGTTGGGCTCCTGACAGAAATTCCCCACTAAGGTTTCTGCTGGGTGGTTTGTGACTATCCTGAGCTCCGCTGTCAGGGATTGTGCTGTGCCTGTTGTTTATGCAACACTTCAAGACTCCTGGGAATTTAGGTAACTCTCAGAGTGACACCTTTTTTGCCTCGGTGAAATTATAAAACACAGCTGATTCCAGTTTGTTAGATATCTATTCCCTGAAAGTGAAGTTAGGCCACTTTGTGCGACTCATTTTCAACTTATTATGTGAAAATTATCACAGTGTATGTCATACGTGCACAGAAAGCACACAGATCATGGAGTATATAAGCTCAAATGTCATGTGATTCCCACAAGAGTCATTAGTATAATTGTTACAGTACTCTGGCCCTTCCCTATTACCCTTGTCCAATCACTTTCCTCTACCTCTTTAAAGACTCTAATGTTATTTAAACTTCATATAAATTGAATCATATAATATGTAGTGTGTGTATTTTTGTTTTAATGTACAGTATCTGTTATTCTACTTGGCTTTATGCCTCATAGCTGTATCTCATTCAATGCCATTACTATATATATTCCATGTATCAATATAATGTGGGTTATCCATCTAACTAGAAAGGACATAGAGGCTATTTTTTTTGTTGCTATTCTGATCGATGCTTCTTTGAATTAATGCACATGCTCACACACTCTGAGGATTAATGAGGATATGATATGTGGGTCATACATACAGTTGGGGTTCATGCTCAAATGTTACGGCTTATATCAAACAGTTTGCAAAGTGGTGTATGTATGTGAGCCCCCTTCTCCTTGCCTGTTAGCACCTGATACTATTCAATTTTTTAATTGTAGCATGTTTTGTTGTTGCTCATTGTGTTTTAATTTTCTTGCTGTCCCTAGATATTAATATAGAGGAACACATCTTTATGTGGGTATTCATTAGGATAGTAGTTGGGAAATAGTTACAAGTAATTGAAATCAGGAGAATGTTACTGTAAAAGGGGAGAGATTTCTCTGAAGTGTTCTATTGAATTATACAATTTTAGAACGCTCACGGAGGACTGTGCCAGGGGGTGTGGAGGAATCACAAAAGCTCATCACTGATTCACCATCAATACCTTTTAAAGCAATAAGTTATTGACGTCTTCCTATCTCTTTGAGTATAATCTTTTTCTTTGGGTGCTGAGGATCAGAACAAGGGTTTTGTGCAAGCACTCTACCACTGAGCTACATCCCAGCCTACAGCATCATTTAAAGTTTTTTAAAATTACATTTATTTTGTGTGTGTGTTATACATGTCACTATGCATGCATGTATGGCTCAGAGAATATCCTAAGGCGTATAACATTTATTAATCCAAACACATAGTTTCCATTTTTCATTGTTATATATACATTAAATACATTATATTTATTGTTATATATATTATATACATTAAATAAATAAAAATAAATAAAACAAAATAAATAAATGTTATATATACATTATAAATAATAAAAGGCTATATATACATTAAACACATATTTCATTGTTATATATACATTATATACATTAAATAAATAATACATTAAAAAATCTCGTGGTTATGTTTGGGTATATCTGCAAAGGTCAGACTATTTCAAAATTATAGTACTTTAAGGGCAAACAAAAATACATAAGGACATATGACTACTTAATTAGCTGGCTAGCTGGTTCTTTGGTCTGTCCTTGATGATTATCAAAACCAAGAGTGAGTAAATGAGTTGAAATAACAAAGGTCCCGGGGTGGATCCAGATCATATAAGCCCTATTTGGCTCCATATTACAAAACTGGTAATAATAGTTATTATTATTTAATGAGCATATTATATAGCAAACCATGTCTTAGACACTTCTTATCAGACGCTACCATTTAATCTTCATAGATGTCTTGGTTTCTTCTCTGTGGTGACAAAATACCCCCTAAAAAGCAAGTTAAGGGAGAAAGATCTCACAGTCTCAGATTACAGGCCACATGGCAGAGATGTGACAGTGGCGGGAGCTTGAGGGAGCTTCTCATGTCACATTTATAGTCAAGAGCAGAGAGCAATGGATGAATTCATGCTGTGCCCAGCGCACATTATCTCAGGTGGCTCTGGGTCCTCTGCTCAGGGAATATCTTCCCCACAATTACAGTGGGTCTTCTTACACCAATTAATGTAGTCAAGAGAGTCCTCCACAGGCATGCCCAAAGGTATCACTGTCTAGATAATACCTCACTGAGACTCCCCGGTGACAATGCTAATCATCACAACAACTTTACAAAATGGATTATATCACTGTCCCAGTTTCTTAGGGCAAGGAGCTGAGGCTTAGAAAGGTTGAGAATCTCACAAACACAGAGAGGGAGGAGATGGAGCCCAACTGTCTGGCCCTGGAGTCTCAACTCTTGACCATCGTGTCAGTGCTTCTTTGTGATTCTGGCCACACTTTCCGATTTTATACATAAATGTATTTCACTGCCAAGAGCAATACTTTGCAGTGGGATGATTTCCGTACAGAGGAATGAGATTCCTTTCCATATCACTTCATTTACAGCTTCCTTTGTGGCTCCTCCCATTGAGAGCTGAAAATTATTTCCCACCCCTGATGATCTGACTTTGTGACTTGCCTGGCCAAATGGAACGTGCTAAGAATGACAACACATTAGTCGTGAGCCTAGATCTCCAGAGCTTGCTTTTGATCTTTTTGATCCTCTGATGGGAGAGGAGACATAAGGAGGAAGGCCAGGATGAAGATCTCCAAGCCAGCCGCAGTCAGTCAAGTCAACCTACCTTTAAGTGTAGATGCCCAAGTGAGCATCTGAAGCCCAGTGAAACCTCCCAGCTGAGTCAAAGACTCACGAGCTGAGCATTAATTGTTGTATGGTATGATGTATTGTGCCATAATTGTGATGTTAGGTAACTCATACTGTGGTAGCTATATACAAGGAGTGAGGTGATTTATACTGCAGTGTATACGATAGACAATGTATAGGATAATGTTTACTGTACTGGCTATGTCTAATGAATGGGTGATGTGGGAATGTCTTTCTGTATGCTATGGATATCAATTTTTAAATAAAGGAGCTATTTTGGCCCTTGGTGAGCACCATAGAAGAATTAGGTGGAGAATCAGAATAGGTAGGAAAAGAAGGGCCGAATCAGAGACAGATTGAGCCAGACACCAAAGAAGAAACGTGAGGAACACAGGTGAGCCACGGGCCACACGGCAGACAGATTAACGGAAATGGGTTGAGTTAAGATGAAAGAACAATGTGTCTAAACCATAGGCCAAACAGCATGAACTTAATATAAGTATATGAGACATTTTGCGGGTGGGGGAGTGGAGCAGTGGCGGGCAGCTAGACACTGTGGGATGGCAGGTCTGGACCTCTGGCCAGCCAGGGCCAAGAAACCTCATTGTAACAGATGGGATACTAACAATCAGGTCATGAAATGCTTTGTAGATCTGAGCACAACTTGGCCTCAGCACAGCTAAATGTCAAGCTGCCACTAGGAAAGTGTCTCTTTCCTGAAGCATGTAGGATCTCTGTTCCTGAAGCATATGGATATGTGGTTTCATGCAAACAGCAGCCTGTACCATGAAACCACTTAGTACTGTGATGGCCCTCATCTCTTACTGTACACAGATCTCACAAGCTATGTACCACTGTGTGTGTGTGTATTTGTGTATATTGGTCATACAATTTAAATTGGATTTTTGTCCTTCATTCCTTGAGGAGCACAGAGTTTGTGGGCAGGAACATTTGAAAGACTACAACCCCTCCTGGGCCATCTGAAGGTCATGCATGGTCTTTCTGTGATGGAAAGGGCTAGGCTTGTGTTCTCTAACAGCCTCATTATCTTAGATCAAAGGTCTCCTCCCACTGCTAATCTGCATGTCCATCATAGGAAATATAGTCTTTCTTTAACAAGCCAGCTTTGCCGATGTGCCAAGACTTCCAGAGATTTCCAGACTGCTACTCCGGTCTCCCCGACTGTACACTCCAGATGATAATTCCATTCTCTTTTCTGCTCTTGTAGTTCAGCTGTATGTTGCCATGTAACTAATCAACTACAGTTAGCAACGTGGCTAATGCTCTTGGACCTACAGATCAGTATATTGTCAAGGACATGGCATATGCTTGTTAGTGCTCTCAGGTTTCTGAGCTTGGATTGGGATGACTTGAGTGGAAGACACTGAAGTCAGTGAGAAGCTTCTCCATACATACCTGGTCTGCCAGTCGGGTTATCCCCAGATGGAACAGATTATCCCAAGCACGATGTCTTCAAAATGGTTGTTGCTAATGGCTAGTCCTAGCAGTATAAGATGAATGCCACAAGGTCTTTTGAGACTTCTCCTTGGAACTCAGTGTATGGCTTCATATCTCCCTTACTCTGTAGGGTAAGATGGCTACACTCCTGTTCAGAGTTCTTCAGAGGTAGGACACAGACACCATTTCTTGATGGGACAATTGTTAGACAGTTTGGAACCATAGTTTCAAACTGTCATACCTTAAAACTGTCTGCCCATTTTTGCCTAGTTGCAAAGATCACTTCCTGTGCATAACAATCTTTTCACTGTGGGAAAATGGCTCAGTGGTTAAGACCCCTTGTTCTCATAGAGGACCTGGATTCAGTTCTCAGCCACCATATGGTGGCTCACAATCACCCACAACACCAGTACCAGGGGGATTTGGTGCTTTCTTCTGTCTGTGGCAGGTACCGGGCACACACATGATCACATACCTATATGTAGGTAAAATATTCCTACTCATAAAATAAAGTGAATAAACCTTTTTTTAAAGAATCTTTTCATCATCATCATCATCAACAATAAATCCCCCAAACCAAAAACACCTCAAGCTTACATGGTAGGGAAGACAAGCATTAAAGTTTTCACAGACTCCACCACCACAGTCCTTTTGTGGGCTCTGGAGGTGCGCGCTGAAGTTTTGTAAGGTAAATTCATCCTTGCTGGGGTCTCACTAGACCTGGACAGTGGCCAAAGGCTTGCAAGCTCTCAGACGCTGACGGAGGCAACAGTACACTGTTGCAGGCTTGTTACAGAATGGGAGCGTCCACAGTGTGAGGTTTGATGTGTCTCCCCTAGTTGAGGGCTGGAGAACTGAGAATCAGGAGGGGGTCATGGGGCTGCTTAGAAAATAACCCTGCGTTCCTAAACATGTAGAAATTTATTTTAGATCTTTCTCCTTAGATCCATCTTCCCCCGACCTTCTGACCTTCAGGCTGACTCTCCCTGGCTGTCCCTGGCTGTCCCTGGCTGTCCCTGGCTGTCCCTGGCTGTCCCTGGCTGAGGGGTCTCAGTCTTCATCTGTCTCTTTCTTGGACATGCTTCACACTGTGGCAAGGAACAAGGCACTCGGGGTCCTGATGTGACGAGAAACAAAACCTATGGGCTACTCACGGAGTGACTTTGGATGTGTATTCAATCCACTAGAACTCAGTTTTCCTATCAGTCAAATCAGGACCTAAACCTTGAAGGACCTCTAAAATCCCTGAAGAGAGATGATTCCAGCACAGCAGGCACTCCTGAAATTTCAATCTTCAAGCTCAAGTGTATTTTCTGTCTTTTGCCTCACTTCTGGCTGGCTGACTTGCTCTTGCTGTAATTTATTTAACTGAGCCATGCTGAGCAGTTTGGAACTGAGTTTGCATGAATCACTGTCCATAAAATCAAGTTAAGTGGATTTCATTGCACACAGAGCACCTGTGTATATATACCGCAAGAGAAAGCCGGATTTTCTTGGCTCTTCCAGACCCCTGTTAGAATTGCTTCTCCACTGATACAGCATTCACCCTGTATTTATTGTCCATTGTTATAACAGCTTCCTTCAAAAAGCTGAAAGTAAAGCATTGGAAGCAATTTCTTCTACAGATCATTTTATATAGCAGTCCAGGTTCCCTATCTAGCCGGGAAAACTGACATTGATTTTCCCTATTTTATCAGAGTCGACAAATATAAGATCCACCTTCAATTCAGTCATCCCACAAATTTTTATTGAGTGTTATATGAAGTCATCTTGAGTTAGGTACAGGGCTGGAGTTCAGTGTTCTAAGACCTACAAACTGGGTCAAGTGTTAAGCAACAACCTGGGGTTCAACAATGTGAGAGGAGGTTGTTGGGCATAAAATGGCATATTCAATATTTTCTAAGTCAGGAGAAGGCAAACACAAGGGATGTGATACTGGGAAGGATTATGGGGAGTCTGGGATGGAGGTTGTGTGTGAGGCTGATTTCATTTTGGACCATAGGTTCATCCCCTACCCTCATGCCCCACTGACAAATCTGGACAGCTGTCATCTGAGTTCATCATGTTCTGTCAAAGGATGGGATGGGGTGGGAGTGGAGATGACATTTATGGGAAGAAATGCCCAAAGGGTCTGCTCTGGTGCTTGTGAAAACATATTTGAGAACTATTGTGAAGGATATAAAGGGATTTATTTCATTTTGTAACACAGCCAAAAGCATAGGTAGGCTGTGACTAAAATGGTGGCCGAGGAGACTGGCTTTTTGTGTCTTTGTTTTTATTTTCTATTGTGATAGAAGAAATGTACAGTCTCTGCTCTGCCTGAGAATAAACATTTCAGTTTTCCAGGCTGATTTCTAATGTTTTTGAAAATGCAATTCTATTTGCCCTCTCTGGGAGTCAGAACGACATACGTGGGATATTGCAGAAGGGTGTGGTGGCCTGTGCTGACAGTTTGTTTATATAATCCTCTTGAGAAAATCAAATTGATTAAAGTGACTACGTTTTGGAAGTACTTGCTTGAATCTATGACCTAAGCAACATTTGATTCACTTCACTGGTTCTGTTGGTGATGCTGTTTGGGGATAAGGCATGTCCACATGTCCCCACTAACCATTTGGGATGCTAATATGCTTAGATGGCACCGTTTCTGTCCTGGAGGAGTAATGTTGTGCTCTGGTGAGCAGTGATGTCTAATGGAAATACAACCTGAGGCACACAAGCAACTTAGAAATTTCACTTAAAACACCAACCTTTAAACATTTTTATTGCAAGGCTGGAAAGTGGCACTAGCGGCTCTTTGAGAGGACCAGGATTCAGTTCTCAGCACACACATTTGTAACTTCAGTTTCAGAAGATCTTAATATCCTTTTCTGACCTTGGAGGGCACCAGACACGACATTATACACGTATATATGCAGGCAAAACACAGACACACATAAAAGAAAAGACTGTGTGTGTGTGTGTGTGTGTGTGTGTGTGTGTGTGTGTGTGTGTGTGAGAGAGAGAGAGAGAGAGAGAGAGAGAGAGAGAGAGAGAGAGAGAGAGAGAGAGAGTCAGTCAAAGGACAACTTATGATAAGTCAGTTCTCTCCTTCCACCATGTGGGATCCAGAAATTAAACTCAGGTTGTCAGGCATCTGCTGCTATCTGCTGGCGCAGTAAATACTCTTGAAGTCAATTGCTGGTACATCCTTACACCCTGGAGACTATCTTGCTTTGTTCTCACCAACAGATCTTATTATATTTTTTCTATCAAACCTGGCTCATAAGGGACAAGGAACCCTGGGAAAGCAAGTGGGCAAACAGACAGGTCCAGGACATGAAGCCTGGACAAGCTGTAAATGTGGTATAAACAGAAGTAAGAGATAGTATAGTCAAAGACCCAAGGAATGTGTCAGACACTGTCTCTGGGAATGAAGCAGAAAATTGTATAGCTGGGTGCTGGGTAGTAACTTAGTTCTTGTCAGAGCCAAAGTCTGGGTTCTTCATTGCCTACGAGAGTTAAAGCAAAGAGAGTGGGCTGATGGCTCATTGGTTAACAGTACTTCTTGCTCTTGCAGGACCCAGGTTCAGTCCCAGCACCCACATGGTGGCTCCCAATCATCCCTAACTCCAATTCTGGAGGTTGGATGCCTTCTTCTGAACTCGGAGGGCATAAGGCATACATATGGCATACATATATACACACAGGACAAATACCCACACATATAAAATCAAGTAAAGGAATCTTTTTTAAAAAAATACACTATAAATGAATCTATAATGACAACAGAACAAAACTCCTCTAGGGAGCCAAGGAGCCTAGAGAAGGGCTGATGGTGAGCAGAGGCTTGTGCTAATGTAGTCATCAGTAGGCAAGTGTAGCTATTAAACACTTCTGATATGTCTTGTCTGAAGTGAGATGTGCCATGCCCTAAAGTCTATATCTGGCTTTTAAGACTAAGTTTAAAAAAAGAAGAAAAAACCCACAATGTACTAATGTTCATTTGCAGCAAAATCTACATTTCATATTAACTATTTTGTCTTTTTTAATTTTTAAATTTTATTATACTCTATGAGTATTTTGCCTGCATGCACATCTGTGCAGCACTTGTGTATCTGGTGTGTGATGAATATGGAGGCAAGAAGAAGGAGCTGATCCCATGGAACTGAAGTAAGAGATGGGAGTGAGCCACCAAATCAATGCTGGGAATCAAACCCAGGTTTTCTGGGAGAGCAGTAATTACTTTTAACCACTGAGCCACCTCTCCAGCTATGTACACTAACCATTCATTAATGTGAACACCATAAGGATTTAGAATACCAACAATGCTGTGCAACCTTCTATCTAGTCTGCAATACCTTCTTTATCTCAAAGGAAACAGCTCGCCCATCTGGCAGGGACTACCCATCCTCACTTCTCAGACTCTCTTAATACCAACCTGCCTTCAGTATCTGTAGATTTGGGTATTCTGAATATGTCACTTAACTGGAATCACACGTATATGAATTTTTGTCCCTAGAGTCTTCACTTTTTCTAATTTGAGGCTTATCCATGGGGAAGTATCTATAGGTTCTTCACTCTTTTGCATTGTTGGAATGACATTGTATTAACATACCACGTTCTGTGAGGCGGGTGTGCTGCTCACTGCTCACAGGAAGGCAAGAGCATGACACTATAATTAACCAATCTACTGATGAACAGTGACTTATTTATATCTTTGTTGCTATTGTTTTTGAGACAGGCTTTGAACTCATGACTTTCCTACCTCAGTTTCCTGAGAGCTAGGATTAGAGATATGAATACAGATACTGGTTCTATCTTTGTATTATTGTCCATAGTGGCACTATGAATATGAAGGTTCATGCACAAGTTTGCATTGCAATGTATTTTTAATTTTTCTTCACTTGTTTTGGGTCTTTATCTAAGAGTAGACCTAGTGGGTCATATGGTGATCCTACATTTAACTTCTTGAGAAATGGCCAATCTGTTTTCCAGAGCAGATAAACCATTTCCATAAGCAATGAACTTAGGTTCCAACCAGTTTCTACACATTCTTGTCTGCTCTTATTATTTTGCATTAAAAACTGTTAATTGGGACCATAAAGATAGCCCAGTTAATTCATTTGCCATGTAAGCCTGACAACAAAGTTTGATCCTTGAAATCCGTTACAGAAGGAGAGAGCTAACTCCTGAGAGCCTGGAAGTTGTATTCTGACCTCTACCCATCTGGCCTGGTGCACACACACTCTAATATCATATTTTCTATTTACCCATCTATCTATCTATCTATCTATCTATCTATCTATCTATCTATCTATCTATCTATCCATCTATATTTATCTCTCTCAAAAAGTAAAAAATTACTTATAGCCACTTTAATAAAACAGATATCTCACTATAAATTTTTAAAAATTAACAATATGCTATTTCAAGAGCTATTTTAGATTCATAGAAAATTTAATCAGAGTAAAGAGAGTTCCCATTTACTCTCTATCTCTACTTATGCATAACCTTTCCTAGTGTTAACACCTTGAGCCAAAGTGGTACAGTTATTTTCATCTATGAGCCTACATTGATATGCCACCATGTCCTCAGGTTCATGCTTTTGGTATTATACAGTTCATGAATTTTGGACAAATGCACAGTGGTGTGTATCCACTGGTATAGCATTATCCTCTGTACAAGCAGTTTCACTGCCCTAAAAATCCCATGTCCTAATCATTGTGGTTTCAATTTGCATCTCTCTAATGATTGAAGACATTCAGCACCAGTTTAGCGGTTTTCAAACAGTCTTGAGAAAGCCCCTTGAGGCCCACCATTGTGAGAAAGAGGGGAAGGCAGAACCCGTGGCTGTGGTACTCAAGAGCCTCACAACCCTACCTATCACAGTCATTTCACTTGCATCTAATCAACATGCTATGAAATATTCTGCCAGCACTAATGGTGCCAAGGCTAAGCTAACTGTGGCCCTTGATCTTGTGTTATCTGCACCCACTCTTGGCCAATGTCTTGAGATTGTTAATATGCCAAACTGAGAGTCGAGGCTAATTTTCTGAGTACTGGTCTATTTCCTCTCTATCATCCTGTCAGTAACAACAACAATAAGGGCAATTATCTGTTGTTAAATGCTTATGTTATGGTAGGTGCTGATATAACATTGTCTGTCATACAATTCTATCAGGACACATCTCTGTGTTTCATGCTGTGGTAATTTGAATGTAATTGGCCTCCATAATCTCAAAGGGAGTGGTACTATTATGTGTGGATTTGTTGGACCAGGTGTGTAGTAAGAAGTTTCTGGTCCTGTCTAGTCCTGAGGTCCAGTCCAGTAGTCCTAAATAATCACACTGAGTCTTATATTAATTATAAGATGTTTGGCTAATGGCTCAGGCTTATTGCTTGCTAACTCTTACTCTTAAATTAACCCATGGTTTTATTTATGTTTAGCCATGTGGCTTGGTACCTTTTTGCTCAGTGCAGTATTCTTATCCCACTTCATTGTCTTCTCTTGTTCTGCTCTTCTGCTTCCAAGAATTCTCCTAGTCTAGTTGCCCTGCCCCTACTTCCTGTCTAGCCATTTGACCAATCTGTTTTATTAAACCAGTGTTTACAGTGTACAAAAGCATAGTCCCACAGCACAGGTGTGGTGTTATTGGAGGAAGTGTGTCACTGTGGAGGTAGGCTTTGAGGTCTCATATATACTCAAGATACCATCCAGGGTATCATTCTACTTCCTGTTGCCTTCTGATCAAAATGCAGTCAGCACCATGTCTACCTGCCTGCTGCTGCCATGCTCCCTGACATGATGAACTCTGAACTGTAAGCCAACACCTCAATTAAAGGTTTTTCTTTATAAGAGTTGTCTCAGGCAGGAAGTGGTGGTGCTTGTCTTTAATCCCAGCACTTAGAAGGCAGAGGCAGGTGAATCTTTGTGAGTTCAAAGCCAACCTGATCTACAGAGCTAGTTCCAGGACAGCTAGAGCTGTTACGCATAAAAACCTTGCTTCACTGTCTCCCCTCAAAAGAGTTGTCTCTTCACATCAATTGAAACCATACTAAGGCACACAACATGAAGAGGCATGTTCATGTGTTGTAATGGTTAGCTTCAGTTGTCCACTTGATACAACCTAGAATCACCTGGGAAGACAGTCTTAATGAGAAACTGTCTATATTGGAATGACCCGTGGGCATGTCTCTAGGGAATTGTGTTATTAAGCTGATTGATGTGGGAAGACCCAGCCCAATGTCAGTGGCATAAATTCTCTTGGATATTGTTGTGTAGCAGTTTCCTCTGTGACTGAAGTTTTCCTTCCTGTAGGGAAGCCCCTTAAGACAGAAGGTAAACAACTCAAAATAGTTTCAGAAAATTCCTGAAACTAACCAGATTCACAAGGCCCTTCCCTTCCAGGATAAGCAATAAAGATGTCTAAGAGTCACTCTTAGATAAGCTGAGCTGCCAATGAACACTTCATCCCAGAAGACTCAGCAATGAAGACCAGCTGGCTGGAAGAGTCTTAGACTAACTGAGGCACCTGAAAAGGACATTCTCCAACCTGCTCAGCTGCCTGTAGGCAGTGTGCTCCAGGTTCCTAGGTCTGTGAGCTGTCACCCATGCTGGGATACACTTTGTTGATGCTCCTGTAGCAACCCCTCACCCATATTCCTGTAAGTAACCCCAGTAAATCTAATTGGTTCATGCAAATGAGCATGTCTGCATCTACGTCTCTCTGCTCTGGACTATGATTGTCATGTGACTAGCTACTTGAAGTTCCTGCCTTGACTTCCCCACAATGAAGGACTAGAACCTGGAAATTTAAGTGGAAACAAAATGATTTCCACCAAGCTGCTTTTTGTCAAGGTATCTTATCCCAGCAGCTGTCTTAGGGTTTCTACTGCTGTGATGAAGAACCATGGCAAAGTTAGGGAGAAAAGGGGCTTCTTTGGCTTACACTTACAGGCTTCTGTTCATTATTGAAGGAAGTTACGACCAGAATTCAAACATGGCAGGAACCTGGAGGCCAGAGCTGATGAAGAAGCCATGAGAGATGCTGCTTACTTGGCTTTCTCAGCTTGATATCTTATAGAACCTGGGACCACCAGCCCAGGAATGGCTCTACCCACCATGCCCACCCCCATTCATTACTAACTGAGAAAATGCTTTACAGCCTGATCTCTTGGAAGCATTTTCTCACTGAGACTCCTTCCTCTCTGATGACTGTAGATTGATTATGTTAAAATGATACACAAAATTCACTCGTTGCCAGGACAGCAACAGAGATGGAACTGGAACAGACCTGGGATGGAAGGTTTCTCCTCTCCATCTTTCTTCCACTTGCTCTCCCTGTACACACAGCCCTCATCTCAACATCCTCTCATCTTCCTGCCCTGATATACCTCCTGAAGATAAATTTTGGTAAACCATGTGCCCTTTAGTAACTGGCTGCTAGGTTTTCACAAAACTCCGAGAAGGCATTGATACTCTCTTTTCAAACAAAGGGAGTTAATTAAGTCTTGGCTGAGTAAAATCAATTGCCCAAGATCACAATTGTTAGATTCATATGCCCATTAACTTAAAGAAAGTTATAAAACTTCTCAATGGTTCAAATCATCAGAGTAGGTATGATGAAAGAGAAAAAGATACCAGCTAGCCAAACAACTTTATCCTCAAAGATCACCAGTGAATTAGAGAGGTACAGGGTAACACAAGTGTCCATTGTACACATGATTCATGAACAAGATTGGGGATCTGGTTCCAATCCCCACATAGCAGAAAATCCATTTATAGCCTCAGATTGTTCCCAAAGTGGAACTAATAGCCTTATCAATAACACAGAATAGCAGATTAATGCACTGTCGATGTTGTATGTATTACATGCAGTACAATCATACATGAGCAAAGACAGATCACTTTCTACTGTTCTCACAAGTTGGGAAGTGTCCCCCAATGTTTTCAGTGGACACAGGTGGTATCCAAGCTCATTGCAATATCAGAAGGTGATGGCTACAAAGCCATGATAGCAGGAGAGTATGTCCTGCAGTCAAGTTTCTGCAGTTATGAATCTTCATGACTGTGGTGATATTTAGGTGTTAGTTATAAGGTCAGAAGACACTTATCTAGGGTCTTGGGCTCTTAAAGAGGGAGTGACCAGCCCCATTTAAGAGGGGCTGCTGGGATTTGGGGGGCCTGTTTGTTTTTGTCTGTTGGAGAGACTGGTTTGGCATCTATTGTCTATTGCGTGGATAATCTGAACTCTCAAATGTTTATATAAGTTGTTATCTATATTGTGAGTTTTGGTTTATATTTTAATAAATATTAATCTTAGATTAATATAATTTAAAAGAGATTTGTGTCTTCATCTGGCGCCCAATGTGGGGCAGGGCTGTGCCCACCGATATAAGAGACTAAAAGTTCATTTATGTTTTAAACACTGTCAAAAAACAAAAAACAGACAAAGTGTTCAACTTTAAAAAATAGACCACAAATCCATGCCAACTAAGCTAAAGATCCCAAACTATGGACCACAACAGCATGAGTGTTTACATTTCTCTTGGCTGCCAATAGTACTATTTGTATGTAGTCTATAAGGTTTATGTGCATACTTTTCAGAAGTTTTACTTTTTTATACAAAGCTTGGATATATTTCATGGTAGTAAATGATAAAATAGACCATTAAGTGTATCCACACAACTTGGTCCTATGTTGTTCAAGGGTCAACTGTATAAGGAAAGAACTGGAGGTATAACCATATACATGTGCAAAGATTTTATTAAAGCTGGCTCAACTGTATAGCCTGGAAAATCCCAGTAAGCAGAGACTTAATGAAGTGAGACATGTATTTCTTTGTCACAGAGAGGAGGTCTGGAGGAAGAGATTCCTGACTTGGGTGGGAGGTGTTTATCTGAGGCCTAGTCTCTTTTGAAACTCTAATTTATAAGGCTTATGGTCCAAAATGGCACTGGGTCACAGGCTACTCTACCTAAATCCCAGGCATCAGGAGGAGAAGGGAGGAGGGTGGACACAGAGCACATTATCAGCTGAGTCAGTGCCAGCTGCATAGCTCTTCAGAGGCTCTACCTTCTGTTCATAGCTTGCTAGCTGACAGGGGCTGACTTAGCCTCTGCTACTTGCAGAAAAATGAAGGTTTCCTTAGCTCATCTTTTGTCATACTTATTAGAGCTGGAGTTTGCTTCAAGGAATAAAGGGAAAAACAGGTGTGTGTTATAGTCTGCTATACATGTTTACTTGAAATACTTGAATACTTTATTTTTAATTTTTTGTGTATAATGTGTACACATGTGAGTGTGAGTTCAGGAGCCTTCTGAGTTTTGGAAAGGGTATTTGGTCCCCCAAAGCTGGAGTTATAGGTGATTGTGAGCTTCCTTGTGTGGGTCCTGAGAATCAAACTTGTGTCCTCTAGAAAAGTAGCATCAAATAATTTTTTCAGCCCTGGAATAGTTTTTAATAGTAAGAATTAGTAAAGATCGTAACTATCTAAAAGTTTATTTGTCTCAACAAGTTTATTAACGCATCCATCACAGCCATGCCTAAATATTGTATTTTAGGAGGGCAATTAGTGACACAGTGGAAAATCTGTAATGCTGTTAAACTAATTCTGGGCCTCCAAGAAAACTTGAGCTGAAGAAAAAAAAGGAAGAAAGAAAGTTACTTTGTGATATAAAGGAGTTATGATGCTGTGGCTGTCTTTTGAGAATCCTTAGCACCCAGACGTACATTGGTGAATGGTATGGCATGATGTATGGAATTTGTTCTACAGTAGAAAGTAAAGGGTGAGTAGGCTTAACATGGATTAAGCAAGAATGGCCATGAGTGTGGTCACTGTTGAAGCTGTGAGTGGATAATAGAGGTCTGGGATTATCCTTTATGTATGTCTGAAAATGCCTGTAGTAAAATGGTTTTTAAAATAGAGTAAGTATAAACCACTTATCTTCTGACTCATTTTGCGAAGGAACTAATACTATCTTCTCACAAGGTAAAGTGGAACTCAATGCAATCATAGGTAGAGCATGTGAATGACTTTGAGGTAAACAAAGGGACTAGCAAGGATACTCAGTCCAGCTGGATGGGACTGGAATAAAGCTGAATTGGTCCTCTGACTTCACATTCCCAGAGGTAGCAGGCAATGCTGGGGAAGGATGCAATGACTGTGTATAGATATCTGTCTAGTCCACTGCAGCAGACTGGCTCACAGGCATTGCACTGTACTGACTAGCTGTGGGACCTCTGGTAAGAGACCCCCTTCCCAGGGCCTTAGTCTTTCTGTCCAAGGAATGGCTGAACACAGAGCGCTAGAGACTGTTTTGATATGGATTTTCTGGAGGACTCATATTCCTTGGTTCTTGTTGTTTTAACTTCAGCACAAAGTCTGCACCTTAATCTATTGCTATCTAAGTCAGCAATTGTGACTTCACAGTTACAGACCTGCTTCTCTAGCAGCAACCTGAGTACTCAGGTCTCAGTCTGATGAGAATTCTGTTCCTGTAGGCACCAGCCCTGTTGCTGCCAATAAAGGTAGCTTTAACTAAATCCCTATCTTTCTAATTACGAATAAGACCGGAGATTCAAAGGCTGGGGTGAAAACCTGCAAGCTCAGAGAGGCTGAGTAGCAACTAGCTAACCCTCTCTTCTTGCTGATGTCCATGGAAGACCCATGATTCTGCTTCACTAAACCAGAAAAACCTAGGCCACTCTAAATCCTTCTCTATTACTTCCTGTGTCTCTCTCTCCTGGTTAGCTTCTGAGGCTCTATGATTACTTATTGTCAATTAGTTGCTAACAGCAGCCTCCTGAACCAAGGTTAATTTTATTTAATTAATGCAAATTCAAATCACAGTGTGATCAAATATCCCCCATTTCTGGAAATTTATTTTCAAGAGAGAATATTAATTAGTGGGAAAACAGCTTAGCATTTATTGAATGTCAAACTATAGACCAAGAATAAAGTTAAGTACTTTTTATGCCTTAACTCATTTAATTCTTACAACAGCCTCCATGAGGCAGGTCTACTTTTATCTCATTTTTTAAAAATGCAAAGTCCACTCACTAAGGGTAAGTGATCAGGGTCACAGACCTGAGCTTTAAACCCAGATGGTGTGACTGAGTCCAACAGGGAGGGAACAGTAGTGAACTTCATGGCATTTAACTATAGTTCTGTTCGTGGGTTGTGGAGCTCTAGATCTGTCAGGCAGGAAAGAACAAGAACTTTGCCAATGATGTAAAGCCATCCTAAGTGTTCATCGTGGGGCTGAAAACCAATTGGTTTTCAATGCCCCATTTAGGTCAAGACGATACCAAACTGAGGTTGGGGGTGCTGTGGTCTGAATGTCTTCACCAAAACATATACTGAAATCTCGTCTTCATTATGAGGGCAGGAAATTAATGTGGGGCATCTGTGAGTGAAACTTTTGGGAAATAATTACATTTCAGTGAGGTCAGAAAAAGTGGAACTCCAAGTCAAATGTATATATGAAGGAGAGGTGAGACCTGAGCTGGGACACTCTATCCTTGCCATTCCCATCTGGGATTCTGCAATATCTCTACCAACAAAAAGCCATAGCCAGGTATGGGCACCCCATCTTGAATAACCTAGGCCCAATTAAACTTACTTACAAATTATGCAGTCTATATTATTTTTCATTCACAACTGGCATACAACAGTTTGGCTTTACAATGATGGTTTTGGTTAGCTCATACCTGCTGCATACTATTCTGAGGTTTTACTTTATGTATTTTGTGTTGGGAGTACATTTAGTACACATTATTGGATTAGATAACAATAACAACTTGCAGGAAGAATTGGTTCTCTTCATTGTGGAGGTTCTAGGGATTGAACTCAGGTCATCAGCCTTGGCAGCAAGTGCTTGTATCTGTTGAGCCATCTTGCTGGCCCTGAAATACATTTAATATCATCTTGACAAAGGAGAGCATATCATTTGTATGGGAGCATATCCAGGCCATGTGTTTGATGGCCTTTCAAAGCCCAGGGTATTATCCATTTTATGAATATAGATGCAGCAGATGCCTTCATTTGGATAAAGTGACTCAAAACCACCAGCAATATTCCGTGGGAGAAGCATTGGTACTGGCCCACCTTCAACAGAGTCTAAGCTCTGACAACTCTACATTTTGACATTGTTTTGTGGGAACCAACCCTTTTCTGTTCTTGGGGAAGGGCCATGACTGGCACTCTGGGGAGCCCCTTCAATGTTTGTTTAGAGAATAATCCTTGAATGAAAAGACAAAACCAGAAAAGAACACAGATAATTCCTGAGTCACATCTATGAGAAAGTAGCCAGCTTGATAATATTTCTGAGACATAACCATTTAGATTGTTTTCTCAATTATACCCTCTTGTATGATATTATTCTTGTTTACTAAAATTCTGCAGATAGTATTTCTGTTGGCTATTTTTAAAATCCACATAGAGTTCAAGATTAAAGTCCAAGTACTTTTTAAAAGGCATTCTTAATCCTAACAGACATACCTGTCTTCCTCCCTCAAGGCCAGGACCTAAGTCCTCTTTCTCCCCTTTGCTTCCCGAGCTTCCCTGGGTCAGAGTGGAAAGGGCTCCTGTCAATGTGCTAAGCTTTACCTTGAGGGATGAGTGAAGACACCCTTTAAATTACCCATAAAACCCTTTGATTCACTCAGGAGAGGTTGCCATGGGCAATTTGCTAAGCTTATTGATTATTTTCTGTTTAAATTAAAGTTTGATGTCCTGGAACAGGCTGTGCAGTGCATGGAGTTAATGGAAAAGGTTGAGATGGAGGGGAGAGACACTCACTGGGGAAATGGAGGGTATTCAAGGAGAAAACAGGCAGGAGTCTATGAAGAGGAGATTGCTGGCCAAGTTGTAGTAAATATGATAGCAATACAAAGATAGAAAATGGAATTATTTTATGGAGAAGGGCAGCTTCCCTGCATTTAAAGCCCTAGAGAGATAAGTGGAAAATATGTTAATTACACAAATGTTTGTTGAGGGTCATTATATGTCAAGCATGTGCTGAGCATGAGGAGAAATAGAGAAGGCACCACTATCTTTGGCTTAGTGTTATAAGCGTCTATGGCGCTCAAAACGGGGCCCCTGGGTCAACTGATTCCCTATGCCTGATGTCAGTTTTCTGTTACTGTAACAAAATGCCAGGAGGAGTCTGCTTTATACAGAGAAGTCTAGAAGTTCAAGGACATCACAATGACATTAGTTCAAATTCCAGTTTCATTCTGTTCCTGTGACAAATCACTACAACCAAACCAGCTTGGAGAGTAAAGGGTTAATTTGTCTTACATGTGCACGTCCATCACTAAGGGAAGCCAAGGCAGGAACTCAAACAGGAATCTGAAGTAGAAATCATGGAGGAATGTCTCTTGCTGGCTTGCTTTCATGGTCATGTTCAGCTAGCTTTCTTACACATCTCAGAACCACCTGCCTAGAGAATGGTCCCCACCCACAGTGGGCTATGCTCTCAATTAATAATCTGGACAGTTCCCCACAGACAAGCCCATAGGCCAATCTGAGCTAGGCAATTCTTTAATCTAGGCTTTCCTGCGGGGTGACTCTAGACTGTGTTAGGTAGACAGTTATTTGTAACTGTGACCGTCAGCAAAGTAGTCTATGGCAGCAGTCTATATAGAAATGGAGAATACATTACTAGATATGAACCAGAAGGGGGTTTTATTCAGGTTCCAAATTTGTATATCAGTTCATTCAGAAACCATGAGAACTGTTTTAATCCCTTATGTGTGTGACTCCTCCAATGACCTTCCACTGGACCCTACTCCTCCAAGGTCTCACCACACTTACACTGGGACACCAAGGACCAAGGGTCAGTGCATGAGCCTTTATAGGCGAGACCACACCCAACTATAGTTGAAACATCGTGCATGCAGATACTCAGGCCTTACCCCAGAAATTCTGAATTAGAAATCCTGGAGGGGTGCTTGTCCCTTGGCAGGAAATTGATATGTGAGTTACAGTTTGAGGAACTCAACCCATGGAGTGGACATCAGAGGAGGCCAGTCTGAGTTCACTATTGTCAACATCTGTTAACGATTTATCCTGGCAGGTATTATTACAGTCCTGTGAATTACTGCATTTCCTCCTTATGGCAGCTCTTCAAATAGAAGATTAAAAGGAGACTTTCTGGAAGTAAGGAAGGCAGAGTTCAAGTGTAAGAGCCTAACTACCCTGCTCAACTGTCTTCCAGGGTCCAGTCCCCACAAGCTCTGTGATTCATTCTGCTCTGGTCAATTCGATTTTCAGATAGACATAGTTTCCCCACAGAAGCTTTATCATGAGATTTTAGATACTTAAGGACAAAGAGGAACTAAAGAGTGTGGGGTAGATTAGGGAGGAGGGCAGGGGTGTACAGCTGGGAAGAGAAGCCTGGGTAACCACCCCCTCCTACACAGCTACTGTCAATGGAGCTGGACTTCCAGACACCATGGAGGGACACATTTTCCCAATGAGACCAAGTGCCTCCTGGAACTTATTTACGTAGGCCCTTTGACTTTGCTACTGAGAGTGAGTTTGCTTTCTAGGGTTGCTGTAACAAATGAAGTGTTAGTTTCTTAGTCACCTATTACAAATTGCCACTAAACCAAGTTGGCGAGATGGCTCAGGTGCTACCAAGCCTGACAACTTGGGTTCAATCTCTGAGACCCACTCACATGGTGGAATGAGAGATTCAGCTCCTATAAATTGTCTGGACTGCTACCTGTATGCTGTAACCACTGTGATAAATAAATGCCCCCTGTGATAAATAAATAGATTTAATTAAAAAATTAAAACACAGAGTACTACTTGCCTTACAGCTTAAGCCAATGTTAATTCATTTTTCTGTATTTCCAGAGAATGGAAATCTAGAATAGGGGTGGTGTCGGTACTGTAGGCCTTCTAGATCAATTTGTCTGCCTGAGGGTCATGACCCCTTTTCATAGGGTTCATCTAAGACCATCCTGCATATCAGATATTTACATTACAATTCATAACAGTAACAGAATTACAGTTATGAAGTAGCAATGAAATAATTTTATGGTTGGGGAGTCACCACAACATGAAGAACTGTATTAAAGTGTTGCAGCATTAGGAATGTTGAGAACCACTGTTCACTATTCTAAAGGTTTTAAAAGAAAATTTATTTCTGATGTGGGAATGTCTTTCTGTATGCTGTGAATATCAATCTTTAAATAAAGGAGCTGTTTTGGCCCATGACAGGCACCATAAAAGAAATAGGTGGGGAATCAGAATAGGTAGGAAAGGAAGGGTGGAGTCAGAGGGAGACCGAGCCAGACACCCAAGAAGCAACATGTAAAGAACACAGGTGAGCCACGGGCCACGTGGCAGACAGATTAATGGAAATGGGTTGAGTTAAGATGAAGGAGCTAGCTAACAATGTGCCTGAGCCATAGGCCAAACAGCATGAACGTAATATAAGTGTCTGAGTCATTTTGGGGGGCCTGAGCAGTGGTGGGTGGCTAAGGGGTCTGGGGCGGCAGGCGGCAGGTCTGTGGGTCCTGGACCTTGGCTGGACTGGGGCAGAAACCATATTGTAACATATTTCCTTGTCCTTTCTAGCGTCTAGTGACCACGTGCATGTTCCTTTGCTGTGGCCTTCCCCCTTCATCCTGAAAGGCTTTAACATTTGCTCTGATCTTGCATCTTTCTCCCTACTATGCTTCTCTTGCCCTCTTCTCATAAGGACCATGCTGGTACTCAACACACCTTCCCAACTCCAGCCCCTACTTTAATTACATTAGTAGGCCATTTGGCCAATAACCTATCACAGTGACAGGTTCTGGTGATTAGTGTCTGAACACTGGGGAGTGGAGATGCCCTTTCTATTCTTAAGGAAGTCCAACCTTCCTCTCAATGCATGGAGTAATACACCTTGGTCCTGATCTCACAGGATATGCTAATTATTCCTATCATAAGTGTAAATGTAAATATTATCGGATAAGAATGATGGCTTTAGCTATGTCAGCACACAATAGATCACAAATTTGAGGCCAGCCTGGATACACAGTGAGTTTCTAATCAGCCTAAGATACATAGCAAGCTCTTGTCTTTAAAAAAAAAATAGTGGGGACTGGAGAAGGCAAAGACTCCTTAGGGGATATGTAGCCTAAGCTGTCCATCTCTTGTGACCAGATTGGTGCCCAGCTCAATTGTCATGAGAGAGGCTTCGTCCAGCCACTGAAGGAAACATGAAAACCCACAACATTAGGCACATTAGGTAGAGTCTGGGCAATCCTGCAGAAGGAGAGAAAGAATTGTACGATTCAGAGAGGTCAAGGACACCACAAGAAAGCTCACAGAATCAATTCTCGTGGGCTCAGAGGGACTCAGAGATTGAATCGATTATCAGGGAGCCTGCATGGGACTGACCTAGGCCCTCTGCATATATGTTATGTTGTGTAGCGTGGTCCTCTTGTGGGACTCCTAACGTGGGCTGTCTCCCACTCTTATACTGGCCTTTGGGACCCTACTCCTGATACTAGGTCACCTTGCCCAGCCTTACTACATGGGGATATCCTAGTCTTACTGCAAACCAATGTGCCACATTTTGTTGATACTCATGGGAGACCTGTCTTTTCCTAAACATAAATGGGGGAAGAATGGATTGGGAGGATTGGGAACAGAGGGTTCTGGGAAAAGGAACTGGGAGGAGAGAAGGGAGGGGAAACTGTGGCCAGGTTGTAAAATAAATATATAATTAAAAAGAGACAACAAAAAATGTACTGTTCATCTACCCTGGTGTATTGAAATAGCTTGATTTGGTGTCTACTACAGTGTGTAGATGTGGGGGTGGGGCACTTACAACAATTGGTTAGATTTTTGTTTTTTTTTAAGAGCCTTAACTATGGGTCAGCACAGAGCTGAGGCCAGTTCTCTTGAGGAACCAACCATCCAATGACTCATAATAGTATCATGCAATGCTTGGAAGAAAAGAAGCAATAAGCTCAGGTCCCATGATGCCCCAGTGATCATGAGCCTGTGGGTCTATCCATTGCACTCAGTGAGGGTCAGAATGGGCCTCCAGCCTCCTCTGGGAGCAGTGGACAGGGTCAGGGCTGTCCACACCTATTGGAAGCTGCTGTTGCTCCCCTGGAACTACATTTGCTAGTGATCAGAGGAACGGAAAGCAGCAGCCGTGTCCACCAGAAGAGAGACATTAAAGTTGATTAAGTGAGTGGGCCAATTAGTGTCTGGCTTCATGCAGTGTGGAGTTAATTAGCCTCTACAAAACAACAGCTGCCTTAATGGCGGGCAGGAGGCCCAGCAGAGAGCAGCCATGGGAAGAGCCATAGGGCAGTGCTTAATAACTTGGCTGCAGTTAGCCCTGTCCCACTGAAAATGGAGAACAAAGCCTGGGCAAACTTTGCCTGCTTCCAGGCTGTGTATGGGGCAGGAGTGATTGATCCAGGCTCCCGCACTGGGAGATACCGAATTCCCACCTCTTTTTTTCCCATAATATTTTAAGTTTATTATTTGAGAGTTTCATACTTGTATACAATATATTTTGATCATATCTATCCCCCACTCCTTCTTCTGGTTCCCCCCAACATGTCTCCCTTCTAACTTATGTCCTTCTTGCTTGTTTGGGGTTTTTTTGTTTTATTTTGTTTTGTTTTTATAACCCACTGAGTCCAATTAGTGATGCCCATATGCCCATATGCTCATGGGTGTGTGGCATGCACAGGATCATGGGCAACCTACCAAAGGCCCAACTCCCAAAGAAAAATGACTCTCCCTTTCTTGGCAGACATCAACTGCCAATAGTTCCTCAGCTAGGAGTGGAGCACCTATGAGTCGTCCATTCCTCCCTCCACCCCCCAGCAACGCAGGAATATTGGCTAACTTCATCTTGTGCAGGCAACCTCAGCTATTGTGGGTTCATGCTTGGCAAAGGCTGTGTTGTGTCCAGAAGACAGCATTTCATAACTCTTCCCCATTCTCCAGCTCTTATGTTCTTTCTGCCTTATCTCCCATGATGTTTCCTGAACCTAGAAATGGGAGCCTGATAGAGAGCTGAGGCACCCAGCTCTCATTTATTATCTATACTTTGATCAATTATGAGTCTCTGCATTATGATGCCTACTGGGAAAAAAAAAAGAAACTTCTCTGACCAATGTTGATAGCAGCAGAAATCTGTGAGTATAAAATACAGATTAAGAGGGCAGTTTGACAACATAACCATTTAGCATATCAAAAATAGTAGGTTCTCCATTAGGGCCCATGATTTACCCGATGATGAACTCAGTGGCTAACTTTGAAGCATCAGGTATGATTTCCCTCCTGTGGAGCAGGCCTACAATCCAACTGGAATGCAGTTGGTGATCCCCAGATCAGTCATGCCATTATTGCACCAATGGGCACATCTTCCCTTGCCAAATTCCCACTTCCTGCTTGAATTTGTTTTTCAGACTTGATAGCACAATTAACTTCCCATTCTAACAAAATTAACCAACCCACATAGTTTTCCTCCATCCTCTACTCCATTCTACTCCATATTTCATTCCATTGTCACATAAATAATACATACTTGCTAGGGAATATCTGAAAAGTATAGAAAAACAGTTGGTGGGGACCCTACTGAAGTAGATTCTTTCATTTGTTGGCCATTAAATGTTGGTGGTATGCAAGGTGTTCAGACAAAGGATTAGTTACTTTTCATCCTGCAAGTCAATATGTATGTGTGTGTGTGCATATGAGAAAGAGTGACAAAGACTGTGTATACATGTGTATGTACATGTGTGCACTCCTCTGTGTGTGCTATTTTACAAATTGATCTCACTGTGTATGATCTTTAATAACACTGTTTCAGCAGTATGTCATCAACATTTTCCCTATCTCGTTAAAATATTCTTAAAACTTCTCAGCCTGTATGGCTTCACTAATTACATGTCATAGATATCTATTTATGCCTCCTGGTTCCTCTTTTGACAATTCTTGAGGATATAGACAAGATATTTTTTCTACAATAGGCACAACAGATCAGAGTCTAGATCAAGGCCAAGCATGTGTTAGGCACTCATTTAAAACATAAGCAAATGAGTAAATAAATTGAACCAGTCCTTTCTCTGGCCCACTGAGGTTGTTCGACTCCTTTCCTTTTATAAAAGATGTTTAATCATTTACAATTGGGTTCAGTTACAGGTGACCCAATATCACTGTAAGCTCGGTTTAAACAAATGAGATTATTTATCCTTTCTAAAATTTGGGAAGTTATTCTCATTAGCAGCATGGACTCCATTCCCAAGTTTGCCTTGTTCAAAAGAGATGCTAAAGCTCCAACCAGTGAGGAATGAAGGAGAGAAGAGCATAGGCCCTTCCTTTGAGGACCTTGGGAGTTCCCTAGGCCATTTCTGTTTGTGTTCTTGTTAATCAGAGTTTAGTCACAGCCACATCTAACTGCAAGGGATTCTGGGAAATGTGGCTTTAATTATATATCTACTATTCAGTGTAACTGTTATGAGAAGAAAAGGATGCGGATTGGGAAACCTTTAGCCAGGATGGCTTTGACAACTAGATTGACCTAAACATCCCCTCCCTTGTGTGACTGAATATCTGTTGGTCAGCCTGGCTGCTTGGACTAATGCCTGGGACCTGCACATGGGGAGGGTTTTAGTTGGCCACTTCCCTGCTGTGAGTTTCATCCTTCTGATTGACAAAGTAGCCATCGCCAAAGATTGACTCAATAAAGATGCCCCATTTCCCGGAGGATGTTTTTCCAATTAGTGGGGAGAGGAAGTTGCAGCTGTGAGGACAGGAATCAGGGTTCTGAAATGCAATGATTATTAGTAACAATCAATCAAACAACTTCATAGGACAATGGAGGGAAAACCAGCTCTTAAGGATGCTATGCGGGAAGGGGATGACAGGCTGCCTGGAACAAGAGACAAAATAGCCCAACTGCACTGTGGCCAAGCCCCTGAGATGGCAAGGGATTTTGTAACAAGGCTTTACTGCCTGCAGTAAAAATCCTGCCAAAAAACGCATTCAGGAACGTGCGAGGAGCCGTGCATTCATTATTATGCCCCTAGCAGCTATCGCAGGAAACCATCTGGGCTCAGTTGGCCTATAAATTTGCAACTTGCAGTTGGGTGGGCTATGGGGAATCGGCCAAGCAGGAAGTGAAGGTGTGAAGTGAATCTGGCAGGTTCCACACGCAGGGTTCCCACTGAACACTGCTCTTCCTGGCAGTTGTTTTTCTTTTAAAAATTTTATTGTGAAATATCACACACACACACACACACACACACACACGCACACACACACACACACACACACCACACACACATACACACACACACACACCATGAAACATAAATGTACACTTTAACAACATTTACAAAATGAATCCATGTAAAACAATCACAAGGGTCAAAGATAGGATATTTTGAGCCTCTAGAAGTGTCTGTGTGCTTGTTGTACAGCCTATCTTCCTTTGCCTTTGAAGATAGTAATCCTAACTTGATGATGACTTTCAATAAAGCATAAAGTTAGTTCATTTGCTTTTGAGCATTATAGTGTGAAGAACCATAGAATCTAATATATCTGAGCTTCAGTTTAATTTTTGTACTCAGTATTATCTTTAAAAAATTTTTCTACATTGCATTATATTCCATTTTGATCATTTGTGTTATCAAATATTGTTCTATTTTTAAATTTGACTGCTTTTGCATACTTTATTGTTTCTGGACATTTGAAGGTATTTCCAGATTGGTTTATTACATCCTTGTATACTTATATGTGGATTATTTTTTTCATCCCTGTGATTCTCAGGCTTCAGTGTGCATGAAAATAGCTGGTCACCTCGCAGAGAAGCAGACTCATTCCTTCTCTTCCTAGAGGGTCTGATTTAGTAAGTCCAGGTTAGAATCCAGAAGTTTTCATTCCCAACAAATTCTTTGGCCATAAAGCCTCTGCTGCTTCCTTGAATTGGGCTACACACTCCAAAACAAGCAGGACACCCCTGGCCATGACCTGCCTGCAGATAGTCTAGAGTGTTTGTTTTGTTTTTATTTTTATTTTCTTTTTCAGTTCTGGGAATGTACATACCAGGTAAGTACTTTACCAGGGAACTGTCACAGGTTCATACTTGTAGTAGGACAAGCCCATAGGGCCAAGGAAATGGGCTCAAACCAGTTGCCAAGGCATACACATAATGTACTTTCCTAGGAGCCAACCTGGAGTCTACTTGAGGGCCTAACAACAGCCACTGTCCAATGTTCCTGATTGCTTGGAATCTGCCTAGCAACAGGCACTGCCCAGAGTTTCTGACCATTGGGAATCTGCCTAGCAACATATGCTGTCAGATCTCCTGATCGTGCCTAGCCAATGAGAGACAGCCATGCAATATCACCAGATTGTGACATAGCCTGGGTGCTGGGAGGAGAGTATGTAAGGCTCTCCTCATTGTTGAATACATGACTTAGTCCTTTTCAACTGACTCCTGGGGTCTGTGTCATTGACTCCAAGGCTTCTCTCTCTGTTCCCCAAGGGAACTTTTAGGACCCAGCAACAGAGACTGTTGCCTAGAACAGTTGTTTTCTGTGGGTATTTGTATGTGGTACATGCCCATAGCTGTATGTTACTCTGTACCTTATTCCCTTGAGTCAGGTCTCTCTCTTTCTGGACCTGGAGTTAGCCTGGTGGTCAGTAAACACCAGTGATCCTTCTGTCCCCATTTATTGACCCTGCTGTGCTAGGATTATAGATATATTTATGAGTGCACCCAGCTTTTTAGGCTCTGGGGATTTGAACTCTGGTTCTTAGGCACGCACAGCAAGTGCTCTTATCTGCCAAGTCATTTCCCCTGGCCCAGTGCTGGATTTTTTTTTTATTTTTAAAATAGTTTTATTTTAAATGATTGGGGGGAAAATCCAAGGAGCAATATTTCATGGCACATGAAAATTAGATAAAATTAAAATTTCCATGTCAATAAATAAAATTTTAATGGCATAATAAAAGCCACATCAATTTTTTATGCGTTGTCTATGCATGATTTAATGCTAAGCAGAGCTGAGCAGAGATCACACACATACCCCACACCAAAGCCTAAAATAGTCACCTCTTTGATCTTTTACAGAAAATGTCTTCTGAGGCTAGACTGAGAATATGCTCCTGGGAGTGGTATAACATTGTGTATGTGCATCAGCCACCAGGTTAGCAGACACTGTTGATTTCTCAAGGTGACAGTTCCTACTTTATGTCTCCATCAGCAGCAGAAGAATGTGCCTGTCACTCCACATTCTCAGTAACCCTCTGCCAGGCTTTGAGTTTTGGCTGATCTATCAGTGGTATTCCATTCTTGTGTTTGTACTTTCCTGATTGCTAATAGATGCTAAGCATGTCTCTAGAGCAGTGGTAATCAACCTTCCTAATGCTGCAACCCTTTAATACAGTTCATCACTGTATTGACTCGTCCTGTGGTGACCCCAACCATAAAACTTTTTTATTACTACTTCATAACTGTAATATTGCTACTGTTATGTATCATTATATATACATATACATGCATGCCCACACACGTGCACACACACACATATATAATGCAGAATACCTAATATGTGACTCCCATGGAGATCGTGACCCACAGGTTGAGAACCACTGCTCTAGATGTTTGCTGGCCACCTGATTTTCACATAAATATTTCTTTGACTCTTTAGACAAGTTTGTTTTTATATTTCATTTTATTTTAAACTCTGTGTGTGTGTGTGTGTGTGTGTGTGTGTACTCATATGCACCTTCTTATGGAGATAGTTATAGGTGGTTGTGACCTGCTCAGAGTAGGTACTGGGAACTGAATTCTGCAAGAGCAGCCTGTGCTCGTCACCACCTGGCCAACTCTCCAGCATTTTAGCTCCTTTTGTATTGGATCATCCATCCTTCATGTACACTGTAAAATTTGTCTTGGCATCCATATGTCGATATTACATGTGCCTTTTTGCTAGGTCTTGCCTCTTCCCCATGTCTTTTGATAAGGATTTTTTAATTTTAATGCAGTCAACATTAAACTTCTTTAAAATAAAAATTACAAAATTTAAAATTACATGTATTTATTCTATGGGTGAGTTGTGGAAGGGAGGTGAGTGACCGCATATGCACATGTGGTTGTCAAAGGATAACTTGTGGTGGTCAGCTTCTTCTCTGACCATGTGGGTCCCTGGGGTTAAACTCAGGTTGTCAGGCTAGGAATTTTTATTCACTGAGTCGCGTTGCCAATTCTTAATGTGTTGCTTAATAACACTTTCCTGAGGACTTGGAGGTATTATAGCTGGTAAAGTTCTTGTGAGAATCTGAGTTCAATTCCAGCATATGTTTAAAAAAAAAAAAGTCCAGTATGGTGGTGCATATCTGTAAACCCAGCACTGAGAAGAAAGAAACAGAGGAATCCCTGGGGCTCACGGCCAGCCAGCCTGACTGACAAGCCCTGAGTCCCAATGAGAGACCTTGTTCCCAAAAATCCAGCGTGGAAATCTACTGAGGTGTGACAACCAAGTGTAGTGGGATTATGTTGTTACATTGTAAATAATTGTCCTGCCTACTAGTTTAATAAAAATGCTAACTGGCTGAAGGCAGACAGGAAGTATGGGTGGGGCTACCAGACTAAGAAAACTCTGGGAACAGGAAGAACAGAGTAGAGATGCCAGAGAAGCCAGAAGATGCAGAGGACAACTTTGCTGCTCTGAGAAAAGGTCCTGAGCCGCATGGCTGCAATGGATAAGAATCATAGGTAGTTTAAGGGTAAAGAGTTAGCAAGTTATATTCCTGGGCCCTAGGCCAATCAGCATAAAATTAATGTAAGTGTCTGTGTGTCTCTGTGGGACTGTGGGTCTACAGGTCTGAACCTCGAGGCTAGACCAGCAAGTCTGGGCCAGAAACGTAATATAATGCCCAAGGTTTACTTCTAGCCTGTGAACACATTTATATCACCTACAAACCTACAAGGACGCGCATGTGCACACACATACAACCACACGCACACAACCACACATACTCGCACACATTTAGCTTCCTCATCTAGAGATTATGAAAATATTGTCCTTCATTATCATTTAAAAGTCCTGTTACTATTTTTTAAGGCTTTAGATCACATGGAGATGAGTTTTGTGTGTGGCATGAGTTACAGGAGTTACAGTTCTAATTCTATTTGATGAATACTGATTCTTTCTAATATCATTTATTAGGTGGTCACCCTGTTTCTACTGCTTTCAGGGATACTTTTGTTATAAAGCAGACATTTGTATGGGCCTGATTCTGGACTTTCTGTTCTGTTTCATTGGTTTATTCATGTACCTTTATGTTAATATGACAGACAGTAAATTTCTATGTCTTTAAATATGTTGAAATTTGGTAAAACATGCCTTGCCATTTTGTTTGTCTCTTCTCCCATGGTGTTTTATTATATTAATCCCTGTCCCTGAAAGATTCTCGTTCCTCTTAATTTGTTTACAGATAACCTGCATGCAGATGATGGATAGCAAAAAGTCCCCCTTGCTGACAGTGGGGTCAATTAGTAAATGCTCTTTGGAAAGCAATTTGAAAGAACCCTGATTATTGAACTGCTCCTGTAAATACCTCTGGATGTAACAGTTGAGACTAAACACAGGGACAAGTATTTACCTCACCAGCACTCAGACTCTCCCAGATCTCACTGAATGCTGAAAGACAACAGCAAAGAACCCTTTATGGCCTCCAGAGGCTTCCATGGAAACATATCATGTCAATCCAGCATGACTTAGAGGTACACACAAATGCTTGGCGCAGAAGACTGTTCACTCAAACACTGTGTTTGACCAGGTAAAACTGAAAGCGCCATTCAACCAATGAGGTAATGAGCAGGTGAATGATGGCCTTACCACATTGTCGAATAGTGTTCATTTCTAAAAATAAAGATGTAGAACATGAATAAATGACTTATTATAATATGAAGTGAAAAAGAACAGGATGCAATGCTACAAAAAATAAAATAATTGAATGTAGAGAAAATAGGTCTATTGGGTAAACATATTGAAGGAAGTATATTACCATGATAATGATAGCTCGAGCAATAGGTGATTTTTTTGTTGTTGTACCTTTCCAAATGTTCAGTTATGTGGTTACATAAAATTATAGTAAAAATGTAACTAACAAAGCCACTTCCTATTGCCAACGGCTCTTTGTTTTTCCCCTTGAAATAGCTGCCACGTGCCAGTCAATATTCTGAATGTCTTCCTCTTCTCATGTGATTTCATTAAGTCTCCACAGCCTTTATGATGATGTTTCTATTAGTCTGTTTTTATGACTGTGTGTGTGTGGTACATGTGTTCATGTGTGCCCACATGTGTGTGCATTGACTCTGAGCCAGAGACGTGTTCACTGCCTTCCTCTTTTTCCATTTTAATTTTTTTAAGATTTATTTATTTTTATTTTATATGCATTGTGTGGATGTATGTATGTGCACCATATGTATGCGGGTACCTGTGAAAGCCAGAGGATAGCATCAGATCCCTTGGAATTAGAGTATCAGACAGTTGTGAGCCACATGATGTGAGTGCTGGGAACTGAGTCTCGCAAGTGCTCTTTGCTGCTAAGCTGTCAATCAAGTTCCTACTTAATTAAAAAAATGTTTAATATTTATATGTGTGTGAGTGAGTTTTTTCTACATGAGTGCAGATGCCCGTGGAGCCCAGAAGAGAGTGTCGTAGTGGGATTATGTTCTGTTCCATTGTAAATAATTGTCCTGCCTACTGGTTTAATAAAAACACTGATTGGTTGAAGGCAGACAGGAAGTGTGGGTGGGGCTACCAGACTAAGAAAACTCTGGGAACAGGAAGAACAGAGACAGAGACACCAGACAAGCCAGAAGATGCAGAGGACAACTATGCTGCTCTGATAAAAGATACCAAGTTGCATGGCTGAACAGGATAAGAATTATAGGTTAGTTTAAGAGCAAGAGCTAGCAATATGCCATAGTCATAGGCTGATCAGAATAAAATTAATACAAGTGTCTGTGGGACTGCAGGTCTGCAGGCCTGGGCCATGGGACCAGACCAGAAAATCCAGGCCAGAAACTTATTACTAGAGAGTGTTAGATCACCTGCAGCTGGAGTTACAAGTGGTTGCAAGTTGTTTGGCTTGGGTGCTGAGAACTGAACTTGAATCCTCTGGAAGACTGGCTATTGAGCACCTCTCCAGCCCATTCAGTTTATTTTTTGAAGCAGGGTCTTTCAGTGAATCTGTAGCTCACTGATTCAGTTGAACTAGCTGGCCAAACCTCCTGATTCTACCGCTGCAGAACTAAGACTACAGACCTGTTCATGGCTGCACCCCGCTTTTACAGTTGAACTGGGATCCTTTATAAGCCTAGCCATCTTCCCAGCCCTGAGGTGGTAATTTGGCTCATGAATAAGGACAGGAAACTTGGGAGGTAAAGGGACATGCTGGAAGTCACATAGCAAGTGGCAGAATCCCTCAGTATCCAATCTGTGGTCTCAGCTAGCTGTCAGCTTCTACCTGCCACAGAACAGTGATATCTTTCAAAGAGAAGCAAATTCAAGGGTGATAAAGACATATCTACACCCAAATGAAAGTGGGTCAGCAGCCTCTACACCACTCAATCCAGGGACACAGATCTCCAGCCTCATGTCCCAGTGGCCAGGTAGGTGTCTCAGAGAGTGGAACCCAGTCTTGCTGAGTTCCAGCTTATTCTTCTGTCAAATGCAATAAATAGCCCCCACCTTGTAGACTGTTGCACTGATTAATGAGATAATATATATTCCTCTGTCCTACAAAAAAGAGACACTTGTGAATTTATTTTCTTCTACCCAAGGACACAGGAAACTTGCAAACGCCCCAGCCTTTTCCTGCCACTTGGTCTCTGGTTATTGTCCTGGGTGTAATGGAGTGGAAAACTCTCTACACGGCTCCCTCTGACAGGGAATTTCTAATCTCAGAAAGCTTAATGGTTTTTGTCAACCTGATTGTCCAGCGAGAGCGGATTAGGAGAATGGCTTCCCTTGTCACTGGAAAGTTGACTCGCTTCACGGCATTTTTCCTGGTGCCAGTGGGAGGCATGATCGATATAACACAGACCCAAATACTTACCTGTGGTCTCATGGCTGAGGACAAAGGTTGGGAGTTCCATTTAAGTGCCTTCAGCCATTTCCAAGTGGACAGGCGTGATGTGCATTTAGCGGTTCAGGCTGGTGACCCGAGTTTTGCAATCTGGGAGCACGCTAGCAATTGAGTGTCTCCTGCCCAGCGGAGCAGAGGCCTCCAGGCTCAGGCCGGATTTGTCTTCTTCTGTGTTTCCATCTGCACAAAGGAGGCCCATTAGTTATTTCTGTGATGCTAGGGACAGACAGCCTGAGGTTTCTGTATTAGGACTTTCCTTCAGCAATACCCTGAGGCTTCCAGAGTGGTCAGAAACTGCTAATGGGCACGTGATCCCCAAGTGCCCCTCATATTGTCAACTTCAAACCTGGGTGCCACACAGCATCTAAACAGCAATTGCAATGTCCCCGCCCCCCCACTAGCTCTGCAGGAAGCATCTACTGGGACCAAGTCAGGCTGGGCATTTCTGCTATTGTCCTATCATGATGGCAAAACAAAGTCTCTATGACTATGGCATGTACGGCGAGTGTCTGTCACTTCCCTGGGGGAATTCATGTCTGACTAGGTCAGAGACCTAGTAGTTTCCCCTGACGGTGACTGGAATCAAACATACTTACAATCCATTTGAATACAAATCTGTACCTGCACTGTGTATTGCTGATCCACATTTCATGCACATAGTAGGCGCCTAATAACTGTTTATTGACTACACTAATTAACAAAGTGGGATAGTTACTTGCTGAGGACTTGTCTGTCCCATTTGAGTCACCTTGTACTCCCAGCATGCAGATCCATGCCTGCTGCACAGTAGTTGCTCAAAAATGCCACAGGGCTGGTAAAATGCTTTGTATGATGGACGAATCTCAGAGCAGTACTTTGAATTCTAGTTACTGAAGCAATAAAGCCTAATACAGTTAGGAAAAAGAGTTAAGTCAGTGACATACCTTTCATGGATATCAACCGTCTGGCACCACTGTTTTAATTATTTTGATGTTTTTTCTTGTTAATCTTTTCACATGGGAGTTTTACACCTAGTTTTAATTGGGTTAAGTACATGCACATGCTTCTACTCAGTCACATAAACTTGAGAGTCAACAATTGCTGGCCTGGGTAACTCAGCAAATTAGGCAAAACATTCACAGGTTAGAAAGAAGCCACACAGGATGGGGCGTTGCACCTTGGGGG
Source organism: Phyllotis vaccarum (assembly GCA_033318265.1). Lineage (NCBI taxonomy): Eukaryota > Metazoa > Chordata > Mammalia > Rodentia > Cricetidae > Phyllotis > Phyllotis vaccarum. Next base: position 132,926,865 of record JARWLC010000001.1, read on the forward strand.
TTGGTTAACAGGAAAGGGCATCTGAACCTGCTGGCTGGAGTCCGTCCACCTCTTCCTCTTTGATCTCCCTCCCTCCTTCCCTCCCCCCTCCCCCCTCCCTCCCTCCCTCCCTCCCTCCCTCCCTTCTTTTTTTCTTTTTTCTTTTGGAGCTAATACTTGCTATGTAGCTCAGGTTGCCCTCAAACGCTCAGCAACCCTTTTGCCTTAGCCTTTCAAATGATAAGATTACAGGCAGATGTTACCCACAGCTGTTTCTACTTCTTTAAAGTTCATCTCTACGGTATTTGTGTATTTGTAGCCCTGAGTAGTCATGCAAAAATCATACAAAAAGTTTTAAGAAAGGTATATTTCTAAGGATTATTATTATTGCTATCCTGCATTCCCCAGTTATAAGGAAAATGGCTTGATCTTACAAACAGTATATTCCCTCTTGCAAACTCCACTTCTCACCTTCCTCAAATCTGTCTTTCAAGGACCCACTTGAATGCTCAAGAGGAGAGAGCTGGCCCCTCCAGGACAACCTTACAGCCCCAAGTCTATTGAACATCTCAACATTCCTAACAAGAAGCCAACACACAGCAGGTTAGTGCTCAGGACATCCATCTTCTTCCCAGGCACACAGAGAGTGTGTCTGTGGATTGATGACCTTATAAACTCCATGCATTACTCCCAAGTCTGGCCTACAACAGCCTCCCACCCAGTGTTCTTCATGGCCATGCTGAAGGTAGCAGAGCCTCCATTCCCCTGGAGCCTCGTGTGACCGTGCAGAGGGAGCCTGGCTGCCCTCTGTCTGCCAGCTGAGTGTCATTATGGAAACAAGTGGTAAACATCAATTATGTTGAGTCATTCATTTGGCAGTGTGGTTTCGGAAATTGTCCTAATTTGCCCAATCTACAGTGCAACTAAGCATTCAAACTCCGCCTATAAGAAGAAATGAACAAGGGTAACAAACATTTAATTGAAAAGGATATTTTTGTTACTTGTCACAGGAATAAAAAACCTCAAGAAGGTTTGGGGTTGTCATATCTCCAGGCTTGCCTCTTCCAATAGGATCAGCTTCATGGTTTGAATTTTTGTTGTTTTGATTTTTTTTTTCTGCCTTGCCTTGGTTCTTCCATGACAAAGTAGGTAGAAAGAGATAGAAAAACCTAGATTTTAAAAATTATCATTAGTGACACCATGGTGGTGGTACTGCCTTTAATCCTAGAACTTGGGAGGGATAAGTGGGTGAATTTCAGTGAGTTAGAGGCCAGCCTAGTCTACACAGCAAGTAGGACAGCCAGCACTTGAAAAACATGTATATGTATATATATATATATGTATATATATATGTATATACATGTATATATATGTATATATATGTATATATATATAGTGTGTGTGTGAGAGAGAGAGATGCCTGTGAGTGGATACACACATGCCACAATGCAAGGCAGAGTCAATGGACCTTGACAATTGGTTCTTTCTTTCCACCATAGCATCTGGGGAATTGAACTTGGGTCATCAGGTTTGTATAGTAAGTACTTTTACTTGCTGAAGCATCATGGACCAAAGACATGTTTTTTAAGGGAAAGTATAATTTTCATGGCTTCTAAACTGACTGTAATTAATTAAACTCTTTCAATGATAGATGTTAATATTGAAACAGAATATAGGGCTATAAGACATCAGGAAGAACCTGGCTTTCTATGTATCTTGCCTGTTGCTTTGCCCACCCAGGCCTGTCAGAATAACACCATTAATGCCAAGTATCTAAGCTCTAGCCTTACCAATACCCTGGGTCAACAGAATCATGGCCTTAAGAAAACACCAGAACTTGTTTCTATATTCACAAACAAATGGGGTGTGGAAGCAGGCTATCTTCATCTGCTTCAGCCTTCAGTTAGGGTCAGTAATGGTCTTGGTCAAGAATGACAGAAAATTTAAACCAAGCTGATTTGATATAATAGAGAATTTATTGTACCATATTGCTGAAAAATCCAGGGGCAGAAGCTGGTTCCAGGCACAGCTGGACTGGGAAGTGCTAATTATAGCATTTGAGCCTGACCTCAGCTCTTTTTGTTTGTTTATTTTTGTTTTTCAAGACAGGATTTCTCTGTGTAGCCATGACTGTCCTGGAATTCACTCTGTAGACCAGGCTAGCCTAAAATTCAGAGATTGGTCGGCCTCTGCCTCCTGCATGCTGGGATAGAAGGGCGCACTGCCACTGCCGGCTGCCTCACTGCTTCCTTCTGCTCTCTTCCTTTCTATAGCCTTGGCTTTAAATGGTGGAGAGACGGCAGCAGTCACACCAGTTATCTAAACTCTCTCTCTCTCTCTCTGTGTATGTGTTTATCTATTGTGTGTGTATATCTGTGTGTATCTATTGACCAGGTAACCACAATATTCTGACTGAGCAGATGTGACCAGCTCTGGGAACTATGGAAACCATCCAGAGCCCCGAAAAAATGGAAGCTAAACAAGCAAACCTTACTGGGTACCAAGAGTTAAGCCCATATCAAGTTCAGGCAATAGATCTAGGCTATACCTTCATATGGCTTCAATCCTGTGGCACCAATACACCTTCCTGCATCTTCTAGAACCTGAGATGGGAAATTGGGGCTGCAAATCCTTCCCACTTACCTGAGGCCTGCTTTTAGGCTTCCCCAATCATGCAGAACATGGAGGAAAGCAACATTGAGCTCTAATAAAAAAAAAAATCTCTATCTCTAGCTCTTGCTGTTGACGTCTCTCTATTAATAAGGCCTTCTCTGCTTCCCGATCTAAGTGCTCTTTGGTTGTTGTTATCTGTTTGGGGATGTTTAATCACACTGTGAAACTCTGAGGCTGTGTTAATAAAATTAACCTTGCATCAGGGGATAGAGCCAGGGACTAGCTGACAAGGATAAGTCATAGATAGTATGAAGGACCAAGGAAGATAGATGGTACAGAAACGCACGAGGAAGAGTGGGGAGAGACTTAGATATTTACCAGTCACTTGCTGGGTCTCCAGCCAAAAAGGAAAGTCACCAGTTGCTCCTCCGCTTCTCTGATCTAAGCAGGTTTTCACTCCAACATCTACTTCCAAGTCTTTATTGGTAAATAGAACAACTTAACTAAAAATATCAGTCATCTGTGCTGCATTTGGATTTTACTTAAACTTTGGATTTAATCATGAAGTTCTCCAGAGCGGTGGTTCTGTCTGTCTGGTCTCATGATGCTCTTCCCAGCCTCTCCTTCCCTCTCTCCACCCAGGCCTCACTTGCTCACTACCCAGCCATACTCTGCTCTGCAGCTGAGTCCTGCCATGTTCAAACTGACCCTGAAAACTCACAAAATTCAGCAGTTTCTAAGCTGATCCTAGAGGAGTCAAGTGTCAAAGGTTCCTTAGACACCCTTGAGTTTTAATTTTAAACTCTGTATTCGGGTCAAGTGACATGAGTTTAGTCATGTGTTTTTATATTTGTTTATCTGAAGATTGAGTCTCATTATATAACTTTGCTTGGCCTGGAACTTGCAATATGGCTGGCCTAGAACCTGCTGAGACCCACTTATTTCAATTTCCAAAGTGCCAGGATTAAAGGTATGCACCACCACACCTGGTTTTGTTTTTGTTTTTTGTTTTCAAGTTTTAGATCTGAACATGAACTCACTTTAAGGTATATGTGGCTGTAGTTGGCAGGATACAGTCTTGACAATCCAGGGACAGAAAGTTCCTGAGTCTGCTAGAAGCCACCAGGAGTAGTATGGGCTCTTCAGAGGCCAGTGGAAGAGATCACGAACTGTTTCTCTCTAAGGTCACTTATGTAGCCATGTTTTTTTGTCATCTGTCTCCAGTGAATTTATAACAGGTCAGTGGTTAGCTTTCCCTGAAAAGCAGCTTTGAAAAACCTCCCAGAGCTCAGGAAAAAGGAAGAACCTTGTTCCTTATCTGGAAAATAATGAGAGCATTTGTAAAGATAATAACAGATGATGTTTATTGAGTCTTTTTATGTTCCAGGCACTGTTAGAAGTTATTTAAATATCTTACTGCATGAAATCCTTACAACAATACCAAGAGATGGGTGTCTGTTTCTTAAGGACTTTTTCTGGATGACAGAATAGAGCCAGGGAGAGATAAAATGATATGTCCACAGATAACAAGAAAGCCACATCACTAGAGTTCATTCACAGCTACACTGCCATGAGAGGCTGTGCTTATAGCCTCCATCACTCAGATGCTTAGTTTCAGTAGAGGCCCAAGTCTCACAAGAGCTCAAAGAGAGCCGGGGACAGTCCCATGTGGTCACACTAACTCAAAGCAGAGCTACAAGGATTGGCAATAAATGATCAGGATGGTCCTAACCTACAGATGACACTCAAGTCAGTGTCTTTGACCGGGAGAAAGTCAGGCCAGGAACACAAGAGTTTAGAATCAGGTTGCCAAGATCAGAATGGCAAGCACAGGAGGCCTGAAGCTGGGTGGAGCCAGAGAGGAAGGTGATTTTCCAGTGTGTGTGTGTGTTTTCAGGAGTTGTTGCTTCTCTCCATTACCACATGGAGTGAAACTCCTGCCTTCCTAGCTGAGCCCTTGCAGGCTGACCAGGCTCCTCAAATGCTGATGCTCCATTTCTCAGGTCAAGTGTTGCCTCATGATTCTGTCCCTTTGGTTCTCTTTGGTTGGGAAGAACATAGGTATGTGTGGTGAGTGGGCATCAGAAACTACAAGAAAATTTTTCCTAGGCTGAGCCTCCCCCATAGGGCCATACATGCCAAGGATCCCTGAGAGATAAGAATAATAATAAAATAGAAGGGGCAAGAACAAAAAAGGCAGCTGAGGTGTGCTGGTCTCCTGTGTATCCTCTAGGATATAAAGCTTGTCTGAAGATCAGAGGACAGAGCCGGCCACAGAGTTAGCCATAGAGGTCAGGCAGTGGTGGCACACACCTTTAATCTCAACATTTGGGAGGCAGAGATCCATCTGGATCTCTGTGAGTTCAAGGCCAGCCTGGACTACATGAGATTAATCTAGTCCAAAAGAAAAACAGAGCCAGGCAGTGGTGGCTCACGCCTCTAATCCCTGCATTTAGGATCCCATGCCTCTGCTTCCAGAACTTGGGAAGCACACAGGCCTTTAATCCCAGCACTAGGAAGGTTGGGACAGGAAGTGATATACCTGGACAGAGAAAGGAATAGAAGGCTGGAGGAGACAGGAGTTGGGCCCTATGCTTCCCTCCCCTTTTGGTTGGGGACTCAGAGCATTCAGTCTGAGGATTCATGGAGACAGGATCTACCCCTTTTGGCCTGAGGACTCAGTAGTGGTGAGAAGTTTCTTTAGTGGCTTGTTCCTCAGCTTCCCTGATCTTTTAGCATTTACCCCAATATCTGCCTCTGGGTTTTTATTAGGACCGATTAGAATTTGTGCAACACTGAAGTGACTGATGGGAGGTCAGAGGCACTCTGGAGACATTGCTGTTGCCCCTAAATACTGCCTGTATATCCTGTGTGATAGCAAGATGGAGAGGCCAAGCTGTGCTTGGGAACTTGGCTTCCTCAGCCAAGCATGTCCGCTCCTTTTTAACAATTATGAATATTGGATATCTTTATTTCTAGGCAGAAACTTTGTAACCAGATACCCAGAGTTAGCTATGTCTCTCAAGCTAAAAGCCTCTTGAGGAAAAGGCAAAGTTTTCAATATTGTCATAAGATAGCTCACCCAGCTCTAGTTCAGAAATGTTGGGTTCAAGGACAGAGAAGAAAGGTAAGCATCTCATCTGAAGCCAAGGCAAAGGGGAATACCAAGCATGGCCTCTCCAACAGGAGCTAATCTTTCCTTTCTGTAGTACTCAGGTTCTAAGAAACAAGTGGTTAGCTGGGGAGGAAAAGGAGGTGTGTAGGCTGTAGAGTCCTTCCAAGGACAAGTCCTAACCAGCCTTGGCTTCCTCTTAGGGTGAGGGGGTAAAATTTGTCCATGTACTCATGGGGCTGCTGCTCTGAAGCACTGCCCAAAAGATTTCCATGTCCTCCTAACGTAAGCAAGGGGCTGTATTTCATGTCTACTGTTCACGGTCTTAAAAAAGAAGCACCCGGAGTCTGTCATCTGGAATTGGTATGTTCCCTGTCTAAATGCCACTCTGCCTTGGGTGACTGCCCATCCCTGTCTCTCTATTCTCTCAGTGACCGTTTGAGGAAATCAAAACCACCCTACTAGGGCTCAGATTGGTCCTGGGCACATAGTATCCAAGACATTGTACTGAAAAATATTATATTATTGGATGACTAGAAATTAAATTAGTAGGAATGACTCATGGTCTTAAAAATAGAATTACAGAATGAGTCATGAGGAGACTTAGCAGGAATGTTCTGGTCTCTTTTTCTAGGCTAGTGGTATGGCTCAGTGGTCGAATGCTTATATGGCTTGTGCAAGACCCTAGGTTCCACCCCCAGATTCCCAGTATGAGAGAGGTTGGTGGGGGAAGGGCTTTCCCCATTCAAGGTACAGCTTTAAAGGTCTTCTTCACACAGCCCTTGAGACAGAGCGCACTAAGTCAGGTGACTGCCCATCTGCACCCGTGAGCAGGGCAGACAAGACAGGCCCACAACCAACTTGACCTCATTCTAAAAGTACCGTGACAGGTGTAGCTTTAGAAATGCTCGGAGTCAAATGGTCAGGGGACTTAGAAGCTGTCATTTGATCTGAACCTGGAAAAGTAAGCAGGATTTGACTGGGTGGGCAGTTATGGGTAGAGGAAAGGCATTGCAGCAAGAGGGAACAAGATGAACCTCAAGCATAATGATGAGATATGGGCCAAAATATTGGGAACCTGTGAGTGGTCTAAAGGACAAAGTCCTTAAGAGAGAGTCTGGAGAATGAGAAGGTTAGCTGGTCGGGACTTAGAGGTGGCTAGACCAGCTGAATGGCAGAATCATTCCATATCTGCACTCTCTCTTATAGCAGCCACCAGCTACAGGTGGCTATTGAAAAACTACTGAATGACAGGGTTTTGACTTTTATTTAATTTCAGTGAAATTTAAGTGTCACATGTGGTTAGTGTATACCATCTTGGACAACACAGTCACAAGACTTATGACAATGAGGTCAAGAGTACCAAGGGAACACTCTAGGGCCTCCTCCTCGGCCCACAAATAGGAGCACTCAGCCAGCCACAGCTGTGTTTGAGCAACAGAGCAGACGAATTGGGCTGAACCCAGCTTGTCTTCAGCTCAGCACATCCACACACCCTGACGCTGCAGTGTGGATCCAAAGGAGGAGGTGCAGCTTTTGAATTATTTGAAAGGCATCGTAGGGCTAACAGTGGTCCTGTGAAGCTTCTCTCTGCATCTGTGGTAGAGTCAGGTTTTCACTTTGTTTCCCAGGGCCAGGTGAGTACTTGGGTGTGGCCCAGATTGGGCACGCTGCGCGGCAGCTGTTGGTGATGTTCCCACGGGTGATGTCCTCGGCCAGGTTGTGACACAAGTCATTTTGCAGCTGTGCTCTCCCTTCAGCAAGACCTTGGACCGATCTGAGAGGCCATAATAGAGGGATGCTGCTCTTGCCATTGGTTGAAAGGGTGGCCATTATTCAGCTTTCCAAGGACTAATGTATACTTGGTGTACTTGCTGTTTCTCAGTTGCTTCTAACCCAAAGAAAGAAAAGTGAGTAATCAGTGCTCCTTCAGGACCTCCCTGCCTCCTAACAAAAAGAACATGAGCACACTCTCTAGGTTTGAATAACTATAACAACAACAAAAAAGTAGCACATTCATGAGCCAGCCTATTTAGTCATGGCACACACTCTAAAATACAGTCACACTGCCATGGGCAGGAGGAATATTGAGTTGTAAAATTTCATCATACTTTGAGGAAACTTTTCTCCCAGGGAAGTTTTGTGACTGCTCAAGCCATGTAGGAGGCAGATATGACTGGATCTCAGTTCTCCTGATGTCACTCAGTCCTATTTGTAAAAATCAGAGGTTGCAAACTGGAAGTCGTTGGTGAAGTTTGCATTCAGCTGCTGTTTTAAAAATGTACCCTGTTGGCCCCTGCCTGGTTTAAACATTTAAAAAAAAAATCTTTCAATCCTTAAAAAGTAGAAGAATTCACTTTAAAAACCCATGTCAGCGATTACTTTTGAACTTGTGAATTCATGTGGTACTAAGGAATTGAGGCTGAGTGGCTCCTGATGGAGTCACAAAGAGGGGTCAGAGGAAGCAACGAGGGTTGCACACCAGTCTAGCAGCTAAAAACATGAGGGAATATCAATAACTTTTTATAATCCATTGGGTATTATAAGAACCGGGAATTCTTATTTATCAAAGCTTAAATAAAATGGGGGGATCTTGAGAGTCAACTGAATTTGTCCTGTTTGTTTTACAGATGAGCATTATGGGTCAGTCTCAAGTCATACAAGTTGGTAGGGAAAAAACAGTGTGTTTGCATGTATATGTGTCCACTTACCCACAAACATGCACACGTGTTTGTACTTGTTTGTGTGCAAATATCAGAGAGAGGAGAGAGAGAGAGGCAGAGAGAGAGAGGAAAGAGAGACACAGAAAGAGACATTGGAATAGTTATGCAGGACCTGATTGGATCTCTTGGCTTCGGCCCTGCTGGAGCACCAGACCCTATGTTACATTCTTCTCACCTCTGTGGTTATGCAGGCCAAATCCAGGATTGTTTTGGGAGACTCGTGTATAGAAAATGCTGATTTCCTGCAAAAAAAAAAAGTATTGATTCTCAACGTGGCATATAACAGACATTAAATAAATATCTTGAATGAATGAATGAGTGAGTGAGTGAGTGAGTGAATGAGTGAGTCAGCAAAGGACCTCAAAATCAGGTGTTGTTTTCCATATCCAAGGAAAGCAAAACTTGTCCTTAGGCAGTATCTTCTGAAGCCCGTGGCGCCGTCTTTGTGCAGAGCCAAGCAGCCTGCCCCAACGGCTGTGTCTGACTGTTTCTTGGACACTTGGATGAAATCCTTTGATTCAGTTTCACTGCCCACTCTTGTTAGAGCTCACTTGCTTTCAGACTCCACCGGGAGTCCCAGAGCTGTTCTCAGAAAGGCTTCTGCCCTCCCTCTGCTCTTACCTGTTGTCCTCAAATGAGACAGATGCCCCCTTCCATGTTGCTTCTCTTTGGGACAAGCTGTCCTCTGCAAAGCCCCTTGATCCTGTGGTAATTAGGTCCTGAGAAGGGAGGTACCCTGTGGGTATCAGATCAGTTCAGACATGTCTAGACCCAGCTTAAGCTACCTTGCCTGTCAGAAAAGATGGGGCACTGTGGAAAGAAATGAGACCAATTCTTTTCGGTGTCTGGTGGAGCAGTGTGGGGTCCTAGCTTATTATTTCCAGGGCTACACTGACTAGGAAGCCATCACAGTTACATCCTGAGATGGGACCGGCTACTTTGATAGCCTCTGAAAAAAGAAAGATTTCTCTTTCTGAACAACAGGCTGGAAATTGACAACAAGCTCTTTTTTTTTTTTTAAAGCAATATTAAGAAAAATTAAGATTTGCACTGGGCAGATAATATATACCTATAGTTCCAGCTAGCTACCTGGGAGCCTGAGGCAGGAGCATCACTTGAGCCTTAGAGTTCAAGACCAGCTTCAACAAACATAGTCAGAACCTCTTAATTTCTTTACAAATTTGTTTAAATTGTATTATTTGTGTGTGTGCGCGTGTGTGTATGTGTGTGCGTGCAGGCCTCTGTGTGCATGTGTATGTGTGTGCACCTGTGTACATGTGTATGTGTGTGTGCATGTGTATGTATGTATGCGTGTGTGAGTGTGTGTGCATGCATCATGCATACATGTGAGCATGTGCATGTGTGAGTGTGTTATGTGAGTGTTTGCGTATGTGTGAGTGTGTGTGCATGTGAGTGTGTGTGTGTGTGTGTGTGTGCACGTGCATGCAGGTATGAAGACAATTATGAGAATCAGTTTTGTTTTTCTACCATGTGGGCTCTGGGCAGTGAACTCTGGCTGTTAGTACCTTTCCTCACTGAGCCATCACACTGGCCTGAAACTCATTTGTCTCAGCATGCAGTTTGGGACAGAGGGGGAAAATTACAACTAACCATATGCCATAAGTTATATTCATAGAATATCTTTTTGTCTATCTTTGAATGTCTTATAAAACGACTTCAACAGCCTTGAAAAGGTCTTATTTTCATTAACAAAAAGTGGAGATTTGGAGAATGAATTCCAACCTAGGCTTTTGATATTTTTTTTCTAAAGATGAAGATCTTTTGTATATTTCAAACTAGCCTGGTACCTAGTCTTTATCCCAGACTGTCTTAGAATTATTAATAGTAATCCTCCTGCCTTAGTCCCCTGAGTGTTGAAATTAAAGATACACACTACCATATGTGACTTCACTTCAGACTTATCTGACTACATATAAGCATGTCTGACCATAGCCCACGGCTCACACACCCCTCGTGACGGCTATGAAAGTGTCCCACACAGCATCACATGCTTGCTTAGCTACTTCATCGCCATGGATCTTGAGTGTGAACTTTGTAGGTGACAAATGTCCATGTGTCTTTTCTTCCCGCTGCTTCTCTGAAGAAACTGTTACGATTTTTTCAAGCTCCCCTGGACCTCCCCTTGCCTGCTGGCCTCTGCTGCAGTAAAATACTGAGTGCTTTTGCAATTCTGTATCCACACCATAGCTGCACACTGCAGACTGTACATCAAGTAAAACTGGAAAATAGCACATGAGCATCCATTGTAAGTGCTCAGAACCCCAAAGAGATAGTCAACACATGGCAGGTGCCATCTATCCCCAGCCTGGAACTTCTGCAGGATCTTATTCTAAAGTCACCCCTTAAGATCTCACTGCTTTCTGGTTGTTCGGATATATACAGTAGCAGAACTTGAAACCTTAAGATCAGCGGGGTAGAAATGAGGAAGGAAATGACATGCTCAGTGACTACTGTCCCCCAGCTTGTCCTGTTCTTTCTAGATATAGCCTAGACCTCATTCACATGGTTATAGTGCAAACACTTGTCTGGTCGAATGTGGAAAGGTTTTTCTCTGTACTTACATCTCTATATGAAGGCGGGATGCAAAAGAGCTCCCCGGAATTCATATGTGACTCTATGTTGGGCTGGTTTGGCATAAATCTTTCTTCCTGAAGCCATTGTATGGATGGTCCCAGGTCCAGCCATAAAGAGTGTGATTATGGTCCTCCACTCTTCAGAAGACCTGATCTTAATGCGCTCCTGACATCATTAGATCTGTTGCAACTGTTTTCTTCCCCCACCTTTTCTACCTCAAATCAAAGAACTCACCCCTGCCCCTATTTCTGAATTTACCCTCTTGAGGACAAAGCAAGGTTCAGCTTATTGCCTCCTTGTTTTGGCATGGAGGCTCCTAACTTTCAAAATCTGCACCCTCAGAGCTACCCACAAAGATGCAGGCTCAAATTGGGGGAGAGGGAAGCGGGACAGAGAGACAGATACAGAGAGGTTTGTTTGATGTGGTTAGCTTGTATCCCTGCCTTTTCATAACCCTCCTCAAACTGCTCCCTGCTCACTCACTAACCCTGCATTTCCTCAGCTGAGCTTCCATGGATGAGTGCATGGTAACCTTTATAGCTAGAGGGTGGGGCATTCCTGGCTGCTTAGGGTGGGTCAGGCCAGTGTGGCCTCAGGTCCTCAATAGAAAGAGAAACCAAGAGTGAGCAGAGCTGCAAAAGCTGTTGTTGCATGGTTTCCCTTCAGTCCCAGAAATAGAAAGCCAGACTTCCGATTTGCACCGCCTCTGCGCAAACCACTAGACCACACTGCCAGATAAGAAAAATGTTAGATTGTGTCATACTTCCTTCACGGGCTGCAGCTTTTGCAAATGGCTCTGCATGTCAGAGAGCCTCACTAGGGAGTGAGGATTTAGAGGGAATAGAAGAAGAAAGACAACAGAGACTTGTCATTTCTCATTTCTGATATTCTAAGTTCATGTTTAACCACTAAAGAAAAAGAGATCTCATGAACGAACGTTGGTGAGCTAACTTAATTATCTGCATGCATTAGAGACCCCCAGCAAACAAGGAATCTGCTCGCTAGCTCTGTGTCCTCGTCATTTTCAGTACCCACATATATATTTATCAAGTACCAACAGGATGCCGGCTGCCACATTAATTCTGCAGATTTTGGGTGCAGAACAGGGAGGCTGGCCCAAAGTCAGAATCACCTAGATTCCACCTCTGGGCTCAGTACCACTGCACCGTGGAAATAATTTCCCTTCATTCTTTTTCCCAGAGCAGCCTCGGCAGGCTTCCGCATTGTCAGCCGCTATAGGAAGAGTGATGGTCTGGGTGTTGACAGGCTCCTAATTGGAAGGTAGGAGGTGCCGCCAGAGATCAGCTATAAAAGTTATCTTTGGATGGGGGTGGGCTGCTGACACTTGGAAGAGACTTAGGGGTGAGGTGGGGTGAGCTGTCAGCCTGGGACACAGCCTGGCCTGGCAGGCAGTTGATGCATGCAGAAGGAGGCAGCTGATAGATGTGGCCATTTCAAGGAATGGTAACAATAGTCTGCATGTCAGACTTTAGGAACCAAAGAATTCATGAGGGGGTGAGGTGGAGGGAAAAGGAGCTTGTAGTGGTCCCAAAGATGCAAGCCTGAGAGAGCTCTTGAAAAGAGCTTTGTAGCAAAGACAAGGATATAGAGCCTCAAGTGTCCTTCTATTCAGTCAATAAAAAGTCAGATGCTTCTGAGTAATTTTGTGCACTTATTTCAAAAGAACCAAGTGAGACGAATATACCATTGACTTCAGAGACGATCCAATCTATACACTGAAGTTATCGCTGGCTAAGACAGTGCCTGTGCATTACATAATGCTGGCCCTTGTGCAAGCTCCTTCCTGCTGTTACCTTGAATAAACCTCTCGACCTCCCTGCAACTCTTCACGGTAGGTACTGTGGCCTCTGTTGTAGAAGTGAGTGGTGTAGGCTCTGAAAGCCTGAGTATTTCTCACTAGGTCTGTGGAGGTCTCAAGCAGGGAACCAAAACTTTAACCTATGTTTGTTCTGAAGTTCCTGAGACAGTCCCCTTTACTGAAAATGCAGAATACTTTATTGAGCCATAAGGAAAGGCACATACTGACTGATGGTGCAGAGGAAGCATCCAGGGGGATGCCCTTGGGGGGGGGGTAGTGAGAGATGTATAGGATTTTCAGGGCTACTGGAGCATTGGGAAGAACCTTAGAAGGAAAAGGGAACCATGTGGGACCAGGTCAGTGATTGCTTCACAGGATTGCATTATCTGTTGGAGGGCTCGAGGCAAAGGCTCATTACCATCATCTAAGGACTGGGGATGATGCCTGGTGGAAGAGCACTTGCTTAGCATGAGCAAGGCCCTGGGTATGACCACACACACATACACGCACGCACGCACGCATGCATGCACGCATGCACATGCAGCATCACAAAAAAACAAATAAATAAAACAAATCCAAGGCTCCTGAGGCAGAGGTTAGAAAGTCTAAGTGAGGATTGGGCCATGCAGAGCTTGCCCAAGTCCAGCGCAGTTCAGTGGATTGTCCCTGCTGACCTGGCGATCTTCACAAAGCATACCTGGCATGGTAGGGCCTGGTACAAGGGTGAAGGCTCCAGCCTGGCAGATAGACAATCATGCCACAAGCAGGTGAAGCTTTCCAAACACTGGATATGCAACCTTTGAAAGAGCAGCAGTGTTCAGAAGGAAGGGGCCCCTCAGGCTGTGGGATGGGCTTTGTTGTCTGTCCACAAGGGCCTGCGGGTGTCCTGGCACAGTGAGAAGGTAGCAAAGGCACCAGGTGCTAGGGTACCAGGGCCTCCAGAGAAGGAACAGGTGCGAAGCAGAGCAATTAGCCCAGAGGCATCAGTGGGACAGACAGGATGGATTTGATAGGGAACCACCGGGATTACATCACCTGCTGGTGAGCAGGCTTCATTAAGTCTTCTATGCACATTGGACAGCAAGCAAACTTGCTTCTTCAAGGAGCCAGAGGACACAGTAATTAAAATAGGGGTTTTTTGTTGCTGTTGTTTTTAATCAAAACATTCTGAAGGGGCCTGGAGCCTTCAAGCCTCTCACATGGTGTTCTGGGCACCGCAGCTTCTTTTGAGAAGGAGGAAGAGCGAGTGTCACAGATGCTGAGACTTGGAGAAGCCTGGAGTGAGGCAGGTGTGCACTGTGTGAGCTGGCAGCTGCTAATGTCTTTGGGAACTGCTAATTTACCCTTCCGCACCAGCCACAAAATGGGATCACTCAATTATCCCCCAAAGAGGCTGGTGTTTACCCTGACCTCAATATCTGTCTCTGTCCCTGTCTCTGTGACTGCCTCTGACTCCTGACCCCTGCGTGCATGTGGAGTGTGTGTGTGTGAAAGAGAGAGAGACACGAATAAGTTGCGTCACTGTCCTTATTCACATTCCCAAACACATTCCCACCTTAGCTGAAGTCAAGGGCTGTGAAGTCGGAATTGCAAGTACCCTTGCTCCTGCGATGAGTTGCCAGACTCAGACTGGTGTCCTTACAACACCAGGGTGTCCTACAACACCAAGGCAGGTGGGAAAGTGTTTCTACGGCCACACAGGGCCAGTGAGGGAAATACATTTAGGAGAGTCTAACCCTTGCCCGCCGAGGTGAGTTTGGCTCTTACACGGCCTATCTTGTCCACATGTCTCAGCTCCCCTATGAGATAGATTCTTTGTTTTCATTGTTCCAAATTCTTCCAAATTCAGTGTTTCTGTTTAGATAAACTCAACTTCCCTCAGACATCATTTCAAAAATTGACTCTTAATGAGAAAGCTTCCTGACTTTATCTGATAAGTGATTGAAATTGATCACTGTCCCTCCAATCAGTTTAGACCTCTCGAGTCCCCTGTCTCCTAATCTGTGATACAATGTGGGAATTGGTAAGAGGAACCACAGAAGTATCTGGACACACACTGGCACTTACTCCTCCTTAGTCATTAATGTTAATAATCCTTGCAAAAATAACATCACTTAATATCATAATTACTCCACACTAGCAGTACATTAGTCATGGTTCCCTAGAGGAAGAGAATCAATAGAGTGAGTATACAAAGAAAGGAGATTTGGTGGTTTGGCTCTCTTAATATTCTCTGGGTAGCCCAGCAATGGCTGTCCCACACTGGAACAGCCAAGAACCTGGTAGTTCTGGGTTCGACCAGCAGTTCCAATCAGATATTGGAGGCCTGAGGGATTATTGAAAAGCCACTGTTCTTCACTTCGGAAGCCCTGGTTAGGTCCTGATCAGTGAAAGAAAGCAGTACACAAATCTCCCAGCAAGAACAAAGGTAGGCAGGTAAAAAGAAAAACTATTTTTTTCCATCTATTTAGAATGGCTCTTCCTGCTTTAAATAATCTGGTCAAGAAACCCCCTCATGGGTGCGGGGTAACGGCTTGGCAGTAAAGATTACAAACTACTCCTGCAGAGGACTTGAGTTGTGTTCCCAGTATCCACGTCTGATGGCTCCCATTCCAGGGTAGTCCAGTGCCTCCAGTCTCCACAATGTCAGAAGCTTCTCTTTTAACTGGTTCCAGATCTAGTAAAGTTGACACCCAAGATTAGTCATTACGGGTAGTGAGTTCCTTGAGAGTAGGGACAGTGTATGTTTTGGTCGTTGTCCAGAGCCTAAGAGTGCTTGGTACACGACAGATGCTTGCTTTTGAGCTGAAGAGTGAGTGAAGGAAGGAAGGAAGGAAGGAAGGAAGGAAGGAAGGAAGGAAGGAAGGAAGGAGGAAGGAAGGAAGGAGGAAGGAAGGAAGGAAGGAAGGAAGGAGGAAGGAACGAAGGAGGAAGGAAGGAAGGAGGAAGGAAGGAAGGAAGGAGGAAGGAAGGAAGGAGGAAGGAAGGAAGGAAGGAAGGAGGAAGGAAGGAAGGAAGGAGGAAGAAGGAAGGAAGGAAGAAGGAAGAAAGGAAGGAGGAAGGAAGAAGGAAGGAAGGAAAAAGGAAGGAAGGAGAAAGGAATGAGGGAGGGAGGGAGGAAGGAAGGAAGGAAGGATTTTGCTTGGCATTGCCTAGTCTACACACCTAGGCCATAGGAGTTTCATGACTCTGCTGAAAACTTCAAAAGTTCCTAACACAGTGATATCTATGTCTTTAAATAGAGGAATAGCAGACCATACAGTAATTGAAGGAGAAACATAGGATGAGGTTTCTGGCCCGGACTTTTGGGCCTAACCTCAAGGTTTAGGCCCCCAGACCCACAGACCCTCAGAGACACACAGATGCTTTCAATAGTTTTAGGCTGATCGGTCTAAGGCCCAGGCATATAACTTGCTAACTCTTTACCCTTAATCTAACTCATGACTCTTATCCTGTTCAGCCATGGGGCTCAGTACCTTTTCTTAGAGCAGCATAGTTGTCTTCTGCTTCTTCTGGCTTCTCTCTGGCATTCTGCTCTGTTCTTCCTGTTCCTAGAGTTTTCTTAGTCTGGTAGCCCCGCCCATACTTCCTGTCTGCCTTTGGCCAATCAGTGCTTTTTATTAAGCTCGTAGGTGGGGACAATTATTTATAATGGAACAACCTAATCTCCCTACAGTGAAATAGTACGCCTGTGTGGGTCTCCTGTTCTAAGCAGAACTTTTGGGTCAGAAGTTGCTCTAGGCGAGTTGGCAAATGAGGGAAGTATGTATGTGAGATCTAGGACATTTGCTATATGCCCCTCTAGACTTCCTAAAGCCTGCACGTGTAGGCTATGCTAAATGTATTTTTAAAATTTCCTCTTGGGACTTGAGAGGTAGGTCAGTAGTTAAAGTACTTGATGCCCATGCAGAAGACTCTGGTTCAGTTTCTAGCAAACACATGATAGCTTATGACTATCCTCCCTAACTCCATTTTTTAGGAGATCTCATGCCTATTCTGATCTGCGAGGGTAACAGACATGTACCCGGAGCACAGACATATACACAAGCAAAATATTTATTTTTTATTTTTTAAAAGATTTATTTATTTTATGCATATGAGTACTCGGGACCTCTGGAAGAGCAGCCAGTGCTCTTAACTGCTGAGTCGTTGCTCCAGCCCAAGCAAAACATTTATACACATAAAGAAAAAATAAAGATCTTTCTTGACAGAAAACCTAAATATTTGACATTTTTAACCTTTTGGCTTTTTTTGTAATAACACAATTTAATATATAAACTATAGGCAATAAGAATTTTTCACATTGTCAAGCATTGTGCCATAAGCCTGTAATCCTATCACTGAGGAGGCAGAGGCAGGTTGATCTTTGAGAGTTTGAGGCCAGCCAGGGCTACATAGTGAGTTCCAGGCCATCTAGGGCTATATAATAGTGAGATGCTCTCTCAACAACAAAGCAAACAAGTAGATACTTTCATCTCCATCATAATCTTTGGGGGTGGTTGCTCCTATACATGTTGGCTAACAATGTGGCCTGGTCTGTATCTTTCTTATTGTTTCTAAGAATTCTTGAATGTAGGTCCTTCCTTGCCTGTCTTGTTTCTGTTGATCTGACAAGGTTCACAGGCAGTTGATCTAATGAATACACTGTCAGATGCTGCTGCCTGGCCAGTGTCTGACCAAGATAGTCAGTCACACTGGCCACGGTGGTCTGGCTATATGCCCATCTCCAGGATTCAGAATGGCAGTGATTTGGTGTCCTTGACATTTGACTTGTAGGTGACATGGGCATTTTAGGGATGGAGACCATTTCTAATGTATTTTCTGTTTTGTTTTGTTTTATGAGACAGGATTTCTTCTCTGTGTAGACCTGGAAGTTCTGGAACTTACTCTGTAAACCAGGCTGGCCTTGAATTCATAGAGATCCACCTGCCTCTGCCTCCTGAGTGTTGGGATTAAAGACGTGTGACACCACTGTACAGCTCCAACTTATTTTTAAGTCCTTAGTACCCAGCACAGCAGCTGACACAAACTGAGTGCTCAAGTGGCCACCCTGGACTTCAAAAAGAGGTAGAGTCTCAGGTAAATCTGTCATCTATCCTGCATCACCCAAACCTGTCAATGTTTCCTTTTCTGTTCATTACTGACCCCGATTTTTCAGTTACAAGTCTCTACAATTAATTGCTAGTATGAAATACTGCCTGGCTTTGTGGTCAGAATTTTTTAGACTTGAATTTGGCTTTGTCAACTACTAGCCATCCTGCCTGGACAAGTTTCTGGCCTTCTTCAGCCTCAGTTTCTCCTTCCAACAGGTCAGGATCACACCTCAAACATTACTGATTCATTTGAGCTGCATTTATGGACATCTGATGCACGGTGGAAGTGTCCCAGGCAGGAGAAACACATAGATGGTGATGAGACAAATATTACTCTCTCCTGACAGAGCTTACAAACCAGAGCAAGTGAGGGACCCGCTCCCAAAATGAGCAACATGGGATATAGCAAGTGGTCATTATGTACTGTAGAAAACCACAAATGGACTGTGGGAGAGGGGATGATGCAGTCAGGGCTGTGGGTATCTGACTTGGGTGACAAGGGAAGACTGTTCTAATGGGGACTGGCATCTTGGGAAGAATGTTCTAGGAAAACTGAGAAAAGCAAAAGCCACAGAGTTCAGGGCTAGCGAGGTGCCTATGTGACTAAGGCCATGAATAGGGACAAAGAAGGGGTACAGTGCTGGTTGAGTCAACCACACGGAAACTTGGAGAAATATAGCTTTTGCTCTGGTTGAGCAAGTAAAGCCTCAGAGAGCTTCTAACAGAAGTGTGAGATTGTCTGACATGAGTTTTAAATGATCTCTCTGGCGGCAACATAGGGGGTGGAAAACAGGCAGGGTGGGTACCATACAAGAGTAGGAGACTAGTCACATGGACTCTACATGCTTACTGTAACATGCAGGACAATGCATTCATGGGCTTGACTAAGTCTAGCAGAACGTAAGGCTCAAGTCAGGGTGGCAGCTAGAGATGATCACAGCTAGATGATCGTGCATGGCGCCACCTGTCCTTGCCTTTACAAATCTCTGGTCTTCTGTCTCTTTTCTTCAGCCCTTCCCTAGGGATGCTCCCCAATGTGGCAGCTTCACCTCCTCCTCCTTCCTTGGTCCAACTGAAATCCAGCCTCACTCATGCTCTCCCCATTCAGAAGTCCCTGCCTGACAGGTTGGTGGCTCCTTAAGTCACAGATGAGAAGACTGGTCTGCAGGACCCCTGAAATATGATGCTTTCCTACCCATTGCTACTGTTACCCTGGAGATAGACAGCCATGAAGAAGCAGAACTGAACACAATGTATAACTCCAGTCAAAATTATGAAAGAAACTGGTGTTGAAAAACCAACCTTCATGAACTCTTACCCCATATACCCTACCCAGAGTGGACACACCGTTCCTGGCCATTCCTGTCTCTCTTCTCCCATTGTGTTACCATAGATACAAGAGCCATGAATCTTTTCTTAAAGCGCCACAATGGCATGGTTTCCCAAATTAGTTTCCTTTTATTGCTCTATTCTCCCTTGGTTCCTGTCGGGTGTGGGGAGGGGGGGGGGGTCCACCCATAACAAAATGCCCTCATTATGCCTTTACTAGTTCTGATGAGAGCCAAGCTCCAAGTCATGGTTTTCCTGCCTCAGGTGCCTGTGGTCTCCACCCTGCTGTCCTTTCCAGTGTGGCTCTCTTCACAAAGCATGAGTGCCAGACTGAGGGCAGATAAAACCGGGACCTGCTGGCTACAGGGAAAAGAGCCAAATCCATGACAGTATATTTCTACCGTCCTGGAAGCCAGATCCTGCCTCCCCTAAAACAGCCACTGGGTTTGATGGAATTAAAGGCTGGCTGGTTTCTCCTACAGAAGGACAGAGAGAATGGCTTCAGGAGAGACACCTACTACTGTGTAGATCTTGGGGAAGACAAAGAAAACCTGGTCCCCAATCCCAATGATGTAAAATAGAATGCCTGAGGCTAGCTATCCTCAGCACTCCTGCCAAAGCATCGACAGCCACACAAAGCAGTGGAACACAGATGTCCTCTGTTCTTAGGAATGGGTAGCCACAAATGCTGTTATAGAACCTTAAAACTTGAAAATATGATAGTAAACCTTTGAGTTATCACTACCCAGCTTTGCCTGATATGGATGATGGTTGTGTTTGGAACATTATTTTCCTACCCAATGCCAGGACACCTGGGCAGCATTGGGTCCACAGTGTCACTCCTTTCTGTTCAGAATATATAATCCTTCTGCTATAACACCATAAGCCAGAAGCATTCTGTTATACTGAACAGCTATTAAGACAAACAAAAGGCAATGCTTTTGAGCTTTTGGACCCACTTTTGTCTTCCAGCTATTTTTAATCAGAATTATGGTACCCAGTTGGGAGCCCAGTATAGAAATAAATTTGCCCTCATGTCCATTCTACTCTGTGCATCTTTATATGCCTCTGTGACCTGAGTCTGACTGAATAGTTGTGCTGGCCTAGGCTGTACCAGCCACATTGCAGGTGTCCAACCACAACTCTGCACCTAGAGGAAGACCACCCAGTAATCCACACTATATACTCAAGTATCCCTACCAGGGCACAAAGATCTACTTTAGGGAGCTTGATGCAAGTGTTATATACCTGAACAGGGTTGGCACCAGACAGAACATCCAGGTTGTGACACCCCAAGCTCACATTGAGCACAATGCACCTCATTCTACTCTTGCTAAAGCTTTCTTTCCCAGGCCTCCCAAAGAAAGCCCACTGCTTTCTAGGTATCCTAGACTAATAAGTATGTCCACGGGGCTGGAACTATATCCAAAGGCTTGGAGTTCATGAAGTGTTGGACTGCTACCCTTTCCCCAAGCTCCCTACCAAAAAGCAAGCCACTTGGGTATTGTACCACAAACCACCAAAACCAGGTGCTACTGGTGGAGTCCCCTAGGCCCCGCCCTTATCTGTGCAGGGCCAGACTAATAGGACTTTGACATAAAATCTGGTCCTCAGCCCTGAGTCCTGGTTGTGTATCTAATCCCAACATAATCGTCAGTGTTTGTATCTTCCTTAGCTTGAAGAGTGCAGCTGACCGTATTGAGCTCCACATATTAGGAAACCTAAGCGATTAGAGCTCCAGAGAAGCCTGGCTCACCTGTGCCAGTCTGCCAGCTCCTACTGTGGCCTCACCACCTCTCAAACTCAGACTGTGTACGGCTAACTCTGACAAGTGCTTTCACATTATTTTGACACTTTGGAATTGAACTGCACTCTTGCAATTCTCTAGTCTGAGGAAGTCATAACCCCTTTCCTACCCATTGCTCAGAGTGTAAGTCTGGGTCAGAAGGGTGCCACAAAGAGCTTGCAATATGGTCACACCAGGAAACTAGCAGCAGCAGCAGGGAAAAGCCCGTGGTTCTGCCAGCCTGCATGATATAAACAGCAGTGGCACTTGATGCTTCTACCAGAGAGCCCAAATATGCTGGCTGCAGAAGACTTGGCAGCTGTCTAGGAAAGAGCACCAGCCCTTCCTTGGTGGACATAACACATCCTTCTGTATGTGGATAAAGTTTGCAAGCAAAGGTCCATGTAGCCCAACAGATGTACTACCAAATCCAAGGCAAATTTTATATGCAGTAGATTGAACACCCTAGGCTTGGATGTCTTCTGCAGCCTGGCATGACATTATTTCAGGGGTCCTCCTGTCTACAGGTAGATTCCATATACTAAGGTGGCGACCTAATATTGGTACCATCTACATGCAAGTTGCACTAGAAAGAATCATGGCATACTGAGCTAAATGCTAGAGCGTGAACTGCAGAGAAATTGAGTTGGGTGCACAACAAAGTTGCACACAGCAAAACTGCTAATGTCCACTGAGGCAGAAACCATCAGCTGCTCCAGCTCTTCCCAATCCTGTTTTACCTAGAATTCTCATGCAAGGTACTCACTTTTTTTTTTTTTTTAAAAAAAAAAAACCTTTCTTAATTTTTATTTTATGCTCATTTGTGTTTTCATGCATAGATATGTACAGACCATATGTGTGCTTGGTGTCTGCAGAGGCCTGAAGACAATGCTGAGTGCCCCAGAATTAGGGTTCCTGACAATTGTGAGCCACCAGATGGGTGCTGGAAACTAAACCTGAGTCCTCTGTGAGAGCAACAAATGCTCTGAAGCTCTGAGGCACATCTCCAGCCCTGTCGTCTCTCTTTTTTGATAGACTCTCTCCAGATCATCTGAAATTCTTCTGGTCTCTCCTCTGATATCAGCCTTGTTCAGCAGATACATTCCTGTCTGTTTTCTGCATCCCTGGGTCCAGGGCTTCCTCTTCTGCTGTGTCCTGCATAGCTTGATCCTGGAAACCTGATAGGAGTGGCAAGAAAGGACAGACTCACCGACACGTGCACAGAAAAGCTGGGATCAAGCGGGCTGTGCTCATGCTGAGGAAATGCATCTGCCATTCAAGGAGAATCTGGAACTTCAGAGTCTTTATTGTGTATAGTGGAAGGAGAAGGGTTAGCTAATCTCAGTAGGGGGGCTCTGTAGGCCAGCAGTCCCGTTTCACCGTCATGGGAAGGAAGCTGCAGCTCACAGTTTCTACACACACTGCCAACATTCACATGTTTGGCATTGTTGGTACTGACCAGGGGAAGGCCACCCTTCTGAGCTTTGCCTCTTCACCATGGGAAGGCTTTGCCACTTCCATGGATCTGAAGCATTGGGGTTCTTTACATGGCTATGCCCATGTCAGATCATTCACTCAGGATTTCATCAGTTTTTTTTTTCACTCACTCAAGGTTTCCTCTTCTCCCCATACTCTTCCAAATGTCAGGAGACCCTCTTGTGAGGGCAACTCCTCACCTGCAGACCCTCCTTGACGCCTATGCTCACTTGCTCCTATCAGAAATTTCCCACTTAAAGCCACTGGCTCAGAAGTGGTGTGTTTTGCCCATCAATACCTTTAAACAGGAGAGAGCACTGGAGCAGAGTCAAGAAACCTGGCTTTAAATTCCATTTCATGATGTCTGCAATTCTGGGCATCTGTTAATAAACCTTGCTGACTCTCAGTTTTCCTAGCTACAAAATTACAATAAGACTATAGCTGATTTCAGAAGACTGTCAGGGACTAAGTAAGACAAGCATTTAAAAAAAAAACTGGCACATAGTAGGTTTTCAATAAAAATATAGCAATTGTTTGTAATAATAGGTAAATGTTTTTTATAAATGTCATCTTTTGTCTCAAGCACTCAAAGCCAAGCCCAGCAAATTCCACTTCCTGGATAATATAACCTTTTTGTTGAGCTTCATTTCCTTTTGAAAGGTACATTTTTGGAAGACCTCCTTATGGGATTGGGGAGATGGTTCAGTGAGGACCCAAACTCAGATACCCAGCATCCCAGGGAAACTGTTTGGAAGTACATGCCTTAATTACAGAGATGGAAGACAGAATGCCAGTTAGTCTAGTTATCAGTGGAGCATAGAAGAAGCCCCCAGCTTCAACCTCTGGCCTCCACAGGCAGCTCCAACACATGATATGAGGGTTAGCACTGTCAACCTGAAGAATCTGGAATCACTTGGAAGATGGGCTTCTGGGCTTGCCTATGGGGGGTTGTCTTAATTGCATGAATGGAAGTGGACAAATGGATTAGTGGCTTAGTCCACTGTGGGTGGAGAAATTGCCTGGCTGGCTGGGATTCTGGACTATCAAATGGATAAAGGGCACTGAGTAGCATGTGTGTATCCATTGCTTCCTTCTTACATGGTATGTAATGTAGCCAGCCGTTTGGAGCTCCTGGTGCCTGTCCTCCCCACTATGAAGGGCTGTAAGCTGGAACCAGGAGCAAATCAGCCCTTTCTCTTTTACATGCTCTTCTGATAGTGTTTTATTACTAAGACACGTGTTTTTTGTTTTTTAAAAAAAAAAAGCCTGTGAGTCGGAATGCTAGAGTCCTGTGACTCTAGTTGAGGCCAGCCTAAGACTTTTGGAAGAACTTTGTCCCTTTTTCCTCTCCTATCAGGTAGGAGGATGTTCGACTTTTCAACTCCTGGAGGATTTCTGAGAATCAAAAGGTTGTAAGAGAGAGCACTGGCTTCCTCAGGCTGGCTGGCACTCCAGCCTCAGTGCTTGAAGGGACCTCTTCTTTAACAAGCTGGGCTGGTTTGGGGGGGGGGGGTGTGGAAACTGGGCAGGAAGCAGCCTTTAACAGCAAAGAAACCGTTAGAATCCATCTCTTCGCCCAAGCCTGCCCTGCCTGGCCTGCCCCACCCAGCCCCTATCCACTATCAAGGACACTTGCCTGCTATCAGAACCCCGAGGGCACTTTTCCTTGCTTTATCAAGGACCTGGAGAAACATTTCTCCAACTGAAGATAAGGAATTCCCCCATACACACATACACACCCAACTGCCACCAACACAAATGCACTCTTTTTCTTTGATCCTGGCTACTTAAGCTCAGTTTCCATCATTTTTTGGAAAGAAGGCATTTTCTACCAGGCTCTGAAGTGACTTGTGGAGAGGCAGGTAAGACACGTTTGACTGGTTAATTCATTTCTTCAATAATTCTTACTGAGTGCCATGTACCACCGACACTCTTAGGTTCAGTTCTGAACAGGCCTGGGAGCCAGAGACAGTCTAGTGATCCTAACATGGAAATTCACAAAGTGAGGTCTGAGTTTAGAGCTTGATTCTGCAAAGGTATGTTCCGATGTAGTTGGTTCTGGAGGGATGTGGTGTGGAAAGAATTTCTCCATAGAAGCAATATTTAAGTTGATGGAGAGTGTGTCTAAGTGTGTGTAGTAATCAGCCAGACTTCACTCTTGTCTTCCATGTAGCTGTTTTGGGTTTAAAAGATGTCTCACATTTCCAAGGACCAGCTGCTGCTTCATGCGGCTTCCTATCCCAAGTCACCACTGGGTGACCTCGTGAGTTACTGGAGCGATAGGGAAGCCAGCATAAACCTAGAGGGGCTCCTTCAGAATTCAACTGCTTTGTAAAAGTTGCCAGATAAAAGGTATTTCCAGATGGAGGGCCACACAGGAAATACAAATGGAATACTTTTGATGGTTCTTTCTTCGTGAGATCTGATTTCCAGCTTCTTCCTACATAGCTTGAAAGCGTGGGGAATGGAGCTGTCTCTCTGCAGCCCTGCTGCTTTGAAAGGGGCTGTGGTCTACCAGGCTTTAAAAAGTATGGATGTATAGTAGATACCCATCCCCACATCCACGGATGGAGGCTACACCTGCTACATGGCCAGGTAGATGTTGGGTTATGGAATGAATGGCTGTATAATGACCAAGCAGGTTTCCACAGAGACAGCTGTCAGGGATTTGGGGACTGGCAGTTTGAAAAAGCCTAGGTGATCATTGAGGCACATGAGGAGTATCTCACAGCTCATGGGTCTGGCTTCACTGTAGAACTGAGGATGTTAAAAAGGGACCATGGAGCCTGAGAAGGCTGTGAGCTCTCTGCCACCATATGGAAAATTCTGCCTGTGGGACAGATGTGCAGCCAGGGAATGGCTGTTAACTTTCTCCAGGCTTCTTCATGTGTGTAATAAAACATATATAAAATTTTATGGTAAATACACACAAAATCTACCATCTAACCGCTCCCAAGTGCACAGTTCGGTGACATTCGACACATTCATATTATTGTGCAATCGTCACCCACCATCTATCTCCAGGGCCTGTCTTTTTAATTTTCCCCAAGTGAAATGCTGGATCTAAACAATAACTCCCTACCTCAGAGCTGTTCTACTATCTGGCTTTGCAAATTTGACTCCTCTAAGCACCTCCTAAGAGTGAAGTCATAGTGACTTCTGGTCTTAGTGACCAGCTTACTCTCCTTAGCTTAATGTCTTCAGGGTTCATCCACATTTCATTGTGAGTCAGAACTGCCTTTCTCTTTAAGATGGACCATGTGGCATTGTATATATACAGCTCTACCTTCTAATTCGTTCATCTGTCAGTTTACACTTGGGTCGCCTTTGTCTACTGTGAGGAATACTGCTATGGATATGAGTATACAAATAACCTGTTCAGGTCCTTGTTTTCACTTATTAGAGGTATATGTCCAGAGGAGGGATTACTGAATCATATGGAAATTTGATTTCTAAGGTTTTGAGAAACTACCATGCTATTTTCACAATGGCTATACTGTTTCTTATTACCATAACAGTGTATGAGTATTCCAGTTTCTTCAGCGCTTCACTAACACTTGATATTTTCAGTTACTTTTATTTTTGTTCTGTTTTATTTTATTTCAGTTTTGGTGCCAGAGATGGAAGCCAGGGTTTCACCTACCCTGAACAACCATGGCTAGGCACATATGCACTCTTGCGTCTAAACAATACCCTCCACCGCACTCTCACATCCTCTTCCTCACAGTAGCTCATTCCAGTGGACACAGAGTAGTGTCTCCCTGTGGGCTTGATTTCCAGGTGTCCAGTGATGAGTGATGGTGAGCGTGATTGTGTGTTCATTAGATACTTGAATACCTTCTTTGGAGAAGTCTATATGCGAGGTCTTTGCTCACTTTTAAATTGGGTTGCCTCTTTTGTTCTGTGTTCTGGATCCTCAGCTCTAACTAATCATTAGTAAATATTTGATGCCATTCCAGGATTATGCTACGATTCCCTTTGGTTTTCAAAATCCCTTGGTTTTGATGTAGAGTAGTCTGCCTATTTTTAATTTCGCTACCTTTGTCCTTAGCGTGCTACCCAGGAATTCACTGCTAATTTCAATGTCATAAGGCATTTTCTCTAAGCTTTCTTCTAGGAGACTTATAGTTTTAGCTACCAACATGGTTTTGGAAATAACTTCCTCATTAACATAAAGACCCCCCAGTAGGGGACTGGAGAGATGGCTCAGTGGTTAAGAGCACTGGCTGCTCTTCTAGAGGTCCTGAGTTCAGTTCCTAGCAACCACGTGGTGGCTCACAACTGTCTGTAATGAGATCTGATGCCCTCTTCTGGAGTGCAGACAGAACACTATATACATAATAAGTAAATACATTTTTTTATAAAAGGACCTTCCAGTCTTTGCATCAATGTGAGTCTAGAAGCTGGGCAGTTAATACAGTGGACATGATGATTTAAAGCCTTCAGTTCAAAACAAATTATTGAACATCTCCAAACTGAAGTCACCATGCAGAAAGCTAGTAAATAAGTATCATGATCTCTCTTTTCCAAGAACTTAGGGGAAGACAACTCTTTTGAAGTGACAAGATGCTGCACATACAAAATCACAAAGTTAATGAAGCATGTAGAGCTAAGAGTAGCAGAAACTCAGAAATATTATCACCCTAAGATTCAAGGACAGGGAGACCAGACCTTCAGAATAAATATATAGCTGGAGCTGTGCCAGGAAGAGAAAACTGGAAACACTTCTAGGCTAACCACAGTAGTCATCGGTGTTTACTGAGCACTTACTTTATGCTGAGCACTATGCTCCCTCCGTCGCACACAGTATCTCAGTTACTATTCCTAACCCTGACGTCACCAGTGCTGCTATTGTGTCAATGGGGTTTGCTTTAGGTTCCCCTAATCTAGTTGTGAAGTAGAGAGTCAAAATCAGGTTTATTTATATTAAAGCCTCTATGCTTAGTCATTTTAGCCCCAGAGCTTTGAAGCAGAGGCAAAGAAGATATTCCAGATAAGAATAAGAGTAGACAGTGAACAGACCATTCGTACAAGGAGGGAGCTTGAGACCACCAAAGGATGAATGGGAGGGGTCAGTCTCAGTTTATGGGATAGAAGTGAGCAAGGATGGGGCACCTTCATGGGAATATAGAGGAACTTGACCTTGATCTACAAAAATGTCAGAATCACACCCAGAGCATCTGCTCTAACCTTCAATTCACTTCTTCCCTCTAGAAAAATGATAGCTATCAGCTATTATAAATTCTAGCACAGGATGATTGTAGTTGTAAGTTTCTATCCTGCCAGAAACTCTCAAATATCCTGCAGCTGCTTCCCAAATAATTGACTAGGTTGCTTACTGTTATAGTAATTTCTGGGCTAGTAGTTCAAGCTTCTTGCTCTTACACTTTAAGTTGACCCAAAAGTCTTATCTATGTTTAGTCACATGGCTTGGTACCTGTTCAGTCCAGTATTATCATCTTGCTTCCTCTGTGTCTGGCTGGTGTCTGCTGCTTTGCCTTTCCTCTTTCCAGAATACTTCTACTCTGGTTGCCCTGCCTATATTTCTTTCCTTTACTGGCCAATCAGTGTTTTATTAAAACCAATGCAAGTGAAAAATCTTTGTAGTGTGCAAGAGCATTATCTCACATTTCCCCCCTTTTTCTTTTTAAAACAAAAATCACAAATCTAATCTCCTTTGTATAGCTTTTTTCCTGACTATTATCCATAGCAACTTGTAACCAACACTCTAAATAAAGACAAAATCTATAATTCACTTTGGGGGAATGTAGGTGTAGTTCTTTAGACTACTTCCTGTTGATTGAGGATGCTAGTAATCTTTGAGGACCCTAGGAAAATTTAGGATTATGGACAAATTCTAAATGGGTCTGTGAGGCTGGATTATCTCAGCCTTGAAACCAGTCTGGATGTAGAATTAAGAGGAAACCACAACTGAGGCGCTCTGAAATGCTGAGTCTTTTGGGACATCCGTTCCAGATCTTTCAGGGGGTCTTCCTCAACCAGACCTGATTTTTCTTAATCTGGAATGAATTCACAGCCTCTTATTTTCTGTGGAAACTAAAGCATAACCCCTTTCCAAAGTACATATCTCTTGACTTAAATTTTGAAGTCAAGGCATTTCAAAATATATAGGCTCGATTAATCCAGCAGCTTTTATAATCAAATGTCTTTTAGCAGCTCCTGCATCTTCTTTTGTAGTCAAAAAACTCCAAGACAAAACAGTAACTGTGTAATCTCCATCTTTGCAGGGTTTATTATTTTTTTTAACTCTATTTCTTTTTAAGGACTTTATCCTTTTTTTATCCAAAGTATACATATATTTTTAAATACACTGTAAATCGTGTAGAGGCTTTAAAAAAAAAAACCTGAATCTTTCTTTACTATATATCTTTCTTTTTCTGATTACACGAGCCTTTAATCTACTAAAAGAAAGGAATGGCTAGGATTAAAGCCTCAGATATGGCAGCTGGCTCCACCCAGCTCCTCCTGAGAGCTTAGCTCCATGGCAGAGGTGCTGTCAGAAATCATGTTTACCACCCAACTCTGGGGAATTTTAGGGTCCACGCTGCCGTCTAGTAGAGCACTGTTGCCTGAGGCTCATAAACTTTAAGTGTTTGGCAGCAGGGCCTCTTAAAAGAGCCTCGAGATTTTTGTTGCTAATGCTGAGTCAGGAAGCCTCTCTTAAAAGGAGCCTCTTCTCTCCACCAGCAAACAGAGCCCAGAAAAATGCTGCTGCTAAGAAGCCTTGCTTGACTTTGTTCTCTTTTTGTCTGTATGAACCTTAAATCAGCCATATGTAGCTTCTGCTTGTACTGAGGCTCCTATGAGACTTTGGGAACCTGTCATGTTGCAGCTCAAGCCTGCATGCCAAGCTGTCCCTGTACCAAGGCTCATTTGAGAGACACAACTAGGAAGCTGTTTTTAGCTCTATTTCTGTGTCTAGTACCCTTTTTAAGCTTTCTCAGGCTTTATGTGGATGTACGTGCATCACGTTAGAACGCTATTTGTTGTCAGAAGTTTCTGTCCCCCAGAAACTCAAATCCCCAGAAACTGCTTCCCAAATGATTGACTCGGATGTTATGTTTTATTAAACCAAAGGAGTAAAAAATCTTTACAGTGTACCAAGAGCATTATCTCACAGATGATGAAAAAATAGTATTCCTTATTGGCTAGGTTAGCTGTATGAAAATGAGGGTAGTCAAAGAGAAGCAGAGGGCTGTCAGAAAGAAGTCTCTTTCCTGGTGCTACTGAAGGGTACCTTCCTCTGTAACTGGGCCCACCATAGATGTGAACCGAGCTCTGCTCTCTCTATGGTTTATAACTCAGAGAGAGACAAGGACAGGCTGTGGGAGTAAAGATATCAAAATCTCCTAACTGCCAGGCCCCGTACACTCAGCTTCCCCATCAGCACCTTGGTCTCAACTCCCCCATCCCTTCCTCCAGTTGAAGGTACATCTGCAATACAGTCTCTCAGAGCAGAAACTCCTGAGTCTGAAGAGCCAGTGACCATGGCAGGTCTTGTCTTTACCTCTTTAAGTTGCTTTCCTGAGCTGGAGGCTGGGCCAAGCTTTTGTGATCCTATTCCATGAATCCTCAAAGGGCTTCCATAGCAAGAAACAGAAGGCATGTGCTCCCAGCAAGGTTACTGACTACCCTGTTGGGGCTAAGCTCTCAGATGGCAGGATTTGTTATCCATCTATCTCCAGCCAAAAGAGCCCTCTGATTGACTTCCTCTAAAGTTCTCTGCTTAATTAAATCTAATAATAGATGCTTCTATTGAGTTCTTACTTCACGATGATCACTGTGCTAAGCATTTGGCATGCAGGATCTCATTTTATTCCTACAACCCCATGATGAAGATATTATTATCCCTATTTTGCACATGATGAAATTGAAACTCAGCCCTGTTACATAATTTGCCTAAAAATCTGTGAAGGAGCCAGGATTCAAGCATGTGCCTGGGACTCGCTGCATTCTCTGCCTGGATCCTTGTAAGTGAGGAGATCCTACAGTGACGGGTCTCATGTCAGAATGCCTTGTTGATGCCACCTGTATCTCAGTGTTTGTGGGAGCCAAAATGTTTATGTCTTTCAAAACTTAAGCTATGCCCACAAAAAATCTCATGCAGAGTTATGGTCCTAGAAAGTTGGGAGACTGAGGTTTGTGGGTTTCGTGAGTTCATGAGTTCAAGGTTAGCCTGGTCCCAATAGTGTGAGCCTGCCTCAAAAACAAATGGATATAAAACTACCTCTAAATTATTGGGTCCAATATTAATGGTATCCATGCCTATATTCTTCATTTGAATATTATACACAAGAAAGATGAGAGGGAGTGGCCAGTTTTGGAAAGCTCACAACCCATGCACTTGGATATTTTTTTTTCTGAATACCTTCTTTTCTCTTAACCCTCAAGCTTAAACACATCTTTTACTAAAGAAAAACCCATTTAATACACATACACATGGGGAGGGGGGGCAGGGGGCTGGCAGAGGAGAGGAAAGAAG
This sequence comes from Phyllotis vaccarum, assembly GCA_033318265.1. Taxonomy (NCBI): domain Eukaryota; kingdom Metazoa; phylum Chordata; class Mammalia; order Rodentia; family Cricetidae; genus Phyllotis; species Phyllotis vaccarum. The sequence goes on from JARWLC010000001.1 coordinate 132,957,893, forward strand.
AAATGTTACAGGCTTAGGAGAGAGCAATACAAGAGCCCTCGGCTGCTGGCTTCGTTTGTTGCAGGGAATTAAAAGCTGGTGTGATTCAGCAGAAAGCCTGAGCAGGAGAGGTCACCTGTAGAGTACATGTCAAAAGGCAGGGCCTCAGGCCCACATCAGGAATCTGGACTGCAGATGTGGTGATCCTGGGACTGCCTCTACAGAGCACGGTGACCGTTCTGAGTCTCTTTACCCACCCAGCTCTGGCTCACCGTGAACTTGGAGCAGCCAAGGAACTCAAGGTCCAGTACCCGATATGGAGGGGTCAGCCACAGCAGGAGAAGAAGCAGGTGATTCTCATTTGCCCAGCCTGAAGGGTTTGAACCATCATTCCTATGGAAGATGATTGTCAATGACTCAATCAGTGTTCCATTGAACCCCAGGCACCTCATCTGTTTCATGTTGCTGAATTCTGTAAAGACAGTAGGAGACAGCTCTTAAAGTCCCAATGTACAGATGTGGAAGCAAAGCAGCAGAGAGCCCGAGCCACAAAGGCCAAGGAAGGCAGAGCTGCTATGGGTGGAGCATGGGTAAGCTCAGCAGGGGGAAACTCCAACTGCTTTGAGGAAAACGTGCTACTTCTCAGCGTTTCTCAGATCCCTTCCAGTAGGAGAGCTATGAGCTGCACTCTGTTAAGATCTGCATTGAACTGACGTATCAGGACCGTCTCTTCTGTACCCCATTTGGCCTCCTCTCCCCCTCTCCTCTCCCTCTCTCCTCACCTCTATCATATACCATGTATACATGTGATCCTCTGTGAAGACCAGAGGTCAGTATCAGTGTTTTCTTCCATCTCTCTCCACCTTCTTTTTTGAGAACTTAGAACTCACTGATTGGTTATTCTGGCCACAAGCCACAGAGATCCCCTGTCTCTACAGCCCTGGGGTTATAGAAGCTGCCAAGCTTTTTTCAATGGTGCCTGGTAAAAGAGCCCAGGGTCTCATGCTTATGTGGCAAACACTTTACTGATTCAAATCCCTAGCCACTGGCTTCTTAGTTCTCGAAGGTGACTGTGTAAGTGACTGGGAGGCAGAAAGTCAGTGAATAAAATCAGAATGCGGCTGGAGCATACTATGGGGCAGGGAAACCGTAAAATTGCCAGCAGCTATCCCAGGCCTGATGAGCACAGACTGAGTTGTTATCTGAAATATGGGGATCCCTAGCCTGAAGCTTCACAAATGCTGGAGTCTCACTTCGGCTCCTCCCAAGCCACTCCAGTCTCTGGTGGATGTCTTGATTGGCTGGAAGATTGCTGCTTCTTGGTGGTGATGATTGCTTCTGAAGGATGGGGTAATATCAACTGCTATCATTTCTGAGCATTTTCTAGGCACCATCATTGTCCAGGGCATTTTTGCACATATTATCCTACTGAAAACCCCCATAAGATGAGCAGGCAACCCAGTGATATTGAACCTGCTCTATCCCCTATGGGACTTCCAAATCACAGACATAGAAATTGAGGTTCAGAGTGGTAAAGTAACTTTCCCCAAACTACACATCAAACTACATAACTCCTGGGCCCGTTCTCCTAAGACTCATTTAATAGGGATTAAGAAGAAAAAAAACAAAAATAAACATCTGCAACTCTTCCCTACAAAACCTGACTTATCAGTAAGACTACTGAGATAACTAACTGGGCCTGAAATGCTCCCAAATAAGTCTGTAAATGCTGCAGTCTCGCCTCAGCTCCTCCCACAGTACCTCATGTTCTCCGTGGTTCCTGAGTCTTGGGCATCTTGGGAGGATGTCTTGATTGGTTGGAAGTCAGATGTCTGTGGTAACCGAATGTTTTAAGAATTTTGCATGTGAGTTGAAACCATACCAAAAGCTATGACAGTCACAAAAATAAAGATGCATGTTGTAACTCAGCTTCTAATGGTTAAAACAAAAAAGTAAATTGTTGTGGTTGGCATTTTCTTAGCAGAGTCCCTTGAGCAAAGAAACGCAGCCATAGTCACTTGAGACACTTCTTCCCTGCAAAATAAATGTAGATGTATTAAGATGGAGGAGGAAGAGGAGGAGGAGAAGGAGGAAGAGAAAGAAAAGGAGGAGGAGGAAGAGGAGGAGGAGAAGGAGAAGAAGGGAAATTTCCAGTGAGAAGAAAAAAAAATAATCCATCTGGGGTCCCATTTATCATGCAGACTGACTCAGGCTTCTGACATTCTTATCTAAAAAGGAAAATGTCTAAACCTCAGGATAGTTAACATTTTTGAGGGCGGAGGAAAAATTACAGTTTAGCCCTGCTGGGTAAGGATCAAGAAAGAATGTCTTTAGCTCCCCAAAACCATTTTGCACATTTAAATCACCTCCGAGTGGCTGACTCTCTCCTGAATGTGGCGGTTACTGGTTGCTACAGAAAGATATGATAAGGTCATGATTGCTTTAAAATCGGTCATAATAAAACACATTTTGAGACTTGATTCTAAATGTTATACTTAAATTTGGGCAACTTAATTGCCCATAGAATAAGAATGAAGTCCCACCAGTAGACAGTAATTTCTCACAGCCACTGTGTGTGAAATTGAAATCTTAAGATATCATATCAAATATGCACCTTCTCAAAGAAGGATCTCCCCAAAGAGTTGTGAAAGATAAGAAATTGGCCCAAAGTCGAATGCACGCCTCTCTTTTTCCCCTTTAACACACTCAGGTCAAACCAGAGGCATCTTATTTCTTTCCCTGTATGTCATTTTTTATTGAAAATAATTTTTATTCCCTATAATCTGATCCTGGTTTCCTCTCCCTCATCCCCTTCCTGATCCTCTCCACCGTCCTATTCAGCCCAGACCTTCTTTTTCTCTGTCCTCAGCAAGCAAAGAGGCACATTAAAAAAATCAAATCAAGTCAAAATGAAATAAAACAAATAGAAAAAGAAAAAGCACAAGAAACACACACACACACACACACACATACACACACACACACAAAACCCATGAAAACACACAAATGGAAACCGCAGTACATAAGCAAAAGACCAGTAAGGTTAAAAAATGCCCAAGCAAAGTATTATGAGAAGACATCTCTCAGAGTGGCACTGCACAAATCTTAAAGACCCCTCCTGGTCCCCTTCCCTCTGCACAGATGGCAGTGACACCTGGCTCATGGTGGCTGTTCAAACATTTGTGATTCTCATCACATAGGCCAAGCTGACTTGCTGAGTTCATCTCTTGACATTGTATGGGCAGAGGCAACCTATTAAGAAAAAAATCTTTATGCTCTGGAGTTGGCCTTTCCAAAGTTACCTCTTGGAGCCCAGGGAGATATTTATTTCAATAATCAACTCTGACCCCATGGAAAATTGAAGCAAGGGAACTGGGTACATGTACATATACATTCTCCTTCCCATTCTATTACAGATCCATGCACCATATGTTGGGTGCATATTCAGCCAATCCTTACACCAGAGCCTCCAGTAAGTTCTATATTCCTATTTTATTAAAGAGGATGCTGAGAATATAAACTCTTGCTGCTCAGCCCAGTTTATGTGGCAGTAAAAGGCAAGTCAAAACATAGGCAAAATCCTCAGTCACTCTTCACACTGTGTCTTGAGGGCAGTTCTCCTAGTCACATGAGCTGCTAAGTGTCTAAATCAATTCAGGCAACCTGGTTCCAGAGCCTCAGCATGAAAACTTTTATTAAGTAGATAAACTGCTAATCACAAGCCGTGCATTATCATTGTTTCTCTTTCTTCTTTTGGTTTTGTGGGACAACTTGTCAAGGAACACAGAGTGAGAATTCTAATCCTCCTGCCTCCACCTGAGATTACTGGCCTACACCACCACAACCAGTGTTTATTTTCACTTCTGACAGAAACAAAAGTAGAATAACAGGTTATGTATTTATCACATAGTTTAGACTTGCCTAAACATTGTAAAGATTTTTGTTTTTAATTTAAAAAACCAAGGATCTAGATAGGAAACTCTCCGTTTATATACTGAAGGTGGGTTTTAGACCAACACAAAGGCATTCACACAGACACAGATTTTAATAATCCTCTTTGAGTTCACAAACTTCAGGACGTGGTGACAAGAAAATGGCATGAATCTGTGGGTGAGTCAGGTTATTGCTAGTAAGAAGTCAGCTCAGATATGGCCGTGTGCGAGGACATTCGGCATCCAGGAATTCACGTCTGACTTCAACAGTCATCTTCCAGGGTGAGTTGATCTAGGCAGCAAAAATAATCTTTAAAATGGGGGTTAAATACCTATGGCCTTGATAAAACAATGGGTTCTGAAAGCACTTGGAAGTTTCCTCTTTACAAGCCTCCAGAGTGGCATCATCATAAGCTTGAACTATCATCATAACCTTGAACTATCATTTCTGAACCCAGTTTCAAGGAAGTAAAGGCCCAGAGGAACCCAAGTTTTTCTCCCTGTAAAAGTCCTCTGCTTCCCTTTTACATTTCTTTCTCCTTCTAGAACTTGCCTTCAAGCTTGAAGGATAAGCCTGAACCCCAGATCAAACCTGCCTTTTTCTTTGTTTTATTTAGGGCAAAATAATAGCAAATAATAACTGTAAGGTCCTTGATTATTGGAAAGGCACTTCCGCCGGTCCAAATATTGCTGGCACTTTACAGAGAGGGCAAGCCTAACCGCTGGAGTCCACTCTTTGAAAGATGCTGAGGGAGGGAATTCTGTGGCCAGCATATGGAGGAGACCCGGACAGTGTGGTTCCTCCCAGCCACCCTCCCCGCGGGATTAGCTGCCCCCAGCACTGCTCAGGCGCACCCGACGCGTGAGGTGCCTGATCGCACAGCTCGCGCCCCTTCCCTGGAGCGCAGTCGCTGCCACCACGAGCTCGCAGCCAGCAGAGCCGCGCTGTCCCGTGCATCCCAGAGCCTCGCGATCGTGGACCTGGGACCTCGAACCCAAGACGAGCGCGCGAGACAGCTACTAGGAACGCTTGCATTTCTGCAGGTGCTTATTTCACGTTCAGGTCGTTTCTTTCCCGCTGGAGCGGCCAGGTGGTTACTTTCAGCCAGAAACCGAATGGGAAAAACAGAAGAAGGGGAACCCTGGAAAGGATGAATTAGTGGCAGCCCGGCTCCTTGTCTCTGGAGAGGTGCTCGGGAGACTCTTTGGTCCCTGATGCGGGCCCCTTTAAGAAACCAAGTCAGTGCTGCTGCTGCTGCTGCTGCTGCTGCTGCTGCTGCTGCTGCTACTGCTGTTTGGATTGCTAATCCCCAGGAGCCCCGTTTAAAAAAAAAAAAATTAAAAAAAGAAAAAGAAAAGAAAAAAAGGGGAGGGGGCGGGCATCTGTCTCTTTAAATGTGATTTCCTTCTATTGTATTTGAATCGTGATCAGGAAAAAGGAAATGAAACCAGAGACAGAGGGAAGCTGAGCGAAAATAGACCTTCGCGAGAGAGGAGGGAGCCCGGGGAGAGCCGCGCGGTCCGCTCCCCGCCCCCAGGCCGCCGCCCCCTCTCTGCCCTCGGCGCCCCGACCCCGGCGAAGGTGCGAGGGGCTCGGGGCGGCCGGGCGGAGCCTGCGACTGCGCGCGATCGGGACCGGGCGGCGGCGGCGGCGGCGGCTGTGGTGACGGCAGCGGGACCGGGATGGAAGGTTAAGTCCTGAGCAGCGGCAGTTGCCGCAGCCGCCCGAGGGAGGCCGGGCTGCTCCCCGGCCCCCTGCCTCGGCCGCCCAGCGCGGGGCAGCGGGCTGATTCGCTCTCTCTCTTTGGCGTTTGAAGGGAGCGCGGTGACTGTCCTTGAGCGTGGAGGGGCGAGCTCGCCGGCGGAGCGACCGAGCAAGAGGAGGCGCAGGAGCGGCGGCGCCCGAGCACCCGAAGGGGTCCGAGTCCAGGCAACCGGCCAGCCACGCGCCACAAAGGGAGCGCCCCCGCCACCCGGCACGCCGCCTCCCTCCCCAATGTCCTCGGCCATCGAAAGGAAGAGTCTGGACCCGTCTGAGTAAGTGTGGCGCTCCTGTCCCCGCAACCCCCTCCCCACACCGGTCCCAGGGTAGGAGCGGAGGGCTGGCTTTCAGGTACGCGCCCGCAGCGTGCCCTTGGTCCTTCGGTGTCGCAGGGGCTCCCCCTGCCTCTCGGGTGACTCTGGAATCTCCGAGAGCCACTGAGCGGCGGAAGCGATAACGGGGATCGGCACCGGTGCCCCGGGCTATCTGGAAAGCTCCCCCAAACCTTCACCGGGGCTAGAAAGTTTGCCCAGGAGCAGCCACCGGGAGCTCCGAGGCGCAGGTGCAGTGCCGGGAGAGTGGATGGAGGGATTCTGCCTCCTCTCCTCTCGCTCCACCAGGTTCCCTTTCTCTTTGTCCATTTGGCCTGAAAGAGGGAGACGCTCCAACAGAACGTTCCTATTGGACCCCGGTAGAGCGGTTGCGGGCATTGATGGGGTCCGCCTGTCCACCTGGCACCTGGTTCAGGCCTCCAGAGACTTCTAGAATAGCTAATTTGGAGGTCCTCCGGGTCCATATCCGCCCCTCCCTCGAGTCTTCTAGTGTGGGCATGCGAACCTCGAAAGTTAGTGTCCCGGTTTGTGTGGTTGTTGTTTGTTTTGTCTAGGTGTATTTTTTCTGGGGAGCAAAATCCCATCTAACTCTCAGAAGGGCTTGGGGTCAGCGAACCGGAGCTGTGATGAGCTTGTACTGTCTGTGCTCCGAGCTTTGCGCTGGTTTGCAAAGAGCATCCCCTATTCCCAGCCCATTCTCTAGGCTTAACAGGGGAGCCAGGAATGCTTAAGGTATCATTTTTCGCGTCCACGCAAATGCCCTTTTAAGAGTCATTAGCTGTCTGGTTTTGAGTTCTTATTCCTTTGAAGTCCCCATCTAATCCTTTGAAGGGATTTGTTAACACAAGACCAAAGAAGCTGGTTAATGACTTGTCCATTTGTGCTTTTAAGGGGCATTTGTTTTGGTGGCTTTTTTTTTCTTTTCCTGCTTTAAAAGAATTGTGCTTTCCTGCTGAAGTTCCCCTACTTAGCCCCCCCCCCTTCAATTTCAGCCTTCTGTGGTGTTTATTTACCTGGGTTTTACCCTCAGTCAGCAGCATAAAAACCCAGCGTGTTCTCATAAAACACAGGAAGTCCCACGATCCAGCAAGAATATAAACATCACTCTTCAGTCTTGAAGGTTAAGACACCAGCTCTGAAAGGAGCTAGGTTTGTTGACACAAAGACCAGCTTCCTAAAACTCACAGGAGTAAAACAACAGCCCTTTAAAAAAAAAAAACAAGTCGGTGTCTACATTTTTCTTCCCTTTAAAAAACAAACTTAGCATTACATCTGAGTTCTGAGATCAGAGACTGGACCAGATGTAATACTCCAGTAAGGGAGTCAGTCAAACGTGTTTACCGCTTTCTTTTCAACATAACCTGGCCACTGATCCTTTATTAGAAGTTGAATCTACAGAGTTCAGTTCCAGAAAGGAAGGAAGGAAGAAGGAAGGAAGGAAGGAAGGAAGGAAGGAAGGAAGGAAGGAAGGAAGGATTTTATTTGTGTGTGTGTGTGTGTGTGTGTGTGTGTGTGTGTGTGTGTGTGTGTGTGTGTTGTGCTCACACCAAGTGCTGGTGCACCCAGAGGCCAGAGGTGTTGGAGCCCCTAGAGCCTGAGTTACAGGTGGTTCTGAGCCACCCATTTTGGGTGCAGAGACTCTCTCACTTGGGTCCTTTGGAAGAACAGAAACACCCATCTGAGCCATCTCTCCAGCTTGAGGGTTGGATTCTATAAAGGAAGTTTGGAAGCTTTCTCTTTCCAGAGTTTGTGCCTTTTTACCCTTGAGACTAGAAAACAGAAAAGTATCCCCAGGCTGTAATAGTAAGTGCCTTGTCTAAGAGATGCATTGGCATACCTACAGTATGTGTTCAGTGAAGGAGGGCTGTAACTGAAGATGGACAAGACAAGTGGGAAATGTCTACAGAACGTTTCCTCTTCTTTCTGGGAAACTGCTGAGAAATTTTGCCGGAAATCAAAGCTACAGGGGTACTCCAGTGTCATATTCAGGATAGATTAGTGGGAGAAAGTCAAATCTTAACTTAAGGTGAATCTCATTCAGTCTTTGGCTTGAATTGTTCACGTTATCATTAATTATAAAGAGATAGATGGAGTCAGTGTCCTGTCCTGCCCTTATCTGCTCTCAGCCTATCATGTCTTTTTCTTCTGTAGCTCACGTAACCTTCCAGCTGCCTCGCTGTGTGCTTGCTCAAAGCCAGTCTTTACCATCACCTTTCCAAATACAGATTGGCTCTTGCCTAGGCACATTCGAAGGTAGCATGTACACAGGGAGCCAGAATTCATAAACATAGATTTCCTCTACCATGAAATTAGGGATCCCTCCTGCCTCCCTGCAGGGCATTTTAATTCTGGGGAGTTTTATTCCAGATAAGTGGAAATTCTTCACTTTCAAAGTTGGAATCTACCAAGAGGAGAGTTCTGCAGGTGTTATTGGAAGCCCAAAGTAAGACCATGAGCTATGCAGAAAAAGAGTTGATTCTGAATTGGTGTGCGTGAATAGGCCACGGATCTTAATTAACTTTCAGATAGGATGGAAACCCTTGCATATACTCTATAGAAATAAAAACTCTTAGTATTAATAAAACTATATAAGGTTTTAGTCCATCTCATTCATAATTCTCTAAACATGAGAGGCTGAGGCAGAGTGATGGAAAGTTCTAGTCCAGCCTAGGCAATTTAGTGAGCTCTTATCTTAAAATTTAGAAGGAGGGAAAGGGTTTGTAAGCTGCCTCAGCTGTTAGAGGTGGTTGACCTGAGTTTGATTCCCCAGATACCATGTGGTAGAAAGCAAGAACTGACTCCTGAAAGTTGTCCTACAACCTTCACGTGTACATGCACAGGCATGCACACACACACACACACACACACACACACACACACACACACACACACCTCTTTTTAAATAAAATAAAATTAGGGAGCTGGAGAGATGGCTCAGTGGCTGAGAGCATCTCCAGCTCTTTCAGAGGACCCAATTTCCAGCACCCATATTAGGTGGTTCACAATCACCTTTAACTCCATCTCCAGGATATCTGACACCTCCGGCTTTCTGCATCACCTGCCCTTACGTGTACATACCTACACACCGATGTACAAATAAAAATAAAAATAAAAACTTAAAAACAATAGAAACACAAGGAGCTGAGAAATAGATCTCAGTGATGGAGCACTTGCCTAACCAGAGTAGGGACTTGGTTTGATCTTTAGCTCTGAAAAAACAACAAAGACTTGATTTGTTTGTTTGTTTGTTTGTTTGTTTTTTCCTCTAAGAAACTGGCCTGAGATTCAAACTTCCTGATTCTAAAAGAAGATAATCTTATGTTTTATTTGAAAATGGCAGCTTTGGCATTAGCATTTCGCTAAATGTTTATAGCAGGTGTTTAATGGTATGAAGGCATTAGAGTGCTCAGTAAACACTCCCCAAGTCTCACTGACCCTAATTATAATGGGACTGAATTTCATGGGTACAGACCAATTAGGCCACAAGGTCACTTGGTAAAAGTGCCAAATAAAAGTAAGAGGCACAGACTTATCTCCAGGGTACCCAAGAGGAAACTCCCCCAATACTAGATATTTCTTTAAAGTAGGTTTTATTTGAATGGAGTTCCAGAGAGCACTGGTCAATTATTACAAATCAGCAAGCATTAAGTTGTGCCCTGTCTCCTATCTGGTGCCATAATCATTTCTTCCACACCAATTTTCTTTCAGAAAGGTTATTCTTATCTCAAAAGAGAAGTATTTAGGTTCTAGGACGCTAAAGCAAGCAGAAGGTCCTATGTGTGACTTAAAAACAATTGTTTACATTGGGGGGGTGTTGCACATGGGTACCCAGGCAGAAGTCAGAGGACAACCTGTTGGAATTGGCTCTTCCCTTCCTCTCTGTGGGTCCTGGGAATCCACTTTGGATCATCAGGCTGGACTGCAACCACCCTTCTTCCCTCTGAAGCCATCTTTTAAATGAAAGAACACACCCCTGAGGCTCACTGTGTACAAACTGCCTGGATTGAGATTTTTGGTATCAACTTAATTGCCTTTCATCCTCTTTAAGACCATTGGTTGTCCCTTTCACCACTTTTTTTATTAACTTAATTTTACCCAAGAACATTTTTACTTTTATAAAAACAAAAGTACATGAAGAAAGAAAAATCTAATTGATGGTCCTCTATCTGTTTAACAATACCATTGAATTCTAGATCTCTTTGTAAAGATTCACTTAGATCTAGTATTCTTTTATAGTTTTGAGACAGAGCTTCAAATTCTGATCCTCCAGTTTCCACCTCTGGATTGGCTGGGATAAAACCCCCACATTAAGTGGTGCCAGAGATTGAACCTAGGGCCTCTGAGGTGTTAGGCTTCCTCTCTATCCATGGAGCTAAATCTCTAGCCAAAGATTCATTCAAAAAGTGCAAATAAATGCACAATTTCAAATTGAAATAATTATATATTGATAGACTTTTTTAGTTTGGAAAGAGAAGGCAACCTAATACAATTTTGATTGCTTTCTCTTTCTCTCCCTTTGATTGTGTGCACTGGGAAGGGTTTCTGTAGGTTGAACTCAGCAGATTACCTGTAGCACAATGGGTCCCCAGATGCTTTGACTGTGAGTGGCTCCTTTGGTCCCAAGTGTGTTCTCTGGGACTGGCCGTGCATATGCCCTGGGTACCAAGAAGAAAAGGTGGGAGAATTGGGGAGGAATAAGAGAGTAAATGGGAAAGAAGAAGCAGAATCGATCAGAGGCTCCCATACTGGTGCTGGAAAATAGTCAAGGGTACAGCGCCACCTGCAGGTGCCTTGGACACCTTCTGGTATCCTGCCTTCAAATTTTCAAATTGTAAGGTCTCTCTCTAGCTTGCTTGCTTCCTCCCATCTTCGTCCAAGGTTGTCTGTGTCTCTGCAGTCTGAGATCGGGAATCTTCTCCTTATATTGCTGGAAGGAAATGGAGTGAGGTTCCCTATTTGGCAAAGAGCTATTCCTGAGACCTGTGCCTGTCTCCCTTTGGTGAGTTCATCCCTAATGCTTGGCTTCCTCCCCAGGGAACCAGTGGATGAGGTGCTGCAGATACCCCCATCCCTGCTGACATGTGGTGGCTGCCAGCAGAACATAGGAGACCGATACTTCCTGAAAGCCATCGACCAGTACTGGCATGAGGATTGCCTCAGCTGTGATCTCTGTGGGTGCCGCCTGGGAGAGGTGGGGCGGCGTCTCTACTACAAGCTGGGACGGAAGTTGTGCAGGAGAGACTATCTCAGGTACCTTCCTCACCCCTGGAGCACACACGGGTTTGAACACATGGTCTCTAGCTCCTGCTGTGGCTCTGAGGTAGGCTAGGCCCTGGAGACGGAGCCTCGGCTGCCTCTGCAGAGGGGCCTTGAGCTCTTCCTCTGCCATGGCCCCGTTTGCAGATACATCCCTGCATGGTAAATCACTAGTGTCTTTAAAAGTAAGAGAAGACTAAACACCGAATTCAGAATAAGGACACAATTCTGGGAGACACGCCAAAGGCTAAGGTTTGGAGAAGTACACAAAGAGAGAGTTCATTTTTAAGTTTCAGGGTGGGTTCTTAAGACCTCATTTTAAATCTCAATAAACATGTGAGTATATTTAGATATCCTTTTGTATGACTCTAATATTATTGATAAAAACTTTTAAAATAACAATTTTTCTTGCTAATGAGCTCCAGGCATTGAGTCTGATAGCAGGATGGCATTCAGTGGCTATAAAATGTGAAGGCCCTAGAGTCAGGAGGTTTGAGTCACAGCCTCTAGTTCCTGTCTGTAAAATGGAGGTAGTAATTGTCATTACTTCTAAATTTAAAATAATACAAATGAAGTACTTGACTTGGTACATGACTTAAGAAATAGATATTAGCTGATTGTATAACTGACGTGTGTCACAGTGGACAAGACCGTGAGGGCAAGGAAGGATGAATTATGAAGGGTACAGGGCAGAGTGAGACAGGAACATCTCCTCTGACCTGGGGTACGCCCTTCTCCAAGTGAGTGTCTGCCTGACATACTCTAGCATCCCTAGCTTCTAGTTTATCTGCACTGGAGAGAACTCTGTGCCCTATACTGTCAGACTCACTCAACTGTTCAGCTGTCAGATCCTTGTCATCGAACTGTGGCAGAGGGTCTGCCGAGCCTGCAGCCCCAATATATTAGGACCATCTAGCCTGTGGAAGAAGCTCTTTAGACTCCAGTGCCTGTGACAGCTGGGGAAGCTCTTCTGCCTGTATTTGTTCTCAGGACGTTGCACGCGTGAAATACAAACCAAATGGCTGCTAATTCCACAGCTGAAGGACACTTATCTGATCACCCAGAGACTGAACCAGCATTAACATGCCTGCATCCCTCAGTGAGAACCACAGCAAATTTAGTGGGTTTTGGCAAAAAGACAGGCAAGCAAGTAGGTCTGACTACAATTTTGTTGAATTAGCTTTCTTTTTTAAGTCATAAGAGAATAGAACAGAGATAAATACAGACCTGGTTTTATCCACCCCAGGTCTGCCAAATCAGTTAGAAAGCAGCTGGGTAAATGATTCCCACTGGGTCCCTGCCTCCATCCCTGGCCAATCATTTGAATCTTATTAAATGAAGTCAGATACAGTAAGGTCAAGAGAGCTGATTCCTCTCTATCTCCATGGTTTTATAGAACATTCAGGAAGAAAGGCAGCACTGCCTGGGCTTGTTAATCTTTTCCATTTTCAAAAAGGAGAGGAAAAAATAGTCTGGGAGAGCCCAGTGTTAATTAACTTGTGTCTTGGTGACAGGAAATAATTCTTCTCCCTGCTACATTCCCAGGCAACATGTTAATTAACTCTGCATTAGCTCAGGCGTCCCAGCCACTCTCTAATATTTATATTATTGTTATTAAAATGGGCAGCAGAAAGCTTAAGGCACTGACACCTCTTGACAGAGGAGAGATGGTCTCCTCCTCCTCTTCCTCCTCCTCCTCCTCCTCCTCCTCCTCCTCCTCCTCCTCCTCCTTTTGGGATGGTCCATTAGCCATGGGCTTGTTTACTTCGGTCTTTTGGCATATCTGCTGCTGATTTAACCAGTGAGGCCCAGTTCCTCTCCCTAGAACAGCTTCTCCCAATGATGGTCTTGAATGGTCAATGATCTTTTAGTGCTTTTGAGACATCCAATCTCAAATATCCAGGCCCTCGGCTCAATCTTGGGACTGTTACATTCTGTTGTCAGCAGCTGTTTATATGGGTGCCTAGTCCAGATCCCCAGGGATCCAGTTTTCACAGACTTTTATATAGGGTAATCCCCTCTACCATATGGTTATGTTTCAACAACTGGCTCTACATCTTGCCGGCACCTGTTGTTGCCAGAAATATGCAGCCTCATCAGACCCTGGTGCCAATGACACATACTTCAGGTGAGCCCCAAATCCCTGCAGCTTAGGGGGAATCCAAGGCCACATGAAGATAGGGCTTATACTTAGGAATCCCCAGAGATAGGGCGAAAGCTTTCTGTGAGCCTGTGCCCCTGAGATTGCTACTCTTCTAGTCTCTTTCCTTTTCTCCACTTCCCCTGAGGATGTCATAAACCACTTGAATATAAATTCCTGCCTGTGGTCTGCTTCTGGAATATCCAGCTAAGACATGGATTCTCTGAGCCAGAGATTAATACCCATGTTAAGTGTCAAGTCCTGGCTTATCTTCATCTCAGAGTTCCTGATTTGGAATGAACTACCAAGACCTTTGCATCTACTCCTGGGCTTACAGAAACCTGGAGAGGACATGTCATTTGCTCAGGTCACCTAGCTGGTTAGAGGAGACTCTAGGACCAAAGCTCAGCTCCCAGATATTAGTCCAATGCCCTTTCATTAACTGCCTGATGACTTGTAATTTGCTTCATGACTTCCCTTTAATAAGTTTCTTCCTTCCTTAAGGATCTCATATCTCATGCAATTAGATTTATTCAGTGCATACTGTTTTTTCGGGTGTGTGCCTCTGCTCAGCTCCAAACTTACTAAAAAGTCAGGGCACTGGAATGCTCTTTCTGCTCTGTGACTTCCAATGTGGCAGTTACCTACGGCTCCACCATTGCTCCTATGGGACAATGTTCACCTTATTGATGAGTCTGCTTCCAGCATAGGAAGTGGGACCCAGAAGAGCGATGAATTCCAATCCTGCTGCTGATGTGCTTGCTCTCTACTCACAAACCCCTCTGATAGGCCATTCATTCTGGCAAATGTTCCAAACTTTGGGAACTGCCTTTACGTACCTTATAACATGTTAGGGTGCACCAGTCGATTCATTTTGTAAGCTGGTAAGAACTTCTAATGAGAACAAGCATTTACTGGAGTCAAACTCCGTATGAAAATGACCCTGAAGCAGTAGTTGGGAGCACCCCTGGGATGTGTTCACGTAGCCAGTGTTGGCTCAGACATTATCTCTGATGCTCTGACAAGCCCTAGGTGTTACACAACATCTGAGCAAGGTAGCTACTAGGATGGCTCAGAGAAATCCGAGGCCAAACTACCTCTGGTCCTTGTTCTTGTGTTCTTCCGTTGTTACAGGCAGGCTCACTTTTAAGCCTTAGCCATCCTTAGATTCATTAGCACCCAGTTGGCTGAGCCTTCTCTTACATGTCTCTGTCAGGTATGGGAATGGTGGAGAATCTGTGTTTCTAACAAGTTACCGGATGCTCTTTGGTGCTGCTAGTCCCTTGACCCGCTCACTGAGAACCATTGCACTGGATCCCTAAGAAGTTGCCTCTCCCACCCCAACACTAAATGTTGATTAAGTGGCTGAGGAGAAACTTGATTTAGGTGTGAGAAAAATGATCTCTCCAGAGAGTCATGCTAAGTGGAGGAGATGGAGCATGGATCTGCGCATCCTGGAGAGATGCTGTTTGTCCTCTGTGTCTCTGAGGCATGGTTAGTGGGTTCTACATGTCTCTTGGGATACACTGGTCTCCCAGCAGCTGGGGCTCCAGTTAATGGTCATGTGGACATGAACTTTGCAACTTGAGAGCCAGAAAGATGCCTCAAGGCACACTTCCCAATGAGTGAGATTAGTGTCTGCTGATGTAGAATTGGGAGCATCATAATGATTCCCATTTGATTACATTCCTGGTGAATTAGTTCCTTTTCTACTGAGAAAGTTCCTCTGCAGGAGGGGACATGTCCTGCATGCCTGACTTCTTCCTACAAGTCACTTTAGCTACATCTCTTCCATAACTGGTCACAAAGTTGAGAGGCATGGATAAAAGCAGGAAAGCCATAGGGAAGAGAGGAACGCAGTAGTGCCACAGTGTTTCTCAGCCTACCCTCTCACTTTCAAAGACTCATGGGCTTGTTTGTTTTGAGATAGTGTATCACTGTGTATCCCAGTCCTACTTGTAACTTGTCATCTTCCTGCCTCAGCCTCCTAAGTACTGGGATTACAGCTGTGTGCCACTGTATCTGACTACGTCTAGCTTTGTGGAATCCTGATAGTTAGAGCCAATCACCAGTCCCTTCTGTCTGTTTTCCTTGCCCCTGTCTCTCGGCATTTTATTTTCCTTTCTGCCCCAGGCTTTTTGGTCAAGATGGTCTCTGCGCTTCCTGTGACAAGCGGATTCGTGCCTATGAGATGACCATGCGAGTGAGAGACAAAGTATATCACCTGGAGTGTTTCAAGTGTGCTGCCTGTCAGAAGCATTTCTGTGTAGGCGACAGATACCTGCTCATCAACTCCGACATTGTGTGTGAGCAAGACATCTACGAGTGGGCTAAAATCAATGGGATGGTCTAGGCCAGAGCCCCGCACCTCTGGGCAGGTGTTCAGTAGAAACGCTGTCTCAGTGGGGTCTTCATGCTTAGGCACTTTGGGAACTTGAGGGTGGGTGAGGCATTTTTAGGAGATTGTGGACTCTCCTTGGACACTAAGACATAGCATCCACATGACATATTGCGAAGGCCAAGAATTCAGTGACAAAGAACCAGCCCTTAGAGAGAATTTACGCTCACAGACTGTATCCATAGTAACTGACAAGATTAGTGGACGAAGTATTTGGGGACCAGCATGCACTATGCCATCATGATAGGGTTTCCCAGATAGGCAGTGTTGGGTAAAGATTAGGTGCGACAGTGGCTTTTATGGACTAGAAATGTGCAATTAATTTCTTCCTGGCTTTGGAAATACCCTGTTCTAGCCACTGTCCTTCACACAAGGGAAGGAACGAGGGGGGGTAGTCATTCTTTTTTTCTTGGTCACCTTCCCGTGTCCTAAAGCTTTGGAGCCAGGGGAAACTGCATGAAAATACATTTCAGTTGAGAATGAAATACATATCTTTCAATCAAACAAACATTTAAAGCATTGTTGATGAATCACTGTTTTTAGGCACCTTCATTTTGAGGTGAGGTACCCCCACAGATTGTTTCTATACAAATGTAAATCAAATTCAAAGTTGTTCAACTATTTTATTATCTTAGATTATATCAAAGTATTTGTGTGTGTCATTAAAAAATACTCGATTCTGAAGACTTAATAAAAGTGACAAGTTAAATGCAGTGTTGTTGATGTGAAATGACTTACAATTTGGACTAGCAGGGAAATGATTTGCTTTTTTTCTCTCAGAAAGGTGAAGTAAATAAGCAATTTATTTCTAGGTCAAATAAAAGCTTCCATTTATTGCAAGGGTTTATATGAGGTTTATATGGGTTTCTGTATTACGGGCAATTATATAACAGGCCATCACATAGCTCAGAGGGATGTAGAATAATTAAGTTGTTATTGTAAAATGTGCATTTCACTTCAGCATTGTATGGAGTGAGTAGAAGGAAGCAAGATCATTGCCTTTGGGAAACTTGTAACCTAGAAAGCACACAAATACATAAAATAGATTCCCTTTGGGAGAGAAGGTAATTACCTGTCTTGAAATGTGGCGAAGATGCTGAGCTTGACATTTCTATTTTCCAAGATGTGTGTCTCAGGGTGTTTTATGACAAGTGGTTAAGAGAACCTTACTTTGAGGATTTAAAGCAGGTACCTTAGCTTGTGTGTTCGCCTTTACACACACACACACACACACACACACACACACACACACACACACACACACACACACACACACACACACACTCCACCACCAAATCTGGAGAGTGATCTGATTTGAAGCGCCACCTGCTGGCTATTCCTCATCCTGCTGGTCCAAGGGTGTCCCAGGGAATGACAGATCTCCATGAAGGATCTACTTTAAATTATTTCATAAAACCATTGGCAAACACCAGTGAGTCTAGATGCGTTTAATTATCAAGATGTCAGAATCATGCTGCTAGAACTATGTTTAATTAACTTGAAAGTACTCTAATGTCTGTGTCATTGAAGCTTCTTTCTTTAATTCTGGAGGAGGAATAATGAAGTCATGTTTCTCTTGGCCTGTAAAATGCTCAGATGTGACTGCTTAAGGTGGCCTATTTAAAACAAATCCAATTATATCGAATCACCATCTAGGTGGCTGTCAGGTGATCCTGGGATGGGGATGTTTGCTCTCTGCAGTTCTCAAACTGCTGTCCCTGAACCAGGTTATCTGCAGCACCATGAACTTACTGGAAATAGATACGGGACTCTATCCCCCAAATGCATAGAAGCAGAAACTCAGCAGGGGTCTGCCTGTCCTGGAACAGGCTCCGGAGACAATTCTGACTCATGCTCAGAAGTCTAAAAGTGGCTATTTCACATCATCTCTCAGCTAGCAGGATCGTGCATTCTAAATTGCTAGTGTTTGATATGTGATGTGAAGGTTAATCACTGAGGAAGTAACACATGTGGACACACACGCTTACCCAAGGGCTGAAAACTGAGAATGTTCACCGTTCTTTCTCAGCTGTCTTGTTCTTCATCTAAGCAATCACAATTCAGTCTAACACTTTTTAAAATCTGTGTTGTTCTGTTTAATTATATATCTAGTTGAATATGGCAGTGAGATTACAAGAATGGAGAATTCATATCCAAAGACTAAAATGTAATATAAACACCATATTAGCGCATGGGAAGTCAGGAACATGAAGATGACTGAATCTAGATTTCTAACTCAGAAGAACCACAGAGCAGACATTGCACCAGCCTTTTCTATGTAATCCCCATTCTTACAAGTTACCATTGATATGTGATTTGTATGCCCTTCTTCCATAAATTACCAAAGTAGGCCCAGGAAGCACATTACAAGTTTACCCTAGGAAGTGTAATGGGCAGGTGCCCCTAACTTTAGCGTCCCTAGACACCCCAAGACCATGGCTAATGACCACTATTAACTTTAAAGAAAAAGAGAGTTTAATGAATGATATACTGGTACACACATGTGTGGGCTCAAGGGACTGTGGAAGCCAAGAGCCCTGAATGCTTTCAGAGTAGAATTCTTATACCACACTCTGGATAGGGGAGGGAATAAGGGGAGGGGATACATCTGGATTCAACAGGAGTCCTGGTGTACCAGGAAAGTCACAACAGGGCGGGGCCAAAGGTCAGCTTAGGACAGAGTTTAGGAATGCTGACAAGCAGGTGTATTTCCTGTGAAACAATAAGAGTCTTGGGCAAGCCGGGGACCACCTGGGGATATTCATTTCCTGGAGCAATGGTCACAATGGGCACATTGTGCAAACTTCAGAAAGTTCCTGCCTCGGCAAAACAGCACATGGTTAACAGTTCTCATGGTAGGGCTTTCCTGGGTGACCCCACCCAGGTTGCTACATCAGGAATGTGGTCCCAGGGCCTTATCTTGGGTGGTCCAGCTCAAGTGAAGTCCAGAAGGTCAAGCTGCTGACCAGGTGTGTCCCAAGTGTGCAGTTGAGCAAGCAGCCATTAATCCTGTGAACAAAGCTTTTCTGAGAAACTGCCATCTAATTTAGTGATACAATGGAGCTGAAACTGTCAACCTTGGCTAGTTTCAGAGACCTCAGGAAGGGAGTCGAGGGGGAGAGAATCAAACAGGATTTTTCTACCTTCACAGAAGCACATCCATCTGAGGTTATACAAACAGTTTTAATCTGTATCCTAAGTGTGTGTTCAAAATATAATTTTTATAATGTTAAAAACTGAACCAAAGCCTTCACACATGCTAGGCAAGTGTTATTACTGCCAGTCTAACATTTTAACCACGTCAACGATAAAATAAATGGTATTAGTGCCATGTGATTGTTTTTCTCTGATTTTGTTTGAGACAGAGCCTCCTGGTGCCAAGGATAACCTGGAGCTCGAAATTGCAATGCTTCTTCTTACTCCTGAATGCTATTACTGTGGATATTCCACCATGCCTGGCTATTCCCGAAATAAATAAAAATAAAATGACCTTGGATTTATGTAAATTGTATTGCTTACCCCCAACTACAGTACAACTTATGTTAAGATTTAAGAGGTAATCAGCTTAGACCTTCACCATCCCACAAAGTGATCATTGACCCCCAGCCCCTTTTTATTTGTTATTTATTTATTTTTTTACTCTTTATTTATTTATTTATTTTGAGTATGCTCTGGTGCCATGGTGCGCATGTGGAGGCAAGAGGACAGCTCTGGAGAGTCAGTTTCTTCCACCACCTTATAGGATTTGGAAAATGAACTAAGGTCATTGGACCTGTACATGCACCTCTACCCAGTGAGCCCTCTTACCAGCCCTTATGAGTACATAAGCAGAGAGCTTGTAGATATGGACCCCAATATCTAACCCCTAATTGACTTCAAAGAAAGAGTCAAGAAGCCAGCCCCAGTACTCTTCCCCCAGGTGGTCCTGGCCTGCACGTGTTCTGTTTTGTCCAGACCCATAGTAAGGGAGCTAGGCACTGTCTCTTCCCTGGCCTACACCATGATCCATCAGTTTCCTGGAAGTATTTTTCCTCTACCCTCAGCTGTTTCCTCTGCTGAGAAGTGGCTTCCTCCATTGCTTCAGTAATTCAACCTAGGCTTCTCAAGAAAGCTTGGGCTTCCAGAGAGCTGGACTGGAGCACCAGGTGGGAGGTGCAGCAGCTGAAGTCTTGAGTTTTAATTACAAGAACAGGGTTACTTCATAATCCTCCTGCAGGGCACTTCCTGGGCCAGATGCTTGCCCAGATCTTCATAACAATGAACTCCTTGAATTCACTGAAGCTTTGGCTTATTGTTACCTGTGTGATCCTGTGGAAGACTCTGAGGTCCAGGCAGCCTAAGCCACTTGTTTAAGATCCTCCAGCCCACCCGGAGCAGACTGCTTCTCTGGGCCTCTCAACCCTGTGTCCTGCTGCCTATTCAGGCTCATCTCACTACACAGAAAGATGTACCAGGGCATAAATGAGGATTTACCAGAGTGGCCACTTTTATTTTATAATCTCATGAAGGAAAATTTGTGACGTCCCTCCACACAAATATATTGAGCCAGCAACAGGACTTTGTCTATATGGTAACCCTACACACACACACACACCCCGAGCCAACAACAGGGCTGAATTAATATTGCAAATAAATATTTTTGTCTTAAAACAAAAAACCTCTTATCACCAAACAGAGAAAATCAATACCTTCTCCCCCAAACCACAGGATGCTTAAGCTTAGTCTACTGGGAAATGTCAACAAAGCACAAAAATGAAAAATAAGCACATAATAAAGATATGTGAAAGGACAAAGGTGACAAATCAGCCCAGGGCTTAGGAGGAGGAAGCAGTGATGCTTGCAGTGGTCCAGGGCTGGTTGTCTAGGAGGAGGAAGCAGTGATGCTTGCAGTGGTCCAGGGCTGGTTGTCTAGGAGGAGGAAGCAGTGATGCTTGCAGTGGTCCAGGGCTGGTTGTCTAGGAGGAGGAAGCAGTGATGCTTGCAGTGGTCCAGGCCTGGTTGTCTAGGAGGAGGAAGCAGTGATGCTTGCAGTGGTCCTGGAGTTTGTGTGGGAAGAGCAAGGAGTCAGCCCCTGAAGGATGCATCTATAAGTGATCTCAGAGTGCATGAGTGGAGGCTTGGGAACTGGCTAGAAGGGGCTAGGGAACATCTGGTGGAGGTGGAGGTGTAATAGGCGGGTGCCCCTAGGGCACCCCAAGACACCCCAAGATCACGACTAATGACCACTGTTAACATTAAAGAAAGAGAGAGTTTAATGAATATGAATACCAGTACACACATGTGTGGACTCCAGGCACTGTATAGAAAAGCCTGGAGCCCTAAATATTTTCGGGGCAGAATTCTTATACCCTACTCTGGGTAGGGGAGGGGGTATGGGCAGGCTTGGCTCGCTAACAGGGCAGGACCAAAGGTCAGTTTAGGACAGAGTTTACGAATGCAGGCAGGCAAGCTATTTCCCGTGAAACAATAAATAGGGCCACCTGAAGACATTCATTTCCTGGAGCAGAGCAATTGTGCAAACTTCAGAAAGTTCCTGCCTCGGCAAACAATTAACAGCTCTCAGGTAGGGCTTTCCTGGGTGGCCCCACCCAGGTTGCTAGATCAGGAACGAGGAATGCAGGAATGCGGTCTCACCAGGTTGCTAGGAATGCAGTCCCAGCCAGGCAATGGGGGAACAAAGCTTTTCTAGAAACAGCCATCTCAACCTTGGCTAGCTTCAGGGACCTCAGGAAGGGGTGAGGGGGAGAGAGTTACAGGATTTTTCTATTTTCACTGAGGTTTAGGTTCCCGGCCTCGACTGCCATTCTAGCTCAGTGGTAGGACAGGTTTGTAGGATCCTTAATTCTGCTTTCTCATGCCACACTCTTATGCTACTGTGCCAGGTACAAGACCTGGGCCCAAGTGAGCTCCATCAGCCTCTGACTTGACCTTGCACTTCTAGCTCCAGCCCTTCTTCAGGAGGTATTCTTATTTTTTCAACTTGCAGAGATCAGTCACCCAGACTCAAGTGCTGAGGAGTACCTCAGTGAATAGCAAAATCTGGTACCACGCAGGCTTCAGGGCTGAATATACAGGATTAAGACTTATTTTGTGGGGCTCAACATTCTATGCATCCTTTGCTGTGGCTTGTTTTCTGACTCAGAAATTGTTGCTGGGCGGGAATCATAGCTAGATGGGTAAGAGCACTTACTGGACCAGCGTGAGGACTCACGTTTATATCTTCAGCACTCATGTAAAAGAGGCTATGTATGGCCGAGTGTGCCTGTAACCTCGGTGCTCGGCTGGGGGGGGGGGCAGGGTGGGAATGGGGGGTGCTGTCACTGGGGTTTGCTGCTTACCAAGTCTACCAAAAAATGGTGGTCTCCAGGGACAGTGAGAGACCCTGACTCAGGAGATAGAAGACAGTCATTGTCCTCTATCCTCTTCACAAGCTCGCTCATGCGCATGCCCCACCCCCACCCCCACATACAAAATTGCTGCTAAACTGATGTGATGATGACCAACTTCCTGGGAGACTGAAGCAAAAAGATATTCTATGCGTAGGAGTTCAAGACCAGCTTGGACAACATGGTGAGATCCTGTTCTGAAGGATGGAGAGAGGAAGAGGCTGATGGAGGTGGGGTGGGGGTAGATTGCTCTTATTTCCCACATTATTCTCTGCTTTAAAACTTCTTTCCTCCAACTCACAGAGCACAGGGTTAGGAGCCCGTGGCTAAAGCCAGCTTCCCTTTCTCACTGGCTGTCAACCTCAGGCAACATCACCTGTCTGGGCTTCAGTTTACACCTGGTCTGGCTCCAGGGTGTTAGGACCTAACCCCAATCCACCTTTTGTTCCTCTTGATGTCCTCTCTGTGAATCCTGTCTGAGAGTTTCCCAAGGGTACAAAGGCTATGCAAAAACTCCTTGGGAAAAATATGACACACTGTGATATTCCTTAATTGAGAATTCACATTTGGCATTGTCCCTTTGGAAGCTTAGTCTGGATGTTTTGGGGATATGAAAATCAATTTGCTAAAGGTGTAAATTTTTGGAGAACAATAAAAATGTCCTTGGCTAGGGGAGGACTCTCAGTCCACAAGACACTGAATCCCCCGTAGCTGAAAAAGACATCCTTAAAGTGGACCATGTCTTTTCCCCACAGACCTGCGTGAACCCACACCCGTTCAACAAGTAACAATAACTAGAAATGGCCACAGAGGGCTCTTGTGTGTATTTAAATTCATATTCATAAAGCTCCTAGCTCTTCACCGACAACACATAGGCCAGAGTTACACATACAGAATAGGGGTACATGTTTATGGGGCGCATAGGGAAGGATAACAGCTGGTGAGTATTGTGCCCATGTCGTGAGACCCCCAGAGACCACAAAGGAGCCAGGTTCTGATGCAAACACACAAGGGTCAGTTTATTTTCAGGGACAGGTTTGAAACCCCATTTTCTGATGCAGCAGATCTGACAGAGGAAATGTGGTCCTGAGCTGAGGGGTAAGGGGGGTATATGCAAGCAGTGATCTATGCCTTGGCCTTTTGAGACTGGGGAAAGGGATGTGGGGTAAGGTGATTCTTTGGTAGAACTTTCGGGCACGAAACCAAGTTTTGAATCTATTGGCTAAACTTTTGGCATGAAACCAGAATCTGCTAGCAGGTTATCTGCAAAGGTCATAAACCGTAGACAGGATGTCTGCAGGAATATCTGAATCTCATTAAGTTTTACTGCCCTATTTCTTAATTGGCCGCTTCTGGGGTATCTGTTCGAATTTCCCTGTCAGGCACATTCCTGAGATTCTTCCTGGAACTGAGCTGAACTGAGTGAGCTCAGTCTAAGAAGGTGGCTCTTCCCTGAGATGGAGTCTGTAAAGTTAAGTCTGGGCCATCACAGTGAGTCAATTTAGAGGGGATATGGACTCTTTTCTATAATTAGACAATTGCATTTATTGATGAATTATGTATTGCATATGCCCGTGCCATGTGTGCCACGCTGTGCACTGGTGAATCAAAGCAGGACTTGCTTATTTTCTCCCTTCCACCATGCGGGTCCTGGGTCAGGCTTGGCAACAAATGCCCTTTACCCACTGAGCCATCACCCTGGGCTGATGGTTTGGGGTTCTATAAGAGAGTAGGCTGAAAAAGCATTGATGAGCAAGCCGGTAAGTAGCACTCCTCTGCATCAGCTCCTGCCTCCAGGTTCCTGCCTTTATTTCCTGCCTTGACTTCCTTCAGTGAACTGTGATTTGGGACATATAAGTTAAATTAAATAAGCCCTGCCTCCCCAAGTCATGGTGTTTGTCACAGCAATAGTGACTCTAAGAAATCTGGCTTCAGTCTTGGCCACTGGCATGCGTGTGCACGTGTGGCCTTCCTACACACATGTCCCCCTTAGACATTGGGTTAGTTAAGAACATTGGGACATAAAGAGAAATATTATTGAAAAGTGTCCCATAAATTATTTGCTGAAATTGATAGCTATATTTGGGGTATATAAGAGCAAAAAACATACATTGAAATTGTTAGCATTCTGATCCACTTCCTGGAGCTCTGGTCAATAAGCAATATCCTGGCTCTCCCAACTTACTGATACCAAGCTCCTTTCAAGAAAAGACTCCTCCCCTTTGCTTGCTCTCTCTCTTCTCTCCTCTCCCTTCACAAAGTAGCACACGCCTCTGCTCTCTTTCTTTCCCCTCTCTCTTCTCTCTTCCCCCTCCCCTCCCCTCACTCTAATAAAGTTTTCATGTGATTGTATCCTGTAAGATGTGTCTCTTTGGAAGCTCACACCCACACTGACCATCACCGGTCTGTTTGGGGCCCCCTGGCTTCCATCATATTACAACAGAAATAGCTATAAGTGAAGGAACATAATATATCTAATTTATTTTCAAATAGTTAAGAAAACTGTGCATGTGTATGAGAAACACATTGTGTATATAGAGATTAAGAGGAAATAGTAAGGCAAATGGGGAAATGTCAACAAAAAAGGTTAATCCAGGCAAATGATAGATAAATATGCTATTTTTATTCTTGAGATTTTTTTTTTCCTATGATTGGGACTATCTAAAAAAAAAATTTCTGCTTTGTTCTTAACTCAGGCATCTCAGCTTTTTCTTGTTTGGCCTTCTGCTTCAATTGAAAGTAGACCAAAGGATCCAGAAGAAAATCCCATTCTGGATTCCTGTGATAAATTAGTGACCCTCATCATGATTTTAACATGTTGCTGACTTAAGGAATAATCTTTGCTGGGAGTGAGAGGCTGAGGCAGGAGGATTGCTGTATGTTTGAGGTCGGTGTGGGCTAGTGAGATCTTGTCTCAAACCCCAAACACATTTAGCAGAAACAAGTGGCCCCACCCATGCTTGCCACCGCACACAGTGCTTACGGTGTCTCTGGGAAGATTTAGTGCCAACTCCTGAAGCAGGCCATCTCTCAACCCTGTTGCTAAAATTTTCATATTTCCTTTGTAATTAGGATTGGAATTTCATCATTTGACTCTGGAAATGTGTCTATTAAGGCAAAAAATGTAAACCATCACCTTTGTGTGTATGTCTTAGAACTGACTTAAAAGAAGTTTCAAAGTACTAGCTGAGGCTGCTCTCTACCAGTGGCGATGAATTAATTCTCCTGGGAAAAAAATAATTTCTGCAAGTTAATAGAATCTTTGAAGCTCAATTGAGCCAATTTTCATTGTCACATTGTGATGCCTTTGAACTTGGCTCATTGAATCAGCCTATTGGATGAGCACCTTGAAGACATGCTGGTGACTCGTAGCCTCTCTGTGGCTCAGTGTCCCACCATATCCCGTTCATATTAGTTGTTTAATGAGCAGCTACAGGCAAACACTCCCTTTTTATTATATAGTAGCCAAAGAGACTTGTAGCCAATGTGATAGAAATGAACTGAAGTCAAAAGTCCTGATGTTGCCACTAACAAGGCCACCAGATGTTTCCTCATTTGCAAAATGAGGAATTTAGGTCATTTCTAGGAATCTGGTATTCAGATTTTTTTAAGTATTATTTTATTTTATATGAATGAATGTTTTCACTCTGTGTTGAAGCCTGATGCCTAAGGAGGCCAGAAAAGGGCAATAGGTCTCCTGGAACTGGAGTTATGAAAGTTATAGCTTTGTGTGGATACTGGGAATCAAGCCCAGGTCCTTTGGAAAAGCAACAAGTGCCCTTAACCACTGAGACATCTGTCCAGCCCCTAGTATTCAGATTTTGCTTTGCAGACAGGTAAGTATTCAAATGAGGAACAAGCATTTTCTGTCAGCTGGTCTGCAAGATGCCCTAAAATTTTTTGTCTCCTGGATCTGAGCCAAATGAAGTCTATGCCCATATCAAATAAGGCTAATATGCCCATGATATCAAAAAGTTGGAGTACTATGACTTCTAAGACCAGGTCATAAAAGACCGGATAACTTGAACATTGCTGTCTGCTGGATCACTTATTCTGGAGATGTCAGGCCATGGACCTTCTAAAGCTCCACAGGGAAATCCACAGGGTGAAGAGGAACCACAGCCCCTCGCTCAACCAACACTCATTTACTATACTCATTTACTATGAGGCTACCTGGAAAGTGAACCCTCTCTGCCCAAACTTTCAGATGATTTAGCTCCAGATGTGTCTTAGACAAAACCTTGCAGAATTTCCCACACCTAGTGATTTAAGCTTCTCCTGAATTTCTGACCCACAGCTATTATGGAAAAAACAGCATTATTACAAGACACTGAGTTTTGCAGTTGATTTGATGTGCAGCAAACTGTGGTACTTAAATCCAACTGTCAACTTGATCTCTGGGTGTGTCTGTAAGACTGAATTTAAAAAGAGGAAAATTCGCCCCAAATCTGAATAGCACCATTCTGGGAGCCGAGGAGGCAGCAAGCTGAGTAGCAAGCAGGATTTTCCTCTTTCTGCTTCCTGACACTGAATACAATGTCTCAACTGTCTCATGCTCCTAACACCATGACTTCCCCAACATTATGGACTTTGTCGTCAAGCTGAGTCAAAAGAAATTCTTCCTTTCATCAGATATTTTGCAGTAACAATGAGAAAAGCAACTAATATACAAACTATAATTAAAACACATTTAGTAACTAACTTTTATGGCAATTTGATGGAGCAATTTTACCTCTAATGACTCCAGTGATAAAACGTGGGCCTTTTTATTTTATATGCCTTTTAAAAAATTGTATGTTCCTTGTCATCCAATGTTTATAGCATTATACAAAAGCATCAGTAAATGGTAGATTGAAGAATTAAAAAATAATTGGCCCTACTCCACAGCAAGTTTGAGAACATGGATCAGAATGTTACAATCTTTGTGGAAAGTTGGCAGGGTTTAAAAATTATCTGGTCTAACCTCCCACTCAGTGATAAATTGTCTTTTACTGTTTTTCAGCAAGAAGTTCTGATCCTTGACAGTGTTGTTACAATCAATGTTACTTAACATGTCTTTCTCTGAGTACTTGCTATGTAAATGCCTATCCCAGGTATTTATGGTCTGTACAGCTACACTGCTCAGCATGTACTTGTAGCCCTGTCTCATAAAAAAGGAAATTGAGGCTTGGGGAAAAGCAGATATCTTTAACTAACCCAGGCCATCTGATTCCAGACTTACTGTATGACCTCTGGCTTCTTTAGTGTATTTACACCAATACACCTCATTTTATATAACAAAATGTTATGTTTTCTCTGACTTCTGGAAATTGCACTTATTTTAAGAAGAAGACAGAGTTGAAATTATAATATAACTCATGAAAACAGAGTGTTGGGGACCAGAGAGATGATTCAGTGGTTAGGAGCACTTGCTGCACTTGCAGGGTACCAGAGTTGACTTCAGTCCCTAGAACCTGATGCTTTGATGCTCAGATGGAGGAAGAGGCTGGAGGGTGACCTAGAAACTACCTTTGGTGGCCTCAGCAGAAAAGAAACCCTGCCTCAAAAACACAGCATAAAGAAAAAATAACACCAAAAAAGTCATGTGTGGCATGCACACACACGTACTCACACACATTTAAAAAAAAAATCATTTTTACATATCCACATACCATAGAGATTGTTTGATAATAAAGTCTTAGAACATATCTGCCCCATGGCAAATGCTATATAGTCAGCCCTCTGTATCCATGGGTTCCATATGCAGAGATTTGACCAACCCAAGACGCAAAACATCTTTTTAAAACCCTGTGTCAATGGTGACTGAAAAGATCAAGGGCACTTACTGCTCTTGAAAAGGACCTGAGTTCCAGTCCCCAGTTCCTGCATGGTGGCTCTCAACCATCAGTAACTCTAGTTTCCGAGAGCTAACATCTTCTGGCCTCCAACAGCACTACACACACAGTGCACATATGTACATGTAGGCAAAACACCCAGACATATAAAAATAAAATCTTTGAAAACATATCTATAGCAAGCACACACAGACCTTTTTTTTTTGTTGTTTAATAGAGTATAATAACTCTCCATATAGTATTCACATTGTGATATTGTAAATAATCTAGAGATGAATTTTGTAAAAAAATGTGTAGAAGTTATATGCAAACACTGCACCATTTTTATAAAATGCTGTACACCCACAGATTTTAGCATTTTCAATCCCCCAGATCCCGAGAGATGACTTATTATACACATGCTCACATCCTAAGAATTATTAGGTTAAAAAAAAGCCAAATGCTAAATGTACTCAAATTCTTTTTAAATGATTGGCGTTGGTAGCTAAGATGGGATAGAGACCCACTAGGACTTTGGCTAAAACTAATGTCAGTGCTTAGTTGTTACCTGAAATCACAGGAATGAAGAACTGCAGGCCTGGAAAGGGACCCGGAAGGGGACCTGGAAGCATGTTTCATTTTCTAGCTAGAGAGCAGGAGACCCAGAAAAAGTTAAGACGATGAGCCTGAAACCCTAAGAAATATCTAACATCCGGTACCTGTCCAAATTTCTCCAGCTCGCAGCCCTGGATCTAAGGGCTTAAAATAATAAAGTACTTCAGAACGACTCAACACTCCTGCAAGCAAGAGCTCTCTATCTGGGCAAATAATAAACTCAGAATCTGCTTATCAGCTCTCCTAATGGAAATGACAACCAGCAAGGCAAAATGCCTCTCGATGCTCGGGATAACACTACTGCACACGGGATCTCCGCTTATTACAGACGGAATCCTCCCAGCTATGACACCTCAGAAGAATATTAATGCGCTCAGCCAGCAGACAGATCCAAAGGAGGGGTGTAAGGGCTGCCGCCCTGTACAATGCCACTGATATTCAAATTGTGCTCTCCTGAGCGCTGTCTAGTATCAGCACCATTTTTAAGGAGAGATATATCAGTTGCCGTCAAGGTTTTTATTTTATTTTATTTTCCCCATTTTTCAGTACCTGGTTCACCGACTACATTACTTTTTAATTTAATGCCCTTGAGTAAGGGCAATTGCAGGGAGGCATGATGGAGACTGCCGGAAGAACCGTGCGAAGGTCCTCCTCTATGAGTATGGGTTGTAGCAGCCATCCTGCCATCATTTTCTCCAGGTAAAGCCTTGCTTCCCATTGTCATGGCATCTCTGCATCAAATTATTTGAATTCCAGACACATCGACAGCGCACTGAAGGGCCCCTGCCAATTTTTTTGCTGATTGCTTGGAAAAGAGCATTGGGAGGCCTGCATTAGTCATTTATATGACTCCCAGGTCCCTGCTGTAAATTCAGCTTGCGGGCCTGACTCCAGGTGAGGCCCCGTGGCTTCACTCTCTAATCCTGTAACCCTTTGGGGCCAGTTTCTTCCAATGAACGTGTGTTTGAAATCCTGGCTCAGATTGTCACCACTCGGAACCATTTTTTGTGGGGGCTGGAGCTGTCACTATAGCCACCTCTCTTGTATCTCCTCACAGATGAAATCTGTTTTAATAAGAGATTTTCAAGCACCCCCACCCCCAGTTCTTCCCCTCTTTGCTTATTTCCCTCCCACCTTTTCCTTCCTTTTTTCTTTCTTCCTTTTTTAATGTTTAGTTTTGCTTTTTTTGGGCCGGGGGGGGGGGGAGGGGGCGGAGGCACAAGTAACCTGGCCTGGTCTCAAACTCACTAAGTAGCTGAGGTTGGCCTTGAACTTCTGATCTTCCTGTATCTAACTCCAAAGGACTTGAGAAATCTTTGAAAAAATTGTTTTTATGGTTTAGAAAATTTTTTTACAACATAAATAGGGGGAAATTGCACATGTTGTACAATCCCAAATGTAGCAAAGTAAGGGGTGATTATTGTTTCTTCTTTACCTTTTTGCTTATTTTCTAAACAAGCAAGTACTGCATTTGTAGTCGGGAAAATCAACGCTATTTATAAAGATAACTTCTACCAATCAGGTGGTGGCTATTAGGGATATTTTTAGACAAAAAAAAAATTATTTTAAAAGTTTTGTTAGCTGGTCAGCTCAGATTCCCAATGAGTCAGAGAAGACCCTCACTCACTGGCCTCTGGGCAGCAGAGCTGCCTAAAGACACATCTGTAATCTGGGGTGTGGTTTAGAGAGTTTGGTCCCAAAGGACCAAAAGTGGCTTCTTTCACATCCTTGGATTCTTTCCTATGAATTCAGCTGTCCAGAGAGCAGACACAGGCGGGCATGGGAAAGAAGAACAAGGAAGAAGGAAAGAATGAACCCCTTAGCTGGCCAAGTGAGAAGGAGACAAACTTGTAGGCTGAACTGTCACAGATTGAGGGCTAACATCCAGCCCACTAGTCCGCACCACACAGAGCTACAGTTTCTTCTTCCATATGGTCTTCGCGACTGCTCTTCCTGTATCTGCAGAGCCTTCCTTGTTACTCTCTGGAGTTCAGTAAAATCTCTTCCTGACCCAGACCAAATTTTGATTCTTTTAACTGTGAGAGACAGGGATTTCAACATACCAAGAGTCCCAAGACCAGGCAAATAGGTGCTGGGTGTAGTTTTATCCCCACTTAAGTATATTACCTAACCCAGGGCTACAACCAGCCCAAGGTGTTCTATACAAATTTAATAAAAGTTACATATTATGTTATTCTTACACACACACAAAATTGTTGCATGAATCCTAATGGGTCACTGCCTGACCTCTATGGCTAACTCTGTGCCTGGCTATCTCTTCTGATCCTCAGGCAAGCTTTCTTAGGTTACAATACAACACTATACAGAATTATTAAACACATCAGTCAGTCTTAGTGATTGGAGAGATGGCTCAATTGTCAAGAGCCTGTACTGCTTTTACATAGGACAGGAATTGGGCTCCCTGCAGCCAAGTAGGACAGTTAATAATCATCTGTGACTCCAGCTGAAGGAGATCTTCCGACCACCATGGGCACCTATGCACATACCTCCCCACCTCACCCCATATACATAATGTAAAAATACAGAAAGAGGGCTGGAGAGATGCTTAGCTGGTTGGTTAAGGTCATTGGCTGCTCTTGCAGAGAGACCTGGGCTTTGATTCACAGCACCCACACGCCAGCTCACAACTGCTTACAACTCTAGTTACAGGGGACCAGACACCCTGCTCTGGCATTCTTGGGTACCAGGCATACACATGGTGCACATATCTACATGTAGGCAAAAAATAAAATAAAAAAACAATGTTTTTTAAGAGATACTTTAATATTATTTATACAATAAAATGATTCATTTTAAAATATTTGAAAATTTAAATGATTTACTATAATATTAAAAATTCAGAGTCATTTGTAGCTATTACCCTAGTGTACAACGGATGAGCATATATCCTCAAGAAAATAAAATTATTTTTAATGGTGTCCTTACATTGATTCTATTTATTTATAATACATTTATTTACTGACTATGTATGTACATATGGTGCTTGTGGAAATCAGGTGACAACTTGCAGGGGTTGATTCTCTCCTTCTCCAACGGGGGTCCCAGGGATAAAACTCAAGTTGTCAGACTTGGTGACAAGTTCTTTTGTCCACTGAGCCATCTCACTGGCCCATATTTATTTATTTTATAGTAAGAAAGAAGATTTATTGAGTACACATCAAAGAACAATGGACTGGCAGTAACTCAGTACCACCTGCCAAACCATTGTTTTTATGGCAATACTGGGCATCAAGTCTAAATCTTTCCATAAAACAAGTAAGCTTTACCTTTGACCTATATTCCCAGCCTTGGTTTTAATGGATTTAATTTTAATTTCAATTTTTAAGATAGGGCCTCATGTAGCCTAGGCTGGCCTGGAACTTACTATGTCACAAAAGATGACCTTAAATACCTGATAATCTTTTGTGCACCTTCTAAGTACAGGAATTACAAGCAAGAACCACTAAGCGTGACTTAACATATTTCATTTTGCTCAACTACTTTTTCCATTGGTAAGATACCAGAAAAATTTAGTCGGACTTGGAAAGGTATAAAGTTATTTGGAAACCAACCTGCTAAATAATTGTCACAAAAATGTAATATTCTGGCAGGAGGATATTATAATTGTAAAAGGATTCATTCATTTTATGTGTATGGTGTTTTGTCTACATGCATGTTTATGCATCATGTTCATGCCTGGTGCCCACAGTGTCCTGACCCGCGGGACTTCAGCAGGGTCCCTGTCACCTGTAGGGAGAGAATGATAGGGGGCAGGAGGCACAGAAAGAGGACCACCAGTCTGGGAAAATCTGATCTTTATTATTTCCAGGCTGCTTATATATGCTTTTGCAGGTGCAGGGACAAGGGAGGGCTAGTGAGGGGTTGAAACTGTGAGCCAAGGTCAGTGTGCTAGGAAATTATGAGCAGAGGTCAGTGAGCAACTATGAGTCAAAGTCACTGTGTTCCCTTGTGGTTTTTCCAAGGACTGCCTTAATCTAAAGAACGCTGTCCTATCTGAAGAATGACGAAGAAGGGAATTCTTCAGTTGACTCTTGGCTAGTGAACCGGCTCCTGACACACAGAGGCCAGAAGGACGGTGTCAGATTCACCTGGAACTGGAGTAATAGATGATTGTGAGCTGCCATGTGGGTTTCAGGAATTGAACTCGGGTCTAGAAGAGCAGCCAGGGTGATTAACTGTTGAGTTGTCCCTCCAGCACACATATTACATTTTTAAAGGACAATTTCAGACTTTTAGTGCATTGTAGACTGATAAAAGATCTATAAAAGTCTCTCATATTTTTATCAGCCAATTTACATTGTAATTTTTTAAAAATATAGTGATTGGATTAGACCAGAGCCTCGAGGATGTTAGGCAAACACTCTACCACTGAACTACAACCCAAACCCCTGAGTTGTACATTTTTACCTGCCACTGGCAGGTAATCAGAGTAATTCTCTGAGTTATGTCACTTATCTAGGCCTCTATTACTCCAGCAGTGAGACCACTAGACCCAGAATTACCAAGTCAGGCTTTGAATTTAACAGACCTCCAGTGCTCTTTACTAATTTGAAAACTTGAGAAATACTGAGATATCAAAAAGGATATGTTCTTTCAGCAACAAAAATAATTTCTTTTCAAGCCAGTGAGGGAGGGGGTACTCAGTTGTCTTCCCTGAGCCTCAGGAAGCTGAGACTCAAAGGCTACTTGAGAGCATGGATTCTAGGTCAACCTGGGCAAGATAGCATCTGCCTCAATAAGTGAGGTATTTGCTTTAAAGATAATATTGCACCGGGGGGGGGGGGGGTGCGTACCTCCCTGTCTTCTCTGGAGTTTCTATGCTGGAGAAGTTGGTCACTGGTGTTAAAAATCTATGTGGGGGTTTTTTGTTTTTTTTGGTTTTTAAGAAGATTTATTTTAATTAAAAATTACACGTACTTGTGTGTGTCTAAGTGGGGGTATGTGCATGTGACTTGGGTGCCCATGGGGTGAGAGGCAACGGGAGTAGACAGCTTTGAGCTGCTCGATGTGGGTGCTGGGAATTCAACTCTGGTTTTCTGAAAGAACAGGCAGCTCACTAAACCACTGAACCTGGTGGTGGGAATCTTATCAACCACTAGTGTCTGATGGTAAAAACCTTAGCAATTTGTTTAACAACTAATCTTCTGTAAGCTAATTTTTCTCTGGGTTTCTAAACCATTATGTTTAGGAGGTCATACATCCACTTTGTGTTTCCAATTTTGCCCAAATCATTAATTTTATAATCACTCTTCATCAGTCCTGAAAATCTCATTTTAAAGAGAACATTTTTCAGAAATATGCTGACTTTCCATTCTGGAGGCTGTAGTTTCCTATCATCAGCATGCATCACCTACTCCCCCCCTTAAGTTTTATCAGCAAGCTGGCATCCACTTCATTCTCCCATCCTATGCTCAACAGTGACTTAACATTTCATGCTCCAGAATGCCTTTCTAATATACACCAACATTTGGTTGCAGAAAAAAAAAAAAGGAGTCTTGGATGGCATCAAAATATCAACACTATCAAAGTAGATTTTTGCTACCATCCAATGCCAAACTTAAAATTGTAACAAGAAGCATAGAATAGTGCAGAATTTTAAAAGCTCATCTGCCACAGTCTCTTACTTTGTTTTCCAAATGTGTAATGTTGCTGTAGATAATTCTAGTTTTAGATCTATTTTCTGCAAGTAGTTGTCTAAAAACCTGTTTATACTTTCTTTTGATATTTACCAGGAAGTCTTCTTTTCCCAAACACCCACAAATGAACAGTTTTCTTCTTTGAAGTTCAGAATTCTCCTAATGCTTTATTTGTTTGCTTGTAATTTGTCTAGGTGTTTTATATATCTGTATATGCATTTGTGTGTGAATAAGGATGTGCACATTCCATAGTGTGTGAAGGTCAGAGGAGAACCTGTGTCCATCTGTGCCTTCTGTCTTCTTTAAGACAGGGTTGGGCTATCTGCTCCTTTTCTTCACCTCAATTTTTGTATAGGCGTACGAGAATTGCAGATGTGCCACAGCTTCACGTGGATGCTGAGGACCAAGCTCACCTCTTGCTTCTGTAGCAAGCACTTCTTATCCTCTGTTTTAGTCACTTTCCTATTGCTATGATGAAGCAACATGACCAACGTAACCTATAAAAGAAACCATGTCATTTCGGCCTTATGGTTTTATAGGATTAGCATCTACAGCCACCATGGTGGGGAGCCTGGCAGCAGGTACATAGGAGCAGTAGCTCAGAGCTCACATCTTGATCCACAAACATGAGGCCAAGAGAGAGCTAACTGGGAATAATGTGGGCTTTTGAAACCTCAAAGCCTTCCAATTACATTCCAAACAATTCTACCTACTAGGACCAAGTACTCAAAGGAGCCTATGGGGTCATTCTCATTCAGACCCCACACCCACTGAGCCATCTCCCTAGTCCTGTTTGTGTTTTGAGACCTAGTCTTGTTATACAGCCCAAGCTGAATCCAAACTCTCTATTCTCCTGCCTCAGCCTCCCAAGTGCTGATGTTACAGTATATAGATAGCACAGTGCCTGGCTCACAATTCTCATAGCTTTATCTGTCTTATGCAGCCTCCTTCACAGGATGTAGGTTGAAAGCAATCAAGAATAATGTATGCCATTTCTTTATCTTCCTTCTTCCTTCTTCCTTCTTCCTTCTTCCTTCTTCCTTCTTCCTCCTTCCTTCCTTCCTTCCTTCCTTCCTTCCTTCCTTCCTTCCTTCCTTCCTTCCTCCTTCCTTCCTTCTTTTTTTCCCCCCTTGAGTCAGGGTTTCTCTGTTTAATAGTCCTGGGTGGCCTGGAACTGACTCTGTAGACCAGGTGGCCTCTAGATCACAGAGATCTGCCTGCCTCTGCCTCTGCTGGTATTAAAGGCGTGCACCACCACTGTCCTGTGGGAATCCTACCATTTTGGACTGAGGGCCAATGGGAGCGGTTTGGCCCTATGGGTATAGTCTTCTCTGAAGATTTATGACCTTTTAAGAATTCATGGGGGGAGAGGGGTTTGCACTCTCTCTTGGGCTGGTTGGAGCAGCAAAAGACAGTGGAGAAGCCTGGCCTGTAGTTTGGTTCCATCTCTCATGGGCAGAACTGCAGGACAGCAGCAGCTGAATCAGTGGCCATGTCTCAGATCTGTTCCATGACAGGAGTGTACTTTATTAATCTCAACTGTTAATAAAGCTGATTTTATTTATTTTTTTTTTTTTTAAAAAAAAAACTGTCTCCAATTATCTGGTGCTTAATATGGGATGGCTTGGAGATGGGGCAAGTGGGTCCAGGAGCTCTGGGACCTTGGTTGGTCGCCAAATAAACATTTCTTTATGGCTTATTAAAATGCAAAATCCTGTGCACAAACCTTAAAAAACAAAAAGGGGAACCTGAGTCAAGTCACAAATCACCACTAAGACCCACTGTCACTCACTTCCTGGTCTAAAATGCTGCCTCTTCCTCAGTAATGTCCGTCCCCAATGAAAACCATGCCTCTTGGACTGAAACACTGCTTTCTACCAGACCAGTGACAGAATTCCTGTAACATTGCCCAGCAACATTTCTTGTCCTTTTCAAAATTAGCTCATTTATTATTGCCTCTGCCATAATTTGGTTTTGTATACCATTCCTTTAAAATATGTTTAAAGTATTGGGTCTGAGGAGATAGCTCAGTGGTTAAGAGCATTGACTGCTCCTTCAATGGAACTGTTTGATGCCCAGCCCCCATGTGGCAGCTTGTAAAGTCTGTAACTGCAGTTCCCAAGGATAGATGCCCTCTTCTGACTTCTGTGGGGACCAAGTACCTACATGATACATAGACAAACAGGCAGCCAAAATCTCCATACACGAAATATAAAATAAAAAAATTAATGTAGATTTATTGGTGTCAGTGTAGCATTGCTATCAAATGCTGAATGGGTATCATAAAGGAGGACAATGTACTTCACCATCCTGTGTCCTGAGGAATCTTCTCCCTAGACATTACCTTGTCAAAGCTGTATCACGCTGCTATTTCTCTTTTCCACATCAATTTTGTCTGTCTCTATCTGTATATATTATGTCATATTTCCTACCACACCACTGAAATGCTCTTTGCCTTCTGTTTATCTTCTGAGTGACAAATACCACCAAGCCTTGCTCTTGTGTTTAGTCTTTAGTTGACACCTTTTTTCCATCCTTAAAGAATTTAGAATATGGAGAGCATGGTACTTATGAAGGTAAGATGATGGTGGGGGAGGGCTCCACATTGGTAAGAATTTGTGAATAAATTGTTTCTGGAAACCTCTTACCCGTACTGATGATAAATTTGAACAATGTAAACTTGATGAAAAGTTAAATTTCTTTTTTCCTTCCTTCCCATTCTTCCTTTTCTATCTTCTCTTCTTCCTCTCCTTCCTTTCTCTCTCACAAGACTTTATATAGCCCAGGATGACCTCCGACATTTGATCCTGCTGCCTCCACCTGCTTTGTACTGGAATAACAGCCCTATAATTTTCTATTATTAGGCCATTGCATTTTATTTATTTGGTGTTGAGGATCAAACCTTGGGCTTCATGCATGTCCAGCAACTGAACAACTGAACCCAGCCTCAAAGGTTAAATTTCCGAGATAGTGTTTTATAGATAAAGTTGAGCTACTCTTTCATGTTAAGTACTTGAACAGAGAGAAATTCAATCTACTGCTTGCTTTACTGCTTTTTCTCAAGTTATGCTTGACATGAACTCTAGCAGCCAATCCATATCCTAATCCAGAATTCTTTGCTCCTCATCCTGTCCATTTTCTGCAAAAATGTTGCTAATTGTTCAGTTCATTCTCTTTCATTCATCTCCCCACTACTAAATTGACTTTAAAAGATCCAAGTCTCTAAACAAACAAACAAAAAAACAGTAGAGGGCTGGAGGTGGCTCAGAAGTTAAGAGCATTGGCTGTTTTTCCAGAGGTCCTAAATTCAATTCCCAGCAACCACATGCAGCTTACAACCATCTTTAAGAAGATCTGATGCTCTCTACTGGCCTGCAGGTAGGCATTCATGCAGATAGAATGTTGTATACAAAATAAATAAGTAAATCTTTAAAAACAAAACAAAACCCAGTAGATAGTATCTTATCTGAGAACTTACATGTATATGAAATACAAAACATACAATTAATAACATGTTAAATATTACATGATTGAGTAGTTGGTGTTAATAACTAATAATGAACAATTTCTATCATATAATTATGTCATTAAGTGCTAATTTGTAATTTATGTGAACATAATTTAGTCTATGAATTGCTTGATGATGATTCACATGATAAAATTCTTGTGGATTTCAATTGAGGATCCAGAAATACCTTTTGGATACAGCACACAGAGCATGCTATAAACAGTGTAGGAGATGCTAAATTATGCAGTGCATGACTAATAATAAGGCTTTGATTTTTCTTTTAATTATATATTTACCAGTTAGTAAGATGGTTCAGCGGGTAAAAGAGTTTGCCAAGGAAACCCCAAAACCCACGCATGAGTGGAAAGACAGACTCCAGAAAGTTGTTCTCTGATCTCCACACAAGCATCATGGCACACCATGCCCAGTCTCTCTTTCTCTCTCTCTCTCTCTCTCTCTCTCTCTCTCTCTCTCTCTCTCTCTCTCTCTCTCTCTCACACACACACACACACACACACACACACACACACACACACACAATGAAGTTTAGCATTACACACTTGTAAGCAGTTTCTTAGCCAAGCATGACTACACATGTCTTTAATCCTAGAATTCAGGAGGCAGAGGCAAGTGGATCTCTATGAGTTTGAGGTCGCCCTGCTTTACATATTAAATTCTAGGCTAGCCATAGCCAGACCCTGCTTTAAAAAAAAAAAAAGAAAGAAAGAAAGAAAGAAAAAGAAAAGAAAAGGAAGTTTTTGTTCAAAACTCATTTTTCAGTGATGTTATCTTTTGTTGGTTTTGACTGTGAACCATTTTGCTTTGTGTAGAAGCACAACAAAATACACAAAATTGTATGCCTTTAATATTACCACTCAGAAGGAAGAGGCAGGTAGATCTATGTGAGTTCAAGACTGCTTGCTCTACATAGGAAGTTCAAACTATCCAGGGATACATTGTAAAATCCTGTCTCAAAAAAACCCAAAATTCGCTAACTTAAAACAAGATACTCACTGCCTTCTTCTGAGAAGTTATAAAAAATATAGACAGTAATTTTTCCAATAAGCAAAATTCTTAGGATGTTAAAGGTGAATTAATGTCCTATTAGGTGAGAATCACTAAGGCATTGTCCAACTAGACCAACATGGCCAGCTTCCCCAGTCAGTTGCACTAGATTTAATTCTATTTTTAAATGTATTTTTATTTATTTATTGTGTGTGTGTGTGTGTGTGTGTGTGTGTGTGTGTGTGAGTGTGTTTTGTTTGTGTGCCACATGCATGAAGTACCCCCGGAGGCCAGAAGAGGTCATCAGATTCCCTAGAGCTAGCGTTTCAGATGATGTGAGCCACCATGTGAGTGCTTAGAATCCTACTCTACTCTAAAAGAACAGTTCATGCCCTTGACCACTGAGCCATCACTCCAGCCCCACAGATTTAACTTTAATCGCTCCCAGTCTTCTCTCACAGGAGGAAATTTCTAGCTGTTACAACCATGACGGACTGAGTCTGGTGTGATTCTCTCATTCTGTGGGTAGAAAATCAGAGGGATCCCTGACACGCAACTCCCCTTCTATAGAAAGGTGCCTGAATTCACAAGTGAGACAGGGACTTGAGATTTTCTCACTTGCCCCAGGTAGGAACAAAGAGGTGTTCTTGACATCTCTCCAATGCTAAAAGGCATTGACCTTGCAGAAAGTGGAAAAGAGAAGTGGGTCTAGACAAAATCCTAAAAAAATAAAATAAAATAATTAAGAATGAGTAAGGTTGTGGATGCGCCATCTGGATTCCCAAATAAAGGAACTTGAAGTGGGGGAGGGGAAGAGAGGGAGCTTTATACATT
The DNA here is from genome assembly GCA_033318265.1 of Phyllotis vaccarum. Lineage (NCBI taxonomy): Eukaryota > Metazoa > Chordata > Mammalia > Rodentia > Cricetidae > Phyllotis > Phyllotis vaccarum. The sequence continues at coordinate 132,997,510 of JARWLC010000001.1, forward strand.
GCTGTGTAACAGTATACTTGAGAAAACATAAGTATCTATTCACCCAAATAGGGAACCAATGACAACGCAAAGTGAGGTATCATCAAAGTCAAACTTGAATCAATGAGCTTCACTGCGGTTACTGTCTCTAAAGCCATACTCTCCTCTGAGTTCTGAGTCAAGCTCCATTTAAAGAAGAATTCCTGACTCTGAATCTCTCTCTTCCTTTGTTCTCTCTCTGGAGCGCTCCTCATTCCTATCTCTCTTTTCTCCCTCCTTTACCCTCCCCACCTGTTCCTCTGTAATCATAACCACCTCCCTCTCTCATAATAATAAAGTCCTTTTACATAGAAACAGCTTCTAAGTGTCTGCTGCTACATGTTGCCGCCTCCGCTGTGTCCCCCATGAGGCCTCTGCATTCATAGGAATCTGCCACCAGATAACCATGTAATTCATATTCATACCATGCCAGATCCGCACAAAAGCCTAATAGTTACTTATAGGAGTATGGGTGAGAGGTACCTGTAGGAATAAAAATGACTCAAAGGCCGATGCATTACCGGAAGCCCACTCCAGCCTGATGTGTCAGCTCACTGAACTCATTGCACAACTTGTAGGCAGCCTGAGAGTTTGGAGGCAGCCTGAGAGTTTGGAGGCAGCCTGAGAGTTTGGAGGCAGCCTGAGAGTTTGGAGGCAGCCTGAGAGTTTGGAGGCAGCCTGAGAGTTTGGAGGCAGCCTGAGAGTTTGGAGGCAGCCTGAGAGTTTGGAGGCAGCCTCTTCTTTGCAGTTCAGCTTGTCTTAGCCTCTTGTAGGCAGCTGCTTTGGTCTGAGAGTGGCTTTCAGCAATCCTTACTGCTTATATAAGCTTTGGGAGGGAGGAACCTAGTAAATCTGGTCCATTTCAGGGACTTCCTGAGGCTATTGATTTTCTTATTTCCTGAGTCTTAAGGCACTTCCCTGAAGGACTGAAAGTTTTACCTTTCTTTAGAATATTTTGAGTCTTAATGAGCATATCTCCAAAATGACATTTGAAAATTTTATGTATATGTTCTCTCTCTCTCTCTCTCTCTCTCTCTCTCTCTCTCTCTCTCTCTCTCTCTCTCTCTCTCTCTTTGTGTGTGTGTGTGTTTGTGTTGTGTGTGTGTGTGTGTGTGTGTGTGTGTGTGTGTGTGTGTGTGTGTGTGTGAGAGAGAGAGAGAGAGAGAGAGAGATACATTGAGTGGAGTGCCTGCAGAGTCTGGAAGAGGGTATCAGAAACCCTGGAACTAGAGTTACAGACCATGTGGGTTCTGGGAATTGAATCTAGGTCTTCTGAAGAATCTCCAGTGTTCTCAGCTGCTGAGCCATCTCTCTAGACCCAAGAGGAAATGTTTTATCTCATAGGAAATTGTTATATCACACACACACACACACACACACACACGTAAATTCACAAGCTGATGTGGGAATGCCTTTCTGTATGCTGTGAATCTCAATATTTAAATAAAGGAGCTGTTTTGGCCCATAACAGGCACCATAGAAAAAGTAGGAGGAGAAATCAGAGCATAGGTAGGAGAAGCAGGGTGGAGTCAGAGACAGTCTGAGCCTGAAGCACAAAGGAGCAACATGTAAGGAACACAGGTGAGCCACGGGCCACATGGCAGACAGATTAATGAGAATGGGTTGAGTTAAGATGTAAGAGCTAGCTAGCAATGTGCCTGAGCCATAGGCCAAACAGCATGAAGTTAATATAAGCGTCTGAGTCATTTCTGGGGCCTGAGCAGCAGCGGCGGGCGGCAAAGGGGTCTGGGACTGCAGGTCTTTGGGTCTGAACCTCTGGCCACCCAGGACCAAGAAACCACATTGTAACAACAAGCTCTTTGAAAAAAGGGCAGCACTGATGTGGGATGTCTTTCTGTATGCTATGAATAATAAAATAACTGTCTTGGCCTATGGCAGGCATCTTAAAAGTAGATGAGAAAATCAGAGCATAAAAAAAGAAAAGACAGAGTAAAAAAGACACCATCCAGCCGCCCAAGAATCAACATGTAAAAGTAACACAAGTGAGCCACGGGCCATGTGGCAGACAGAGTAACAAAAATAAGTTAAATTAAGATGCAAGAGCTAGCTAACAATATACCTGAGCCATAGGCCAAACAAATATGATTAATATAAGCATCTAAGTCATTTGGGGGGGGGGGCTAAACAGTGACAGGCAAGTCCAGACTACAGGTCTGTGGGTCTAGACCACTGGCCAGACAGGCCAAAAACCCATTCTACACAGCACAACTCTGGCATGCTTGCTTAGAAATAGTAGTCACTTCCCAGGCAAGCATGGGAAACTGAGTTTGAACCTCAGATCCCACGTAAGGGTGGAAGTTATCCCATGACCTTCACACATGCACCATGGCACATACTCTTCCACCTCTACCATACATACGCAGAAGCAATTAAAGAGGAAAACAGTGGACAGAGATCTATTCATGCTTTTCATTTCTAGAAACAGTCAAATTGTTCAATGGTAAAGTGATTGAAAGCTCCTATTAGATAACCCTAAGTACTTGAAGTAACTCCTGAGCAATTCTGCTTCTCAAAACACAAATAGCAAAGTTTAAGATTAGCAATAACTACCTCAGGGCCCGCAGGACCCCAGACCCTGAGAACTAGCACATGAGACATTGCCCTCATTGTGAGCACTGAGGTGGTAGAGTGGAGGACATGCAGGGGGAGGAGGTAATAATAGAGCGAGGTCATGTCGAGGACCCAGGCAGAGACCAGAGATGGAGAAAAGCACCCTGGGCAGAAATAAGATGCATACAAGAAGAGGCTACTAGGGCACCTAGCGGAACTGAAGGAGAAGAATGTCAGTGAGGGAGCTGAGCTTGGACAGCAGCCACTAGATCTGTGACCTCTGAGGGTGAATATGGAAGCTTGATTGCAGGGGAGGGGTATAATTGAGCTGGAGACAAGGAAGACTATGGAGGACCCAGTCATCCAACTCTCCCTTGACTTTATTAGCATTTAATATATATATGACTTGAATAATTGCTTTCTTGATGTCTAACATAGTCTTAAGAGGGATTCAAGAAAAAAGAAGTTGGTAGAAGGAGAAATGTGGGATGTCACTTCAATGGTTAGGTCAATGGAGATTGCTGTGGGAATGTGCTTGTGTATGCTGTAGATATTTGTTACATTAAAACCAACACAATGGTTTAATTAAATGCTGATTGGCTAGAAGGCAGCCAGGAAGTATAGGCAGGGCTACCAGACCAAGAATTCTGGGAAGAGGAAGAACAGAAGCAGATGTTGAGCAGAAGCAGAGGAAGATGAAAATGCCGCACTGAGAAAAAGGTACTGAGCCATGTGGTTAAACATAATTAAGAATCATGGGTTAGTTTAAGAGTTAGCAAGTAATAATCCTGAGTCATAGACCAAACAGCTTGTAATTAATATAAACCATTGTGTGATTATTTGGAACTAAATGGCTGTAGGACCTGCTGGGTAGGACAGAAACTTCTGACTACGGGAGATGGCCTTCAGGAGAAGGAAGGGGTCTTAGAGTTTCTATTGCTACAATGAAACACCATAACCAAAAAGCAAACTGGAGAAGAAATTGTTTATTCAACTTATACTTCATATTGCTGTTTATCATCAATGGAACTTGGGATACGAACTCAAACAGCAGGAATCTGTAGGCACGAACAGATGCAGAAGCCATGGAGGGGAGCTGCTTACTGGCTTGCTCTGCCTGCTTTCCTGTAGACTCAGGACCATCCCCAGCTCAGGGATGGTACCACCCAAAATGGGCTAGGCCCTTCCCCATCAATCACAAGTTAAGAAAATGCCTCACAGCTGGATCTTATGGAAGCATTTTTTTTTTCCAAATGAGGTTCCCTCATTTCAGATAACTCTAGCTTAGATCAAGTTGGCATGACTAGCCAGCACAGACGATGGTTTGAATGAGAAAGCTCCCCATAGGCTCATATATTTGCATGCTTAGTCCCCAGTTGATAAATAGTTTGGAAGAATTAGAGGGTGTGGCCCTGTTCAGTGAGTGTGACCTTGTTGAAGGAGGTGTGCTACTGTGGCTAGGAACTGAGGCTTCAAAAGCCTATGCCAGGCCCAGACTCTCCCCCCCACTTCTCCCCCTCTCTACTTGCTGCTTACATTAGCTCTCAGCTACTCCTCAGCACCATGACTGTCTTCTTCTCACTATGATGATAATGGACTAAGCCTCTGAAACTGTAAGCCAGCCCCCAATTAAAAGCTTTTTTAAAATAAGAGTTGTCTTGGTCCTAGTGTCTCTTTACAGCAATAGAACACTAAGACACGACTTTATTTGGTTTTTGGCAAGAGGAGCTAGCTAAGAGGAAGAGAGTGAACATTTAAAAAGAAGGGGTGCCCTGGAGAAACTGCTTAGCACTTAAGAGCACATACTGCTTTTCTAGAGAACCCAAGTTTCGTTCCCAGAACACACATGAGGCTGCTTGTGGCCACTTGTCGCTTCAGTTCTAAGTAACTCATCTACCTTTTCTGCCTCTGCAGGTACCTGAACTCACATGCAGGTTCCCCATCCAGACACACACACCTACATATAATTTAAAGAATAAAATAAATCTTAAAAAAATATAAGAGAAAATGTGGGAAAGTGATGGAGCATAAAGATATATATGAAAGAAGCAGGTCCACAATGCAGTTGATATTAAAAACAGAGATGATGGCTGGAGTGAAACCTGGTGGTATAGCACTTGCCTATCATACATGAGGCTCTGGATTTGATCCCTACCCAGTACTGTAAAACAACAAGGATGGTGTTAGTGCCTACTGCTTAGAACTGTTATGGGTATCAGGTGAGGTCATTTATATGACATAGAAAGGTCAATACACACCGCGGCACACAGCTCATTGCAGGTGCTAAGTAAGAGATGATGGTGCTGATGTTGATAATAATGAAAGCCTTTAGGGGACAGTAGAGATGCCCACAAGTAGCCACAAGGGACTAATGTGAGAATTCCTTCCTCATGAGAAGTAAATAAAGTCTCCCTCTCTTTTTAATATGTCAAGTGACAAACCAAAGTATTCCATCAACGTTCAGTCTGAAGAACCAGTGGGTTTACAAGGCACAAGTGCAGGGGTAGTTACAGGCTTGTAAGGGAAACCCAAAGCAGCCACACTGGAAAATCTTAAATATGAATGATGGTTTCCCTACAGACACATAGATGGATTCCCCTGAGTTAACCCTTCACCAGCGTATGTATTTACTTTAGCACCTCCAAGAACCCAGGCTACTACATGCATTAAGGGAAGAATTATATTCAAATGGTTGGAAGGCACAGGAGGGGGCCTCTGAAATCTCAAGCAAATGACCAATGTCTTTCCCCACTCCCTCTCTAAGGGTCAACAGTCCAACAGAGGTCACATCTCAGGGGTCATTTGCAAACAGTCACAGCTGTTCTGATGTTGCTGATGATGCTTTGCTCAGAGGATAGTGCTTTAAAGCAGGCAAGAATGAAAGAAGACAGGAACAAAGTACCGGAGAAATGATACACCCAGGGAGATGGAAAAAGAATACAGCTTCAGAATGGGGTGAGTTACAGAAAGATTCAAATAAGTAAGACAAGGAAGAGGCAGTGCTACCCTTAGCCTCCAGTCAGAGACCACCTTTTAGCCTTTGCTTGGGGGTTCGACCCACCCTTCCCACCAGTTAAGAAATCTCGAGGGTCACAGAGTGGGCACTCTTGGTCCCTACCCCTCCTACTGTCTCATTTAACTGGGATGTCTTGTTCAGGCGGTAGGAAGTCCCCAGCCAGGAACAATCCTCCTGTTCAGGTCATATTGTCCTTCGCATCATCCCAAGAACAGGCAGAAGTTCAGAGGTACACATCCTAGTCTCCGACCTAGAGCAGACCAACCTGACTTTAGAATGGGGCAGCGATGTCTACCTGTGTGCTTTAGAGTTTCTTCACGTGGATGGCTGAAGCTAGGCTGGCGAGAATTAGGTGGGCAGGTATTCTGAGAAAGGAACAGGGTGCTGAGGTAACAGGAGGATATTCCTCTTCTTCCCTTGGGGTCCTCCTGTATGGTTCTGTTGCCATGGTGGTGTTCCCTCCCTGTCAGTGTCTCTCTTGGACCGCAAAACTTTAAATTCCGGGTTAACCCAGTTGGATTGATACAAAAAAGAGGAGGGAGCAGTCCTTCAACCTCAACGTTCTGTGGTAGAACTTGGTAGAATTCAAGGACGTGAAGGAGATAGTTGAGAAACCAGTACCCACGTCATGTCATCTGATTCCCAGGGAGCACCTCACTCCTCTCTGAGCTTGCTTTGTGCCCAACAGTGGACACCTCCTGGAGTGGGTGCCACCGGAAGCTCTGGGACTTGCTTAGGGTCTACTTGGCCCCAAAGGCGACTCCGCCCCACCTGCACGTCTGCTAGAGCAACCTCGCTCACGCTGACCGCACCAGATGCAGGGAATTCCGAGGAGCTTCGAAGCAGGTTGATGCTGCTGCTCCGCAGTGCAGCACGAGTCTCCATGCGCCTGGCGCCACCTTCCGGACATTGATGCAAAAGCGAGCAACCAACGAGGAACAAAGGTGGAAGAGTTGCTCCTGCGGCTGGATCACATAAACCGGTTCTCTGTAAGTAGAGAGACCACAGCCTTGGTATCATGAAACGAATGTATTACTTGCTAACACAAAGAGCAAAAAAGTTTCATGCATCTACATTTACCATGTTTGACCATGTGAGAATAGTGTGGGTGCCAACAGTGATTGATGCACGGGGGTGCAGAGAGCATGGCAGAGGCCCTAAAGTCAATCCCAGCACCAAACACCAAAATACTCAACAAGAATCCTAGTGTGGTTTAGTGGAAAGAAGACAGAGGATACAGCCTGTAGCCCAGCTGTGGCACGTTTTCTTAGAACAAAAAAAAAGTCTTAGTAACATTATTCAGCCAAGATCAGATTGCTCATGCCCATCTCGGCTACTGAGAGGGAGGGAGGGGCTAGTCTCTGAAAATCTAGAGCGGTTCACAAGTAAGGTTGGGGCTTGGACAGGGAGGAAGGGAGAAGGACAGCTGGTAGAGGTGAGGAAAGAGGAGAAGGGAACTTGGAGAGATGGCTGGGCTGTGCCTATTGGTCTTGAACCCTGCCGCTTCTCAATGGCAAAGACATTTCTTGATTCTTCTGTTTTGTTTTTTAGATGGCCTCATCCTATAGTCCAGGCTGACTTAGAACTCTGTGTAGTTTAGGCTGACCTACAATCTGTGTTGATCCTCCTGCCTCCGCCTCCTAAATGCTGTGATTTCAGTAATGAACCACTGTGCTGAGCAATTTTTATTTTTATTTTTTTTTACTGTTTTGTCCACAGGACTAAGCAACTTCATTACAGGGGGAGAACTGACAGGAAGTGGAGTTTTGGCAGGTCATGTACAAACGAAAGGCTGTGACATCTTCCCTACAATCTTATGGAGCAGACAGAGGTAGGCCTGCAGAAGGGTGGGACACCCTTGTGTCCTAGGCAGAATCTAGCCAGAACTGTCCTGGGAAGCCTATAGGCACGCCCTGGAGTATGTCCTGAGGAGGCTCTAAGCTCAGCCTTAGAATGCTTCTGCAGCTAGTGAGCAGAGAGCCCATCTGGGCTAACATTGTAATCTTCTGGATGTGAGCAAGGACAGAAGTTGTGGGTGTGTGGGCTACTGATTACAACCAAGAACCCCAGAACCCATCCAGTGCATGACAGGAAAAGTGATGAGGACACATCAGAAAACACCCACACCACAGACAACATGGGCATCAAAGCACACCCCCATGGTGTTATTCTGACCAGATGTGTCTGGTCTGTAAGCAGCTCTAGGGGTAGTGGATAGAGAAACCTCCCCACATTCACAACCAATTTAATGACCTTTAACCTCCAGTAGGTTGGGTGGGGGGGGTGGCATTGTGTGGCTCATTCACCTTCTCTCTAGGGTGGCTCTCTCATCCCACCCCCTTTATTTTTACACATCTGATCACTGGACAAGGATACTGAGACCTAGGTATAGGTCCTAATCACCCCTGCCCGGTTTGTGGGGATCCATCAAATAAGCATGTTCCCTAGGTTTGGCATGGCTGATGCTAATTCATATGTTAAATATGCTGTTTGGAAGCAATGGCACATTGAGTGTATACATGCCATGCTTTTTGTGTGTGCAGGGTTATGGGTTTTTGTTTTGAGACAGGGTTTCTCTGTGTAACTGCCCTGATTGTCCCTGAACTCAGAGACCCGCCTGTCAATGCCTCTCAGAATGCTGGGATTACCTGACTATGCAGGGTTATGGAAACCATCTATGGACACTGTCCTTCCCAATCCTGTCTTTCTATCTGCCTCAAGAGGAAGATTTAGAATCATATAAACTCTGAAGTTATAACCCAGGTGCTTCTTCCCATGAGGGCTCAGAGCCTCAGGTGATATCTGAAGCCACACAGCAGCTCCAGCTTCTGGAATACTTTAGAAGCTGAGCTGCTGGCAGTCCCACCTCAGTGTCAAACATCTCCTCTCCGTAAGAAGCACCTGGCACAGAAACCACTCAAGAGGGATGGCCTTTGAACCAGGTGGCAAACTAGGTTGAGCCTCAGTGCTCCCTGTTGGGGCCATGGTGGAGAGGGATCTCTGTAGTCCAGAGCCAGGGTCCTGCGCTTCAAAAGCCTCACCTAAACTGATCTAGTGAGCTTAATCCAAATCAGAGGAAGGGTTATTTATGTGTCAGCTCTCCGTAGCATTCTAGGCTGATGACTGTGGAAGTGGCGATTCAACACTGGTAAGTGTGTCCTCAGGTGTGGCGATGGTTAATATTGACCATTGACTTGACAGAATCGGAATCTCTGGGTACATCTGTGAAGGTGTTTTCTCTGTGGGATTAACTGAAGTGGGAAGACACACACTACATGTGGCTGGGGTCCCAGATGACATCAAGAGGAGAAAGCCAGTGACTGTCCCAGGCTTTTCCTTTTGGGCCACCAACCAGCTCCCAAATCATGACACAGACACTTATTAGTTATTAATGCTCAGCCTTATCTTACTTAAATCTGTTTCTCTGTATCTACATTCTGCCTCCGGCTTTCTACCTTTCTTTCTTCTGTATGCCTTACTTACACCCTGTCTTTATGTCTGCCTGGCAGCTGACCCCAAGCATGCCTTCTCCTTGCTCTCTTTTCTCTCCTTTGCCTAGCTTTCTCCTCCTCCTTATTCTCTCTGCCTGCCCCCCCCCATCCCTCTCCTGCTTGGCTATTGGCTGTTGAGCTTTTTACTGGACCAATCAGGCACCTTAGGCAGGCAAGGTGAAACAAATGCAGTACATCTTTACCTAATTAAAGGAATGCAGCAGAAACACATGCAACTCATCTCTGCATCATTAACAGTGGCAGCAGAAACAAATGTATCACATCTTTACACAGTCCAAGTATAAAGAACTGTGACGCATCTTTGCCTAATTAAAATAGTAATCCACAAGTGGCAACTTTCATCTCTCTGTTTCTTCACTGCAGATGTAATGTGACCAACCCAGCTTTTGTTTTTGTGTGTTTTTTAGGGATTATTGTTTTGTTTTTTGGTCAATTTGACATAAGCTGGAGTCATTTGGGAAAAGAAAGCCATTTGGGAAATGCTTCTATCAGATAAGCCTCTGGAAAAGCCTGTGGGATGTTTCCTTGATTGATGATTGATGTGGAAGGGCTCAGCCATCCCTGGGTGCATGGTTCTGGGCAGGTGGTCTTGAGCAAGGCAGTAAGCAAGTCTGATCTCTGCTTCAGTTCCTGACTCAGTGTCCCTCAATGATGGACTGAAGCACGGAAGCCAAATCAGACTCTCTCTTCCCCAAGAGGCTTTGGTCATGGTGTGTATCACAGCAACAGAGAGGCTAACTAGGACACAGCTATAATAGACTCCCTCCTTCAACTGGAAGCCAAACCGCACCCCCCTTTTTTTCTTGGCTCTATTCTTGTCAAATATTTGGACACAATAATAAGAAAAGCGATGAACACAGTACCAAACACTTTAAAAACCACAAGTCTCTGCGTTGGCTTTGGCAATTTGAATTTCCATTAAGACCGAGGTGCTGGAACACAGTCCAAGAAAGAAATTGTGTGAGAATTCTGAATGCTTGTGAGAAAACACCAAGAAAATATGACAAGAGTCTTGTGGCTTCAGTTTCTTCAAAAACATGAAATTTTTCCTGGAATGTGTCTTTGTGCCCCTACCACATATAGCAGATATGAATGAGTGAGTTTACTTCAGATTATTCATACAACTGGCTATTGTTATTTATTTACCTCTATAGAAAAACAGATTCTTGCCATATATGGCTTGCACATACGGGTTGTCCACCACATCTGGGTGGCCTACCACATGTTGCTTATCCATTACATGCAGCTGTGCTTATGAGTGTACTCTTTACTCTTGTGACTCTACTTAACTCTGAGTATAAACTGATGCTCTAAATAAGGTTGTCTATTGTGTGAGACTTCAGTCGGCTCCATTCTCCCAGGTCCTGCTGCCTCTAGGGCAGAAAACACCTGGGAGTGCAGGCCTTTTGTTTCTTAGGCCTGGGAAGACCCAAATAAAATGCATTCTGTGTAAAAATCCACAAGAAATCAGAGCTGGATGAGTGGCAGGCATTCATGAAGTACCCCGAAAGATGGTAGTTCATGGGATGACTTTGGAGTTGACATACTTGTAAGTAGGAAGATCAGACTGGGCATCTTGCAGGAAGTCAGCCTGATGCATTCCCCAGTCCCCCAACACTTGGTAGCTCAAGAGAAACTCAAGTTTACAGCTGTCCCCCTGGAAGGTTCTGGCATGAGAGGTGTTGGGATTGAGATGGTGAATGGAGAGATGATCCAGAGCACAGGAGACCATGTCCAAGAACCCAGCTCAGTACTGAGTAAACCCCAGAGTCACTGGAGAGGGGACCTGGAGAGAAAGGGCCAGAGGAAAACAGAGGGACTGTGTTAAAGCACTAAGATTCCTCTCTGCAAGGCCTCAGGAACAGCTATTGTTGGGGTTCAATAATGCACCCCATTGGCAGGGTGCTGAAGTCATCTTTTCAGAATCAGGCAGAGTTCCAAAATTGAACCAGGCCTCAGGATTGAATCAAAAGGTAGATGCTATGTCAGGGTCCTGGAGGCTGGAGAAGCAAAATACAGGACTGCAGGACTAAGCGGGTGAGGTGCAGGGATGTCCAAGTGGATGAATATGTACAGCTGGGAACCTGAAAGTTTCTGCTTGTCCTTCCCTGGGTCAAATGACAGGTTGGCTGAGCCTTCATCATTGCAGTGTTAGATGTTCTTCTGATGTGGTGTGGCAAGGGTATTGCATCCTTCTTTGGCTTGGTGTATTCAATAAGTTCTCTGGCTTGATTTATCTAATTTGGTTTTAATATGTCCATGAATTAATATTTTCCTCCATAACATACATGTAGAGGTCAAAAGGCAACTCGTGCTAACCAGCTCTCCCCTTCTACCATAAGGACTCTAAGGCTCAAACTCAAGTCATCAGGCTTGTTGACAAAAACCTACTTAGTCATCCATTGGAGAATTTTTGCCCTTTGGGAAGATTGAGCAATGTCTAGCCTGGACAGATAGAGCACAAGGACAAACCAAAGTTCAGTTCTACCACGTTCACCCTGGGGAACTTTGAGTTTATTAGGCCTGCTTACAGAAGCAATGGGTAAGGGATTCTGGGCAGGATAGATGACCTTAATGCAATCACTCTGATAGGTCTGCACCTAGCAAGTACAATGGCTTCGCTGTGGCTGCATAGACGGAGCCCCTTCCTGTAGCCCTTCCCTGAGACCCCAGAGCAGAGATGATTATTCAGGTGAAGATCCCCTGATCCTCCCACCTCCTCCTTCCCTGAGGGAAGGTCAACATTCAACAAGCCCAGCTTTTATGATCTTTTGCAAGCAGGCTTGCTGAACTCCCAAAGATGATGGCACTTTTGGCTTGGAAACTAGTTCTGGACAGCACCATCTCCCAGGCTGGATCTCTAGGAAGTTAATTCTTTCTCTTCTTGGGTTTCCAACTCTTTGAATGAATTGCAGCTTAAAGATTAAGTTCTTATCTCTGCTCATTAGTGTTTGTGGTGGCAGGCATCATGGCCCTGGGTATTCAGCATCAATAGATGTATTTGCTCAAAAATAAATAAATAAATAAAAAGCAAAGACAGGCCAATAAGCAACATTGCTTTTTCCCCTGAACCTGAACCAATCATTGGAAGGTACCATCCACTCTGAGGGAAGGTCTTTATTCTCAGTTAATCTTTTCTGGAAATGCCCCTATAGACACACCCTGACTTAGATTCAGCCTCTCTCTCTCTCTCTCTCTCTCTCTCTCTCTCTCTCTCTCTCTCTCTCTCTCTCTCTCTCTCTCTCTCCAGTCTGACTTTGGCACATGCTGCAATCCATACACCAATGACTTTCCCTGTTATTCCTTAAGCTCCCAGTTTTCTGTCACAAAACACCCACCTAATAACGCTCCCTGAGTGAGTGAAGTCTAGAATGAATGTGTGCTGCTACGAGCACAGCCATGTCAAGAACCTTGGCCTTGGCCCCATGGGAAAATGTCCACATACTCAGAGGGAAACGGCGGGGCCACATGTGGCAGTTGATGATGTCCACCACAGTTGAGCTCCTTTGTTCCCCCAGGGACGAACCTATGGAGATTAGCTAAGTACATCTCCCTGAGCCAGCTTATACATTAACCCTGCCTCCTCTTGCTCGGCTGCATGCATTAACCCTACCTGGCTTCAACTCTACACAATAAAACACACTAAACTTCCATGATGCTAAAACTAAAAACCTAGACTACCCAAACTCTCAGCTCTTTCTGTCATATATATATACATATATATATATATACATATATATGTATATATATATGTGTGTATATATATATATATATATATATATATATATATAATATTCCTTTACCTCCCCTAGTCAGGTCAAACTCCAATCTCTGCATCTCTATGTCTGATTATAAAATGCTCTTCCGATCTCCAACTCCTTTTTGCGTTGTTTACAGCAACATATTTAGGCTTGTCCCACTCCCTGTTAGCAGGTATCCCGAGACTCTGGCATCTCTAACGTCTTAGGGTCTCCAAGGCAACCCAGGTTTCTTCGCAGCGTCACACAATGATCTCTCTGGACCTCTATTTAGGGACACTCTTGACACATGCCTGGCCTCAGTGGCTTTCCTTGGTCTCAGAGGAATATTCCAAAACCCCTTTTTCCTATCCTTAAAGGCAGAACCACATGGGCGAAGTTGCCAAGTTCTGCTTGCTGGGGCTGGAACATGGTCCCCTCAATCAATTGCATTTTCAACAGCTTTCTGTTTTCCATGGTCCCTTTCATTGCCTAAGCTTAGCTGTCCTTGTATTTGCTCTGTAGACCAGGCCTCAAACTCAAGAGATCCAGCAGCCTGTGCCTTCCGAGTGTTGAGATGAAAGGCATGCACAACCACAGGTATTCTGTTTTTCTTTAATTGCTTTTCACGAGTTGGGAATTTAGCTGGGTGGGATCTTGCCCTGAGGTCATCACTCATTTTATTTCATTTCTTAATCTGTTTATTTCCTTTGAATACAGGACTTAGCTCCACTCCACTCCCTGGTGTCTCTTTCTCCTCAGAATGTACCTTTTCATTATAAATCTTCTTAAGCATAAACCGTGGGAGCCCATAAGTGACTCCATAGTGAGGGCTGATCCTGTCTTGACTCAAGGTCAGGGAGTCAGCTTGTTCTGCTCTGCTCCTTAAAGCTTTATGGCAGGATGTTTGGCCAGGTGTCTTACTCTTCAAGGCCAAATAACAAGATGTTTGCTATAAAGCCTGGTTAAGGAAGGTGTTAATGCTTGTCCTTGAGAGGGGAAAATCCTTTGTCCCCACCCCTACCCCTTTTGGTATAAAAAGAAAAAGAATCTGAGGATTCTATAGTATTGACTGCGAGCACATTTGACTCTTTTCTGTCTCCATCTACTCTTTCAGTCTCTGTAATTTCTGGATCCACAGTCCCCTATATCAAGGACATTTGAATGGTAGGGAGGGGGTACCCGAGAAGCAATCATACAGCAGCAGCTATACTATGCTGTTTTAAGATTTCCTCTACCAATGAATTAATCCAAGATTCTTCACTTTAACCTCAGGCAGACTCTCAAGACAGGGGCAAAAAGAGGCCACTTTCTTCACCAAAATATCACAAGAATAATCTCTAGGCAACACACTGATATTCTTCTCCTCGGAAACATCTTGAACCAGCCCCCCCCCCCAGTTCAAATCACTCTTAGCACCACTGTCTCCCATGTTCCTACTGTTATGGCCCATTAAGCAACACTCAAAACATTCCACTGTTTTCCTAACCCAAACTCCAAAAGTAAATTCTTCCAAACAAAAACATGGTCAGGCCTTTCACGGGAATACTCTAGTCTTTGGAACCAACTTCTGTCTTAGTTAGGGTTTCTATTGCTGTGAAGAGACACCATGACCATGATAACTCTTATAAAGGAAAACATTTAATTGAGATGTAGTTTACAGCTTTAGAGGTTTATTCCACTATTATAAAGGCAGGAGCATGCAGGCAGACATAGTACTGGCTACATCTTGATCAGAAGGCAACAGGAAGTGAACTGAGACACTGATTGTGGCTTGAGCATATATGAGACCTCAAAGCCCACCTCCATAGTGACACACTTCCTTTGCCTACTCCAGCAAAGCCACACCTCCTAATAATGCCTGTCACCTCCTTTGGGGGACATATTCTTTCAAACCACCACACATGCCATACTCAATGATGACTTCTACTTTTCTCCAAACCTTTGGTAGAGACTGAGTGAGAAATACGACACTGTGGGAACCATCCAAAGAAAACTCAGTGTAGACGTTCATTGGGGTATTCCAGGCATGAGAACTTTCCATTTTCCCAGTAATGTCAAAGCAAAGAGCGTAGAAGAGTGATAACCTTGCTTCTTGACCTGGTCCCACTTATATATAATCTGCTCAGTTGTGGGGCCAATGAAAACTACATTGTAGTCAGAAGTTTCTGTCCCTCCAGAAACTCTCCTGGTGGCCATTTCCCAAATAATTAACTCAGAGGCTTAATATTATAGTAATTGCTGGATCAGTAACTAAAGCTTATTACTATTTAGCTCTTACACTTAAATTAACCCATAATTCTTACCTATGTTTAGCCATGTGGCTTGGTGCCTTTGCTTAGTCCAGCATTCTTACTTCCTCTGCATCTGGCTGGTGACTGCTTCTCTGCCATTCCTTTCCCAGAATTCTCCTAGTCTGGTCACCCTGCCTCTACTTCCAGCCTGACTACTGGCCAATTAGCATCTTTACATCCCACACTACATTTCCATGATGCTTTTGCAAGCTCAGTGTCTCTTACTTACTGACAATATACTCACAGAATAGCTGTTCTTCAAGCCTGAGCAGGTTTTTTTGTTTGTTTCTTTTAGAAAAAAATTAATAGGGTCTTCTGAAGCCCGGTCTGGAACCTGCCAAAAAAAAAAAAAAAAAAAAAAATCCTCCTGATTCTACCCTCTGAGTACTGGAATTGCAGGTCTTCACCCTATCCCTGCCTTTCAAGGTTTTAGATTTTATGAATTACATAAACCCAATGTGGAGTTCAGGTTCTAAAGGACCAGTTGTAATGTCCTAAGTAAAAAATTCAGGTACTGACCTGGATGGAGATACTCCTAATGTAAACTACCTGGGGCTTAATAACAACAATGGTAGAGGTCCTCACTATTCAGGACTAATTCTAAGATGACTATATGTATCTTCTATGGATTCTGTTAGGGCTCCCTAAATATCTTGTACTCAGTTCTTTCTTTGATCAATTTCTAAGCTATTGGCAACAAGAGCTATTTTTTTTCTATCATAATAGTTGAAACTTAAGCTACTTAAATTATCTCCACAGACACAAGTATCAACACTGTCACATGGTCTCATATGCATGTTTGGCTGAGGTGAGCTCCAAAGGAAGAACTGGCAATTAACAGTCCTGATTTTTCATATTGAAGAAAGGAAAAGGTTGTTATTTGACCAAGGACTCAAGTTAGAAAAAGAACAGTATATATAATTAGAAACGCCATCCTCTGAATCATGAGTTTATGAGAAGCCTCCCTGCCACAGCCCATCATTGATGACCATGAGATTGAAATCCAGCCTATTATTGATATGCAGCACTTAGCACAGCAACTCCTAATGCTATCATTTAACACATATTTTTTTGAGAATGAATATTTAATGTGCAAAAGAATAAAATGAGTTGGATGCTACCACCATATTATTATAAACCATTACAATGTTCATGAAATCTAGATTTTTATATACAAGCCATTTACAGGCAAATTCAGCAAACAAGAAATTACAAAGGAGAACCAACTCATCAGGGAAATAGAATTAGAAGAAGAGGCAAATCATTTGTGCGCCTTGTACATTAGATAAAGAACCAATACTTTCTAAGTATATGTCTTGTGTCATATTTTTATCCCAATGTGCAAAATGTAAGTCAATAGGAAGAATTAATTTTTAACTGGGCTTACTAGTTTTGGGTTTTTTTTTTCTAGTTTAGTGTAGTTTTTATTTCTTGGTATGCATGGGATCTTGCCTGCACATCTGGCAATCCTACACGCAGAGCTGTCATATCCAAGCCCAGAGATCACAACACCAATTTCAGGGTCTGCACTTTAGACGTTAGAAGATAAACCCTGTGATATCTACTGTAGTCAGACTTTGTTTGGACCACCAGCTGACTTATTAATTATGGAAGTTTGGCCTTTAAGCTTAAGCTTGTCCTCAACTAGCTCTTATAATTCAAATTAACCTGCTTCTATTAATCTACATTCTGCTATGTGGCTTTTACCATTCCTCGGTACATCTGACTTGCTCCAAATTTGCTGGCAAAGTCCCCATGCCTAGATTCCTCCTCTTCTCTCTCTCCCCAGAAATCCATCCTGTCCTCTCCTGCCTGGACATTGGCCATTCAGCTTGTTATTAAACTAAGCAGAAAGCACACTAAACAGAGACATCTTTACAGTGTACACAAATATCTGAAACAATCTACCACCAGCTACTGGTGGCCCCTCTTCACAACATTGAGGTTCCATGGCCTTTTCTCTTCCCATGTTTCCAACTGTGATGCCAAGTTACAATCCCCAAACACACAGTCTTACACACTGTAATCCTCAGGGCTGAAATCTGGAAAGATCCAAATTCACAAAGTCTAAAATTCTCAAAATTGCTTTCTCAAAAGATTAAAATTCTGAATGCTGAACTCATGGTAGTCTCCAAACCATGATTCTTATTAAAATAAAATGTTCTGTAATAGGAATGCTAGGTGGTTGCATTGTATCAGGTGGAACAAATACCTGAAAACCTGGTAAAGAATTAGCCTGGATGTCTGTGAGGAAATTTAACAGGTGCTTTAAACAAGGAAATACTGTCTCTCTGATCTGAATCAGAAGTTGGGAGCTAAAGATGAAAAAAGGCATCAACAGGAGATGTTTACACCAGAAAACACAGCCAAACCTCAAAGATGGAGAGTAATATTATCTTTTCCTATTCCTTCCCAGACTCCCCAGAGCATCCCATTGGCTGAGTTGAAGCAAGCCAAGTAAGAAGAGCAGAGCAGAGAAGGAGCTCAGAGATCAGCCTTCTGGGGCACAGAGATAAGCAGAGATGATCCTCCCCTTTTTTTCCTGGAGAGTATTGACAGTAAAATAATAGGAAAACACTATCACACCCAAATTTGCATAGCAAGTGTTACCAATGACACAGATGTAGCTTAGCCACTCTCATGACATGGGCCATCGGTCACCACAGGATTAACTATGGCCATTTACCTGCTTAGGTCTCAGTAGGACAGGGGAGAGCCGGTGTTCAGCATCGTAAACAGTCTCACACTGTTGCAATCTCGTAGGAAACCGTATTTCAATGATCCAATATTGCAGGCTTTGGGATTACAAATCATTCTCAGACACAATCTCAATCCAATGTTTAGGAACAACCAATAGGAAACACTTAAAATGTATCTAACTGGCAAGACTACGCATCACCACTCACTGGCCAAGCATGTTATATTCCTGTATCCTTGAGCTGCAAGAAAACAAGAGGCTTGCTACAGCAAGAAGAAAAAAAAAAAAAACAAAACTCATTAGTTTATTTGGAAATTGTTAATTAAGTCTCTGCCAAAGGGAGGGCAAAGTAACCAAGCTCCAGGATTCAGTCTTAGTAGCTGCCACCATTCTGCCTATAATCCTCTTATGTTCCTTCCATCCTTCTCATTAACCACGGATTGACTGTGTTCCACAAGAACAACGAAATCCGTGCCACAGTTTTGCAGGACCCATTCACCTGGCTGCTTTTTGAGCACCAGTGGCAGCCCTAATCTTCATCCACACCATACTTTTATCATTCTTCCTGATTTCAGTATAAAGCATAAATACACTCCTGAATTTTCCTGGGCTCTACTGAGGAGGACCTCTTCCTTAACTAATCACCTGGTAGCCTTTAAGCCCAGGCTGCTGCTCTCTTGATGGTGTCCTAATTGTGATCACCTCTTCTGTTCATTTCCTGGCCTCCCACATGCACCTGGTACCTCATTACAATCAAGAGGGGGCCAAAATCCCTTAGCATTGAGACAAGGTTGCATTTGGTACACCGCCTTCATATAACTGCAGCTCAAGGGCCAGTGGTATACTGCTCCAGTACTGTTCAGTGGAAATACAAACTGGGGGCTGGTGACTACAGAGTATAATGTACCTGATACCACTGGTCTATTTCATACCCTCCCCCAATCAACCCTAGCTCCAATTTTCTTCCACTGAGAGGTGCCCCTAGGTTGGAAAGAGTAAGATATAACAAATTCCAGCAAGTGTTCATGGCCCCTAAAAGATTGTGTTTTATGTATGGAGAGAGGACACCAGTAGTCTATCATTTTAGAAGGAGCCATGCCTTCCAGAACAGTGGTTCTCAGTCTGTGGGTTGCTACCCCTCGGGATTGAACAACCCTTTCACAGGGATCACATATCAGATATTTAAATTACAATTTATAATAGTAGCAAAATTACAGCTATTAGGTAGCAATTAAATAATTTTGTGGCTGGGGGTCACCACAACATGAGGAACTATATGAGAAGGTTACAGCATTAGGAAGGTTGAGAACCTGTTTTTTAGAGTATAGAACTTTGCATCTGGTCATTGCCTGCTCTGCCTGCAAGCAAGTCTTTCTAGGCTTTTTAGGGAAGGGAAATCAATCATGTAAAGTAAATTAAAGCATGTATTTAGAGGTACATTTAGAGGTATTTAGAAGTACATTTTCCTCTTTTTGCCTCAAACTTTAGTTTGTAGGCAGTGGTAGAATTATAGCCTCCCTATTATTTAGTGCCCTTCCCTGCCACTCCTGTATTAAGCAGAAAGGGCTAAAACAGAGCAGCGGGTGGAGGTGGGGCGGGCAACCTAGTTCGTGGATTGGAAATGAAATAATGGGTTTGGGATCCAAAAGCCCAGGATGATTAGTGTGAGGTTTAGGAGAAGCGCTGGGGATACCACATATAAGCTGGAAGAAGAGAGAACGGACCGGCAGGGTTCTCACTATGCTTAGGAGATGGGATGTAAAGCGAAATGCGCATCAGCAGAGCACCAGACAAGGCGCAGTACACCAGCCCGCAGCAGGCCCGGCCGCGGGGTGGGAGGGGCCTCCCGGGGGCGGGGCCCGGTGACAGTTACATAACTAACCTGTGCAGGCGGCCGCGGAGCGGTTCGGGCGGCGGGGGCGGGGCCGGGGTGGTGCCAGGCTGCAGCGGGCCGGGCAAGATGGCTGCCGTGGAGGCCGAGACGGGGCTGCTGACCCTCGAGTCGCTGCCCACCGACCCCCTTCTGCTCATTTTATCCTTCGTGGACTTCAGGGACCTAATCAAGTAATGGGGCGGTGCTCACGGCAGGGGTGGGAACGTGGAGGGAAGCGGCGAAGGAGGCCGGGGGTCGCTGCCTGGACGCGGGCTTCCTCCAGAGGGTAATGCTGGGCAGCCGTTATCCTGCAGAGTTACACGGGTGCAGAGGGAGACGCGGAGGAGGGGCTGGGCACAGAGGCCTTACTTCTGTCTGGCTCCCCGGGGACTTAGCGCCCTTTCCCTGAAGCCTTGGCTAGGCCGGCTTGCCCAGGTGGCTTCCCGGTGCCGCACGCCGCGGACCCTCGCTGACCCTTTGGGGCCTGGTCTAACGCCGTGGAAAGGCCGCTGTCCGGCCCACGCGCATCCCTGTCGGGACTGGCGTCCAGGATGACCCGAGCCCGCGTGGGCAGGTAGAACGTGCGCGAGCAGGCCTGCGACCCTCTGCCTCCCTCTGATGCCACCGTGGTCACCAGCAGCATGCACTTACTCTTGTGTTGGCGATTTTTTCTTTTGGCTGTCAGCTCTCCTTGTGGTGGGTGGTTGTATTTTGTGTATTGTCACCGACTTCCGGTAAGGCCTTACAGGTGACTGCAGTTACCTGAGGCTTTCCCGAATTACCAACGTTTGCTCCAAAAAAAATAAACACCCAGCATGCTAGTAAGGGTGGCCCAAAGCCCATTTTTGTTTGAGAACAGGACTGTTCGGGTTGGAGGAAGAAATGGCGCTGCTGTAATCCACCCCCAACCCCCTCCTAACCCCTGTTAGGATTGTTTACAACCTTGACAGCATGGCCAGGGGTTCTTGTACTTCCGTGAATGTTTGTAGAGGAGGCAAAAAGACACAGTTTTATTTTTTGATTGATTACTGGATCCTGGCCATTTGATGATTGTGCCCTCCGTTTTTAGGTGCTTTTTAGAAATACAGATTTTTTGAAGTTACAGTTTGGTTAAGTGGCGGCAGAGCTATTTTCTGAGTTTTCTGTTACAGCCTCCACTCATACCTGCTAACACTTTGGTTTTTCCAGAAAACACATTTTCCCCTACTCAGCCTGTACTAAAGCAGAGAAAGTTTTTCTGTAGGAAAGGCTGACCAGCTCAAATTGATTTCATTTGAAATACTCTCTTGCCATAACGTATCTTGATAGCCTTCTATATTTGATTGCTGCCAGAGTTATTCTGAAAACAGACAGATTTGGCTGTCATTCTTAAAAGCCCATAGTAGCCCTGTTGACAGACTGTACCCTGAACATCTGCAGCATTTAGGCCCTTATCATCCTGCTTATTATCTAAGGCCTTTGAGGCCCTTCCTCCACTATCGTGTTCACACAGTCCATTCTAGCTAGAACAGACATTGGGTGGCACATCACACACTTGCACATTGTTTAAGCTCTGCTCCTTGTCTAGAGTACTTCACTCTTTTCGGCCTGGCAGCCTTACTCTCCCCCCATCTCCAGCTAGTTTGTCATAGCAGTGTTCTCTTTAGAGTGTAAGGATTGTTTACTTTTGTATTCATTCAATCCATTTTGGGGGTGTGCCAGCCATGTGCTGGTTAAATGTAGGCAGACAATATTGAATTAGATATGGTCTTTTTAAATGTAGCTCAAATACTAGTAGACAGGATGGAAAGTCAAACAAGTACATAATTACAAAAGGGGCCAAGTCTTAGGAAGGAATACATATGTTGCACTGTTGGGGGATGTGAAAGATGAGATAATTCAGTGGAAGATAGAATTGTGGCAAAATGCAGTTCTATCCCGTTGAAGAAAATGTTGTTGAGGGGCGCCTGGGTCTGTTAACAATAGTGTGACCTGTTCAGCTAGAAAAACAGAAAGCTGTTTTTGCTAAAGGTAGTAATGACTAACAGGCAGGCTGCATGAAATGAAAGGTGGCTGGTGAGATCATGAGATCTTTCTCTCCAAAAAATGGATTTTTAGTTCCAACCTTTAGGTAGTAATCAGAATTTTAAGCTGAAGTGACATGACTGCTCCATAGATGTTTGTGAAATGAGTAGGGTTGAATACTATTTTTGTCTACAGACTCATCCAGTATCTTGCAGTTTCTTTCCTGCCCAGTACAGTCAAACTTTGCCAAGTGTCTGACCTGTCGCCAGGCCCTAATGATTTTGGTGCATTTTTGCCTGACTCTGTTGGGTTAAACTGTTTTACTCTATTAGGAATTTAGTTTGAATATGAGCTAATATGATACTTTCTTCTTATTACTCACAGGGCAATTATACTAACTCATACACTAAATATATTTTTAAAAATTCTGTTACAAGCTATATAGATAGTAAGTAGAAATAAGAAAAATAAAGGGAATTGAAGACAATTTAACAATGACTATTTTAATCTTCCCCTTTTCTATGAACTGACTCTGGTTACTGCCAGCTGTTGCTATGTCAGTCGAAGACTTAGCCAGCTATCAACTCATGATCCGTTGTGGAGAAGACATTGCAAAAAATACTGGCTGATAACTGAGTAAGTATCCTGGGAACACTGTAGCTGTAGGCTACAGTGGGTTTTCTTTTTTAGAATAATTTTTTTATTGTTGTTGGAGACGGGCTCATTGGAGACAAGGACTCATTCTCTAGTCAGGCTGGCCTTGACCTTGTGGTAGTCCTTCTGTTTCAGCCTCCCCTGAGATGGCATTACAAGGGTGAGCCACCACACTTGGCACCAGAGCAGTGGTTCCCAACCTTCCTGATGCTGGGACCCTTTAATACGGTTCCTCATGAATCATAAAGTAAATATCTGATATGCAGGATGGTGTTAGGTGACCAAAGGGGTTATGATAACTCACAGGTTGAGAACTGCTGCACTAGAGTAATTTTTAATTAATATGCAATAATTGCTCATGTTTATGGGATAAAGTGTAATTCAATACATATTTACAGTGTATAATAAGTCAGGCTAATTAGTATTTCCAGCTCCTTAAGTGTATATCATTCATTGTATTTAGAGGTTTCCAACACCACCATTTTGTTGATAGCTGTATGTATTTATGTAAATACTATATATTAGTAAAAAGATGCTTTATTTCTTCCTTACACCCCTTCCACAAACCAAACTGAAACCAAACAAAACGTGCACCTGGAGTCAGGTGTGGCAGTCCATACTTGGAGTCCAGTACTTGGGGGACTGTGTAGAAGATCCTGAGTTTGGGGCTGACCTGAACTCCATATACTATTTCAAAAACCAAAGTAACCTCTGCTCTGGTTTACTCTTTTTTTAATCCATGGTGCCAAGCCAGAATTCGGAGTTATCCTGAGTCTTCTCCCTCATTTCGCCTGCTTACCACAGCTCCTTCAGCCTGCTGCCTCTCCGGGAACTTCAGAACTTCCTAAGTCTTCTATAATGTCCCTAGTTTTCACCAGGTTCCCCTTTAGCTGTCCAGTGGCTCTGCATTTCTGTAGGAACAAGTCTAAGCTTAGCTGACAGTACCTTCAGGTACCTTTGTGTTTGCTTTCTATTTCATTCTTTGTTCATGATTAGATCATCTACTTTTTGAAGAGGAAAAAAATGCACATTTTTTAATGTTCTCAGTGGCCAAGTCGACACTCAACAAATGTTTATATAATTAAAAGCAAGGAAAGATGTTGAATTATGTATTTGTTTTGATTGAAGATCCTCCGGATGATTCAGTGTAGATGTGCTAGACCAATAGTATACTGTTAGGTTCTAAATACTCTCAAAAATGCGACAACTACTTGTGAAATTTTATTTTTATTTTTTAATTTTTTTTTATGGTGAAAAAGTATATTTAGAATTAACCAGCTGGACTAAGTTTAAATCATCTCAATTTTGTTGGCGACATCCAGAGCATCATAATCAGGAGCCAAGCGAACATATACCTTCTTCTGTCCGTCAGGCCTTATGAGGGTGTTGACTTTGGCCACATCAGTGTCAGTGTTTCTTCACAGCCGGTTTGATCTGGTGCTTGTTGGCCCTGACATCCACAATGAACACAGAGTGTGTTGTTGCCTTCTATCTTCTTCATGGCTGACTCAATGGTCAGGGGGAATTTGATGGTGGAATATAGTGGTCAAGCTTATTTCTTCTGGGTGCGCTCTTTCGAGGGTATTTGGGCTGCCTCCTGAGCCTAAGGATCTTGGGTTGCCAGAAGGTGGGCGACGTGCAGATCTTCTTTTTCTTGTGACTCTGGATGCCTTTCAGCACTGCCTTCTTGGCTTTCAAGGCCTTTGCTTTGGCTTTAGCTTTGGGAGGTGCAGGAGTTTCTGTCTTTGCTTTTGGTACCATCCTGGTGAAAGGCCATTTTATTTTTATAGTTAAGGCCAGGTTTAGTAGCATCCATATGTAACTGTAGCACTTGGAAGGTAGAGGCAGGAAAATTATAGTTTATGCCTGCCAGAGCTACGTGAGACTGTCTCACAAAAAATTGTTGTTGTTGTTATTAACCTATACACTTTTAGTAATAGGTTGAAATTTGTACTGACATACTAGTTACATATTTTGTTAAGAACTGGAAAACTTGATGAAAAATTGAGTAGAAAATAAGAAAGTAACTAACTAATAAATAGCCCTACCGTGGCAGTGGTAACTGTTAAAGTTTTTGATGTATCACTTCCTGCTTTCTAGTTTTTTTCTTTGTAGCTAAAATAAGTTAAAAATAAATAAAAAGACAGTTTCCACAAACTCTCTGTAAAAGTGCATTGGTAAGTATGAAAAAAAATATGCTAAGCTGGGTTTGTGGTACACATTTCTAATTCTAGCATCTGGCTGCTAGAGGCATAAAGATTAGAAATTCCAGGCTGTCCTTAGTTGCATAGTTACTGGAAGGCTAGCCTGTACTGTATCTGACCCTATCTCAAAAAGCAAAGGAAAAGAAAAGATATGTTAAAATCATTTCAAAAGGTTTTTTAATCTTGTTTTTTAAAATCTATTTAGGGAAGAGAAGTCCCGGAGGAATCAGTGCTGGAAATCTCTCTTCATAGATACTTACTCAGATGTAGGAAGATACATTGACCATTATGCTGCTATTAAAAAGGCCTGGGATGACCTCAAGAAGTATTTGGAGCCCAGGTGTCCTCGGATGGTTTTATCTCTGAAAGGTAATGGGAATACAGGGTCCCCATCCATATTTTAGTGAGTATAGCCACATAAGTTTAAATAACTTTGGATCTGTTGTGTACCTGGGCTGACACAACTTCTTCTAGCTCACCATTCACATTTTATTAATAGCCAAGGAAGTATAATGCTGGTATTGTTAAAAGGATCTTGCCCTTTTTTGGTTGACATGAGAACCCATATGGTTATTAGATAAAAAGGTGAACTACTTTATATTTGTTTAATATAAAGAAACAATGCTAAGGTTGCTTGAGAATAACCATTATTATTTATTTTTATTTTTGCAATGATGAGTGATTGAGCCCAGGACTTCATGTATTTTAGGCAAGTATTCTATCATGGAACTATATAACCCCAGTCTTAAGATGAGTATTGTTGTTATTATTGTTTTGTGTGTATGTATGTTGTGTGCATGTGTTTATACATGTTCACATGTGTGCTTGCATCCATGTTTGGAGGGCAGAGGACATTATGTGTCTTTCTGGATTGCTCCACTTAGAGAGGTAGGGTCTCTTCTTAAGCTCCCTGATGGTGCTAGTCTAGCTAGCCTGCTTACCCCAGGTATTCCTGCCTCTACCTCCTAAATGCTGGATTACGGGTAGGCTGCCTCACCTGCTCAACTTTTATGTGATTTCTGAGGATACAAACTCCAGTCCTCATGCTGTGACAGGTCAACACATGCTTTATCCATGTGACCATTCCTCTGGTCCCCAAGATTAATTTTTAATTGAAAACTTTTATCAATACCTTTTCTTGTTTGATGTTTATTAGATGTTAAAAGAACCTGGGTCTTTAAGCATGTTAGAGGTAACACAGAGTAAGGACAACTTTTCATTTGGTTTTACAAAGTAGTAAATAAGATTTGGGCTGAAGTCTATTTGACTCTAGAATCTATGTTCTTTCTATTATACTGTCTAATTATGACTAGAAATATTAACAAGTTATTTCTGTTTGATTTGTTAGTTAATTCCTATAAAATATATTTATAATTGCTTATTAGCTTTACACTTTAAGTTTTTTCAGACCTACAAAGTGGAACCATGTGTTTGCTGTGGTTTTGCTAAGATAAAATGGAATCCATCCTTTTTTACATTTTTCCATTAGAACCAGTCTTTTTGAAATAGCATTTTTTTTTCTTTCAGATTTCCACTCTAATTTCTCAGACAGACCATGATTTCATGACAAGATGCTTAAATCTGGGTTTGTTAGAAGGCAGAATAAATGGTCTTAGTAAATGAAATAGGGTGGAACACTGGGTGTCCCCCACTAATATCTTAACAGCTTATCCTCTAAGAAGAAATTAATAATAATAATATTCACCTGGCATGGGTGTAAGCTACTTCAAGAGGACATAATCTGAAAATAAGTATTCAGTGGTGATAAATAAAATAGGTAATAATTTATAATAACACAAAGATTAACATTAAACTAGATGTTTTGTTTTTGTTTTTTGTGTTGTTGTTTTTTGTTTTTTTTGAGACAGGTTTTCTTTGCGTAGCTCTTACTGTCCTGGAACTAATTCTGTAGACCAGGCTGACTTTGAACTTATAGAAATCTGCCTGCCTCTTCCTTCTGAGTGCTGTGATCAAAGTGATATTCACTGCTTGGCAAACCTAAATTTTTATATTACCTCATTTACTTTCCAAAAATCCTGTAAGGAAGATGATTACTCTCTCTTTGTGGGATAGTACTTAGGGCATAAAGTCCAGTAAGCAAAGCAAAGTCAGGAATTGACTAGGGGTTCTTACTTTGGAGGTGGAATCTTTAGTTGTAGTTGAAGGGAGAGGACTTAGCCCATTTTGCTTAGAATATCTAAGATCTCCTTAGACGGTCACTTCATATTAGGGCACTTGTAATGAGTGAGACTGTAGTATGATTGTTCTTTCAGACAGACTTACAGCTCCATTTTCTTTTGTCCTTTGTTAATCCTAGGCTCCTTGTGTCTGTTCTGTATCCATCTGTCAGATTCCTTGGCCACTTCTGCTCTACTGCTAGGTGCCAGTTCTCAGGGCTTGTCATGAGTTTGGAACAAGGTTAAAGCCTGGGATACCCACAGTGCTGGGAATGCTAAGGACTTCAGTCTTACAAGTTTCACAACTGGGTTAAGAACCTAGCTGCCGACCTCAGGTGCCATAGCCCTCAATCAGTTTTAAGGTTATATAAAGGTGTCAGGTAAAAAGGAGAGTTAGCAGGCAAATAGGTATTGGACATGGGATTGTTTATGGAGCATCTTGAGATTATATTATATTGATGTTCTTAATTGTGTATTTTCAGATCATATTTTCCTTGTGCATTGGCTTAGAATTGAGTTTGGAGTGTAATAGTCTTCTTTAGCGGCACAGACAGTATTTAGAGTTTGTGGGAGCCGCGGTCTCCTAGAGAACTGTGTTCCGTGTTTAGCCCTGCTGTTACTCCATTGTTTCTGAAAACAGCCATAGACACAAAAGTGGAGTGGCTGCATTTCAATAAAAAGAATTTAGCCTCACCCCTCAGCTATAATTTACCAAGCCCTGATTAATTACTACTATCCTTATTTCACATCGGAGAAGGAGTACAGGGAAATATTGCCTGTTTGACACCAGTAACTAGTAAGTAACAAAGATAAACTCTAATCTTGGCTTACGCTAAATTGTCACTGCTTCCTCTAGGATAGTTGAATATTTACTGAAAGCCATAAAGTACTTTATAAATAAATGAGCACATGACATTTTATGTAGTTCTTCCTGTAATTCTCTCTGATGGGTGGTATTAGCTCCTTTTTTTTTTTTTTTTTGAGAGAACAAGGTCAAACAGATGTAGTAATTTCCTGAGAGATCTACGGTAAAGCAGTGGAACCCAAGATAAGGGCAAGTCTGGCTATCATAGTAGAATGCCTTTTCCATCTTGATTTTCTTGTTTTGTAAACACGAGTTTCCTTATCTCATTTTGTTAACTATGGTGCTTCCTTTGTTTGGTTTTGGTTTTCAAGACAGGATTTCTCTGTCTAACAGCCCTGGCTGTCCTGGAACTCATGGAGATCCTCCTGCCTCTGCACACGCTAGACTTAAAGGCATGCACCACTGTGCCCATCTAACTGGCTGCTTCTACCTCTAAATCTTACGTATTAAATAGTCTATCTAACATGTAGCACATAGAATACAAATTTTAGCTTCTTTCCTTATCCAACATACTACTTCTGGCTTCTATTCTGCTTGGTTTCCTTTCTATTAAACTTTCAGTTTTTACATTTTCTTTTGTATTTGTTGTGTACATATATGTATGTGTGTGTATGCACATGCATGTGTGTGTGCTTGTGTGTGCGCGACTGTGTGCATGTGAAGATCACAGGTTGATGCCTAAGTCATTTTCTGCCCTATTTTTTTTTAGATGGGGTCTCTCACTGAACCTGGACTCATTGGATTTAACTAGATCAATTAGTCAGTGAGCTATAGAGATATGCCTGTTTGTGTCTCTGAATTCTGAGATTGCAGATGCTTAGCACAGTGCGCTTAGCACAGTGCCTGGTTTTAAAGGTTTCTAGGGATCTGAATTTGACTCCTCATTCTTGCAGAGCAAGGGCTTTCTTGACAGAGGTATCTCTCTAAAGTTTGTTTTATATTTATATGAAACACTTTTATAGAGTAATTTAGATTTTCAGAGAGTTCTATAAAATCAATTTTCCTAGTATATAACACTGGAGGACATTTATCAAAACTAAAAATTCATTAATACTTTGTTACTTTTACATTTGATTTAGATTTCTTTAGACTTCCCATTCATGTCTTTAGCGTTCTTTCAGGATCCAGTCCAGACTATCACATCACATGGAGCTGTTACTTCTTTTTAACTAGCAGTGGCACTTTCTGAGTCTTGTCTTTTATAACTTGGACGGTTTGGAGAAGTATCATGAGGTATTGTGTATGGAGTGTCTTACTTGCATTATATATGCAGTCTGCATAGGCCAGAAGAGGGCATTGGATTCCCTGGAGCTGAAGTTAAGATAGTTATTAGCCACCTTGTGGCTGCTGGGAACGGAACCCAGGTCCTTTATAAGAGCAGCAAGTATTCTTAATCACTGAGCCATCTCTCCAGCCCCTTACTAGGAATTTTACATTGATGCTCATAAGTGTTTGGCCTGTAATTTTCCTGTCTTGCAATGCTGTTAGCAGGATTTTGTATCAAAATAATGCTAACCTTAAGTGAGGAAGTGCTCTCTTTTGGTCCCTGGAGGAGTTATGGAAGCTTGATTTCTTGCTTAGATGATTAGTAGAATATGTCAGCAGGCCACTTAGTCTTGGAATTTATTGTGGAAGTTTTTAAGGGTTCAACATCTGTCTAAGGCTTGAGGCTTTCTGTTTTGATTGTTCAGGGAAGTCTTCAGATGTATTTAATATCTTCTCATGCTTAGTAAGTCTTTAGTGATAAAACCTTTTCCATTTCCAATATTAGTAATTGTCAGTCTTGATGGGTGCAGAACTAATCTAATCTTTTCAAACAGTTGGCTTTTTAGTGAGTCTCTTTTACTGTATTTTTTTAAATTTTTTTTTTCTCTTTGAATTTACTATGACTCCCCTCCTGCCCCAGACTTAGGTCATAAGTTTTTCAGGCTTTTTATTCCTTAGACTCCCTAACATATTTTGGGCTATAACTTTATCTCTAATCATGTTAGTTTATATTTCAGGTTTTTTAAAATTAATTGTTTTTGTGTTATATATATATTTTTTGTTTATATGTGTGTGTGCATGTAGAAGCTAGAAGCAATGTCATGTCTTCCTTAATTGCTTTCCATCTCTTCAGGCCTCCCCAGGCATCGCACATATATTGACATATATGCACGCAAGACACTTAACACACATAACCATAAAAATGTTTTCTTTAAAAGTTATATTTTTTCTATTAGCTAGAACTAGAAATAACTCAAATGTTCAAATATTTTTTTCGTATTGGATCTGAAGCTCACAGATTGGGCTAAACTGGCTGTCCAGCAAACCTCAAGGATTTTCCTTGCCTCTCTAGTTCTTAGATTATAGAGTATCACTGCACCCAGCTTCCTGCTTGGGCACTGGGGAATCACATTCAGGTACTCATGATTATGCAGTAAGCGCTTTCTCAACTTTTTAAAAATTGCATTTTACTTACTGTGTATGACGTGTTTCATGGTACTGGGATGAAGGTCAGAGGACAACTTCCAGGAGTAAGTTCTCTCCTTCCACCTGTGGGTCCCAGAGATGACTCATGTCATCAGGCTCAGTGGCAAGCACTAAGACACCTCACCTTTTCCTGATTTTTGTTTTATTTATTTATTTTGGTTTTCCAAGACAGAGTTTCTTTGTGTAGCCCTGGCTATTTTAGAATTAGTATTGTAGAACAGGCTGGCCTTGAACTCACAGAGATCCACCTGCGTCTGCCTCCTGAGTGCTGCGATTAAACGTGTGGGCCACTGCCCATTTTTTTGTTAATTTTTAAAAGGTGAAAAATATATTTTATGTGTGTGGGCATTTTATCTGTATGGACATCTGTGTACCATATGCTGTGCCTGCTATCCTTGGAGGACAGAAGAGGGCATCATCTTCCTTGGAAAAGAAGTTACAGATGGCCATGGGTTCTGGAAATTGAACCCAAGCTCTATGTAAGATGACCCAGTGCTATTAACTTTTGAGCCATCTCTTCAGACTCTGTCTTTTTGTTTCTATTAGTTACTGAGAGGTTTGTTGAAATTTCTACTGTGGTAGGCACTGTTTTGAAGTAGCCCATGGTATACATGCATGGTACAGATATTTATCCTTGCCTATAGCCAGCCAGTCATATAATATATTACTTACTATATTCCCATTATTTAATACATTCAAATTATTTAAAATAACTATTCTCTATTTTTTAAAAAGGGTGAAGAGATTTTGCAGGTATAGTTAAGGTCCCAAATGAAATGAATTTAAATGTTAATTAAAAGGAAAATGGTCTTGAATGGGTCTGTCTTAATCAAGTAAATTCCTAAAGGTATCTGGGCCTTTCAAAAGGCAGTAAGATTCATGTTTGTCATATTGGCTTTGAGTAAGCAAACTGTTATGTTGAGGAGAAAGCTACATAATTGGAAATGACAGGTGGCTCCTCAGCACCTAGGGTCTCACTCAGAAAACTGCAGGTTGCTGAATTCTGCAAATATCTGAGTTTAGAAGAGGATCTGAAGCAAAAGATGGGTAAGATGAGCTAGCATCCCAATTAACACCATGATTTCAACACTGGGATTCAAACAGATCATCCAGTTGAATTATATTTGAAATTTTGATCTTTAGAAACAAATGAGTTCCTGGCTTGGTTTCCTGGGGGGTGAGCTCAGTGTACTCCACCTCCCCTCAGCTAAGCCTAGAGTAGCAGGGCAAGGTAAATACCTGTGTGGGAGAGGTGCTTAAGCAGGGAGCCTTTCCTGGGCTGTCCTAGCCTCACATTCATTTGTAAAATAGGAACACATGTGAGTATTGTTTTAAGCTGCTAATACTGATGCAGCAGTGGAAAATTGATCTTCTGTTTGTAAAATTTTTTTCTATTTTAACTCTGACATTAAAAAATATTATTTGGGGCTGTAGGTGGTACTTCACTGCTTAGCCTCATACCCCCTTGCAGAGGAAGAAAAGTGTGTGTATACATATGTGTGTGTCTGCTTGCTGTTTTAATCTTTTGCTGTTATTATTATGGAAGTTCTCTGTTAGTTTTAATAAAGCTATTTGATTTAAAGTCTATCTTGTGTGATCTGATCTGAATAGAGCCTTCCTAGCTTTTTTTCCCTGTGTCTGCATTAAGATGCGTCTCTCAGATAGAAGTTCTTAGCACTTCCGGTGCTGAAATTGAAACTGAGGCCTAACATCCTCTCTCCCCTGTAGACCAAGCTGGCCTTGAACTCAGAGCTATCTGCCTGCCTCTGTCTGGGATTAAAGGCATGTGCCATCACCTCCATCTGGCTACTTTGTGGGGTGTTTTGCTGTTGGTAGTTGATTATCTTATTTAACTTATTTTTATGTCTTCAATAGAATTTTTCCCATAATCATTCAGTAGTGAGAAGTTTGGCTCTATAACCTGAGGGCTGTTACTTAGAAGTGGATCTCTTCTCTTGGTATTTGTATTTCTTTTTCTTGTTTGTGACAGCTGGAATGCAGGGCGAGTTTTCAGATGTGCACTCAAGAGTCCAACTTAGTGTTTCTTCACAGCATGAACCTGTATATTTAATGTCCCGTATTTCCCATAAAGGGCCACATTGAAACTCCAGAATGACATCAGCTGAGAGAACTTTTCAGGTTTTTTTTTTTTTTAAGTATGAATATATTTGGAAAAGTGAGATTTTTGTTATAATATAAAAAAATGTTAATTGATCATTTCCTTGGTACCCCTCTCCATGTGACCTTGTGCCAGTGTGTGCCCTGCTGAGAGGAAACTAAGGACTCTGTTCAGTGTCTAAAATTAGTTTCCAGTTCATAGCCCTGTATTTTGACTATATATGTTGAACACAATTCACTTGCTGTAAGGTTGTTTCATGGGCTGGCAGCTAACCTTCTAGATTAAAGTCTGATTGTAATACACACTTCTGTCTTTTGTTCTTTTGTGTGCATTTGCAGAAGGTGCACGTGAGGAAGACCTGGATGCTGTGGAAGCGCAGATTGGTTGCAAACTCCCTGATGATTATAGATGTTCATACCGGATTCACAATGGGCAGAAGTTAGTGGTTCCAGGGTAAGGTGTTTGATTGATGTTTGAGTAATTCTCAGAATGGATATTACTTTCTAGAATGAAAGTACATTTTATTCATATTTTTCTTAGTTATCTTTATATATAAGAAATTGTATGCTTATATATAGATAGATATATTGTAGAGAGGGGCATTCCCTCATCTTCCTTATAGCAATTTATAAGATAATATTTATAGATTAAATTATATTTTACCAAAATAAATGTATCTCATAAAAACATTCCTACCAACCCATATTTATGATTAAAGTGAGATCTGGTTGGGTATGGGAACTGTTGGGACACAGGAGAAATAGGTATGTGTGTATCTGTGAGTATATTTAACCTATTAAGAACACTTGATGTGCTTACCCTGTTACAAATTAGGTAAATTGTTTTAAGAACTTGATACAAGTTCTATATACTATTCTTGTAAAAAAAACAGAACAAAACAAAAACCATAATTTGTCTCCAAACTAAGGAAAGTAGAGTTTTGTCATATTCAAGTACAGCCTATAATTGGACGATTTTTAAAAAAACCTTTGCAAATTGAAATACTCATTGTATTTTTTGGTGTTTTGGTTTTTGTTTTGTTTTTGTTTTTAGTTTGTTAAAAGAAGACCATTAAATTTATTTACAGTTTTAAAATTGATAACCTTTGAATGTGTCTATTTCTTTTGTACTTTCTTGCAGTTAAGCTATTTCAAAGATACTGTGTTTGTAAAATACCAGTAGGACACGTAGAATGTTGTATTGTTCTTGATTCAATCTGTTGTTCCTCTGTGTGTGAGGAATTTCCTCTGTGTGTGAGGAATTACCGGAAACTGTTAATGATTTCACATCTGGGTTGAGTATGCCCTAGGATTCTCCAGGGGAATCCTACTGCTAACACAAAGTAGTACTAAGAAATGAAATATCGGGGATGTATTATAAACAGGCTGGAGGCTGGAGAGATGGCTTAGTGGTTAACAGGGAGTACTGCCCTTGTGGAGGTCTCAAATTCCTAGCACTCACATTGGGCAGCTCACAGTGTGGTCAATAACTCCCAATGCTTCTGGCACCTGAACTCATTCTCTCTCTCTCTCTCTCTCTCTCTCTCTCTCTCTCTCTCTCTCTCTCTCTCTCTCTCTCTCTCTCTCTCTCTCTCTCTCTCTAAAAAACCCTTAAAGAAAAGAAATAGGCCAGTTAAGTCTAGAGACAGCTAAATAACTGGCTCTGATTTTCTAGTCTGTTTTCCTAGTGAATTGAAACCTTAAAAAGCTGAGAAAATGGTATAACTTTAAGAGAAAACAGAATGGAACTTTTTTAAGAGTTATCCAGGGGAGCTGGAGAGATAGCTCAGAGGTCAAGTGCACTGCCTATTCTTCCAGAAGTTCTGAGTTCAATTCCCAGCAACCACATGGTGCAACCACATGGTGTTCACAAACATTTGTGATCAGATCTGGTGCCCTCTTATGGTCTGCAGGAACATATGCAGTTAGAACACTATATACATAATAAATAAATCTTAAAAAAAAAAAAAAGAGTTGTCCAGAACTGACAGGGTGAATAGTTCAAGAACACACACACATACACACATATTCATGCACACATGTGCACACATGTGCATGAGCATGCAGAGAGAGAGGTTAATTCATATATGTGGAGATTGATTTCTACCACATCTATTTCAAGTTTGTGACAATTTGTATAAGATTTAGACTTGATTTACATTTGCTGTCTGGTTTCATAAAATAAACTGAAAGTTGAATCAAGATGTCAGAAAATTTACCCCTTTGATCTTTAAATTAGCTGTAAATATATGTATATGCATATGTGAGTATATGTACATACATAAATAGCAAGTCACAAAAGCACTGGCATTTCAGTATATAACAGATTTTTTTTTTTTTGAAATTTTGGAGCGAAAGTCTTCCATGTTGGCCTTAAACTTAATACCCTCCTTTCTCAGCCTCTGCACAGCTTGGATTTTAGGATTATTCTAGCTTGTGCTGACCATGAACCCACTCTGTGCTCCTAGTTCAGTTCTTTCAGCCTTAGGCTTGGGGTGGGATTACAGGCACGAACCACCGCACCAGCGTCTTTAAAAGCAGTAAAGTTACATTTCTTCTAGAAATACATTAATTTTTAAATCTAAATAAGAAAGCTCTGATTTAAAGAGTGAGTTTGAGCCAGCAGTGGTGGTACATGCCTTTAGTCCCAGCACTCGGGAGGCAGAGCAGGTGTGTCTGTGAGTTTGAGACCAGCCTTGTCTACAGTGTTTTTTAAATTTTGGGGGGTCCTGCCACCTAGCTTCTGAATATATATACATGGAGGCTTATTCTTATAAATGCCCAGCCTTAATTTGGCTTGTTTCTAGCCAGCTTTTTAAAAATTATCTTCTGCTTCTGGACTTTTCTTTTCTCTGTTTCTGTAGACCTTTCTTTATTCTTCTTTCTCTGTGACTTGCCTTATAGCTGAGTGGCTGCCCCTGGAGTCTTCCTCCCCCTCTTTCTTGCTCCTCGATCTTTTCAATTTTCTCCTCTTATTTATTCTGTCAGTTCTGCCTGTTCTTTTTCCTGCTTTTCCTATTGGCCGTTCAGCTCTTTATTAGACCAATCAGAAGTTTTAGGCAGGCACAGTAACATAGCTTCACAGAGTTAAACAAAAGCAACATAAAAGGATGCAGCACATCTTCGCATCATTAAACTAATGTTCCACAGCATCAACAAATGTAACACATCTTAAAATAATATTTTACCATATACAGAGTGAGTTCTAAGACAGCAAGGACTATACAGAGATAAACCCTGTCTCAAAGAAAAAAAAAAAAAGTGAATTTGGTATATAGAAATTTTAGTGGTTTTGATATTCTTGATTTAGAATTTGTATGCTAACCAGTGCTTAGAAAATTATCAGTATGTGCCTGGGCATGGTGACGCATAATTCTAATGCATAACAATGTCCACTCTGGAGGCTGAGGCAAGAGGGTTACTTCAGATCTGAGGCCAGGGCTGCATAGCGAGACCTTGATTTTGTTTGTTTTAAGCAAAACAAAAAAGAAATTTATCAGTGTAAAATTATTCACCAAAAAGATGAAACACAAGCCCCATGTGTGTTTCTATTGTTCTGCTGTTGACAGTTTTGAGTCTTGTGTCCTCAGGTTGCTGGGAAGCATGGCACTGTCTAATCACTATCGCTCTGAAGACTTACTAGATGTTGATACTGCTGCCGGAGGATTTCAGCAGAGACAGGGGCTGAAATACTGTCTCCCTTTAACCTTTTGCATACATACGGGCTTGAGTCAGTACATAGCTGTGGAAGCTGCAGAGGGCCGAAATAAAAATGAAGTGTTCTACCAATGTCCAGTAAGTAGGAAGTATGTTTGATTATGACTTTACCATGTGTTCTGACAATAATATAAATGTATGCATTGACTACATTCAGCAATAATAAAATAGGCTGGGCATCATAACATTTTATTAACTAGAGAACTAATATCCTCACATGATGATACGGAATACCAAAAGGAAGGTTTGCCCTGAGTGCAGACATTAAGGAACTTATTATTGAAGTTCTTAATTATAATGTATAAAATTATCTTTTGAACATCCCAGAATTGTTCAGTTCTCTTGACTCTTAATCTAAACCCTTTCTTCTAGAATAACAAGCTATTTATTTTATTACTTGTACTTGTGAGCTGTGTTCTTGAAGGATAGTTTCTTCACTTGTCTAGTAGTAACAACACTCTGTTTTCATTTTATTGAGAGGTGCCTCCAAACATTTTCTAGAATAAGTCTAAGCATAGAAACTGTAATAGTAGAATCTGAAAGGTGTTGCTAAAATTCCTTCTCAAAGAATTTTACCCTCCTCCTAAGGTCTCGACAAACTGAGACACGAGTCCACCAAAGTTGACTCTGGGGAACCATGACTATATTTCATAGTTGAGGGACTACTTCTAGGCCTGTGGGCACCCCTCCACAAAGAGGCTGCCCCTCAAAAGCTTTAGGCAGCAGGTATGAGGACTTTCCCATAGCTGTATAGATGGAGGCCCAGCCCTAGTCTTCCACACCCCTGTGTACACCTGGTGAGAATCTTGTGCTCCTCTGGGCTCTTCTGTGGAGATGGAGCATAAACAATCAGCCAGAACAGCTGGGATTGCATGTGTGTAGAGGGGCAGGAGTGGTGGTGCATCTTGAACTTTTCAA
This sequence comes from Phyllotis vaccarum, assembly GCA_033318265.1. Classification (NCBI taxonomy): domain Eukaryota; kingdom Metazoa; phylum Chordata; class Mammalia; order Rodentia; family Cricetidae; genus Phyllotis; species Phyllotis vaccarum. The sequence goes on from JARWLC010000001.1 coordinate 133,034,358, forward strand.
GATGATGATTGCTTGGCTGGGAAGACAATTAACAACAACAAGGATTATCAGAGTCGTGACTGGAACACTGGGTTTACTTTTATCCATTTTGCTTTGTTCCTAAAGATCTAGGTAAGGGGCAAGAAGAAATTGTTTGTGTCGGTTTTGGTTTATATTTGTTCTGTTTTTCCACATAGGACCAAATGGCTCGGAATCCTGCTGCTATTGACATGTTTATTATAGGTAAGAGAAACATAGAGAAGTCTCTCTTCCCTTCTTCCTGTTGGTTTAGAAATTGGTGAAATTGAGTTACTTGAGCAGCTGGCAACTTTATACTTGCATCTCTTAGTACTTCCTAGTTTATTCTAGGTTTATGTTTTCTCATTGGGGCAGCCCTTGTGTTTGCTTTGCATTTTGTTTAGAAAAAAACCCATATCTTATACAGTCTTAAGTTTTTAATTTTCTTTAGGTGAGTGCTATAGGTCCTGTATTCCCTTACTGTTGCTGTGATAGGATACCTTGACAGAGAGCAACTTGGGGAGGAAGGGGTTTATTTCTATTTATAGGTCAGTCGTCATTGAGGGAAGCCAGGGCAGGAGGTAAAGCAGAGGCCATGGAGGAGTGCTGCATGCTATCTGGCTCACTCATAGGCTTATGCTTAGCTAGCTTTCTTATGTAGCCCAGAACCATCTGCCCAGAAAATGGTGCTATGCACAAGGGCCAGGTCCTCCTGCATCAGTTAATAATTAGGACAGTCCTTCACAGGCCAATCTGATGTGGGCAGCCCCTCAACTGAGACTGTCTTCTCAGGCGACTCTAGGCCAGTGGTTCTCAACCTTCCTAATGCTGTGACCCTAATACAGTTCCTCATGCTGTGGTGATCCCCAACCATAAAGTTATTTCATAATTTTGCTACTATCATGAATCATAATGCAAATATCTGATATGTTGGATGGTCTTAGGCAACCCCTGTAAAAGGGTCCTTCGACCTCAAAGTTTAGGACCCGCAAGTTAGGAACTGCTACTCTAGGCTATGTCAAGTTGATATTACAGCTAGCTAGGATTAATTCCTATAGCATATCCATGGACTTTCCATTGAGCATATTAATATCTAATTAGAGATAATTATTTAACGTGATTTTTTTCTTATTTGCTGCTAATTAACAAGTCACAATAGAGACCTGAGAAGCCTCATTCTTTAATATGAGTGTAAATTATAGGCTTCACAAAGTCCTTGACATTTGTTTTCCTTGGCTATGAGGTATTTCTTACTAATTTTGGGGAAGTCGTTAGTTGATATGTAAGTGCAGCTGTAACTGCGTCTCACCTTTGCTGTTTATGTAGTCTCATCCTGCTGAGACTGTTCACTAGCAGAAGCTTCCTACATACTGAGTCTGCTTTTTCAGGAGATTTCTACTATAAATATCTTCCCTGCGTATTCACAGTACAGAAGATGCTAAGGGATGATACCTCAGTGGTAGACTGTGTGCCTGGCATGGTCAAGGTCCCAGTTTTAGTCCTCAGCACACAATCAATCAATCAATCAGTCAATAAGTGAGTGAGTGAATGAATGAATGAATAAATAAAGGCATTTAGTTTTATCTTCTAATTGGTACTTATAACAGGAAACAAATGTCTTTTATTTTATTTTATTTTATTTATACTGTGACATGGTCCTGGTCTGTGATAAACTTGACAATATCTGAAAAGTTCTTATCTTTACTCAAGTTTTGCAAGCTTTTAAACTTAGCCCTTAGCTTTCAACATAGAAATTCTGACTTCTCTGGTGTCCTGTTTCTGAACTAAGCATCGTCAGGATACTGTGCTTGTGCTCATTATCTTCATTGGTATCTTTGTGTGGCATATTTTCAGAGGTGACTATCACAGCTCTAGCCCAGCGCTACCATTCCATTTGTGAATTAAAGGCTCCCTGGTCAGTTAGGCTCTGAGTTTCTTTATTTTTCATGTTCATCTGCTCTAAGACAGAATAAACAGCCATTGCAACACATATGAAAGTCTGGTCATTAAAAACATAATGACATAAATTGAGCATTTGATACTCAATAAAGAACTGGCTTAATTGAAACCAGAACCAGGATACAAAAAAATTAGGTGAATAACATTAAGGACTGTATATTGCTAGGCATTTTGCTGTACTAACAAAAATGGTGAAGTTTGATAATTATATTGTACTACCTAGAATGTTTAAACTTAATTCATATAAACACTTGTTATGAATTCTTTTTGTATAACATGGACAGATACTATGGACTGAGTTGATGTAATAAATGTTTTCTGCCTTGAGTTGGTCACTGAGAATGTGGAGGAGCACTGTAGTAGTGTGCATCTTGACCATTTTGGTATTGACCTGATGCTGAAAAGTCAAAAAGTAATGTTTCTGGAAGATGTCTCGACTGAGCCTGGCTTGTGCCAGTATTTGAGTGTATATCCATCCTGTGTCTAAGATGAACTCCGGTCATTGAGAGGAGGTGCCTGATAACCTTTCTTAATGCTTTTTTTCCTACATGTAACTATTTTTTTATTCTGTATGTTTTAGATTTAATAGGCAAATAGCTTTTATCACTATACCATGACCAACTATTTTGGGTATAGAACAAAAAACACCATAGGTGGAAATAGCTGTGTAATTCCCTAACAAGAATTGGGCAGAGGCCGGGGACAGTGGTGGTAGAGAACACAAGGGGCCTAATATAGATAGAATTGGGAATAGAGGGGAGATGGCTCATTTGGTCAAGCATACCTAATGTGCAATCATAAGGATCTGAGTTCAAGTCCCAGTACCCATGTAAAAGCTGGGTGTGCCCATGCCTGGAATCCAGGCATTTTATGGTGCAGAGACAGGAGGATTTCTGGGCCTTGCTGGATGCCAGTTAGACTCATTCAATGAAAGGCTCTGTCTCCGAGGAATAAGGTGGAGGGTGATGGAGCAGGGATGTGATGTTTTTTGGCCTCTGCATGTGTTTATACTAGTGTACACAGATGCGCTTACTTGGCATATACCACACTCATAATAAATACAAACTGGGGGAAAACATTGAACTAGTAGAGTTACACCTATAGACATTTCTAGCTTTGGTGTTCTACCTTAAAGGTAGTGAATTAGATTGGTTATTTCCTCTGTATATTTTTCTTCATTTGCTCATTTCCCTCCTTCTTGAATTATAGGTGCTACTTTTACTGACTGGTTTACATCCTACGTCAACAACGTTGTGTCAGGTGGTTTCCCCATCATCAGAGACCAGATTTTCAGGTATTTTAGTCGGGGCTTTTGGGATTGAAGTGTATAAATCAGAAAAGGCTAACTATTATGTTTATCTATCATGAGAGGAGATTTCTCTGAGAGGCTAAGAAATGAACTTCATTATTTTATTCTCACATCAAAAGCAAAACATCTAAACATTTAATCAGCCAATTTTTTCTTTGTCTTGAAAAATCAAGAGGAAAAACTAAATGTGACTTAGTAGCTTGACAGTAGCTACATAATTTCTTTTTGCAAAACAAAGTTACCCAGTTAACAGGTTTATTATGAAGAGCAAGTAAACAACTTACTCCTGGTAATGGAACATTCAACTGTTGGCAGTTAGTATTAGAGGTGGTTGTAGGTGATACCAATTCCTAGTAGCCTTCACGGCAGAAACAGTAAGTTAAGTATATGTCACAGGCTTCTCCATTAGAGGCAGGAATTGTTAATTATGCTTAAGATTCAATATTTATATTCTTACATATTTTCAGTACTCGTAATTACCATTTAACAAGTATGGTCAGATTTCAGAAGTCTCCCAAATTTTTATAGCACTGAAAACCAAGATATACTCTTGTTAATTTCTAAATTGGTTACTGATTCATGGTTTGAATTACTGACATGGATCTTTGATAGCTGTCTATACTGAATCAGAGTCACCAATGTTTTCCAATATTATGAAATTCTAATTCAAGAGGGTTGTATCAGTATGACTTAAAGTTTTAGTATAAAGTATAAGGAAAGTATTGTACGTTATATCTTTAAACTGTTTAAGAATTGAAGCTAGTTGGTTTAATCATGTTTAATTTCCTACCTTGCTAGATATATTCATGACCCAGAATGTGTAGCAACAACTGGAGATATTACCGTTTCAGTGTCCACATCATTTCTTCCAGAACTCAGCTCTGTACACCCGCCACACTATTTCTTTACATACCGAATCAGGTAAGACTTAAATGGACTACTGTGATTATCAGTTGGTTTCTAGGACAAACATCGAAAGAATCAACTTTAGGGGTTTATTTTGGCCAGGGTTTCAGAGGCTTTAGTCCATGGTCATTTGGTTCTGTCATTTCTGGGGCAGAGTTTGATGAGGCAGAGTATCATAGAAGTGTAGAATAACGCCACAGAGCAAAACTGTACTTCAGAGTAGCCAGGAAGCAGAGACCAAGCAAATCTTCAGCATGTGAGCCTTTTAGACCATTTTCTATATGAACCGTAAGACTCACCTTTCAGTTAAAGTACATTCTATGGCTGTTTTGCTTTTGCCCCATTTGGACATAGTCTGTAAGACAAATTTCAGGGTTTTTTTGGGTAGGGGTTGTTCTGTTTTAATGGTTCTATGGTTAGTACATGTTTGGCAAGTACTCTACTGTAGTACGAGGTTTCTGTTCCATACTTTTGGACCTAACCTCAAGGTCTAGACCCACAGACCCACAGACCCGCTGACCCGCAGACCCAAAGTCCCACAGTCCTACAGAGACACACACAGGCTTTCATTAGTTTTTGGCTGATCAGCCGCAGGCCCAGGCATATCACTTGCTAGCTCTCTACCCTTCATCTAACCCATGTCTCTTGTTCAGCCATGCGGCTCAGTACCTTTCTTTAGAGCAGCATAGTTGTCCTCGGCTTCCTCTGGCTTCTCCCTGGTGCTCTGTCTGGCACTCTGCTCTCAGAGATTTTTAGTCTGGTCTCCCCGCCTACACTTCCTGCCTGCCATTGGCCAATCAACTCTTTTTATTAAACCAGTGGGTGGGACAATTATTTACCATGAAACAACACAATATCCCTACACTCTACCACTGAACTACAGTTTCCAGCCAAAAAGTGCATCTAAGAGTTATTTTTATTTGTTTTTAAAATTGCATTTATTTTTGAAATTTTTTAGTGCACGTGTGTTTGTTCACATATGTGTGGGTTCGTGTGTATGCAGGAGCTTGACATCAGGAGTCATGATCCACCTTATTTTATGAAGCAGGTTTTGCAGTTAGAGCTTGCCAATGTAACTAGACCAGCTATCTTTCTTGTTTTGGGGATCCTGTTTCTACCTCCTGTGCATTGGGATACAGACAGGCAGCCACACCCACTCAGTATTTAAGTAGGCTTTGGGGTTCTAAACACCAGTCCTAATCTTTGTGCCCACTGAGCCATCTCCTAACTCTAAAGTACACTTAAAATGTTATTGTATATGTACGTGTGGGTAGTCTCCAGAGGTCAGCTTGTGAGAGTTGGTTCTTTGATGTCCAGTGATTCTGGGGATGCTACTCAGGTTGTTAGGTTTGGCAGGAAATACTTTTATCTACTGAGCCATCTTGCTATCCTGCTAGCATTTTGAAAAATAGTTTCTTGCTGAAGTTTGCAGAAAAGTTAGTATTTTTTCAATAGTATAGTGTTCACAAAGGAGTTTCACAAGTTATATTTTTTCATTTGCATGTGTCCTGAATATAAATTATTGATTCAGAAACTGTAGCAACTATACCACTAAGTTGTAATTGTCAAAGCTCTATTTTAGATTTATAATGTGACCTAAAAGTTTTCACATTGCCAAATAGAAAACCATTCATTTAAAATTTTATGTGGTCTGTCTATATTCAATTTTAAAATACAATAAATATTTATGGAGTACTTGATGTGTGTCATAGTATTAAATGTTTGATTAAATATAAAAACAATGCTTTAAATTCCCTATAGCTAGAAATATTAGTTAGAAATATTCTGTGCTTAGGCAGAAAGATAACTCATTGCAACAAGTATGGTTTAGATGTTTGTTTTTATTTAGATCCTGCTTATAAATTATAAAGACTTGTTTAAAACAGAAGCAGCTCCTGCGCTTACAGGTGCTCAACATGAAAGCAAGAGGCAGATTCCTAAAGAAAGAGGAGATGGTAGTATCTAGAAGCAGAGTTGAGGTATAATCTCAGTAACTGGAGACATTGTACGTTGAGGTTCTTAGAAGCTAATTGAGGGAGGAAAAAAAAAAGAATTGTGTTGCATAGGTTTGAATGAGAGAATATCTTAGAGTTCTTCACAAGTTTTTCATGGCACTGTATCTAGAAAGTGTCTGCCAAATGGATAATTATTTGAGCAGCTAAAGATGGTTGTTACCACGATGTTTGCAGGTACTTTTGTAACCCCTTCGATTGTTGGTTCTTACTGACTAATAGATAAAGAAATTGAGTGAAAACATTTCCATGGGGAGAATTAACCTAGTTAAAGCAACGTCTTTGAAAACGTATGGCTAACATAGATTTTGGGTTATATTTTCAAGAAACCAGACATCAAAATACCAAATAATCCAATTATAAATGGGGTACATCTCTAAACAAAATTTTCAACTGATTTTGAGTTGGCCAAAAGACACTTAAGGAATTGCTCAGATCCTTAGTCAGCAGGGAAATGCAAATCAAAATGACTCTGAGATACAGTCAGAATGGATAAGCTGAAAAGCACCATGACAGGTTCTGTTGGAGAGCAAGGGGAACACCACTCCTTTGCTGGTGAGAGTGCAAACTTGTATAGCAACTTTGCAAATCAATTTGGTGGTTTCTCAGAATATTGGTAATCAGTCTATCTCAAGAGCCAGCAATACCACTCTTGGGCATATACCCAAAAGATGCTCAGTCATACTACAAGAGCACTTGCTCAACTATGTTCACAGTAGTATTCATAATAGCTAGAACCTGGAAACAACCTAGATGCCCCTCAACTGAAGAATGGACAAAGAAAAAGTGGTACATTACACATGTGACTGCTATGAAAGTCTTTTATAAGTATTAACTCAAATGCTGTCGTACTTAAATGTATCTATGATTTATGCCCTGGTCTTTTCTCCAGGATTGAAATGTCAAGGGACGCACTTCCAGAAAAGGCCTGTCAGTTGGACAGTCGCTATTGGAGGATAACAAATGCTAAAGGGGATGTGGAGGAGGTTCAAGGACCTGGAGTAGTTGGTATGTTGCCCAAGATTTACATTTTTCTGTCAGTTGCTTCAAAGAAAGTTTAGATTGTGTACCCATAAATGTAATTTGTAGAGGTCATTAGCCTATCATTTTAATCCCTGAAATGTCAGCTTTTCTAAGACCATAGCAAATTCAATTATACAGGAATTGATTTCCCTTTCTGTGGATCACCTAGGGTTCCATCATTGTTATTGTTGTGTTCTTTTTTGTTTTAATTGTTGTTATTATGTTCTGTGAGTTAGGTTGCACAGGACAGTAAGAAAATAAATTTTATGTTGGTAATCTTTATACAATTTGGAGGTGGGTGTTGAAGTTAATAGAACAGATTTAATTTTCCTTTGCTATTATTGATGCTGCTCTTCTAGAACCCAAGGTCAGTTCCCAGCACCCACATTAGGTGGGTCACAAGTGCCTGTAACTCCAGCTCCAGGGGATACAAAACCTTCTGATCTGGGTGAACACATATTCATGTCACATATGCACACACACACACACACACACACACACACACACACACACACACATAAATAAACACATAATTATAATATACAGTTTTGCTATTTTTATTTATGTGTATATTTTTGGAGACAGGGTTTTACTGTAGCTCTTGCTGGCTTGGAACTCTGTAGAATAGGCTGGACTTGAACTCACAGAGATCTACTTACACCTGCCTCCTGAGTGCTGGGATTAAAGGTACATGTCACCATATCTGGCTGAAATACAAAATAAATCTTAAAAAGTGAGAATCTAGTGTTAAGGAATTATATACAGCTGTAATTCTTTTGCCATTTGTTGATATGAAGACTCTCCTCAGTAACTTTTTTTTTAGTCTCTTGCTGCTATAAGAATTAGTTGTCTTTATGTTTGTTTGAGCTACTGTCTCAACTCTGACCCTTATCTGTTATTTGTGTTTTAAAGACTATGCGAACTTAAAAAACAATAGTGTGTGCCTTTTAAATTTTGTTTTACTAGATATTCCCCACCTGCTACCTTATAGGGAATTTGGGGAATAAAAAAATGTTAAGGGCTGGTAACATGACTCTGCAGACAAAGGAGAGATCCACCAAACCTGTTGACCGGAGTTCCATTCCTGGGACCCACATGATAGAAAGGAAATACTTCCCAAAGGTTGTCCTCTGCTTCCACATGCAAAAAAGTCCTCAGCCCCAAATATTTGATTAAAGTGAAATATCAAGAGGAATTAAACCCTCCTGATCTCATCACTGCCAATACTTTATTATATATCCATTTAGAGTTTTGCTTTTTCCTAATTGTACAATTTACTTCCAAACTATATAGCATCTTGAGAACATATTTACTTTAAGGAAGAAGTGAGTTTTATACTTTGGTTAATGTTACTATTTTCTCTGCAGGTGAATTTCCAATTATTAGCCCAGGTCGGATATATGAATACACAAGCTGTACTACATTTTCTACAACATCAGGCTATATGGAAGGGTATTATACCTTCCATTTTCTGTACTTTAAGGACAAGGTCTTTAATGTTGCCATCCCCCGATTCCACATGGCATGTCCAACATTCAGGGTGTCTATAGCCCGATTGGTAAGTTAAATTTTTTTCTAGTGCTGGATTACATGACTTTATATTCTAAGGACCATCTTTGTTTAGGTAGATGAGTGGTTTTTAATGGTGTTAAAAAGGAAGTGGACATTTTGAGGAAGTATCTTAGGGTAGTATTAATAAATGGAGATAAACAATAAATTTATTTTAGCTCCTCCTTACTTTCCAGCCAGAGAAACTACTATTCCTCATTTCTCAGGTTAAACTTTTCCATTGCTCCCAACATCAACTATGTAGCCTGTGTGTATTAGAAGATGAGAAAGGACTAAACGAGACCAGATAAAATTGACTTTTGTCATTAAGAATTGGAAAACAATTTCCTACAATATTTTTGCTAAGATTCCTAATTTAACAAAATAAACTAGTATATGATAGAGATCTTTACAGAGGACTTACTGGGTAGAAATAAACTTTTAGCGGTCTTCTGTGATTATTCCTCAAGTTAACCAGACATATTTTACAAATCTCTTTCTTAAGGTTATTTTGTGATAGGTAACAACAGTAAAGCAAAGTGTGTGAAGTCCTGTGTTACATATTGGGAATAGTATGTTCAGAATACACCTAAGTAGTAGACATTGGGTCTACTAGAAAATGCTCTCCTAGCTCCTGGAATGAATGGGTTTGAGATAATTGTAGAAAAATGGACAAGCCACTAACCTTACTGAAAAAGGATCCATTCTGTTCAGTGTAAAGGGCCTATACTGGTCCAGATTTATAAATAAAGTTTTAGCTTTCTTCCTAATGGGAGAATGTTAGAAACTGTGTTCCCAGTATGGAGAATTTGCTGCTCCCCGTAATAGACTTCTGTTTTCTTTCTTGGGTGAAGGGATGAGGAGGGTTTGAGATACGGTATCATTATGTAGTCTAGACTGGCCTCAAACTCACTGTTTCTTTTGCCTCAGCCTCCCAAATGCTAGATGTGTGCCACCGTGCCTACACCAGACCAGACTTCCAATTTTGGTTAGCCCAGAATCTATATGAGCTTGGTACCATCTTATCCTTAAATGGTTGATAATCATCAACGAAGCTGTCTGGGACTGGAATTCGCTTTGTGGGGAAATTTTAAAACACAGACTTAATTTCTTTAATATGTATATTTTCTATTTCATCTTGTTTCAGTTTTGATAATTTGTGCCTTTCAAGGAATTTGTTCATTTCATCTAAATGTTGAATTTATTGGCATAAGGTTATTCACAATATTCCCTTGATATCCTTTTAATGGCTCCCTACCCTCTTTTATTCTTAATATTGGTGATTTATATTTTTTAATCACATCATTTCTATTGATCATTCAAAAAGGAACAGCATTTAGTTTTGATGGTTTCTGTGCTGTTTGCTTTTTCTATCTCAGCCATTGGTGTGGTTGTCTTTATTTTTCCTACTTACTTTGGATTTGGGTTTAATTCACTTTTATTGCAGCTTTTAAAGGTAGAAGTTTAGATATTTGATTGAAGACTCCTATTTCTAAGCACTGTTTTAACTGTATTGCACACATTTTGATGTTATATTTTGGTTAGTATTTGTTCAAAATATTCAGATTTCACTTGTAAACTTTGACTTATGACTACATAGAGATATGTTAATTTTCAAGTATTTAGAAATCTTTCTGTTGTCTTTTGCTTATTGATTTCTAGTACTGTTGTGGTTAGAGAACTTACTATGTATTGCTAATACTTTTTAATGTTTTGTGGCCCAAAATTATGTGAAGAATTTCTATATCTTGGTAAATGACCTTTGTGTATTTGAAAAGAATGTATATTCTGCCATGTGGGAACTTATTCCATAAATGACAGGTCCAGTGTTTGTCAGGTCATCTGTATAGTTCTTGCTCTTTTTCATGTTTGCTGCTTCAGCCATTGAAGAGATTATTGTTGAAATACTGAGTTAATGTTATGGCGTTGTCTGTTTCTTGCTTATGTCAGATTTGCCTCATTCCTTTTGAAGTTATACAATTGTGTGCCAGTGCATAGGATTGTCATCTGTTTGTCATCATCTCTGATAACATTCCTGTCCTAAAGTTAAGAGCATTGAAGTATCTTTGGACATACAGTCAGGTTGGGTCAGCTTGATTCTTTTGCTGCTTGTTTTAATGTTTCTTTCAGTGAATGTAAAGTGTGGATTTTACTTAAGGACAGTGGTTCTCAAGCCCTTGTGTCTCATCACCTCCTCAGATGTGTAAAAATCATTGACAACTCCTAAGAACTTGTTTACATGGTTGTGTCAATATTTACCATATTAGAAATTAAAAGAACATTTATAATAGTTTCACTTTCTTTTAAAATTATAATAAATCCTTTACATGTTCAATCCTCTCAACTGTATTTATTTAGAGTTTTAGTTTCTACTTAACTATAAGAAAAAGTAGATGACCGGCTTTACAATGTTTTTCTCAAAGATGGAGAGTTAATAGAAAGAAATTGTGACTTATTTTAATCAACATTAAAAAGATAGTGGAGCTGTATTTTTTTGACCTTATTTCTGTTACCTTCCTTGATACAGAATTGTGTTGTTTTCTTCTCTACCAGTCTGATTAATTAAGTAGCCTTCATAATTTCTTTTCCTTTATACTTGCCATTGTAAATACACTTTGTGTAGTGCGATGATGGGGTATTGATTGTGCTCAAGGGCTCTATGGATGTTCCTAAAGGCTTCCTTATGTCCATTCTCCTCTGTTCCTCTCTTAAGTGCTGTTTGTATAGTACACTTTGATCTGAGTATTTCCCTCTCTACCACATTTGATTCCTTTAACAGTTCTTGTTTTCTTCATTAATATAATATACTACTTGATGATCATGTTTTAGAATTTCCAAAGCCGTCCTTATCCCTCCTTTTGTACCTCCTACAGAATTTTGAAGTACTCATTCCTTAGATTTAAAAAATAATGAAATGCCATCCTAAGACACATCTGTATATATTTTCTGATTGTTACTGTGTGTTATAATAAATCTTAAATGACACAATTCTTTCTCCTACATTTTCATTTGCTCGTTCATATGTCTGAATACTATAGTAAACAGTAGAATCAAAACCCCTGCCTTGGATCTCATATTCTAATTGGAAGAAGCAAACTAACACATGCCCTTGTGTCAAATAACAAGTGTGGTGGAGAAAAATCAGGGGACAAGAGGAGTGCCCTGTCGGGTTCCAGTATAAAGGTGTGCCAAGTAAGGCCTTGGGGGCTTGTAAGTGCAGATAGATACTAAAGGACTGAAGGGAACCAAATAGATTGGTGGAAGAATATTCAGCCAAAAAATTACTCACTGTGGTGGTTCTGGGCAATCGTGGGCTTAATGTGTTTGACCCAAGGAGCCTTGAGTGCATAGAACAAGGGAGATAAGCAATTAGAAACAAGGTCAGAGTAGCCATTTCAGTTTTGGCTTAGAGCCTGTCTAAGTTGGGGGGCGGGCAGAGCAGTGCTAATGATATTAGTGCCATAAAAGTCATGGTGGAAGGATTTTTGCTGACGTCATGTGTTAAGTTTCTCAGTATTCAGATTACCAGGTGAGCTCTGGCTGTTCAAATTCTGGTCAGTATAGCAACAGTTGAGTCTTGAGGTGTGTAAGACATTGGCAGCAAAGCTGAAGTCACATGTGACTAGGGAGTCCTGCTCAAGCAGAATGGCTTTTCATTCTGTTTTGACACTGCGTCATTATCACTCCGTCCCAGAGCCTCCAAGTCTCCCTCTTCCTACAGTGGTGACTGATCTTAGGCCTGTGCCTCTCCAGGATTCAGCCAAGTGACACTGGCTGAGGCTGAGTTAGAAAAGGGCAATGCCTTTAGTTTAGGTCTCCTTCTCCCGGAGCATGTGCCTTTGCTGACAAACAGTGGGAGAAGGTCCACTGTGAAGTAGAGATCCAACTTCAAGGTGGAAGGAGGTGCCCACTTCAGGTTCCAGAGATTTGGATCGTCCCAGTCCAGGTAACAGACATGTGGGTGAAGAAGTTCTTGAGGTGAAGCTTGGTTCTAGTCACCATTCAACTGTAGCATCAGGAGAAACTTGAAGCCAGAAGTATTGAGTGCTTTCCTGATACCCAACCAAGGAACCAGGAGATAACGAGAGACTGTTGTTGTTATAAGCAACTGAAAAGATAAAAAATATTTCTTTTTCAAAAGTAGAGGCTACTGATTTTTAAGATGTTGTCTTTGGAACTCAATAAAAAAATCTTTAAGAATGGTGCATAAAAATTAGCAGTAGAGATCATATCTGATTGATATTTTTACACCTTTTTTTCCTGTAAGCAGATTTATAAAGAGTTAACACATTATTATAAGTTCATTAGAACTTTATTGTGGGTGATTAGGAATAGTATACCTACCTCCATGTATGAATTACCAACTACTACATTAAGTACTGTCTTAATGAAATGTATCTACCATTAAAAACATAATGTGGTACAGTGTACAGTCTAGAATCTTGCATTATGAAATTGTACTTTTTAGGTACAAAAACTTGCACCTAGCATGTCTAGTTATTTGCATTCTATGCTATAGAATTGTTATTAAAAATGATAGACATTCTTCTCATCAAAAGATTTTTCTCTCTTAAGGAAATGGGTCCTGATGAATATGAAGAGATGGAAGAGGAAGCTGAGGAAGAGGAGGAGGAAGAAAACGACTCAGCAGACATGGATGAGTCTGATGAATCAGATGAGGATGAGAATGAATCAGATGAGGGTCAAGGGGAGGAGAGACGGAGAAGGGTCTTTGATGTTCCTATTCGCAGACGCCGATGCCCACGTCTTTTTTAGCTGCTATTGAAGGACGCTCTGGAATGACTCTATTCTGTTTAATAGATTTGTTAATAATGTAAATAATGTGCTCAGCATATAGCAGAACTAGCATGAAATATTGTTCTTCATGACACTACATTAGGAACTGGATTGTTTTGGTTTGTTTTGTGGTTAGTAGTAGAAGAAATGGGAATCTTGTTTTTTCTTCCAGGAGTCAGAAGAAAAGTTCTGTAGCTAAAGAACAGATATTTCTTTGTTTAAAAAATTTTCTACTTTAAAAAACAAAACACACAAGTGAAGTAAAAATTGTTTTGGAAAAGGATTTTACATGTAGCAGAAATACACAAACAAAGGTAGCAAGAAACTGTATGCCCGACTATGAAAAGACCCTTTTTAGTTTAGAAACTAACAAAACTTGTAATTAGCTTAATTCACTTCATGGCTGTTAATATTTTATACTCACAGGGATTTAATTGACTAACTTAAATGGGAATAGTTTGCCCTCTCTTAGACAATCTGTCCTTGAATTTAGTCTTTGTCACACAAACCTTGAGCTGCAAATTTTCATCATTAACTTTAATGTCTTCAACATAATAATGTTGGACTTTAAAAGTTAAATTCTCACACTATGACCTTTCTCACATTTACAGATTCATCATTTTAAATGTAGTTTGTAAAAGTATGTAGAGTGTTGGTAAAGATTCTTCATGTCTCATGGAGTCAGAATTTGTAAATATGCTTTCTGTTTTGTTTATATACATTTGTCTAACTTTGTGGTAAGTGATCTAAATCTTATGTTAGGGTTAAGGATATTTTCCTGAAACATGGAAATTTTTTTTTGTAATTATATATAATTGAGAGTTTGGAATGAAATCCTTCAAGTGTCAGAGACTCATATTTTAAAAACAATTTTGTGTAAGTGCCTATTTCCCCAAACTAGTATTAAACCTCTGTCCTTAAGACAGAGGATGGCAGTGGGACCTGCTGGCTTGCAGCTGGAGTGTAGCAGGTCCATCCTGAACGTCTGCTGGCTTTGAGCATGCTCTCTTCATTCTCCATTGATTCCCTCTGAAATAGTTCTCTCATGGAGACAATTTGAGAGAGCTTTATTCAAGGCTAAGTGCCTGCTCTCAGGAAACATGAGCAAACTTACTGTTTCATGATGACAGCTCAGAATATTTTGAGTCATTTTCTTACTTATTTTTCATAAAACAGTAAACACATTATATTTCAACAGTAGAAGCCAAAAAAAGCCTCAGCTTGTGTACGCCACATCTGTTGAATGTATCATTTTCTCTTGTGCTTGATTAAATCTCATGTTTTATATGTTATGGTCCCAAAGCATATAAGATGTTGACACTAAGTTGTATTCAGGTGACTGAATTTATTATTTATTATTCAGAAATGAAATTAAAAGTGATCAAGGACTATGGGGGTGGTGGTGGAATCTCGGATGGCCATTGTTTATTAAGTCAACCTTTCCACCATAGCTATACCCTCAAAGAACAAGATGTTGGAGCATGTGCTTCTTTGAAGGCAATAAGACTAATTAAAGGAAGGTCATTATCAAATATGGAGAACTTGGTAATGACCTGACTTGACACAAATGTGTCCTCAGCACCATGTAGGGTTTGTCTGCAACACTGACCAAGAAGATGGACCTGACCAGGATGTCGGAGTTACTGAGAGCTCTGGGTGGTCTAAAATGATTCAGTAATTGTTAGAAAATGCAAAAGTGAGTGATAAAGCTGCAAACTCAGTGTGAAGGTAGCTGGTTACGTTATAAGACTAGAAAAGCTGACTGACTGGAAGGCAGTTGCTGCTAGAGCAAAACCCTGCTCTTCCGTTCAGGGTTGTACAAGCCTCCGCTGTTGGCACAGTGGTGAAATCACCTGACATTGCAGTCACCTGATGACTAATTTCTTGGACTATATCCAGATTGTTATTGAGAAATACTGTTCAGGCTACCCCCCCTTTTTAAAAACGGTCAGTTGTTTTGTTTGTTTTTCTTTCCCCGAGATAGGGAGCCCCAACTATCCTGGAACTTGTTCTGTAGAGCTGGCTGGTCTTGAACTCACAGAGATTCACCTGCTTCTGCCTTCTCAATGCTGGGATTTAAGGCATGTGCTACTACTGCCCTGGCAACAAAATGCCTTTGGTTATTATTTACAATAGAAAAAGGCAGGCAATGATGAGGACTTATACCTGTAATTCCAATTTGAAAGGCTAATTGAAGCAGGAGGATTATAGTGAGTTGGAGGCCAGCCTGTCTTTTAAAAAAGAGAAAATCTAGTTCTGCAAGCTAAGATCCTTTTTTAAGGGTACTAATGTCACTCATGATGACTGTCCTCATATCTGACTCAACCTATGTGTCACATCTTCATAGAGCTGCTTTGTAGATTAGTTTTATAATAGACGTGACATTCAGACCCTAGTTGCCATCAACCCACTTTAAAAGGGATATTCCCCATAAAGCAGTAGTTAAAATCTCAAAGCTGGCCCCTTTCTGCCTTGCCCTTCTTTGTACCTCCCCCTTCAGGACTGATGATGTCCCCATTGCCCTTGAACCCTGTCTAATGCTTGTATGTCACAGCTCTCGACTGCTTAGCTACCTTTCAGAATTTGTTGCCTTGGCATATTCAACAGATTTGTTATATTATTTTTCTTTGAGAGAAGACAATAATAGACCAAAGAAGATTCCATCCAAGCCCAGCTTGATGGGCTCATAAATTTATCAGGATTACTAACAGGAGCATGGATGATTAACAGCTGCAACTGAGGAACAACATAACAGCCTGGACGAGGACTCTGGATCTTGGCATGTTTGAAGAGTTGCTTCTAGCCAGTGTGTTTTGCTTATGTAACTTCTGTAAGGGGTCTTTAGAAACAAGATGTTGACAGTAAGTTGCCATCAAGTGACTGAAATGAAATTAAAAGTGTTTCATGAGCCTCCCTGCTCCCTCCAGGAGCCTATGTTTCTATGACTGGGAATTGGCTGTACAATAAACCTCCAGATCACACTTAGGTATGATTAGTTGAGAAGTTTCTTAACTACATTGCAAAAATTCTTAGAAAAAAATTGAATGTGTGTGGGTGTTTTGCCTTCTGTGTGTGTCTGTGCACCACCTGCATGCCTGATATCCGTGGAGGTCACAAGAGGTCATTGGGGACCCCTGGAAGAGTAGTTCGTGCTATCAACTGCTGAGCCACCCTTCTAGACTTAACTAAAAGGAATTTAACCATTGATAGCAACATTACGCTCACCAGATTGTAGTGGAGCAAATTCTACCTGCCAGACTCTTGAGAACACAAATTTCACATATTTGAATCTCAGGATGAGACACCTAAATTAGCAGTAGCTTAAATAGTTTGGGTCTTAGAGAAAAGTCGGAGGTAACTAGTTGAGGACTGACATAGCAGTGTCATCAATGTGCCAGATCAGATGTGTTCCAGCTTCCTTTTTCCATCCATCCTTAGCACAAGACCTTAAAAAATAAAAAACATAGCCCAGTCTGGCCTTAAACTCGTGTGATCTACCTTCCCTCTATCTCACATGTGCTGAGATTACAACTGTATGCTCTTGCCTGGAAAACTGGCAATCAGCCAATGTATTTAAGGAAGAATGATAAAAACAAAAGGCAAGATGTTAAAGTGGTAAATAAACTGGTTCTCCAACAGTAATGTGAAGAAGGGTCTAGAATGCAGGGGTTAACAAGGAGATCTGACATGAGGGGTCAATGACCCACACAAGCCATAGACCAGTGTGTGTGTGTGTGTGTGTGTGTGTGTGTGTGTGTGTGTGTGTGTGTGTGTGTGTGTGTGTGTGTGTGTGTGTGTGTGTGTGTGTGTGTGTGAAATTGCAGTGTCTAAATGGTAAGTAGGCCTTAGTAGATATGAGGGAGTAGAAGAAAAAAGTTGTTTCTGGCTTTATAGAAATAAAATGGCAGGAAAGCAGTTACTGGAAGTGAGATTGTATGCCTTTGAGTTCAGGGACATAGAGATATTCAGCAGTAGTGGTAGACTACATGTGAATATGAAGATGTGTTACATTAAGGTTTCTTGCCTGGTACAGCAGAGGTCCAGACCCACAGACCTGTGGTCCCAGACAGCCTAGTGGCCTGCTGCTGCTTAGGCCCCCCCAAAATGACTCATATTAAGTTCATGCTGTTTGGCCTATGGCTTAGGCACATTGCTATCTTGCTCTTACATCTTTACTCAACCCATTCTCATTAGTCTGCCACATGGCCCTTGGCTCACCTGTGTTCCTTACATGCTCCTTTGGGCAGCTGGCTGGATCTGTCCTGACTCCACCCTTCCTTTCCTACCTATTCTGATTCCCCACCTACTTCTATGGTGCCTGACATGGGCCAAAACAGCTTCTTTATTTAAAGATTGATATTCACAGCATACATAAAGACATTCCCACATCAAAGATGAGGTTGTATATGTGGATCTTTTGTGAACACACATTCCCAAGGTAATAAAGTAGAATGGATGTACGTATCCAAGGGCAACAAGTTAGTCTAACCTGGTGTCTTAGGTGAACTATTGCTGTGATGAAACACCAAAAAGCAGGGTAGGGAGGAAAAGGTTTATTTGGCATATACTTTCATATATTATCATTGAAGGAAGTCAGGAAAAGAGCTCAAACAGGGAAGGGACCTGGAGGCAGGAGCTGATTGATGCAGAGACCATGAAGGGTGCTGCTTACTGGTTTGTTCCTCATGGCTCCCTCGGCCTGCTTTTTATTTTATTAAGAATCCAGGCCCACCAGCCCAGAGATTACCCCACCTAAAATGGGCTGGGCTTTCCCCCACCGATCACTAATTAAGAAAATTCTCTAAAGGCTTGCCTGCAGCCCAGCCTTATGGAGGCATTTTCTCAAATTGAGGTACCTTCTCAGAGAACTCTAGCCTATGTCAAGTTAACATAAAATTAGCCAGCACATCAATTGTTAAGGGGCGGGGGGGGGAAGAATCTGAAAAATTAAGTCAAGAAATTGGTAGCAAAATATTAAGGGTTTTAGGAGTTAGGAGCACTGAATTCTAAAAGGAGAGAACAGATCGTAGGAGATTTACTAGGGACTGAATGCTCCACAATGAAAGGGCTTTGGGCGGAACAACAAAAAGTCAACGTTCCAAGAGAATAGTCTCTTCTTTTAAAAAAAGTATTGTTCCTGTTGCTAACTTCCAAATGATAAATGGCAACTTCGTATTACAAATTGATTCGAAGATCTAAGCAGTTCTGGTCCTTGACCAGCCCACAAAAACTTTCAAATGTACGACATAATTTTGTCTTGATTCCAAAGAAAATACTGTGCAGCTGTGTCTGAAGAGTATTTGGAAGCTGTTCGAATCTAAGAGCAGGAATAAGCCACCAATGTAAGGGCCTGGAAAGATACCCACGATTGACCAAGAGAGAGCTCCGGGTGCTAGCAAACATGGGCACTGGGGAGGAAATTTTTTATTTTTTTTTTAAGAGGGAAAATAAGCCCTTTGGGGTACAAAGAGAGTCGCACGCCTTTTCTATTCGCTGGGTATTGAGTCTGTCTAGTGCTGGCCGCCAAGCTCTTTGGGCCAGAGGCAGAGGCTGACCCGGAATAGCTACTGGAGAGGTGGGTGTGAGCATCACTTCTTGGGAGTGGCCAGTGGAGCTTGATAGCTCTCCAGCCGACGGGCGGAGCCCCAGCGCTGGCGCTTCCTACGTAGAAAATCCTCCTGCGCTAAGTAACAGCTGAGGCTGTCAAGCGGACTGCAAGGGAGGTGGCAGGTAAGCCAGGGTGAAGTGGGGGTGCTTCGGGAGCGCATGCGTCCGGGGACTGTGGGTGCGGTAAACTGTCCTTGCTCCTTCTCCCTCCGGAGGCCTCTCCTGGCAGGTAGCGACGCCGACCTTCTTTATTATAGTGGAGATATCCTGCCGCAGGCCCGCTCCCGAAAGTCCGCAGTCGCTGTCCGCGCACGATCCGGGAGCAGGGCATTCCCTCTGCACCTGCCTCTGAGGACCGCACCTCGCCCGTCTCGGGAGCCTAGGGGTGGCCTCAGCCTCGATGACTTACTGTCTTTGCTCTGGCCACGGTCCAAATTTGAAGCTGCTTTAGCAGACATCTTTGGTACATGGGCCGGTGCCGCCCTTCAGTCTGAAGGCGGACTTTTAACAAGAACTCAGGGCAGTGAGTGCCCTTTGGTTTTGTTCGTAGGTAGTCGAAGCAAACTATTTAACCTTATTTTCTCATCAGGAAAGGGGAAAGTCTAAACAGGGTGGTAGTGAGCATTAAGGTCGCTCACGGAAAAGCTCAGGTTGGCCTCCTGGATATGTGGTAAACAGCAGTTGTTAAGGAGACCTCAACCCCGGGCCACCTTTTCGCCCCGGCTCCAGAGCAGACACACAGATGTCACAATGACAATAAAGGGCACTCACAATGTTTGCAGTTAACAATCTGGGGAGGCTAAGAGGGAGTTGCTTCATTATGCACCGAACAAGCTGAAATAATTTTTGTCACGTACTTTGCTGTAAATGGGATGAATACCTTCCGTTTCACTGGGCGGGTTGAAGGAGAAGAGCGCAAATGGATTTTAGAGTGGAAATACCGAGAAGAGCAGGGATTTGGGGTCCTGGAGCCAGTTGCAAAGAAAGGAAGGCCGTTGTTTGTAAAGCTGAAGTTCTGTGCCATTTTAAGAGCAACGGGGAGCTTGGGGGGGGGGCACTGTATGTCTGGGAGGGGCTTTTCCATTGTGATGGAAGTTTGCCCTTTGTCCCTAGCTGCTGATGTAGTTACTTCTTTGAACTGAGTGAAGGATCTTTGGGTGTCTGTTTCATGCTTAGTTACTGCACATCCATGCTTGTAAGGTCATAAAATCGGCAGGCCTAAGAGACTGCGAACACGGAGGTGTATTAAACCACTTGTTTCCCAGACCTTGATAAGTATAGGCAAGATTCATTCAACGTGACTTTGTGACTATCCTGTTGTTTTGAGACAGGTAATTCCATCTCTCTGGCTCTCTATGAACTTCCTATAAAATGATAATGTTGCAGCTTCATTTTTTATGACATGCTCAGCCCCAAGCTCCTGGATTTGCAACTACACCTAGGGGCTGAGCTGCCTGGGAACCCTATGGGAACTGCTGGTGTTAAAATCTCTTTATCTTGATGGGGTGGGGAGGGGTGTCAGCCAGTGGAGGTTTTGCTTCTGAGTGAGTTCTTAGTATTGTAAGAGTAAGAGAAAGAAAAGGAAGAGGGGGAGGGACAGAAAATCTTTTGCAGTTTTTTGTTTTGTTTTGTTTTCTTAGCTTCATTTATTTTGGAAGTCGAATTACTATCTCCATCTATGTTCATTGTTCCAAGCTCAAATCTATGCTTGAAATGCTGTTTCACCCTTTTCCAGTAATATAAGGCTGCTGGTGGTCTTCCAGCCTCAGCCACCCAAGTAACCGAGACTATAGGCACATGCCATCATCTTTGACTTTATATTCATTTTTTAAAAAAGATGTGTGTGCATGTGTGTGTGTCTGTCTGTGTGCACACGTGTTCTCTATTTACATGTATAACTTTCTGCAGAAGAGGGCATTAGATTGCACTATAGATGGTTGTGAGTCACCATGTAGTTGCTGGGAATTGAACTCAGGACCTCTGGAAGAGCAGCCAGTACTCTTAACTACTGAGCCATCTCTCCAGCCCTATATTGGTTTGTTATTGCTGCCAAATGGATTTTTTTTTTAAAAAAAAAAAAAAAAAAAGATGGCTTAGGATCTTAGAGTTTCTTCACCTACCTGGAGTCTGATTAGTGTCAACAAAGGTGGCTGGCTTCCTTCCTGGAGGCCGGGAGGGTTCCATACATTACTCATTAAGTATTGTCATAGGGAAGGTTTTTGTGACTAGATAATCCAGATCTGATTTCCTTGAGAGGTGTGAGTTAAGGAGCATTCTTAGCTTCTAGAGGCCTGAGTAAGCAAGGTGGCCAATAGAGCTCTTCCTGTCCTCAAAGTTAGCAATATTAAGATGTGTTTCCCATGTTCTTCATGTTCTGCTGTTTCCCTGTATCTGAAAGGTTCCTTTCCTGAGGACCCTGAGATCAACATTGGGACAACTGAGTCATGGACAATAATGTTCATAATCTTCGGGTCACCAGGGAGCATGCCTGTAAGTCACAGGTTTTAGAGTTAGGATTTGGCTGTTTTTGTGGGAAAAGCATGCTACTTTGGCTGCCTTCAGACGCTGCCTTGTGAACTAGCTCTTCTTCACTCTCAGTGTTAAGTACGAGAAGTGATGACATTTATTTTGTATTATTGTTGTAAGGATTAACTACATTGTTATGTCAGGAGCAGTAACACTAGCACACTGGCCTGTAATACTTGCCCTCCCCCCCAAAAACAGAAGTTAACTAGCAATCAAGCTTAATGGCTTACCAGTTGGTAATAAGGTACATCTAGTGGTGTAATCATATGGGCCCTGCAGAACAAAGGACACTTCTAATTATTTAATTAACACTAACAGCTCATTTTACAGCCCTGCTGAAAGAGTCACTTTCAGCCCTTGGGCTAGGTCACTGTGACCTACTGCTTCTCAGTGTGGTCTCACTTGAGCATCTGCAGCACCTGGGAACTGTGAACAGTACACACTTTGTGTTGTAGACTGGGCCTATCCAGACTCTAAGTCCAGTGATCCGCTCATCATCCTCTGAATGATCTACTGGTATTCCAGCCTTCTGGTATGTAGCCGGGTGCACCATACATCTATTCACAGTGGCTCCTGAGTGTTTGCCACTTCAAACATTTTCAGCAACTTGGTTGGGAAGCTTGTTGCCCCTTTTGAATTCCCCTGGGATAGCAATGACTGAGTAATTGACAGGTTGGATTTGTTAGGGAATGAAACTTTGTACTAAGGCGATCTTTTGACTTTGCCTCTTAAAGCGTTTTAAAATTACATTTTTCTCTTTGTTTATGGAGATCAGAGGACACCATACAGACCCTGGGGAGTTTATCAGCTGAGCCTTCTTGCAGGCCCTGTTTGTTTGCTTGCTTTAACTCTTTACTGTCTTCTAAAGGGGTCCTATAGCTTCTCTGCTCTCTGACTTACACTGTTCAAACATTCCCAAGGGATAAAGAACAATTAGAGGAGTTGCTCTCTGATGTGCTGATACTGTGGCGTCCCTGCATTATCGCAAGGCAGGTAAGGGGTGATGTTGTATAGAAAATCCAGAATGCAGACTAGGGATGTAACTCAGTTGGCAAAGTGCTTTCCTGGAATATCCATAATGCACCTCAAGGTGGTTTTAGGATCCTGTCCTCTGCTCTCTCTCTCACGAACACACACTCTTCTATTTGAGAGCTGTCTACAGAACAGCCCTGATCCTGCATTTCTTTCCCCTGGCTCCATCTAATGTATTTCTAATACATTAGAAGAAATTCAGAGGCATAGTGCCTTGACTGAAAGTATAATTCAGTCTGAAGGTGTAAATTAGGTCTGAGCCCAGGACAAGTACATTTCAGAGTTGTATGTTAATCTACATGTTTGTCTCTTAAAGTGCCACATGATATTCTAGTCTGTGTTGAATTTTTAAGTTGTGTGTGTGTGTGAGTTTACTGGTTTGAACCTAGGATCTTCAGTCTCGTGTTTGACATGCCGAGCAAGCACTCTGCCATCGAAAGATATAGTCTTAGCCCTTAAATTTTTTTTTGTTGTTGTTAATTTGTTTTGTGGTTCTCTCTCTCTCTCTTTCTTTTGCTAAGGTATTCTGCTGTAGAACTCCCTCTAGTCCAGGAAGGCTTTGAAGTTGTTATTTTCCTATCTGAGCCTTCCAAGCAGCTAAGCTCACAGGCTTATGCCTAGCAGGCCCTGCTGAAGTATTATTATATTTTATTCTCATAAAAAGTGATGGTTAACTTCTTTACAAAGTAAGAACTGAAATAAAGGATTTTTTGCTGTTTTGAGGTTTTATAAATTGGAGACAAATTGGTATTAAAATATGGTGTCTTTTTTAGGATAACTAGAAAATTGTTCATGCTTCATCTTTTACAAATATAGGAAGATGATTAAATAATTGTTTCCAGACTAGACACAGGAACCTATACATATATCACATGTACACACGTGTGTGTGTAAAATATCTGGTCAGATAGGATAATAGATAAATAAAAAGAAACTTCATATGAAATGCATTTGTGTATATCTAAGATAATCATTGCCTTTTCTGTTTGTTGTTTAAAAAAAAAAAACCTAGATATAAACAAACCCTAATTTTATCACTCTGTCAACACATTCTAAAATGTTCAGAAAAGTTAATGTGGTAATAGAAACATTTTATTACTACATGTGTATGTGTGTGTGCACTTTTAAAGGGAAAAGCCACACAGTTATAGCCCCCCCTCCACCAGTACCCGACTTGGGCCTTTATTTTAGTTCCTGATTCTATGACCTGCAACAAAGCCATAATCTACATAACTCCTATGGACATGCATGGCCCTAAATTTTTGATCAATGTTTTCAAAATAGAACTTTTTCTTCTGATAAAACAAACAAAATCCCCCACTATTACTGACATCACCTTAGAACTAAGTTACTGAGCTGCCAAGGAAGATATGTTCTTACTGCCTTAGGTAGCTGTGTTTTCCACAACCTCAAATGCTGCTTTCTAATAGACACTCCAGCTTGCTCTGGGGATTTTATTCAGAATGACTCTGGGCTGCTGCTTTTTTATTTTCTTTTTCATTCTTTTGAGACAGGGTCACACTATGAGCCTTAGTTGGCCTAGAACTCACGCTGTAGACCAGGCTGAACTCAAAACTCAGAGATCCACCCTGCCACTACCTTCCAAGTGCTGGGAGTAAAGGTGTGTGCCACCACGGCCGGGCTGGGGCTACATAGTGGAACTCTCGGTAGAAGGGAAAAAAGATGTAAAGATGGAGGATGCTCAGGGGCGTTGGATGGAGGAAATAGTGAAAAATACATTGCATAAATGTTGAAATTATCAAAAATAAATTAGTGGGGTTGTTTTTTTGTTTTTTTTTTGTTTTTTGTTTGTTTGTTTGTTTGTTTGTTTTTTGTGAAACTACTGGTAGCAACCAGCCAGACACAGGAAGCACAGACTAAGAGTCTGAGGACCCCTTAGATTGGAGTTGACATCTTCTCTACTCCCAACACTAGGGTGGCTGACCTCCTCTTCTCTGCCTGCTGTCTTCCTCTTGGGGACCTCTTCCTCCTCCTCTTTAGGGTATCACCTTTGCCTACACAGCATTCCTTGCGCAACATACAAGTTTACTAGATAAAGAATGGAGGTCAGAGGGGACATGAAGCAAGAAATGGCCAGAGCAATACGGGAACTATTTGAGACTCTGTTCAGAGTCCTTCAACCTAGACTCAGAAGCCCGATCTTTACTAGATCTCTGTTTTGCTCTTTCCAGCACATTCACAGAGCAGATGGGGAAAGGATTATGTGTATTCCTACAGTGTTGTTTATGTTGGGTACCTTACGCAGGAAGGTTCCTGGCCTTAGAAGCTCTTGCTGACCCTCTGAATCCTTCCCAATGTCTCTGGGAGGCAGGACCATCTTTCCTCTTCCCCTAATGCCAATGCCTGACAAAGCTGACCCTCACTCTCAGAAGGCATCGAAGACCACCCATTTGAGCACTTCCGGTCAACACTCTCCTCTCTCTGCTCCCTGGCAGTCATTTTCCATATCTGGAGTCCTGCCGAACCTGAGTCTGTAAGCCTTCCTTTGTATTCAGACCTCTCCCAGCATGAGTAACCAAGCAGGAGGCTGGCAGCACACTGAGGAAAGTGCTGTGCCCTGTTTGTCCTTGAAATACACACATTCCATGGTGGCTCAGTCCAAATTCCACAATGGACAATGTAGAAATTGCCTGTTTTAGTTCCTCATACTTCCCCTGACCTTGGTCAGCAGACTGCCTTCAAAGACAAGAGGCTGATGACACCCCCCACACTCCTAGAACTTCTAACCCTGAAGACACAGGTAGTTTACTCTACCAAGGACTCCTTTTGTCTGCCAGGCCTGTGGCTTTGCCTATGATTTCAGGAGAAAAACATGTTGTGTCCCATGGTTTAAAGGACTTGTCACTTCCCTGTTTCAAGGTGGGTCCCAGGGTACACAGGAGGGTGAGGTACTTTTTAAATCTATTCCCAAAACTTGACATAAAGGAAGGTTTGAAACCTCAGTGTCTTGGTTCCTTTTTTCGGTGAGAGGAATGTTCCAGGCATTTCTACACTTGCCCTCTAGCCTGTGGCTTATTACTAGCCACTTGGTCACTAATGTAGTGAGGACCAATTACCAAGGTTACCCAGGAGCTGCTTCTATCTCTAACATGAAGAGACACTGAACCATGACAGCGAGCCTCCATGTGTATACAGGCTTTGCCTTTCCTGTTTTCTGGTGCCTTCCAGAGGCTTGCTTAGGCTCTCTTCATTTAATGGCCTGGCCTAGGAAAAAAGCATTCCAGCTAAATCAGCAGTGGGGCCCTGAGAACTGAAGCCAAAGTTACCATGTGAATCAGTTGTCTCACATTTTTATTGGAATAAACAACTCAAATGGGGGAAGTAGTATTTTCATCTTTTTACTGGTCCGAGCGTCAAACTCAGGACCTTTGGCATGCTAGATAAACATCCCTAGCCAGGAGGATAGATTTTTTTCCTGGTGGTGTGAACACTGGCGTATACAATTAAGTTTAAGTGTCAGAGGTGGGTGAGGTGGAATTCCAGCCCAAGCCTTTGATTCCCGCATAGCTGTTGTTCTTCTCAAAATGGACATTTCCTCACTAGCTGAGGTCTTGAAGCAAGAGGGGAGGACCCTCACTGCGCCTCCTTTCATGCCTGTCCTGTTAGCCTTCTGTGCCTTTCCCAAGACCTCCTTGGACTCTAACTGGAAGGTATCTGTCAGTCAGTGACAACTTTTGTTCATTCCAGATTTGGTGGCCAGGCACAATGAGAGTTCAAATACGGCTCATCTTTCTCCTGCTTCTTCTGGCTGTCCTCTGTTCCACAGGTAAGTGATCCAGATACTCTAGACTGCATTTGGTCATGGTGCTACTTTCTTGTGGGCCTCTGGGAGTCTGAGCTGCTGCCATTGGCCTCCAGTTCCTCATCAAAGCCTAGCTTTGGTTCCTTTGCTTTGAGTGAACCAGATCCTGCTTAAGTGACGACTCTGATGCTTTGCAGTGCCTTCCATGGGGTATCTGCCTGAGTTAAAGCCCATCCTGAGTTACAGAGTGTTTTTGTTTTTGTTTTCCTTTTGAAGGGGTAGAGATCAGGTTTTTTCCTGTCCTACTACATACTGCTTTGGAATTTGAGCAGATATCATCCTTTTTGAAAGATCTCAGGCATGGGATATGAGGGGGTACTGGGTAAGTTGTCCTTCTGGGCAAGAGTTTATTAGAGTTAATAATGCCATAGATATAAACATAGCATGTAGTAGGGACTCTGATGAGGTAGGTGAAGTGGGGGCACCTTACAGGCCTCAAAGGGAAGGTTTCACAGCATGAGTCTGCAGCCAGGCTGTCTCTGATGTGGAGGATGTGGATGTGGCTTTTGTCACCTCCTGAGTCTGACCACCTGAGATGTCTGAACTTCCTTGGGGAAGTGAAATGGAGCCTGCCATCCCATTGGAATAGCTGGGGCTAGGGGTTCACAGACATGGTTATTTCCTTTATAGAAGGAAGTAGCAGCAGCAGTCTAGGCTGGATGCTAACACCTTGGGGCCCACTGCTGTGGTGATTCCCCTGCAGGTTTTATACCAGGCAGGGAAAAAACCGATTCATGAAGAGACAAGAATAAGACTTGGCTCAGCCCAATGTTATTGTAACGGGTGCGGGCATGCTTACAATGAGATTCATTACAAAGTGCATCTGGCTTTCACAAGAATCGGTACTGTTGACTCAGAGATGGCTCCCAAGGTTTAGGGTGTAGGGAGCTGGAGGTGAACATGTCTGCAGGTGTCAGGATTGGCCTGGCCCTAAGATAACATAGAAGCCACTTGGGCTTTAGGCTCAAGTGACATCGCTCATAAGGATAGGTTTTATGATCTAAAAGCTATGCTCAGGGTTTAGGGGAAAAGGTCTTGGGTAAGTGAAAACATGAATTTTGGGAGATACCGGCAGAGCCTATCTCATCAAACAGCAAAGGATCACCGGGTTGTAATACTACATCATCCTGGCATTCAGGAAGAACAGCTCTGCACCTCATTCCATTGAAGAGGTAAGCTGTGTGTTTAACATTCCTGGCCGCCTCAATGTTTGTCTGTGTGCACAAGTCATTTTTGCCCTTGACACAGTACAAGGCCAGCCTTCTGAGACCTGTCCTTCCACCCCACCGTTTTCCTGCCACTGAGGTAGTGGTCAGATGACAAAATTGAGGCCCAAAGGGGTTACAAACTTATAAAATAACGCTCACAATTCATGAGTGCATGAAATAATACCCATGTCAAAATGTGACCCCATCTGCCATTAGAGTTCCTGATTTTCACATACTGTAGGCCACTCCCAAGCGTCTTCTCTAAACACCCTCCATTTCTGGGCACCCTTCTGTTCTAAAGCTGTTCTTATTCTTCTGTAACAATGGAAACGCCCACTTTGTGTTATTATAAAGATCAAGTGTCATTTTCTTCTAACATCCTAGCCATTATTAGCTTTGGGAGTAGGGTAGGGAGGGTGGGGATTGAGTGGAAAATGAGCATTATAATGAACACTAGGAAAGGTCGGCTCCTGAACTGTGGAATGTTAGTAGCCAACATACCCTGCCTGCTAATCAGGAACTATGCGGTACCTCGTTGTTCTGTAAGGGGTCAGTGAGACTGTTCACTGCACATACTTCCTATTTCATCTCATGACTTCTTTTCCCCCCTGCCTCTCTTGTTGGCTCTCGGTAACCCTAGCTATGCTGTACTGTAATGCGGTCCACCTCTGTCATATCACATTTCATTCTTAATTCTTCTTGATGCATTTCCTGTCATTACAGTAGCCTGACACAGTCATCTGCAACTGTCAGGGGAGCAAGCTTTGGCTTGAGACTATCAACACCCTATAACAAGTTTGGGATATACCTAGCCCTTTCCTCAGAGAATTTGGCTGTGAAACTAAATGTGGAGGAGAAGGGAGAGAAAGGGAGAGAGACAGAAAGCTTTTGGTTTGTTTTTGTTTTTTGTTTTGTTTTTTTTCCCAAGACAAGGTTTCTCTATGTAGCCCTGGCTGTCCTGGAACTCACTCTGGACCAAGCTGAATTCACAGAGATCCACCTGCCACTGGTACTAAAAGGGTGTGCCACCACTGTCCCAGGCTGGGAAAGCTGTTTTTAATTGCTATTGTCTAAGATAGTAAGAAGCCCTTCGGAAATTTTCCTGATGTTAAGCCAGTATGTTGAAGTAAAGAAATGACATTTGATCTTTTGTAATGAAGAAAATCAAATAGTACACGTTTTTCTATTGTTACAGCAGTTAGAGCAGGATAAATCTCTCCAGGAACTAGGGTAAGAAGTGGCCCAAGTCCCCCTCTGTTCTGGCTCAGCAACAGCCATCCATTAACTTCTTACCTGTCTCTCTTACAGTCTACATTGTTTGCTTTTTCCGGCTTAGTGAAGTTAGAAAGTATATTGGTTAAGCCAGAGATTCAGAATTGATGGTCTGGGTTTGAGTCTCAGCTCTGTTACTAAGGTGTTTATCATGTGACATTCATCATGTCTGTTAATATTTCACCTTCGTTTCTCTTCTGAAATGGGGATATATTTCTTGAGCCTGATATTCATAACAGGTCTATGAAGGACCTGCCATGTAGGTACACAGACATTGGAACATGATTGAATATGCTAGCTAGGAATATGTCTGCCTACAGAAGTTCCCAACATGGCATTGACCTTGTCCTTTCCATCTAAAGTCTTGTTGCTTAGCCACATGAACTCTGGCTCTCACTAGGACATCAACACACTTCTGTGACTGAGCTCATAAGCTGGCCCTCAAATAGCCAGGCTAGTACAGCATCCCTCCTCTCCCATCCTTTGCTTCTCATATATATGTATTTATATCTAGCACAAGGAAAGGACTGTAGAGAAGTGGCATCCTTGTGTTTCTCATGTTGACACTGCAGGAGAGCAAGTGAAAATGTTTGATGGAGTCCTGCCTGCAAGCTTGGGACCCCACTCTGATGTTACTGTATGGCTGGGTGTCCTCTGGTAGAGGACCTCTCCACACATTGGTCTTGTCATCTACAAACAAAGTAGAAAAGGAAGGTGGTTTATTTTGTTGTTACTGATGTTTTGGGAATGGGAGGGAGTGGACTAGAACCTTGCCAAATCAAAATGTCCCCTCTGAGTGAGTTGTCACACCTGTAAAGGCTTATTAAGATATACTACAGAGAGCTTGCCTCCTTCTCAGACTCAGAAATAAAGATCTCAACTTTTTATAGAAACATCTCTTTGTCTACTGGTGATAAACAGAGGCCTTGGCCTTAGAACTAAAGGTCATTACTTAGAACCAACGGTCAACCACACTGGGTTTAGTTATGATGTAATGATTAATCATAGCATTCTTCTGTGAGACTGTACATGTTTCATCTCGAAAATACTTTTCTGTGGGTGAGTGCTACAAAGTACTGGTATCATGACCGAAACCATGTGACAGGAAGACCATTCATTCTCTCTGTCACAGGGAGAGGGACATACAGCCACACCCACATAAACTGAGAAGATTCCTTTCTGATTCTTGCCTCAGCTTCTTTTTACATATACTATCATCTCTTCCATGTTGTCATGTTATAAACTTGAAGGAAAAATAAGTTGGTAAGACCTAACTCTTAGCTCTCAAGAGTAAGTCATAACTAGAGTGGCAATGGTAGCTGTTTTTTTTGTTTTGTTTTGTTTTGTTTTTGAGTTAGGGAACTATGGTTGGTTGCCCCATCCACGAGAGTGTTGTCTTATGTTGTCTGTAGGTAATTCTGACCTTGGGTCTATCCAACATCAGTTCAATGATGATGTCCTATTCCAGAGGTCATTAAACTTTTTCTCTAAAGGGCCAGATTGCAAATACTTTAGGCTCTACATGCCAGGAGGCAAAGTACCCAATATACTCTGCAAGCTCGTATAAATAAAAGAGGAAACACATTTCTACAAAACTTTGACAAAAATCCACAATGTGGTAGCTGCCTAAGAATGTATAATGTGTATCTGCTAATGAGTGGAATCACACTTTTTTATTTAAAGGGGGATAACATTTTGCTTATGGTTCAGGATTAGTGTTCCCCATTACCAAATCGGCTAGTTGTAAATATTCAACTGGAAGTACTAATTAAAGAAATTTTTACCTTTGAAAATGTCTTTCCACACCAACAAGTGCTAATTATCAACCCACAAAGGTGTGATGTTGTTGAATATAGTTTTGCTTGTGGGACCTTCAAGGGATGTTAGGCCAGTTCTCTCAGTTCTTTCCATCTGCTGTCCATTGCAGCTTATTGCCTTCCAGTGGAAGGTTAGGAGGAAGCTTCCCAGTTGTTCAGTTAGATGAGTTTTTGTTTGATTTTTTTGGAGAGGGCATCCTGTAATCTAGGGAGTCCTTGAAATCACTATCTAACCAGTGCTGACCTTAACCTTCAACTCCCTTCTCCATCTCCCAAGCACTTGGATTGCACATGCACATCATCGTATTCAGCTCATTTGGATGGATTTCGAAGTCTGAGGATTCTCTTTACACTTACACTGGGTCCATTAAAACTGTTTTACAGCTTATCATCTCATGAAAAATCTACCTGTTGGCTAGGTGGTGGCAAACGCCTTTAGTATCACCACTCAGGAGGCAGAGGCAGGCAGAGCTCTGTGAGTTCAAGTCCAGCCTGGTCTGCATAGTGAGTTCCAGAACAGCCAGCAGCACTACGTAGAAAAAAAACCTGTATCGGCAAACAAAGAAGCAAAACAAAAACCATACGTGCTCTCCTAGTAAGGTCACTGAAGAACCTTGAAGACTGCTCTTTGTGAGTGCCAACCAGGCCTTTCCTCAGTCTGTTCGTCCTCTTGTCATCTCTAGGAGGATTCTCTTTTTAGTCAGGTGGGCTATGCCTTATAGTTCTGTGTTTGGGCTCATCTTTTTCTGTGACTAATTCAAGGAATTCAATAAATCAGGGTAACGTCGGCTGTCTTCCTGCCACCAAAATGGATTCGCAGTTGGCATGCAAAGATGAGGACCCATTGTTGTTTTGAACATTTAAGCTAGCTTTCCTTGGAATTTTACCATCAAAGCAAAACCAGAACTCTCATCTCAAAGAAGATAAGAGGTAGTTTATTCTGGAGCCAAATATAAGTAATCATGGTCCAGGAAGACAGATTTAGGTTACTCCAAATTTCATGTTCCAACAAGGAAGCAGTTTGATGGGATTTTGTAGTATCTGAACCTAGAAAGTCATAAATTAAGACGCTATTAGAATACACTGGCAGAAACATAAAGCACAGTGTGGACCTCTCTTATAGAGCTCAGATGCTCTCTGGCTTTGTAGCCCCTGGTTGGTTAGAAACCACTGTCCAATCTGTGCATTCCAGACAATTTACCTAGTGGTCACAAAGCTGGTTAAGTATGGTGGGGGGGCATAACTGGCTTGGAGGGCTACAGAAGGCTCAAAGGAATTTGGTTCTGAACTGCACATTCCAAACTCATCAGTCCTTGAAGTCTACTCAGTTAGTCAGCTTCCAAGAAGACTCAGCCAAGTCTCCAGCTTTTTTCCAGGAACTTTGGAAGGTCTCAAATGTGATTTATTTAATGCCCAGGTGTGGTGGGGTCTGAAGAGAGGGGGACCCTCCGAAGCCTTGGAAAAACATGGACATTTGGGGAAGGAGATGAGGCAGGAGGGACGGGTGTCTTGTGCTGTGGAGAAATGAGGAGGGATCTAGAAGATGAAGTGTGGAGGAAATGCACCTCAGGTGCATTCCCTAGATGGCTGGGAAATGCGAGTCCTTTGACACCTGAGGTCTCTAAGCTTTGAGGCAACAGTCATTCTCCTGGAATCCAGACACCGAGGGAGCCTGCTTCAGAAGCTCTGGCAAGCTCTCTACAGCTCCCTGGAGCAGCGGAATCCCAGAATCAACTCTGAGAACTGAGAACCGGGCTGTTGGAGATGGAATGGCCAGCCATTTCTGCTCCTCCTGGATTTAGCATTTCTTCCTCCGAAGTCTGGAAGTGGGGAGCGTTTACAGGGAGCCTGTCACAGAGTCACAGACATATTCCTGGCGGGTGTCTGCTAGTATTGGTTAAGACTGGAGGGAAGCACAGTCTGGTTCGTCCCTAGTTCAAACCTAACAGGCATTTCCTTCCTCAGGTGAAAGGGCATCAGTGACTGCCTGCTTCCTCTGAAGTGGCTGGCTGACTGCTCTAAGGAATGTTTTTGTTGTTTTCCTATGATCTGATAAGGGACCATATTTCCTGAATCTACCTGTTACCCCCTTGTGCTAGATCAATCAATGGCATCACATTGTGAAGTTGAGTTCCCACCAATGGGATAAAAGGCAGTATTGGGGCAAGAGATGGAAGTGATTTTGGTGAGGGTGTTTGCTGGCCGCATTTGCATTCTGGCACTTGGGAAAAAGGAAGGAAGAAATGGACTTGCTGAGTTACTTTTGCTCTGTTCCTTTTCCCAACGGTCATGAACATCGGGTTTAGATGGATAGTTTGTCAGTCTGAGAGTGGCTGAGAGGGCCTCATGCAGCCCTGTAGGAAAAAACTACCCCCCCTCCCCATTGAAACTCGTTCCCAGTGGGAGCAGGAAGAGATTATTCAGGGAAAGGAAAGGGTGTATGGGGGGAGTGAGAGGGGAGTGTGGACAGTATATCATATACGTGTATGAAATTGTCAAAATTTTAATTAAAAATAAAGCCGGGTGGTGGTAGCACATACCTTTAGTCCCATTTCTCAGGAGGCAGAGGCTAGGTCAGCCTGGCCTACAGAGTGAGTTCTAGCATGGCCAGGGCTACATAGAGAAACCATGTCTTCAGACCTGTGCTCAGTGGTGAGGTTTAACAGAACCTAACAGTCTTTCTTTCTGACTCTAGGTGTTAGCCTCAGGTGCTACAACTGTTTGGATCCGGTTTCCTCATGCAAAATGAATACTACTTGTACACATAACATGGATTCCTGTCTTATTGCTGTTTCTGGTAAGAGCCCCTGGGTTTCTGGTCTTGATGTGGTCGGGAGTGAGAACCTGAGATACCTGGACCTCTCTAAAGCTCAGCCCATTTGTGCTCACCAAGTGATGCTGCCATTTACTAACAGCAGTTGGTCCCGGAGTACTGGACACTAAGCATTTTCTGTATACCTTTTCAAATATGGCATTTCTCACATAACCGTTGGCCATCTTCCTGTGTGACATGAGAAAAGGGAAGCTCAGGTTACTAACAGGCAAAGGTTGGGCAACCAACATAAGATCTGAATTTAGAAATAGACCTGATTCCAAAAACTCAGGCTACTTAATAGTGCTAGTGTGCTTGCATCCCACCTGGGGGCCTCCGGTGTGTCCGGCCCCTGGTTAGGGATGCAAAGATGGAGAAAGGGTATGGACCAGAACTTTGACTATGGCCTGTTGGTTGTTGACTGTTTAGACCTCTGTCTGACTCTATGTACTTAGTACACGTGGAATCCTAAGGGGACCCGGGATAAGCTCCGAGGACAATAAATGCCACATGGCTAATAAGGAAAATTATTCATTTGAGAAGCCACTGCAGGTGCCCAGGAGAGTGGCCTCAGAGAACAAGGCATTTATGAGCAAGGGAGGGAACATAAAGTCTGCAAGGCCATATCATCTGCTGTTCCAAGTTGTCCGGACTGTGGAATCTCCACTTCAGAATTTAGGAAATGGTAGGCAGGGAAGAAGCCAGTGGCTAGCCTTTGTTTTGGGCGGTTGTAGCTTTAAATGCATGTGACTAATGAATGATAGGAGGCAGCCATGGCCCTCAGTATGGTCTGCTGTAGGAGATAAAACCCTTTCTAAGAGATAAGAATAAAAACTGCCTTCAAGAGCATTTTCTCCCGGGAAGGAAAAAACCTTTCAATTAAGTATGAACCAATCAAAAGTACCTTGTTTCAAAAACCAGGAGTACCTGGTAGTTTTTTATATAAAGTCCTGGAGTGTGGCCAGAATTCTAGGCCTTAGTTCAAAGTGTTTGTTTTCATGGGGTAGGGGAGGAGAGCCACACCTCACTGCTGAAGTAGAACATGTGTAATCCCCCATGAGTACTAAGATCACCCATATTGCAGTTTTTCCTTTTGGTTGTTGATTTTTTTTCCCATTCAATATGTATGGGTTCATTTCATTTTCATGATCTTAGTCCTCCTTATAGGTATGAAGTAATCTCTGTGTGTGTGTCTGTCCGTCTGTCCCCATCACTGTGTACTAAACAGATTCATGAATAGATTTTAAGTGCTTGCTTTACAAACAGTATTATGTCCTGTTTTACACTGTAACAGGAGACTTGATTGATCAGAGGCAACACGTGTTTAAAGTCTTAATAGGAATCATCAAGTTTCCCTCTTGAGTAGAAATATAACTGCCTATAACTTTCCCTCCACTCACACACTAACTGACAAGACTTTCAATTTATGGAAGTTCTCCATCTGGAGGTGTACCATCACTTGTTTCCCATTACACCCAGTTGGGAATGCCTATCTCTGCCCAAACCTCTGTTGCCATAGGCTAAGCTCCAGGACACAGAATGGCCTGTTCAGAAGTGCACTCACACGACTTTCTTAACTTGTGTGTCTCTCCACAGGAAGACAAGTCTATCAGCAGTGTTGGAGATTTTCAGATTGCAATTCTCAGTTCATCATGACCCGATTAGAATTGGCCAAAGTGAAATACAAGTGCTGCCAGGTGGACATGTGCAACAAAAATCTCAATGATGAGCATTTTGGATCAAAAGACAAGGGAACCTCCTTATCAGGGAAGACTGCATTGTTGGGGACCTCGGTTCTGGCAGCCATCTGGAAGCTGTGTTTCTAAGTCATGGCTGAGCTCCAGAGCACCTTTTCTGCTGCTGTGGCACAGCATTCTAAAGCTGTTGTTATTTTTTGTTATATCCTTTTGGGAAAGAATAAAGTTCATTTGAACATCCTGGATAAGAGGAAGGGAGCTAAGCAGTGTGGAGGACCGCCCTGAACACAGGGAAGGCCCACTTGACGTTTAAGGGGGAAGTTCATAGATGCAACTCAAATAGTTAAACAAATCTTCCTTGGCCCTTTCAAGCACCAGCTTTCTGTTTGAGCTTCAGTGGGCTTTCAACAATCCTCAGGGATACCTCTCTGGTTCCTAGAATGTGTCTGAGAAGTTTGGTCAGTTCCTTTAGGAGTCAGTGAACCAGGGAGATTCTTTTTATCATTCTGTCACAGTCACAAAATGCTTTCAGAGCCTTTGTGGATCCTGAGTTGGTGTGAGTATTCCAGATGTTAACTGTCACTTAGGGGGAGTGATCTTGTTTGTTTGTTTTAAATAATGCTGGGAATGAAACCCAGGTCCTTGATCATATAGGCAAATGCTGTACCCTTAAGCCACACTCCCAGCTCAAGCCTATTATCTCAGCACTCATGAGTCAGAGGCAGGAGGATTGTCATAAGTTCAAGGCTAGCCTGACCACATAGTGAGTTTTAGATCACACAGAGCTATCTAGTAAGGCTTTGCCTCAAAAAAGGTCTGTTTGTTCTTTTTGTAGACGTGCCAGTGACTACAGTTTGAGTTTTCCAAATCTCTAACCTTCGATTTCCTGAATCTCTAAATTTTGCATGGGCTGCCCTAGCTTTTACTAGAAAAATGTAATTGCCTACAATAATGTTATATTAAAGTTATTCCCTCTGGTTTTTTCTTAGAAAAGCATATTATCTTGACCTTGCTCCACTTAATGAAATAATAAATAATCTGTGGCATATGGCAGAGAATTGTAAGTGTTATTTATTTTAAATGTCACCTAGAAGGAAGGCCCTTCATGTGTGCTGGAGAGAGGTGGAACATACTAAATAGCCTGCTGCTATTCCTGAAAAAATCTGGACATCTCAAATAACAGCCCCATAGTCTGCAAGAATTGGAACTACAGGAGCTGAAGAGATGGCTCAGTGGTTAAGAGCACTGGATGCTCTTTCAGAGGATCCAACATGCACATGACAGCCAGTTCTAGGGGATCTGATTCACACTCTTCTCATCTCCACAGGCATCAGGCACTTATACACATAAAATAATAAAATAAAGTTGGAACTACATTTGGGGATCTTAGTCCCACAGACCCGCAGAGACACACAGATACTTTCATTAATTTGAAGATGATTGGCATAAGGCTCAGGCATATCAATTGCTGACTCTTTACTCTTAAACTAACCCATGACTCTTATCCTGTCCAGCCATGGGGCTCTGTACCTTTTCTCACAACAGCATAGTTGTCCTCTGCTTCTTCCAGCTTCTTTCTGGCGTTCTGCTCTGTGCTTCCTGTTCATAGAGTTTTTCTTAATCTGGTAGCCCCGCCCACACTTCCTGCCTGCCTTTGGCCAATCAGTGCTTTTTATTAAACCAGTGGGTGGGACAATTATTTACCATGAAACAACACAATCCCCAACAGAAGTGAACTATGATACTGTGCTGATGCGGGATGTCATTCTGGTTAATAAAGAAATTGTTTTGGCCTATGGCAAGGCATCTTAGAGGCAGGCAGGGAAAACCGAGCATAGATAAAGGAGAAGGGCAGAGTCAAACAGAAACACTGCAAGCTGCAATAAGCCTGAGCTATAGGCTGAACAGCTTGTAATTAATATAAGCCTTTGTGCGATTATTTGGGGCTAATTGGCTACAGCTCTGCCCATCTGGACCTCAGGCTGAACTGGCGAGAAACTTCTGGCTATACTGGGCAGTATCTTGACCTCAAAGCCAGCCTCCATAGTGATACACCTCCTCTAAAAAGACCATACCTACTCCAACAAGCCCACACCTCCTAATAGTGCCTCTCCCTATGAGCTTATGGGATCCAGTGCATTCAAACCACCACAGATCTGACACTTCCATGCTTTGAAGAAATCAATTCCTGCTTTTGTTAACAAAAGAAAACTTAAGCGCCTGTTTTGTCACTGAAAAGTTCCTCAGCAGTGTAAGCCTTAGAACTCAGTAGGCCTTTCTAGAAACATCATTTCCAAACACCACCATCATCATATTCTGTTTCTAAATCCCCACTGTAGATATTTTAGTATAGCAGCAATTAAGGATGTGAGTTTAGTATTTGGAAGACACACGAATCCCAAACTATCCTTGGTCTCTATATAGCTGAGGATGATCTTGAACTTG
This sequence comes from Phyllotis vaccarum, assembly GCA_033318265.1. Classification (NCBI taxonomy): domain Eukaryota; kingdom Metazoa; phylum Chordata; class Mammalia; order Rodentia; family Cricetidae; genus Phyllotis; species Phyllotis vaccarum. Next base: position 133,072,148 of record JARWLC010000001.1, read on the forward strand.
TGATCTACGTGCCTCTACCTTGGAGTGCTAGGGTTACAAATGTGTGCCACCCTACCCAGTTTATGAGGCAGTAGAGATGGAAGCAAGAGCTTTATGCACAGTAGGCAAGCACCTCATCAACTAGTCCTGTTTGTGGGTTTAAAGGAAAAATGAACTCAACAGCTGTTGCATGGATTCTGATTGTGTTAAAGGAAACCCAGAGCCAGATATCCGGGAAAGGCTGAGATATTAAAAAGAGGAAATACCACAGTCAGATCTCATCCAGCTGTCTTCCAGCTGCCTCAGCCTCACTCCTTGTGGCTTCTACTGCCTGCTCTGTCTTTATATGTCTGCCTTAAGTACCTTCTTTGCCCAGTTGCTTCACATCCAGGTTAAGATTAAAGGCATGGGTTACTACTATCTGGTAGTTAGCTTTGAATTGATAGATACAGAGAAAGATCTCTGTTTCTGGAGTTATGGAATTAAATGTGTGGCACCAACACTGCCTGCCTGGGAGCCTGGAACTCCCTCTGTAAACCAAGCTGGCCTCAAACACAGATCTGCTGGGATTAAAGACATAGGTCACCACTCCCGGATATTCCCTGTGCTGGGATTAAAGTTGTGAGTTACCACTCTCAGATCCACCTGGATTGACTGTGGGTAGATTTCTCTGATATTTCAGACTGGTTTTTATTAAATATGAAACACATCACCACAAACGGCTTGGGCTTTCTGCACACTTCTTGGATCCGAAGGGGAATGCACCTGTGACTTGTCTGATAAACAGCATGCAGGCTATAATAGATGATAAATTATTGGGGTGCTATGGTTTGGAGTACTACCCAAAATTACATGAGTGAAAATTTTAGTACTAGCTGATGATGCTGCAGACTGGAAGGTGACAGAATCTTTTAGAACTTGTCAGAAGGAAATAAGGTTATTGAGAGGCATTTTCCTGAAGGGGGGTACTGAGTCCTCATCTCCTTTCTATATCTCATGAGGTAAACTGCTTTGCTCTACCACATCCTCGGTGCCCTGATGGTTTGCTTTGTCATAGATGATAAAGCAATGGAGCCAGCCAGCCATGGAGCCTCTGACACTGGAAGCTACAATACACTTTCTTCTTGTGTAAGTTGTTTCTCTCAGGCTTTGAATCACAGCACAAAAGCTGCCTAACATACCAGAGAACAGAGGTGTTAGGGCTACAGGGGCTCAGGCTTACAGCAAACCACACTATTTTTATCCCCACTGACTGACAGAAAGAGAAACAGACCAGAGGTCTCCTTTTCACATTTCTTACATTACTGAAATAAAATTCTTTGATGAATTATTTATCTCATCTAAGGCCCCTGCTCATATCTACTCATTTCACATGGGAGTAAGAAGTATGAGCACACTGAGAGCCTCCATTAGGAGCAATATTGCTTTCTCCTCTTCACACTTCCTCACTGTGGAGAGCCTCTGGTAAAGGGAAGGACGGCCTATGTCCTGCAGGGGATATAAAGTCCTTTTGAGCCAGGAGCTCAATCTTCCTAGACTATGAAGTGGTCATTTCATCTCTGATTAGCTTCCTTGGGGGGTGGGTGGAGCATTGTTGAGTAAATCCCCACTAACCTGGCTGTCTGAAAATGTAGGTGTGGATGTGCTGGATGGTAGTAATTTATTTTGGGCCAGACCCGGGATTGGTAGTGTAATTCATATAATCTACTATAAACTCAATAAGACCAGACACATAATGACCTTTCAGTGGGGAGTACAGTGACTTCTTTAGACTGCCAACTCCTGAATAATGACAGAAACTTTTTATTAATTATGAAAACTTGGCCATAGCTTAGGCTTGTTCCCAAGTAGCTCTTAAAACTTAAATCAACACATTTCTATTAATCTATGTTCTGTCATGTGGCTCATTACCTCTTGTCAGTACTGTATGTCAGATTCCCTCCATTCTGGCTGGCAAATCTCTCACCTCAGATTCTTTCCCAGAGTTTCTGTCTCTGCAAGGAAGTCCCGCCTATCCTCTCCTGCCTAGCTCATTGGCCATTCACCTCTTTATCAAACCTATCAGAGGGTGCCCTGCGGAGGCAAGGCTAAACAGAGACACCTGTTTATCCCAATAGTGGATACATGAGAACGTCTTTATTTTCACAGCATGAGGGATTGAACCCATGCTTCCAAGTGCTCTGCAATTAGCTGCAACTCCAGATTTTTTTATTTTGAAACAGGCTTTTGTCAAATTGCCCAGGCAGGCCTTGAATCTTTGCTATTCTTGCCTTGGCCTCAGGAGCAAGCTTAACTTTCAGTCCTATGCAACAGCCTAAGAGTTTCTTTTGTAACAAGCACGCTAAGCATGATCAGTATACTTGCTCAACTAATTCTTCTCAGTTTTCAACATGAATACTATTGCCTAACCTGTTGTATAATATTTTGTTTGTTGCCCAGAGATCAGAGGGTGGAGCTAGCCATTAGTTAACCATAGAGGCCAGACAGTGGTGGTACACATCTTTAATCCTAGCACTTGGGAGGAGGAAGCAGGAAGATCAGCAGTTCAAGGCCACCATGGGCTACAGGAGAAGGAACCAGTCTAAAAGAGAAACAGAGCAGGGCAGTACTGGTGCACACCTTTAATCCCAGCACCAGGGAGGTGGAGACAGGATCTCCTCTCCCTCCCCATCCAGTCTGAGGATTGGAACAGGTAAAAGTGACCTAGGCTGCTCCTTTGTCTCTCTGATCTTTCAGCTTTCACCCTAATATCTGACCCGGGACTTTTCTTTAAGGAGACTAATTAGATTGCAATCCACAAACTCATCTGTTTACAGATGACAGATAGATCACGGATGGCACTCATTTCCCTGGCTAGGGTATGGATTTTAAGCAGCTCTGTCTTGGGCTTCACTAAGTACTTCCTTATTAGTTCCTTCCCTTCTGTTCTGAGTTGTTAACTTACAGGATCAAGTTTCTATTCTGTTGTGACCAAAACTACTTGACCAAGAAGACAGTGACTGTTGAGAAAAGGTAACAGATGAACTAACCCCTGAACCGTGGGAAGCAGTGGACAGAACAAGAATCTGGGCATTGCCAGTTATGGAACTTACTGCATGAGGGGGTAGGAGGGTGGGGCCTTAGGGGGCAGGGTTGGCTTATTGTCACATGGTCTCTGTTCCCTCCTTTCTAGTAGCAGAAACTTCATTTACCTTTTGGGAAATTCCATTCATCCTTTCAGTCTTGGGAATAGAGTCCCATGATCAAAGCATAAAGAATGGGCGTGTTTTCTTCTGGAGTTCCACCCTAGTGAAGTTCTGTGAGGACTAGTAAAAACAAAATAAATTTGTTGTTGTTGAAACTGTGACTCTCTCGGGTTCTCAGCTATCAGCACCAGACCAGTCAACTCCATCTAATCAACTAAAATCTGATTGCTCTGTTGTCGCATCCCCGGTCCAGAAACAAGCAGCTAGTGGCTTTGGTTCAGTTGGTCTACACTGTCAGAGCTGCTGTGTGGGTGGTATTCTTGTCTTTCCCTCACAAACCCAGTCACCACAGAGCTTCCTGCACTGCATCTGAGTTCAAGCCAGAAAGGGATGATGAGAGAACCATGTTTCAGTTTTCCTTGTTAGGAATTTAAAGCCTGTCTTAGAAAAATCCGAACTGTCTTCTTGCTCATTTGTTCTGGCTATACCTGGCTCCGGGAAGCATCTGAGCTGCAGGAAGAATGGGCAAAGCTTGTGCTTACTTTCTCCAGCCTTTGTGGGCAAAGGAAGCAAATCTGGAGACTGCCCTGGGCTTAGCACCTTCCAAAAGCAATCCTCAAGCTTTCATTTTGTTGAGGTCTCAGTGCAAACCATCCCCCACAGGCTGGCTTCAGGCTGCTTGGTGTTCAGTGGATGCTGCTTTGTTAGGAGGTTCTGGTGAAGCAGGGAGGCGGAGCCTCGCTGAAGGAAGCTGGCCAAGGTTACCACACCTAACTGGTTCTGGCTCATGAGGTTTACTAGGCTGTCTGATGTCTGCCCAGCTCTCAGACTCCAATTTCATTCACTAACTTTTTAAACTTTCATTAACAGTTTCATTAATTTTTCCTCTTTTTTTTGCTGCCTCGGCAAGTCCATGGAAATACATGCATAAAACCTAAAGGAAAACAAACACAAAGGCTGGAGTGCGTTTTTGAGAACAGTGGGGAAGGAGGTGGGAATACCCAGGACCTCAAGTCTACACCAGCACAATGCTTAATTCAGACTAGTAATAAAGGACTGTTTTGTTTTGTTTTGTTTTTTGAAAAATTCTTTCATTTAAAAAGTTTTTTTCTCATACTCTCCATGGCTCCCTCTCCCTCCTCCCTGTCCTCCTCCAACCTACCCCCTACCCCATCCCCCCATTCATGACCCAGGGAGAGCAAGGAATCCCAAGGTGAGTCAGTTCAGTCTGGCATATCCAGTTGAGGTGGGTCCAAGTCCCTCCCCCTAGTATCAAGGCTGAGTAAGGTGTTCCTTGATGTGGGAATGCCTTTCTGTATGCTGTGAATCTCAATCTTTAAATAAAGGAGCTGTTTTGGGCCATGGCAGGCACCATAGAAGAAGTAGGAGGAGAAATCAGAGCATAGGTAGGAGAAGCAGGGTGGAGTCAGAGGCAGACTGAGCTGAAGCTGCCTCTTCAAGGAGCAACATGTAGGAACACAGGTGAGCCACGGGCCACGTGGCAGACAGATTAATAGAAATGGGTTGATTTAAGATGTAAGAGATAGCTAGCAATGTGCCTGAGCCATAGGCCAAACAGCATGGACTTAATATAAGCGTCTGAGTCATTTCTGGGGGTCTGAGCAGCGGGCGGCTGGGCAGCTAAGGGGTCTGGCGTGGCAGGTCTGTGGGTCTCGGACCTCTAGCCGCCCAGGACCTAGAAACCCACACTACTACAGTTCCTCTGTAGGGAATGGGGGGAGAGGTCAGTTCATGCACCAGGAATAAACTCTGGTCCCACTGCAAGAGGCTCTACAAATTGCCCATGCTGTTTGCCTGTCATCTATATGTGGAGGGTTTAGTTCCTTTCCATGAAGGTTTTTCAGTTGTTATTTTAGTGTTGATGAGCTCCCAATAGGGGTCAGCCCTCTCTGTGGGTCTCCTCCTCATGATGGATCTCCTTGCTCATACACTCTCTCCTCCCTCTCTTCAGCTGGACCAGCAGGAACACTTTCTAAATATAATACCAGTAGCACAGACACTAATAACAACAATCAATAAATGGGACCTCCTGAACTGAGAAGCTTCTGTAAGGCAAAGGACACAGTCAATAAGACAAAACGACAGCCTACAGAATGGGAAAAGATCTTCACCAACCTTACATCTGACAGAGGACTGACCTCTAAAATATATAGAGAACTCAAGCAACTAGAAGCCAAAACCCCAAATAATCCAATTTAAAAATGGGGTTCAGAGCTAAATAGGGAATTCTCAACAGAATTTCAAATGGCAGAAAGACACTTAAAGAATTGCTCAACATCCTTAGCCATCAGAGAAATGCAAGTCAAAACAAGTCTGAGACACCACCTTACACCCGTCAGAAAGGCTAAGATCAAAAACACAGATGACAGCCTATGCTGGAGGGGATGCTGGTGTTTTGTATTTCTTAGGCTAGCATGGCCCTTAGACTATGATACAAACAACCTCCAATAAGAGCCAGCCTGATGCCAGGAAGAAAGACTTAGAGACCAGAACCATAAAGGTAGCCTTGGCCTTGCCATGGTAGGGCACAGGGTCTCCTTTTAAAACAGGTTCTTGATGTCACCGATGAACAAATTTTAAAAACAAGACATAGAGGGGACCTTGAGGACAATTTTTTGATGTTGGAAAGAGAAAACATCAATGCATCTTCTGTGGAAGGAAGAGGGAAGGTTACCCTCTGTGAGTCAGAAGTCAGAAAGTATCTGCTAGCAACTGGATGTGGGGCAGCTGGAGTACGTAAACAGGTATTTCATAATGGGAGAGCTATTCAGTCTATTTCTGTGCCCTTAAGCATACCCTCTGTGAGTCAGAAGTCAGGAAGTATCTGCTAGCAACTGGATGTGGGGCAGCTGGAGTACGTAAACAGGTATTTCATAATGGGAGAGCTATTCAGTCTATTACTGTGCCCTTAAGCATACCTACCAGATATTTCTTTTCACTGTTTAGCTTAGGCTCATCTTTGCTCATTGATGTAGGAGGTAAAGAAGGGACTCTATCTCTCAAAGGCAATCCCCTCATGGTTCTTTTATTTCTGTTTTATAGACATCTGTAAGATGGTTCATTCACTAAGAGCACTTGCAGAAGACCCTGCTACAGTTCCCAGCACCCACATCCTCTTCTGATCTCTGTGGCTTCTGAGTGCACACAAAACACAAATTCACACACATACACACACATATGCATGCACACACACTCACACACACATACACACATGCACTCACACACACATATACTTTCACACACACACTCCACACACACTCCCACATACATTCACACACACACACATACACACATTCACACACACACAACTCACACACACATACTCCACACACACACACTCACACACACACATTTAAACAGGAAGGAAAGAAAACTGATTTACAAGTCAAGCAACATGCTAGTTGTGGTGACGCTTTCCTCTGATTCCACTAGGTAGAGAGACAGGATTGCTCTAAGTTTGTGGCCAACCTGGTTCACAAAGGAAGTTCTAGGCTAGCTTAGTCTTCCTTATCTCAAAAGTCAAAAGCAAACAACCTCTCCACTCAAGTCAAACTATACGCCCAAGACTACCAGTTTGAATATCAGACTCTACCCTTTGCTGCCCCACCATATAGCATATAAGTATATACACACAGCATTCACTTATGGAGATGGAGCCAAGACTGAGCTCCCCACCCATCCCTATTATTCATGCTGATGATCATTACAAGAATGTCCTTAAGGAAACTGACGTCCTGTTAATCGCTAATATTTCATTAAAATGAGCTGTACAAGTCCCTTGGGCAGAACGTCCAGTTTTTTTAGGAATGGGTGTGGTGTTTGGATGGCTCCATGAGGACTTCCTTTTGGTGTTAAGCTGCCTGTCAGTTCCTGAGAATTAAACTTCATTTTATAAAGAAAAAAAAAAGTTTGCTTCAAAGTCATTACAAATTCAGACTACTTCCCCCTTTCCAGAATCCTCTATAGTGTTGCTAAATTTATCAGAAAAATTTCCTTTTCTCCCTCTGTAGAGGATGAAATCCTCCGTCTTTTCTCAGTTTCCTAAACTATAAGTCAAATGTGCTGGGACCCAGTTGTTCCGAGAAATTTCCCGCTCTCCAATAAAATGAGAGGAAGGCTGAATTTCTCTTGCAGTCTTGGTCAACTCCGTGGGCAGGATGCAGTCTTGGTCAACTCCGTGGGCAGGATTCATATGCCAGAGCAGCAGAAATAGAATTGAAGAGCGCTGGGAGGAGCCTGGGCCGGAAAAAGTGAGCTGGGACTATTTTGGAGGCAGCAGGGTAACAGCTGAGACCAACAAAGCCAAGCAACGCAGGCGGCTTTCGGTCCAGCCCGCTCTCGGGGCGGGGCCTCTGCTCTCTAGAGCCCCACCTCCTCGGGGCGGGGCGAGGACGAAGGGTGGGGCCACGCTCCGTCGGGGCGGAGCTTGTGGAATCTCCGAATTCCTAGACACGGGGCCTCGGCGCGCGTCTCCCGGCGCGGGGTTCCTCTCACGCAGCCTCCCATTCAAAAGATGCCGAAGGGGCGGCGCGGCAGCCAGAACCCCAAGATGAGCCAGCGGCCGGCCCCGCCCCTATACTTCCCGTCGCTCTACGACAGGGGCATCTCGTCGTCTCCTCTGAGCGACTTTAACATCTGGAAGAAGCTCTTTGTGCCACTGAAGGCGGGCGGGGCGCCGGCGGCCGGGGTAGCGGGGGTCCGACCCCTGCCTCTGGCAGCCCCAGCCACGGTGCCGCCGCCGCCTCCCGGCCTGGGTCTCCCCAGCGAGCGCCCGTGCCCTCCGCCTTGGCCGTCCGGCCTGGCCTCTATACCTTACGAGCCTCTGCGCTTCTTCTACTCTCCGCCGCCCGGGCCCGAGGTGGCTCCTTCAGCCCTAGTCCCCGGCTCCACTGCCTCCTGGCTCGCCTCCGCCTCCCACCCCGAGGAGCTGTGCGAGCTAGAGATCCGGATTAAGGAGCTGGAGCTGCTCACCATCACTGGAGACGGCTTCGACTCCCAGCGCTGTGCGTGATCGCTAAACGAGCCCAACCCTAGCTGTCCTACTTGTCCGCTAGAGTCCTCAGGCTTCTGAATGTGACCCCAGACCGTCTACATCCCAGGAGTCCCATTCCCAAAATCTGTCCTCTAGTGGTCCAGACCCCCTCGTGCTGAATTTCAACCGACCCCTGCCTGCCTCACCACACACTTGAGCTAATCAAGTCCTTTAGTTTTAAACTTTACCCTTCCGGGGTTCGCCCTTGAGGAGGCAATCTAGATTCTGGATCTTGATACGCAAAGCACTCCCTCTCCAAACTTCCCCTTCCCACACAGTCCTACCACACTTGTGCAGTCTGGAACTCCATCCACCACAAGCTGCCTATTTCTACAGACTTTAGACTTCAATATTCAGTCTGTGGGTGGGAGGAGATGGTAGGAATTGCCTAAACTTTGAAAACCTTCAGTCATTCACTCTGCCTTCCCATGGGCCCCATGCCCTTTAGTCCTGATTCTGATTTTGATCTTAGGTCTGAGGTTCTAGGGATCTATACCAGAGCAAGTCAAGTGTATTGATGTAAACAGGAGTTTTCTGGTATAAGAACTGATTCCGCTCAATTGGACAGGAAGGCAGTTACATCTAGCTTTATTTCCGAGGGACCAATTGCTCAGGAATTAGCCATGGTCTGTCCTGTTTCATCATCTGGTCCAAGGTTTGAATTTGACTCTTAGAAGAGGGCAGGTGGCACTGTGTTCTCTACAACATGTTAAACTGCTCCCCTCTACCACACAGGGAGGTCAAGTCTAAAAAAACCCAAACCTATATGCTTAGTTATGCATGGCCATGGGAATGGTCTCCAATTCATCTGATACCCTGTAGGATAGTAGAATACAGTTTTTTGTTTTGTTTTGTTTTTGTTTTTTTGTTTTGTTTTGTTTTTTTCCTTTTCATAGCCACAGGAAACAAAGCCCCTAGAACTGGCCTTTTTAGAGGTATGAGTTAGATACGTTTGGGGCTGTTAGGAGATTTTAGGGTTGTGCACATTTAACTTCTCAGAAATCAGCTCTGGAAGTTAGAAGATTCCTTTTCAGAGCAGAGGTGGTGCACACCTGGAATTCCAGTATCAGGAGGCTGAGACAGAGGGATCGAGAGTTCCAGAACAGCTTGGAGCTGCATAGAGAGACCCTGAAAAACAAAACAGAATCTTCTTACAGCCAAGTCTGTTTTGCTCTCCTGCAGATAAATTCCTGAAGGCGCTGAAAGATGAAAAATTACAAGGATTGAAGACGACCAGACAACCTGGAAAGTCAGCCTCCGTCTCCTGAGGAGCTGCCCGCCCTCCAGAGCTGGGCAGCCACCTCCTTAGGTGTTAGTGCTTAGATAATGTGTCCTATGAGTTGTCATTTCAAAGATGGTTATTTTCTGTTCTGTATTTATTACTGTTATTGTTGCTCCCAGCTCGTACTTCACATACAGTGCCCACTTGCATGGTAAACCTCATGGCCTCTTTCCTCTCTGCTGATGCTTGACAGCCTCCCTCATGGGATGCAGAACTTCTGTCTGGCATGCTTTTCAGAGTTTCCTATAGCTTAAGGAGTGGACCCAACATTGCCACCACCAGGCACACCAGAGTGGCCCATGTATTGGAGAGACTCAAAACATGGGCAATAAATACTGGTCCTGATGTTGGCTCTCAGCCAGAAAGATCTTTTGAGGACTAGAACTAAAATTAGAATTTTAGTTGCCCTCTATTCTAACATCTTCCATTTTTAGAAGTATTTTCAAAAAATATTTTTTGAACCACAAAACTCTTGGTAATCTTATCAAAGACACGATTCTTCTAAGAAATTCACATACAACATTCAAGAAGTATCTATCAAGTCCTTACCATATGCCTAGACCCCCACCTAAGCCCTTGGAATTGGGGATGGGGAAAAGATAAAATGGGAATATAAATAAGTAAACTACAAGATGATGTCACAGAAAACGACATGCCAAACAAGGAAGAGGAGAGTACAGTAAGGACAGTCAGATATTCTAGGGAGGACAGGGTCGAGTTCCAAATAGGGTTTCTTTGAAGATAAGGCATATTTTATTACCATTTTGTGATTGAGACTATATACCCAAGGATGACCTTGAACTCCAAATCTTCCTATACTTTCCTCCCAAGGACTGGGACTACCGGTGTATGCTACCAAGCCTGTTCAAGTAGCATTTAAACAATGTTTGGAAGGGATGGAAGGTCGCAGCTGTAGTGGGGAATGTTCCAGGCAGAAGGACAAAAGCAAAGGCTTACAGTGGAGCATGCCAGCATTAATGAGTCCTGACAAATAGGTAAGGTGGCAGAGCAGAAGGGATGAGGGAAGAGGGTAGGGAAGCATGCAGGAACCCATCCAGTGTGTTCAGTAAGAACTCAGTCTCATAGCCATGACCAGGTCATAAGGCCCTTGGGAGATGAGAAGAGTCCTTAGGGGTTTTCAGCTATGGTATAACAGGGTCTGACCTGTAGGGCTACACATTTTCCTTGCTGCTACACCATGAACAGATAGTCAAGGAAGCAGGGAGAGCCCTTAGCAATTAACCCAGCTGGAGAGAGTGCCCACAGCAGTGTGTCCAGAAACTGTAAGCCATTGCAGCCACTGGTCTGAGCTGCTGCCCAAGGTGGGACAGGGCCTGGGGAGATGAGAAATTTAGTCTGAAGTGTGGGAAATGAAGGGTTGTGGAGCTGTGGGGTCTGGACAAGGCCTTTGCTAAAGTACAAATTAGGGAGTGACTGATGTGGAGATGTTAAGACCACATGAGACTTCCACAGAAGTGTGAATTTCAGAGCATCCCTCATCCCAACAATCAGAAGTCCAAAATGTTTCAGGATCTAAAACTTTGACCACCAACTCAACTAAGTTTCATACCAAGAAACTTTTGTTTCATGCACAAAAGTATTTAAAATTACTTCCAGGTTATGTGGATAAGGGATAAACAAAGCGTGAGTGAATTTCATAGTTAAGCTTGGATTCCATCCCTGAGACATCGAAGTTTGTATTGCACATTTTCTAAATGAGAAGATGAGGAGGAAGATCCCAAACAAACCCATGACACTTCTGGTTCCAAGCATTTTGGCTACAAGAGAGCTCTGAGCCTGGTGGTGCTTTGGTTGAGGAAAAGATGCAGAACCTTGGAAGAATAAAAAGAATCCTGGAAACAGGATTGTTGGGGCTTGTTGGCCAGGCAATCTAGCTCCAGGGTCAGCAAAAGATCCTGTCTCAAAGGAATAAGGCAGAATGATAGTGCAGGACACCTGATATCTTTCTCTGTGCACATCAGTACACCTGGGCATACACCACTCGTGTACATACATACATACCTACATACATATACTATACAGACACATACAAACATGTGCACCTAACAAAACACCCCCAAAACAAACTAGGAGCTATAGAAGCTGTTTGTGACACACTTCAAGGACAGGTGGCATTTCTTCTGAGAAATTCTGTCCTCCAAGGTCTTCTCCTGTGCTCGGACTGATAGGTGACACAGCAGGGCATGGAAGATGGTAAGCTGGGCACTTGCATGGTCCTGACCCCTCAGTGCCCACACACAGCAGCCAAAGTGCTCATACTGGGTGTAACTTTCCTCTCTGGATCCCCTGATAGCCTGGACCCACCCTCCTCAGACAGCTGCAGCAGGCAAACACAGATTTCATTCACACCCACCAGCATGGCCTCATTTCCTGCAGATTGGAAAAGACATATAGGCTTACATCTCAAATACTTATTTGTCTGTGCCTAGAGCTGTTTGTGGAAAGTTGGAGGCATTTAGTGGATAACTGGGAACCAAAGCTGTTGTGGAACAATCCTTCTGCATACTGTAAAGATTTGTCATCGGAGCCAGGTGGTGTGATGTACATCTTTGATCCCAGTATTCAGGAGGCAGAGGTAGGAGAATCTCTGTGAGTTCCAGGCCATTGTGGTCTTTAGAGTGAGCTCCAGGACAGCCAAGGCTACACGGAGAAACCTTGTCTTGAAAAACAACAAAATGTCAATTGAAATGGTTTAATACAAAGCTGACAGGCTGGTAGCCAGGGAGGAAGTATAGGTGAGACAACCAAACTAAGGGATGCTGGGATGAAGAAGGGTGGAGTCAGAGGAGATGCCAGAAGATACAGAGGAAATGGGGCAATGAAAGAAATGAGGTAACAAGCCACGAACCACGAGGCAGAGGGCAAGTAAGAAATATGGGTTAAAGTATATTGACTGAGCATTTATAGTTAGCATTAAGACTCCATGGTGATTATTTTTGAACTGGCGATGTGGAAAGAAATGTCTGTCTGTACAAAGCCATCAAGGAAGTGTGACCCATTGTGTAGTTCCCATGACACAGATCCTTTCAACTCAGGCTTAGATACAGAGGGGAAAAAAATCTGGAAAAGCTCTTAAAAAATTCCATAACACAGGAAGGTCATACAATCAGTGTATAGGGTTTAGAGATCTTTTGCATAACATGGAGACTATAGCTAAAAACAGGCACACTACATACTGGAAAGCAATACAATCAGAGCCTTCTGCATCTGCTGGCAATTTCTAGGCCATCATACATTGTTTTAAGCTTAATAAATGGGTCATCAAATTTTATCCTCAGAATGATCGTGTAAGGTAGAGGTTTGATAAGTTGCCCAAAGGTAAGACACTCAGAAGTAAATTAATGCCACTCCAGTACTACAGTTAGTAGACAATTTAGACATGGGGTTGGCTCTAGAACCTACCTTCTCACCACAAAGACCCTGCCATCATCCTGAACAGGGTGTGTGGTGATTACAGACAGATGTCAGCAGGAAACAGTGATGCATTTCAGTTGGTTTATGTGTATGAGTGCATGTATGTGCATGCCTTTATGTGTGTACAGACCTATGCACACGTCAGAGGTCAAGCTCAGGTCAATTCTCGGGTGCCACATATGTTTAAGTATTCTTATTTAAAATTTTAAAAATGTATATGGGTTTTCTGTCTTCATCTATGGAACTGAGTTTACAAACATACAAATGGGGCTGGAGAGATGGCTCAGGGGTTAAGAGCACTGGCTGCTTTTCCAGAGGACCTGGCTGCACCCACATGGCAACTTAGAACTGTTTGTAACTCCAGCTTCAGGGGATTTGATACCTTCATACAGACATATATAGACATAGGCAAAACACCAATGCAACATAAAAATAAATAAATCTTCAAAAAAAAAAAACCAAACATACAAACAGTTGTGAGTTGCCATGTGGGAGCTGCGAATCAAATCCAGGTCCTCTGGAAGAGCAGCCGGTGTTCTTTACCACCAAGTCGTCTTTCCAGCCCCTTCACATCTTTTAAAGACAGGATCTCTCATTGGCCTGGGGCTCTGGGTTAGGTGGGAGGACAGCTAGCCAGCTCAGGATGGGGATTACAAAGGCAGGCAACAAAACTGTCTTTTCAGTCAAGGGCTCTGGGGATTGGACTCAGACTTCCATGTTTGCGCAGTCAACGCTTTCCAAACTCAGCCATCTCCCAAGCTACTCAAAGAAATTAAGAGAATTTAATTATGGGACTATGCTATAACTGAATTTTTGTTTCTTTCCAGATTCATTTGCTGAAACATAACCTTTGGGGAGTGGATTAAGTCATGAAAGTGGGCTTTCTGAATAGGGTTAGTGCCCTTATATGAGATCCCAGAGCTGGCAAAATGACTCTGGGTAGCAGCTCTTGCCACATGGCTGGATGACCCAAGTTTGATTCTTGGAACTCATGGGTAAGGAAGGGAACTGATTTCCAAAGGTTGTCTTTTGACCTTTACACAGTCACTGGCAATGCATGCCCACATTCATACTTCCTTCCCCCAGCTCACAGATAACAGAAACAAGAAACCCCAGAGAGCGCCCTTACCTCTTCCCCTCGCCAAGACACTGAAAAGAGCCGGTCAACCGACTTTCATCAAATGTATGTCTTGATCCTGGACTTCCCCGTCTCCAAAAGTGTGAGAAGGAAACGCTTAGGAGCTACTCCAAGTGTCATGTTTTGCTATAGCCCAAGTTAACAAGGACACGCTGCTTTTGTGGGAAACCCCAGATGCTCCCGAAAACCTTAAGGCCTCGGGTATGAAGGGAGAAACCGTAACAGAGAGGACTGTGTGCACAGCGCTCATGGCAGAAGATGTGGCCCATATCTGGGGCCACAGGCAGACCTGTCACAATAGTCCCTGCAGGAGACCAGAGTGAGAGAACGAGCTGGGATGGTTCAGTGTAGATACTGACAGTCTCTGGGGTAGGCTGGATTCCTCCTCTGACTCTATCAAAAAACAAAATGTTAAAATTTATCAACTTACAACAGAGTGGTGGTACCTCTCAGTAATTCCAGCCCAAGGAAGTAAAGACAGGAGGATTGTGTCTGCCTAAGTACCGTTGAGGCTCTGTTTCTAACAATAACAAATCCCTAAAAAATTTATGATTGAACTATAGAATGGAATTTAAGGATTCTACAACATTTATTGCATACATAGTGCTAAGAGTTTAAGATGAAGGTGCTCAGAATTAGGCTTGGGAGCTGACTCAGTGGGTAAAGAAAGCACATGCCACACACAAGCATGGAGATATGAGTTCAAGTCCCCAGAACCCAGATTCAGTTTCTAGCACCAGCTTTTAGGGGCTTACAACCATCTGTAACTCCAGTTCCAGGGAGTCTTCAAGAGCACAGCATGCACTTGGTGCACATACAGACATGCAGGCACTCATACATATACATAAAAACAAACAAATCCTAAAACCAACAACACATGTTGACAATTCGGCACTTCCTAATTATCTTGCTATTATCTATGCTCTTGAGATAATTTACCCCTATTGTGTCTGAAGGGTGAAAATATTGCATAATTGCTTCTCTTCCTAATGATGCACAGTGAGAATATTTATGCTGTGGAAACTGGCACATGTACCGGTGCAGGGCTATCTTCCTCTTCCCTGAAGAGAAGGTTCCCTTGCTAACACATACCCAGCTAAATGGGGAATGAGAACACAGCCTTATCTGTAGCTGAGCTACAGCCACAGCTGCTTGGGGCAATCGAGGTCAAGCTGAAGATATAGATGAAGCTGCTTTCTCAGCTTGATTTGTCCCCTCAGTTACAAAGGAGGAAAAGGTGTGAAAGAAGCTGGTCCTGCCCCTGCTACCCGCAAGGAACGGAAGGACAGCACATGGCTACTGAAGGCTAATGCAGCAAACCTTGTAAGGCAGAGAAATGTCCTGGAACCTGACCAGATGAGCAGATTCTGATGTAGGGAAAGCAAGGTCAAGGGTGAGGCAGGGACAGGAGTGTGTACACAGAGGCCAGAGGTACAGTCCTGAGAAAGACAGAAGAAACCCACTAGGAAATTAGTGGCTCATGACAACAGAGTCCTTCAGTGTAAGGGGGATCTCTGACTGCCTCGTTTTCTCAGTATCTGTGCTGTGTGCTCTCCTGGTGGCAATGCAGTCAGGCAGGATGTAGCACCTGTGGGACCTGGCTTCTGGGAATGGTTTTGTGTGTGTGTGTGTGTGTGTGTGTGTGTGAGAGAGGAGAGAGAGAGAGAGAGAGAGAGAGAGAGAGAGAGAGAGAGAGAGAGAGAGAGAGAGAGAGAGAGAGAGAGAGAGAGAGAGCAGAGACACAGAGAGAGACAGAGAGGGAGACAGATATACACATAGAACCTTTAAAAGCTGCGTTAACTTTTCCATTTCATTCGGATTCAGTTCTCTCATCCATCCACACCAGATGTCAGGGTATCCAAGGTGATAAGGACATGTGGCTTGGAGGGAATGTGATTATATAGGAATCTGGAAAGTCAATGGCATGAAGCTTTCATGATCACCTGTCCTGGGTGCAGTGTGGCTAGAAAATAGCTTCCTTAAGTAGCATATGGGTGATATGTCTTTGGTAACAAGTTATAGAAAGTAATCTGAAAAGATTTACAAGGGAGTCCTCTAACACCTAGGAAAAGGAATGAAGAACCGCCATTGCAAAACCCAGCCCATAGTCATTTCTGTCTCCTTCCTTCCTTCCTTCCTTCCTTCCTTCCTTCCTTCCTTCCTTCCTTCCTCCCTCCCTCCCTCCCTCCCTCTCTCCCTCCCTCCTTTCCTTCCTTCCTTCCTTCCTTCCTTTGTTCCTTCCTTCCGTTCTTTCCTTAAAAATTTAAAAAAAAACATTTACTTTATATACCAACCACAATCTCCCCTCCTTTCTTTCCTTCAGTTCCCCTTCCCCACTTTCTATCTACCCCCCATCCTCTCCTCCTCCTCCTCCATTCAGTAAGGGGCAGGCCTCCCAGGGGACTCAACAAAGTATGGCATTTCAAGTTGAGGCAGGAGCAAGCTCCTCCCTGTGCCTCAAGGTTGGGCAAGGCATCCCAGCATGAGGAACAGGTTCCTATACATCAACTCAAGCCTCAAGTCCCAGGGCAGGTCCTGATCCCACTGCCAGGAGCCCCACAGACTAAGCTATACTATTGTCACATGCAGGACCTCCCAGGAGCTCTGTGGGTTCTCTGTCATGACCTTGAACCCCCTTGCTCATATAATTCTTCCCTTTCTTCAACAGGACTCCCAGAGCTCAGCTGGGCAGTGGATGTCTGCATCTGCTTCTGTCAGTTACTGGATGAAGGTTCTATGATGACAATTAGGGTGGTCACCATCTGATTACAGGAGAAGGCCAGTTCAGGCACTCTCTCTACTATTGCTGGAGTCATCCTTAGCTGGGAGTTTCTCTGGCACCAGATCTCTCTCTAACCCCCAAATGGGCCCCTCATCAAGACATTTCTTTCATATTCTTCCCCTCCGACCCATCCACAACCCACCTGACCCAATCCCTCATGACCCCCCACCTCCACCCCCAGTTTACCCAGTATCTCTCTTCTATTTCTTCTTCTGAGGGAAACCCATGCCTCCCTCTTTAGGCCTTTCTTGTTAGCTAGCTTCTCTGGGGGCGCCCGATTGTCCTTTACAGCTAATATCCACTTGTGAGTGAGTACACACCATGTTTGTCTTTCTGGGTCTAGGTTACCTCATTCAGGATGACTTTTTTTTTCTAGTTCCATTCATTTGCCTGCCAATTTCATGATGTCATTGTGTTTTCTACAGCTGAGTAATAGTACATCACATAAACATTCTTCAGTTGAGGGGCATCCAGGTTGTTTCCAGGTTCTGGCTATTATGAAAATGCTATGAACATGGGTCTTGAGGTATATTGATTCCGAGAAACCACAATCTTGATTTCCAAAGTGGCTGTACGAGGTTGCACTCCCACAAGCAGAGGAGTGTCCCCAACATAGGCTGTCATAAGCGTTTTTAATCTTAGCTATTTTGACAGGTATAAGAGTCATTTGCGTTTCCCTGATATCTCCACCACTTGAGATTCCTCTGTTGGGAATTCTTTGTTTAAAGATGTACCCTGTTTTTAAATTGGCTTATTTGGTATTTTGATGTCTAGTTCCTTGGGTTCTTTAAATATTATAGAGATCAGTCCTTTGTCAGATATGGGGTTAATAAAGATCTTTTCCATTCTGTAGGCTGCTGCTTTGTCATATTGAAAGTGTCCCTTGCTTTACAGAAGCTTTTAGTTTCAGGAGGTCCCATTTCCTAACTATTGCTATTCAGGACTGTCTCCTGTGCCAATGCATTCAAGATTACTTCCCACTTTCTTTTCTTCTTCTTTTTAAAGATGTATTTATGTATTATGAATACAGTGTTCTGCCTGCACGAATTGCCACAGGGCACAAGAGGGCACCAGATCTCATTATAGAAGGCTGTCAGCCCCCAGATGGTTGCTGGGAATTGAACTCAAGGACCTTTGGAAGAGTAGCCAGTGCTCTTAACCACTGAGCCACCTCTCCAGCCCTCACTCAGCCCTCACTTTCTCTTCTATGAGGTTCAGTGGAACTGGATTTATGTTGAGGTCTTTGATCTACTTGGACTTGGGTTTTGTTCAGGGCAATAGATATGAATATATTTGTATTCTTGTACATGCCAATATCCACTTATGCCAGCACCATTTGTTGAAGATGCTTTATTTTTTTTCATTACATAACTTTTGGCTTCTTTGTAAAAAATTAAGTGTTCATAGGTGTGCAGATTTATGTCAGGGTCTCCAATTCAATTTCATTGATTTACATGTCTGTTTTTATGCCAATACCATGTTGTTTTTATTACTATAGCTCTATAGTAGAGCTTGAAGTCAGGGATGGTGATCTGTAGCCATTTATTATGAAATTGCCTGGGCTTGGCTAACCTCCCCTTCCCTGGATCTGTCTGTGTTGGGACGAGGGTGGTACTGGGTATATTTTTGCAGTCCCCAGTGCCACTTGAAGCAAAGGAGCCAGTGGTCCTAAAATGAGTCCTTGCATCTCATGCTTCTGTATCTCTCATATTTGCCTCTGCCCAGAAACAAGCAAGGATGCAGGCAGCTCCCTCCCTCCCCTCATCTCGCTGCTGGACTTTCTGAACTTTTGCAGCTGATTGCCCACAACTTAGCCACTGGAGAGCTGTAAGAGTAACATGGGGTCCAAATATATTGATTGTGAGTACTTGTCTCTTTAAAGAGATTAAAGGGCGGCATGTAGCTATGTATGCCCAATTTATCAATCCTCAAACTATGAATCACACAAGCCCCTCTTAATCCCAGGGCACTGAGCTAGGAAAGAGGAGAAAAGTCAGGTTAGCTGTCCTGTCTCCCAGCAGCTGGATGCCATTTCCTTCAGGAAGTCTCTCCTGAAGCTGCTCCCCAGACTAGCTGGGGTGTCCCTGCTCTGAGGTTCGTTAGCATCCTGAGCATCTTCTCCTGGCCCTGATGACCTGGAGTAGGATTGTCTGCCTAACTTTCTCCAAGGCTCTGCTGTGATCTTAGGGGCAAGGGCTGTGCTGCCATCAACACACCTTTGAGCTTAAGGTTAAGCTCACACTACACACCCCTCAAATGTGTTTTGTGCACATTGATGGCTACTGACCTGAAAGGGAAAAGCTGCCACCCCTGGTCTTATAGACTGACTTCTGGTCCAGCCTTTTAAAACATTAACTAGTACACAGCCCTTTGTGTACTTTTGATAAAAGTTGGTTTATCAGAGGTGACCCCATGTGGCTAAGGATAGCTATACATGTGAACCAGTATAAAATCACAAGTGGGATTTAAAACACTATGAAGTTTTTGTTTTTGCTTTGTTGCATTTTTTGGTAACTTGAATGCATCGCTCTTAAATATGAATATGAAAGACAACATTGTGCTGTCATGGCAAAAGGTTGGACACAACTGGATGTACTTATTATCATTAATTATCTGGACAAGTGGTTGTTTATTATGTTACAAGTACACTACAGTGAATTAGTTCTTGACTGAGACTTAGGGATGAGCCTTAGGCATTCCTTCCCTGAGAGGTGGTTTGTAACACAGTGATGAAGTCTGGGCTGGGCTGAGCCAGTGTCCCAGCACACAGCAGCTGTGTGACATGTGAAAAACAATTTCACTTTACCGGGCTCCTCATCTAAAGGGGGACTAGCACCACCCAACTTCACAAGGTTAGTTAATATGTAGGAAGAGTTCAGACTAGCTCAGAGTAAGAGCTTGTCTGTGTTGCCATAGCCTCTCCAGCTCAGAGTTTCAATCCAGTGCAGACTTTCTGCAACTCTCAAAGCAGCACACAAAGTAAGTCTTTACTTCCTTCTGTCCTTTTCTTATATGGAAAGCACGCACAATAACAGACTTTTGCCAGTCAGATGAGGTAGTCTGCGAACTTCTTGACTTTGCCACCCAAGTTCATCACTGTTAGTTATCTCAGTTTCCTGGACAATTTGCATTGTTTTTGGGTTTTTAATATAAAAGCTTCCCATGTTTCTCACGGTGGCCACTAGATGGCAGCATAGACTCAGAAGTGTGACCCCGCCCCCAACACTCACCCACCCACCCACTCATCACCCAAGTCTTCTCTCACAGGCACAGCGCTGATGTTTATCTGCCTGTTCGTTATCATCTAGAAAAAGATCCAGAAGAAAACTTCGGGAGACTCAGAGACGCGGCAGTAGTTGAATGAACGCAGTGCAAAAAATAAATACAGGTATAGCACCTGGCTTCTCCGGGAGGCTGCAGATGGCTGGCTGCTGCAGGGGTGTTCGGCTCTCCTCTGGAAATGTGCTCTTTTTAGGTTCGGTTTCAAGGTGAATGTGCAGTCCGCAGACTATCCCAGACTCATTGACTGTTATTCCAGGCTGCAGAATATCACGAGCCAGAACTGGTGATGTGCACATAGAATCCCAGCTGCTTGAGAAGCAGGAGGATCACGTACTCCAGATCAGTCTGAGAGTTAATTCAAGGCCAGCCTGGACACTTAATGACAGCCTATTGCAAAAGAAGACGATGCCAGGCGGGCTGTCACATAGCAGTAACCCAGGCACACTCGAGAAGCAGAGACATGGGGTTGCTATAATTTAAGGCCAGTCTGGTATATGCAGGGAGTTCCCAGAAAGTCAGGACTACATGGTGAGACTCTGTCCCTCCAAACCCCCAAACAAAAGAAAAGACCCATCTCATTCATATTTACCACCTCTACCTACTAGTAAGATAGATTCAAGCCCTAGGTTACACACATACCAAGAAGCACACATCTGTGATGGAGCCAAACCACCCTAAAACCTTGGATCTTAAAACCTTATCAGTGATTGGTTTCAAACTATTACAGACTCTTTGCTCCCCTCAGCCTGCATCAACCAGTGAAGATGGAGAATGTTTTTATAAATAAATGATGCCACCAAGTCTGGACTCCAAAGTGAGGATGGGCAAGAATTCTCTCAATTCTGTGACAATTCTACTGTAAACTGCGTTGTGTTATGGTTTGGATAGCAAGTCTTGAGTCCTCAGTATGAGCAATGCTTAAAGGTTAGTTTGTGGGAAGTGACTGGGTAATGAGGTCTCTGCCTTCATCAACCATTTAACCACCGATGGACTTGGATTTTGAATAGACTGTTTGAGAAGGAGGCCTGTGTAAAATGGGGTTGGAGGAGAGAAGGACTTTGGGGAAGTGCCTTTGAGGGATATCTTGCCCTGATCCTTTTCTGCCCATTTCCCTCGTTTGTGTACAGGAGTCCAGCTGTACACCCTTTCCTGAGCCTCACAGAGAGAGAACCATGTGACCATGGACTAAAGTCCCTGCAACCATGACCCAAAAAGAAATCTTCCCCCGTGTAAGCCAGAGCTTCATCAAGGAAACAAAACAAACCTTAATAAGTTGCCCCTAGGCAGGTAATGTGGGAAGGCCCATGGAGTCCCACCATGTGGGTGCTGGGAATTGAACTCTGGGACCTCTGAAAAACAGCAGTGTTCTTCACTGCTGAGTCACATCTCCAGTCTTCATGGAGTCCACTCAAATAGTATCTTATTCTCCACTGGCTCGCCACATGACTCTGGGACTGTGACCCACACTGTTTGAACAAAGTCGAGTGTGCTTGATGCTGTGCCAGACCTGCTGAGGCTCCAAGGTTAGCTGCTTCATGAGGTTACTGGAATGCCCTGGGAAGTTGAGTGCACAGAAGAATGACTCCCAGGGATGATGGGAAGCATCACCACAAGCGAAAGATACAGGAGTGCTAGGGAGATCTGCACCCAATCCCTCACTTCCTGCCCTGCTCTGTGGCAGAGGGCTTTCCTTTTACAGTACCTCCACCTTTCCCCGGGGTCCCTGAGCCCACCCTCTGCTCTGGTGGCTTATGAATCTTCTAGGTTCTTGGACAAAAGAGATTTCCACAAAGGATGGGTCAGTGAAGCTAAGTACAGGAGTCTATGCTAGGTGACCATGGGTGACATGCAGACTCTGGGCAGATAAGGAGGTCCCCATTATTGGAAATATTCTTGCAAGAGTTGTGTGAACAGCAGTAAGCACCATGCCTATGGTGTGCTAGGCTGTCAATGGTAAACTGTGCCTTCTGTCACACCCTCTTTAGTCACAGTGTCCTCTTCTGTAGAAAGCTTCTCAATGAAGATAAGACTCAGGGCAAGACACAAGTTTCCCAAAGTCAAAAAGTTAGAATGTAGTGAAGGCAGAGTTCAAACCTGGATCTGGACGGTCCTGGATCCTGATGTGGTGGCTATGGTTCAGGTCTGGAATGTTCCCCATAGACAGTGTGTTAGTGGCAGAGGAAACTTGAAGAAGTAGGCTTAATGGTTTTAGGTCATTGGGATCATTTCAGAGAAGGGCATTGTGGGATTGTGTCTCTCTTGTTTACTACACATCTATCCATGAAGTGAATAGCTTGGTCCCACCATGGGGTCCTGCCTCACCATGGGCCCAAGCAATAGGATCAATTGATTATAGCCTGGAATCTCTGAAGCCAGGATTAAAAGTAAACTTTTCTCTTTTTAAAATTGATTATATGAGGTATTTTGTTAAAGTAATAGATTTACTTCAAGTGTGATCATATTGGGCACGAAATAGACTCAGCTAGAGTAAAACCTTTGTAAGACAAATTGCAAAGATTTTTGGTGACTTCTTATGTCTACTTTTAGATCAAAACAATGCTAAACTCTAAAATAAGTAGAAAGAATTTTAATAAAGTTGTAACTTTTCCTGGACACCCCAGAGTACTGGCTTTGATTTTCACCCAAATACTAAATTATATTAAAAATTTCTCCTCCTTCTCAACCACTTCACTTCCTCCAATTTTATTTGTATGTTATTTATTTATTTATTTTTAATGTATATGTGTGTTTCTTTCTCTGTGGGTATCCCACAGATGTGCAGGTACCTACTGAGGCCAGAAGAAAGCTTTGGATCCCCTGGAACCTTATGTGGGTGCTAGAAATTGCACTCGGGTCTTCTGCAAGGCCAGGAAGTGCTCTTATCTGATGTACCACCTGCCTAGTCTCCCACAGTTGGGGTGTCAGGCTTTTGGAAGCCCTCTTTTTGCCTAACCTCTGACCAGGTAAGCAACTTCATATACGTAAGTTGAGTCTTATCCTGTGTTGACCTCAGAATATAAAGCTGAATAATATTCCACCCTGTCCTTCCAACTCAGAGCCTGGGATTCTCTTTTCTCCCTCTTTTAAGGTTTATTTTAAAGTTTTTGAGTGTCTGCCTGAGCACCACGAGCATGGCTTGCATCCACAGAGCTCAGAAGAGGGCACTGGACTGCTGGAACTGGAATTACAGACAGTTGTGAGCTGCCGTGTGGGTCCTGGGATTCGAACTTAGGTTCTCAGTGCTTTAGCCACTGACCCATCTCTTCAGCCCTGGATTCTATTATTTTTAAAACAACTACATCAGCTTATCCAATGGCCATGCCTAATACTCTGAGGATATTGGAAATGCTTATTAAAATATTTTCCTGTGGAGAATGGAGAAATATGAGAGAAGAAAAGCTGTAAGCACAAATCTCTGCTGACATTGAGGAAGGAAAATTACCATGGGGAGGATGTGCTTTATTTCATATGTAAATTTGTCAAGGAAAAAAAAAACCAAACACAATTTCCAGAAAGCTAAACACACTAATGCATGGTATTATTGAGAAGATGGGGCAGTTTACCTGCTTAGATTTGATGCACAGAGTGTAATTCAGAGGCCAAATAAAAACTCATACCTATATGTGACAGTTACTCTTCTATTGCTGCATAAAGACACCATGACCAAAGCTACTTATAAGAGGAAGACATTTAATTGGGGGTTTGCTTACAGTCTCAGAGGGTTAGTTCATGACCATCATGGAAGGGAGTGTGGTAGTGGCAGGCATAAATGCCGTTGGAGCAACAAATAAGAGCTTACATCTGTTTTGCAAGTTGTAGGCAGGGAAGAGAGACACTGGGCCTGGTGTGGGCTTTTGAAACCACAAAGTCCATATCCAGAGACATACCTCCTTCAACAAGGAAAGACACAACTCCTGATCCTTCCCAAACAGTTCCACTAACTGAAGACTAAGCATTCAAACATGAACCTATGGGGGCCATTCTCATTCAGACCATCACACCATACACTAGCCAATGAATTTCGATTGGCATACAATTAATATGGGTATCTCAAAATGGCAGCTGTGTGTTTTGGCTTCATTCATAAATTCTTTCATTTCTGAGGTCTTCATGTATATTGTTTAAGACAGCCCTCAAGATTCTTATTCCTTCCCTGGTGTCACCAGAGGTGACAGCTCTGAAATTTGGGTCTGTATATTCTTGGTTGTTGGCAAGGACCTTCTGTTGTCTTCTTAATTGACTAAAGATAATTTGGAGGAAGAACTGTGTAGTACTGTCAGACAGCACTATAGTGGTAAAAGTCCTGTTCCAAACCTACGTGTCTGCAGAAAGAGGTAAATTCTGGTTTTCATTTGACTGGCTCTCATGAGGTAGAAAAATGGCAAGCCCTTTTATGTTGGGCTTTGTGTCTCCAGGACCAATCTTCCTTGACCATGGTCTCTGAGGGGTAGAAGCTGTGATCTCCCCACTGTGGAACCCCTGCCAGCTAGGCATCAGTGTCTGACATGGCACTCAGGAAATGTTTGCTCAACTGAGGGAGAACTAGAGGGCTGGCCACATGGAAGGTACCTTCCAATGACCCTGGTGGAAAGACAGCCATGTAGACTTCCTCTTGGGCTAATGCCTGCCCACTTGTTTGTTTCAGATGTGAGCTATTCAGCTTTTATCAAAACCCATTATAAAACAGTCACCATGAAGATCAGTTTGGAACCTACCAATATAAGAGACAAAGCTTTAAAAAGAAAGAAATTTTCAGTTCCCTAGACATTAATATACATGGTGACATAGGCGATCTAGCAGAGTTAAGACATAAGACAATTCTTGAGATTACCCAAGACCTTTCTCTGGAAGCCGCAAAACTTGACCTACTTGACACAGGAAAGTGGACTTTCCTGTGAATTTACAACCAGTCTCTTGTTTCATCTTCCTGAATCCCAGCAGATCAGGACAGAGTATAAGAAATTCAGTTCAGCATCCAGCTGCTGGAAGCCTTGGGGTTTAAGTGGGCATTACCATTATAGGCATCCCACAGCCTCAAAGGGCATGGTTTCTACAGAACTTACTGTCCTTTGGAGGCCTCTGTCCAGGGCTGAAGGCTAGATTATAGACTGAGGAAGGGGTATAGGCAAACTCTTTCTAAATGTTCAGCAAAGGCCCTTCAGAGTCTAGAGGCTTAGGTGACAGAGTGGTGACAAAACTATCATGCTGGCCAGACTTTCAGCTCCAGTGAGTTACATGGTCTCTTTCCAAGTTTGACTCTGTGCTTGTATAAACATTAACTTTAAGATGTTGACAAAACAAATTGCCCAGCAATGCAAGTACAAGCCAGTATCGACCATAGTCTGTCCTCTGCATAGTCTTGGAGAGATGCAGAACTCTGCTTCCTACTACCTTGGTCTGTTTGGGCTGATGTAACCCCAAACCATAAGCGGGGTGGTTTATAGATGGCAGGAATTTATTCCTCACTGCTGATTTCAAAAGTACAGGACCAAAGTACCTGCAGGTTTGGTGTCTTCCAAAAAAGGCCTGCTTCCTGATTGATGGTGAAGGACCCAAGGATTCTCTGGGGGTCTCTTTGTCTAGGAGGCATCTGGATATAATCACCTCCAATGGCTCAATCTCCAAATTTCCTCACATCAGGGATCAGGTACTAAGATGAACTTGGCATGGGGACATGCACACATTTGGTCTCTAACATCTACTAACCTTCTGCGAACATTCTGTGGATAGTTGCCCTGTGATGGTGCTTTTATTCTTGGGTCCAGGCTCCTTCCTAGATGCATAGGGGTGGATACAGTTTATGGGCTGGAGGCAGTGTTAGCTCAGAGGAGTACACAGTATCTATTATGTGAGGTGTCCTCCATAAGCTCATGTGTCTGAATACATGGTCCCCAGCTGGTGGCACTATTCGGAAAGGCTATGGAATCTTAAGGAGATGGAGCCTGGCTGGAGGAAGTATGTCATGTGGGGATATGTTTCATATTTAATAAAAATCAGTCTGAAATATCTGAGGGATCTACCCACAGTCAATCCAGGAGGATCAGAGAGGTGATTTACACCTTTAATCACAGCACAGGGAATATCCTGGAGTGGTGACCTATGTCTTTAATCCCAGCAGATCTAAGTTTGAGGCCAGTTTAGTTTACAGAGGGAGATCCAGGCTCCCATGCAGGCAGTGGTGGTGCCAGGCCTTTAATCCCGTAACTCCAGAAACAGAGATCTTTCTGTGTTTCTGTGAGTTCAAGACTAACTACCAAATAGTAGTAGCTCACACTTTTAATCTTAACCTAGATGTGAAACAACTGGGCGAAGAGGGTATTTAAGGCAGGCTTAGAAAGACAAATGAGGCAGTAGAAGCCAAAAGGAGCGAGGCTGAGGAAGCTGGAAGACAGCTGGGTGAGATTTCACCGCGGTGTTTCCTCTTTTTGATATCTCAGCCTTTCCCTGAGATCTGGCTCTGAGTTTCCTTTATTCATGCAACATCATTGGGTGACTTTTGAGGTTTTATAGGCTGGCTCTACTTCTTTTAAGTCTGCTGACATATGTGATGGGCTAGCCTCATACTCTTGTTATCATTTCTACTTGGGCCATGATAGACTGTATCCCTCTGCAACTGTGAGCCAAAATAAACCCTTTCATCCTACATGTTGCTTTTGTTGGAGTGTTTTATCACAGCAGCGGAAATGAAACCAATATACTGTGTTTTGGAATAAGTTCACTGTCTTTGCTCTGCCAGGAAAATTTGGGCACACCCATGCCTTCTCCAGCTCCGAGACTGTCTACACCTATTCCTTGGGCAGGTGTAGGTACCACCATTTCCTTTTGATTGATCCGTTCATTTGTCCCAAAGAGTCAAGAGCCACCAGCATCCAGGAAGAAGGAAAAGGAAATGCAGGCGGAGGGAAACCTCTCCATCCCAGTTTCTGGATGGATTTGGTCTCTGCAGTAGCCTGTATTCCGTAGAAAACCTCCTTAGAAGCATCTTGTAGGGTCTCTACATTTATTCCACTTTACTGCCACAGGACAGTGGCTTTAGTTCTGTTGTGGAAGTGTAACCTCGTCCTTTTTACAGAGTAGTAAGCAGTAGGAGTTAAAAATTGAGTCCCTGATGATTTTATAAGGACTTGAAGAGGATTTCAGCAAGTTGTGGGTGGGGTGGTGAAAAGTAGCTCTTAGGATGCTGCCCAAGTTTGAATGGCAAAGGTTTGTGATGCACCATTAGGCACACGGACACCCCAGAAACATTTGGGGTTGATTCGCTTGTCTGTTGTGTTACAAGAACCAAGCTTCCTTGCCTCTACTGTTATCTCCTTGTCTGAAGGCTACTTTTTACTCATTTTTTGTTTCCTTAGATCTTTGCTTTGAATTAGCCCATTATGGCTCATCTGGGCCTTGAGTTTGGACATGCGTAGACTATGTCTTGGCATTTTTTTTTTTAATGGGAGAATATAGTTTGCCTTATTCAGGGACTAAGCCACATTCTCGGGGCTGGTGCACCTATGAATCTGTAGCACCTAGATTAAGTCTCCCAGCCAATCAAAAGGCAGAGGGCAGAGTAGGCAGGAGCCCCTGGTCTCTGGGTAAGGCTCACAGGGCAGACTTCAAGACTGCTGTGTGTAGCACAGGGTGGAATAACTGATTGGAAGCCCCTCTCCCAAGGTCATTGCTGTCTGTGGACTCACAGGAGCATCTAATCTCAAAGGGACTTCTTTTGGTTTTGGAAAGCATGCCCAAGAGACACTGGCTTCTGCCTGGAGCCCCAATTGCTTTGGGGTACATGGGAACCACACGTAAGTGAGTACTTATTTCTTGCCTATGGTCCCATGCCCAAGCAGGTGTGGCTTCTGAGATCGCACCGGGGGCTTGAGGTCTGCCACTGCTCAGTGGTTAGCCTGCGGTAGGCACTATTGTGTAGATGCGCCATGAAAGAAATGCCATTACACCATCTGGAGGAGACAGAATGAGAAGCAGGCAGGTTTTGGGGTATGAAAGCCTTTGTCATTTTATTTTACAATAAAAAATTCTAACAGCATATGAACACTCTGTTCCCGGCAGAGGCAAAGGACGTACAAAGTTAATTAGAAGGCAAAGCATTGAAATAACAACAGCTACATTCAAAGCTCCTGTTCGGTACTTTGCCCAATGCATCCAAAGAGGTTTGAGAGAATCAAAGTCTGGGTTTTTTCCATCCATAGTCAGCGCACATGTAGAAACACTTGCACACCCCCCAAACCATAGGTGATGGACAATGATAACAGCAACTCCATGTGGGCTGACTTCTGTGGGCAATTACAAACTGCAGAATATTCCTTTATTTTTCCTTGATAAAAAATTGTGTCGTTGAATACATGACAACACCAATTAACTCAGTGGGTAGCCGGAGCTGGATCAAACTGAATGGCGAAACGGATGGCTTTAATAGCAAATTCTTCCAATATACTTTCCAAACCATGTTCAGACACATTGTGCACACGCTCCTCACGACCACCATGGGAGGCAGGAAGTAGAGATGCCCTTATTCCCATTTGACCCATGAGGAGTCACAGACTAGTTCAAAGTGAGTCACTCAAGTCCTAGAATATTTACACCTTCTCAAAATTTCCAGTCCAACAACACTTCTGATTTTGTTTGGTACATTTCCCTTTCCCTTAATTTATATGAGGGTGGAGGTGAGTTTAGACCCAAAGAAGGGACGGAGGAGAGGAAGGTGAGGCCAGGGTTAATTTATGTAAAGAACATTGATGGCCTCCTTCCATCATTTACAAGAGTCTCAGCAAGGCCAGAGAATGAAGCAATTAGTCTCCAGATTTATCATAGGATGTTCTAGACTTATAATAGGGATGGCTCTAACTCAAGTATGGGTTTGACCTCTAAGGACAAATTCCACCTTCTCGAATTTCCCTCTTTTGGAAATCTACAGAATCAAAGCAACTCACTATCTTCTAAGAGAATTTGTTTCTGGTACAATTAATTTTCTAAATACTCTTTTCAGAAACACCTACACTTCAGTATTTACCACCACCTAGGATTCTGTAACAGTTCACAGAAGCCATCAGGAGACCCTCCAGTTCTTGGAACACTAACTTCTTCCAGCCAGAAGGTCAAAGCCATTGTAGCATCGTTTTAACTTGAAACCAATTTTGTTTCAAAGGGACTCTATAGAGAGGCTCATCAGTTTTCTCATCCATGCAAATGTGTGGCTGCGAGCCATAGTAATAGCACCGAGCTAAGACATGCAATTCAAATTACAAGTATTTATTGTCCGCTGAGCTGAGAAAGACACCCAGTTAAGTAGGCCTTGGTCAGAGATCTCTTCCTGGGCCCAGCAGTAATATTCAGGAACCAGAGTGGGTGGGTTGGGGAGTTGTCTGGGGGTAGCCTAGCCAGTCTACAGGGAGATACTTTTCTCGGGGTGGGGGACGGTGCTCTGATTACTTATTGCCATTGGTATCCCAAGGGTGTGGTCAGTTCCAGTTTGTGGCAGGTTCCTCTAGGGAGTCTGGCTCCCATTCCCTGATAGGTTCCTTCCTCTGTGTACAAACCCTCAACAAGAGCCCCCTGCCAAATGGGTCAATCCAGGGACCATGCTTGGAGAACATAACCCTGCCTCTTTGCTTATGGCTGATTGGATGGGCATCTGACCTGAGGGCAGCTTATCCACAGGCAGCTATGAACTGAGCCAATCAGATTCTCAAGTATTTGCCTAAAGGGATCTCAAAGCCGCTAGTCTGCGAGTCCTGAGTTCTTATTTGGCTCCATATGCACTAGTCAGTAAGCTGGTTGGTCCAGGCCAAGAAGAGGGTGAAGCAGGTGTGTTGAGAGAAACAGAGGAAAGCAGGTGGGCGAGAGAGTGCCAGAGAAAGACCTATCAGGAAGAAGTGCCGGTTGATGGCTCCCCTACCTTTGCCACATCTGCATTTTGCTTCTGTAATCTATCCCTGTGTCTTTCCATTCGTCCCTGTGCTGATGAAAGGTGGAACAGATTTTTAGTCCTTGAGAAGTTCCAAGACTGGAACACCTTTGAGGTGGGACTAGATATCAGAATGTAATTTTTAACACTTGGACCCAGGAAGTGATAAGCTAAACTATACTTATACCTGAAGAGTTGTGGACTGTAATTTGAAAGGGAAGTTCAAATTCTAAATTCAGGTTTAAGTTCAAATCTTTTTTTCTTAATCAACTTGAAAACCTCTATTCCATTCATTATACACTGAACTTTGAGCACTTGTGTATTATGTAGAAAAAATAAGGTTCATTTATATAAAATCAATATTTTTCGATCCATTTCTAATTTTGCCTGGCAGGGAAGCGCTTCTTTTACTTAGATGTAAGAATTTCATACATCTTCCATTCGACCTATCCTCACAGAAGGTTTTCTTTTTAATCCCAGATCTTATCATTTCCTTTACTGAATCAAGATTACTCAGAACGTGCATATTTTGGATTTGTCTTTTTTTTTTTTCCTGGACTCTTAAAAGTAATACATACACAGCATTACCACTTCTCCTGGGACAGTGAGTTGCCTTGACCCCTTCAAGAGGCAACTTGCCACTCTGTAGTTCACAATTGCCATCCTGTTCCTGCACAGGTACCAGGCCACACAATAGACCTTTCTGTTCTTACCCTACTGAATCACTTGAGGAAGTGACCGAGTGTCAGTGCATCCTTGCCTGCATTTTTGGCCCATGATGCTGAATGAGTAAGTTACCCCTACAGGCTTCCAAATAAAGATATTGTTTCTTCAGTGGTACTCTGTGGAAAAAATCAATTCCCTCTTTGTTTGGCAAGAGTATTATGGAGTCCCTCACATGACCCTTGACTATTTTTTTTTTTTTTAAATTTCTGAGCACAGTTTAAAAAATGTGTCTCCAACAAGTGTACAGGCAACATGGTGAAGTGGGGAGCAGGCTGGGACTCAACCTCCATTTGTCTGGACATTGGCTTTCTCCGTCCAAGTCACTGGGGATCCTCTATGGCTTCTGTGTTTGTCGGGAAGATCATGATAATATGACCTCACTGCTGCCTCCTCTGGGCTCTCATGGGACACCATGTTCACATCTGTGTGCTGATTAATCATCTGAACTTCTCAGAGTCTCCTGTCCTGGGACCTACCACTTCTATACGGTTAGGAGACTCTTTAGAGAAGGAACCACATCTTAGTCCCAGAAAGCTTTAATCATGGTGGAAAACATAAACACATTATTATTTTTTAAATATTAATTTAAGCTTTTTTCATAGACTTCTTGAACCCATGGTATCTAGTTTAATAGTATCTGATTTATCATGCTATATTTTAATTGTCTCAGTGAACTAAATATTTCATGGGGTTCTGCAAAGACCCCAATGAGCTATAGCTCCATTGTCCTGGAAATCTGGAGCCACACAACTGCTAACTCTAGATTTATGATTTGGAAGTTACTGGAACTCAAACTTAGGCGGTGTCTTTTGAAGCATTCATATTCTATAGTCTAGATACTTCTCTGTTATATTCCAAAGACTTACCAAGTCCACACAGTACTGTGTAGAAACCACTGCACTGATGAAATATTGGTATTATTGATAAAGTGGAACAATGTAGCTGGCTTTATCAGACTTACGCAATTTTCATGAAAAGGCTGAGTTTCTTTGGCTCTTTGTTCTTTCAAGTGCATCGAATGCCTGTTTGGATAGATTTAGGCATTGTGTTAATCTGTCAGTAAAATCTTGCACTGTCCACAGTGTTCTACAAGCTGATTTCAGTTTTGGACTACAACTGGCCATTGGTAGAAATATACCATATATACACATGAAAATTACAAAAATACATTTTATTTATAGCTGATTTCTTATTAAGTAACAAAAAACTAACACTATGAAAGATCAACCAGCGTACTAAAAGGACACTACCTAACGTCACTCCCATAAGAGACTTGTCTGGGGATTCCATGACGTATCTCTGAACATTCCAGAAAGGACACTGCCATAGGGAAATAAAAACAGCTTTTTGGGAAAGTCTGTGCTTTGACAATTTGAATCTCCTGTTCTAATGAGTTCCAACCCTAGTCTTCTCTCAACCTGTAAGTTTCCTCTCTCTTTCAGTAAAGACCAAAGAAACTCATGATGACAATGGATAGATAGGTTCAGAGGGGCATGGATACAGCTGAATGTTAGATGGGTCATGGGTGAAGGCAGGGTAGGACCATATTCTCCAACCAAATAAGCCCCCTGACATCATACATGGCTCCCAAAATTAGGAAGAAAACTCAGGGTTCCCTTTTCCTCTGGTACCCCAAGTCAGTTTGATTTGCACAGAGGGGTCATCAGTGGCTGGCACCCCAGAGCTGCAAGGCAGCTTTTCCACCCAGGACTCAATACGCTGTTGTTTCATGCCAGGGAGGGTAGCATGTGACAGCACCATCCCAAGGTAGCATCATGCTATCTCAGCAAATGTCCTCCTGTGCCCATCCACCATGGAGAACTGGTGAACTCCACAGACTTTTAAAAAGATGCTTTGCATTTTATCTCAAATCAGATTTTCTACACTCTGGAGATTTTAGAAGCAGAGGTTGCAGCGTGGACTGGCTGTGGATCCATTTTTTTTTCCCAACTCTCAGCAGTACATACTGGACTCCACTAAGGAGGAGACAGGTCTCGGTAATGTTGCTGTATCTAATCTTCCCCCCTCCCCAGGTGGCGGGGTTTGCAGGCTATCTTCAAGACAAAGAAAAACCTCCACAAATACCCACCTCTCTTTTGTGGGCTTCCAAGCCTCTTAGCACCAATTCTCTCTCATTTGAATCCCAATTTGCAGGAGACTTTATTTCTAAACGACAACACCTTATAAACAGCCTGTCAACATAAGTCCACCATTCTGGCTCATCATCTCTCTTTCTTGGTCCTTAATTAACAGGTGTGGGGGGGGGGCAGAGAGAGGGAGTCAGGACTATTTATAGGCACAGCCATTGGAACTGATTTCCATCCAATTCATTTGACTTTGAACATGAGCCTTTAAAAGCAAAGAGACTCGAGTGTCTTGGCTGGAGAGTCAGTATCTCCCTTACAGACTAAAGGTGATTTTTAAAGCGATCACGGTCATGGCTCAATGAGAGAGTACAGTCTGGTGGTTAATCACACTCCTGTGTTGCCTTTAACACAGAAGGAGAACATGCAGAGGTCACTGAGGACAGAGGGCATTCTCTTCCTTCTGGTAATTTACTAAAATGGAACATTGGACAGGAACCTTCAGGCTAGCAAATGTCTCTTGAGATTAGGGCTCCTTAGGGAAATTCCACCCCCAGTTCAAACATTCAGCTCAACAGAACATCAGACGCAGGGTCCCAGCTAGGGACTTATTGACCCACAACTGGCTGCAGAAGTCAGAATCCAGTTATTCACAGGTTTTCTGTTTCTCAGCGGCCCCACTGTTGACATTTTTTAAAATCTGAGGATGAGAAAGACCCATGCATTGTCTGGAGCCCCCACACATTAGGGGAGAGAAAATCAAAGCCTGTTTGTTGCCTTACAGTCTTCAAGTGCAGATTCCCTCAGGGTTGAGGCATTAGACCTGGAACTCAAACATGTCTGTCTGCTTCTTGGCCAACTTGGCTACTTCCTCCCGGATAGCCTTCACGAGGGCTGCAGTGGAAATATTGGTCAATGGAGTGTCTGGAGGCTCATTTTCTGTCAGGCTTTGCTGTGAGGCAGCTGTGGAGGGGACAGGGGCCTGTTCTAGGCTTGGGTGAAGGTTGGTTGGCTGGCTATACTGGCGAGGGAGCCTGGAGGGTGAACTCTGTTGATAACGTGACCGGGGGTAGGCTTCAATGTACCCAGGAAGAGGGACCTGTGAGAGGGGTTGGGAGAGAGAAGAAAGGACTCAGTTAGGAGGAAGCTCAAGGCACAGGATACACTCAATACTGGAAGCGCAAGGTGGCTGAGGTCAAGGAACAAGTTTAGAGAAGAATTGAACTCTTCAAAACTGAAGTCAGTTTCTTTAGGTAACAGCTATCTTGAAAAGTATGCAGGCTGCACAAATTAAATAGGAGCTTTTCAACTTTGCTGGAAACATTAAGAATACACCTGAGCTCACGGTTGAATGACTTTGTCTTTCTTTTGAATTTAAGCACAATTTAGTAAACAAACAGAACTGTTGCAAAGGAGCTCAGGGGCTTTTTACTACTGATAATTGCCAATATTTATTGAGCCTGAACGATTTTCACAAAGTATCTCATTTAATACTGCAACAATCTCCTCGTAGGTGTCATTATCCTTGTTTCAAAGATGGGGACACTGAAGCAAAGGGTTCCACTCTCTAAGGAGACACAGTCACCAAAGCCACCAAGACATGCTCTGAACAGGTGTATCTGGCTCCAAGCACTGGGAATTAATTTGTGCATGATAGTGTTTTGGTATACTATCACATTCTTGGAAAAAAACCCTTTTTTTATTGAAAGTGTGAGAAACATCATTCTTAAACATACAGAAGTATCTAGAAATAAAGACAAGCAAAAGATTTAGAATCTATGAATATCTTGACCACAGAAACAGTACCATTTGTGGGCTGCTATTTAGTCCACAAAGACCTTTATATTCCAGGATGCTGGTTGGAATGCTGGGAAAATGAGTACTAAGGATGTAGGTGCACAATACTCTTGGTCAGGCAGAGAATGTGTGTCAGGAGATCACTTCCAGGTTCAAAAGGTAGGAGAGGCAGGCCAGACAGGTGAGAAGCAAAAGCAAAGGCAGAGGGGTACAGAGGGGTGTGCTTGGTGGGGATAGTGTCCCCAAGGTGTCCCATATAGTAGCAACTGGATGCTAGTCCAAGGAGCATGTGCTTTTTTAGTGCATCTACCTATTGTCTTGGACACACCTGTGAGAAATAAAAGCTGAGTCTTTATAGTGGGCCTGAAACTCACTGTACATCATGCTGGTCTTGTGATGGTGGTAGTCCTTCCAGCCCTGTCTCCTGACTTCTGGGATTACAGACATGTAACACCACACCTGGCCTCCTTCCCATCCACAGACCTGTTCCTATGTAGCCACTATGGAGGATGGAGCAGGAAAACTGTCTTAACCTCTCCAGGCTGCTACAACAAGATATCACTGACCAGGAGCTGATGAGGAACAGAAACTTATTTTTATACTCATGAAGACTGGGGACTCCAGTGTCTGCTGAGAGACTGCTTCCTAGTTCTTGACATCTGCCTTTTCCCATCACCCACATGATAGAAGCAGCTGGGCAGTTATATGGGGGCTTTAAAAAAAAAAAAGAACATTGGTTCTATTCACAACCAACCACCTTCTCAAGACCTACCCTCTAAAGCCATCACCGTGACATTGAGGAATTCAGCATGTGAGTCAGGTAGAGGGATACAAACATTCAGACATTTGGCTTGGGAGAGTCCATGATAGGATGCTAGAGACTCTGATAGTCTCTCCTGAGAAGGGCGGTTTCTGAGATCATGGGCTGGGAACCTTTGATGGGTGTCAGCAGAGAAGTAAGTTTCACCAAGGTCATTCAGGGGTGGATCTGGCAGAAGTGAGATCTGAAGCTACCTCAGTGATCCAGACCAGGTTGTGAGGGCTCACTCAATGTAAGTAACTGAACTGATGCCTGAAGCTTGAGTTTGGGGTTTAAATTTCACCATAAGACCTTGCAAATAAAAATAAAGTGGCAAAAGCTGCTAACATCTCTACACACAAGGGTTGGGAGGTTTATTCTATACTTTAGGGGAACCCTGAGTTGGATTGTCCCACTTACCCAGCCACAAGAGCTAAGAATATATGGGTGACTACCAAGGCCAAAAATACAGGAAGCCTTTTAGGTCTCAGTTCAAATTTCCATTATTTTGGGGACTTTCCCCAGCCTGACACCAGCCAATTGTCCCTGCAAAGTGTTTCCATGCAGTTTCTCTAGAGCAGCAGGCATTCCTCCTGGAGCCACATCATCTGTCCCAGGCCATCAGTTTTGTGAAGGCAGGATTCTCTCACCTGCACTTTCTCACTGCTTTGCCCCATGCTCAGAATTATGCATAGTATAGAGTAAGAAGTCTCCCAGAGCCTGGGGTTCTAGGCACAGTTTGAAAATCACTGAAGGATGGCCAGTATGCACCAAATGTGTAGGGAGGAAGCTGACACATTTCAAACTTAGCTAACTGCATGAACCTGAGTGGACAGAGCCAATATGACCTGTTCTCTGTGACATCAAATCTTGGTGCTGGTGACTAGAACCAGCAAGGGAAGGATAACTATCCAACTGGGGTGGTCTCAGAGTAGTACTCAGAAGTGGGAAAGATAAGGAATAATCTCCTTGTTGGCAAGCACCATTATGCTTTGCTGGCCAGAATCCAGGGCTGCAACTACTACTGCTCCCTGACAGACATCACCAATCAATCACAGCACAAGCTCCTGAGTAGTCTATGTTGTGATTCTAAATGTAAACTCCTCCTCACAGGCTTATATATTTGAACCTGATCTTAAGCTGGTGGTGATGTTTGGGAAGGTTCTGGAATCTTTCGAAGGTAGAACCTTGCTGAATGAAGAGGGTGACCTTTGAAGTTTTGAAGCCCAGCCTCACTTGTTTATTCTGCTTTCTGACTACAGACCAGCAGCCCCCTGTTTTTGCTGTCGTGCCTTCATCAACATGATGGTCTGTAGCTCCTTGAGTGTAAGCCAAAGTAAACCTTTCTTTCCTTAAATTACTTCTTGTCAGATTATTTTGTCACAATAATGAGAAAATAATGACTACACTCTGAGGCCTCCTCCTCTGGAAGCTTATTCATCTAGCACCAAGCGTAAAACTGATGTGGCACCCTGGATGTAGGTGATTTGGGGGACCAGGAAGTTCAGGCACCCACATGAAGATGGGGGTTTTGCTTTTCTCATGTCAACATAAAGGATATGTAATCTCTTTAATTAGTCCAAATGGACTGTCTTTCTCTAGCTGACTTTTTGAGTTTCCTGTACACTCTTACTTGCTCTGAATCCCCCATATCTGAACCATGCCTGGATACACTTCTCAGCTGAGCTACAGGTGATAAGTGGGCCCCAAGATAGACCTCTCAAGAATGCAGCATTAAAAAAGATTTGGAAAAACTTTGAGGCTGATTCTGGAATAACTCCATCATCCTGCCGGGAAGGTTAGGCTTGCATTTGCTGGCGTCTTTTGCCTTCTTCTCTAAGATGATGTTAACCCAAGGGCGTGGAGGCCTAGGTAAGCTATGTGTGTTAGGCATCTTGAGGGGAAGGGCCAAGGATTTGGAAAATACTTTGAATCCTGCAGAGCATGTAGCTGTCTAAGCTGCAGGCTCACAGCCTGCCCAGTGCAATATGTATATCATCTACTCTGAAAAACATGTACATTATCTCAACATTTTAAGACTTATGGAGTCAAACACACTCTGAATTGATCCATCCTACCCATTTATGCCAACTGTCTAGAAATGCAGGCAATGCAAAACGAATTGGGAACCGACCGGGTCGAGAGCTAAGAAAAGGAAGCCTGACATCGTGGCTCAGCACTAGAGGGCGCTAAGGCTGAAGGATTGCCAGGAATTTACAATTTGGCCTTGGCTTCACAGTACATAGTGAATTCCAAGCCCAAATGGGCTTAGGAATCAAACCCTGTTTCAAAAATAAATAACAGCAACCAAACAAGCAAAACAACAAAATTTAATAAATTCATCCTGGAATATCAGAGAACAGAATCACCTACAGTCAAGCCATGAAGGTCAGAGAGTGGTGACCCACATCTTTAATCTCATCACTCAGGAGACAGGGATCTTTCTGTATTTCTTAGTTCAAGGCCTAACAACCAAACAGTAATAGCTCACACCTTTAATCCTAACTCTAGGATTATGAGGCAGAGTTGAACCTGGAAGTGAAATAACTGGATGGGGAAGCTATTTAAGGCAGGAGGAGGTGGAGATTCAGGTATTCTGTAGGAACAACCAGCCAGGCAACGGACTCTTGAAGATAGCATTTACCCAGTTTGGCCCGAGAAGTTGGCTGGGTGAGTACTGACTGTGGTCTGATACTCCAGCTTTTCTCCAATATCTGGCTCTGGGTTTTCATTAACTACAAACTAGAATCAGTGCAATAAGAGACTGAGCAGGTACAAAGCCGTGTGGCTAAACATAGATAAAATATATGGGTTAACTTAAGCATAAGAGCTAGTTAATAATAAGCCTGAACTACTGGCCCAGCATTTACTATAACATTAAGCCTCTGAGACAATTATTTGGGAAGCAGTTAGTGGGTATTTGAGTTTCTGGCTGGGACACAAACTTCTGACAACAGGGGAGTAACCTGCCTTCCTCATCTATACCAGGTATGCTCACTCAGGGACAGACAGTCCAGTATAGAACCATAGGGAGATCTGGTGGATATCCTTTTTCCCCAATGGCCACATCTGGGAAGTCCAAAGACAGGTATGAGGAATAAGGAGGATATCAAAGGACATACAAATGCTTGGGTGGACGTCAATCAGGAAGTCTTAGGATCTGCCATATGGTGGTTCAGGGTTTCTGGGGCTTCATTTGTTGATGTTTGATCTAGAATCTTGTAAATGTGACAGTTGAAAGAAATAAATTTACAAACACATTGGAGCCAAACTGGTATGAATTCTGACTCTGGCCTTGACTCTTTTCTAGATGTGTGGCCTTAGACATTGGATCACATGACTAAGCCTCAGTTTCTTATCTGCAAAATGGGAGTAGTCATGGGCATCATAAAACTCACTTGATCAAATTGTTATGAAAATGAAATTTGACAGTTTAATGGAACATCTAAATGGGGCCTGGCATACAGAAAATACTAAACAGATGGTAGTTATTACTATAAAACTTGCTTGGCTATGGTCACTCTGCTAGGGAAGGGGCATAATATATGTATGCTAGGAAACAAGTCTCAAATTCCCCCATCAAAAGCTACATGCCTCACAACACTACCTCCTTCAAAGTGGCTCACTTCATCCACCGGCATGGTGGGAAGGGTCCGGAGAGAACCAAAGCCTGGTCTCTGTCTTTTATCTCATTTTCTCCTAGAGGCGTGCCTAGCAAGGGAGGTTTTATGAGAGCATCAGCAAGGGTCTCACCGAATCAGCCCACTGGCTTGGGAGCTCATTCTCTCCTGCATAGGACATCCAGGCCTGGCTCCTGTAAGATGAAGGAGGTGTTGGGATGAAGTAGCCAGTGAAGCCAGGTCTGTTGGCAGCTGGGATGGCAAACACCGCTGGCACTGTGTTACCTGCACAGAGGAAGTAGGCGGGAGGTCAGGAAAGGCTGGATTCTGAATCCAAACCCCTACTTACATATAAATCTCACTTCTCAGACTATCAGGCTGCCTGCTGGGCCCAAAATCTCAGCAAATCAGGCCTGAGGTAAGGAGCATGTTCTTGACTATACTACTGAAGCAGCCCCATATAGGGCGGAGGAGACCCTGGGTACAGAGACTCCATCTAATGTAGAGCACAGCCTTGTCATGTGGCTGAAACTTGAGGCAATGCCTCAGTGAAGAGGGTGGTTAAGGTGAAATATACCTGGCTCTCCTTAGTGGAGTTCTTCCAAGGTCACAGTGATTGCCAACAGGAGCAGGTGGTGCCCTACTCAGGGTATCTGGCACAGAGGCCAAGTGCGGCTAAGATCCAGCCTGTGTTCTCTTTTTAGGGAAGGGTGTTGTGTTGCATCCATCTTTTTTTTTCACTTCCTGGGCTAGCAGTGCCTCAGTTTCCCTACCCTCCTAAAGAGATGGCACCCTTCCCTCTGAGCCTGGACTCTAGCTGGGGAATCTGGAAATCTAGGAAGGACTCTGATGGTCCAGGGTGGGGGATGCAGAGGAGAAGGTCATTGGGGGAAGAAGTGGGAAGCCTCAACCTGCAGCCCCAACCCCCATCACCTGCCTAGCCAATATGGCAGGCATCATCTGTTGTGGCTCAGACCAGCTTTCTAGGCTTTGAAGGTCCAGCTCCCGCTATAGAGCCCCATCCACTCCCTCATTCTACCCAAATAGCCTTGACTTGTCCAGAGGAAAGAAAGGACACCTTGGGTGCAGGTGTTTTATTCCTGGAAAGACAAGTGGTTTTAAAGATTTAACAAAAGGAATGGATTTCACCAGAGGACTTCCTGGAAACCACAAATAAAGTAACGGCACCTGATGCTGGCAGGTTTAACCATAAAGATATGATGTGAATACAATAAAAACCCAACCAGGTCATATAAAGCTAGGGCATGTGTGACCCTTCAGTTCCACTTTGTCATTCTCTGTTACTTTGACAAACAAAACGAAACCTGGAAATGACCCTTATGTCCATCAAAAGAATGGACATTGCAGATTATGTCACAGGACACCAGCATGGTGGTGGAAATGAGTGGCTAACCTGTGCTCATGTAGCCATCTGGAGAAGTAATGCAAACAATGTTGGTTAAGAAAACACTGCAAAAAAAATGTGTAGTGTATGATTTATGCAAATGTGAAATGCATATAGCATTGGTATATACTTTTAAATAGGTACATGACACAACACAGGTCTAAAACCCTTGGTCACCTTGGGGAAGGATGGCTAATATAACTTTGACTTTAGCATAACTAGGTATTTTGCATGGCTTCAGCTCCCCCCCCCTTTTTTAAAGACATAAAACAAGTAGTTCCTCTGATCAATACTAGTGAAGTCAGAGGACCCAGACGTGTTGTCTCTGGTTCCTGACAGTGGCAGTTTGTGTGGACTGGGGAGGGCTCAGCACAGGGAACTGAATTTTTCTCTTCTGGCTCACCTGAGTAATTTAAAGCCGATTGATCCAACTGTGTCACCGACACGGGACCTCTAGACACCTGGGCAAACGAGGCACTGTCATGCAACTGGGCAGGCTCAGGTCCTGCGGACTCAGCCATCCGGGTCTTGCTGCCGATATCTGAGGTGGACCTGGGTAGCGCAGAAGGACTGTGTGATGTGAGCATGCCTTGGGCATCGAGCAGTCACATTACATTTAAAAGTGGCATGGTGTCAAGTCCCCTTCCTCACAAGGTCCTGGGACTGATTTGCTACCAATAGTAATAAGACTGATGGTGGTGTGGACATGGTAGGAGGCACCCAGACCTGCAGCAGTGGGGTCATATTTTGTTTGAGCTTAATTCTCTAAGGATGGTTCTGGATAGTAGGATATTTAATTTCCATGTAAAAGCAGCAGGCCAATTAATTCTGGGTGTTACCTGGGGGACCTAGGAGGTGGTGACATCATTTCCAGCCAATGAGATTGACACCTTTACCTCTAAAGTGCATGCTTGGTCAAATCCTGGGTTTCCATGAAGGAAAGTGACATCCTCATGTAGGTGAGGATGACAGATGGTTCAGATGATGGGGGTGGGGAACTGGCAGAAGAAATGGACAGATGAGCTATCAGCTTGCCATGAAAGACTGAGGTAATTGATCTGGGGAGCTGTACAGGAATAGCTCAGGACCCCCTGTGCATCCTTAGGGAGGCTAGGAATATCTGGCAACACAGTAGGGTGGGAGGTGAGGTGGGGTGGCCAGTGTGGGGTTTCCTTTCTCATCTCTCCTTCCCTGTTTGTTTGCTCCCACAACTCTCTTAGATGACCCCTTTCAGGAAAACTTCTGGATCTTTCCCTGTACACTCTGCTGAGAGCCCTTCCTGAGGAATCCTAGAGTTACATCAGGGACCCAAGAGGCAAGGCAATCTGCCCTGGAATCACACAGCAGACCTTTGGCAGATTAGGCAATGGACCCTTGATCAGCTTCTAGGGAAGCTTCCCCCACCCCCCTTTCTTTTTACGGGAAAAAAACCAAAAACAAAAACATCTTCACAAAGTCTATGCCCGTGGTCCACAGATGTGCTGACCTATTGGGGGAAGGTTGTGGAGCAGGACTGGGACAGTAACACATGCATTCCCCAGGGCAGGGCTATTCCCAGCCTGGGTATCAGAATTAGTTCATTGTTTCCCAGAGCTCCTGGTTTTTCTATTTCTTGTCCCACTTTATTAAGGTTGTGTGCTGGGTGTATTAGTAAAGAGCAAACACAAGGGTTAGCAAATGCTTCATACAGAGATGTTTGAGCTCAGCCTCTCTGAAAAGTCAAGACTGGGAGGGAGTAGACCAGACCCACTACTCCCTGGCCCCCGAGACACTGTCCTATAAGTAACAAAAGGACTTCTGGGTATGCAAACACAGCATGAAGGACCCACACTTGTCAGTTTCCTATTTTCAAGGTGAAGATATTGAGCAATCAAGGTCCACATCAATCAACCTGGGCAGTTTTGATTGTGGGGCCTCAGGGACTTTCTATTTAGAAAGACATGCAAATTGCTCAATGTGCTGTGGTCTCCACTTCCTTTATGATACTCCTGTGCCCCAGCCACAGGGACACACCTTGATCTGGGCCATGGAATGAAGTGAGTTTAGTGGTGCAGCTGTCCACAGACTAAACAGCCCAGGGGTCAAATCTTTTCCAAGTATCTCAAAGCCAAGAAAGGAATGCATTACCGCCTGAGAGAAGCCACAGCCACAGGACCTGTCCTGGGAGGTACAGGTGGTGGGGGAGAGCCCATGACCATTTCAGGAAGCTGGGAAAACCTGTAAGCCTGTGAACAGACAAACCAAATTAGAGGGAGCTGTTAAAACCAGCATCACACAGCTGTTTCTCCTCCTCTTCCTCTTTCTTGTCATTGTCATCAGATTTATTTATTTATTATGTATTCAGTGCAGGCCAGACAAGGGTACCAGGTCGAATTATAGATGGTTATAAGCCACCATGTGGTTGCTAGAAATTGAGCTTGGACCTCTGGAAGAGCAGCCGGTGCTCTTAACCTCTGAGCCATCTTTCCAGCCCTGCATACTGTTTCTTATTTAAGGAAGAACCGCACTTAGGAGCCAGACCCTCAGTCCTTCCTTCCGTGTGTTCCCTAGATCCTCCTTAATGCAGTCTCCAGTCTCATCCCATGGGTCTCATCTCTGTGGCTCTCTGGTTTGCTTGGACCACTGCAGTCTCAGAGCCCTTCAGTGACCTTAGAACATGCCTTCTTCCTTTGGCATTGGCAAATGCTGCTCCTTCCTGGCATGATTTTCTCCTGGCTCTGCCCATAGCTTTTCCTTTATGCCATTCATCCTGCCCCACACTTCCCTTTTCTCTGCCTAAGGAAATGAATATTTTTTTTTTTTTTTGCTGAATTATATGGCTGTTTACTTATTTATTATCTGCCACCAGCTAGACTGTAATCTGAGGTTTTAAGGGCAAGGCTTTGCTGTCGGTAATATCGTGCCTGAAATAGTGCATAGCAGAAGATCAATGAATGTTAGAGTGAAGGAAGATATGAATGAATCATTGGGGGCAGTTCTCTTCCTCATGGAACACTGGTTTAATTGGGGGAAGGAATGGATTTGGGGGTGAGAGGATCTGATGAACAGACTTTAAACTCCTTAGTAAGACCTCTGTGCATTTCCATGTTCTCTTCTGAAGAGATCAATGCTGTGCTTAGGGGGCTACTGAGAAGATAGGCAAGGCAACCAAAGCAAAGACTTTAGTCAACATTTGATGGGATAAAAGAAAGGCAGACAGGATCAGAGAGGGTTAGATCAAGGCCTACAGTAGTGAGAGAAAATATAGAGATGCTCTTGGGGTAGACAAAGCTCAACTTGTCTTTTTAGAGCAGTGTGCTTACCTATCAGACTTTTAAAGAACAGGATGGCAGGCTTTTAAACCCCAAAGCACCGGCACAAAATGTTGTAGCAAAGGGACTCTGTATATAAACAGGATTCTTTGAGCTGAAAGAGTCCCTGGCCGCCATCCAACACTACAACAAACAACATACCTGTCAGGGCTAACGCTTGTAATAGCAGCTTGAGGCTTCAGAGAAAGAACACTTTTAAAGGCACTATGAAAAGTGTGAGTTGTAAAGGAAATCGACATGGACAACTCTGGCATCCTCCTTCCTCTGAATCGCAGTAAACTAAAACAAAACTGTGAGATGATACCAGAGGAGGAAATAGGAAGCAGAAAGCAAATGCAAAAGATGTGGCTTCCCATAAGGCAACTGGGCAGCTGATGTCTGATTATGAGATCGGCTGCATCACAGGTCATGTGGTTGAGGTGTGCATATAACTGACAAGCCTGGCCTCTCTTTGGTGAGGTTCCGAGGCTTACATGG
Source organism: Phyllotis vaccarum (assembly GCA_033318265.1). Taxonomy (NCBI): domain Eukaryota; kingdom Metazoa; phylum Chordata; class Mammalia; order Rodentia; family Cricetidae; genus Phyllotis; species Phyllotis vaccarum. Next base: position 133,116,413 of record JARWLC010000001.1, read on the forward strand.
AAACACCTAGAACATCTGTTCGTAGTGGAGTGTCTATAAAGTATGCTCACAAAATTAATACAATTAAATATAGGAGTTTATACTACAAAGGAACTTGTAGAATATGCTAGAAGGAGAAATGAATGTCAGTACCAAGGACACAGACAGACTTTTAAAGATTTCTGGGTTTCAACTGTCCAGGCATAAAACAACAACAAAACAGCCTTGTAAGAAATGCTGTTAAAGAGATAACTGATCAGGGCTGATGGCTCAGTGATTAAGAGCACATACCATTCTTCCAGAGGACTCAAGTTTAGTTCCCACATCAGACAGCTCACAACTGCTTATAACCTCACCTGGCCCTGCAGGAATGATGTTCTCACATGTACAAAACCCACATTCTCACATAACACTTATCACACAGTTTAAAATATACAATTTTTAAAAAGTATTAACTGACCAAATTGAGATGTCATCAGGGATGCTACAGCATACTCAAAAAGAATTTTCAGACATGAAACAGGCTCCTGAGCTAAAGCACTCAGGGGTGGGAAATTAAAGGGTGCATTCAGAATCGATGAAGAGAGAGTTAATAAACTTGGTAACAGAAATGAGGAACTTAGTAAAAATGAGTTGAAAAAGAAGGAAATTAAAAATATAAAAAGAAATGATGCAGAGTCTGACATTGTCGTCAAGACGCCAAAAGGCAAAAGTGGAGGGATGATGTTGACTGTCTTTCCACATGTGTCTCCACTTTATCTTCTTAGGCAGGGTCTCCCCCTGTGCGTGGCAAGTGTGTTAAACACCGAGATATCTTCACATACCTATGAAACTATTTTGTCAGACATGAAACATGTACTTGAAGCAATGTATCTGGTTGAAGTTGGGGAGAGAATGGACTGGTAATTTTAGCCTATCCTTTATTTCATGATGGCTTCCTGTGGAGCTCCTTGAATTTTGAATTTTGCAGACAGGTTGAAAACCATTGTCCTGCATGTCTTCCTAGCCGTGCCATCACAATTCTTAATAATCCAACAAGAGAAGTGCTCCCTTCAGAAAATCAAGGAGTTCACAACCCCTCTGTCTCTTCTGGCCTCTGACGCTATTCAGCAAAGGATGCAGATATCTGCTTTTATCCCTGTTTCTTGGAAGGCTTATTCTGTAGTCAACACAGTTTGATAGCAAAACCAACAAACGATAACAAAATCTTTCTATGCTTACCTAGTTGTAAATCAGCAAAAGATCTGATAACAAGGTCCAAGTTTCTGTTGAGCATTAAGGGAGTCACCTTTACTAGTAGGCTTTTTCAGGCAAAGAGCACACCTACGCAAGATAGCAAACCCTCCATTCTTGGACTATGCCCCTAGAACTTTGGTAGTCACATAAACAGCAGAGATGGCCATTGCCATGTGAGCACAGGATGAGAAAAATCTTTCTGCATTTCCCTTGGTATAAGTTCCAGAGAGTCTGAGTTCGCCTGTCTTGCATCTCAGTTTTCATTCTGTGTCCATTTAATCTGGCAGTTGTTGGCTCTTGTGTGACAGGGATCCACTCTTCCTTCACTACTAGAAGCTATGATTCAAAACTATTTAAATAACCTAAGTTCCTATTTAAATAACCTAATAATTTTGCTTGCTGTGATCAGCTTGGGTTTAGGAGTGTGGAGAGGTCTGCCCCTCTTCTCTGTACAGGGAAGGCTGGAGACTCAGAACTGAAGGCAGCCTTTATAAATGTCTCCAGTCTCCAAGGCTAAAATAGGCTGGGTATGAATAAATAGGGCAATATTTGGGCTCAAAAATTTGATTGTGATATGAAAAGAATGCAGGTGACATTTCAGTGTCCTTCACTTGGTGAAGGACAAGGGCAGAGCCATATTCCCTACCTATCTCTGCGGAGTGAACACTGATAAGTAGGGACTTCCTGTGAACATATATCTATTAAGAACAGCTGGACATGTGAACCACAAGGATAGCAATGAAGGGCTGATAGGATTTTCCTAGCAGGAGCAGGCTAAAGGATCTTGAGCTTTGTATTGGCAGGGGAAGGCAGATTCATAGGTCAAAGCTCAACTGTCCTCATTAGAAGCTATATTGGCCAGCCTTCTAGTTCCAAGGACATAGTCCAAGAATGGAGGGTCTGCTGTCCTGTGTAGGTGTGCTCTATAGCCTACTAGTAAAAGTGACTCTCTTAATGCTCAAGAGAATCTATTTATAATCCAAGGAAAGTTTTCTTTTTATGTTTTGACTTGAATATTTAGGTTTCAGTCTATGGTTGGTTGGCCCCATTCACTGGTCTTGTGGTAGTGCATCATGGGAGGTGTCCTCATGGCCCAAGAGTGAAAAAGAGGAGGAGACGGGAGTCATCACTCTTTTTAAAGGCATATCTCCAGTGATCTGCATACAACCACCTCCCTCACTAGATCTTGCCCCTAAAGGACCACCATCTGTTAGTACCAGGGGCTGGGGGGGGGGGCGGTTCAGCAAAGTACAGCAGAAGCCCTTGTCTAGGGCCAGCAATCCAGAAAAACATCCACTTTCTTCATATTCAGCGACAGGTAACTTTTTACAGACTGAACCTTTTAGAAGGAGAGTCCTGACTTGTGGGGCTTGGCAATTAAAATTGAACTCTAAGAAGAACCAAAACCCATTGTTTATCTTGGTCTCTCAAACAATCAAGAGCAACGGACAGAGCACTGTCTAGTCGCTATGGGCAAACACTAAGGTTTCCACTACCCCAAACATCAGACGCTGCTCAAGTTAGTAGAGAGCCAGAGACTCCTTATTTCAATATGTGGGGTACTGAAGCCCAGATAGGTCAACTAAGGTGTCAAAAATCACACAGCTAATGAAGCACAATATAATTCAGAGGTAGGCTGGGCACAGGCTTGAAACCCAAGGCTAGTTCTTAACTGATTCTGCATAGCTGCTTGGTCTCAAGCAGTTAACATCTTCTGCCTTCTTCCTTATTAGGCATCCAAAAAAATAAAATCACACCATGATTTCAGTTGCTTTTATATTTTTAAAAATGTAAAACTTTTAAAATGTGTATGTGTGTGACTGTATATCTGTATGAATGTATGTCCCAGGTATGTAGGTACCCAATGAAGTCAGAAAAGGGCTGAGCTACCCTATGTGGGATTGAACCCAGATCCTCTAAAAGAGCATAATCACTCCTAACCACTGAGCCCTCTCTCCAGCCCCTCAAAGCTGCCTGTCTAGCTTAATCAGAGATAACTAGATATTCAGTAAATAAGAACTCTTTTCTTCTAAGACAAAATAATACTCTGCTACGGTGACTAAATAATCAAGATTTGTTTCCCTCCCACAGTTCTTTGAATCTCCGGTCCTTTCCATACTCCAGCTTCCTGAACACCCCAGCTTCTTGCTTCAGGGAAGGAAGGTCTCAGCATATTGAAGTTTGTCAAGAGTTGATTCTTGCTGGACCTTCAAAAAACAGGAGCCACTAATCACAAAGACCTAGACTGATTATCAACCACTTACGTCCTAAAACACTTGGAGTCCAAATTTGATGTATGATAGTCAAAAGATTTGGAAGAAATAAGGGACATTTAGAGCACTCTGTCTCTGGATTTGACAAAGGCCCTTTTATTGAAATAGAAGTTGGAAGGGAGACAGAAGAGCCTAGGATGCCAGCGGATCTGTTACAGGGGTGTTGTACATCATTCTTTTTTATACACTGTGAGGATTTGTTGCTCTTATTGGTTTAATAAAGAGCTGAATGGCCAATAGCTAGGGCAGGACTTGTGGACAGGGAGAGAGCTGGCTCGGATGAAGAAGGGTGGAGTTGCCAGGAGACTCAGAGAGAAGCAAGATAAACATGTTGTGCTGAAAAAAAGGTACCACCACACAGCAGATTAAAAATAATGGCCTAATTAAAGTTGTAAGAGCTACTTAGTAACAAGCCTAAGCTATTAGCTGCATATTAGTAATAATAAGTTTTTGTGTGGTTATTAAGAAGCTGGCTGGCTGGAGAGAAAACTTCACCTACACAGGGCCTATTTCCTGTCTCATTCTGTGGGATGAGGATCTAAAACCCACCAAAATATGGGGTAGTTTGAAAGTCAGGATCAGTATGCACCTCTAGGAAAGCTTAGGAATTTGAAACCTTCCAACCCCTGCCCCCCACCCCCCCCAATACAGGATGATCAGGGGATGAGGGAGCCAGATGCAAGGCCTTTAACAGTCTTGCAGGGTTATATGAGGAAGCTTCTGGAGATGGGGAGAGGGACAGGCATGGGTATGCAAGCCCCACCTGAGAGAGTGATAACAGGACAGGAAAGAGAAGAAGGGGAAGTGAAGGCTAGCTAGAGCTAGTATGCAAGCAAAGTACCAGAGGAGAGGGGGAGAGGTCTGGTGAGGACTTCTCCATAGTCCTCTTTGGATTAACACCAGGAGAAAATGTGAGAGCATTCAGAAAACGGGCCAGAAACTGCAGCCTTCTCCCAAGTTTCCTCTATAGTTTCCATCATGCAGGTGCCCAGAAGACAGCAGGAGCCTTAGCTGACGGAGCCCATGATGGAAGAACAAAGCTGATTTTCCTGGAATGCCCAGAAAAACCACACAGTAAGCATTATGGTATGACATTTCCCTGTAGGTTCATGTGGTATGTATTAGTCACCAACTGGTGGTATTTGGGGACAGGTTATGGAACCTTTAGGAGGTAGGGATCAACTGAAGGAGGCAGGCTGCTAAGACTGGGTGCTTGGGTATATCTTATCCCCCTTTTTCTTCAAAACATGGGCCAAACCCTCTGAATCCAGGTTTTCTTCTTCAGACCATTCACATGCATTTTTGACATGGTGACACGGTGGTAAATAATACAGGAGGTAGGGCTAGGCTTTCTCCAGATTTTTCTCTTCTCTTCCCACGCAACAACCTTCTCATAGGTTCAGTGACCAGTGGCTTTCCTAAGTTTAGTAGAGCATGCTTTGGTCAGATATCAAGAACTCTGCTAGTTTTGGGGGGCCCTGCTCAGGGAAGAGCAAAGGTAAACAGCCTTCTGCTCACTTAATCAGGCCAGTGAGGAACAGTGGCCTGCTTCAAGGATTCTGAGACCTGCACAATGCATGATCAACAGTGGCGGGTTGGGACCATCCCCTGAAATATTCACATGGCCAGTTGGATGCTCAAGATAGATTCGGATTTTATTTGAAGAAATACAAGCAATGTGATAGATTGTAAATCTAGGCGCTGAGGTGACTATAAACATGCCTGATATGTCAGCATGGGCTATTATTAAAGGTTTGGGAGATGATTCTTCTGTTTGTAAGGGGAAAGGGGGACTCCAAGCCTGTCAAACCCTCAATTTCACCCCCATAGATCTGTCTCCCTTACTAGGCCAATAACAGAACAGAGAAGGCTCTCCCCAAATGAGTCCATCTTCCTCATGAGAAGACCATACACTAAGGTTGTAGATTAGAGCTGGAGGCACATCCCTATAATCCACACTTACACGGGGGATGGCGTCAGTGTCACACAGCAATAGGTTGCATCCCACCTCTGCCATCTAGAGCTGTGCAGTTGGTTCCTGAATCTATGGATCCCACAACTGGGGATTCAGATGCCTGGAGATGGAATATGTTCAAAAGGAACACTGAGGCTACATTGAGCAGTACAGACTTTTCTTACAGTTATTCCCCAAACAAACAATAGATGACAGCTATTCACACATGGGTTGTGTCATGGGAGGCATTCTAGACAACCTAGAGGTGACACAGAACATGCAAGTAGGTTACATATGCAGACAATGCCTATGAGGGACTTGAGAATTGAGGGGTTTTGTAGCTTTTTGAGGGGTCTCAAATCTGTCCTCTTTGGACATCAAGGGGTGACTGTGAGAAACTTGGACAGTTTTATTTTACTTTTCTAAACCTGTTTTCTAACTGAGTACTTAGGGCTAGTGATTACAATATCATAGGGGTGTTGACAGATTAGGAGAGATCATGTCTACACATCACTTATGTCTATATGCAGTCAACAACAGGAACTAATAGCAAGTGTTATTATTAGCAATACTGTTGATTCTTCTATAAAGAGTCTAGTGGGGAAGATTTTTTAACCCTAATGCCTTTTAAAAAATCCGTACACTCTCGCCAGCATGAAAATAGTAGGACATTTTCCTTCCACTTGGCATAGACCCATTATGGCTACCAGCAAAACTGGATTGGTCATTAGGTGTCAAATCCAATGTCTTTATAGATACAAGAGGTAAAATATGGTAAATCCTCCCAAACTGCACTGCAGAAATCCCAAGATTCCAGCAATAACCTTCTCCATGATGTAAATCCCACGAGGCTGCCCCTGGCACATTAAAAATACCTTCTCCCAGCTATCCTTCCAGTATGGAGCTCTCTCTCTCTCTCTCTCTCTCTCTCTCTCTCTCTCTCTCTCTCTCTCTCTCTCTCTCTCTCTCTCTCTCCCGAGACAAGAAGTAATCATAGTTATCTTGTTGCTTTTTCTACTGAGTTTCATACTATCATACATAGCACAGGGGCCTCTGTAAGACCTTGGGTTAGGCATCATCTTCTCCACTGTGTATTATTGTGATTTTTTCCTTTCCTGGAGATAGGAGTTTTCTGTGCACTTGGCAGAGAAGGAAACTTTGATGATGGGTGGATACTCTTTAGTATGTTCTGGTTTGATGGTTTGCCCAGAGGTTGGATTATATCTCAGACCTTTCCTTCTCAGGAAGCACCACCACTTTCTGATAATTTTATCCTGCTCAGCATAATTGTCAGCTCCCAATTACAACAGACACCTCAATGTCACATGTCCCATCATGGTTTTAAATGGCTTTCTTCAGCTGAGGTGTAAGGACTATGGTAGCAGCTCACTGGTCACTGATTGGAAAACTTTTCTTGGTCATCTAGTTTTCTTTCTGAAATCCAGAGCTCTTGTGGGTTCCTAGAATCAGCTTCTAGCCAGGGGATCCCAGTGGCTAGCTCCTAAGACTTGTTATCAAACAAAAGCAACGTCTCCTTGGGACTCTGAGGTGGGGCATCAAGTGTGTGTCCTAAATGGGCTTACTAGAGCAGGAGAAGGAAGTGCGATCTCAGAAAGTGGAAAGGGATAGAGACAGTAGGCCCAGCAAAACAGAATGAGTTTGATAATAATGAACCCTGTGCTGGCACCAGGCCAAGCAGTCTAGTGATTATCAACCAACTGGTTCAGGGTGTTTGCTAGGTGCCAGGACTGTGCTGATCATTTAGCAGGAACTAACAGACTTCCTAGAACCATATGCAAACTGTATGCAGACTCAGACTAAGAACTGGTCCCTGAGATCATTTGGTTGGTGAGCACCATTCCATTTTGGGCTAGGGGTCAAGCTTAGGGATCCTCATATAGGGGCTGAAAATGATGCGTAAATGAGATGGAAGTTGATGGCAATCAACACAGAACAGATATGAGTGGTCTTTACCAGAGGGCAACTTCCTGGGGGCGGGTATATAAATGTGTTAAGATTGGGGAGCTTTTATAGATCTCAGGGAGGAAGTTCCTTCCCAAAATGGTGCACTTACCAACTTAATGTGCATTATCAGAACACTGTGATCTTGGAAACTATAATATGGATGATGATGTGGGAAAGCATTATATGTACGTATGTATGTATGTATGTATGTATGTATGTATCTATCTATCTATCTATCTATCTATCTATCTATCTATCTATCTGTCATCTGTTTATTTTTAAGAAAGGGTTTCTCTGTGTAACCCTGGCTATCTTGGAACTAGCTCTGTAGACCAGGCTGGCCTCAAACTCACAGAGATCCTCCTGCCTCTGCATCCTGAGTACTGGGAATTAGAGGCATGCACCACCATCTGGCTTGGAGAGCATTTTATAATGGCAAATATTTAATTCTGAGAGATAGATGGCTCGGTGCGTAAGAGCATGCTCTTTTAGAAAACCAGGGTTTCATTCCCAGTGCCCACATGGCAACACACAAGTGTCTATAACTTAAGTTTCTAGGGGACTGAACACCCTTTTCTGTAACAGGAATAAAACTGTACTTGTCTAAGAGGTTCATTGTACAGACTATGTAACATACAAGTAATGCCCAGATCAGCACAGTGCATAATAACTCTTAAGAGGACTTCCTACTTACTAGGCAGTAGGTTATTGTTCATATGTATTTATTTTTACCAGCAGAAATTTAAAGCAACTTCCTTAAGTTCCAAAGCCAGAAAGTAGTCAAGATGGGATTCATAGCCAAGCCACCTGGCTCATAGCCTATGTTCTAAGCCACAGGGATGCTCAGGCCCTTCACATAGGGCTCTTTGATGCCTTTTGACATTTAAACTGGGTTTCATGTCTGAAAGTGGAGAAAACCAACAGTGACTGGAGAATGGGGTCAACCCTTTCAGGGATGATAGCAGGAAAGAAAATGCCTCTAAAACGGGGTAAGATTTCACATAAGGCTCATTGGGGACCTGTCAAGAACAAAGTTTGGCTGTGGATCACCAGTGAAGTATGAGAAGAGATTGCAGCATAGCTGATCTCTAAATCCCCAGATCCTTGCTTTGGGTCCCCTGTTGGACGGCAGTGAGAACAAACCCAAAGATGGCAGGCAGGCAGGAGGTGTAACTTACCGGCCGGGGCAGACTGTATTGGTACATTTCTGGGCGGTAGGTGGGAACCCACTGCACTCCAGCCCTGGGCCGTGTCATGGTCCCTGGTGCACTGGTCACCACCTCTGAGTATGGCAGGTGTTGAGTAGAGCCATAGGCCTCTGGGTGCCGGCTTTGGCCTGCATGGCCCGCAGATGCCAGGCTGAAGGCCTCCTCCAGAAGCATGTGCATCTGTTGCCGGACTTCATCGATGGAAGGCTGTGAGCTCAGTGTTGAGGTCTCTGAGTGGCCCTTCACCTGCCGTGTCCTGCCGTAGCCTCGGGGCTCATGGACTCTGTCGACATTGGTCTCCTCTATGATCTCAGGCTCGGTCTGTGGAATCAAACAAAGCCCAGTAATTTGTTTATGAAGTTCTTTCTTGTGTCCTAAAGTATTCACTAGGACTGATGAGATAATGAGTCTGTCTGTGCTAACTGAGGTCAGATCCAGTATGCTCTATCTAGGAATTCCCATACGTTATACAGAAAAAACTACTGACTGCCATTGTGGTCTTCAGGTGTCTGTGGCCACACCAGTTCTGCAGATTTGCTAATTAGCATAATAATGAGAAATGGCTTTCACTGATTAAACTAATGGCATTCTCAAAATCTAGATGCCTTTGGTTATAAGAATCTGGAGCGTTCTGTAGTTTATTACCCCAAAGGATGGCACATTGCTTTAAATGAGCCTGGGTCCAGCCATAGGTTAGGGGATTCCTGGTTTCCTGATTCCATTTATCATGAGAGCAACACAGTCTTTTCTTCTACACAGATGATTTACAAGCATAAGATGACATAAGCAGCCCTGAATGGCCCCAGCATCCTGCTTTCATGAGCATGCCAGGAGATTCCGATGCCTGTTCAAGTTTGAGACATGTTATTGATCTAGTACATCCTCTTTCACCTGAATGGGAGTGGCCACACAACTGAGGGGTAGATAACTGGATTTCACTAGCTTCCAGAGAACTGGACTGTCAGCTTAGGCTGCCTATTGATGAAGGTATTTTTAGTAAATTGTATATTCAGTTCTATGGGATGCTTGTGAGGGCTCATTCTTAACCAGTCCATGGGATGTATATAAGCGCTCACTCTGTCACACTGGCCACACACAAATTTCAGAATGCAAAAGCAGGAGACAGGGATGGCTGAAGCGATACAGTCCACTCTGCCCTACAGTAACTACTATGGTAAAAGCCATAGCATCTAAAGTGCACCAAGAAGCTAAAAACTAGGGTGTTAAAGATGTCCCAGCCTGGAAATCTGACTTATTTCCATTTCTTCATTTGTAAAAGGATGATGTATTACCTCAGAGGGCTGTGCAAGGATTCATTGAACGTCTTTGTGAAGATTTAGAACAGTAACACAGGGCACAGGCACACTAGTCTCTATCATTAGCACTCTCATAACCATTACTGAGTTCTCAGGAATTTGAGTTCCTATGTATGAGGCAATTGGCTGCTAAAATGGACACCACAGGAAGATGGTAAGTCAGTAGGGAATTCATTCATACTGGCAAGTCCTGTTCTTAAAGACCACAGAAGTCAGAGCTGTGATATATTCACGTTTGCACTGGATGCCAACTTGACATGAGCTAAAGTGACCTGCAGGGAACCTCAATCAGAGAATGACTGTAAGATCAGGCTGTAGGCAAGCCTAGAGGAAATTTTCATAATTAGTGATTGGTGGGGGAGAGCCCAGCCTGTTGAGGGTGGTGCTATCCTTGGGCTGGCGGTCCTGTAAGAGGGCAGGCTGTGTCAGCCATGAGAAGCAAGTCAGTAAGTAGCACCCCTCCATGGCTTCCACACCAGCTCCTGCCTCTAGGTTCCCACCCTGTATGAGTTCCTGCCCTGACTTTCTTCAATGATGAAAGAGTTATAGAGGTATAAGCCACATAAACCCTTTCTTTCCAACTTGCCTTTGGTCATGGAGTTTCATCATAGCAATAGTTTCTAAGTAGGATGGTGTTTTAAAAGCATGTTCACTTTTCTTTAATACTGAATTAGTACATATACATCAGTAAAGAAATTGAAAATGTAGATGGCACAAAAAAGAAATTAGATCATTTCTCTATCCTCATCATCTGGAGTTAAGACTTGTATGTAGTTCAAGATCAAAATTAAGGCTCTCCATATACCTTCAAGACTAGATTTTTAGCAAACAATTACAGTAAGCAATAAACAAATGCTAAAAAAAATTATAGGATAGGACATAAAGTTATCTCCTAATGCGAGGACATGTCCTGCTACTGAGACTCTTAGAAAGTTGTGATCATTGTTGGTGAGGTGGGTTTTCTGAAGGCCAGCAAACCTGACTGTTAGGACTCTGCCTGAAGATATCGTCTAGATAACCAGTACAATGTCGAGAAGGAAGTTTCTGTATAGTACAGAGAACATTTGGAATTGAAGTTCAAAGCCTACGGGTCTTTAATTCAAGCTTCTCTATAATGGAGAGGAAGCTGAGGCCAGAACAGCTAAATGATTTGCTCAAAGTTACCTGGAGCGGGCGTGCTGCCCTGGGCACATCCCACTGTACCACACTGCCTCCTCCATGCCGGCTGTTCCCCACAGGGCCTTTCTCCCCTATATCTTCAGTCTCCCTAATGCATACATAATGGATGCTTAATGCCAGATTACTCCCTGGTGAGAGATTAATGGCACAGAGGTGAGCTGAGCTGCGATTTTTGTCACCTCTTAGTGGTATTATGTACCTGCAGTCAGAAGATGAACATATTCTTGTGTGAATTTATAGTTGTGTGTTAGGCAGGGCAAGAGTGTGGTTCTTAGTGACATATCTTATGCTCCCTCTCCTCCTTAAGATCCCTGGGTGGTGCTGTGTGGTGTAGGGGGCGCAGGGCACTTCTCTGAATTGGGTTAATGAGAGGTAGTACTACCTTTGCTGGGAAACATTTATTCCAGGATCCTGCTGCCATTGGCCACCATATTGCCCCAGAAGAAGTTCAGCCTTGATTCTTACAACAGGATTTTCATCCTGCACATGGCTTCCTTCCATCTATGGGTCCAGTGCCAAGGTCATGACCTTTAAAGACTCTTATTCTGCCTCAGTTCCCAGTTGGTTTTCAGTCTCTCCTTATCCACAGATAGAAACAAGGCTGGCTCTTATCCACTTCAGCTTCTTCTGGATATACTTGGATTTGTTTAATTCTTGTCTTGCCCCCTCCCACCAGACATTTTCTGAACCCATTGCCCGTCTGTTTCTCAAGAGGCCACCATAAGACACTTGGTATTTCAAAATACTTTGAGGCTTGACCTGACTTTAGGAATCCCATTCAATTCCCCATACGATGGGTCTGAAATTAAAATGGAAGGTCCAATTTATCACATTTCCTCCAATACTAATAAACTGGACAACACATGGGCAAGCTGCATGGACTCCCTGGGATTCCAGATGCTGCTCTCTGTAGTTCAACTGAACTATTGTCTGACATTTACCATCTGTCCTGGCTCGTTTTATGTCAGCTTGACACAAGCTAGAGCCATCCGGAAGAAGAGAATCTCAATTGAGAAAATGTCTCCATAAGCTCCAGCTGCAAGGTATTTTCTTAATTGGTGTTGGATGGGGAGGGCCCAGCCCTTTGTGGGTGGTGCCACCCCTGGACTGGTAATCCTGGGTTCTATAAGAAATCAGGTTGAGCAAGCCATGAGAACAAGCCAGTAAGCAGCTCCCCTCCGTGGCCTCTGCATCAACTCTTGACTCTGTTTGAGTTCTTGTCCTGACTTTCTTCAATGATGAATCATGCTGTGAAGTATATGATGAATAATCCGTCTCCTCCCTACGTTTCTTTAATCATGACATTTTATCACAGCAATAGGACGCTTAACAAGACACCATCTCTTGAACTTCAACAGCCCTAGGAAGTGCCACATCCCTCGTAACATCAGTCCCTGGAATCAGCGTATGACCACCCAGGAAGAGAAACATTTCCATGCCCTCTGCTTGCAGCATGGGTCAGAGGTTTCTTTTTCTGATGGGACAATTACTTTTCTGCCCTTAGTTGTTTTTAGGCTTTGTTAAGAACACAGCAATTAATAAAACTGTGACCTGGCCCTATTTATCTATAGGAGAGATAAATAACAACAGCAATAATATCAACTATCAATGATGGGTAGCTTATAGCCAGTTTTCTGAGCTTTGTACGCATTGGCTCTTCTTACGCTTACAATAACCTATGTTGTAATATTAATGAGTATGATTATTTTTATTGTACAGATGAGCAAACTGAGGCATTGAAAAGTCAAACAGAAAGTTCTTATCCATTGTACATATACAAACAAATCTCTTACCACCCTGTATGCTGTGGGATATTGCTCTTGTATACTGCAAAGATTTTTTCACTTGTATTGGTTTAATAAAATGCTGATTGGCCAGTAGAGGCAGGAAGATATGGGGTGACCAGACCAGGAGAATTCTGGGAAGAGGAAAGGCAGAATAGCTGATGCCAGCCAGATGCAGAGGAATGAATGCTGGACTAATAGGAGGTACCAAGGCAAGTGGCTAAACAGACATAAGAATCATGGGTTAATTTAAGTGTAAGAGTTAGTTAGCAAGTAATAAACCTGAGCCATAGACCAAACAGATTGTAATTAAAATTAAGCGTCTGAGTCAATAATGTGGGAAGCAGCTGCTGGGTATTAGAGAGTTTCTGGCTGGGCCAGAAACTTCCAATTACACCAGTAGGTGTGAGTGCTGATCAAAGCCAGAATAGACTTCTTAGACAAGGGCAAAGATACAGTAATTACTAAGATTAGTTCAGAGACAATAGCATCAGTATATAAAAAAAAAAAGGTGCTTAGCAGTAAACCTAAAAATAAGCAGTTAATGAATGCCAACTGCTCCTCTGATGGGCAACTCTTCTGGGGTTTCAGCTATAGCTAATGAATTATGACAACTAAGCCCTCAGTTCAGGGCTGTGTGTCTAAATCCATTGATTGGCTGTTAAGTGAAAGAAATCCACATAGTGGGTATTCACATTAACTTGAGGACGTGTGATATGCTGGCCCTGTAAGGAATCTACCACATGTGTTGCCTTGTTTAGCTTCACAGGGACATATAACAGAAGTGTTCATTTTCAGATGAGGGAGACCACGACCACTGGCTTACCAGGTGCGGTAGTTTGAATGTAATTGGGCCCCATAAGCTCACATGGACTGGCACTATTAGGAGGTATGGGTTTGTTGGAGTGGATATGGCCTTCTTGGATGAAGTGTGTCACTGTAGGGTGGGCTTTGAGGTTCCTGTGCTCAGGATACTGCCCAGTGTCTCAGTCAGCTTCCCGTGGCCTGTAAGATGTAGGACACTCAGCTACTCCTCCAGCACCACATCTGCCTGCACGCCGCCATTCTCTCCGCCATGATGATAGTGGACTGAACCTCTGAAACTATAAGTGAGCCAGCCCCTCAGTTAACTGTTTTCCTTATAAGAGTTGCCATGGTCATAGTGTCTCTTTATGCAATAAAAAATCCTAAGACACCTGCCCCTTGTCTTTTCCCTTCACTTATATTCACTTATGAACACACCTTATGCTTTGAGATACGAAAGTAAAGTGTCTCTATATTGACTGATGGTTGGCTTGAGTACAGTGTCTGTCTGGAGCCAAATCTGGGATAAAAAATGTACTTTTGAGTCCATTTAACTTGAAAGTTAGCATATTTGCTTCTCAACTTTATATTGAAAAAAGTCCTGGGAAGCTATTTTTATAAGTTAGTCAAAATATACTTCAACAGAAATTCTAAAAAGAGAGAAAACAGTCAAGGAATGAGTGTTAATAATAATAATAATAATGATAGAACAGAGATGAGCCAATCAAAGACAATTAAACCCATTGTAATCTGACAGCTAGAACAACTGCAGCTAACACTGTGACTGTCCTTCCAGATGTTCCTATGTGTATAGAAGAGGACACAGATCATGAAGGCTGGAGCACTTTCAACATACTGTCTATGACCAACACCTCTAACCCCCAGCCCCGTTAGAATCTATAATGACATATTGGCTATGAGGGTCCATACTCTGACATCAAATTCTCTGACTTTTGTGACAGAGAATAGGAAGTGGGAACAGCAAACTAGAGAGAGGAAGAGTGTGGATTGTAGAGTTTTGTTTGTTTGTTTGGAGACAGGGTTTCTCTGTCTAGCCTTAGCTGTCTTAGACCTAACTCTGTAGACCAGGCTGGCCTCAAACTCACAAAGATCCACCTGCCTCTGCCTCCCAAGCACTGGGATTAAAGGAATGTGCCACCACCAACTGATGGATTGTAGGGTTTTTAAAGTAGTATTTTTTTTTTCTAGAGAAGAACAAAAGTAACCATGTCATATGAAGGAGAGAAATTGGGGGGAATTGAAGAAGGACCACAACCATAGTCAGGCTTTTACTGCTAAGATAAAACATTCTGACCAAATCAAAGTGTAGAGGAAAGGAGTTTTTGGCTTACATTTTACATTACAATTCACCATCAAAGGAAGTCAGGTCAGGTCCTCAAGGCAAGAACCTGGAGGCAGGAACAGAAGCCGACAAGGAATATTGCTTATTGGCTCAGTCTCCATGAATTGCTTAGCCTGATTTTTTACCTGCCCAGGGCTGGCACCTTCCATGGAGAGTTGGCTCCCCATACCTATCACTAATTAAGAAAATGCTAGATAGGCTTGTGTAGGGGGATTATGTTGTTCCATTGTAAATAATTGTCTCACCCACTGGTTCAATAAAAAGCGCTGATTGGCCAAAGGCAGACAGGAAGTGTGGGTGGGGCTATCAGATTAAGAAACTCTGGGAACCAGAAGAACAGAGCAGAGTGCCAGAGGGAAGCCAGAAGAAGCAGAGGACAACTATGCTGCTCTGAGAAAAGGTACCAAGCCCCATGGCTGAACAGGATAAGAGTCATGCCTTAGATTAAGAGTAAAGAGTTAGCAAGTTATTTGCCTGGGCCTTAGGCCGATCAGCCTAAAACTATTGTAAGCATCTGTGTGTTTCTGTGGGTCTGTTGGTCACCTCATGTCCTGCTGGAAGAATAACAAATATTCTTAACTGCTGAGCCCTCTCCCTAGCCCCATGTAAGGCTTTAAAAATACACATCTATATATCTATATCATTATATATAAATACTACATAAAATATTCTCTGTCAATAAACATGCGCTCATAAGGAATAACCTTAAATAATTCCATAACTATATCATATGGAGTTTTCAGATCATAATGAACAATCAACTGTTTTAAACGGTCTTTGGATATCTCACTAAATAAAGCAAGCTTAAAATATATCCTTGCAATTAAACCTTGTATATAGCCATGAATTTATCCATAGGTTAAATTTATACAAGTGAAATTACTGGTGTAGAGAGTATGTATATATTTAAGGTGCGGGGTGGTTATGGAATTTCACATGGTGTATCATAACCCATAGAAGAGAGTAAAACTTTTCTTTCATCCCTGAACAGAGGGACCCTTTTGCACTTTATGGTGCCCCCACATAGGACAAGCACCTACAGATTTTTAAAAAGACTTATTTACTTTATTATTTTATATGTATGAGTATTTTGCCTACATGTATGTGTGTGTACTGTGTTTATCCCTGATACCTACAGAGATCAGGAGTTGGATCCCCTGGGACTGGAGTTACAGATAGTTGTGAGCTACCATGTGGATATCTATGGGAACTGAACCTGGATCCTCTGGAAGAGCAAAAAGTACTCCTTTCCACTGAGCCAACTCTCTACCTTCCATGTTTTCCAAAGAGCAAGTCATTCCCCTACACCAAGGCTCCTATACAGTGGCTAAGGATGTACTTGACCTTGTCTCCTTTGAAACCCTATAATATCAAATTTGAGGGACACTGTACCTCTCCTGGGGGCCCCACAGAGTTTCTGGAAACTATTCCACAAACTTAGTCCTGCTGTTTGGTTGTCTTAGGGTAATATTTGTAGCCTGGAGCTTTTATAACAAAATTTAAAATAAATATAATGCAATAAAATAAAAAATAATGAAAAAATACACTAACGATGAGTCAAGTTATTGACCAGCAGCAAATATTAAGGTCTGTATTAAGGATATACAAATAACCTTTTATAAATGAGTAAGAGACTTTCAATTAAAAATGATATAATATTCTTGAAAAGGTATCTCAACAAAAGACATTATCAAAATGTCCAATAAACACATATACCATCAGTAACTAGGAAGATTATGTCCCTTCAAATGCAGTACAATGAGCGAAATGAAGCAGTCTAATAACAGTAGATGCTGATGAGATACAGCCGTAGGGCTGAATAATCAATGCAGATTAGAGGGAAAAGGTTTCCATGCCTTACATGTCTGACTGTAGTTTGTGAAAGAGTCAGGCCTGTATACCTACCCTGCAACCCAGATGTATTAAAATCTATGTTCACGACATAGCTAAATTCTTGGAGTAATTTTCATATTAGCTCTGAAGTGCAAACAACCCAGAGTGATGCAAAAGCAGAGAGCACTGGATTTGTATGATAGAACAGTAACAGAAAAGACGACTCCGACTGCAACGGGATAGATGGATCCTGAGTAGAAGAAGTCAGCACACAGTTCGTATGAACATTTCCTCTAAGTCCAGAAAGAAGCAGGGCTATGATGGTGGAGATCAGAAAGGTGGTTGCCCCTGGAAGGGTGATGCTTGATTAAAAGGAGAGTGAAAGAATATCTGGGGTGGGTGTGTATGAGAGAGAAAAAGTTTCTGTGTTTTGATTGGGCTGGTGGCTGCAAGGGTATGCACATTCAACCACAGATCTGAATAGTTTACTATATGTCAGTTTCATCATGATAAAACAAAATGGGTTGGGGCAGCATAGTGGGTTTGAAGAGGCTGGTCAAGGAAGGACTGCCTGAGGAGGGGATATTTCTGAAGACCTGAAGGAAAGGGGGCTGATTATGTACTTACCACTGGGAGGTCTTAGAAAATGCCCTAAAGTATGAAGGAATTTAGAGTATGTGCGATGGAGAAAGAATCATTAAGGAATGAATTGTGTCCTCCCTCCCTCCCTTCATACCCTGCAGTGGTACTCCCCAGAACCTCGGGATGTGATCCTATTTGGGGAGTCTTTTAGAGTGGTGACTGAGTTAAAATGAAGTCATTTGCATGGGCCCTAAACCAACACAATGAATGTCCTTCTAAGGGGGTCATCGGACACAGACATCTACAGAGGGAAGACAGCATGGTGCTCAGCAGGACTTCCATCTGCACACCAGGGCAGACTAAGCCTGCCCACACCTTGACCTAAGACTTCTGGTCCCTGGGACTCTGAGGAAGTAAAACTTCTATTGTTGACACCACTTTGTGCTTTAGCAAATCAAGAAGACAGGACCTTGTGGCTGAAGTCTCAATTGCTAAGATTGGGACTGATCCCAGAGGGTCTCAAAGGCCATCATAAGAAGGTTGGACTGTTTTCAGAGAACAATGACAAACACCCAAAGACTTCTAAGCAGGAGGGAAGTATGGCTGGAATTTATGGAAAGTTACTAGGCTCGTGCAATATTCCAGACAAGGAGAGATGCCAGAAGTTTGATGAGGGTGGTCATGGGCAGAGACAATGCAGGTGACTTCAAGACATATTTTGGAAAAGGACCAGCAGGACTTGATGCATTATGAATGGGAGAAATGAAGAAGTAAGGATGGAGTTAGGCTGAGCCCTTTCTCTATAGGAATCCCGCTGTTTATGCATCTGATATCCCCAGCGTCACAAGCCCATCTTCTTCTGGGCCTTTCCATTTTCTGTTCCCACTGGGAACTCTCTTTCCTCGGAGCTAATGAGTGTGGTGCTCTGATATGAGGTCCTTGCTCAGAAGTGACTTTTCCAGAGTCATGTTAAGATCAGCTCCTTTCATTCTCTACCACCTCACCCTGCTTCTTGGCTCTCAGTGTCCCTCTGGCATTCCCCTGTCCATCTTTGTGATTTTAATTCCATTCTCTTACTGGACTGCAAGGTCCTGGAGGCCAGGGACTTGCCGTTCCCCTGTGGAGTCCACAAATGGCACATAGTGAGACCATAATAGTTACTCATCGGATGAAAGGGCACTAAATAGTTTTAAAATCCTAAAGAACAGCTGTTTAACACCTTCAGCAGGCCAGGTATTTTCATGATCCTTGGATGAACCAGACAGTCGTATTTTATGAGCCGATGGGCTTTTCAGAGCATATATTCTAGAATCCCAGTTACAGGTCCCAAAGTTGCAAAAGCAAGACAGCTGTATGAGACCTCTTTGACACCACCTCTACTTTCCACCCTTGCCCTCACCCCGACACTGTATCTTAGAGAATGGATATCTGAAAGCCCCCTCCAAAATTTCCTACAAGGCTTTGCTTTTCTGCTTGATGCTAATCACAGCTCTCCCCTGCCAGGAGAACAGTCTTCCCAAGTTCTACATCTGCCAGGCAAGGGCCCAAGAGCAGGCTGGAGGTAATAGCTACTATGGTGGGTCCCAGGCATGATAAATGGATCCGGCTTCCATCTGTTTTCCTTACCACTAATCATGGTCCCCGGGCACAAAACAGTGCATCTTGCCTCCCCCTCCCCCCTTTAATGTGTGCTCTGGATCTCACAGGCCCATGTGCTGCCTTTCTCTCTGGAAGCAGGGATACATTTAGAAAACTACTTCTGGAAAACAAACTCCAGGGCCTCTGCGTTTGTGGAACGCTGGCACTGGGGTGGAGAGTTGAACTAGCCTACATCTCGAACTAGTCTTTACTGATAAAGCGAGACTGGCCCTCATCAGCACAGGCTGGAGTCCAAAGAAGGGTTTGGGGGGACTTCTCACACCTGTAAAATTTCACATTTCATTCAGTGACCCACTGCAATCATACAGGGCACACGATGAGAAGAAGACAGTGTGGCTTCTGTGTTCTGGGCAATACGAAGAGATAGGATGGAGTCTCCTCATAGAGTTTTAATTTTCCAAGGAGTAGAACTGAGACCACACAGAGAGGATGGCAAGAGATAGGAGGCATCCCAAGTCTTCACTGTCATCCCTGCTCCTAAGCAAACCTCCCTAGCATACAGCAGGAGTCCGAGGGGGTAGACTCCAGCGTTTCTGTCCCTTAGCCTGCTGTGCTTCAAGTGCAGTGGGAGTTCAGTACTGAATAGGTTAAAATATCCCATGCACCCACATTGTCCGAGAAAGTGTGACCTTAGAGGTCACCTTTGGAGGTGTGGCCATGTGCTGGAGCAACAGGGAAAGGTCCCAGGTACTCATCACCAATCCCATCTCCAGTCCCCTCACACCTGGAAAGGTTCCCTTTGGGTAGTATTTGTCTTTTCCTTGGTGCAGGACACATTTCACAGAAGATGGCAGATGTCTACAGGGCTGGGATGCAAAGGAGGCAGAAGGCAGAGCATCACTCATCCCTGTGGAGTCAGAAAGCCATGGGTACCACTGTTGCCTGCCTCCCTCCTACACGCAGCTCTGCCAGCATTAGCCCATTTGTTCTCACAGTCCTATGAGGTAGAACCATGTTCGCTTCCGTTTTATACACAGGTGTTCTAAAGCACAGATAGGTGAAGCAACTGTCCATAATTCACACAGCGAGGCTATAGTTCAGCTCCCGGATCTGTGAGTACAGTTCCTGCATTGCTTGTGAACTTTAAGAACAATCGATAAGCCTCAGTCACCTGGTTCAAACTACTGTTTCAAAAGGAATCATTCTGAAAGCCTCACGGGAAGCTGTTTTGTTTTGTACTTGGAGATCAGTCACCTTGGCTGAGCCAGTGCTGCAGACCAGAAAGGGTCTCTCCCATGCGTCAGCGCTGTTTCATAGTTGTTGGATTGTCCCCACATCTACCCTGATATCATCTTTCTCCCAGCCTTGCAAAAGCCAGACAGCTGTATGAAACCTCTTTGACATCACCTCTTTGAAATTCACCTCTCATGTACATATTTTCAACTGACTTTGCACTTCTCAACCCCCTAGTGAACACCCTGGTACCCTGGTACCATCCCAGGCTGGCTGTGTGGAGTGGTCACACAGAGGAGAGGCTGACGTTTGTCCCAAAGAGGATACAGTGACACAAAAGAGTGTGCTGGGCGTCCTCAGTATGGAGCCTTTCTTAAGCAGTGAGTATTGTGACAGCCTTGACATTTGTCCCCTCCCTTCTTGTGTTCTAGTTTGGTTTTGTTGCTGTGATAAAACACTGACTGAAAGCACCTTGGGGAGGGAAAGGTTTATCTCATGCTTTTGGGAAACAGTTCATCACTGAGGGGAGTCAGAGCAGGCACTCAAGGCAGGAACTGAAGCAGAGACTTTGGAAGAGTGCTTACTGGCTTGCTGAGCCTGCTTTCTTAGACTGCCCAGCAAGGGGTGGCACCTTCCACAGTAGGAAGGGCCTTCCCACATCAATTATTAATCAGGTCAGTCTGAAGGAGGCAAGTCCTCAATTGAAGTTCCCTCTTCCCAGGTGACTTTGGTTTGTGACAAAGTTGACACAACCAAACTAGCACACCCTGTGTTTCAGCCAGGGACTCTGGGTGGCACAAAGCCTGTGCCAGGTCCATTGGCTAGGCCTGGCTTGGGTAAATCCATTAGTGTTGGCTCTTGTCATCATGGTTGACACAGAACTGGGCATTCACTTTACGGTAGCGTCAGAGTAAAAATTATAAACTTTGTTTCCTACTTGGGAAAAGAATTTTCTGCTGTGCTGATTAATGCAAGGTGTAGTTGTGATGGCTGGCACTGCTACAGCCACTTGTCAGAGAGAAGCAAACCCATGCCTAAGGGGACACAGCTCTGTATAATTCAGAGGGATGAACCGACATATCTATCAAACCGTTCCTACGCTTACCATAACTAAAGCATTTCCTACTGCTTTAAAACAGTTTGAGTTGCATTGAGTTTCCTACTGCTTTTAGCCAGAGCATCTGAACCGACACCACCACTCACTACAAATAGCCATGTATGTGAGTACGTGTTTACAGCTTCAGCTTCTATAGTGCTTATGTGATTCAGAGGTATGAATGTGCCCACTTTGCAAGTCTCAGCTCAGGGGTCACCTCTTCTGGTTGACACCCTTGTTTGTTCATTTGCTCAACAAACAGAGACATTGCATCTACTGTACGCCAGCTTCTGGCCTGAGTGCTGAGGTTTCAGGAATGAATAAAACATGATTTCTGCCCTTGAGGAGACAACTGGATAATACAAATCAACCAAGAAGCGGAAGCTGGCATGGGAGGTAAGGCCTGTGGGCTGAGAACTAGGCATTATTGGAACAACAAAAAAAGGATGGGCATCTAAGTGGATGGTGGGCAAGATGACAGTTAAAGTACATTTTAAGAGCACTGCCCATACCAATGGCCTTACTGGGAGGGGTATGTAGGACAATGTCTTAAGATATTTTGATTGTCATCCTGAGAGGGGATACTGGTAGGTACCAGATGGAGCCAGGGATGCTGCCCAACATAGAGCACGTGAATCTTAACTTCAGATGAAGCAGGCAGGAAGACATGCTCTCCACAGAGTGATAAGCACATGCAAATACAGCAAAGAAATCACATGACATAACATGCTTTTGGGTAGGGGATTGGGATGCAGCTGATGGGTTGGGTGATGGCTAGCACCAGCTAGCACAATATGGCTGGTTCAGCCACAGCATGTCAGTCTTGAGCTGCTGGAAACTTTAGATTTGAGATCCAGACTCAAAACTCTAGGAGTTGCAAGAGGCTTTGTAGCTGGAGTGGGTGGTGGTGTAGAGGTCGTTCAGTCCGTGGTGGTGAGCAATGGTGACTAGACCGGGCAGTGGTTGTGGGACATACAGAGAAGATCAGACCTGAAGGACTCTCTCTTCCCCTACCCAAGTTCACTACCCAAGTACAGAAAACCTGTACCTTTCTGCACCACTAATCACAACCTGGGACAGGACCCAGAACTGATTCAGCACCTCCTTTGTCTTAGTTAGGATCTGAGAGTGCT
The DNA here is from genome assembly GCA_033318265.1 of Phyllotis vaccarum. Lineage (NCBI taxonomy): Eukaryota > Metazoa > Chordata > Mammalia > Rodentia > Cricetidae > Phyllotis > Phyllotis vaccarum. The sequence continues at coordinate 133,138,950 of JARWLC010000001.1, forward strand.
GCATCTTTCAGGCATCAGGAAGTTGACTGACACACTGAGGGAAGCTTGAGCAAAGCTGACCTTAAAACCCACTCCCACAGTGACACACTTCCTCCAACAAGGCCATATCTCCTTAATGTGGGGTGTCTTTGTGCATGCTGTGAATACCATTGGATAACAAAGGAATTATTTTGGCCTATGGAAGAGCAGCTTAGAAGCAGGTGGGAAATCCAAGCATAGGTACAGGGGAAGGAGGGCAGAGTCATGGGAGACACAATCCAGTGGCCCAAGGGGCAATGTGTAATGGAGTACAGGTAAGCCACGAGCCACAGATTAATAGAATGCATTAAGATTCAAGAGCTGGCTAGCAATAAGCCTGGGCCATAGGCTGAACAGCATGTAATTAATATAAGCATCTGAGTCATTATCTGGGGCTAAGGCCAGAAAAGACAGGTCAGTGCCACTCTCTTGAGGGGCCATTTTCTTCCAAATCACCACACCCTTCCAGAGCCTTACCAGATAGGATGGTGGAAGTGCACACATGAGGCTTAGATGCTCATGTCAGTAGAGAAGGTAAAATTATGCAGAGTTAAACTTTTAAAAATTCCTTAAAGTACCCATGCAGGACTGTACACACGGCCTTGTGCATGGTCTTATAGAAAGGAGGAAAAATGAAATTTACATATACAAGATAAACACAATATACATAAAAGATTTTCTTTTAGCAGTAGGTTAACTTTGTTTTTCTTTGAGGGTCATGTTGTTGAATTTGAATCAGTTAAATGAACAGACTGTAATGGTTTGACCATACTCAATAAGTATGACAGATGGAGGGCACAGGCCTTCAATCCTAGGACTTGGGTTACAGAAGCAGGCAGATCTCTGTGAGTTGGAGGGTAGCCTAGTCAGCACAGTGAGTTTCAGGCTATCCAGGACTACATTATTAGACCTTGTTCCTATCTCCTCTATGAAAGTGTGATGGGCAATGGAAGGGCTAGTGAATTGCCAGGAGTGTTCTCGTGCATTCTGACAGACATTGGTTTCCCAAAGGCTTAGTTATTGACAGGTGGGCCAAAGGACACATAGACATAGAATAAACTGGAGGACTAGAATTTCTTCTCAGGAAAAGAGGGCCCAGGTGCTGGGCATATTGCCAGCTGCCAGCTTCAGAGATCAGCTCTTGCTAGGAATACCCATCAATCTTTGGCTAAAGACAGGAGCCTTACCCAAGGATACCTAATAACTGGTCTGTAAAGCCAAGTTGCTTCACTCAAACTCAGTACGCCCTGCAGGTCCATCTGTGTTCCAGTGGAAGTCATCTGAGACCTAAGAGTACTTACACCATGGCCTATCTTCTACCTCTGCCCAGTCCTGCTTTTCTTCCCTTTGACAACAGGTGTTATATCAAGATCATACTGGATTCAGGGGCTACCCAGCCACAGGTCCGAGAGAAGCTACAGTGCCTAGGAAAGAGCCCCGGATAAGAGCAGGCAGATCTAGAGCGCAGGGATCCGATGGAATGAGCAGATGGAGAACACCGGAGTGGTCCCACCACAGGGAAGGTTTGTCACTTCTCAGTAGGGAGTTGTCTTCATGCAAGAGAAGCCTCGGGTCTGAAGAACTGTGGTTCTGAGGAAAGTTACTAAGCTACTCTGACATCCGTCCTGCTACCTGACAATGCTGTCCACAAGAAATCCATCGTCTATCCCTCTTCTGCACCTTATTAAGTGGCTTCCATCTTGGTATGGTCAGTATCTTCCTGCATTGCTACTAGTTTATGAGTCCAGGACTTCACCCACAGGTCTTTAATACAAGTACTTCAACCTCTGCGATGGGTTTTCCCAGAGCGTCTGAGTTCCCATTACTAGACTATTTTCTTTGGATTCGAAATCCCTGTAAAAACACATTGTACTGCAAACGACCGTAAGGTAATATATCAAACTAAAGTCATTACAGTGCATATTACTTGGCAGAAATGGGAGAAGGGAGCTAAATGCTGAGATGGGGGACACTGTAAGAAAGTTCTAGGTGGGATAGTGATCACCACAAGAGAGGCTGGTCAAGGGAGCAACATGCAGGTTGTTCCCAGAATAAAGGATAAAAATCACTCAAAGGTAAAGGCAGCTACATCTAGCTCTTTGTTTCCCAGTGGAGTCAAAAGCTGACAGGACCCTTATCAGGGTTTTCAACACTGCAGGGTGTGCCTGTGATCTGCCTTGGTCTCTATGAGAGCCAAAAGATGCTGGGATTGGGGTGGGTGGAGCTGGGGCCAGAACAGTTTGCATTCATAACAGTATTACATAGAAGACTCCAGAGTTGCTATGGCAACTGTTACATACAGTCAGGGCAGAATTTCAGATCATTTTTTATTCTCTTCAATGCGGAATCCATCAAAATAACTGTTCCAATTCCTTGGCCTTCTTCTAGGAACCACTGCTTGTCCATATCCAAGGGAGTTGGCAGCCCTGTCAGCACATGGCCACTCATATAAACACCCATTACACATGAAAAAGTGTATCCAGGCTTCATTAGCTGCTGGGGACTGAGCCCTGAGCCAGGGGTCACCCTCCTCCCATATCTATATGATAATTAATCTCCATTGTCAACTTGATTGGATTTAACATCATCATGGAAATATAATGCCCAATGTGTCTATGAGAGAGTTTCCAGAAAGGTTTAACTGAGCAAGGAAGACACAACCTGAATATAAGATCCCAGAAGGAGCAAAAAAGAAAAAGTGAGTTGAACATCAGCATCCATCTCTCTCATCCATGCCCAGCGGCATGACCCTCCTGCTTCCATAACCTCCATTGCTATCAAGAAATGGACTGTCAGAGTGAGACGGAATAAACCTCTACTTCCTCAAGTTGCTTTTGTCAGAACAATGAGAAAAGTTCCTAACACAGAAAATTGGTGACTAAAGTGGACCCATTGTTGTGATATAACCACAGGTCTTCAGAGCTCTGGAACTGTTTGCATGAGGAATGTGGAAGAGTTTGGAAGTTCTGACTCGAAAAGCCTAGAAAGCTGTAAGCAGAATCTACTGGGCCAGTCTGGTGGGAATGTGGGGGAATCAGATACCCAGAGAAATATGAAAGAGATCATGGCTCATGGAGGTGCAAAGATGAACAAGGAATCCACTTGGCACTGGGCTAGAGGTCATTTACCACCATTCTGGCAAAGAGCCTGGCTGAATTCTTCCTATAAAAGCATGAGTGAGGCTGATTTCAGAAGTAATGGACTGAACTGTTGGTTAGAGGAATCTCAAGATAGGATGTGTTGTGGCTACTGCACACTGCTTGGATCCAGTTCTACAGTGAGAGACAACAAACAGGCCCCAAATATAGGAAAATGTGAATTCGAAGGTGCAGACCAAGGGGATGTGAAGTACTTTGTTAAAGGGATTAGCCCCATTAAAGAAGAACTTAGTGGTAAGAACTGAGGCAATAAGAAAGGTGTCCTGAGGACAGAGCTCCCATCCATAGAAGGTTCCAACTACAGAAAAATATTAATTCATTCAAAAGAAGAGGCTCAGCCATAAATGCTGAAGAAGTTCCTGATTGAAGGCAATTGCCTAGTGAAGTGTTTCCTCAGTTTCAGCTGTGAAGATAAACTGACCACTACAGCTGTGGTCCAAAGGGCCAGGCTACATCTTGAGCTGTCAGCAAACCCCCAACAGCATCTACACGGCATTGGTTTTCCATGTATGAGATATGCAACAGTATGAGGGTCTTACACCAAGATTCCAGAGAGCCACCGTGTGTGTGTGTGTGTGTGTGTGTGTGTGTGTGTGTTTGTGTGTGGGGGGCAGTGGCAGGGTCAGCATCCCTCCCAGGGGGTCCAGAAGCTACTGCAATGAAGTGTACAGAGTAGGAGCACACTCAAGATGTTGGAAGCGACAGCACCACAGGATAACTGGTAAAGCAAGCTGCAGGCCCAGAGCTGAGTCAGCCCAAGAGGGGATATGTGGGGTGTAAGTGGCAGGATCAGGACAGGACCTGCTAAAGTTCTTTGGAGATCAGATGCCAGACCCAGAGCTGCAGGATTTGGTGCTTTGTCTGCTAGGCTACAGCTTTGCCTTGGTCTGATTTGTCTTTGTTATGCTTCCATTCCTCCCTCTTGGGATGAAAATGTTTACTTTGTATATCTGAACTAGGATACTTATTTTTTTAATAGGTGCTCACAGTTACAAGATTGCCTTGAGTTTCAGAAGAGACTTTAGAACTTTTGAACACTGTTGAGATGGTTTAGACCATGGTACTAATTGGCCTAAATGCATTTGTGTTATGGCGTAAACATGAGCATGTAGGAGCCCAAGGGTGATGTGTTTGGGTGTCAAGTAAACAAAAGGTGGAGATGTCAACTTGTCTGATTTAGGATAATTATGGAAACACGGCTCTTGATATGTCTGTTGAGGGTTTCTTGCAGGGTTTAACTGATCAGAAAGACTTATCCCAGATACAGGCTGCACTGTCCTGAGGGCCAAGGTTCTTCACTGAATAAATGGGAGCCCGAGAGCTAGGCACCAGTGTTCCTCTCTCTGCTTGGGGTTGGGGCTGAAATGTTATCAGAGCTCGTCTCCTATCACCCTCTCCTCCGTGGCGGACTGTATCCCTTCAAACTGAGAGTCCAAATAAGCTCTTCCCTTAAATTGCTTTGTCTGGTATTTGCTGCAGGAACTAGCCACTACCTCCCCCTTTAGATAATGTGCATCTTCCTGAAGCCTGCCTCTGGAATGAGATCTGTTAACTGTGACATTGCCTCTTCTGAGACATGCCAGGGGATCAGCCACACTTAGGGATATTTTGAGATCAACTTCTGACCTTTTAAGCTGTGAACTTCTTGCTCTGACAGGAATGCCCACCATATATATAGATACTTGGCTTAGGATGTGGTTATGTCTCATTAAGCCCCTTTATAAACTGAAAATACACTGGTTTAAAAAAGAATTTAGTAAATATGACCTCTCAAACATTATAGCATAGCCCAGTCCTTAAAAATTCTCAGAATATTTACCCCATAGAAGCTTACAGATGGCAAAACCATATTGGTTATCTCATGGATACTTATTAATGGATATTTTGTAAATACACTGAGCACAAAAACACAAAATGTAATATACCCAAAAGGCTAGCAACAAGGAACATTATAGAGTATGTCTTGTTCACTACTGAGATCACATGTGATCTAGGAGCTGTGGTTCACTGTGGCAGCCAGCATCATTGGGCACATTAAACCACATATGAACCCAGGGAAAGATCAATACACAAAATCTGAAGTTCTTCTGAACACATACTGATTTATCACCACCATTAAGGGAAAATGTCTCAAATAAAGCCCCCGTGTGTCAGGGGCCACATATATGAAACTTCAGGCAAAGCATTTGAGAGAAATGTAAGGGAATTAGTTTATGAGGGTCTGGGAATTACATAGATCCCTGCTAGACAGACAGATGGGGAAGATGGCAGATAGATAATAAAGATGGAGAACTTTCAGTTTCTTCTTCACCTTCCTGTCTGAGATGAGACAAGGCCTACTAGCCTGAGACAATGGCCTGGTAGGCATTTCTCATAAAGAGGACACATCTGCCAGCAGATGCTTTGGACAAGTCCAAGGCCAGACTAGGCCAGGGTTATCCAAACGTGTAGGCCTATCAGCTTCCCTGTCTTTGTTCATATTGACCAAATTAAGACCCCAATTCCAGCCACAAAGACTCTTAAAACCCCTAGCCTCAAGGAGGGACTACACTTTGGCTTCATGGGTCCCCCTCTTTGCAGAAGCCCCTTTTCTGTGTGCCTTGCTGTGTCTGTGTCCCTTTTCACCATTAATAGAAGCAGGTTTTCATCTGTTGATTCTGTCTAAAGTGTCCTTGCTGCAACCTCTTGTGCTTGAGACTTCTAATTCTTTAACTAGCAGAGAAAACACTCATTACAGATCCCCAGATGGTAACAATGGCATTTTTGAGAGGTTAATATTCATCCTCAAAGCTGTAGGTCAAAGAATCACTTCAAGTGCTCCCTTACTGTCAAGGCTTAGAGCTGTCTCCATTTTGATCATAGATTTTAAAACAAAAAAACAAACAAACAAACTCCCAGGTAGCTTCTGGGGGGAGGGAATGGCAGTTTTTTTTAAAGGGGGTAGCCCCTGGTAGGTCAACCAGGATCCAGTGGGTGGCCCTATACCCATGACTATATGGTGGCACATATTGAGTTGGGACAAGAAGTTAAGTGGGCTGGGGAATAGAGAGCAGATCTGGGAGAAATTAGGGGAAAGGGTGAGAGTTTAGTATGTTAGAAAAAAAAGGAAAGGAAGAAAAGAAAGGAAAAGGAGAGAGACAGACAGACAGACATCAGAGCTAGTGGTGTACTCAGAGGTGGAATGATTGCCAGCTAGTGTGTATGAAGCCTTGGGTAACTTACCCATTACTGCAAAGCAACAATTTTCTCCCAAAATAACTGGCTGAGGGGTGCATTTTTAATTCTGGGGATGATTTGAGTGTCTCTAGTTCTCTAGAAGCAAAGCCTGCTCCATCTGTACACAGTAGGGTAAGCAATTGGGCTGATGTGGAAAGAAGTAATTTCAGTACTTATTCTACCCAGGAATCATGGTGGGACATTTATTTGTGAATTATTTTCTACACAATTTTCATTCAGAAAATATCATTTTATTTTAAGATAGGCTTTCAAAGATTTTGAAAAATTATGTTTTAAAAAGTATGTGTCTATGTATGGTATGTCACGTGAATGCAGGTTCCTTAGGACACCAGAAGAGGGTATCAGATGCTGTGGAGCTGGAGTCACAAGTGGTTGTGACTAATCAGTGTAGGAATTGGGCATCAGCCCCCATCTTCTGTAAAAACAATACATACTTTCAACTGCTGAGCCATCTCTCAAAAATCAGCATTTTAAGTAAAATTTATACTTGTAAGTCTAGAGAGATGCTCAGCAGGTAAGGGTGCTTACTGTTCTTGCAGAGGACCAGAGTTCAGTTCCTAGTATCCACATGGGGTGGTTCACAATGGCCTCTAACTCTTGGTCTGTCAACTCTGATGCTCTCATCTTGCTTCCATGGCACCAGCACACTAAGCATGTTCACACACAAATATGCATACATAAAACCAAGTGAACAAACAATAAAAATAAATCCTCATAAAGGAGCTACATATGACCATATGCACCTGTAGCCTCAGGGCAAGGAGTAGGAGGTGTGGAGACTTGGGGATGACCAAGGCTTGCTGGTCAACCTAAATGGATAACAGTGAATTCCCAGTTCAGTAAAAGACTCCTTCATAGGGAAAGAGTCAGGTATTCAGATGATACCTGAAGTCTTACTGTGGCCTCTACACAGGGGCACATGGGTGCAAGCACCTACACACACAGGTGCATACACACGTGTATTGTATAAATCCTAGTTGGGTTTATAATAAAAACCCAGAGCTAGATATTGGGGCAAATGCTAAAGGATCACAGAGACAGAGGAGCAAACCACAGCCACATCTCACCTAGTCAACTCCTCAGGCCAAAAGGGGTAGATCCTGTCTCCATGAGTCCTCAGATTGAATAGGGAAGCAAAGAACCACAAGGGGCAAACTCTGTCTCCTCCTAATTTAGATTTCTTTCTCTGCCCAGCATATCACTTCTTGTCTTGAATCTCCTAGTGCTTGGATTAAAGGTGTGTCCCACCACCTCCTGGCTGTGTCTGTCCTGGAATGGATCAATCTTATGTAGCTCAGTGTGGCCTTGAACTCACAGAGATCCAGGTAGATCTCTGCCTCTACTTCCCACGTGCTAGGATTAAAAGTGTGTGTTACCACTGCCTGACCTCTACCAATTCCGTGGCTGACTCCATCTTCTGATCTTTGGGCAAACATTTCTTTAGAGCCTACACAATATATCACCATGCACACACATGCACACAAACATACACCATGCTCAACAAATGTGTGCATGCACACACACACACACACATACACACACACAGATTTTTTTTTAAATTTTAGAAGCTTCCCCTGCTTCTACATTAGTTTGATAGTTTGTTTTCTACTTGCATTAAGAGAAATTAAGTTTAAAGCCAAAGATGGCTTAATTATCTTGTCTGCCTGCTAACAGTGATCAGTCTAGGCCGTCTTTTGAAACATAGTTTTTCTTTTCATCATGAGTGTGTACTCTTAGAAAATGACTACTAATTAGGTCACAACCGCTCAGTGTCCTGGCTGATGCAGGGAAGGGGAAGTTTGGAACTGTTGCTGTAAACATGGCAGATCCAAACTCTCCCAGCACTCTCCCCTCTGCAGATCCAATGGCTCTTGCTATGGATAATTTTTCCCTTGAATACTTATCATTAGATTGTTTTCATATGACATATTTTGTTCATGCTTTCCCCCTGCCACTCCTCTATAGCCCTCCCTACCTCCCTATCCATCCAACTTCATCCTCTCTCTTTCTCTCTCTCAAAACAAACAAGTGCCCCAAGAATGAAGATCAAAGCAATCAAACAAAAAACAAATACAACAAAAATTACCAAAATAAAACAAAAAGCACACACAGAAAAGCATGGAGTCCATTCTGTGCTGGCCAACTCCTCCTGGACATGAGGCCCCTGCCTGGAGTGTGATGGATTTGCCCAGTGCCCTCCATTGGAGAAAGCTGATTTCCTCTTTCCTGGCAGTTATTAACTGCATATATCTCCTGGTTTAGTGTTGGGATTATGCCTACTTCCTCCTCCTAGTGCTGAGATTTCATCTGGCTTGAACCTGTGCAGGAACCTGTGTCATAGTCATTGTGAATTCATATGTGGATTGGTCCTATTATGTCTGGAAGACACCGTTTCCTTGATATCATCCACTACCTCTGGTTCTTAGAATCTTTCCATCTTTTCTTCTGGATAGATTCCCTAAGCCTTGAGGGGAGCAAGTCAACCTAGACATTCTGTTTAGTGATGAGTGCTTCAAAGACTTTCACTCTCTGCTCATTGTCCAGTTGTGGGTCTCTGTATTAACTGCAATTTCTCAGATGTGGGTTAAGTGATGCTGTAATCTGCATTCTAGCCCAGTGTGGCAGCTGTTGGTCCTCAGGACAGAATGGTTTTGTGGGTCAGTGAGAGTCACAAATGAATGGGGATGTCCTCAAAGAAAGGGCTGAAATAGACAGTGAAGGAAAACTAGAGGGCCTGGGTCCAAGAGGCCAAACCCAAAGGGATGGAGGCGGACTGGAAGAAGGCTATGGGAATTTTAAAACAACCCAGGCTGCCTTCCATCTGTGGCTAAGATTTGCTTGTGCAGCACACTTTACTTGCTTATTTGCGTATTTATTCATTTATTTTTTATAAGCAGCTTTTCCTTTGGGGTTGTAAAGTAGTCAATATTTGGTAAACTCAAAATTAAATTAATCTTCCTGCCCACCCCAACCCCATAGCATTGAGTTTCCTTAAAATGGCAGAAAGGACTAAATATTTTGGCCTAGTTTGAGATCTTCAGACCCAGGAGGCAGAGTGGCACATTTCCAACCTAGTGACAGGTTTACTGCTGGGCTAATGGATTCATTTGCCAGGAGTACCTTGACACTTTTGGAAAATGAATGCATTGTTTAAAACTATTACTCACTTCTTTCTCTTCTGTATTTGCTGATCTTTGTATTTATATGTAAGCTTTTCTACATAAGGATTCCTCTGAGACCTGACATCTAATCTCCTACAGAGTTTCAAAAATACAGGACATGTCTTACATGATATCAGCTATATAGCAGAAAATGGGTATTAAGAAGTCATGTTGCAGGGTTGGAGAGGTGGCTCAGTAGTTAGGAGCCTTGGCCTAGTCCTCCAGAGGACCTGAGTTCAATTCCCAACACCCATATGGCAGCTTACAGCTGTCTGTAACTCCAGATCTAGGGGATCTGACACCCTCACACAGACATATGCAGATAAAACACCAAAGCATGCAAAAAAAAAAAAAAGACAATAAATATGGGAAAACATTTGGACATAGAAGGAAGTTGGGAACAGTAATGGCTGTAGTTTTCCACAATGTTGGTAGCCCTTAGTAAAATGGTTAGTCTTCTAATTTGGTAATTTCTAGGTTCTTTGGTTTGAAAACAATATAAATGAGGGGTGGGGGAGGGAGAGAGAGATAACGACAGGAAACCATGAAAATTCAACTATATAACAACATAAAGTGAGCAGGATAGGACTCCGTATGTACTGTGCAGCCAAGAGAGGCTAGCTTCTTTTCATGAACGGTGAGGAGGCTCGAGAAGAGACAAGAGATACAGTCCTTAGTCCACAGTCTAAAGACTTAGTTAGTTTCTAAGTGAGCATTTCTTCCCTAAAGGAACTTACAATGTTTGAAAGATAATGTATGTATCTCAAAGAAAAGTGTACACACACACACACACACACACACACACACACACACACACACACACTTCTGTGTGAAGGACAAACAATCTATTATTCTAGGTAGTTTACTGACCTTCTAAAGCTGAAAGTTATGCTACATGGTTAAAAATGTGCTGTATTCTTTCAAGATTAGTAGGAAAACCTCTGACCTATTTCCTCATAACTGTATAAGTGTCTCTGCCTAGACTCTTACAAGAAACCTATTAATAGTTATACTGAATAAAGAGCCTATCATATTTCAGAGATTTGAGTGGAAGAAAATGTCCCCCAAATGAAGAAGCATCTAGGAATGATGCTCTTGGCCTCTTGATAGGGGTTTAAGGTTTAAAACTTAAAACTTAGACTCACTTTTCTAAAGCCAGGCTCTCATTTGCCTGTTTATTATTTGTGTGTATACACAAAAGGTAATGTGCACGTACGGTGTATGTGTATTATGTGTGTTTGAAGTGTATGGGAGCACATGCATGTGCACACCTGTGGAGGCCCGAGGTTGTGGGGATTCTTTCCTACTACACTTTCACCTTATACATCGAGGCAGGGTCTCTCAGTCAAACCCAGAGCTTGCTGAGATGGCAAGTCTTGCTAGCCAGCTTGCTTTGGGGATCCTTTGTCTTTGCCTTCTGAATCACACGTTCTGACATGTACATGGGTTTCTGGGGGCTTTGAATGTCCATCTTCCCAGTTGTGTGACAAGTACTTTAACTGGTGAGCTATTTCTCAAGTTACTTCACCTTGTTTGTTGAGACAGAATCTCCTACTGAACCTGAGGCAGATCTTTTGAGTTAGACTGGCTGGCCAATGACCTCCAGGGCTGAGGTCTTAGGCATCGCAGCCATGCTTGATTTTAACACAGGTGTTTGAGAATCCAAACTCGGGTCTGTGTTTGCACAGCAGACATTCTCACCTACCGAGCCATCTTCCTAGCTCAGAAATATTTCTTATAAAGTCTCTGTTAGGAGAATTTAGCTGAGAAGCAAAGATGTAACAGCAAAATATGTGGTCAGTGTGTCTAGAATTTTGTAAAGTGAACATCTTAAGTTGTTTTGTGAAAAAAGAAACAAATGATCAGTGTCTCTGAAGAAAAATGATGAGTGGGCCAGGGACATAGCTTAGTGCCTGCTGAATGGGTACAAGACCTTGGGTTCAGTGCTCATCACTTGAGAAAAAATGAACATCACTACCAACACAAGATTAGATTTCAATCAAGAAAGATCATCAGAGATTCAAATTACCTTCTTAAATTGGACCATTTAAAAAGCCCATTTTAAGTACTTATACCAAACAATGATTAATCTCAAAAGGGAAAAATCTTCTTGCCTCCAAATCAGCATGATGTATTTAAAAAAAATCAAGTGTCCCTATTCAAATCACCACTTCTCAAATAAGTTTCTCCAGTGTTTGAATTATCACTCTTGTTATAGAAAAATTAATTTGTAATTAAATATTTAGGGGAATGGGAAAGAAGTATTTTTTTTTCATAAACTGAGATTATATGAAGATTCTTTGAAATTGTGAGGCAGAGAGAGTAGTAGTGTGCATCTCCACCTCAAGTGTGGAATCGTTCACATGAGCTCATGGTGCAACTCCAAGTTCAGGATGGCACCAAATAGTCTCCTCATCTGGAGAAACCTGGTGGGATGGGCTTGCAGTCTGGACACAACACTGCGCCCGAGGCTGTCACATGGAACCAGCTCTCACTACTGGACATCTTGTTGTTTCTATGGTTTACCAAGGAGTTATGAAATCTGGAACAAATCCAAATTTTCAAAACTGCTATAGATTAAAAGCAGCCAGTATTCCATGAACTCTAATGCATTGCTACAGCTCTTACCATGTTTCTATCAGTAAGAGGGAAGGAATTAAAATCATTAACAATCTTCCTTGAATTTGAGGTCAATAATACACTGTTTGCAGAATTAACAATTTAGAAATCACAATCACTTCCACATGTCCCAAGTAGCATACTTTACAAAAGAGGAAAACAAATAAACAAAACCATCTCCCCCATCACTAATACCCTCTCCCCATAACATAAAACAGAAACAAAATATTTCAGGGCTTCTTGAAACTCCTCAAATATGTGGTAAACTGGAACATGCTGGGTTGCTGTATCCTTTGGCTTTCTGGGGAAAGCTCTTATCCACCCCAGTCCACCAGACACTTACATCATATCCACTGTTGCGGATTCCACGTCGGGGTCTTTCTCGTGTGACCAGAAGGTCCATCTCGGTTTCTCCTGGGCTTGGGCTATTCAGAGACTGTCGGCTTCGGTAGACAGAGTTCTTCATCTGTTGCCTGAAGGAAATCCAGCAACTGTTATGATGCAGCAAATGTCCTGACAGATGGAATTCTCCACCGATCCAAACCTCCAGGCAACCAGTGGAGGGTTTGGATTGGCCTCAGAATCCCAGAACTGATGGTACTCAGTCCTTGTCTGTCAGAGGAAGGGGGAACAAGGTACCCTACCCCCCCTGAGCTGCCCAAGATGCTCTAACTATTTAGCTGAATTATATGTTCCTTCATATCAAATTAGGCAACTCCAATCAATTGGGGCAGTGCAACCTCATCTAAAATTCTGCTGATGGCAAGGCCAGGGGTTCTCTGTCGACCCTCGAGGACAGCTAACATTGCAGAACTGACTTGCCTTTGCTTACTTTGTTGACTCAGCAGCCTCTTGTTCCTTTTTTCGTCTTTTAGATTTCAGGCATGAACTCCTACAATATATCAGTAAATGAAGCCTATAGAGAATAGGCCACATTTAATGCTATGATCGTTAATTGATTTCTTTTCTACAATTACCATGTAGGTTCTCTTCTTGGCAAAGACAATAAACCTGGAGGCAACTTGGGGCCTATTCAGCTAGCCAGACCAACCAGTCACCAACAATTTCTAAAAATTAATTAATTAATTAACTAATTAATTAATTAATTTTAACCAAGTACCTAGTATGTGCTAAGTACCTGTAAACTGAGGATCCATGGCACTGGTACTTCTATTGTTTGTATCCCAATGGGGGAGACAAGCTGGCATTCAGAGTAATTCATGTTATTAATAAAAATAAGAAGGTCATACAGGCCTTTAATCCTAGCACTTGGGAGGCAAAGGCAGGCAGATCTCAGTGAGTTCAAGGCCAGCCTGGCCTACAAAATGAGTTCTAGGACAGCAAGGACTGTACATAGAGAAACTCTATTTCTAAAAGAAACAAAAAATAAGGATTGGGGAGTTGGCTTACATAGTAAAGTGTTTATCTTGCAAATACGAGGACCTATGTACAAGAATATACAATATACACAATATACAATAATAATTATGATGATAATAATAATAATGAAGCTAGGTGTGGTGAACCACACTTAAAATCCCAGAACTGGGAAGGCAGAGACAGGCTAGCCTACTTGACAAGGGCAATGAGAGACCTTGTTTTAACAAACAGTGGGTAAATACGGAAAGCAGATACCCAAGGGCATACAAGCTCGTAAACACACACACACACACACACACATACACACACACACACACACTCATTAATTTTAATTTTTAGTTAATTACTAATAAAATTTCTTTTACATAGCTTTCACTGTTCCTCCTCCCTCCTCTCCTCCTGTTCCCCCACCTTCCTCCCACCTCAGCCCCCATCTACTTCTTAAAGGAGGTAAGGCCTTCCTTGAGTAGTCAGCACAGGCAACCATACTGAGTTAAGGCAGGACCTATTCCCTCCTCCTTGTATCAAGGCTGAGCAAGGCATTCCCATAGGGAGTGGGCTGCAAAATGCCAGTTGATGTAACTAGCCCACTAACAGCTTGATCAATGCAATTGTCACCCTCATTAGAGAGCCTAGTTCCATCCCCAGGAAGGATCTCCAGCTGTCAGTCCAGAGTCTGAGGGCTCCCATTATCTTGGGTCAGTTGACCCTGTGTTTCTCTCCATTGTGCTCTTGATTCCCCTCTCCCCCACTGCTCCTGTGGGGATATTTTCAAATATAATAAAAACAGTCTGAGATATCAGAGGGATCTACCCACAGTCAGTCTAGGAGGATCAGGCAGTGGTAACTCACACCTTTAATCCCAGCACAGGGAGTATCCTGGGAGTGGTGACCTATGCCCTTAGTCCAATCTGAGTTTGAGGTCATCTTAGTTTACAGAAGGAGTTCCAGGCTCCCAGGCAGGCAGTGGTGGTGCCATGCCTTATCTGAGCAAAGAAAGTATTTAAGGCAGGCATAGGCAGAAAAAGCCAAAGGAAGACATGGGACCAATGAGTGCAGATCAACAAGGGATAGACAAGGTAACTTTATGTCCTCGGGAAATACCCCAAGGGGGCTTTCGAAAGCCCCCATCTCAAATTCAATCCAGTCTTACCCTGCCATTGTGGAGGAAACAACTTCCCAGAACAATTTAAAAAATTAAAACCTATTCTAAAAAGACATACTATACTGAATGATAGAAAATCTACAAAAAAGAAAAAAATTCAGGAAAAATTATAAAGTGAATATTTTGGCAAGCTTCTATCAATGAACAAAGGCCAAAATTAAAAGTACAAATAAATGATGTTATTATTGAAGGCTTATTGGACACAGGGACAGATGTATCAATAATTTCACCAGAGTCATGGCATCCAAGTTGGCCCCTTCAGGAGGTAAATGTTCAGTTTTTGGATATTGGGTCGATATCCCAGGTAAAACAGAGTGCAAGATGGCTTGAGTGTATAGGACCAGAAGGGCAAAGAGGAATATTAAAGCCATATGTGGCTGACATTGCTATAAATTTATGGGGATGAGACTATAACAATGGAACACACAAATTAATATTTGTCCAAACACAGAAATAAGCCATAAACTAGCACATGGTTCCAGAAAAAAAAAAAAAAACATTAGAAGGTATTATGAGAAACAGTCACAGACCATTCAGGTTATAGAGAAACAAGGCAAAACAGCTGCTGATCTTTCAAAAACACCACAGCATTACCTCTAAAATGGCTAACAGAGAAGCCTATATGGGTTCATCAATGGCCTCTAACAAAAGAGAAACTGCAGGTCTTAGAGCAGCTGGTACAGGCGCAGTTAAATGCTCAGCATATAGAAGAATCAACCAGCCCTTGGACTTCTCCTGTATTTTGTTATTAAAAAGAAATCTGGAAAGTGTAGAATGGTAACAGACCTAAGGGCAATAAACAAGGTGATCCAGCCAATGGGCTCTCTACAGTCTGGGATTCCTTTGCTTTCTCTGTTACCTAAAGAATGGCCTATTATAGTTATTGATTTAAAAGACTGTTTACTCACAATACCTCTACAAGAGCAAGACAAAGAAAAATTCGCCTTTACAGTGCCCACTTATAATAATTTT
This sequence comes from Phyllotis vaccarum, assembly GCA_033318265.1. Lineage (NCBI taxonomy): Eukaryota > Metazoa > Chordata > Mammalia > Rodentia > Cricetidae > Phyllotis > Phyllotis vaccarum. The sequence goes on from JARWLC010000001.1 coordinate 133,154,660, forward strand.
CAGCTGTAAAGAGATACCAGTGAAGTGTACTCCCTCAAGGAATGCTGAATAGTCCTACTCTGTGCCAGTATTTTGCACAAAAGCCAGTAGAACAAATACATAACAAATTCCCACAATCTATAACTTATCATTACATGGATTACATCTTGTTGGCCGATTCAAATATTGATACCTTAGAAAAAATTTTTGAAGAAGTGAAAAATTTTTGCCTGCTTGGGGATTACAAATTGCCCCAGAAAAAATACAAAGAGGGGATTCCATTAATTATTTAGGCTACAAAATAGGCCAACAAAAACTCAGACCCCAAAAGATACAAATCAGGAGAGATAGATTGAAGACACTTAATGATTTTCAAAGACTACTAGAAGACATTGCCAATTTACAACCCACTATTGGAATTAAAAATGGTGAACTGGACAATTTGTTCAAAACCTTAAATGGTGACAAGGACTTAAATAGTCTGAGAGAATTGTCACCTGAAGCTGATAAAGAATTGGCTTTGGTGGAAAAGAAAAAGTCTGGATCCACACGATCCATGTGTGCATCCTGCATTCTAGTTATCTTGCCCTCTAAGCATTCTCCTACAGGAATTTTAATGCAAAGGGAAAATATTATATTGGAATGGATATTTCTTCCACATAAACCAAGTAAGAAATTAAAGACATATGTGGAAAAGATTTCTGAACTTATTTTTAAAGGAAAATTAAGACTTTGTCAATTGACAGGAACGAACCCAGCAGAAATTGTTGTACCTTTAGCTAATGAAGTAATTGACCAATTATGGATAGAGAGTGAACCTTGGCAAAGAGCCTGCAGTAAATTTTTGGGGAGATATTAGCAACAAATATCCTCAAAGCAAAGGAATTGGATTTCTAAAGAAAACTAATTGGATTCTACCTCGTATTGTACGTGATAAACCAATTTCTGGAGCCCCTACATTATATACTGACGCAAACAAACCAAGAAAGGCAGGTTACAAATCAGAATATATAAGTAAAGTGGCTCAAAGCCCATATAATTCTGTTCAAAAGTCAGAATTATATGCTATCGTGATGGTATTAATGGACTTTACCAAACCTCTTAACATAGTCACTGACTCTCAGTATGCAGAAAGAGTTGTTCTACACATTGAATTGTCTGATTTTATTAATGATGAATCAGAATTAACTTCATTATTTATTCAGTTACAAGAAATAATCAGAACTAGAAATCATCCCTTCTATATAACACATACTTGATCCCATACGGGCCTGCCGGGTCCTTTAGCACAAGGTAATGATAAAATTGATAAATTATTAATAGGAAATGTGATAGAGGCATCAGAGTTTCATAAAAAGCATTACGTCAATAGCAAAGGATTTTTTTTAAAAAAAGATTTCTCTTATCACCTGGCAACAACACAAAGAAATTGTAAAAAGGTGTCCCACCTGCTCTTTTTATAACCAAACTCCATTGCCATCAGAAAGTAATCCTAAAGGTATACATAGGAATGAAATCTGGCAGATGGATGTATTTCATTTTACAGATTTGGGGAAATTATGATATGTCCATCATACAATAGATAGGTTTTCAGGATTTCAATGGGCAACTGCTGTAAGTTCAGAAAATGCTGATTCTGTAATCACACATTTGCTAGAAGTTATGGCCATCATGGAAATTCCTGTACAGATTAAGACTGACAATGCTCTGGCATAGGTCTCTAGTAAAATGAAACAATTTTTTTGCTTATTATAATATAAAGCATATTACATGAATACCACATAATCCTACAGGGCAAGCAATCATAGGGAGATCAAATCAAACTCTAAAGGATATGCTAAATAAACAGAAAGGAATAACAAAGACCCCCCAGAGATAGACTACATAATGCTTTATTAATTTTGAATTTTCTCAGTGCTAATGAGAAAGGAACAACAGCTGCTGAAAGGCATTGGACTATAGAAAAAACAGCTGAACTAAATCAGCCTGTTTACGTCAAAGATGTACTAACTTCTGAATGGAAGCCAGGATATGTGCTATGTTGGGGAAGGGGTTTTGCTTTTGTTTCCACAGGTGAAGAGAAGTTATGGATACCATCAAAATTAATAAAGACTTGATTTGAACCTGAGACACTTCATGAAAATAAGAATTGATTATCCACCCATATTACAATTCTTTAAGTTGTAAGACAAAACAAAGTGTTGGGGCAGGTTTTTGTTTTTGTCTTTACAGGAAGCTGGAAATACCCATCTTCAAGAAGTTAAAAGACCTTGGACATCTGGATATCTAAAGCAAAAGGGAGGCTATCCAGAAAAATTTACAAGCAAAAGAATATTGTAACTATTGGTACCAGTATACACTATAGGGTAAAATCTCATTGCTTAACCTCTACAATTTTTTTTGTACATTGAAGTCCCAGTTTAATTATAATTTAAAGTTGGCTTTAGAGTTTAAGTGTGGCTCTCTCTTCTAAACTCAAGAATATTTGTTAAAGGAAAATACATAATCTCTGTGTTATATCAGAGAAGCCACCTGATATGGGACAGAAGAATAACAAAAAATAAGGGACTATTCTATTGTTACTAATCCTATGCTAAAAAAATACTTATATATTTAGCTTCCTGTACATTGTGTTGGATTTTAGTCTCTTATCATTTTTCTGCAGTGATCCATGACAATGCCTAATTGCAAAGTTGAAGCATCCAAAAGGAAGATGGGGCCTCACAATGATGATTTCACATGGACTCTGACAAAGCCACTAGGCTAAAAAACACCAACCAAAGATCAGATTTGGTCTACAAACTTCTCAGGACAATTTTGAGGCAGCTCGCTGAGATGAACCAGCTTCACAGCCTACTATAGCCAGGACTTGAGACAAGTCATACACTTTCCTGTTATGCAGAGACTGGACAACAAATGATACAGCTACTTATTTCAGGAATTGACAATTAGCAAACTTTCCTTTTCAGGATCCCCTAAAGATGTCATTGCCCCCAGACAGCAGGAAGTAAATTTAAGAACATTGCACCCACATTCCCAAGAGGTGGGGTGGGTGATTTTTGGTCGTTCATTGGGTTATGGATGATTGTCATTGTTTAGGTTAATTGGTTAAAATTTGTTAATGGTTATGGTTAGAAAAAAGCTAAACAGGAATGATTAGAGTCAAGATTTGTGTTAAAAAATAGAAAGAAAAAGGAGATACAGATATATAGGATATAAGGATAGATTATTGAATCTTCTTTTAAAAGGATTTACTAGGTTTAAATATTTTACATTGTATTAGATTTTTGTATATTGTATACAAATTGTGTATATTGAGATTAATTGTGTTACTGTAGAAATATCTCTATGCTTGTTCAAGGTATTATACTTATTCAGCTCATCTAACAATGTAATACAAGTTGCTAGTCCATGAAAGTTTTTATTACCAACTAATTAGAATATAAAGCAATGTAAGTTAGTAGTTAGACATTATATTTAAACATAGTCATATCAGATATGTTTTCAAGATCAAACAAATATAATTTAGATGAACAGGTCATCTTCAAACACTTCAGAGATCCATAGAATATGGCATTTAAAATATTTTAAGGACTTAGACTTTTCTGGACAGTGAGACAGGTCTGCTCCTGGCAGCACCAATCTACTTCAAGAAAAATATGGGCATTGAAGAAACTCCAAATGGAGTCTATTTTCTTTGTGGCAACAGTTAGCCACTGGTCAAGAAACTGTTCTTGTATTGACTGCTTGACAGTATGCTATTTAAACTGGACAGGCAAGTTCACTAGGAAAGTGACCTCTGAACTTTGACAGAACAAGCCGAGATGGTCCTTCAGGTTCCTGCTTTTCAGAGAAAACTGTCAGATATTCTTCAGGACACAAGGAGAAGAGACTGATGAAGTATACCAGAATGGGCAGAGAAGATTTCCTGCTTCACTGAAATGAAAAGAGACTCTGGGCCTTTAGGCTGAAGATGAATGCCCCACCTTTATAAAGGAACTTTGGGTGACTGTCCAGGCAGATAGGTGTCATCTATGTCATTTCTAGATTTTGGAAGTTGCTTGCACTTCCTGTTTACTTGGGTAAATATTATTTACTTCTTGGGTCTCTGAGGTAGTTGAAGATGAGATAGTTATAGTTTTCTAGCAATAATTTTAGAAAAGAAACTTTGAAGTTAAAGTGTATAAGTTTAAGAGACATCAAAATAATAGTTTTTAGTTAGTAATACAAGTTAGATAGAAAGTGAATTAGGTATAATTCTTTGGAATCATCAAAATAGGATAATTAATGAAATACTTTCTTTGAACTGTCAATTGTTAATGGACTAGACATTACTCATTTATTGTTTGTATATATTGTATATAATTATTGTACCTTTTGTATATGGTTTTTCTTATGTTAGTGATAACCTTTTTTTAAATTTGACACAAAAGGTGATATGTGGGCATATTTTCAAATATAATATGCTACTCTAGATGCTCCTTCTTCTCTTCAACTGAAATCCAGGAGTTTGGTTAAGTGCTTGGCTCTGGTGTCTGCATGTGCTTCCATCGGTCATTGGATGTAGGTTCCGAAGACAATTAGGGTAGTCACCAATCTGACTACAGGGAAAGGCTAGTTCAGACATCCTCTGCAGCATTGCTAGGAGTCTTATCTGGACCTCCTTGTGGGATCCTGTGGAGTTCTCTAGACCCAGATTTCTCCCTAAGTCCATGATGGCTCACTCTGTCAGGATATGTCTCTCATTGCTCACCTCTCTGTCCTTCTCCCCACTAGGCCTTCTCAAACTCTCATTTCCAAGCCCTTCTGTCCCCTCTACAACACCCTCCCAGTTTACCCAGGAGATCTTAACCATTTCTCCTTCAGGGCAATCCATGTATGTTCGTCTTAGGGTCCTCTCCTCTACCTGTCTTCTCTGGGGTTTTGGAATCTAGCCTGTTCATCCTTTGCCATATGTTTACTATCCATTTATGAGTGAGTACATACCATGTTTGTCTTTCTGGTTCCGGGTTACCTCACTCAGGATGATTTTTTTCTAGTTCCATCTATTTGCCTACAAAGTTTATGATGTCATTGTTTTTCACCATTGAATAATATTCCATCACACACACTATTTCATGAACACAATAAGTTGCTTACAGCTTTCAGTCACACACAGTTCAGCAAGAACTTCAAGGCAAGGTTCCACCCTAGCACTTAGCCATGAATATAACAGATGCTCTTAGATCTCCTCCACCACTAGCAGAAACCACACTGACTTCAAGAGAATCTTCTTTTTGCCTTCCTGGTCCCATGATGCTTACCCTCTTGGTAGGTATAGTATGGTGCTTCTTGGTGCCTTCCCTGCAGAGATAGTTACTGACACAGATTGGACCACCACAGAATCATATCCCTACATCCATGTGACTGATAAGGGGGTGGGCACATGACTTAAGTTGGGTCCAGTGAGACCAAGTCTCAGTGTTAAAGCCAGGACAACTAGGAAAGAGGGACTATTTTGGATGTGAGAGACACAAACTTGGGGTTTCCTGCAGCTGGGATTTTGCCATCATGAGGTTTTAGCCTGCCCTCCAAAGAGGCCAGCAATGTGAAAAGAAAGCAAAATCCAAATTAGTATGGTTCTCTAATCTAGCCAAACTAAAGCTTGGGCGTTGCACTAATGCTTGCTCATACAGTCCCCTTTTGTTTAACCAGTTTGTACTGTATTTCCACTGTTAGCAACCAAAGGAATCCTGGTTAATATGACACCTTACAGTCTCACATTATCAGCTGTACCCTCCAGCTGTCTTCAAGTAGAGGCTTCCTTTAGGAAAGGGGCCTGGGCACAGCAGACTGGTGGGGCTGGATATGTTCACAATGACTCATATCTTAAAGAGGATCCTAAAGCATTCAAATTCTTGACTTAATTACAATTTTATTTTTGAAAAAAAGTCATACTTTATATCTATTCAGCTACTGTCAATTAGACCATTAAGAAAAGATTCACTAATAAAAGAAGTGGCAGAATACGCAGGCAGATTTGAGATCGACAGTAGGTTATTTCATAAGTATTAGACATATACTCACGAGGGACATAAATATGTTAAAAGCTTAGACAACAGAGCACCCACTGGTTTATTTTGCTTACAGAGAAATTATTGCATTATGATGGCTAACATTTTTTTCTTTTTTCTTTTTTCTTTTTTTTTAAGCAGTGCTGGGATCGAACCCAGGGTCTCACACATACATACATACATACTAGGTAAGTGTGACCTTGCTGTAGAGCTATCTCCTTAGCTCACTACGCAAATGACTGTTATTTAACCAGTTTCAATGACGAGACTTCCAGTGTGGATATGTGCCTGGTATGTGACTATCTCCTTGGTGATAAATCAGGCTGTCATGTGAAGAGATGTTTATTTTAATCAATGGATTCTATTGCTACATCTGTTCTTATTTTGCTGTAATTTTCTAACACCCCAATATGATTTTTCAATATTTCTGGGTGGGTTATGATGCATTTTACTTAAACCCTTAAGACCTTTTAATGTCCAATAGACTTTAAGAAAGCAGTTCCAACCCATATTTTATGGAACCCTGGGGTTCTGTAGAGAGAGCCTAAGAGCAACTCTGAATAGATCCCTGAATAGGTTACTGTCTTGTGTCAGCCCCATAGATGCACGATCTATAAATTGTGCATAAAAAATTGTTTATTTTCAAGGTGGCTCTGAAAACTACCAGCCAGGAAGTGGGGTGTTAAGAAAAGCATGTATGGAAGCCAACAGAGGTACAATAAAGAGTTGATTCATATTCAGGATACCAGAGGCTCAGACTCACTGGAAAAGTGTGGGGGATGGTATTTTAATTATTATTGCTCAATGGCAAGAGATGCCATTGAAAAGACAATTTATTATACCAACAGAGCTCAAAGAAAGATCCAGGCCACGAGGTGAGGAAGGGTGGGGTACACAGTGACCAGGAAAGTCAGAGGATGGAAAGAAGAGGAAGTTTAGGTGAAAGCCTTTATATTGTGGCTTCTGAGAGATGCAACGGGCAAATCAGGAGAAGCTGGTGTTGGAAGAGCTGGTTTGGATGATTGTGGAAAGCTTCAGAAGCACAAGGATGATCTTTATTTGTCAAACACTTGGCCCTTGGATCATGGTGATCCAGGCAGGTGGATACTGGCCTAGAACAAGTCTCAGGAGGTTATCTAAAGGAGGTGATTGAGGCATGGGTTTCCATCTGAAAATACACTTTCAGGTGTCACTAGGCATTGGGTAATCTTGGCGGAGGTGATGATTTCTCCACCAGCTCCTGGTGTAAGCATCAAACATAAAGCTGGAAATGATAGCTATTACAGCAATGTTACTGACACCCCAGAATCCCTTGCCAGGGGTAGCAATATATCAGTTCTAATCTGTCATCAGCTGAGGATATGCCACACCACATTAGACACACAGCAGTTCTGGCTTCTGAGAAAAATCCCAGAAGAAGGAAGGCCTTACAAAGGCTGCAGACAGCATGCGCAAAGGTTGCTGAGCTGATCAATCCAGCTGCAGACAGCATCTCCCTTAGTCAGGCTGTCCACCTTATGTCACCACAAGAGTGCACAATGTAAAGTAGACTGTTTCAACCAATTTCAGGGGAAAAAAAAAAAAAAGAACTTTGAAAACTATTTTGCAAGATTCACTGACCAGTTCACATTAGAATCTCAGTTCCTGGCACACTAGAGGCTCACAGCAGAGTCTCTGAGGGTTGTGTTGCGAGCAGCAATTAACAATTAACTCCAGCCCATGACAACAGATGAACAGCAGGCAGCTTTCTGGAGACACAGCCCTGAGAGCAACAAGCTCTGACTTCCTCCCTTTTCTGTTCAGCTTCTCCACTATCCCATCTCCTGTCTTTCCAGCTCATCTAGCTCATGGCTATCTTCTTCCTTAAGTACTGAACATTTCAATGGATTTTTAAACCATTCTTAGTGCTATAGGCACAATGAATCATTTCTTCAATGGACACCTGCTGAAAGATAACTACGTGTGCAGAGTAGTGACAGTCCATGGAACTCTAGGCAGCTGGCCTGAACTTACACTGAAGAGTCTAGACACAGCTCCCAGGGAAAAGCTTTGCTCAAAAAAAAAAAAAAAAAAAAAAAAAAATCATTGAAAGTGTTGTCTCTCCAATACCTTTCAAGCCAAGTAACCCATGGAGAACAGTTCCTCAAGAGCACAGTGCCAAATAGAGTTGCATTCAGCCTCCCTGTCAAATCCATATCTTTTCTTTTCCTCCGACAGCTATTAACACAGTGACATCTGCATTGTGAACCCTGTTCTCCGTCAGTCAAACCAGTCAACCAAGCCTGGCAAATTAAGCCCTGGCTTAGAAATCCCCCCCCCCCCGCAACGTTATTTTTTTTCTTTACTGAAAATACATTCTGTTGGTTCAATTTATCGCCAGTTCCTAATTTAGTTTTGCTGTTTTCACCCACTTCTGATGAATGGTATTGCTTTAAAATTTATTTTTCATTTCTAAAGCAAATATCTATTTCATTTTTAAAGCAGATATCTGATCTACTGCTTCTAATGTGGGGAGCATGCGCCAGCTGGGAGGCTTCATGGGAGCTGGAGTTTCAGACTGTCAAGGGGACTGTACCCTGGGAAGTGCTGCAGTCAGGCAGGAAAAGAGAGGAGACCATAACAAGCTTTGCTCTTCTCTACCTCTTTCCCCGCTGTGGAAGTCACTGCCTAGTTAGCCACAGCGCTTGGAGATAGCTGTCCGTGCTTTGAGTGTTTTCCTTTTCTATAATTCATGTTAAAATTTGGTTGTTCCTGGAAACTCTATTCCTACTGGTTAACTTTCACAGGACTGGAAGGTTCTACAGACCCTGGGCAAGGGTGTCATCGTCAGTGTTGTGAACCCAGCTGTGAACCCTGAAGCTACAGTAATGACTGGCCTGTCAAGATATGTGCACTGATGTGATAATGGTGGGAATGGTATAAGAAGAATCAAACACAAAATCCCCATAGGATGAGCCCCATGCCTTGGAACATTAACCGTGCCCCAAACCGTGGCTGCCTATTCCTAGCTCCTAGGGTGAGAACCTAGTACTATTATTCTGCTAAATGGACACAGTGATAAGTTAATCCCTGAGTTCTTTAAAAAAAATATTCTCATTATGTATGTTCTACTTATGTGTATGTGCACCACATGCATGCCTGATGCCCACAGATGCCAGAAGGTGTTAGAAACCCTGACCCTGGAGGTATAGATGAGAATTAATGCTGTGCCAGTGCTGTGAACCAAGCCCAAGTCTCCTGAAAGAGCAGCAGCAAGGGCTCTCATCTAGTAAGCCATCTCTTCCATCCCAGATCCACGAGTTCATATCTTTATACACTGAGATTAGTGCATCACTCAGCCCCATCAGAGAAACTTCTCTTTACAGACCAGGAACGGGTCAACATGCAGAGAATAAGAGACTGTGGACTGCTCATCTCTAAGTGGGGCATCCACACCACACCAAGTTCCTTCATTGAGTGAGAGGAGGTAGAAAGATTGTAAGAGCTAGAGGTAGCAGACATCTGTAGCAAAACATCATTTGCTAGACATGAACTCACAGATGCTGCATTGAATGCACAAGACCTGTACTAGACCACTCCAGCCAAAATCCAAGAAAGGATGGGAGAGGGAGAGTTACTTTTCTTCAGGGATGCAGGCTACCCATGTTCCCATAGATGGTTCCATACTCATATACATACAGGTTTCTCTAAATGGACTCAGAAGATACTAAATTTGAAAAAGAAAAAAAGAGCCCAGGAAGTTCAGAGTGAAAAGTGCGGATATGGGAATGAATCTGGAGAAAAGAAATGGGGTTGGTTTGGATACAACTGTACTATATTCATGTATGAACAAGAAATAAAATATTTAAAATTTATTGGTGTTTTATCAGTGTTAGGAAGTAGAAACTTTGGCCAGTGATAGGGCCATAGGATCTCATGGGGCACATCAGTGATGTGGTGGTTTGCATGAGAATGGCCCTCATAAGCTTATACATTTGGTTGTTTGGTCCAGGAGGATGAGGAGGTATGGCCTTGTTGGAGGAAGTGTGTCACAAGGAGCTGGTTTTGAAGTTTCTGAAGCCCATGCCAGTCCCAGACACTCTCTCTCTCTCTCTCTCCCTCTCTCTCTCTCTCTCATCTTACAGATGGGAATGTGAAGCACCCCAGCTACTGTTCTAGTACCATGCCTGTCTGCTTACCGCTGTGACTAGCTCTCTAAAACTGTAAGCAAGTCCCCAACTAAATGCTTTCTTTTATAAGAGCTGCCTTGGTCATGGTGTCTCTTCCCAACAATGAAATACTGAATAATACAAATGGCGCTATTAAAAAAGTGAGTTTCTCCTGCCTCTTGTTCTTTGCCTTTCTGCCTTCCACCATGGGCTAACTCAGCAAGACCACCTTTACCCTGGAGCCTTGGTCTTGGACTTGTCAGCCAGCAGAATGTTAGAAAACAAACTTCAGCCAGTTATAAACTGCCCGATCTCAGGTGTTTCGTGAAGAACAGATTGAGAGAACGCAGTTCAAAGCACCTGGCTGAGCTCTACCTCAGTAGGCTGGGCCCCTTTAGAGCTCCGGACCCCCCACCCCCCGCCCCAGTTTTGTGGTCACACTTTGCTCCTCCATCAAGCTTTATGTTCCATATGGTCAATGATTAGGCTCGCTGGCCCAACATAAAACATGGGAGGAAGCACACGTGACCACACAAGCTTATGTTATCTTGACTGCTGTCTGATGCTCAACAGGTGATGATAAGTGTAGAATAACTAACCAGATCTCTGAATGAATGAGACAAGCCAGCATGGAGTGCTGAGCCACAGTGTGATAGACGCTTATTAAGCCTCAATGAAAAAGTGAGGCATGAAATTTGCCTTCCTGGGAAAGAACCACTAGCATAATTGAACAATGCAATGCCCCTTGATCTGGAAGTTTCATAACTAGGTAGGTGATAATTATATTTCATCCAGTTCTGAAATAGCTACGGCTTGAAAATATCATTAAGCTAAAGGACAACTGGGGGTTGTTTGCCCCAGAAAATTTTTTTAACAGCTTCAATTTGATTCTCGTTCAAACTCATTATTGAGTACATGCTTGTGGAGCCCAGATCAAAAGCTTCTGAAGATCAAAGTCCCAAGGTAAGATCAATGGAGTGTGGGTACAATGCCCAAGGTGTCCTCTGCCCTCATCCCACATGTGACATGGGGATATAAAGTACATGTCTACCTGTTTTTAGACTCTGCAAAGGGAGCGCACACTTCTGGGTCTGGGTCCAAACCATGCTCCATTTCCTTTGGGGCTTTCTCGTACATCTTCTTCCTTTCGGTCAGGCCTTTGCTCGTTTCCACAGGGGTGAAGTCGTAATACCCCTTCCTCTTAGCTTTCAGGCGTAGTTTATTCCGGTAGTGTTCAATGTCCGATTTCTGCTTAAGAGCCTTGTTCACCTTGGCGGAGAGAGAGAGAGAGAAGGGAGTCTCAGGTCCACACCTGACTCAGCATGGCAACAGGCAAGAAGCTATTTCTACAAGGTCAGCTGATCACAAAGACTAGAGGTGAAGCATGGGAGAGCTTTTCTGTGAATTGTGGGAATTGGGTAAAAGACCCTTGTCCCTTACCCTTATATAAAATGGATCTTCCACTCATTGAATTCTCTCACATCCTTACTTCCCACATCTGTCCTAAATGTCGAAATCTTATGTCTGAATGTATACCCTTAGCTAAGAGCCTTTACTGTTTCGGCCCCTACACTGCCTATACCATGTAGTTCCTTAGTGTGGGAGCCTCAGCTGACTGGCTAGTTCTTGGTGCTAAGGCTGGTTCTAGTCCTGAATACTCAACCTTATGGCTTTCTCTGTTCACTTAGTTGGGGCTCTCTGGATGAGTTACAGAGTGGATTGGGATGGATGTGGTGGGAGCATAGGACAAATGTTTCACTCCAGAGGGTTTTCCCTGTGATCTATTTGCCCAGGAGAGACATTTCTGTAAACCCATGACTGTTTTTGAGAGAGAGTTGCTTTGAAAGTTTATGTGTCCAGATGTCCTATGTTTTCTTTAATAGAACTTTTAAAAGAATTTCCTGTGATTCATGAAGAAGAAACTTATGGCTTTGTGATACACTTTCCCCCTTTACATATAAATCCCTAAGAAAGGGAGAAGAGTTATATTTCAGTCTATGCCAAGCTCTGTGAAACAGCAAATTAGCGAGAGGTGCCAGCAAGGCCCATTCCCTTATCTGCCCAAATGTAATATGGATCCATTTTTGAATGAGGGTACCCAAGTGCTCCTCTCACGTGACAGGGAGCTGGGCCTGTAGGAAAGAGATCTGTCCTAATTTCAGAGACTGTATGTGGTTCATATCATTAGGCTGAAACAGACTCAGGTAAGGAGGCCGTAATGAGAGCCCTAACTAGGCAAATGGTCCTAATCGAAGGCAGTTAGTAGTGCATTAGAGTCAACTCCAGAGGCTTGTGTGTGTATAAAGGGAGGGGACAGGGAACTGTGCCCCAGCAAAGGTTACAGTGCTAAGGGACAAAAAGGACACATCCTGACCAGTTCTTCCTCATTGATGAATGAGTAATAATAAAAACAAAATGTTAGTAATGATGATAAGGTGTTTGTTTATGTGTTAGTCATGGTGCTAAGTGATTTATGACTATTTTATGGATAGAAGTGCCAGAGCACAAAGGTCTCTACACACTATCTGCTCACTTACCTAAGTCACAGAGACAGTGTGAGTGGACAAGCTGGAGCTTCAACTCTGGCAAGACAGCTTTTGAGGCCATGCTTTCTAAGAACAACACTATTTCTCCTGATGGGCTTGAGCATAAGGAGAGGGGAGGAGCACTGGATGGGAGTCGGGGCTGAACCCCAGCCCTCAGCACGACCATGAGTCAGCACCTCACCCTTCCGGCTTTGGTGTCTGACTAAAAAAAAGGAAGTTGAAATAGGAGTGATGCTAATGTGTATAATAGGGCCTCGGCCAATCACAATGTAAGGCCAGTTCCAGGCTTTCTGTTCAGAAAGGGGTCCTTCCTGCATCACGCATACAACACTGTCATAAGTATCCAGGATGTAGAGAAGAAGCCCCTGGTGTGCATTTGGGATGCCCTGGGTTGCAGCAGGTCCCCTCAGGGATGATGAGAAAGAGGCTTTAGGCCTTGTGGATCTCCCCCCTCCTTCAGGTGACAATAGAAGGGCAGAAATGACCAATCAGCCCAATGCTTTAACACCAGAGAAAACTGTGTGCATGCATATATAATGTAAATATGCACAAGTAGCCCCAGGTGAACATTCGCAAGGAGTCATCAACACTTTTTTTTTAGTTCATTGATAATTCTACTGCCAAAGGAAGAGAGAGGGATGGCATTTTCAACCCAATTTCCTGCTCTTTCTCTGAGATAACTCTCTTCTTCCTTACCTATTGATCAATCATCTATAATTGATCGTCTATTATCTCTAATTTTCTTTGATAAAATATCTCATAGGTGTGGCAAGTGTTTTTACATCTTATCATAGATTCAATTAGACTGGTTGATCAATGAGTCCCAGGATCCACGTCTCTGTTCCCCAGTGCTAAAATTACAGATGCACACTGGTGTGTTCCAGTTTTACATGGACACTGATCCCTGGTTTTCATGGCAAGCACTTTGCCAATTCAGCCAGCTCTCCAGGAAAGTTGATGGGCATTGACACCACTTAGAAAGCAACTGTGGGGCTATTTCAAGCTTGCTAACAGAAATCAATGTCATTGCAGAGTCCCTGGTGGCCAGCTCCACCTCCCTCTCAGTTCACCTTCCTCATATTACCCTAACAACATGGATCCTAACGGAAGGGAAGATGTTCAGGAGTGCAGGAGCGCAGCATGGAAAGGCTGCAGACTGTACTCGAGGGGTTGGGGCAGGGGGTTGGGGAAAGAAGGCCTTCTGAGATCTGCTTTGCTTGAGCCTTCATTGCAGGTGGAAAATTCTCTGAACAAACTCACTCTGGATGATCTATATTTCACATCATGGAGGCCTGGTGCATGCAGAGGTACAAATGGCCCCTACAGCCTGAAGCCACCGGACACAAGCTGTACTCCTCGCGTAGAGGATGACTGAGTCACCATGGTCCTGCTGGACTCTCCACCAAGGTTATGGGCACTTACCTCACCATTGAGTGGGGCTGAGGACTCCTGGCCCCTGTCTGAGGCAGGGTGCACTGTGGGCAGAGCTGATGGCTTGATGGCGATGAGCTGTACAGATCCAGAGGATGTGTCAAAGGGATCTGCCACTGCCTTGCCAGTGCTGTCAAAGAGACCTGCTCCCTCCTCTTCATCACTTGCTGTCACTAAAGCCAGGCAAAACACATGGGTTTTAAGATTTAGGGAGCAGCAGGATTGAAATGTGAGGCATCTCAAAATGCAGAGACAACAGTACGTGGCTCTGCCCATGGCTGGACTCTGCCCATGACTTACCTTTAAATTTAAGGTCTGTACTATTTATCCAGTTAATGTATTATCAGTGGGTAGGAAAGAATTTTAAAGCTTGCACTTAAACAGAAAGAACAGAATTCTTTCAAAACGGGCACAGAACACATCTGAAAACAACAAAAAGCAAATTTGTTCTCTATGCTTATAGAAAAGTGAATTTGGCCAAACTCTACATCTGTCCTTCTGTCTGGCCACTGTCAGAGTTACAGCCTTCAGCCTGGTTCCTGCTGATGAAGTTAGCACGTTTCGCACAATGTTAAATGACAAGTTTCCCAGGTCAGTCAGCCACATACACTGTTTGTTTGCTCTTTTTTTTTCTTCTAGGCTGTTTCTCAAACAACTTAGCCTTTTCATTTTTTTTTAAAAAAAAACTTGTCTATAACCGGAAAAAAAAAAAAAAAGCCATGAAATAACCACCAGAGAGACTAACTCACAGCCTCAGACAACTCCTTTAATTACATGGAATCATTGCCTCCTACACACTGGCAAATTAATTCCGCCATCTGACAAACCATTCTGCTGTGACGGCTGCAAAACACAAGTTGGCTTTGTGCTTCCATAACTGAGCTGGCAGAAATGGCGTCAAGTCCAGCCATATCTGGCTGATTTATTTGCTTTTAAATCCTATTCTCATGATGTAGGTATAGGACTGACAGCTTATTGAGTGAGCTCAGCAAGATAAATTAGGCCTGTTTAAGCAACTGAACTAGTAGGCAGTTTGAAAGCAAAATGGGGATTACATAAAATACAAATGGAGCTGAAGTGTGTTCATCTTTCTTCCTACGTGCTCAAGAGACTTGAGATGTTATTTAAATTATTGAGAAATATTGATCATTCTGTCAATTGCAACCACAGAAGATATGTCAAATTAAATCAAAGGAGTAGTTATTTTATAATGTAGCTAAAACAACTTATAGATTAACAATGGGTCATAATTGGACATTTTAAAAATTCCACGGATTGGTTTGCAAATACCAGGTAACCAAGCAGCCAATGACGGAGGGAAATTGCTATCAGAAGTGTCACTAGACGCATATGTATTTTTAGAGGGTAGTTTTACTATGTAATGTATGCTTGGCCACCTCCAGCACCCTCTTCCTGGCCAACTACTGCAAAGGCCTTCCATAGCAGCAGGTTTCCAAGATGCTCCCATTCTTACTACCTGATACTAATACCTACAGTGATGGCACTGACCTTTGTAACCAAAAGAGAAAGGATGCTTACATTAATAACAGTGCATTGCATCCAAGCCTTGGTTAGAAAATAACATGATGGCTTCTACATAGTTCTCTCTTGGGTCACTTATCCTAAAAAAACCCATTGACCATGTTCTGAGACTATTCAAGCAGCTCTATGGAGTGTTATGGTGGCCTTCCACCACCAGACACATGAGTGAGACATCTTTTTGACACTGTAGCCCAAGCCAATGTGACTGTAATTTTATGCCAGATCCCAGGTCAGAACAACTTTGTCAGGTGCTAATAAGTTTCTGACCCATATACATTATTCAAAATGAAAATGCAGATTGTCATTTTAGGTCCCTAGTTTATGGGTAACTCAAAATAGCTTCAGGAAGTCCCTGAGACTGACCAGATTCACTGGGCTCCTCTCTCGTAAGAGTCTCTCTCGTAAGAGTAAACAATAAAGACATCTGAGTCACTCAGATAAGCCAAGCTGTAATGAAGCTCTGAAGACCAGACCAGCTTCCTGGAAGAAGCAGAAATCAGCCAAGCTGCCTGGCAGTTTGAGTCACTTAGGAGGGATAGTCTCCAGCTTGTTGAGCTGCCTGCAGGCTGTGCAGTGTGCACCAGGTCCCCTGCTTTTGTGAGCTGCTAACTCATGCTGTAGTGGGCTTTGGTGATGCAGCTGTCTGCTCCTGTAAGTAATCCCTCACCCATATTCCTTAAGTACCCCCTCTTTGTAGGTATAATATTGCTTTTAGCCTAGAAGGTAAAGTACTTGCACTTGTTAAGAAAAGCATCTTACTGTTTGTTTTTATCTATTTATTGTGACAGGTATCCTTGAACTCATGGCAATCTTCTTCTTGAATGCTAGGATTATAGTCATGAGTCACCATCCCTGCCATCAAGCTGGTTTTTTGTTTTGTTTCTTTCAAAATCCTACCTGTTACACCCAACCTTCTCACTTACATTTAAATATCTTCCTGAAATGGACTCTAAAATTATATTGCAGTAGGCTAATTAACAAGGCCATGGGAACCACAAAGACCTATGCCAGCCATTTTGCTGGCAGAACAGTGTGTTTTCCTTTTTAAGTTCACATGTTCACCAGAGAACAAGAAGCTATGGATGTAATAAGCCTGGCAGAAAACAAGGATAGTCAGCACATTAACATTTATTAATTAACCTTAGTTACCCTGGGGAACTTAGACACTAAATGTCTAGGCAGTAGAATTTGAATGCTCCACAGGGGCCACATTCACATACAAAGCGCTTCTTTTGTAGCCCGAACAGGTAATGAACAACTTCCTCCTACTGTCTCTACAATTCACGGTGTTGATGTCTTCCTTCCTCTGACCGGTCTCCTAACCCAATCAAATATATATATTGTATTAACAATTTTCTTATTCAACTCTTACTTCAGGAGTGAAATGAAACATTTAAGTATCCCAGAAGAATCAGTCATACAGCTAAATTAACTAATTAATTAGGGGGTATTGAGGGTCAAACCTAGGGTCATCCCACCACTGTGATGTTTAATTTTGAAGCAAGGTCTCACTTAGGTCAGCCCCAAACTTTGGATCCTTCTGCTGTGGGTTTCTAAGTAGCTGGAATTACAGTTGAATACAACAGCATGCCCAGCAAGGCTGACTTGCTTTTTAATTATGATACTTTTTTTTTTTTTTAAATGACAGACCTGCTAGTTAAAATTATAGTACCTGGACTTACAGGTACACAATGAATCCCCTGGAACCTGTTAAGGGGACAAGGGCAGGAAGTTGGAGAAACCTCTAAGATGGGCAGCACTTTGGAGATTTGTCAGTTTGTTGACTTGGCTTTGGAAATCATATGAATGAAAAAAAAAAGCTCTAAGTAAGCAACACTTTGTTCTAAAAAGATCCCCTCTCCCCCCCCCCCCCCCCGCCCCGCCCCGCCCCGGGAAATGTGCTCTTCTTTACAAATAAGGGATTGAAGAAGTGAGGCTTGATTCAGGGAGAATGATACGGAAATCACTCAGCAGTTTACAGTAGCCCTTGGGCTTTATGGGGCAAAATAGGGAGGCCTGGGGTGAGCACACAGTGGGTACAAGTATGTGCATATTTGTGCAAGCATGTGTGGTGTGTGTGTGTGTGTGTGTGTGTGTGTGTGTGTGTGTGTGTGTGTGTGCGCGTGCGCGCGTGTGTGCACGTAAGCACGTGTGGAGGGACTGGAGAGCCATTTGGTAGGGAGGCTTCTCACCGGTCCTCTTCCTGGCTTCCTCCTTTGTCTCTCTCTGCTGTGGCATTCCATTCTGGGGTGAGCGCCTCCCTGAGCTGGGCTTCCCTGATTCGTTGCTGATGACAGAGCCATTCTCACTGGGCGACCTGCTGGAGGTAACCATAGCAACAGGGTAGACAGTAAGTTTCGACTAGAACAGCCTCCCTTCAAGATTATTTTATTTGTACAGTTTATGTTTGCAGCCTTCCACTCCCGTTTCAGTGGCAAAGAAGAAATGATACAAGAGACAAAAACCCCCAAACCACCCACACTCACCCACACTTGCTCACAGGTGAGGTGGCTGGCAGCTCAGAAGTACATTTACTGTTCTAGGCTCTCTAGGCAAGTTCAATGAGCCTGGTCCACAGACACATCTCTGTTTCATCAATCCATCACCTACCTAGGTGACTGTGGAGATGGTAGTGACATGGTGTAACAAGTCCTTCCTCCACAGAGCTCTCTGGATGCTGAATGTTTGAGTCACATGAGCATCTTCGGCCATGCATGGCTCTCTTTGGCTGTTTACCATAGCACAGACCTACATGATTACTACAGATGAAATCTTCCCATTATGGGGTATTCACTCTGTCAGCTACCCATACTTACACACACTTGACTATTTTGAAGCACTTATTTGAGCTGCAAATTCCTCCAGGAAAAACCTTTTGTTGCCTTTTTCTGTGCAAAGCACAGCACCAGATATATGAGTCTATTGACATCTTAGGGCAAACAGCTGGGGTACCTACTATGTGCCAGGGACCATGTTGAGTGCCTCCAAAACTGGTCACTGGACATACTAATGATTCTTGATTTGGAGATGGCACACCTTGGTTAGAAAGTGAAGAATGTGAAAGTTATAGAGGTCAAGAGTGGTTTTCAGGGCCAAGCAAGGCAGTGACAAGTCACTCTCACCCCAGAATATCCTGGTTTCAATGTCTCAGGCAGCATCCTTAGATGGGAGCAAGGCAGAGCTCTACAAGTCACCAATAGTGAAGGTTAGGATGTTTGGGATGAGATAGCACCTACCAAGTATTATAGTGGGATTATATTAGATTGTGTCCCGCCTACTGGTTTAATAAAAATGCTGATTGGCCAAAAGCAGACAGGAAATATGGGCAGGGATACCAGACTAAGAAAACTCTGGGAACAGGAAGAACAGAGCAGAATGTCACAGAGACGCCAGAGATGCCACAGATGCAGAGGACAACTATGCTGCTCTGAGAAAAGGTATTGAGCCACATGGCTGAACAGGATAAGAGTCAATGGGTTAGTTTATGGGTAGAGTTAGCAAGTTACATGCCTGGGCCCTAGGTCAATCAGCATAAAATTAATGTAAGCATCTGTGTGTCTCTGTGGGACTGCGGATCTGAAGGTCTTGTGGGTCTGCGGGTCTGTGAGTCCGAACCTTGAGGGCAGGCCAGAAACCTAATACAACAAAATATGTTCTCTAGCACATGAGAACTAAACATCTAGATACAGGGCTTGGGAAATGTTTACTTCATTCCTTCCTTGGACATCTCTAACTGTGGCAGCATATCAGAGACTCTGATTGGATTCACTTTGTTTCACTTAATGCATCATCTTCTATCTTATGCAGCTGAAAAATTTCCATAGTTAGCTACATTAATACTACAAAAATTATAGGTAGGAAGTATGGGCCAGGCACTAAGTGACTGAATACAATATATACATATAAATATTATATACATATATATAATAGTACCAACATCTATTTGACCACTGAATGCTAGATGCGGGAGGGGGCACAGAGATAGAGACAGAGACAGAGAGACAAGAGAGAAGACATATGCCCTTGAATTGTTTCCAGAATCTGAGAGCTAACAACACCTACTCTCCAGCTGGTTTTATTGGATAAAAAGATTTTCAGTTAACTCTAGGAAGGGTGGGAGAGAAGAAAGCATTTTGGGATCTATTTTACATTTGTAAGCGCTTAGTGACTTTTGTAATTTTGTATCTATCTCCTTCCTGATGTTTCTCTCACTCTGAGGAACATTATCAGCAAGAATATCTCTGTAGAAAACATCCAACATGCTTTCTTCCTTGTTTCTGTCTATATACCTCTGTTTACAGTTAGTATCCAACTCCAAACTCCTGGTCAAAAATAGAAAGTGGGTGTGTAGTATGTGCGTGCACATGTCACTGATAAAAGTACCTTTGAAAGCAAATGTATGTCAGCTGTGAGATTGAGATTTAAGGTTACAGAACTCAATAGTCCTTTCTCTGGAAGTGTGGGCAGATGTGGAACTTGTGTGCAGACTAATTTCTAAACAGTATGACTCACCACTAATGTAAGAGTCTTTTTCAAATGGCTGTTCCTATGATGTTCCTATCCACCAACCTTGGCCTGGCCCATAAATCCCAGCCACAAATGAACAAGTTCCTAGATAGTAGCAAAAGGACTTGAACAGTATCAGGCAGTCCAGTGGTGACTGAATGCTCAGACTTCTGTTTTTAAAGAATCTTTAAAAAATTAAGAATATCAATAATTATTAAATCACTGATTTTCACTTGCAAAATTTGGGGGTTCATTTAGCCAATCCATTCTGGGAAGGCCTATGGTTAGTCCAGAGCTGTCCAGGATGAGAAACTGATGTTGAAAGGTTGGAAAAGATGGCTTTGCTCTGAGAATTGGTGCTTAAAATACAGCTGAGGAGAAGGCTCAGTTCGTAAAGTGCCTACCATGAAAGCAAGAGAACCTGAGTTTGGTGGTGCATATCTGTAACCCCAATACAGGGGCAGAGCTGGGATCATCCCTAGGGCTTGATGGACAGACAGCTAATCTACATAGTTGGAGAGCACTGGGTTCAGTGAGGAGGGGGGAGGAGAGCCATAGAGGAAGATTCCTGACCTTTGGCCTCCTCATGGATATGGACACATGCACACACTCACACACACACACACACACACACACACACACACACACACACACACACACACACCATACTTGAAGATAGTCTTTACAAATGATCTTAGACTTTCATGATGAGACATACAAGAACAGAGATGGGATTCATTTGACAGCCTGGGCAATGCTATAGCCAGCCCTTAGTAAAATTACATATTTTTTTTGATGAAATAATGAAGCAGGCATAGAAATTATGCTGTAGTATAGAAATTGCTCCCTTGCTCTCTATTTCATAAGCTAACATTTCTTAATAAAAATGGGAATACATAATTGAACTTAATTAGCAAGAGGTGACTCTTTGCTAATTCAAAAAGTACTTGTTTTCAAACAAATTTCAAAAAATCAATCCCTACAGGACTTAAATTACTCAATTTGAATAGGTAGGAAAGAATTTTTATTCTTTCAAGAATCACTACATCAATATCTTAATTTAGTAATTCTTCCTTTTCAGTTTCTTGTAAATGGGTAATAAGTTGTCAACATGACTTTATTGTGCTCGACAAAGCAGCATGAGAATAATGCTCCAAGTCACTCAATGGTTGAATCCTCTAGATAAACTGTTTGCTCTCCTGTGCCTGGTAGATCATTTCAGCAACCATGCAAACCTCTGTGCAACCAAACTTTAGGAAGTCTTCTACAGTGTCTTTGAACTTGACAATCTGACACCAGGAAGGAAAGAAACATGACAGAAGCAGAGACCTGAGAAATATTTGCCTTTGTGCTGTGGGATTATGTTCTAGTACATTGTAAATATTTGTTCCTTGAGAAGGCTGCCAGATTAAGAAAAATCTGGGAAGAGGAAGAGTCAGAGAGAGATGCCAGGAGACCCAGAGGAAAGGAGACCAGAATGCTGCTCTGAGAAAAGGTACTCAGACACTTGGCTAATCATGGGTTAGTTTAAGAGTTAGCAAGTTATATGCTGAGCCATAGGCCAACCAGCATGAAATTAATATAAGCCTTTGTGTTATTATTTGGGGCTATGTGGCAATTGGGCTGAGAGAGGGTCTGAAACTTGGGGCTAGGCCAGAAAGGCTGGGTCAGAAACTAATTATTACTGTTTTTCTTACTATTCTTGGACCCTTGGAACTGCTTTGTGAAAAATCCTGCTGGACATGAGCCTATGTGGATAGGGGACTAGTGTCCTGGGCCACCCCAGACAAGGCTGCTAGCAACAAAAGTCTCGTTGACTCAATTTCTATCACCTGATTGGTGTGTTGGTCATTCCAAATAACATCAGCCAGCTTGGACCAGAAAAAAGCTCAAGCTACTGATACACTCAAATCACAAGCGAAACAAATGACAGTTTGTCTCAAGCATCAAAGTTTTGGAGCGCTTTGTTAGGGGGCTATAGATGACTGATTCATGCCTTCAACTTTATTTTCTATGCGAGGTGGAATCCACTGCTCTAGTCTTTACTTCACTTTAATGTACCAAGAGCTTCTAGATTAAAACACAACTTCATTGCTTGACTTCATGTAGTTGTTTTTTTATGAGCAAAGTGTTTGGGGCAATTGAGGATGGGGGCTGACATTAACATCAGACCTTCACATACACATACATACACGCCCACACCGGTACCTACACGTGTGAACACTCATACACACACTTGCACAACACATACACATGGAAATGGAAAAAGAAAGAAAGAAAGAGAAAGGAAAATAACCAGAGCTCTTTGGCTGGCATCAGGACTGTGAAAATGTGTCAGGTGGAATTCTGCCCGGAAGAATCCTGTGATGGAGAGACGTGAAGATTAATGCTCCACAGTGGGGCCCTCCCTCCTTCCTCTTGGCTTCCAGGCTTCTCCTCTTCTTGTCTATGTCACGTCCGTATTTACATCTTCACTTGGCTTTGGTGACTCTGGCTCATTGTCTGCACCTCTAGTCACAGTGATGCTTCCAGGCCTTAGTTCTTCACTCTTCCTTTCTCTCTCTTCCCTCCTAGATGAATCTTTCCAGTCTCCCGGGGAAATAGAACTTATTCCCACAACTGTATCTCTACTCTGAGCCTCTCCTTCGAATTGCAGACTCATGGGATTAATGATTCCCAGAACCTTCATTTGTATGCCTACTGGTGACAGATAAACTGATCTCCTTCCAGCCTTTACTAACACAAATGCATGGCAAATGCCCTCCTTTTCAAACCCTGTGGCAGCCTATCACCTGCTTCCTTCAGAGCATTTCCTGACTGTCCAGCAACTGTCACACTGCCATGTCACTCACCATGTACGCTACTTTTTCTAGGCCACTTCCTTCAGAGCATTTCCTGACTGTCCAGCAACTGTCACACTGCCATGTAACTCACCATCTAGGCCTGGGGTTTCCTTCCACCCTGAATTCCTAGAGTCTGTTTTCCACAGAGAGTCAACCTTGAATCCATCACAGCATGCCATTCCTCTTTTTAAGCCCTCCCATAACTCCTGACCTTCATCTGCAATACAAACCCCAGTCTGTCTCTGATACCTGACATACCAGCTACAGGCAGCCTCCCTGATTCACCTCTGCTATTTCCTGGCTACTATATGCCAGCCTTCTTGACCACACTGATTTTCTGCAGGCACATCAAGAACTTCCTTCTCTGGACTTTGTACATATTGCTCCATCTGCTTGGAACATTGCTCTCCTAGTGAGCCGCCTCATGGCTAACACAGTATTTTAATGGAATCTTTTTCTAATGACACTAATCAGTAAGGTCACTGATTTTCTATCTAAAACAGCCCCCCCCTCCACTCCACGCCAGACTGTAACTTTCACATGAATAGAAAGTTTGTCTTGTTCTCTGGGATAGTTCCAGAGCTTGGTAAACAGAAAACAGGCATCACATACCTGTTAATAAAGAGGATGCGAGGAGAAGGAGGCAGGAAGGAGGGGGTGGGTTCCAGCTTCCATGTGCTTTGAAGCAAGGAAGAATGGCTTGCCAAGGTGTGCTGCTTTGGCTAACCAATGAGGTTGGCCACTGACTTCGCTGCCTCTTTGTGGCCATTCCAAAAACTGTGCTTGTGTTAGAGTCTCCAGCCTCTAGCCTATCTTTCTATCAAGCATCTATATCATCTCTAGAATGGCCCTAAAGTACAGGAAAGATGTTACTGCTCCTTGGAAGCATTTTCATAGCTTCTTGTGGCCTGTAGAATCAGGTCAGTCTCCTGAGCCTGGCAGTCAAGGCCATCAAAAAATTTAATCCATCTCTTGTTCTCATATTTTATTATGTCCTAACCACTGTGAGGGCTGAACTTCAAGGAAATGCTGTGCACAGACACCCTTGCTCACCTTATTTCTCTCCCCATTTTGTGATGTCTGATACCTTTAGCCATCTCATATGCTCTGACCCTTGGAGGTTCAGAGGAAAGGCCTGCTATGTGACAAATTCCTGAACGGCATTGTGGGTCTTTGTTGTCTCTGCTCTCTGTCACTGTGCTTTCTCAGACCCCACTGTGGGTACCTGGGATTGCCATGCTTGTTCTTCCATCATGAATCTTCATGTTTTCTCCCATCACAGGATTCTTGGGAGCAGAGACCAACCCAACACATTTTTATAGTCCTTCAGTTAAGAGTTCTAATTAATTTTCCTTTTCTGTTTTCATGGGTATGAGTGTTCACGTGTATAGGCACAGATGCGGGCATGCATGTGTATGAGGAGGTCCGACGTTACTGTCCAACGTTACTGTCAGACACCATCCTCAATTGCTTCAAAGCGCTTTACTCATAGTGAAAAAACAGCACATGATTCTGACCCAAAGCTGTAATTTTCTGAGACACTGCTGGCAAAAACCCAACTATCATGGATCAAAGGCACCTATTTTAGAGGCGCTAACAGTGTGACATCAGAACCAGATTTGTTATCATAAATAGAAGGGCTACCTCTCCAGTGTCTTGGCTGACCAACCAAGAGTTCTCAGAAGGAAAGCTCGGGTGGAGCCATCATTATGAAGCTTATCTTACTCTCCTTTTCAGTATTCGAAGTGAGCTTGGGGACAGGGTTGAAGAGAACGGTGGAACTCATTTGAGGGCCACAGCTCTTACCCTTAGTTATTTCTCCTGCTGACAAGAAGGCGAAGCTGGCCCATGCCTACCTCTTTCTGGTTTCAGTGGACTTAGCCGTCTTGATGGTGCTCCCATCCTGAGCTGTTTCTCTTTCCTGAGGAGTATCTCTGACAGGTATGGGGAGGACCACTGTTTCCTGAGTCACAGGGATGACCTCTTCATCTGCCCCTTGCTGGCCCAGATGCTGTTTGGCATAGTCAAAGCCTTGCACGGGCTGTGAAGAAGAAGAAAGTTTGAAGTTATACTTCTAGCGAAGTGTCTCCGCTGACAGCTTTGAGAAGCTGTCATACCTTTTATTCATCAGATATTCTGAAGTCTGGGTCACTTCTGAGTATGTGAAAAAAAAAGACACTAAGAAGTGACAGCTTCCAATGTAGCCATTGTTAGTAAGTTAATCATTTAAAAAAATTCTACACAAGTGTTTGGTACAGCACACAAAACACTGATTTCTCTTTTTGAAAGATAAAAGTAGGGTAAACATTAGTCTTCATAGTGGAGGAAAAAAAATACCAATGCTCAGAAAGGGTCAGTAAATGCCCAAGAGAACAACACAGATAAGTGATAAAAACTGGAGCCCGGGTCTTTGCTTTCCTGACTTTCAGGGAGATGGGCTTAACCTTTGGAAAACTAGCATTTTCAAGTGCTCATCTGACACACATTGGCAACTTCCAACCTCAGTTGTTATTCTAGTATCACTCTAGTGAGTTTTATACATTTACCAAATCAAAATGATAATTTCTACACTGGGGATATATAGTTAAGTGGTACAGCACTTTCCTACCATGTACAAGACACTTGGTTCAATCCCTAGGACCACCACCTTCACCATTACTAGTAGTAATCTCCAATAATTTTTAAAAGGAGACAGCTATATTACTCTTTAAGACAAAAGTACATAAACAATAAAAGTCAATTTTATTGTGACATTTATTATAAACCAGGAGAGCTTAAAGCAATTTACATACCTTAATTCACTTAATCTTTACAACTTTGTATCTAAACAATCTTTATAATTGTGCTGAGGTCATAAAGGTAGTATGTGAGAAAGAGGAAAACAGTGGCTATCCTTAGGGGATGAGAGATCTGTCCCAAGTAGTTTGTGGCAGCCACTGTAGCCCCTGCAAGGCCGGCCCTACAGCTGGGTGGGCCCTAACGACTTTCTCCTAAAGATGTCTGTTCCTACTGTGTTCTCTTCATATAAAGGGAGAAATGGGAGAGAAGGCTGCAAATAAAGAGAGGTGACCAAGGAAGAAAGGAGATAAAGAAAGCCATGATGTTTTCAGGACTATCCCTGCAGAAACCTAGCAGACATCCATGGTGACATTGTGCCTTGTCTCTGAAGAGGGTGCATGAACTACTCTGGCCTCAGCTCTAGAAAAACCTCACTAGCCCTCTCTGCTGCACATGCTAAGTACATTCCTGAGTCTTAGGATGGATCCCCAGGACCTCCTGTGGCTCTGAAGTCTGCATTCTAAGGATGCAGTAATGTCTCTGGGGGCGTCTGTGCTAGCTACGGATTGATGGCCATAGATAACTTTCTTATTGTGCTTTGCCCCTTGGTGTTCTTTGATTCTGGTCACACTTTCCATGCAGAAGTTGCTCAAACACTGCAATGTCCCTGACTCTCCCCAGCAGGACTGCAGCTTGAGATGTTTCCACTCTGTTGGCTGCCTGCAACAAAGGGACTTTGGGAATTGAAGTGTCTCACCCACCCTCACTGTGGAAGAGACAAACAGCTGGGCCACACACAGAAGCACACAGCCAGCTCATGGGACATAGCTTGGATTGATTTCAGCACCAGGTAAGGATTCCAAGAAGCACAGGGCCTGGGGTAGGCAAATGGAAGGTGTTATACAGAGCCACCAATGTTTCATCTGTTTTAGCTCCAGAGAGCTTTCAAGCCAGGAGGGATGCCGCTCATCTCAGCAGATGAATGAAGATTTTTGGTTTAACTCAAAGCTTCCCTTTCCAACTCCAGTATGGCGTGTTTTGCATTCCTGGACTTGGCTGTGATTCTGATAATTACTTGTTATGTCTGAAAAGACTCATGTAAGCAAGCTCAGATGGAAATAAAATATCCCATCTTGGAACAGTCTTGTTTTTCACAGTTCGACAGTTCCCAGGGTCCCTTCTCCCCAATAGCCCACCGTGCCTGGGAAGCAGGAGCCTTATGTCAACAGACACAGAACAACATTCTTTGGGAGTTGGTGTCTCAGGAGACAAGATTGTCTAATCAGGCTCCAGCTTCCCCACAGATGTACCTGCTTGTTATGGAATAAAAGTATCTTTGATTTATTGTTCTTAAGTGAGCTGCACTCATGCAAACAGACCAGAGCTCAGAGTGACCCTCCAAGGACAAACTCCATGGCTGACACAAATTGCAATGTATAGGACGTCAGAAGGAGTGGTAACTTGCTGTCTATGTCTACATGGCCAGATGGAGTTTAGAGGTTCAGAGCTGGGAACAGAGACCCTGCCAAGTCTCAGAGTGTGTGTGGGTGTAGATTGTAGAATGAGCTTGGAGAGAGCTGGGGAGAAGGCTCAGTTGTTTGGATCTCCAAAGCCCACACAAAAGCTGGGTGTGGTGGCATATATTTGTAACCCCGGAGCTGGCAGGGGAGAGGAGAGACAGGCTGGTCCTGAAGTTCACTGGCCGGCCAGCCTAGGCCCATTCAGTGAGCTTCCAGTTTAGTCAGAGACTGTCAGGAAAAATAAAGATGGCAAGTGAGAGAGAATGACACCTCACCCGAGAGAAACTTCTGGTCCCTGTCCATATGCACATACCACAGGTGCATCCACACTAACAAGTACATACAACACACACATGCACACATGCATGCATACTCACATACACACATACATACATGCATAAACACACACATATACGCATACACACTTGCACACACACACATGCACACACACACATGCACACAGATATGGGCCTTAGTTACATCCCTCTTTGTGGTATGACTGGACAATCCACTATATCTCTCCACCCCACCTCCCAGATTTCTTGGCAGTTAGGTGAGAATAATGAAGCTTGCCCTGACTGTGACCTACCTTCCAGGACAGCTGTGACAAACAAATGAGGTGACAGACCTAGAAGAGCTAGCAGATTGTGAGGCGTTGTTTAAACACCGGGTATTACAGATTGGGCATTTACCACAGGGACTGCCACAAAGGCGGCCACGTGACTGAAAAATTAGCTTCAAAATGTCTTCAGTTTTCAGTCCACCACCCTCGAGTCACCAGAGATGGTTGGGGAAGAGACACACAGGTGACAGAGGATAGACAGGGCTCTAAGCCAGGCTTTCTCTGAGCTACTGAATTGGTAGTTGCTCGTTGGCAGCCTAACCCCTAGCTTGTCCATCACGACAGTGTTAGAAACAGAGATGAAGAAGCTTCTAGGAGTCTGTGTACCCAAACAGGGTTGTCTAGGAGCTAAGAGACCTGGTCTTGGTCAGCCTGGGCCACTATAACAAAATACCATTAATCAAGAGGCTTAAAAAGGATGGGTATAGAACTGAGGCGGAAAGGCTGAGGCCACAGTATCAGTACAGCTGGGTTTTGGGGAGGTTCCACTTCTCGGATGGACACAGCACACTTTTTGTGTGCTCATGTGGTGGAAGAGGCCAGGGTACCCTGGGGCTTACTTCAAAAGGGTACTAATCTCACTCCTGTGAGCCCCACCACCACGGCCCAGTTATCTTCCCAAAGCAACCTTATAACCTTCACCTTGGAGGCTAGGATGTTGAAACGGATGCAGGCTTAGTCTTGCCATCAATTCTGCTGCTAGCAATCTATATAACCAGGAGGGAGTTGAAGGAGTTACCTTCTGATGGTACAAAGAGGTGGAGTCCAATTATTAAGCATACCTAAGGTCTTTTCACATCTTTCTTGCTGCCAGTTGGTGGTGCCTCAGTTTCTCTGTCTGTAAAATAATGATCCTTTCTCAAGAGGATACGGTGATGATGAGAGATGCTCTGTGCATCAACTGCTTGAAAGTGTTTGTGGGAAAGAGTGAGCAGCAGAGAAGCGCCTGTTACATGCTGATTATAACAAAAAGGGTTCCCTTAGAAATGAAGGTGTGTGACATGTTTCTGCAGATAGTTGATAACCTCAGCAGCCCTGCAAAAATCTGGTGGTGCCTCTGGGCAGAGCTCCTGGCCCTCCCTGTGCCCACATGTACCTTTGCTCTCTGAGGCAGGTTTATCATGGTATCCGGCTTGAAGTCATTCTTGTTCTTTCTACAGAGCACAGCAGTGATGATGATGATGATGACAGTGACCACCGCGATGGGTGCCAGCACTGCAGCAATGATCCACAGGTTGTTGGGCGGATTCTTCACCACAGCTGTGGAAAAGAGCCACCAAGAAGCATGTGACAAGGAGCCCTAGGTAGGGGAAAGCCATCCAACCCCAAATCAGAAGACAGGGAGAGGTAGAAATCTAAAGTCTTAGCCTCTGCAGCCATGGGACCTTGGGCAAGTTGCTCAAGCTCTCTGTCTGTAAAGTGAGACACCACTTTGTAGTGCTGTAGTGTGACTCCTAGTACATGCTTCATTGACAGGAGTGTAGTGGCATCTCCATTATGTTCTTCCTGTTCCCAGAGTTTTCTTAGTCTGGTAGCCCCACCCACACTTCCTGTCTGCCTTCAGCCAATCAGCGTTTTTATTAAACCAGTAGGTGGGACAATTATTTACAATGTAACAACATAATACCACTGGCTATAGTCAGAAGAGAAAAGGGGAAAAAATATATGAGGATTAGAAATGCATGTTGGAGGGCTGAAGAGATGGTTCAGTGGGTAAGAGCTTTTCCCTGAGAGCATCAAGTTCCCAGCACCCACTTAGAAATCTAGGCATCGTTATGTGTGGCTGAACTGAGCAGAGGGTGTCGGAAATAGGCAATTCTCAAGAGTCCACTGGTTAGCCAGACTAGCTGAAATGGCAAATTTGCAGTAACACACAACACATAAGAAAAGACATGTATATTGGAGTCAGGAGATGACTCCAATGATAGTAGCGAAATACCATGTGAGTGAGCAGTGAATAAGATGTAACCTGAGCAGATGGATCTCCCTTGAGCTGTGTCTGGGAAGCTTAAAAATGTTTCATACTAGTCACAAGGTCCAGGCTGTTCTCAGGAGGGCAAAAGGTCATAAGAACAGTAGGTGCCTTCAGGGGGCAGGGCAGGAATGGAACCCGAAGGGATGATGAGGAGTTGGCCATGCTCTGTGCCATGATAATGACTTGGTTCATACAGCAGTGCAGATTTGTTAAAACTCATCAGATGTCACATTTAAGATCTGTACATCCTCACCCTGTGTATGTTTTATTAGAGTGCCACTGTGTTTAGGGTTGACCTCTGCAAATGTTTGTGATATGTGGGGTAAGGGCAGAGGAGGGATAAAACAATTCATGATTTTTTAAAAAAAATCTGACCAAAAGTAAAGCATTAACTGTGGGTTTTGGAAGGGTGGGTACAGAGTTGTTTACTGCATAAGGTCTTTCAGTGTTTTGTTCAGTTGGGTTAGAAAAATGTGGGGAAGAGGAAGGGCCCTTAACGTGAGGTGAGTGAGTGCTGTGGGATGATCCTTCTGTATGCTGTAAATATACATTACTGCCATTGATTAATGATAAAGCTGTTCAGCCACTAGTAAGGCAGAATAAAGTTAGGCAGGACAATCAAACTGGTGACTGGGACAGAGTCAGAAGAGACACAATCAAGCTGCCCAATAAGCAAGATGCCAGAGGACCCGTAAAACCTGATACCATGTGTCAATACATTGATTAATAGAAATTGATTAATTTAAATGTAAGAGCTCGTTAGTAATAAGCCTGAACTATCAACCAAGCATTTTGTAATTAATATAAGCTTTTGTTGAGTTTGTTTGGGACTGGCCAGTTGGGACAGAAAAACTCTCCCTCTGCCTCTTTACAAATGAGCCTCTCCCAGGATTACACACAGGGATGCTTAAGGAACACTTTGGTCAAATCAAAAGGATCAATTTCAGAAGTAAAATAAGTAACAAAGGAGTCCCAACATGCTTTTGAGAGGAGTCACAGAGAAGAAGGATGTCTGCAGTAATCTAGAGAGGAACTTAAGATCAAGGGGGTCTTGCCTGTGATAGGAAGTGTGCTCTGAATGCAGGTGTTTGGTCTGGGTGTCGGGCTATTAAGCTTCAGCTAACTGTTGTCACTAAGGCCAGAGGAAACCTAATAACTAGCTGGTTCTCTCCCTCCACCAGGTGGATCCTGGGAGTCAAAATTAGATCAGGCTTAGCAGCAAGCTCTGTTACACACTAAATCATCTGACTGGCCCCAGAATGTGGGGGATATTTTCAAATACAATAAAAGTCAGAGATATTAGAGAGATCTACCCACAGTCAGTCTAGGAGAATCAGACAGTGGTAACTCACACCTATAATCCCAGCACAGGGAATATCCTGAGAGTGGTGACCTACACCCTTAATCCAATCTGAGTTTGAGGTCATCTTAGTTTACAGAAGGAGTTCAAGGCTCCCAGGCAGGCAGTGGTGGTGCCATGCCTTAACTGAGCGAAGAAAGTATTTAAGGCAGATATAGAAAGACAGAAAAGGCAGAAGAAGCCATGGCTCACACTGTTAGTCCCAGCACCTGGGAAGCAGAGACAAGAGAAGCTCTGAGTTCAAAGCCAGCCTGGTCTTCAAAGCAAGTTTCAGGACAGCCAGGATGGTTACACAGAAAACCCTGTCTCAAAAAAATCCAAACAAACAACAAAAAACCCAAACAAAGACTGGAAGAGTTGGTTCTGTCCTCTGATATCTCTGACTGTTTTACAGCTATGTTAGAGGCAGGGCCAGTTATACAGTGGAAATCATAGTGGAGGGAGGAAGCTAAAACAATAGAACAAAGAAGCAGGGCCAGAGACATAGAAGTCTCCCAAGACCAACTTCTTGGGGAGGGAGATTATGCTGATACTGAAAGGCAGTCTTTATACAATGAACATACTCTGGATTTATGTTGCATGGCAGCTTTAAATGCCTGGGACCAGATTGAAGAAATAGGAAAGAAAATTGAATCATTCATAAAAGTAATTTAAAGCCCAAAAGAAACTTTTATAGACTTATTAACTTCAGCAGTAAACAGAATGGTACCAGACTCAGAATTCAGGTGAATAATAATTGAATCACTAGCTTTTGAGAATGCTAATGCACAATGTAGAAAAATACTTAGACTGTTAAAGCAAGGTCAGCACCCTTGGAGGATTGGATTCATGAGACAATTAATCTAGAGTCTTATGACAGTGATGATAACTGGGTAGGAGAGCTTATTTCTAGAAATAAGAAAAAAGTCAAAATGTTAAATGTTACAATTGTGGAATGCAAGGTCACATTAAAAAAAAAAAAGATTGTAAATAAGGCGTTCCCAGAAACAGTGCTTTTGTTAGGAATAATCCCAAGAGAACACTCCTCCCTTCTAGAGTATGCAGAAGGTGTGGAAAAGGAAGATATTGGACTAATGAGTGCAGATCAACAAGGGACAGACAAGGTAACTTCTGCTTTCAGGAAATGCCCCAAGGGGGCTTTCAAAAGCCCTTATATCAGGTAACTTTCTGCCCTTGGGAAACACACCAAGGGGGCTTTCAAAAGCCCCCATCTCAAATCCAATCCAATCTTACCCTGATATTGAGGAGGAACAATTAAAAAAATTAAAGCCTATTTTAAAAAGACATACTACACTTAATGATAAAAAATCTACAGAAAAAGAAAAAAATAAGGAAAAATTATAAAGTGAATATTTTGGCAAGCTTCTATCAATGAACAAAGGCCAAAATTAAAGTACAAATAAATGATGTTATTATTGAAGGCTTATTGGACACAGGAGAAGATGTATCAATAATTTCACCAAAGTCGTGGCATCCAAATTGGCCCCTTCAGGAGGTAAATGTTCAGTTTTTGGGTATTGGGTCGATATCCCAGGTAAAACAGAGAGTGCAAGATGGCATGAGTGTATAGGACCAGAAGGACAGAGAGGAACATTAAAGCATATGTGGCTGACATTGCTATAAATTTATGGGGATGAGATTTACTACAACAATAGAACACACAAATTAATATTCCTCCAAACACAGAGATAAGCCACAAACTAGCACTTGATTCTGGAAAAAAACATTAGAAGGTATTATGAGAAACAGTCACAGACCATTCAGGTTATAGAGAAACAAGGCAAAACAGCTGCTGATCTTTCAAAAACACCCACAGCACTACCTCTAAAATGGCTAACAGAGAAGCCTATATGGGTTCATCAATGGCCTCTAACAAAAAAGAAATTACAGGCCTTAGAGCAGCTGGTACAGGAGCAGTTAAATGCTCAGCATATAGAAGAATCAACCAGCCCTTGGACTTCTCCTGTATTTTGTTATTAAAAAGAAATCAGAAAAGTGGAGAATGGTAACAGACCTAAGGGTGATAAACAAGGTGATCCAGCCAATGGGCTCTCTACAGTCTGGGATTTTTTTGCTTTCTCTGTTACCTCTACAAGAGCAAGACAAAGAAAAATTCGCCTTTACAGTGCCCACTTACAATAATTCTCAGCCTGTAAAGAGATACCAGTGAAGTGTACTCCCTCAAGGAATGCTGAATAGCCCCACTCTGTGCCAGTATTTTGTAAAAAGCCAGTAGAACAAATACATAACAAATTCCCACAATCTATAACTTATCATTACACAGACGACATCTTGTTGGCTGATTCAAATATCGATACCTTAGAAAAAATTTTTGAAGAAGTGAAAAATTTTTGCCTGCTTGGGGATTACAAATTGCCCCAGAAAAAATACAAAGAGGGGATTCCATTAATTATTTAGGCTACAAAATAGGCCAACAAAAACTCAGACCCCAAAAGGTACATACAAATCAGGAGAGATAGATTGAAGACACTTAATGATTTTCAAAGACCACTAGGAGACATTGCCAATTTATGACCCACTATTGGAATTAAAAATTATGAACTGGACAATTTGTTCAAAACCTTAAATGGTGACAAGGACTTAAATAGTCTGAGAGAATTGTCACCTGAAGCTGAGAAAGAATTGGCTTTGGTGGAAAGGAAACCTCAATTACTTTCTAGTTATCTTGCCCTCTAAGCATTCTCGTACAGGAATTTTAATGCAAAAATATTATATTGGAATGGATATTTCATTCCACATAAACCAAGTAAGAAATTAAAGACATATGTGGAAAAGATTTCTGAACTTATTTTTAAAGGAAAATTAAGACTTTGTCAATTGACAGGAATGGACCCAGCAGAAATTGTTGTACCTTTAACTATTGAAGAAATTGACCAATTATGGGTAGAAAATTAACCTTGTCAAAGAGCTTGCCATCATTTTTTGGGAGATATTACCAATAAATATCCTCAAAGCAAAAGAATTGATTTTCTAAAGAAAACTAATTGGATTCTTCCTCATATTATATGAGATAAACCAATTTCTGGAGCCCCAACATTTTATACCAATGCAAACAAATCAGGAAAGGCAAGTTACAAATCAGAATATATAAGTAATGTGGCTCAAAGCCCTTATAGTTCTGTTCAAAAGTCAGAATTGTATGCTATCAGGATGATATTAATGGACTTCACTGAACCTCTTAACATAGTCACTGACTCTCAGTATGCAGAAAGAGTTGTTCTACACATTGAAATGGCTGATTTTATTAATGATGAATCAGAATTAACTTCATTATTTATTCAGTTACAAGAAATAATCAGGACTAGAAATCATCCCTTCTATATAATGCACACTTGATCCCATACGGATCTGCCAGGTCCTTTAGCACAAGGTAATGATGAAATTGATAAATTATTAATAGGAAATGTACTAGAGGCCGCAGAATTTCATTAAAAGCATCATGTCAATAGCAAAGGATTAAAAAAAAAAAAGATTTCTCTATCACTTGGTAACAACACAAAGAAATTATAAAATGGTGTCCCACCTGCTCTTTTTATAACCAAACTCCATTGCCATCAGGAAGTAATCCTAAAGGTATACATAGGAATGAAATCTGGCAGATGGATGTATTTTATTTTACAGAATTTGGGAAATTAAGATATGTCCATCATACAATAGATAGGTTTTCAGGATTCCAATGGGCAACGGCTTTGAGTTCAGAAAATGCTGATTCTGTAATCACACATTTGCTAGAAGTTATGACCATCATGGGAATACCTGTACAAATTAAGACTGACAATGCTCTGGCATAGGTCTCTAGTAAAATGAAATAATTTTTGCTTATTATAATATAAAGCATATTACAGGAATACCACACAATCCTACAGGGCAAGCAGTCATAGAGAGATCAAATCAAACTCTAAAGGATATGCTAAATAAACAGAAAGGAATAACAAAGACCCCCCAGAGATAGACTACATAATGCTTTATTAACTTTGAATTTTCTCAATGCTAATGAGAAAGGAACAACAGCTGCTGAAAGGCATTGGACTATAGAAAAAACAGCTGAACTAAATCAGCCTGTTTACATCAAAGATGTACTAACCTCTGAATGGAACAGGGTATGTGCTACATTGGGGAAGGGGTTTTGCTTTTGTTTTCACAGGTGAAAAGAAGTTATGGATACCACCAAAATTAATAAAGACTCAATTTGAACCTGAGACACTTCATGAAAATAAGAATTGATTATCCACCCATATTACAATTCTTTAAGTTGTAAGACAAAACAAAGTGTTGGGGCAGGTTTTTGTTTTTGTCTTTACAGAAAACTGGAAATACCCATCTTTAAGAAGTTAAAAGACCTTGGACATCTGGACATCTAAAGCAAAAGGGAAGCTATCCAGAAAAATTTACAAGCAAAAGAATATTGTAACTATTGGTACCACTATATGTCATAGGGTAAAATCTCATTGCCTAATTTCTCTCTATTTTTTGTAAGTTGAATCCCAGTAAGTATAATTTAAAGCTGCCTTTAGAGTTGGAGTGTGGTTCTCTCCTTCTCTAAAATCAAGCATATTTGTTAAAGGAAAATACAAAATTTCTGTATCATATGAGAAAAGCCACCTGATATCGGATAGAAGAATAACAAAAAATAAGGGACTATTCTATTGTTACTAATCCTATGATGAATAAATACTTATATATTTAGCTTCCTGTACATTGTATTGGGTTTTAGTCTCTTATCAGTTTTCTGCAGTGATCCACGACAATGCCTAATTGTGAACTTGAAGTATCCAAAAGGAAGATGGGGCTCCACAACAATCATTTCACATGGACTCTGACAAAGTCACTAGGCTAACAAACACAACCCAAAGAGCAGATTCGGTCTACAAACTTCTCAGGACAATTTTGAGGCAGCTCGCTGAGATGAACCAGCTTCACAGACTATTATAGCCAGGACTTGAGACAAGCTGTGTGCTTTCCTGTTATGCAGAGACTGGACAACAAATGATACAGCTACTTATTTCAGGACTTGACAATTAGCAAACTTTCCTTTTCAGGATCCCCTAAAGATGTCATTGCCCCCAGACAGCAGGAAGTAAATTTAAGAACACTGCACCCACATTCCCAAGAGGTGGGGTGGGTGGTTTTTGGTGGTTCAATGAGTTATGAATGATTGTCATTGTTTAGGTTAATTGGTTAAAAATTGTTAATGGTTATGGTTAGAAAAAAGTTAAACAATAATGATTAGATTCAATATTTGTGTTAAAAAATAGAAAGAAAAAGGAGATACAGATATATAGGATATAAGGATAGATTATGGAATCTTCTTTTAAAAGGATTTACTAGCTTTAGATATTTTATATTGGATTGGATTTTTGTATATTGTATACAAATTAGTATATTGAGATTAATTGTGTTACTGTAGAAATATCTCTATGCTTGTTCAAGGTATTATACTTATTCAGTTCATCTAACAATGTAATACAATTTGCTAGTCCATGAAAGTTTTCATTACCAAGTAATTAGAATATAAAGTAATACAAGTTAATAGTTAGACATTACATTCAGAC
The DNA here is from genome assembly GCA_033318265.1 of Phyllotis vaccarum. Taxonomy (NCBI): domain Eukaryota; kingdom Metazoa; phylum Chordata; class Mammalia; order Rodentia; family Cricetidae; genus Phyllotis; species Phyllotis vaccarum. The sequence goes on from JARWLC010000001.1 coordinate 133,191,536, forward strand.
ATAGTCATGTTAGATATGTTTTCAAGATCAAACAAATATATTTTAGATGAACAGGTCTTCTTCAAATACTTCAGAGATCCATAGAATATGGCATTTAAAATATTTTAAGAACTTAGACTTTTCTGGACAGTTAGACAGGTCTGCTCCTGACAGCACCAATCTACTTCAAGAAAAAATGAGCATCGAAGAAACTCCATATGGAGTCTACTGGTTAGCCACTGGACAAAAACCTGTTCTTGTATTGACTGCTTGACAGTATGCTATTTAAACTGGACAGGCAAGTTCACTAGGAAAGTGACCTCTGAACTTTGACAGAACAAGCCGAGATGGTCCTTCAGGTTCCTGCTTTTCAGAGAAAACTGTCAGATATTCTTCAGGACACAAGGAGAAGAGACTGATGAAGTATACCAGAATGGGCAGAGAAGATTTTCTGCTTCACTGAAATGAAAAGAGCCTTTAGGCTGAAGATGGATGCCCCACCTTTATAAAGGAACTTTGGGTGACTGTCCAGGCAGATAGGTGTCATCTCTGTCATTTCTAGATTTTGGAAGTTGCTTGTACTTCCTGTTTACTTGGGTAAATATTATTTACTTCTTGGGTCTCTGAGGTAGTTGAAGATGAGATAGTTGTAGTTATAGTTTTCCAGTGACATTTTTAGAAATGAAACTTTGAAGTTAAAGTGTGTAAGTTTAAGAGACATCAAAATAATAGTTTTTAGTTAGTAATACAAGTTAGATAGTAAGTGAATTAGGTATAATCCTTTGGACTCATTAAAATAGGATAATTAATGAAATATTTTCTTTGAATTGTCAATTGTTAATGGACTGGACATTACTCATTTATTGTTTGTCTATATTGTATATAATTATTGTACCTAGCTTATATGGTTTTTCTTATGTTAGCTATAACCTTCTTTTTAAAAATTTGACACTAAAGAGGATATGTAGGGATATTTTCAGATATAATACCAGGACACAACTCTTGATTCTTTCCCTCCCTGATCTGCTCTTCCTGAGCCATTTTCTTTTCTGTTTTTAAATTTATTTATTTTTATTTTATATGGATTGCTGTTTTGCCTGCATATCTGTGTGAAAGTGTTAGATTTAGGAATTACAGATAGTTGTGAGCTGTCATGTGAGTGCTCAGAATTGAATCCAGGTCCTCTGGTAGAGCAGTCAGTGCTCTTAACCTTTCAGCCACCTCTCTAGCCCCCTTCCTGAGACATTTTCATCTCTATTCCTGCTCCAGAGCTAGGCAGGCCATCACTTGCCATTTTTATGGACTCTCTTCTCCATATCCAGCATCCCTCACATGAATCCTATCACTATCCCCAGGCTCTGCCTTCTCAAAAGCTCCGGAGTGATGTCTCTGTGCCAGATCTCTGGTCACAGCACCAAGATCCTAAGACACATTTCAGTATGGACATTTTTTTCATCTTGTAACCACGCCCCCCCCCGTGTGTGTGTGTGTGCACGTGTGTGTGTCTAAATGCACATGTGAATCAAAAGTGCATCCTCAGAAGTATGACAGGGCCTTCCACAGAATGAATGCTTAACTATAAGGTCACGGCTTGAGTACGTAAATTGCTATTACACCTGCTGCAGTGAGGCCAAGCGAGAAGGAAAATCTCAACTCCATGGTAATTCTACTTACATTCTACTTTATATTTTGGTCTACTTTATATATTTAATTAGCATGAGTCTTCCTAACTCTGCTGAACTCTAGAGGCTGCTTGACCCTTGAAGCTTAGATCCTACAATACAAATGCTCCACTGGTAAGTACCACATGGAAACCATCTGTCCGAGGAGCCAGCTGGCCTCCCTCTGACTTCAACCAGCTCGACTTCAGCTGGTCCCTTTTCAGACAGGTTCTGCCTGTTATCTGGCTGCCCCTGGGCTCCAAATCCTGTTAGTAAAGAAGAATTTCTCTTTCCACGGTTTGAATCAATCAGTGATTAATCACATTATTAACTTCTGAAAACAGCTCATTAGAGAATGTACCTCTGTTGACATTGCATCTAATTGCTACTGCTCTTAGGAGCTTGTACTTATGTGTGAGTTCTGTGCCATTAACATTTTCAGAGCCTCTGTGCAAAGTATTACTAATACCTTTTTCTGGCTAGGCTATTTCATCCTGATGCAGATCAAGATATCCAACTCATTACCTGATGGAGTCATGCATGTGGAATATACTCTAAATCACACATATTATGTATATAGTTAGTGAGCATAGAATAGTTCTCTGATTTGATTTAGTTTTATTGTTTGGGTAGATGACTTTCTCTTTGATGCACTACGTAAAATTTCTTCATGTCTATTTAAATGGGGGAGAGAAGAGATTTATCTTATGCACATTAATAAATTCCTTTAGCGGTCAAAATGATATTAAAGCTAGGTCAATTAGAGTCATCCAAATCAAATGTATTCATTGGCATGTGATCTAAAAGTATGAGGCCACGAACAGGGTGAAAATGCCTGAGTGGGCATTTGAATTGCAAGAGCTTCAGTAGAGGACAGACAGGAAAAACCCCAATAAGCTACAAGTGCCTCCTCAGCATCAGATACAATGGCACAGCCTTTGCCCGCATACTGTTCCCATCCTGGTTCACACAAGAGAAACAGAGCCAAGGTGATGTGAAAGGTCATCTCCTTAAACCCACTCTAAAATGGTCCTTTCTGAGCTATCACACATGAACGGAAGTGTGAGTCTATATCTGTACCTGTGCTCGGGCTCACACTTAATAAGCATTGGCCAGGAGGATCCAGTGTTAACACAGACTGAGTCCCACCTGGACACACACTGAAAGAGAAGGATCCAACTGTGCTCTAAGGTTCTTTGCTCAAACATTGGAATCTATAGCTGGGTGAGTCGATGCAGGGGTGACTCCACCGAGTAGTGAGCGTTCGGTCTATGTTGCTTTCCTGCCCAAACCCTCTCATGGTTTCTCCTGCACTCAGGGCTAGCCCATGACATTTAAGGGGGCCCCTCTCTTGTGCCCTAGACTCAACGCTTCCACTCTTCCTTCATGTGAGCCTCTTCACTCAGCCTCACATGCTGCTCTGTCTGGACCCAGGTCCTAGATGGTTTCAGGAATCTTTTCTGTTGCCTTCACCTCCCATTTAGCCGGATATTACCTGATCCTCTTCAAGATTCCCAGCAACTTAAATCACAACTTCATCTCCTCAGTATCCAGAGCCCTTCCTGCCTGTGGCATTTACCACTGTCTAGCATAGTATTTAGTTGGCTTATTTAACCTTTCTAGCCAGGACAAGGATGGTGAGTAGTAAGCACACTCTCAAGGCTGAATCATTAGACAGAAAGGAAAAAGAAGACAGTGTGGCAGGAAGAATAGCCTGGTGGAGGGTTAGTATTTTGACAAACCTAATACAAACTATGGTCATCTGGAAACAAGGAACTTCAATTGAGGAAAAATAAAGTCCCCATCAGATTGGCCTGTAGGAATGTCTGTAGGACATTTTCCTGACTAATGATTGATGAGGAATGGCCTACTCAAATGTGGGTGGTACCACCTCTGGGCAGGTGGTCCTAGGTGGTCTAAGAAAGAAAACTAAGCAAGCCATGGGCAATAAGCCAGTAAGCAGTGCCCCTCCATGGTTTCTGCTTCAGCTCTCGTCCTGATTTTCCTCAATGAAGGACTATGACATAGAAGTGTAAAAAGAAATAAATCTTTTCCTCCCCATGTCACTTTGGTGATAGTGTTTTATCCCAATAACAGGAAGAAGACCAACCAGAGACCAGGCTATACAGAGACCTGAGTGGGCACTGAGCAGGAGTTACTGTGACGACCCATTTCAGGAATGTGCACTTTACTCTACAGATAACGGAGAGATAATAGTTGTTTTTAATGGCGCTTATGTAAGAGAAGAACCCCCATGTGATTACAGTGATTCCAACGGCAGTATGGGAGATACAGGACTCCGTAGCTCCGCCAGGATGAGGAAGCTACTGCTGTAGCTGGAGAAAGAGATGAAACACAGCTTTGATGTGTTGGTTACTGAAGACATCCAAAAGAGCCAGTGCATTGGAGACAAGGGGGTGAAGGTGAGGGGTCAAAGTTGGGGAGTGGGCAGGAGGGTTGTATCCTTAGTCCAATCTCCTTGTCCCTCCTTAACGTCTAGCCCGGTTCCCAGAGGCTCCAACACATCTAATCTGATGTGACCTCTTGCCTCTTCTCGCAGGGCTCTCCATTGTCCCCCACCAACCATCGTCAGCAAAGTCCTCTGGGCTTCAGCCCCTTCCCCGGGTAGATGTTCACCTCTTGCACTCACTAAGGACAGTTACCTCCATCCCTTCCCGTGTGCCGCAGGTCTGGAGCAGAAAGGAAACTCCAGAACAAAGAGACTAAAAGGAGCATACAGCTGGGACATGATGGAGAGGAAGGCCAATGAGCCAGGTTACTAAGAATGTTCAGTGAATGGTGTTGGGACATCTAGAGAGGGCAGCAGGATGATCCAAGGTATGTGTGTATGGTGTAGATTTAGATAAGTGTTTATGGCCATGTATGCAGGGAAGCCAGAGGAGGTAATCCTCCTCCAGTTTCTATCCTCAACAAAGCTGGGGTTATTGGTGCACACAGACACACACGGCTTTTTATGTGAATGTTGGGGATTTGAACTCAGAGCCCCATTTTCTTACCCACTGAGTCATCTCCCCTGCACTGGACCTGGGATTTCAGAGGAGAAGGGCTTATCTGGACACAGCAGGAGAAACAAAGATGGGATACCTTGGCAACTTGCTATGTTGTTCTAACCAGTTGGCTCTGCTCTAAATCCACCCCCAGCCTTAAGTTCAGTTGTCAACTCTATTCATGATGTCCCAAGAGAAGAGCACCAATCCGAATACATTCAGTTACCAAATACACCCTAGATCTGTTTTTTTTTTCTCCTTATAATAGGAAGGTCCATGTAGTTTCTTCCCACACGTACACTAACTAGGCCCAATCTCCTTGCTCATTTGAGGATTCTGCCTACAAGTCTCGCATTTTACTTCTCTGTTGCAGCCTGCACCCCCTTTTACAGCATCCCCACAGGTAACCCTACTCATCCAATGTCACAGTGTGCCCTATACAACAGTTCTATTCACCTTCCCTTTTTGTTACTATTTCCCCATCATGATCCTCTTCTTACCAGCCTTTCCAGAGTTACTAGTAGATGGGTCATCAACAATCTCCATCTGACAGAACTCTGCCAACATTTATCTGGTTGCACTGCCTCTTGAGGATATAAATAAGCACAGAAGTCCACTCTTCTCATGAGAGTTTTGTGTGCTTCCTTTCCAAAGCTGAAGTTCTGGGCAGTGGTGAGTTTCCCAGTGTGGGTGCTGGGAACCAGATTTGTGTTCTCTGCAAGAGCAGTGAGTGCCCTTGACCTCTGAGCCATCTCTCCAGCCTGTCCACCTGCTCTCAAAGCCCCACTGCCCCCTGACGCTCCCGACAGTTCCTTGGCATCCCTCAGGAACCTCTGCTGGCTCTTGCTTTTCCACACCTGGACTTCCCAGGAAGCTTCAAGGTCGTAACTCTTGCTCACTTGATCTTCCACTCATTTTTACCACCCCTTATGTTGATGGTCCTGACCTTCTTCCTCTTGACTTCCATAAGGTCTTCTAGCAGACATTTTAATGTTTAACATCTATCTCCCTGCCTTCTGCATCTTAACAAATGCAGAGCTAAAGCTGATAAGCCACAAGTCTCCCTGAGTCCTCTGACCTCCTCCTCTTCCTGCCAGACAAATCTTTTATTTAAACCCATCCACTGTGTTGCTCAAGACACTGAATCTACCCTGGTCTCCATACCTAGCATCACAAACTCTCCTCTTTACCCATGATTTGTTCTTCAGGAGGGGTTGGGGACAAGACATAAACACCAAGGACAGAATTTGGGGGGACCTACATAGAGAAGACAACAAAACAGAGGGAGTAGTGACCAGAAACTGATAAGAACAAGGTCCCATAAAGGGGAAGGGAAAAGGAAGAGACTCACAGTTGAAAGTGTCATTTCAAAAACAAGACTGTAGAGGATGGGGCTCATCGTTCCTCAGCACAGGTGTGTCTGTGAGAATGTACCAGCCAAGCATGACATGTCTGCCACACAGTCATCCCCAGTGAAAGCAAGAGAAGAGGAGAGGGAGGCAAGGAACGTCATGACCCAGGTATGGATGTGCTTTGGGGAGAGTGGCCACCATCAAGAAGGCCATGGGAACTGACCTTCCATGCCCCCCTCCACTTGTTTATCTATTTTAGTTTCCCAGGCCACTTATACTACCTGTGTTCTAGACATACCTGGTACGTCTCCCCTGCATGTGCTCACGGTGTTTTCCTGAACACACACCTTTCTCTTCCTTCTAATGAGCTCTTCAAGTATGACACAGCTAAGAACTCGGGTCCAAAGTTGGAAGTATCCAGATTGGTGTCTTAGCTAAGAGCTGGTCTGTGATGGCTAAGTCAGCTGTTCTACCTTTGTCAAGTCTATTTTCCCCTCCTGTGGTTTGGAGCTGAATAAACAGAGCCTTAATTGAATAGAAGTAAATAAGTGAAGCCTAGTAAGTGGCACAATGGCTGCCACAGACAGCACGTTGGTTTTAATACCCTTCTTTTGTCCCCTGGTTCCAGAGGACCCTCCAAAGCAAGCCCCCCCTCCCCGCAACATCAGCACCCCACTGCCAGACATACGTCAACTCTGTCCCTCAGAGCCCAGAACCAGGTGTCTCCCATGTCTGGTGTCCTCCAATACTAACTAAGCATAGTTCAAGAAGAACGGAATGTTCACTGAATCAAATTATCTTTAATTTCCCCAGCACATAAATATGATCTCAGCTGCAGTTATTTTCTGTAACTAGATCATACTAGATTTGAGGAGGAGGAGGAGGTAGCACCTGGGGACAGAGTCACATTACCACCTCTACCATCATTTAGATATTGCAAACCATATCCCTTACCTAACAAAAAACATAGCTGGTTGTTTTTCAAACCCCCAGTACCAAACTTTGTTCAGCTCTAGACCACTGATATAATGGGTTTGGAAGACCACTGGGATGCACAGAAAATAATTAAAGCCATCAAAGCATCAAATGAACAGACTCCTTACGGTCAGCTTGTAGAAGTACAACGTGATGCAGGGTCAAGGCCATCCTCTGGGAGTCAATAGTGCTCAGGATCTTGGCTGCTGCAGTCCCCAGCAGTGGCTTCCCATTGTGCAGTGTGTAGTACGTCAGCTCTGCTGGGTCCTTTGGTCCTGGCACACGCTGCATCTTTACCATCTTTCAGAAAAAGAGAAGCAGGGAGTTGCCGGAGCATTTTGGATAGGCCCTGCAGGCCTCTGAACCATCAGAAGGCTCACCTCATTCAGTCACTGAGGCCTGCTGTGCCCTAGTGGACTCACAGGAAGAGGATAGACATCAGCCCTACTCTCCTCCCTACAGCCAGAGTCTCAGGATGTGTCACCCCTGATTGAGAGACTGAGAGGAAACAGTGGGTTGAAACAGCAACATCTGGAAAGCAGTTTGAAGCTGGGAATGAAAACAGGGAAGAGTAATGTTTCCCAGCCTCCACTGAGCTCTGGCCTCATTTTAAAATAGGCCTCCACACTATTCAGGGCACACTAGCCTATCTCAAACAAGGTGCTTAATTTCAAAAATCTTCAATTGCCTGAAAAGTGAAGAAAGATCTGTCTATAATTGAGGAGACCTTTGATAGAAACAATACTTGGAAACTCAAGCTTCCTTTACTAAGCCAGCTATGCAGAGGGTTGTTTTTCTGTTTTTTGACTACAATATTACATTCAGATGAAAGGGCATCAAGCAATGAAAAAAACCAAAATAACCATATGATATGGACATAGTGTTTTGTTGTATGTTATCAGGCAGGTGAGATATTGAGCACTGAGAATTTTAACTTTCGGCTCTTAGAATTAGCAGTTACATGATAAACATTATATTATAGTATCTTCAGAGTATACAGTATAGATATTGAGTTTTATAAAATATAAAGAGATATTACATAAATATTTATAGTAAGTTCATTAACAACACCAAAAACCCCTGAAAAATCTGAAAGTCAAGAGTAATGAACTGAATTAATGAGTTATGGAAAGTCACTTAATAGAATATAATGAACAAACTATACCTGTTCGCATAACTGTGCATTACAAATTACAAAATATAAAATTTAAAACAGGAGAAACAACATGGCATATTTTAAAGAATCTATACATGGGGGATAAAATCTATACAGAAGATACAGGACTGAGATAATATAAAATTCAGAACCATGCTCAACTTGGATAGAAAGAAAGAGAATATAATTTAAAAAATTAATGCTCTCTCTCTCTCTTTCTCTCTCTCTCTCTCTCTCTCTCTCTCTCTCTCTCTCTCTCTCTCTCGTGCGTGTGTGTGTGTGTGTGTGTGTGTGTGTGTGTGTGTGTGTGTATGTGTGTGCGCGCACGCGTGCACACGTGTGTTGCTCTTGCCTTTGTGGATGTCAGAGGTCAACTTTAGGTATCTTCCTCCATCTCTTTCTACCTTGGTTTTTGAGAAAGTGTCTTTTACAGACCCTGGAGCTACTAATTTGCCTTGGCTAACTGCCTAGCGAGCCCCCAGGATTCTCCGTCTCTACCCTTCTAGTCCTGATGATATAGACATGTGCTACCAAGACCTGCTTTGAATGTGTGCTGGGGATCCAGACTCAGATCTTCATGCTGAGCAGCAAGCACTTGCTGAGTTACCCTCCCAGATATGTCAGCTACAGAAATAACCTTAAATTCTAGCCATCTAAATCTCCATATTTATGAAGGGAAGTCATCATCTATAAATGTCTCAACCTGGAAGAAAGGCCTCTGGGTAGAAAGATAATGGAGGTGCCACTGTGTGGATTTGGGGCTTACACATCATTCTTTCTCTAGTGAGAGAGGAGGCGGGCAGTATTTGAACAACCTGGCAGAGGTGAGTGATAATTCAGATCTCTATTAACCTCACTCATTTCCAACCTGATAGCACTTCCTACCAAGATTTACCCAAGTATGCTGTCAGGAGCAACCTATATCATCTATATGTAGAGCCTTGCAGAAAGAGAGACATGCCATCACTCTGCAACCTCGGAGATGTGCGTAAGTGTTGGGATCACAAGTAGCACTGGGCTTGTGAGATGGTTTTTTTCTCTCCTGTGGACTGATGCAAGCCACTGAACACTGATGTGGTCGCCACTGAACACTGATGTGGTCGCCACTGAACACTGATGTGGTCGCCACTGAACACTGATGTGGTCGCCACTGACATGCTTTCTGTCTTTAGGAAAAGCATGGATTGTAGGGCTAACATGGAACAGACTTACAGGGGGTAAAAAAAAAAATCACAATCTTGTCTTGTGAAATGAACCATTCTTTTACCTAGGCATGGGCTGTCATGGAGCAAACTTTCAGAACCAAATTGACTTCCAATAGTGCAATGAGCCCAATTCACTACTATGTATAAGAAGGCATGGAGTGTCTATCAGGGCTGTGATGCAACTCATGTAGGGAGAAAAGGTGGGTGACTTTCAAAAAGTCACGGGGATGTGATATGTAGACACATTGTGCTAATGTCTGCAATTTCCATAGACAGCATGACACTGCACATCTATGCAGACTTGGTCGGTTGTCAATTAGGAGTTTACAGGCCACACTACTAGATGGGCATCTGTAATGTGAGCTTTGTCAATTAGCATAGCATGTTAGAGGTGGATTCTCTGTGGTGAAGGATGAAGTTAATCATATTTACGCTGCATGGATTGATAATATGCTAAGGACATTCCCCTCTAGGAGGAGCTGAATAAGGAGTGGAGGGAGGTGTAGATAGCTCCCCCGAGGACAGCTACCGTCCTGACTTTAAGTCCCTTAAAACTAATCCAGAGAAGTTTGTGCTGGTAGTTTACTTGAGAGGCTCAAGGAACTGACAGGAGGGAGAGGTGACCTGGGAACTCTTTGCTTTAGGAATACCTCATGCATAGAGACTCCTTTACTGACCCTCAGCCTTGAAAACTTCAAAGAGATGTTGATTGAGTCTCTTAAATCAGTTGTCACCATGGATACGCCTCTGGGCAAATGCAGTTGTTCAGTCTCCGGAAGCACATACTCCTCACAGTCATTAGAAAACCCCAGTGCACACACCTACCTGCACAGTATAGCTTCCCAAGGTGGTGGCCCGTTTAAACCGTCGGCTCTGTTGCTGGGACATCATGAACAGTTGGGCTAGACGCTGCTCCATGATACGGGCAAAGCTCTGGTTGTGCAGGCCCACCAGTGAGTTGTCTACACCTTGGAGCACTAAGGATGCAGAAGGAAGAGGGATGTTCAGAGCCCAGAGTCCTTGCAGACGCAGTAACTACACCACCACCTGCCCTGCATAACTGAGAAGAGCCTCCATGCCCTACTTACAATGGGTTTGGCCAACCGTACCAACTTCTCCAAGGCAGTTCATAAGTGAAAACTCTTTGCCTATGTGTTACACATGTTGGAAAGGTTAATGGCCTGCCTCAGGCCATACAGAGAAAATGTAGCAAAATCAGGGTATGAACCTAAGCTTGTATAACACCAAAGCTGTGTCTTTCTTCTGTAAGCAGTAACGTCTCAAACACTGCTGTATCAAACTCAAACTTTCAAAGATAATACACCCAGCAAAGAGTTCATAGGGAACACAGTTGAGCTGCAGATGCAGCTAACTGGGATTTTGGCTGGTTCTCATTTACAAACCTTAACTGGGAGTTCAGCTCATTTTTCTTTCTCAACAGCTTGGTCAAGGATCTCCAGAGTCATGCTGGGACTTGAGTGTATACATTTGAGTAAACTATGCCATTCATTATCCTTATCTCTCCCTATTAGATAGGATACTTATTACCCCCTAAAGCTGCCCAGGGCCCATCAAGTCCTTTCCCATTCAAGAATAAGATAACTTAATGAAACAAGTGTTCTCTCTCTCATTTCTGGCCCTCGCAATTATGGATCCTTCAGCAAGCCACTGGAATCCAGTCCTCTGAAAGAAGGAAGGATACCTCACAGCAAGCACATGGCTACTGGGCTTTAAGGCCCAAAGGGAACAGGATGCATAAGGCAGTTTGACCCTGTCTGTGGAAGGCACATGGGTCCTTTCCTGGCCCTTACCTCTCCTTGGTTAGACCTCAACAGCCATTTCTGAAGACAGCAGAAGAGACACTGATGGCGAGGTTGCAAGCCATTGCTAGTGCACGGATTAGAGTTGTAACGAGCACTAGGGCCTCTCTAGGGCTTTCTGCAGGGACAATTGCTATCTTCATTTATGTCCAGAGTACAACTCTTGTTTTACATTCCTTGGGAAGCAGCTTCACACCAAGCATTCAAACAATGCCTTCAGATACAGTCACACTCAGAATTTTAAGTATTCAGATTGATTATTGGGTTTTTTAAGTGATCAAAATTCACAAGGGATAGGAATGGAATAAAAGACTCTTCATTTAATTGAGTTGGTTCTAATACAGTCGAGCCCAGCAACATGAATACGATCCATCCACCAAAGCACAGAAACAGCCCCTCCTAAAGAGCATGCTGTCCCTGCAGCCACTGATCAAGCAGGGTGTTGCATGCAGCCAGCACCAATGATGGAATTTCATACAGGGCCAGACCCAGCGGTCAAAAATGAGACTCACAGAATGGCATTGATACGCGGATAAAGAAAGAAATAAAACCCACAGCTGGGTCTCTGAAATTACTTCTTTGAAGCCATAAATGACAAATGATCGCCCTGGAGGGTATAAAGTATAGCTCTAGGGCCCTGGTGAGGGACTCTGGATTGTTTGCCAGCCAAGTCCCCACAGAGAGGAAAGCTGCTCTATTGCTCCGTCAGTGCCTTGCAGATCTCAGAGTCCCACAGGGCTTTCCTACCTTAGACAGAAGTGTCCGGTTCAAAACACCCCATGTAGTAAATATACAGGCCAGACCACTGAAATGATTTCTAAGTTGGCCTCCCCTGACCAGTGGACAAGAGGAAGAGAAGAGGGAATCATGGCTTGGCTTCCAGAATTTCAGTCATGATTCAAGGCAGATACCAAGTAAAGGCAATTGTCAGCCTTCTCGGTGATAAAAAATACTCTAGCAGTTAATGGTTGTTTGGCTTATGGACATTCTCTATGCCACTGAATTGTAAGTTTAAGATGCTTAAAATGGGACATTTGACTTCATATGTAGTTTTTAGTGCATTTCTTTTTAAAATAACGAAGTATCTCTAGGAGAGTACAGGAGAGTATGCGGAAGCATTCACAGCTAGCAGTATGGTGACTAACGCCTGGATGGCTTAAGTGTGCTCTACTGAAGCTCTCCAGCAACTTCTCGGAGTCAGTTGGGTGGAGCTGGGGGTCAGAGCAGAGCACCTGAGTCACTGCTCTCCTTCCTGAGACACAGGACCTCAGTTCTCTACTGAGCTAACTGTTGATTGTGAAGAAGAAATAATTACTAAGTAATACTTTTAACGGTGGTGTGATAGGACACCATTATACAAATGTCACCAAATCAAAGGCCCAGCAAGGCACGGGAAGATGGGGAGGGATCTCACCAGTGGCTGTCAGGGCAGCCTATGTTTAAGAATGGATTATGATCACTGAATGTAAACTTTCAAGTTGAGAAGGGGGAATATCTATAAAGGAAAAGGCACCATTACCGGAGAAGGACATGTGATTCTGTAGCGACATGTAAGCTGTTGGCTCAGACATGTGTTGCTGAGTTAACATGACTTCTCTAGGGTTTGCATTCTGGCAAAGTGGTTTCTAAATCTGTTAAAAATATGCTACTTTAGTTTTCCTTCTTAGAAGTTAAAATGACCTCTGCATACCAAAGACCCTGCTGTGGGGCACATGGTTGATCTGTCTTTTAGACAACAGCACAGGCAAGCATCCTGCAGCAGGTTGGGAACTACTTGGATGGAATTTTAGGCAACAGCTCAGCTCACCTGCTGCTTGCTTGGGACAGCAGTGAGGGAAGGGTACCTGAGGGAAGGGAGGGCAGGACAGCTGCTCCCAGATATACATTTCCATGTCTTGAGGATCTTTCTACCTCCTCATTGGCACATAGGACTATGTTTCCCAAATTTACACGTGCAAATCCTAACCCCCAATATATCAGAGGGTGACAGTATTTAGAGAGAGGGTCTTTGTAAGGGTAATGAAATTAAAATTAGCTCACAAGCACAGGCCATAATCTAATGTGTTTGGTGTCCTTATAAGAAGAGCCAATCAGGACAGACAGCCTCAGAGGGAAGAATAACAGAGACACAGTGGGAAAGGTGACTAACTTCAAGGCAAGGACATGCAAAGATGATACAAAGCTATTGATGCCTTGGCCTTCACAGAACATCGCTAAGGTAACTTTCAATTGTCTACCTTCCGATGGCTGGTCTGGTCACTTTTCCTCTTACGAACAGCTGTCCTCTCCATTTGCCTCAATGGGGTTGTTTCTCTCATTTTAGAGCCACCATGAGGCTTTTGAAAAAGACAAGCAGAATGCTTTCACTGTATCACAATGTTCAGCTATGAAATGTCAAGGGAAAAAGAAAATAACCACCAGAATGTGTTGGCTCCTTGGCTCCCACTCGACCTCATCCACAGAGCACACCAGGATTGGCGTGGGGTGGGTCGTGTACCCCGAGAAGGAGCAGCACACATGTGACTTTCCTCTGGCTTTAGTTTAGATTTGGCAGGGCAATGTGGAAAGGCCTGTTGTCTATTCAGACAGCCACCCACACAGTCGTGGCCCAAACAGCCACTGTTCTGGAATATTCATCCACTGTGTGAAGATGTATTGCTAGGACTGGTATAATAAAAAGCTGAACCATCAATAGTTGGGTAGGGATTTGGGGCAGGGACAGAGAAGCTGGGAGGAGAAGTCTAGGTGTGGGATTTTTGTCAGAGCAAATTGGATGTATGTACTAAGAAGAGGTAACCAGGCCATGTGGCAGAATGTAGATTGAAAAATATGGGCTAATTAAGTTATAAGAGCTAATTGGGGAAACACCTACTCTAAAGCCGGACTTTCATAATTAATAAGTTTCCTGGTCATTATTTGAGGGCTGATGGTCCAAAGATAGTTTGGCAATGAAGCTTGACACAAGTCACTCACACTGATGTGCCCCAGATGGCCACCCACACACATGTGCTCCAGACATCACATCACTGCTGTGAGATAGGCTGAGGGGGGAACGGCTGAAGTAACAGTTTTGGATTGTTTATCAGGAACCATCTTCAGGATATTCTTTTCTCAGCTTTCCCTTTTCCTTCTAGCCCTGTAGAAGAAACTCCTTGATTTATAAGGCAGAACCAAAGGTGTCAATCCTGTGTTTAAAAGACTCCATTTTAGACAAGCCAATCTGATGGGACAAAGAGGGACAGACAGAAATAAAGCTTTACCTGTGATGACCCAGTAGTCTCTGGTCATTTCAGATATATCAAGGTTGGGATATTCCAGGGCTAAAACAAATAAAAAACACATCAAATTTCTTTGACATGTTTTATGAGTAAATATTATCAAGGAAAACACAGAAGCAATTAGCTGTCAAGCAAGTAGGTAACGCACTTCCATTTCTGGGAAATCCATGGCACACAGGTCAAACTATCTCATTGTTTGAAAGTTGATTTAGTAAAGGGAAAACTTCTACAAGGGGCTCAGATTTAGAAGTTTCTCTCTTGGAAGTTTTCCCTCCAAGCCTTTTTAAATGGAACAACATCACTACCACTATCCACAGCTGCACCTGTCTTAGCTGGGGCATGCTCTGTATAGATATCTAGCACTCTGGAGGTCTAAGGAATGGTTAGTTCTTAAAGGGATCTTTCCAGCATTAAGGGCTTACATTTACTGGGAAATCCACTCACTGGGAGAAAGAATTATCATCTTGCTTTCCCAGCATGGTGACTATGAGAATTCACATATGTAAAGGACTTAGTATAGTGCCTGACATATAGTAAGTGCTCAATAAATCCTTTGTGCATGTATGTGTATGTGCACATGTGTATATAAGTGCATACATGTATGTTTAAGTCAGAGGATGATTGCTAATGTTTTTCTCAGTTGTGTCCCACCTTATTTTCTGAGACAAGAGCCCTCACTGAATTTTGAGCTTGTTGATTTGACTAGCCTGTCTGCCCAGTGAGCTTCCAGGAATCTGCCGGGGCCAACTTCCCAGCACCAGTGTTAGAGTTGTGAGTGTCTCATCAGAATGTTCTTTTTTAAATGTGGGTACTGAGATCAGGCTTGCATAGCAGGTCCTTTGCGAGCTGAGCCATTTCCCAAGTCCCTCTTGTTCAGTTCAACTCAACTGTGATTATTATCAGAACACCAAGCTAACTCCTGTCCTGCTGCCCCATGACATCCTACCACAATCTTTCATGACATATGTTTTTTATGACATCCAGAGTCACCCTTACTGACTGAAAGTTTATAAGATCTTTCCGGTAAATACACATTCAAAAAACTTCTCAGTGGCTGCTAAGTGACAAATACACCTTTTATACACACACACACACACACACACACACACACACACACACACACACACACACACACATCCCACATCCAATCTTATGTATTTATAGTATCAACACAACTACATAAAGGGTACATTTTAAAAAGAAATCTTTGCCAGTGACCTTGTGAAGTACAATAATTAAATTTAAGGTATAGACTGTCATTTCCTTTAGCTACCCAGAAAATGTCTAGTGACAAAATGTGGGCTGCTCTGTCTTCAAAGTCCAGTTGACTGCACAGTAATGAGGATTATGTAACAGGCATTTCAGAGAGCCAAGGCCTCAGACGATGGGGACTTCAAATGAAGTCATGACATGAATTACAAAGTTTGCATTATGCTGCCCGTAGCCAGCTGAACCTGAAGGTCTAGAAACATTTGTGGAGGAAAGAGAAAACCATGGCAATCTGGAATGCCCCTAAGGACAGATGCCCTGGAAGGCAAGGCTAAAATACAGGTCCCTGCGCAGCCCAATTAGCTGTGAGAGAGTGGTTATCCTGTGAAAATTGTCTTCTATTTTGCACCCACCTCATAGGCTTATTGTAAGCATCAACCAAGGGCTTCCTTGCAGTGTGCAGTGAACTTGTCAATTTAACCTCAATGTGTTGCATTTTTCAGTTGTTCAAGACAATGCACACCATATGCAGCATAGCACAACAGAGGTTCTTCTGCTGCATGGACCAAGATCCCAAGGGGAAACCACAGGGCCCATGTACACGACGCAGAGGCGCACGTACTCACGTTCAGCAATGGTGAGTGGTGGGTAAGTGAGGTAGAATCCTACCAGCTCAGCTGAGAGCTGGCTAAGGAGGCTGCTGGCCACGGTGCCATTGAGGAACGAGCTCTGATTGCCCACAGCATACACCAGTGTGACGGCTTGGGAAGCATTGGACGTGCTCACGATCTGAATGACACAGGAGCAAAGGGGAGGAGATAGGCCAATAAGGTGAGGGTCTGTGTCATGGAGGCCGAGGAAGGGACCTTGCAACAGAAGTTGTTGGGTGGCAATGGAAGGGCAGTGAGGAGACAGCAAGGAGAGAAGAAAGAAGAGCAAGTCATTGTCACAGACTGTAAGAGCGTGCCAGGCACTGGGCCACGGGCACACCATCTCCATCTTCATCCAACCTTGGAAGGAATGCCTATTCATGACTGCCTTTCACAAATGAGGAAACCGTGGCCTAGAGTGGCCTAGAGTGGCAGGGATTTATCCAAGGCCATAGAGCTCATTCATGCCAGTCAGGATTTGAACCCACACAGTCTTGATTTCTGGCTCTTAACTACTTGTGTGTCTTTTCCAGGGACTAAACGGACTCTAGTGACCTTTGCAATTCTGGGAAAATAAAGCAGATCATTAAAGTGGGCCCAAGCGTCAAGTGTTCAGGGAACTTCAGGTTGAGAAGAATGGGTACCCAGTCTTATGAGCAGGGTGACTGAATATGAGTATAACAGAAATTCAAAAAAAGATCCTTCACGGAACAATTACTTTCTTTTGTGAACCATTCATTTGGTACAGATTATGAGAAAAAGTTTTCTAAGATAGCATGGGTTTCTTCTCATGCTCGGTCTTTTTTTTCAGCTTTAGTTGCTGAGGAAAATGAGATTTTCTGGGTCAGTGTACAGATAAAAATATCTCAAACATTTGAAAAACATGAGCAGGAGGAGATGCTTTTGCTGGGTGATGTGTGTATGTCCACCCTTTGTCTCCAAATCTCCTTGCCACTATTTTGTACATCAGAGGTCATTCTGCAGGCTGACATTCAAGGACTACACAGTGGTTTCTTTGACCACTGGTGTTAGCTAAAGGGGGATGAGTGGGCATGGAAGAGATGAAGGAAGGGCGGGGCATTGATGCCAATCATCTTCCCTGTGGGCATCAGGGCTGAGTTATAGCCTGGGTACTGGGCTCTCCCTGCCCGCACGTTCAGCTGAGGTGCCTTTTTGGAACTCCCAAGTTCCTTTTGAGTACTGTCTTACTCACCAGGGGCAGGGGGCTGGCTGCCAGATGCCTTTTTGCTCAGGCACGATTTCTACAGCTTTGCTCTCTGCCCTGACTCTGAAGAAAGCTGCTCAGAATAGCTTCTCCACTTTTCTTCTCCCATATGTGGCAGCTTTCTCTCAGTTCTCCAACAATGAGCCATCCACAATCCCTTGATTAAAGATAACCCAGCCAACATTTCTGCTCAGTTCTTGATCTCATCCCCAAAACTATTTCCAGAATGTTTCAGCTTCAGGTATTCTGACCTCTATCCCCAGGTGTGCAGAAAAAAAGCCCTTTCTGACATTTCAAAGAAGTTCCCTGGAACTAGTGAGATGGCTCAAGGGCTAAGGGCTAAAAGTGCCCCCCCCCAGAGGGCCTGAGTTTGATGGACAGCACCAAGATCAGGTGGCTCACACTTCTGGCCTCTTATACCCATAAGTATATACACACACACACACACACACACACACACACACACACACACACACACTGTATACACAAATAAATAATAAAAAATAAATAATAATAATCAATTATTTTATCTATCACTATTGTGAATATTTACTGAATACTTGTCACCTTTCAATAATTAGCACTAAATCTCCCTGAATGTCCAGAAAGCTCATAAAGTTAGTAATATATAAATATATAGATATATGTGTACACATTTATAAAATTATGTGCATATATACATAATTTGTGTAGGATATATACATACATATAATCTATATTCAACCAGGTGAGCTATACCCTTTCATTCTGGTAAAATATATAAATCACAGAATTTAGTATTTTAACCATTTTAAGCACATTAAGTAGATTTTCATTCATTTTTTTCAACCAGCATCAGTACCATCTTCAAATTTTCTCACTGGCCCAACCATAGCTGCACACCTATAAGGCAACTCCCAGTTTCTCACCTCTCATTCCAAGGTTGCTCTTAAGTGAGATTACTGATTATTCAACAACTCTGGGTATCTGGTAGAAGAGAAATCACACTGTGGTTTTCCTTCTGTGTTTGGTACTTCACTGGAACAATGACCTTAGTGCGGGCCATGCTGCAGTAAGGCACCAGAATGGCCATCTTGTTTGAAGGCTTAGTAACACTCCAACGTATGTAGAGACTACATTTGTTTTTCATGTATCCATTTGACATACACTTGATTCACAGCTGGTTTTTCGCCTTTGTGAACACTGTACAAATACCCATTTTAGTCCCTATTTCTATGTAGATGGACATGGAATTACTGGCTCGTACTGTAACTGCATGTTTAGGATCTTGAGGGTCCATGGTACTGTTCTCCATGGTGGTTGTCCATTGCACATCCCTCTAGAATTATACAGGATTTTAACCTCGCCATAGCATCACCAACACTTACTATTTTCTAGGGGCTTGTTTTTGAGAACGACTGTCCTAATGAATATGAAATGGCATCTCATGATCGATAAGTCAATCCCCTCCTCCCCACCCCTCCTCATCTGTTTCTGTCTGTCTCTCTCCTTGTGGTGATATTGCTCAAACCCAGGTCATAATGCATCCTAGACAAGCACAGCACTTATCCCAACCCTCTTTTGATGTTAGTTTTCTTTTAATTGAT
The DNA here is from genome assembly GCA_033318265.1 of Phyllotis vaccarum. Lineage (NCBI taxonomy): Eukaryota > Metazoa > Chordata > Mammalia > Rodentia > Cricetidae > Phyllotis > Phyllotis vaccarum. Next base: position 133,210,640 of record JARWLC010000001.1, read on the forward strand.
GCATAATTCTATTTCTTAAGTTCTGAATATTAATCACTTATCAGATTCATAATTCTGTGGGTTATTTTTCACTTTGTTATTGGTGTCTTTTATGGGCACTGTTCTTATTTTCAAGAATGTTCAATTGGTTTGTTTCTTTGGCTCTGTGGTTTTCTGACAGTGTCCAAGACGCTCGGGTCCATGGAATCTTTCCTCTATGCTTCAAGTACTTAAACTTTAGTTCTTACAGGTAGGTCTTTGGACCACTTGGGACGACTTTGGTTGCTGATGTTAGGCTTAGCTCCAGCTTCCTTCTTTTGCAATGTGGATAACCATTATTAAAGAGATTATCCTTTTCCTCATAGACCAACCTTGATAAAAAAAAAAAAAATCTGATTCGGTTTGGACTCTGTTGGTCAGAAAGTTGAGACTACACTGTCAAGCTGGACTGCTCTTGAATCTATAGCAACTCTCCTGTCTTTCTCCAGAATGAGATTTCTGTAGGAATTCCAATTACAATCTACAGTTCTCATTGGTGAATACTGAGATCTTTGTAGTTTAATGTCCTCTGAGCAAGGAACATGGCTGTTTCCACGCCTTTGTATCTTCTTTAATGAACTCAGTCATGTCCCTTTATGAGGCCTCTGACCTCATCTCTTCCTGCTCACTCACTCTGGTCCATTAGCTCATTAGCCTACGGGCCACTTTGTTCCAAGCATCTTTTTCCTTCTGTGACAGTGGCACCACGATCCTCAGAAAGCCACCTTCTTTCTCCACTTTGTCTATATGCTTTGGGTAGAGCTGATAGTTCCCATATTCCAGGAAGAGGCATCTGTGCCAGACCATGTTGGCCAGAATAATTCATCTCCTTGCTCACAGTTACCAATCAAGAAGTGGCACAGTGGGACCAATAAGAGCTGGTCCCAGGGTCTGGATTGAAATGAGAACTCCCCCTCCCCATGCAAAAGGCTCTTTGGTTCCACAACACCATAAGCAATAAGAATGGGGCAAATCTGGAAGTACCAAGGACCACTCAGTAGAAGTAAGAAGAAGTATGCTGGGGATAAAGGGGCAGTCCAGCAGTTAAGGGCACTTACTGTTCTTCTAGATGGCCTGGACTCATTTCCCAGGCACCCACAAGGCATCTCACAGCCATCTGTAACTCAAGTTCTGGAAGATCAGACAGCCTTGTCTGGCCTCCATGGGCATTTTAGGCATGTGATACCCAGACACACATACAGTAGGCAAAGCATATAACCAGTAAATAAAAACAAATCTTAAAAGAAGAAGCAGGAAGAAGAAGAGAGACCTGGAGGAAAGCAAGCCAAGAGATGAACGGAGACCGTCTGAAGAAAGTGCTGATGTACCTGGATCCAGTTGTGAACTTCTCAGTGGAAGGGGCCATCATTGCTTCTTTCTGCTCATGTCTTGTAGGCTTGCATTCTGTGACAGCCCTCACCGAGTCTATTGTAATCTGCTCCCAATATTATGTGCTCTTTTTTTAAAAGTCATTTTCTAATGACTCTGATATTTACATCTTTTTATTCCACAAAGGATTCAAAATACCATACAAATTACATTTAATGGATCGGAATGGAAAAGTATGACAAAAACATCAATTTGAAATCACGTTACCATGACTTAGGCAGTTAGTGTGCAGTTACCTATGAATGACAGAGAGACCGAGAGGTAGTAAATCCAGTGACAAACCTGGTTCTGATACTTCATATTGGCCAAGGCCAAATGTGAAATGGGATTAATAAAAATGATTTCTTCAATTAACTGCAAAGGCTTCCAACATGTCAGAGAGTACCTCAAAGCTAGCTAGATGCAATGGTGAGTCTTTCCAAGGAAGCTCTGTTGCTTACCTGATAGCACATAACCAGCTCATGTGAGAAACAAGTTAAAGGCCTAGGGCAGCTTATTTATCTGGTGTTTTATCCTGAAGGTGCTAATAAACAGCCCGTACTCAAGGAACCCCTTAATGCATATTAAGCTGCCAAGAACCGCTCAGGTTCACAAAAGATTCCCCACAAGAACTGAGTCACACTGCTTACACAGATCTTAAATCGCTGACACAATTTTAGATCTTAAGCTAATAAGACCTGAGTTGTAATGGGATACCCCCTGATCCATGTGGCTGAAGTCTAGAAAAGCTGCTCCTTCAAATTAGATTATGTGCTTTCTACGTGATATTGGCTTTGCTTGTAACTCCCTTATGCTAAATGTCAATTTCAAAAGCCCAGGATCTAGTTGCAAAGGTTTTAGTTCAGTAGTCAAAACAGACACAGAACAGTGGCATTAATTAGAGACTTGGGGGGTTGGATGAATATCATTAAAAAGCATCTAGCTTTATTGAGATGTTATCTACATAGTTGCACACACACAAAACAATGGGTCTGGAAAGGCTTTTCCTGCTGTTCACACTGTTAGTCAAGAAGCCAAATATGTGGTGCACCAGGAATTGGATCTCCCTGGAAATATGCTCTTGCTGAGGGTTCGGGAATACCCTTTCTACACTGTATCAATGCTGGTACAGCTTGGTGGGTAAGAAGACAAGATTTGGGCTCACATCTTTACTCCATTCTTGTCCAGCTATGTGACCTTCTGGGAGTCTCATAATCCTTCTCTCAGTTCTCACTTGGACAAAATGGAGATGATATCTCAGAGGATGCATTACGCAGAAAAATATTTGTAAAACACTAAACGCAGCTGTTGGCAGTGAGTTCACCCATACTGTAAGAGATGTGGGTGTGTTTCAATGGGTGTTTTTGGTTGCATGTGATAATGATTTGTGTTGAAGCCTGAAAATAGCCCATTGAAAATCACACAAAAGTTAAGCAGAAAATCACAACAGAATTAGTGGTTTAAAATTCAATTCAGTGGCACCAAGATGGCTCAGAAGATAAAGACTCTTGCTAACTAAGCATGGTGACCTGCATTCAATCCCTGGGACCTACATGTTGGAAGGAGAGAACTCATTCTCATAAGTTGTACTCTGAACTCCACATGTGCTCTATAGCATATGCACTCCAAACACACACACATACATACACACACACACATGTGCACGCACGCACGCGCGTGCACACAGACAAATAATGTCAAAATTAAAACGGTTCATTTTATATAAGAAAGTTGATTCACCTTATAAAGTATATTCAGGTTCAATTCTTTAATGACAAACTCATTAAAAGGCCAGAGGAGGGCTGGAGAGATGGCTCAGAGGTTAAGAGCACTGGTTGTTCTTTCAGAGGTCCCCAAGTTCAATTCCCAGCAACCACATGGTGGCTCACAGCCATCTATAATGAGATCCTATGCCCTCTTCTGGAGTGCAGGCATACATGCAGACAGAACATAATAAATAATACATAATAAATAAATAAATTTTTAAAGAAGGAAAGAAAAGAAAAGAAAAAGACGAAAGGAAGGAAGGTATGTCGGAAGAAGCATTACGTACAAAAAACAAATATTAATTCCTGAACTGTGGTAGGTTCATTGTGACATGGAATCCTACCTGCCACAGGCAGACCTCAGCCACCCTCACCAGGCCATGACTGTCTAAGCACAAGCTTATATTTGCACATGGCAGCTTTTAAATTGGGAGACCAATATATGCTGTTGATCTACTATAGAGCCTGAAGCTCCTCCCCCTACCTGAAGCGTCAGGTTGCTCCTGCTGTTCAGGACCTTCCCCTCTGCATCCTGGAACGCCTTCTGCAGCCTCTGCTCCATGGTCTGGGCAAACTTGCAGGACTGAATGTTGTCCGACTGGCTTACAAACTGCAACACTAGAAGAAGAGCTCCACGTCAGCGCTCAGCAATGCTCTTAGCTCCTCAAATCTAACAGCGGTGGTGATTCAGAACAGCATGATTTTTAGGTTACGGAAATTAGGCAAATAAACACTAAAGACAAATTTTACAAATTTAGACAAATTTTAATTATAGCTTTGAAAATAGCTCTTAAGATGATTTATAGCGGAGACTAATTAAAAGCATGATCGAGCCTGAGTTGAAGGTTTCTCTCCAACATAAAGGACATCATGACTTTATCCCACAAGACTCTGCAGACATCTGCTCAAAGATGACACCCAGTGCCCTCTATTTCCGCGGAAGGGATGATCAACTGTCCTCCACCCTAAATTGATGGTTTCCACCGCAATGGGACCCATGCTATTGTGGTTCACAAACGCCGCAAATCAGCAATCACAAGGGAAATTGAGAGAAAGCGGTCAAAGTCTTTGCTGGGAAACTATTTCAATAACAACCCAAACCTGTTAGTTCCAGACTAGAGGTTTTATGGGTGCTCAATTTATAGTAGTAGCCACTGGTAAGAATGAGAAAAAACACAGTATTCTCTGCAGCTATTCCCTAAGCATATGGACTGGGAAGAAAGGCCTCTATGGTGGAACATGTCTAAGAAAGTCAGAATTACAGATGTTTAGGTTGGGAACATATGATAAATAGGGAAATTTGAAGGTGATAAGCAGCTAGCGGTGGGGCTTTTAGTCAGTGATCTACTTGTGTGGCCCTGGAGTGATGGGGCCTTTTCTTTCTGGTGACTTGCCTGTTTTCAGCTGGAAGGCACCTGCAGGCTGGGGCTTCCATGGGGAGGCAAGTAGTGCCACAGACTGTAAACTGGGAGTGTGCTGCTTCAGGTCGGCAGTGACGTTGCTTACTCCATACACACTCAGCATGTCCATCACCACAGCAGGCAAATACACCAGCCTCCCCTTGGTAGCATAATAGCCAACTGTGACATTATGAGAATATTCCAAGATGTCCACCTACAAAACAAACGGACCCCCAGAATGCACCGTTTATTTCTACAGTACTTTAAGTTCTTCGTGTTCTCAGAGTCACCGCTGTTACTTAGTAGGACTGCAGATATCCTAACAACGCTGTAAAGTGCACATGCGAATTCCAAAGTACCACAAAACAACAAAATAAATCTCACACCAAACCTACATGTGAAAAAGCTGAATCTAGTCTTAGATTCCGTAAGTATTGAGTATGATCCAATGAGCATTAATTATATCACCAGGAGGTTGGAGACGGGACAGCAGGCAGAAGGAAAGTCTAAGGAACACAATGCTGCTTAGAAAAAAAGTTATATTACCATATTCCTGGGAGACAAGATGGAGTAGGGCATTTTCCGGGGATGGGTGACGAGGTGTCTAAAGTGGCCTAGACCTGGTTCAAGGTGGGCTTTCTCTCCAGGGAATCCTAAGGGACATTGATGGCCTGTGCCCTCTCCGTCCCAGTGGAAGGATGTTGAACTTATTCGTACTGTACTTTGCTTTGTTGATATTGTATGTTTATAGTTTTAAGTGTAGGTTTTTATTTTTTATATGTTAAATGTGATGTTTATCATAAAATTGGAGTTTTGGAAAATTAAGAGAAAAATGACAATTGCCCTTTTGTCTCAGGTATTACCACCACCTGCTAGATGTATCTCCTTTCAATCATTTTTGCCTAGGAATACATATTTTGTGTGTGTGTGTGTGTGTGTGTGTGTGTGTGTGTGTGTGTGTGTGTGTGTGTGTGTGTGTGTATACATACAGGGTAAATACTCCTGCATAATCACTTTACTTCTCTCTATGCTTGAGTGGGTATACGTTTGTATCTGTACATATGTGTGTGTTTGTCTACATGTGAATGCATGTGTATATGTGTGTGCATTTGTCTAGGTGTGCATACATGTTATGTGGGGGGGGGGTTGTTTGTATGACTTTCTGGAGACTGGAACCTAGGGCTTTGTGCACAGTAGACCAAAGCTCTACTTCTGAGCAGATCCACCAGTCTCCTTTCTTCTTTTCATTGTGGGAAAACCCAGATCACATACAATCTACTGTCAAACCATGTCTTACACATACTGTTCACTGATACTTTCAACAAACAGATAACAGATATGACGTGCACCACCACCCATCTCCCATATACTTCATGCTGTAAAACTGGGCTTCTATGCCAGGTATCTCAGCCTCTGCCTACTTTTGCACTCTTGTATCCACATTAGTGTCATGTGGGGCTGGGGAGAGAGGCTGGGGGCGAACCATTATCACAAGCCTCAGGTCACAAGTATTTTTCAAAGAACTCAAGGAAAATGATTTTGCAACATGACAGATGCAGTTTGGTCCTTCCAAAATGTGTTCTCTACTGGTTCTTTCTAAAAAATGACTAATCAAGGAGCTTTAAGATGGCCTGTGAACATAGCCCCAAAAAATGACTTGCCCAGTGAGCAAGCTGTGCACTTTCTAGGTCTTTCAGTTACTTCAAAAAGCATGCCTTGGTTCAAGGACTATTTTCTTTTCATACATTTATAACCCCTGTATGTCTCTAAAAACAAACAAATGAACCAATAATCGAGCAAAGAGATGCCAGGATCTGTCCCCCAGCCTTGTGCAGCCAACATCAGCCAACTGGAACTTAGCAGGCTATTTGTGCCCACTATTCTCATTTATACCAGTACTTTTATTCATGGAAACTGACCCTGACTTACATTCACTGTGCTAATATAAAATTATCATAAGAAATGTGTTAAGTTTACAAAGTGCACCAGTCACTTTTAAAGAATAGTAACTGCTGCTGCGCTCTGCAACGATGTGCAGGAAAAAATGAGAGCTGCAGAGGTCACTGGAAAATGACTACAGGTCAGTGAAAAGCACAGCAGGCACATGGAGGAGAGCAGTTACATGTTCAACTTTGGTTCGGAAGTTGAAGGTTTCCAGTGCAGGGACCACCGAGTGCAGAGCGCTTTCTCTGCTCCTCTCCTTTCTTCCTCTCAATTTATTTTAGAATTGTAAAAGAGACTGACAGTGACCAATGGAGGATGTGCCAAAATCTCTTCCCTGGTTCTCTGTGTGATGGGTGGGGTGGGACCACTAGGCTGGATGCAGCTGTTACCCAGACCATCAAAAGAGGAAGCCAGAATGATATGTTTAAGTGGTACAAAAGGGGACTCACTGACTGCCAGTTGCATTTACTGTTCTAACTTGGGATCAGCCCAAAGGCCTGTAAAACAATGCCTCTGCTACTCGGCTATGCCATTGAAACCAGCCAGCAGTTATTAAGAGTACTTGGCATTAAAACATTTGGAGGGGAAAATGTTTACTTCCCTGTCTGCTGCTGGCACATCAAAGAGGAACTCCTCTTACAGAGCTGAGTAATTTGGGCATTTGTTGTTCTTAGTGGTAGTCTGGGTTTGAGTTTGGGTCTTAATCTGGAGCACAGGGTAGCCTCAAACTTGGGCAAACCCTCCTGTCTCAGCTTCTCATGTTCTGGGAGTATGCGCATGTAATATCTACCTGTCTTTATTACACCTGTTAACTGTCCAGAAATAAATCATTATTTATAATTGTGCAGAAGATAAAGAGAAAACAAAACAAAACAAAAGACAAATGGCTTCTAGAGGACACCAAATACTTTCCCAATGATGGGGCAATTTTTAAAAGTATAAAAGTAATACAAGGTAATTTGTCTCATTTTCATCTTGAAATGTCCTTGCTACAGCCACAAGATGTTAGTTTATCTGCCAAAATGTCAAAAACTTGCACGTCCAACAAGTGTGGGTGTGGCACCTAGGAAGGGGGAAACATCTACTACAGATAGGGTGGGGGTCTGGATTGGCCAGTTTAGAAAGTTAGGAGCTTACATGAGCAGAGACATCATTCTGGTGGAAAGCCTTCCGCAGTGCCTGAGTGAGTCCTTTGGTTATACCGAGCTTCAAGGACTCACTGCTCTGCACCCTCCTCTGGGTTAGGAAGAGAACTGTGGATGAAACAGAAGCACAGAAATCAGAGTCAAGAATGAAGCTCATAAGGAACAAGCAGCCCTCAGCCTCTATGTCCATCAAATCCAGAGCATGGCTGAATAAGCAAAGGGCCATTAATTAAGGGAAAGGCTGGGAGAGTGATCATTGGTCTGGTGAGGATCCAAGCCATCTATGGGCTCTTAATGCCAAAGAACTGGTATGCTGATGGTGCTTCATTTCTAACCCATGCTACCTCTGACTGTGAGGACCAGCCTCTGTGTGCCTGCCCCCCAGAAGGTCAACATGCAACCACATTTCTGTAACAGTGTCCACTGATGTACTTAGAGACTGGCCCTGAGCTGGGTTCTACAGCTCTAATCAACCCTGAATCCAGAAGGGACAGGTACACTTCACAGATGGGAATGCAAATGGCATCTGTGACTTAATTTAACTGTCACTATTAGAAGGAAGTTAGAGTTCTGCCAAGGCTTCTGGAAGGGGCTGGGATCAGGGAAGGTTTCCATGGGAATTGATGCTTCTGATGAGTACTGGAGGGTAATGGTGGTCAGCTAGGCAAGAGAAAGGGCCTGCCATCCCTCTGACCCCCAAAGCCAAGGGTGCCAAGTGAGAAGGCATGGGGGGAAGGAGGCGAGTCTTGTCAGTGTACATGCTTAGCTTGATTCTAAGGGAGAGAGAAAATAGAGATTTAAAATGAAGTACTCAATTCTAGAAGATCCCTTTGACTACACACTGGTAGATAGATTGAAGAGACAGTCTGAAGAGAGAGAAATGTGCAGCAGGCACTAGGGAAGTGTCGGTGGAAAGCAGAATGGAGAGAAGGTATTCAGGAGTGAGATTAGGAAGAAGTGGGGACGGGTTAGCTGTAAGGAGTGGAGAGCAGCTGAGGGGTGTTCCTGCATGGGGTGGGGGTGGGAGAAGGCATGGATCTGGAGAGGGGAGGGGTTAAAACCCAGATGGTACAATAGAAAAACAGAAAGAGATATTGTATTTTTTTGTGATGCCTAGTCACAATTTCCCATTTTAGAATAAGATATGTCTCAAGATATAATTTCCTTTCATTCTTTGTGGGGTGAGGAGGAAGGCAGGAATGAGCATTCCACACTGGCTGGCTCTTTCAAATAAATTGTCTAGCGCTTTTTATAGAAAATATTACTGCACTATTCAAAACACCCTGCATTCTAGACTTGCTTTCTGTAACCAGGGAGTGAAGCCAGAGAAGAGATCTACCCCACTGACATCAAAAGAAATTCTATCTTCCCTTCCCCTTATGACTGGACTATCCGGTTGGTATCTGCTGAGTAGGACATCTTTCTGAATGGTGAGGCAATTCCAAAGATTTTGTGTTAAATGAATCACATCACTTATTCACGTGAGATCTCACTGGTATACTTCACAGACAAAACACTGTGCTCTAGAATTCCCTGGCCCACTGGAGTAACTGTGGTTTCCTGGGCACTTCTGATGTCAGAACCAATCCTAGGACTAGAATCTGTGTTATCTAATGTTCCCCTTTTCTCACCATTGATAAAGAGTCAAGGTTTCTCAGCCTTGACATACTGATTAGTCTGTCTCCCACGTGTGTGTGTGTGTGTGTGTGTGTGTGTGTGTGTGTGTGTGTGTGTGTGTAGGGGTCTACATATGTTCTTGTATGTGGAGGCCAGAGGGCAACCCTGGATTATTCTGAAGGTACTACCCACCTTGTTTTTTGAGGTAGGGTCATTCACTGCTGCTCATCAAGAAGGCTAGACTGATCGCTCAGTGAGTTCCAGGGATATGCCTGTTTCTGCTTTCCTGGAGCTCTGGGGTTATAAGCTACCATACTCAGCTTTCTTAACATGGCTTCCACGAGGTCCACTCAGGTCCTCATGTTAAGCACTTTACCAAAACAATGCTGTATCCAGCCACAGTTAGTTTTAATTGTGTAGACTGAGAGCTGTAAAATGTTAATCATAATCCCAGGTGCCTGTAGGTTGCAGGTAACACTCCCTTCCTTGAGTGTGACAACCAAAATATCTCCAGACATGGCCAAATGCCCCTCAGAGATGAAGGGTGGGAGCACTCCTGATTGACAAGCACTAACCTAAGAGAAATCGAATTGCTGAGGTCAAGATTGCCCCTCTGTCCTCAGACCAGTAAGACAGTGGCCTCTCACCTGTCTTTACTAGGAGCCTGTGGGACATCTGACAGTCCAAGCTGGATGCCATCCTGCCAGTTGTGACCACTGCAGTAGACACATCTGGAAAAGCAGCATCTGTGTTTCCCGTCTGCAAAGATGGCAGTCTTGTAGCCTTTACCGATGCTGTAATGGACGTCAATGCAGCTGTGATTGTCAGTGGGCGAGTTGTGGATGCTTTGGGTGTGTCTGGCCTGGTGGGATTAGGGAGGCCAGTGTGCATGGCTTGTGTTTTTTTAGGGAGGTGTGTTGTGGACAACAGGCCTGAAGCAGAGCCTGTGGCCCCTTGCATGGCTGTATGTGTGCTCATGCTGTGTGCTGTCCGGGCAAGCATGTAGGTTGGTGTGAACGGAAAGGCAGTGTGGACTGTCCCTGCTGTCACCTTTGGGCTTGATGCTGCCTTGTTGGTGACATTTTTATCTAGAGCCTTGGCTAAACTGCTGTTGCTTCCAGCACCCTTAGCAGTGAGGGCCGCAGACAACGCTGCCGGGCTCGACTTCCTCAGAAACAATGTGGCAGCGACAGTGGCAGCGGCGGTGGCTGTTGGTTCTCCCTTGGGTGACACTGAGGTTTCCACTGCAAAGATAGAAAGGGAAAAGTTTGTCATTGGGTTGGGATTCACACATCACTGTCCTAATGATGAAGAAATGCCACTTATGAACTTGCTAGTATAAGAAGTCTCTACACTCCAGGCTTGCAGTGGGGGAAAACTCAGGTGAAGCAATCTTAGGTTCATTAAATCAATTAGCCATAATGAGGATGCCACTTACAGCAAAGCCATGGTTGTTGATAACAAGGACATAAGTTCTGAATACTTTCAAATAACTCAAGTAGGCAGGGAGGATCAGCGGCATGCCTGTCTGGAGCTGTACCTCACTATTGAATGAGGGGAGGCAGGCTGCTTCAAAGCAAAGCTGGGCATCTGTGTTGAGCTTGAAGATGCTTTGGCCGAAAAAGCAGTCATACCTGTGTTTTGGGTACCAGGAAACAAACTACCTGGATGAGTAGCTGCACCTGTCCATTTCTTGGGACGCCGAGAAGTTCGCAGCACTTTGGAGGGGGTCCTGGAAAAGGCACCAGTTGATATAGATGGTGAGTCCGTAGATGAGGGATATTCCAGGACACTCTGGGATTGTGGGGAGCCATTTTTCCACGGCGATAGATTGATGCCACTGGAAACTTGTGAAACTGTGTCTGCTCCATCTGAAAGCATTTGCTGCAAACTAGCTGCAGAAGCTAAATTTGGCCAGGTTGGCCAAAGAGGATGAGCTGGCCGGAGAGGCAGCTGTGACATAGGATGTTGACTTGTGATTGGATAATAATCAATGATCGCTGTGTTAGAGTCTCTGGGAGGCTTGCTTGTGAGCCAGAGGTCTGTGTAGCTTTCAACTATGGCCCCTTCCGGTGGTTGGAGGGGTTGATTGTTGTTTTGACTGAAGACTAGATCCTGAAAGTTAAAGCTATCAGTAGTTACCAACTTCCCCAAAGTCTCTTTGAAATTCTGAGATTGTACCACATTGGCAGCTGAAGTTGTGTCTCTGGAAAGAGTTGCTGAAGCTGGATGAGGTTCCCAACTTGTGGAGTTAATTGTGTGAGTGTTTAAATCATGGTCCATTTGCCGCGGCAAGCCAGATATTGCCCATTGTGTGGAGAGGGATGTAGTTTCTGCTGAAAGAGACCTCCAGAAAACATCTGTGGTTGCTGGCTTTCTCGTGCCTCCCACTGTTGGGAAACCATAGACACTGGCGGAGGACGGAAGCACTGTCACCTGTTTGGAAGCTGAAGCTGGCAATGTAGACAGGCTTGCTGCAGCTGCCAGAGTCTCCAGCTTGGTAATGGAAGAGCCAGAAGAAGAGTCTGCCTGAGGGGCTTGTGTGGCAAGCATAGACAATGGAGGTGACCCTGAAGGGTAGAGGTCTGTTCTTAGTGTTGTCTTGGTGAGAGGTGAAATATGACCTGCGTTAAAATCAGAGGTGAAGCCACTCGCTGTATGAAGACTTGAAGCCTCTTTAGCTGGAAGGGCCTGCAGAGGAACTGTCACACTTGCCTTCTCGTTTTCCCCCAAAATGGCTGTCACCCTGTCCTCTTTTTGCTGAGGAAATGTCCAAATTATAGGAGGAAGATTAGGACGTTTGCTTGAGAGGAGGTGTATGGTTCCACCAGGAAGGTATTCATGATGGCCATCTTTCTGGGGAGTGGATGCCTCTGGCACAGGGGCTAGGGAGACATGATCTCTAGTGGGCTGGAGGGTAGTAAGCAGGGAGGGAGGGGCACTTATCCCCTTCAGTGGTGATCCAGGAGCTGCCTCAGAACGGACCAACTGCCCTCTACTGGGTGTAGTGAGAGGCGGAGGAGGCAGCGAAGAGGAGGGGGTGTTTTCTGGGGAGGGGGTGGGCTTCCTGGAATTCTCCGCAGTTTTTGACAAATGTGGCCAGTTGGTGGAGCTCTTTGCAGGAGGAACAGGGGCTAGCTGTCTGCTGCTCATCACTGACTCTGCAGTCTGAAAATGTAGAGTCCAAGCCTCACGGCTTGCTGCTGTTGAGCTCAGATTAATCGGCAATGATACCCCCCTGTGCCCTCTGGCAGCCCCCGCTGTGTGGAATGGCTGGGTAGATGCAGAACTTGAAGCCTCTTCCAACACGGACCATGAGGAGGTTCTACCTGGAAGGCCTCCTGAAGCTAGGGAAGGGAGAGACAGGTGGTCCAGTTCTGCCATGGAGCTCAGAATCCCAGAAGTGGGGGAACCTGCTGACTGGGGACTCCCTGACTGGGACAGCTCAGAGTACTGCTTTGTAGAGGATCTAGAAAAGTCTAGAAGAGGGGTACCCGTGAAAGTCCAGACGGTTCTGGATGGAAAGTGATTTGTTTTGTGAGAAAATGGGTTTAGGACATTCACTGGGCTCTGACCTGAAGAGGAATCAGCTGGTGTGATTTGGGAAGACAAAGGCACTTTGGTGGGATGCGCTGTAGGCTTAGGAGGGGTGATGGAATGAGGTGAATCAGGGACCAATGAAGATGATGAGGGTGGAGGGGGAAGTGGGAGACTGTCTGACCTCAAGGTATGCTTGGACAGGGAGGGAGTCCCCACCAGAGGCTGTGATGGGGAGGTTGCACTCAAAGTAGCTGATGGGTCTGTAGGCAACGGGGGAAGCATGCTGGTGTGAGGCAAACCTGACATGGCTGATGCTTCTCTTCCCCCTTCAGGCCTTGTGTGAACCACAGTCTCAGTGGAGTCCTTGGCAAGGTCCAGGGAGGTGCTGTGTCCACTTCCTTGGTACAGGGATGAAGAGAAGTCCACATGAGCCCTGGTCCTGCGGTGTGCCTTGGGCAGAGGTGTCTGGGCTAGCTGTGGCAGGCTTGTGTTGTCCAGAGGCTGTCCCAGAACATTCTTGATTTTGTCTGCTGCTGAGGAAGACTTGACTTCCAAGAAAGGCCATGTTGGTGAAATGGGTAACAACTTCCCAAGAGGAAAGGACTCTGAGGTTGGAGTGACATGTATCTGTAGATTGTCTGTCCCTGTGAAAGAAAACATCCACGTGAGACCTGGGGTCGGCATGTGGCAGGGGATGGAGATATGGCTACAATGGGCAGTACTGGAGACAAGAAGACACCAGGCCCTGCCTGGCCACTGAGCCCTGATTATAGACCCTTCATGAAACAATTAAAACAAGAAACTAAGTAGGTACAAGTGCATGTTGCAGAGACCCCACGGGGGTGTCATAAAAATTTGTCTTTGATAAAGATTCATTTATGTGTTTGTTTGTTTGTTTGTTTGTTTGTTTGTTTATTGAGACAGGGTCTCACTATGTAGCTCACAGAGATTTGCCTGTTTCTGCCTTCCAGTGCTGGGATTAAAGACATGTACCAACCATGCCTGGCCGATGAAGGAATTTTTGAACAACATTATAGAAGACACTCATGTATTTCAATTTTTTTTAAAGCCAGGCTTAAGGCCCATAAAAATCAGACTGATGTGTCAACCTGCAGCTATCAAATAACACCAAAACACCAAGGCAAGAACTCAATGCGTGGTACTGGAGAAAGACAGGCCTCTGTACATCTTAAAAAAAAAAAAAAAAAAAAAAAAAGTATCTTCAAGGAAATATCTCAAGGAAAAATGGCTTCAATGTAATGTATTTCTCTTTGATTTAAAAGGATTCCTGGATCTTTGTTCATGTTGTGTCAAGGAACAAAAGAAATTTCTTTTACAGTAGGTTATTTCAAAAGGAAAAATTATTCATATCCTACCTAGGACAGAGACACTTCTCAAAGGGCCTGGTGTCACTGGAAGCACCTGCTGAGACCAGGACTGTCATCAGCACAATGCTTGACACCCCAGTAGGAAGGTGAGGAGGCATTGGTACACAGTAGGAAAGGAATTCTGGGTTAGATGGGATTGCACAAGTCTTGTTCTATGACGCCCACTTCCCAGCTCCTCTGGGATGATGGCACAAAAGATAGCTAAGTGTCCTTAGCTAATATTTCTCTCCTTTTTCTTCTCATCAGCCCCTTGTGTGTGTGTGTTTTAAACAAAAAATTTTAATTATTTTTATTTTTCTTATATGTGAAGGCATTTTGCCTGATGGTATCCATGTGTACCACATGTCTGTCTGGTGCCCTTAGAAGAAGGTGTCCTATCCCCTGGGATTGGAGTTACAGATAGTTGCGGGTACCGGGAATTGAGCCTTGGTCCTCTTAACCTCTGAGCCATTCCTCAACCCTGTAACCTTGTTATTAAAATTTTTACCATTGTTGGGATTTAGATATAAGAAATTGGCCTCAGGTAATTTTTAGAAAAATTTTTAGAAAAGCCCCCATTGCCACCATCCTCAGTGGGACACTGTTACATTCTGTATGGAGACCAATATAGTGGGATTGTGTTCTGTCCCATTGTAAATAATTGTCCCACCTACTGGTTTAATAAAAACGCTGATTGGCTGAAGGCAGAAAGGAAGTGTGGGTAGGGCTACCAGATTAAGAAAACTCTGGAAACAGGAAGAGCAGAGACAGAAATGCCAGAGAGATGCCCCAGAGATGCCAGAGAAGCCAGCGGATGCAGAGGACAACTATGCTGTTCTGAGAAAAGGTACCGAGCCACATGGCTGAATAGGATAAGAACCATGGGTTAGCTTAAGAGCAAGAGCTAGCTGGCAATATGCCAGAGCCATAGACTGCTCAGCATAAAATTAATGATAATGTCTGTGTGATTATTTGGGCCTAAGCAGCAGTGAAGCTGAAAACGGGTCCAAACCTCTGGGCTAGGCCTAAAAGTCCAAGCCAGAAACATAATACAACAGACCAATGTCTTCTGAGGGAGTCATTCTAAGCCTGACTGGCTCCTTATAACTGTGACCCATACCTGCAAGACATAAAGCTCTTTGTGGTTCAGCTAGGCAAACCCACCTTCACTAGACAACAGTGGCAGGAGGCACATGGCCCCAGTACACTAACGTTTACATAGCACCTCCCCTTCTCCTCTTGGGACCTGCTTCATGGTTTAGAGTAGAAATTGTGCTTCCGTGCCAACACATACAACCTGAGAGGTGTTCTCCCAATCAGCTGAAGTTTCACGCGGAAGGCACACACTACCGATTACACGCATCCCCACTCTGCATTCATGTTATCTCCTATATAGCCAGTGCCGTATTTGCATCCACCTGTGTCTGCTAATGCATGTGAGTGAACAGAATATCATCTAAGACAGTTTTACAGTTATTTTATAGTCTTAGAATTTTTATATATATATAAAGGATTTGGATTTCAGGTGAAATCTATGTAGGATCTCTTTTATTGAAACAGATTCAACCATTGTCTGATTCTAGAGTAAAAACAAACTCATCTTGTTCCAAGACCTAGCCTTATAACTGGGAAGGATACTTAGGCCAAGCAGCTTTTGCTTCTAGCAAGATGTTCTCTCACAAACGTGCTGCCAATGTGGGAGGAAGAGATGTGAGGGGTTAATGTGAGGGTCGCTGACCACAACCAAAGGAAGCTGGAGAAAAACATCAGGCTAAAGTAAGAGCAATGGTCCATGGTGGATTTGTTTCTTCTGACTAGAATCCAGAGTTTCCCAAGGGAGCCTTTATTCTCCCACACAGCTCCCAATGGATGGGGAAGGAAGGTCTATGAACAGTTCTGAGGTGTGCTATCTGCTGTGCTCTGGTGTGGCACTCATTAATACTATCCCTCTGCCTTCTGAGTGCATGACACCATGAAGCTTCATGAATGAACTTCTTAAAATACCACCATGTGACTACCTCTTGCTAATTAATCATAAACAAAACTGGTATGTGTGGCTTCTGGGTAAGACATTTAAATGCTGAAGGGAGACATTGCAAAGATCTTTTTCTGGGCCAGTGAGATGTCTCTGCAGATAAAGGGCATATGACATTAAGTTGACAACTTGAGTCCAATGATGTGTGTGCGAGGGTACAGATATGAGTGTGTGATTTCACATGGTGAGCATCTAGAGGTCAAAGGACAACTTTTGGGAGTGACTTTTGTCCTACTACATGGGCTCTGGGGATCAAACTTGAGTCATCAGGGTTATTGACAATCCCCTTTATCTTCTGAGCTATCTTGCTATCTTCAAATGTTGAGTATTTTAAGCCAACTTTATTTTTTAGTATTCAACCCTTGGAACATGTGTGAAATTTCTCAAGCACATTTGACTTCAGAATACAGTAACTTAGAAAACTACCAAGGCATACATAAAGCTCAGTAAGAAGCCATATTCACTGATTAACAAGTGATACACAATCAGAAGATAATTGGTATGAAGAACTCCAGAGAATATTGTTTCAAAGACATGTCATCTAACTGAAAAGACACAGGCCATGGGCCAGGAGTAAATATATAACTTGTCTGTGTTCAAAACTTCCTTATGCAGAAATAGGATGGGAAATTCTTTAAAAATAATTTACTTTCTGTGTTGGAGGAGTTGACTGAAGTTCACCATGAGCTTGAAGAAATGCAAGCTAGCAAGACAAATCTTAGCCTGCAGTAAAAACTTTGCCATTCTTAAACCAGGAAGTATTTCATATTCTGAAATCCACATCTATGTATGAGCTATTGACCACAAGTAATGCAATAAACATTCAATTGCCCACTACACAGTGGAAGAACAGAGCCCACACTTCTAGAATCTTCTGTTCTCTTTCTGCCACCTCCTTTCCTTCTCCTCAGTGATGGCCAGCATTGTAGACTTCATTTTAAGAAATGAGTGAGGAGGCTGGAACGTAAGACGCTTGATACTCTTTCAAAGAACCTAAGTTTCAGTTTCCAGCACCCACACCAGGTGGTCCACAACAGCCTGTAACTCCAGTTCCAAGAGATTCTATGTTCTCTTCTGACTTCTGTGGGCACCTGCATGAGTGTGTGTGTGTGTGTGTGTGTGTGTGTGTGTGTGTGTGTTTGCATGTGTGTGTCTATGTGCGTGCACGCATATGTGTATGTGTGCTTGCATATGTGTGTGATACAATTCTTTTAAATGGATATAAATCTTAGGAAAAGAGCAAAGAAATAAATTAAATATAAGCAAGAACTTCCTGAATAGAATACCAGTTACATGGGAAATAGTTCAAGAACTGGTCAACACTATTACATGAGATTGAAAAGCTCTCTACAGCAAAGGAAAGTGTCAGCGAAGTGGACAGGCAGCCTTCAGAATGAGAGGAAGCCAGCCATGCTTTACACAGTCTATATCTGAGACTATTTTATCTGGATAGTGCATCTGGAATCTGTGAAGGACTGCAAAAATTAAAGACCACAGAAATGAAACTGCCAGTCAGTAAGTGGGTCAATGAGTTAAACACACCTCAAAACA
The DNA here is from genome assembly GCA_033318265.1 of Phyllotis vaccarum. NCBI lineage: Eukaryota > Metazoa > Chordata > Mammalia > Rodentia > Cricetidae > Phyllotis > Phyllotis vaccarum. Next base: position 133,228,391 of record JARWLC010000001.1, read on the forward strand.
AGAAATACAAGCATCCAATAAATAACTGTTTTAAAATACAACATCTAACCATCAGGTAAATATAAATTAAAACTAGAGATTCTGTCTCACCACAGGCAGAATGACTATCATTTTAAAATGCTGAAAAAATGTGAGGAAACAGAAACCCTATTCACTGTTGGGGGAGTATAGTCTGGTGAGGCCACTATATAAATCACTATGCACATTTATAAAAAAAAAAAAAAGAACTACCATTTGACTCAGCCACATCACTCCTGGGCACCCAATCAAAGGACATCTATATCCCATCACTGAGATATTTGCCCATGCATCTCTATTGCTCTATTCACAGTAGTAAGAAAATCAAATCAGCTTAGATGACCATCAGATGACTGGATAATGAGAAAACTGTAAAGAAAAATGAGATGTACAAGAAAACACGTGAAACTGGAAAATACTATGTTAAGAGAGGTAACCCAGGCAACAGGTACCAGACAACACAAATAGCACATGTCCTCTCCCTTACAGAGACCCTCACTTCCTGTTTGTTCATGTCTATATGTATGTGGGATCAGGGTGGGCAGAGGGCATGGGACGAAAAAGGAGCTCATGGCAGGGAGGCTTTAAATATGTGACATGGGGGTAGAAAGGAGAATGGTGGGGACAGAAAAGTCTGGCAGGGAGATGGGGCAAGGGGGCAGGGAGGAGAGAATCAACCGAACAGTATACATCCAAGTGTCAAAGGGAACTCTTATTTTATATGGTGATTTAAAAATAAGACATTAAATTGAAATTCTAAAACTGAGTTAGGATCAAATCTACTTGTTCTTTGTACCTCCGTCAAGATGACATATGAGTGTCACATTAAGAAATTGACAGGGTGCTGGAAAGATGACAATCTTCATCTATTGCTGTGATGATAGCATGACCAAGGTGACTTACAGAAGAAGAGATTATCTGGGACTTTACAGTTTGAAAGGTTAATTAGAATGTGTGACCATCATGACAGCAGGCAGGCGGGTGAGTGGACAGACATGCAGGCAGGCGGGCGAGCAGGCAGGTGGACAGGAAGGCAGACAGGCATGCAGATGTAGCTGAGAACTTACATCTTACTACACAAGCACAGGATGGAGAAAGCTAACTGGGAAAAGTGTCGGCTTGTAAACCTCCAAGTCTGCCCCCAGCGGCATACCTCCACTAACAAGGCTATATCTCTTAATCCTTCCCAAATAGATGCACCAACTAGGGACCAAGTATTCAGACATATGTGTCTCTGGGGGCAACTCTCATTCCAATCACCACAATGCCTCAGTGGGTTGAGGCACTTACTACCAAGCCTGATAACTTGAGTCTGATCCCTGAGAACCAACTTCCCAAATCTGCCCTCTGTTTTCCACACACATACCATGCCACGTATGAGTCCCCCATCACACACACAATAAGTAAACAAAAAGTAACAGACAGAGACTACAGAAGCTGAGAAGAGAATGGTGGATATAAGAGCCAGGGAGAATAGGAGAGGGGAGGCCTGGGAAGGGCTTGATCAGTGGGGAGTGGGGGGCACTAAGTTAGGGTCAAACAGAAGCAGAATCTTGAGGTGTGATGCTGCATAGTTCACTGACTAGAGCTAATGTTAACATGTTGTACATTTCACAAAAGCTGGACAAGTGGACTTTGCGTGTTTCACCATAGAGACATGATAAATATTAAGGCGATGCCTTCAACCTACTTTAAAAATTATGCAATTTATTTATGCATTAAAACATAATGTGCCATCCAATTAACATGTACTACCCTTAAATTTTCATTTATCAATTAAATTTAAATGATTTACTATTTTATCTTACATGTATGTATACGTGTTTTGTCTGAATGTACCTATGTGCATCATGTTGATGCAATGCCCAAGGAAGCCAGAAGAGGGCATCAAAACCTCTGAAACTGGAATTACAGGCTGTTATGAGCTGCCATGTGGGTGCTGGGAGCCCAACCCAGGTCTTCTACAGGAGCAGCAAGTGTTTTTAACAGCGGAGCTACCTCTTCAGTTCCCTACATCTACATTTAAATAGAAGATGCATTCTATAGCATCCGATCTTAGATCTTAGCGGAGCTTGTTCTTTGTAAAGAAGAAGGCAGCTTGAAAAGAGGGGTTCTCATCTGCCTGCACTGAGATCCAAGTTGACACTCAGAGCTTTATAAGTGTCAAAGCATAGCACCCTGAAGTATCTGTGATGCTGCACAGCTGCAGACAGTACGTATCTCTGTATCTCTGAGGATGGAGATAGAATCTTGAGTAAAATAGCAAATTTGCCATGACTGGAATCTCTAAGGGGCATGTTGGTGGTGTTTGTACTTGCTGCTGACCTTAAAGACTCATTTTATCTTTCTCTACTATATAAATGTTTTAGAAACATTTAAAATGACTCATTTATGGGGGTCAGAATCTCCCTAATACATGTGGGAAAGCTTTTCTTAAACATTCGCTTATTTGTGTGTGTGTGTGTGTGTGTGTGTGTGTCTGCACCACTGCACACAACAGCTTGCAAGAGTCAGTTCTCTCTTTCCATCAAGTGTATTTTAGGGATCAAAATCAGGTCGTCAGGCTTGGCAGTGAGTGTCTTTACCAATAAGCTATCTGACCAACCGTGGGAAAACTTTTCAGATGTGTTATTTAACAACAGAACCTGGGGAGAGAGACTATAGCTTAATAATAAAAGGGAGATTTCTCTAATTAATAAAACCATGGAAAGCACAATGTGCTAGTTTAAGTTAATGAGCACATCACTACTTGCTGTGAAACTATGCCTTTATACACTGAAAATATTTGTCATTGCAAATATTAGTTTAATAAAACACTGAGTAGTCAAGTAGCTAGACAGGAAGTAGAGGCAGGACAACCAGACAAGGAGAATTCTGGGAAGCTGAAGAGAGAGCAATAGGGATGTGAGCAGATACAAGGGGAGAAGGATGAGGATGCTGCAGTGAGAAAAGGTACCAAACCACGTGGCTAAACATAAATAAAAATATGGCTTAAATGAAAGAATAAGAGTTAGCAAGTAATAAACCTGGGCTGTAGACCTAACAACTTGTAATTACTATGAACCTCTGTGTGTTCATTTGGGGCTAAGTGGCTGAAGGCGCATCTTTCAGATTGATTCGTCACTACCCGCCTCTTCACTTCTTCCCTCCTCCTTTACATTCTCCTGTAAATGTCTGCTATATGCCACACTTTGGAGTAAACAACGTCTCGTAGACAAAAAGCATCTATGGTCTCTGGGTTCATGGAATGTACTGATCTATAGGAGGTCTGGATGTAAAGGTGACATTTGCACAAATGTAAACATGAAGCTATAGACGCCAGAACCAAAGACAAAGGGAAAACAAACTAATCCATGCAGAGGAACAAGTATATGTAAGGACCTCATGGTAGGAAACAATTAAGAAGACAAGGAACTGGAGGTGGGCAGATGGCTCAGTGGTAAAGAGCACTGGCTGTTCTGCCTGAGGACCCAGGTTCAATTCCCGGCACCCACATGGTGGCTCACAACCATCTCCAATCCCAGTCTGGGGTACCTGACAGCCTCCCCTAGCAGTGTGCACACATAATGTACACACATAACAGCCAAGCAAAACACCCATACACATAAGATAAAAAGAAAATGAGGAGGTAGTCAATAGCCCTATGACGAAGAGTCATGGTGGACAGCATAAGATAAAACCTCAGAAGTGAGTGTTGGCTGGGTCACTAGAGCTTCATGGGCTTCAGGTGGATGGAGGAGGCTGGGGATTAGGGAATGTTTGAGAGCAAATTCTTGTTTGGGAAGAACCATTCTGTCTACGGCTTGAGGACCAAACAGTGAACCAGTTAGGAAACCCGTGCAGAGGTCCAGGCAGAAGACAGAAGGAAAGTTGTGAAGAAAGTTGACTGGAATGAGAGATGAAAATAGAGTTCTTTGTGGTCTCTCTTGGCCTTTGGAATTCAGGATTCCAACATTTCCCTAAACACACTGTGTCTATGCATGTGGCAGCCCTTTTAATGGCTGCAATTTTTTGTTTATGGCTCTGAGTGGGAAGCTGTTTCCTCCTCCATTAAGTTTGTGTAGACTTGAGTTTTCCACCCAGTGTGGCAAGGCAATATCACACAGCTTTGGAAGCCATGTTATAAAAGGCCACACGGCAACAGCTGGGTCCCTGGAAAGTTTTCCTCTGTCCTGGAACTTGGGAACCACTCTGAATAGCCCATGCCACAGGGAGTTGGCTTTCCAGGCTAAATCAAGTCTTCTGGCACTTCAGTCCAGATAGCATACACACATGATAGAAGCCTCTAGATCATTCTGCTCCCAGAAATTTAAGTCTATACAGATGTGTAAGTCGTTCCACCCAGCACCTGAACATCGTGAAGCAAAGGCAAGCTGGCTCTATTGTGCACTGACTAAGTTCCCAAAGCATGGGCATGTTAAAGTGTGAGTCCTCAGCACAGAATGAAGGGTGGGGTGCTAGGCACCAAAAATCACTGGCACAGTACATATGGGGTTGTGTCCTTAATTTCCAGAAAGTGGGTTCCTATAGATTTTTAGCAGATTCTTGACACGATCAAGGAATCAAAACAACAGGAGCCTTTCCTTTTAATGAAAAAAATATTATATTTTTAGCCTGATGTCTTTGCTAATCAAATAAATGTATTAAAGTTGTTTCTTATAAAGCCTAAAAACAGAAGAAATGTTCTTTTTCAACTTTTCATGGTGTGTGTGTGTGTGTGTGTGTGTGTGTGTGTGCACGCATCTGTGCATGTGAAGGCCTATGCTGGTGTCAGGAATTACCTTGAATGGCTTTTCCATCTTGTTTATGAAGACAGGGCTCTCATTCAAACCCAGAGCTCATTGACTCAGCTAGTCTTGCTAGCTAGCTTGCTCTGGGAATCCCATCTCACCCTCTGAGGCTGGAATTGCAGGTTGTGGGCCACCACATGGGTTCTAGGGATCCAAAGTCTGATCCTCACCCTTGTCCAGCATGCATAAAAAATAACAACAAACACAGTGCCATCTCCCCAGCACAGGAGAAATTTCTAAGCTAAAAGTGAGAAATCAATGGTATCTATATAAGGGAAAACAACTGGGCATTGTGGTACACACCTATGATTCTAGGACTCAGAAGGTGGGTGCAGGAAATCAGGAGTTCAAGACTTGGCTGCATAAAAAGTCTAAACTAAATAAGACACTATCTTAAAAATAAACAAAAGGGGAGAGGTAAATTGAGAGATAAGATGTAGAAAGCTTAAGACACATGCTGAAGAAGGCAGTGAGATGAGTGTTTGCTGTAAGGGTTGTGTCCAGCCAGCTCTTAGGTTGCCACCATGATGGTCTCCTGGTGGTCACTCCTCTTGTGATATCCCTCACAGAAAACAAGAGGAACCTGTGACTTACATCTAAACATCAGAAAAGGCAAGGGATAAGATGTCATTATCTAGGATGCTATTGCCCTAGCAGACTCAATCTCTCACTATGGCTTCATGAGGCAGTAAGGTATCCTGTATGAGTCCTTGTGGCAAAGACCTAGGTGGCCTCTACGCAGTCGTAAGGGACAACAAGTAGCTGGCCTGGGTGCTGACAACCATAAAGAAACCAAGTCTTCAGTGTGGCAGCCACAGGAAAAGCTGCCAACAACCCCAAGTGAGTTTGCATGTGGATTCTTCCCCAGTCATGCCTCTAGATTTTCAAGACCAGCCAGCACCATAATTACAGCCAGGGACCCTGTGCAGAAGACCCTGGTGAACTGGACCTGTGAGGCATCCCACTATGAGGGCTGTGAGATAACAGTAGCTTGCATTGAGCCATGACATTTATGGCGATTTATTAACATCGCAATTGAAAATTGATACAGGGACATGTGTAGTAATCCCTGTAATCCCTTCACTTGGAAAGCTGAGTGTTAGACTTGGAAAGACTCTGTGTGAAAAGGAAGAAAGGGAGGGGAAGGTAGGGAAGGAGGGAGGTAGGGAGGACAAAGAAAGAAAAAAACTTAATCCAGCTAGGCAGTAAGGGACTATGGAGGGTTGTATGGTTAAGCAGGAGTGTCAAGGTAGGCAGTAAGGAGCTATGGAGGGTTATATGGCAAAGCAGGAGTGTCAAGGTAGGCAGTAAGGAGCTATGGAGGGTTATATGGCAAAGCAGGAGTGTCAAGGTAGGCAGTGAGGAGCTATGGAGGGTTGTATGGTAAAGCAGGGGTGCAGGTAAATGAAGCAGGCACAGGATGCCTTGCTGAATGGTAGCATAAAGGATGGCTTCAAGATAGGACAAAAAGCAGTTAATACATCTGTTGTAGTGCGGTTTCTCGGTCCCGGGCGTCCGGAGACTTAGACCCACAGACCCGCCGCCCGAGACCGCCTACGAACCCACCGCCGCCCGGGTCCCCAAAAATAACTCAGAGGCTTATATTAAGTTCATGCTGTTTGGCCTATGGCTCAGGCACATTGCTAGCTAGCTCTTACATTTTAAATCAACTCATTTCTATTAATCTGCGGGCCACGTGGGCCCAGCCCGTAGCTCACCAGTGTTCTTTACATGTCGGCGGCTTCCGCGCGGTCTGCTTCTAACTCCGCCCTGCTTCTATTACCTGAACTGACTCTCCTCCCACTTCCTCTATGGTACCTGCCATGGCCTAAACCAGCTCCTTTATTTAAAGATACAGTACGCACAAATATATTCCCACATTTCCCCTTTTTTCTCTAATCAAAAAGGAAGGTTTCAATTTTAACATAGCAAAATTACATATAACAAAATAGCCATCAAGCAAGAATTACAGTTACAATATCTAGTCTACTTGCACTTAGCAAAATTAAAGAAAACATTTTATCTACTTTATTTTTGTGAATCTAAAGTTTTATATCTAGTATATTTTTTAAATGACTAAGAAAAACTGTACATATAACTATCTAATCTTCAACTACATCAAAGACCACAGAAGGATATAATATTTATCCAAGTAAACCAGAAGTGCAAACGACCTCTAAAATCTAGAAAGGACAGAGATGACACCTATCTGCCTGGACAGTCACTCAAAGTTCCTTTATAAGGTTGGGGCATTTATCTTCAGCCTACAGGCCCAAAGTCTCTTTTCATTTCAGTGAAGCAGGAAATCTGCTCTGTCCATTTTGGCACAGTTTATCCATTGTTTCTCCTTGAGTCTTGAAGAATGTCTGACAGTTTTCTCTGTAAAGCAGGAACCCGAATGATGATCTTGGCTTGCTCTGCCAAAGTCTAGAGGTCATCTTTTTATGGAACCTGCATGTCCAGTTTAAACAGCATACTGTCAAGCAGTCAATATAAAAACAGTTTTTTCTCCAGTGGCTTACCATTACCACAAATAGATGAGACTCTATATGGAGTTTCTTCAATGCCCATTTTCCTGTTGAAGTAGATTAGTGCTGCCAGGTATAGACCTGTCTCACTGTCCAGAAAAGTCTAAGCTCTTAAAATATTTTAAATGCCATATTCTGTAGGTCTTAGAAGTATTTGAAGATTATCTATTTAATTGAAATATATCTTTGTATACTTAAAAATCTTAACTAACCTAACTATAAGTTTGATTATCAAAAGTGACTATTAACCTTCATTTCTTAATTATACACTACAATTTTAAAACAGTTACATGAACATCATACCTTAAACAAGAATAGAAAAACACATACAGCATAATAAAATTGACTTTAAATTTGTATCAATAAACCAAAATCTATATCAATGTAAAGCAGTTTGAGATTAACAGCTGATTACCTGTAAATTTAATAATCTAATTTTTTAAAAAAGCATTTACATACCATATCCCCCGTTTTTTCTTAGAAAGAGATTGACTATGACCATTAACCATTTATAATGAAAACAAACATTTAGAAACAATATTTGGGGAATTTGGGCGTTGTTTTTCTATTACTACTTCCTGCTGATTAAGGGGCGTTGAAAATCTCAGGGTTGTTGAGACTGGGTCATAATCTGCAGCTGTGAAGCTGATCTGGCCATCTCTTCTCATCAGAGGTTTTTTCAGGGGGTCTTGGTTGATGAAACCATATTTGCCTGGAAGCAATCCACAGGTTCTCATCTGTGGAAACAGAAACAGAACTCTTCCAAAGCAATAAATCCTTAGACACAAATTTTAAAATCAAAATACCTTTAAAATATACATTCTTGTTTAACTTAGTAGCCTTTGCAATCCATTGTCTTTTTGCAGTTAGCTCATTAACAGTTAAAAAATTAAAAGAAAACACAATAACAACCAAAATCCAGATTTTGTGTCTATTTTCCATCTTTATGTGGCTTATTATAATTTTATTACTCTATTTCTCACTTTAAAAACTTTTTTTTAACCTCTTTATTTTCTCTCTGAAGCCTATGTACTTTTTACAAACATTGTAACCCGTTTACAGGTTTTCCTTTTATCTGAATCTGTTTTATTGTGAATCCTTAATCATCTTCTAACCTTAAGAGCTTTTAAAATACATTCTCCAAAAAGAAGCACAGTTTTTGCAAATTAGGCTGAATCACTAAGTTTTTTTTTTTTTTAAACGGACCGTGTATTTATTCGTGGCCAGTAAACAGAGCACACCCCGAAAAATATTGCTATTAAGAAACCGTCTTTGTTTCTTTTTTGTTCAAAATAGGCAGAAATCTAAAATCGATCACATGTTACTGAGTCTTTTGTGAGACTGGTTGTAGCTGCAGCTTACACTGACTGCCGACAGCCCGCCGGCGCCATTTTGAATGTGACCCGGACCATGCTTTCTTTGTACAAAGACCCGCTCTACACACACAATTTGGAAGCTGCCCTGGCTCAATTTCTGCGATCTAGAACTCTTTTTAATCTTTGTCAGGCTCTAAGTGGATAATCGGCCCACGTTGGATGCGCCATCTGTTGTAGTGCGGTTTCTCGGTCCCGGGCGTCCGGAGACTTAGACCCACAGACCCGCCGCCCGAGACCGCCTACGAACCCACCGCCGCCCGGGTCCCCAAAAATAACTCAGAGGCTTATATTAAGTTCATGCTGTTTGGCCTATGGCTCAGGCACATTGCTAGCTAGCTCTTACATTTTAAATCAACTCATTTCTATTAATCTGCGGGCCACGTGGGCCCAGCCCGTAGCTCACCAGTGTTCTTTACATGTCGGCGGCTTCCGCGCGGTCTGCTTCTAACTCCGCCCTGCTTCTATTACCTGAACTGACTCTCCTCCCACTTCCTCTATGGTACCTGCCATGGCCTAAACCAGCTCCTTTATTTAAAGATACAGTACGCACAAATATATTCCCACATACATCTGTTGTAATATTGCAGACAGTGAGTTGTGGAATGAGAAGTCTAACACAGCACCTGGGACTTAAAGCAAGCCAGAGTTTTGCAAAGACCTTGCATGGCTACAGCAGCAAAGAGATTTGGATGTTGTAGTGAGGTGGAATGTCTTCATATTCCAGAATTCTATTTTTTAAGGGAGAAGATAAATACTGGGCCACTCTAGTAATACAACCTCATTGGTTTTCCTCAACGAACTCCCATAGATATTTAATGTGAGTGTATGTGTGTGTGCAAGTACATGTGTTGATGTTCATGTATGCACACATACTAGAACTGTGGGTATGTGTGTTCATGTATGAACACATGTGGAGGCCAAAAGTCAACACAGGTGTCTTTCTCTGATTTTTGAGGCAGGGTCTCTCACTGAACCTGGAGCTCACTGATTTGGCTGGACTGACTGGACAGTGGCTTCAGGAATCAACTTGTCTCTATTTGCCTCCCCATAGTGCTGGGGATGCATGTTTGCTGCTGTGCCTGCACTTAAAAAAACAAAAACCAAAACCTGAGTGCTGGGGATCTGAACTTGGATCCACGTCTTCACTGTGAGCACTTTGCCCACAGAAGCACATCTCCAGTCTCCACTTCTGCTGACCTCAGTCTCATCCCACCTCCACAGCTTTATTGGGTGCAGAATATGGACTATGATTGCTGACAGTACACACATGGTGTCCAAGCTGGATGAACAAGATGACGGATGGAGACTGACGACACCTGCCTGGACAGGATAAGACAGTCCCTCCAAAATTGCCCTGCTTGTGAAAATATCTGTCAGATACCATAGGCCTGTAGCCAATATGATAGATGCTCCAACGGTGCACAAATCCAGACGTGACTGTCCAGGTAGCTCTGTTGCTGTCCTCTCCCAAATTTTGGAAGCCACTACTTCCATGTACTTCTGACTTTCAGGTGATACATCTTCCTTCTCAGGTCTTTAAGGGGTTGATAAATAGGTATTTAAAGTTACTACCCTATTATCCCTTAGAAAGGAACATTCAGGTGTTGAATTTTCACTTTCCCAGATGAACCTTTTGAAGTAATTTATACACCCTACCATCTATCAATATTCAGAAATATATGATGTACTTTATATGTGTTATGTTTTGGTTGTAATTTGTACTTTATCCTCTCCTAGATACTACCTCATAATAATTCCTATTGTACATAGTCTTAGTTTAGAACCTTCTTAGTTAGACAAAAGGGGGAGATGTGGTGGGATTCAGGTGTCAGCTGATAAGATCCGAGGATGCTTATAGAGGGTCCCAGGCCCCTGAAGGGGGAGTGGCCAACCCCATTGATAAGGGGCTGCTGGGACCCTGGGAGCCCAGTTTTCCTGGTTCCTGGCTGCTGGAGAGACCAGTTTGGAATCCATCGTCCATCACTCGGATACTCCAATCCCTGTTCAGGCGCCATCATAAGCTGTTACCTGTATCGTGAGTGTTGGTTTATATTTTAATAAATATTAATCTTGGACTGGTGCCTTGTAAGTAAAACTCCGCCTACATCAACAAGTCTCCAGAATCCACAGAAAGCAAGTCCTTTGAGAGAGGAAGAGAGGGAGCAAGGTTTTCTAGCACAAGCCCTCAGCCACTCTCTGAAGTTACAAAGGTCACTCTTCCAAGGCCAGGCTAGCCATGCCCTTCTTCCTAGTCAGTGTTTTCTATAAATGCCCTACGAATTGAAGGAGTTCCAAAAGGGAAATCAGGTGCTAGGGGCCATAGAGGTGTCAGGTGAGGAAGGAGAGGAGAGATTGGTTTATGTTGTATTTACAAATTCTGGTTGGTATTTAATGGAAACTCAGAGAAAAACTGGAATATCACGGAGAGGAAACAGACCACAGTCACTTCTCACCCAGCCAACATCTCAGGCAGAACAGAAGAATGCTATCTTTAAGAGTTCTCAGCCTGGCTAGTTGCTTCAACAGAATACCTGTATGTCTGCCTACCCATGCATTAAATGTCTTTCCTGCCTAGCTGTTTCACTTTTGGGTTATACTCTGCATCATAATCCTAGAGTTAGGATTAAAGGTGTGAGCTACTACCTTTGGTCATTAGGCCTTGAACTGACAGAAACACAGAAAGATTGTCTCCTGAGTGATGGGATTAAAGGTGTAGGCCACCACTCTTGGCCATCCCTGTGTTGGGATTAAAGGCCTGAGTTTCCACTCTCTGACCCTCCTGGCTTGACTGTGGGTGGATCTGTTCTCGGATATTCCAGGCTGATTTTATTAAATATAAAAGATATATCATCACAGTGTTGGGCCTAAGAATGAAAGCAAGATGGAAGCTTTCCCAGACAAAGTGAGTTAGAGTCATCTTTTCTAGCTCAAGGAAACAAGGAGGTTACCCACAAAGCCCTACTTAATGGACAACTTATGTACATATAGTTCAAGGTAAGTGTGTTCCAACAGTATCCAGTGGAGTAAGACCATCCTCATGAAAGCTAACTATGCAGAGTAGTTTATTAACATGGTGAAACCTAAGAAAAGGAGCTAAGAGAGCATCAGGTCTGGATACACAGCTGTCACTGACGGTAAACCAAATGCAAGCTCTGGGGAATGGGGAAACAGCCTAGTCAGTGAGGTGTTTGACGCACAGCATAAAGATCTGGGTTGGGGTCACCAGTGCCTATGTAAAAGCTGAGTTCAGAAGTGTGCGGTGTGTTCCTGCAACCTCAGCTTTATAGGAGAACTCAGGCCAAAACGGGGAGGTCCAGGTTCAGTGGGAGTCCTGTTTTAAAAAATGAGGTGGAGTCTGGAGAGATGACCCAGTGGTGAAAAGCACTTGTTGCTCTTTCAAAGGTCCCGGGTTCAGTTTCTATCACCCACGTGGCATCTTATAACCACCTGTAACTCTGGTTAAAGAAAATCAGACCCTATATTCTGACCTCCATGGGCACCAGATATCTAAGTGAGACACAGACAAACACTCATACATCTAAGATAATAATAATAGACACATATATATGTGTGGAATATTCTTTATTTTAAAAATAAGCTAGGAACTAGAGAGAAAACGCAGCAGTTAAAGGACAGACACACTTTTCTTGCAGAGAAGCCCAGTTTGATTCGCACCCTCCCTGTCAGGCAGCTCATGGCCACCTAAAACTGCAGCTCCAAGGGACCTCACACCTCTGGCCTCCTCAAGCACCAACACTCACGTGGACTTGCCCAAACACAGACACACATACTTCTGTCCCTAGTTTCTTAGGGATGGATCCATGACCTGATTCTGGCTGGTTTCACCTCAGGGACCTTTGTTTCCAACACCCTGAGCCTGTACTTCAGACACGTCCATCCATTCCGGTTCACCACTGCCCTGGACTGCTTCCTGGTCTGCCCAAATTGCTGTTGCAAGCTAGACATAGCTGTGGTTCTTTCCCAATCGGTGGGCTGCCTTTCTCTGCCTGTTGGAAGCACTGAGGAGGGGAAAATCTTCCCTGGGAAGCCCAGTTGTGATCTTAACCGTCCCTAGACGTGAGACTTACTGTCCTCACAAATCAGGTTTCCACAGTGATGGCACCTAAGAAACAAACCTAATCACTGCCAGCTCCTTATATGGGAAATGAAGTCAACCAAAGTGTAAAGAGTCACAACACACTTACCTTACATTTCAGAGAAAAATGCCTGTAGCTTCCTACAAACCCTACGCTACGGTCATGCTGCTGACCTCAAACCCTACCCTTCCATTTACTAACTGTGGGGCCTTGAGCAACATACTTTTAACTTTTCTGTGCCTCGATTTTCTCACCTGAGACATGAGAGTAATTGCCGTGCCTATCTCAGGAAAGCCTCTGAGTCAGGATGCAGCTATACTTGTGAAGCCCTTAGAACCGGGCCTGACACACAATGCTCAAACAATGTTGATTACCTGGGACTCAAATGGCCAGGAACAGAGAATATGAGGATTCAGGTGCTCAGCCCGGAATGGGACACACCTTCCTCCCAAAGAAATCATTGCAGAAGAAAGATTGCAAGGGTAACTGGGGTAAAACAGTATTTTCCAGATGTGACAAACCATGGCACCAAAGGACTCACAGTGACAGCTGGCTGCATGTACAAAGCCTGCATATGATTAGCATTTGCAGCAAGAATATGGGAGGGGTTTAGAAAGTCCCACCCCTAGCTGGGGAGCTAGTAGCAGTTGAAGGCTACTGGGGGAGGGAGAATGCATTTTCTTTACGGAACTGGCTCAGGACAGGTCGTCCATGCTCCAGTATGTGGCCCTCCACCCACGGTCCTACTGACAGCATTGAACGAACTCAGACTCAGTGGATTAAAAACAGAGCCACAAAGCTGGGAGGGATAAGGGGGTGCATCTGACTCTTGGGACCTTCCTCCTCCTACAGGGTTGTCTTTCCCAGCTGTGATATGAGGCTTTGCGCCTAGCCTGATTGTATCTTGTTATGTCATGTTCAGCTGATATCTTGGGGAGGTCTGCTCTTTTCTGAAGGGAAATGGAGAAGGAGTGGATCTGGGGGAGTGGGGATTTTGGGGTGGGGGAACTGGGAGGAGTGGGTGGAAAGGTAACTGTGGTCAGGATGTAATGTATGAGAGAAGAATAAAGGAATATAAAATAAAATAAAAACAGAACACATGGAGTTGGGCGGGATGCGTGGAGGCAAGGTATGGGATGAGGTGGAGGAGAGGGAATGGAACGGGAAAGGGGACGGAAGGAGGACAGAAACAGAACAGGAGAGCAGATTTGATCAAATCGCATGGTATATATATATATAGGTGTGTGGAAGTCTCAAACAGTAAGTAAATTCTAAAATATACTGATATTACTTTTAGAAGACACTGGCTAGTGTCAGTAATGTTGCCTTTATTTGGTGGGACCAGGTAGTCACAGATGAACTCAGAAGACTCAGGCGCCTGCGCAGATGAGCTACGGGATGCTCGCGGCCCATGTATCCCTTTTGGTTACATCATCCTCGTTCCTCATGGCCCCGCCTTAGGTCTATGGCTGTGATAAAACACCAGAACCAAAAGCAACTTGGAAAGGCTTTATTCCAGTTTACAGCTGTGGTTCAACATGGAGAGGAACCAGAGGAAGAACTCAAGGTATAGATAGACATGGAGGCTGCTGTGCTTGAAGGACAGGTGGACACATCCCCGTCCCTCACCCAGAAGCTAGCTCCATTGATAACTGCTTGCAAACGAAAACCTAGTTTTCTCCAATGGTCTCCCCACGTATATAAACCACACTTATGGGCAGGCCTCATGCCCAGCCTTAGATGACCGACACAAGACAAACTCAATGTTATTCTGGAGGGCTTTTGTCTCATAATGCAGTCCAGACATTTACTATTATTATTATTATGGTTATTATTATTATTATTATTATTATTATTATTATTTTATCATACTGTTTGTTTCTTTTTTCCTATATTTGGTTTGTTTGCTTTTATTTTAATCTTATTATTATTTCAGAGCCTGTTTTTCAATGAGAGAGAGCAAGATGGGGTATGGATTTGGGGGAGCAGGGATGTTGGCAGGATCTAGGAGGAGTTAGAGTGGGGAAACCATAATCTGGATATATTATATAAAAAAAAGAAAAAAATCAATTTTCAATCTTAAAAAAGTAAAAAATAAGAAAGAAAGAAACCTGGGGGCAGGAACTGAAGTGGAGGCCATGGAGGAACACTGCGTACTGGCTTGCTCTCACGGTTCACTCAGCCTACTTCTTATAAAGCCCAGGACTATTTGCCTAGGATGGCACTGTCCTCAGTGAGCTGGTCTCCCCAATCTCAATCATTAATCAAGACACTATCCTGCAGACTTGCCTAAAAGCCAGTGGGATGCAGGCATTTTTCAATTAAAATCCCCTCTTACAAATATGTCTATGTGTGTGTCAAGTTGACACACACACACAAAAAGATCAGCATAGTACGCATGAGGTAGATGACAAACACCATCATGGGACAGACTCAAAGTGTTCAAGGGCGGGTTTGGCAGTAGTCACAGAGTCAAGCTGTCACCCATGAAACTCAGACTCAGTCTCCAGCTCCCAGGCTCTCGGCCCCACAAAACCAAGATGAAGCTTTACTCCATGTCTGGGTTTGGGGAGAGCTTTACTCTCCCAGAGCGACCCAAGCAGATGGAACCCACCTCTTCATTCCAAGTTTGGTGTTGTGTCTTGCTATGGCGCTGGTTCGGCAAGCATACTCAGCACAGCTCTAAATCACTGGGACCTGTTCATTTTAGCTAGACCATCTGGCCATTCCCACAAGGCCAAACAAAATGGATTAAAAGCCACCACTTTGCTGGAGCGTCCAGCTCACACTGACACCCACTTATGCAAACCCTTTCTAGGAGCCTGTGTTCTAAAGTTTGGCGCCTGGAATCTTCCTGCCCAAGATGATTCCTCTTGGGGCTTTTTAAAACAAAATGCACCAGTTAATAGAATCAGATTGCCATGGCTTGAAGGGATGCCAGCTGAAGGGAAGGCTCTGTTTACTGAATCAACAAAAGCATTTTAACTTTCAAAGCTCTTCCACAGCTATTTTCTGTTTTAAAAACTTTATTGCTTTCAAATCATTTGTGAAATGGCTTTTAAAATAAAGCTGGCCTTTTCCCCACAGACACCCCCCATTAGAAGAGTAATATGATTTCGCATTCCCCTGGGCTCTAATGATTGTTATGGTTTAAATGGGAAATGACCCTACAGGCATGCCAGTGGCTTGTAGAGCATTTGGGATGGGACCTGGTCAGTGGAATGAGATCACCTGGAGCGAGCCTTGGTTGTTTTATATACTATTCCTGGTTCCAGGTTGTTGTCTTTGCCTCTTGGTGCCGTGCATATTATCCCATGGCCACCCACACCCCACACCACCACTGTGCCCCTGACCACTTGAAGTCAATACATCTTCCTTTCCCTAGATGGCTTCTGTCTGGCATTTTGGCCACAGAGATAGAAAGGTAACTAACTTGATGATCATGGCAGAAAACTTAGGTGATGGACAGACAGAAGAAAGAGATGCTTCCCTTATCCCCCAGCACACTGCAGGTCCTGCCTCCTCAAGGAAACTGATTCAGACAGCAGGAATCCTACTTTCTGACTTAATTCTTGAAAAGGTTCTGATTACGCTCCAGACTGTGATCACATCTAACTCCATACGGTCTTCTTCACTTTTCACACATTGAAAACATACCCCATATTGGAAGGGGCTGTATATTATTCCCAAAAGCCACAAAATTAAAATTTGGTTAACCATTTCAACAGCCGTAACCTAAGTTGCTTATCAATTTTTATAAGATAACGGTCCCTTCTCCAGAGGTTTCGTCATCACCATCTCAGGTGGATACATAGAGCAACAGTGGCCTTTGGCCTCACTCCTCCAGTAGGCTCACAGTATTTCCAAACAGCCCCTCTCCCAGCTAGAGACTCAGTGTTCAAGCACTCACGCCTATGGGAGACATTACATTCAAACCACAGTATTGTTCTTTTCAGACAAAGTATCACTATGGAGCCCAGGCTGGTTAAACTCAAGATCTTCCTGCTGAAGCCTCCTGATTGCTGGAATTACAAATGTACACCACCATTCTAAGTTCACTCAATCATTTTAATCATTTATTATTATGTATTGAATGTGTCCTCTGACATGAGGATCGTCATGAAGATCAATCAGCTATGATCCTCACATGAAGGCGGCCAAATCACAGCCTAGGGCCTCTAGTCCAACTACCTCATTCCAGCTATATAAACGGAGTCACCTGACCCCTTGGTGCCTATGACTTTTTAAGGTGTGGTTGATTATATCTGCCTTAAAGGCCTTCATCCATTAGCATAGCCTGGCATATGGTCAACAGTTGATAAATACTGTTATCATCAATGAATGTTGCTATCATCAAAAATAAAAAAGTCTAATTAGAGGTTTGGGGGACATACCTTTCCCTGAACAGTGACAGAAACTTCTTACACTCTCCCATCTGATGTCAGATTTTCCTGTTCACTCTGGAATCTTTCCCATTTTTCACTGGGGCTCTGCCTGTAATCTTCCAATGAATACCTGAGAAATTCATTCGCTTAACATTCTTTTCTTTTTTTTTTGAGACATTCTATTCCAGGCTGGCCTTAAACTCTCTATGTGTCAGAGGCTGGACTTGCTCCTAATCCTCATGCCTCCACCTCCCTGGTGTTGGGTTTGCAGGCCTGCATTACCACACCTCATGTTGTGTGATGCTAGGGATGGAGCCCAGGACATCTCAGCCCCATTTCTCTCGAGCATCTTTAAGATGAGTGCGACTTGATATGAGTCTGCATAGGTCTTTCCATCTAAAGTTCCCTTATTTACATAAGCAAACACCTGACTGTGAAATCCTTATAAACTGCACATTTCACCAAACGAAAATGCAGAGTTGGAGGGTATAGTATATTGTAGCCATAAACAGATATCTGTGCATGTTCATGCAATTGCATGAATATTACATGTGTATCAAACAATAAATTAGTCAATAATTTATAACTTCACAAATAATAACATTTTTATAAAGTTCACGGTAGGCAGCACAGGTCCATACACAAGCATGTGCACAAACACAGTTGTACACACAGAGATTGAATACAAGGCTTTCTAGTGAACTTGGGACCAAACGATGTAATTCTAAACCACACTCTGACTACTGTTCCCAGAGGTTGTCATGGAGAACTCCAGCCCTGGGCCACTTACCCTGGGAGAGGACAGGTGAGAATTTCTTGTTCATTTTGTGTCTCTGAGTTCTTTGTTGTGTTGAAAAGAAAAGAAGCCTCCTAGATTCAAAACACCCAGACAACTTGGCATTCTCTACAACTGACAATAAAGCACACTGGAGAGGAAGAAAGGCTTCTTTATCCGAAACAATTTAGGAAACCTCTGAGGGGAGATTCGCACAGCACACAAGCACACAAAGGCTCAGAGATGTCTGTGGTAAGGAAAAGCACTACCTAACCCAGAGAAGCCCAAAGGAGTTGACCGTGGGACTATGCTTTCTTCTTCTTATTTGGCAAAACCTACACGGGATCCCAGGGAAGCAATGCTCTGAAGACCACCTTGAGAGAATTCCAGCTTAAATCACTCCTGAGTCAAAGCCACTGCCCTTGAGCAGGCACTGGGGTGGGGGAGGGGCAAAGGACAGCAACCTCAACTGTTGGGTGGAATGAATTCATTGTGGAGTCAGAAAATGTCCTTTGCCATTCCATAGCTGATAAATCCTACTGCTGCCTGACTTCGCAGAGTGTGCTACCAGGCTTATTCACACACTAGGGATATACCTCATCAACTCAAGGGTAAAAGGGCTGAAACAAACATAAAGAGCCAGCATCATTACACTGAGGTGTCTGCCACTGCTGCACAGTAAAGCAAGGGAAGATGACAATCTAAATACTGGAATGTCTTTCTCTCCAGTTAGAGGTGCTACATGGATGGTGAAGGATGTGTCTATATGAGAACAAAGAAGCAACGATTTACTAATATTAATAACAAACACTCTTTTTTCTGTTTCTTGGGTTTGGTTTATTACTTATTTGTTTATTTATTTATTGAGACAAGGTTTCACTATGTGCCCAAGGTTTATTTTGATCTCATGATCCTCCTGAGTGAGTAGGCTATAGCTTCTGAATGCTGAAATTACTGGCATACACTCAGCTTTCAGATTTCATTGTTCATCAATGACTGAGTAAGCATACATTTTATTACAAGAGTCTAACTCTAATAAGATGAATAGCAGTATTTCAAGATGTGTTATTTCAGATTCTCATAAAAAGAAATCATAGCTCAACTTTATTAGTTGAATAATGATTGAACAGATTTCCTCTAAGATTAAAACAAAGAAAAGGAAGACATTATTTTAGACAAATAAAGCCTTGAAAGATTCCCTTACCCCAGTACCTTTAAAAGCACCCAGACTCAAAAATATAACCATGGGGCAGGAGGGAGACATGGATGGGAAAGAATCAACCAAAAACAAAGCATATATGGAAATGCCATCAATAAAACCTGTTACTTTATAAACTAATTAAAATTATTTTAAACTAAAAATATATAACCATTATATTTATAACTGATAATTTTCATTTATAGTTTATTTGCTTCAAAAAATTATATATGTGGTTATATCAATATAGCATATACTTTTAAAATTCTGAAATTTAGGCATTTCAATAGAGGGCTCTTTTGGTGTAAACTAATAAGATGTACTTATATTAAATTTACTCACTTATGGAAGTTCACTTCTGTGCCAATGTTTTGGCTTACCAAACCATAGCATACATCATCAGACACTGTGAGAAGACACCTAACACAATGGCAAAGAATTTTCCTTTTCTTTGGACTTTTCCAGGCTAATCTGTGACTAGCAACTGCATCTCAAGCTGTGTGCCTATAACTGGAAAAGGGAAGGTCATGGAAAGGAAACTGGGATCCCTTTTATGACTCAGTTTAACTAACATGGACACCATTTTTCCCCAGCAAAGTCTAGGCCAGCCTGTACAGCCTACAGTAGAGGCTGCAAGAAGGCATCTGTCTAACTGCCATGTACTCAAGCTGGAGTCCACAGTCAACGCCATTCCCACGCCTTTTTGTAGCCATCTTCAATCCCACAGAACGTCTACCTCTTGGCAGATGCTAACACTTGCTATTTTCTCCAGGTCAACAGGTCTCTAAGGCTCGCAGATGTGAACACATGAGACTTCCTAGCAATGACATCAGGAAGATGCTAATTCTGATTTTCATTTTTCAGATGCAGGTACAAAAAAGCTAAAAATCTAGTGGCTGGGGTAATGGCACAAGGATTAAGTGCTTGTTATTTATGCAAGCATGGGAATGCTCAGAACCCAGGAGAGAGCTCAGCAGCTCTGCTGGTCTGTTTGTAATCCTGGTGATCAGGAGGCAGAGCCAGGGTACCCATGGATCAAGATGGCCAGCTAGGCTAGATGACTGGATGAGCTCTGGTTTCAAGTTCAAGATCCTGTCTCAACATGTAAGGTGAAGAATGATCAAGGAAGACCTCTGATGTCTAAGACATGAATGTCACACACACACACAAGCGCCTATTATGTGCCCCCACACAAGAACACACACATACGAGAGGGAGAAAAGAAAGAGAGAGAGAAAAAAAACAGCAAAGGCTTTAACCTTTGCATCCAGTCCCTGAGTCCACACCTAACCTCAACCAGATCCTGCCTCATCCCACCACACTTAATATTCTTGAAGCCTTAAAGAACTTGAGAATCTTAAATTCCTTAAAGTTTAAGGAATTTGAGAAGACCCCATCTTTAAAAATGTTGCTTTAAAAAAAAAAAAAAAAAACCACATTGCTTGGCACAAAGGTTTCTACTTGCCAGTCCAAATGCCAGTTTTTAAGGCCAAATTTTCTAAGACAAACAAAGCTATAATGCTGTGTGTGTGAATACATACATGGGTGGTTATGTATATGTGCCCATTGACACATATTGCTTTCTGGAGAGGCTTAAGAAGTGTGGCCTTGCTAATGGAAGTATGTCACCAGGGGTAGACTTTGAGAATTTAAATCCTCAAGCCACTTACAGTTTGTGCTCTCTGCTTCCTGTTACAGTTCAAGATGTGAACTCAGAGCATGCTGTGCCTGCTGCCATGCCTGCTGCTTGCCACCACACTTCCTCACCACGACAGATTCATATCCATCTGGAACTGTAAGCCAAGTAAAGCCTTCCCTCTATGTTTCCTTGGTCATCGTGCTTTATCATAACTACATAAAGGCAACTAATACATTTTCTTATGATAAAAATGTGAAAGAGGGAGTGGGAAGATATTTTTGGATATATTTAGGCACTGAAATGACAATGCTTCGGAGGTCATGAGTGTGCACTTATTTCCAAATATATCCAGCTATATAGGTTAAGTATCTTCAATATTTGTACACTGATTTATTGAATAAGATCTTACTGATAAAGTACCTTTTTAAAAAGATAACTGGGCCAGGAAGATAGCTCTCGGTGGGTAAAGCACTTCTCAAACAGGCATGAGGACCTGAGTTTTAATCCCCAGGAGCCACATAAAATAGGGGCACAATTGTGCTCCCCTATAATCCCAGCACTCCTATGTAGTATGAGGTTTCTGGCCCAGACTTTCGGGCCTAACCTCAAAGTTTAGGTCCGCAGACCCGCAGACCCGCAGTCCCACAGCCCTACAGAGACACACAGATGCTTTTAGGCCCAGGCATATCACTTGCTAGCTCTCTACCCTTCATCTAACCCATGTCTCTTGTTCAGCCATGGGGTTCGGTACCTTTCTTTAGAGCAGCATAGTTGTCCTCAGCTTCCTCTGGCTTCTCTCTGGTGCTCTTCTGGCACTCTGCTCTCAAAGATTTTCTTAGTCTGGTAGCCCTGCCTACACTTCCTGCCTGCCTTTGGCCAATCAGCTCTTTTTATTAAACTAGTGGATGGGACAATTATTTACCATGAAACAACACAATACCCCTACACTCCTACATTGAGAGGAACACAAAGAAAGGGGAATCGCCACAAACTCACAGCAAAAATGCTTTGTCTCACCATGAAAGATGAGGACTGACACCTTGAGGTTGTCTCCTAACCTACACATGTGTGCCATAATGTGCCTACCTACCTACCTACCTACACACACACACACACACACACACACACACAGAGTGGGGGTGATGATGATCTGACATTGGATGGGAAAGTGCCATTGAGAAAGGCATTTCACAATTCTTATCACTAGAGCAGAGGAGACTGGGAGAAAAAGTGAGAAAGGGCTGGCCCCAGGAGGGCTGCATCTACTAAGTCCAATATCCTAAGTGAAGACTTCTGTGGGGAAGTACCATTCTCTTTCTCTAATAGCTTTCCCGATGTGGGGTTTTACCCAGCTCTTGGTTTTCCACCTCTTAAGATTGTAGCTTTATTAGTGAACAGCTTCTTCAAGCTAAAAACAAACTATTACCCTTGGGATTAAATAACACACAATCCTATCTTCTGCCCTGAAGTAATCATTAACTATTATTTTCACAGTAAATAATGGTTAGAACCATTTACCGGCAAAATGGTAGCTAGCATGTTTTGTTGATCTCTTACAAATACCAAGAGAAATTGGATGCTTCTTATGGCACACTGGTTGGGTTTTTAGCTGCATATAATTGAGCCTGAAATCCTGGTTCTTTTCACAAAGTGAAAATAATTAATGGCAAACATATGTTGCTGTAATGTAGAAAAATCAACACTTTCATCATAATATTTTCTTTACAATAGACTCTCTCTTTTAAAAAAAAAAAGATTGAAATATTGGCTAGTTTAAATCTGAATTTGTTTCAACAAGATGATTTAGTGGCTAAATTGCTCACCATGGTACTGATAAATGTGTCTTTGTTTAGAATTCTGAGAACATCTTTTTCACATAGACCTCTATCACCACTAGGCATTGTTAAATCACTTGGTCTACTTAGGAATGGATTCCCCAAGGCAAAAAAAAAAAAAAAAAAAAAAAAAAAAAAAAAAAAAAAAGTAATTTAATTCCAAAAGAACTGTAGGGTGTGTGTGTGTGAAATTTAATAATAATGATAAAGATTATTTTATAACTTTAATTGCAACTCCAGAGCACTTTAATAATGCTGAACAATATATCAAAGAAAGCAACAGAATGACTTTATCCTGTGAATCCAAAAGTCAGAGAATGTCACAGACTCTGGGCTTCCAGCCACAACGCACAGGCCAATCCACAGCCAAGCCTTCTTGAAAAGCAATTAACGGACAGATTAATACAAAGTGGTCTCCCATACGAAGTCAATTCTGCAGTGATTTTTATCTACCTCAGTGAGCTCAAAGATGAAGTTAACCCTAGAGAAAGTAGCAAACACATCAGTCCCAGGTCAGGAGATCTGGGTTATGACTCTGGCCACAACACTTGTCTCCTTTTCAAATACTTTGCCTCACTGAGATTTCAGATCCTCCCCCTAAGGCAAAAGAGGGAAACCAAATGATCTATAAATGGCTTCTAATTGTATTGGGGTTTAAACTAAGAAATCCTTTTCTCCCCCGATCCTCAGGATTGAACTCGCGGCCTTGTGCTTGCACAGTATACTGCCTACAGATGAGCTATCCCTGCAAAAAGGAAACTTTTGTTGTTGTGTGTTGTATGGTTTTGAGGCAGGATCTCACTACATATCCTGGGCTGACCTGGATCTCAAGCCTCCCAAGTACTGGATGTGGTGGCACATGCCACCACCTTTAGCAATTTTGTGAAGTAGTTTTATCACCTTCCACATAGATTAATCTTGTTCAACACGTTTTTCTTTGCTGTGTCTTTTCTATGGGTTCTCCATGGCCTTTCTTTCTTACCATGTGCCTGGTGAAGAACTTGGACTCCTTAACTAAGGTTTTCTGTAATCTGGACCATGACTGTGGCTACTCATGGTAAAGTCCCACATGCTCCAATGTTCTCCTGCAAATGGGCATCTCATTCCAGAAACAGATGTGCTTCAATCTTTACTTTTGATTAGCGTGGCATATAAAAATGGAAAGTACTGAGCAGCAGGCATTTCTACTCAGATTTCTAGAGCCATTTCTCCCCTCTTCTTCATTTCCTGGAGTACTGCCCCTTTTCATAGGGGAAATATGGTACAGTGCCTTCAGGGTCTACCTACCTTCTTTTCAATAAAAGGGCCAACCCTGGGTTCTGATGTATTAGAGATATAGATCACCCCGGGTCTGCTTGTCTTAAGTTCCCCCCTTCTATCAGGATGCACTTCCTTTCTCTCTAGACCTGTGACTCCCTTCATATAAGGCTGTTGCATAAGGTGACCCTGCCACATGGAAGCTGCCATAGCTAAAATTCTAAGCAGCAGCTTCTCTAGAGAAATCAGAGATCAGTGCTGCCTCCTGAACATGAACATATCTCTCCCAGGAATTTAGACAGAAAAGATTACTCATCAGTTATGGACAGTTTTTGCTCTTGTAGAGGATCTGAATTTGGTTCACAGAACCCACATCAGGCAGCTCACAATCACCTCTAAATCTAGTTCTTGGGTGGAGGGCTAACAACTCCTGCCTCTATGGCCACCTACAAACATGTGATACAACTGAACTCACACAAGCATACATATAAATCCAAATAATAAATAAATGTTATTTTTGAGCTTGGATCTAGGAAAATTTAATAAATAAAATGAAAGTAGGATCTTGGGCTGGAGAGATGGCTCAGTTAGTAATCTGATATGTCAACAAAAATACCTGAATCTGGATCCCCGGAATGCATGTGAAAGCATAGGGGTGATGGCAGGCACTTGTAATCCAGTGGTGTGGCCCACCAAGGACAGGCAGATCCCTGAAGCTCATTGGCCAGTCGCCTAACCAAACCAATAAGCTTTGGGTTCAGTAAGCTGCCATCTCAAAAATAAAGGTGGGTAGGGATGGAGAAAAGTCACCTGATACTGATCTCTGGCCTCTACTGGACACATGGACATACACATCGCAGCATCTGTATCTAGCAGGAAGGGGGGTTGCTGCTTCCCAGTATTGTCACTGAGGACAGTCTTGCCACTAGCCATTACAGCTGCATCAGCTGCAGCAGTGAGTGCCATGCAGGCAGAGCAGGTGTCTCAAAGCTGTGCCATTTGTGAATCTAAAAAGGAGAATGTGAATTGAAGTTGCAACCTCGCTCAATATCATATTTGAGCGTAACAGCAATTAGGCACTTTGAATATAATTTGAGCTGAGCACTCAAGGCTCTTTCTTTAGTCTAAATATAGCTGCAGAAAACATATTTTCAAAAAGTAAAATAACACCCTTTAATCATGAGCACACAGTTGTAAAGTGAGCCTGTCTACTCCTGGGGAACTCAGACAAACACTGCTGATTCCACATTGCAGCTAAAAAATTCTTTATCCACAGGAGAAATTAGAAGCTAGCTTAGATGGAGGTTAGAGAGTAAATAATGCTTTAAATTTGTTTCCTCCTTCCCTCCCTCACTCCTTCCCTCTCTCCCTCCTCCCCCTTTCCTCCCCCCTTTCTTTAATGTGTATGAGCAATTTGTTTGTATCTCTGTATATGCACCATGTGCATGCAGTGCCCTAAGAAGCCAGAAGAGGGCATCAGATTCCCCTGAGCCTGGAGTCACAGACAGCTGTGAGCTGCCATATGGGTGCAGGAACTCAACCTGAGTCCTCTGGAAGATCAGCCAGTGTTTTTTTAATTGCTAAGCCACCCCTCCAATTCCATAAATGGGGCTTTTAAAAATAGCTGCTAATTTTAGATTGTTTATGTATAATCAGGAAGAAAAGGGGTATATAACAATTGTTTTCCTTCATCATTTCTAGGAATTTGGGAGAAAACAGTGTCGCATATTCTATCCCTGTCAGGAAAGTACAAGGAAGAAAACTGTTACACACATGGGCTTTCATTTCTTGTTCAGAGACTGATCACAGCTCAAGGGCCACTTTCCACTGATTGGTACTGGCTGCCCCAGCTGTTATAAAGATCCCAAATCTGCAGGGAAGAGTGCTGGTATTAACAATGTCTGCATGGATGCTATAATATTAATGTAAATCACTGGAAACTGATAAAGAAGAATATTGTTTATTTAGAAGGTTGTTCAGAAATGAGACTCACTGATACAAGAGATTAAACAGTTGTGTGGTTCCTGAAAAGGTGGACTAGTTGAAGCTCAGTGGGTCAGGTCCTCCATCCAAGAGCATGAGAGAGAACAGGAAGAAGGGGTTTCTGCGTATGTGCACCCCAATCTTAAACAGCCCTTCAACTACACCCCTAATTCTATTGCCTCAACATCATAGGTGAATCTCAGATCTACCCTCGCCAAGAGGCCATGCCTCTAGGTCAAGGAGACAGAACCTATTCTCTATTTCATCTCCTCCTTTTGTCTAAGTAAGAAAGTTCTAAACCTAAATATAAACCTATGGCAATAGAAACAATTATCAGGTAATGTGCAGCACAGGGAAAGGGCAGTAACATAAACAAGTTCAAACTACAACCAACAGGAAACATATATTCAATGTCCAGAATACTGATGTGTGGCAAGATACAGTGATTACTCCAAAGCTGCTTATCTTGAATAATATGAATTTAGTACCTACATTTTCTTAGGTAAGATATGAGATGGTAACTATATGAGATATTGTAACTATATAATTCTTGCTCAATAACTCTCTCATTATATGTAATTTTACTATGTTAAAATTGAAACCTTCCTTTTTGATTAGACAGGAATAGAGAAGTGATATGGGATGTTTTTCTATATGCTGTGAATATACTTTATTACCATTTGTTAATAAAGAAGATGTTTGTCCTGTGCCAAGGCAGCTTAGAGGCAGGTGGGAAATCCAAGCAGAGATAAAGGAGAAGGGTGGAGACAGACAGGTGCTGCAGGCTGCTGCCCAGAAAGCAAGATGTAATGGGACACAGGTAAAACCACGGAGCCACATAGCAATATACAGGTTAATAAAAATTAGTTGAGTTAAGTTATAAGAGCTAGCTGGTAATGAGTCTGAGACTTAGGCCAAACAGTTTGTAATTAATATAAGCCTCTGAATAATTACTTTATAAGTGACTGAAGGACTGTGGGTGGGAGAGATTCCTCTGGACCAAGGGAAGGATGGGACAGAAAAACTTCTGCCTACACTCTAGGTGCAGAACAGTGGCAAGAATATACAGATATTTGCCATCCCTGTACAAATTAACCTCTGAAGTTTCTTCCACCATCTAGTATTTTCCATATTTGAAAGGTCTACCCATGCTCCACATCTCTTGAAAACCCTTTCCTTGTACATTATCCATAATATAAGTTTTTATGGGCTGGCAAGGTGGCTTAGCAGGAAAAATGCTTACCATACAAGCCTGAAAGCCTGAGTTTAATTCCCAAGACTCACATAAAAGTAGAAGGAGAAAGACAAATCTAGATGATTGTTCTCTGACCTCCATACATATGCCTTGGCATGTATGTGCCTCCCTACCATCATCATACATATAATACACCCACAAGCCCAAAAATAATAAATAAACAAATTTTAAAAAATAAAAAGATAAGAGAAAACGTGTGTGGGGTGTGTGTGTGTGTGTGTGTGTGTGTGTGTGTGTGTGTGTGTGCCTTTATGTTTCAATGATTTCAGAAGGGTGCTGTTCCTTGCAAGATCTTGACTGAGTCAAGTGAACTTGCTCAGTGTCCGCAGAGGACACTGTTAAGGAGAGAGGGAGAGCTGAGAATCCGTGGCACATTAGAGTTAAATCTCTAATGTGTTTCCAGAAAGTCCAAATTAATATGAAAACTCTTTCTTTCTGTATAGTTTCTTTCTGTAAACCACATAAACTTTATGAAAATAAATCAAACAAGATTAGCTCCTTAGAATCTATCTTAATGATAGCGGTGCAAACAAGTAGAAAAGAATTTACTTCATAAGCACGCATCTCATGCACAGCCAGCCACCTTGGAGCATGGGCTGCAAAATCCCCCAAACGTGACTTCCATCTGCTTTTTACAAATCACTAAAAATCTCAGATGGGAAAGCCTTTAAAATTGACTGCAGGGGGAAAATATGCCAGTGTCTGTCTTCTGAGCATGACTCTAAGGCTGCAAAATTGTCTGGTTCGTATATGAAGAGTTCATAAAACCATGATTAAATAAAGACACCAGGAAGTGCTCAGGGGAAGCCCATTGAAACACTGTTCTGAGCCTCCTCACATGAAAGCAAAGTGATATGGAAATCTGGAGAGATGATGCTTTGAAAAGACAAAGGAATTTTGTAAGGTGTGGATTTTCATTTTGAACCTCCCTAAATCTGGCATAGAACGCGAGAACACTGGGGCTTAGGCAGAAGAATTGAAAATTCAAGACCTGCCTGGGTTACAGAGAGAATTCAAGGTAGCCTGGACAACTTAACTAGTGTCTATCTAAAGAGGGCTAAGAAATAGCTAAATGGTACAGTGTTTCCTGGTCTGTGTACAGCCCTGGATTTAATCCTAAAGCCACAAAAGAAAGAAGAAAGAAAGGAGGCAGGGTATGGAAATGGAGAGTGGGGAGGGGGAGGGCAGCCAGATGTGTGGCTCACACCTGCTATCTCAGTACCAGAGAAGCGAAGGATTGCTGAGTTCAAAGACAGCCTACAGGCAAGTTCCAGACTTCCCAGGTAACTATAGAAGGAGCCCTTGGATCAACAGAAACAATGGGGGTGGAAAAGCTGAGAACTTGAGCATCCAGCCCAGTAGAAAGCAGTGTGGGCAGATGTGGCTTGCGAGAGTCCCTACAGCAGCTGACATCACAAACTCATGGATCTTGGAAAACAACAAAACAACTTGTCTGTTCTTTTGCTATTGCAGACTTTCCCAGTGACTTCCCCACAAACCTTCTCCTTAGCTTTCTTTGCTTCCCCTTCAGTTTGATCCAAAACCACATCTGACATCTGCTCTCCAAAAAGACAGCCTCTGGGGTTTTTCCAGCTTGTCAATTTTTAGGTGGACCAGATGTCTCAACAGAGATACAGGCTGATGAGGTGGCTCAGCCGATGCAAGCATCAGCCATGGATGCTGATGACCTCAGTCTGATACCGGAACCCATATTTAAAAACCAAAAGGCTGGATTGGTGGTAGGGATCTGTGATCCCAGCTCTTGTATGGCAAGAGGGGGAAGTGGAGACTGAATTGTCTCGAAGCTTATGGGCAGAGAGGCAGAAATAATAAGAGAGACTCTGCCTCAAAAGCAACCTGGAAGGGGAAAAATTACTTCTAAAAGTTGTTCTCTGATCTCCATGCTCTCTCTCTCTCTCTCTCTCTCTCTCTCTCTCTCTCTCTCTCTCTCTCTCTCTCTCTCACACACACACACACACACACACACACATACACTCATGCATGCACATATGTGCATCCACACATACTATTAATAATAAAAATTTTCATTAAAATTTTTTTTAAAGAGGTATTTGGAACACTGAGAGGTGTTACATGGCTTACTGAGTAATGAGTCTTAGCCTTTGCAACTGAGCACCTTTGTAACTGATATGGAAAAAGTTTTAATGTCACCTTCCTTCAACACCCATTTCCTTGGACCCTGGCCTCTCTGAGTGCCTGAGGTGGGTTTCAGTTAACAGTCTGGGAAGAGATAAGGTAGTCTTAATCTTAAATTTAAGAAAGCAGAGGGTGCTTGTAGAAGATAGGTAATGCATAAGTGATTATCATTGAGTTCACCGATGAGCAGTGATGTCAGCAGATGACACCATTTGGAGTGTCTGTCCCTTCTTCAATAAATCCCCTCATCCTGCAAACAGTACATTTGGTCACTGCATCCCCTTCTGCTGACTGACATACAAGTAGACAGGAGTCCCAAGGGAAGCCAATTACTTTTGGTACCATAGCAGCCATGTTGTTTGGGGGCCGGCAGTAGTAGACCAAGAGGAAGGTCTTCAGAGAAGTATAGAGGGATGAGAGTGAGACAATGTGGGGAGAGAGAATGGGACAGACGGGATGGCGCAGGGCTGGTGGCTGCATTGGCCACTTTTGTTACTGCAGTATCTGAAGCAGGTTAACATTATGAAGAAAGCAGGATTAGTCACAGTACCTAAGGACTGGGCACCCATAGCCATTTGGCTCTAGCAAAGGCTGCATGGTAAGAATTCAAGGACAAGAAGATATCATATAACCAAACAGGAAGCCAGAGAGTGATTCTGGTTTGGGCCTGTTCCTGCAAGAGCAGGACTTTCCAGAGAGTCTCTTTAATCTCCCAAGGTAGCACACTCACCCAGAGCAACATACTGTGTCTCATCTTTTCTTTTTCTTTTTTTATAAGCATATATTAACTGCACAAAAATCATGGGTTTTATTATGATACGTGTGTGTGTGTGTGTGTGTGTGTGTGTGTGTGTGTGTGTGTAACCCCATTACCCTCTCCTGTTCCACTTCCTGCTGTTCTCCAGTTCCCCCCTTTAAAGGTCCACGACACCAACTCCCAACACTGCTCCTTAAAGCAACAGGCCTCCCATATATGGACCGTTGGGGAACACACTCAACCCATATCTAAATACAGCAGTAACCCTAGATTTAATGGTTTTCTTGCCAAACCCAGCTGTAGCCCTCCTCCTGGGGTTCTCTCCTGCATACTTCAGCTTTCCAATAAAATCCTTTGCAGAGCTAGCCTGACAGCTCTTTGCTGCCAAAGGTTCCCTGACAGAACACCATCCACTGGAAGCTGATACATTTGCAAACCATGCCCCCCATCTCTCCACAACAGAACTCTCTTCTTTACCACTAGACTGGCTGTCATTTGTCTTAGCTTCATTTTTCCCTATGTTGTAGTGGACTTGTTCAGGAGAGTCCCAGATAGCCCATAACATAAAAGGTGTTCTGCTTTCTCCTGGAGGTGTTAAATGTGATTTATTTTAGGTTGTTTGGCTGATGCTTCTGACCACTGTGTGGCAGCAGCCGGGAGAAGACATTTTCTGCTCTTAGTGCTGTATCCAAAGGACCATGACACCCACATAACCAAAGAGCCCCAGAGACACAGGACTGGAGTGGATGTGACATCTATGAACGTTCACAGGCTCAGTTGTCCCTATTTTGTGTGATTTTCTTCTCTTTTCCTTCCTTGACTTCCGTGCTTAGGAAGCCGAGCTGCAAACAGGCAGAACACAGGTTTGAACCCCGGGTCTCTCCATGTCCAACATGTGACCTTGAGCAACTCAGTTTACCTGTCTGTGCCTCACACACATGCGTAGGTCAAAGAATAATAACTTGCAGGACTCAGTTTCCTCCTTCTACCACATGGGTCCCACATGAGTCCCAGGATCCCGCTCCAGCAAATGGCTTTATCCACTAAGCCATCTCTCCCTCTCAGTCCTACTTTTGAGTTATCTGGAGGAAACTGGAAAGAAGCTGTGAAAAAGGCCTGAAGCAAGTTATGTGAACCAAACAAGCTTTAAATAAATGATTATCCCGGGCTAATAATAGCTTCACCACTTGGCAGAGTAGGTTTGTATTGTTGCATTGAAACCTCCCAGTGACACTATTGGGAAAGGACTCTTAAAATCCCATCTTAAAGCTGAAGCTATGGGACAAGAGGTTAGTAGCCTAGGCCTGAGAGGGGAGTATTTGAACCTGTGTGGTCAGATTGGAAAGTCAGGTACTAGACATTGGACACCTGTGAAAAAGCGTTCTGTCCATGTATTCTGGAACACCAGAAATGCCAGTGTGGGCACACACTTTACATTTTTCATTCTGAGTGTCAAGGTGTCAAGGTTTTCCATTTTGTGACATGCATGACCAGATAGCTTAGAATCACCTGGGCAACCATGGGCTTCTACTTTTGAGATCTGCACACAAGCATTTCATATAGCATATAGCATTGCATGGCTGATTCCCTGATTAACAGAGGAGCCTGCCCTGGTCTTTCTTGGTGGTCTCTAGCAGAAAAGCTAGTTATGTTCTGAAAATAAATCAGTGTTACTGAGTACCAAGTGCTTAGAGTTATTTGATGTATGTTATCTTAAGTCTCCAATAACACCTTGAGAAAGGTATTACCCTCCTGGCATCAGTCAGAGTTCTGTCACAGACAAGACAGAGTAAGCCTGAGTGTGTGGGGGAGGCGGAGAGGGAGGTTACTATGGATAGCACCTGGCCTAAGGAATTTGTTGGGAGGCTGAAAAATACCTGGCAGAAACAAAGTTTCAGGAACACACCCAACATCATACCCCAGCAAGCTGACCCACGGGAGTTGAGTGGGGTACACTTCTATAATTCCAGCACTTGAGAGGCTGAAGTAGGTTCAAGGCCAGTATGAACTAAACAAATAGAGAAGAAGAGGAGGAGGAATAGAAGGAGGGAAGGAAGAAGATGAGGAAGAGGAGCAGAAGGAGGAGCTTCCACACAGCCATGCCCGCAGCTTTCTGGACAGAGTACAGGTGTGGAAGGAAGGCTTCTGTTGCTGGACATCATGGTGTCTCACTGTCTCACCCTTCACTCAAATCCAAATTTCACTGTACTGAAGCCACATACATAGAAAGTTGGCATTCTATCCCCGGAGGCCAAGGAAGACATACTGGGAAAGGAGAAGAAACAAAGGCCTCACTGGTGGCTTGCCATCAACAGGACTCGTCAGCCGTGCCTTTGCCACAACACCATGCTGCTCATGTGTGCCTTCCTCCCTGTCTGTCTCACTATCTCAATGGTTCTCAACAAGCATCGCAAACCTACCGAGTCAGATCATCTGGGACCTGTACAGTCCACAGCTTCATCTTGCTTTCTTCATCATGGCTTTCCATCCCCTCAGTCAGGCTAATCTCCTAAGCACCTGGGCTACCTCCTCTCACTGCATCCACTTTCTAACCAACTTCTCTAAGTCTTTGTTTTTAGGGATACCTTCATAATTCCAGGAGCCTTCAGCCTTCTGGCCAAGCATCCCAGAACCCAGAGGTCAATCCCAGCATCCTCAAAGTCAGAGTACGTTAAAAACAAACAGTACTAGGATCCTAAGCCTGCTCTGCTTGGTAGCAGCTCTGCCAGTTCTGGTGGCACCTGAATCATGGCTTTGGTGGCGTTCCTTGGGCCTCCTGTGATCACTGTGTGCTTACTGTAAGCAGACCCCTCGCTCTCTCCCACTCCACTCTCATTGGATGCTGCATGTAGAATCGTCCCCAGTATAAATACAGCATCAGCACAGGCAACTGCTGAAACAGGAAACCGAGTCTCTAAAGCTGCTAGGAGGAGTGTGCAGAAGAGCCAGCTGGGGATTCAGTTCTTCTGGCCCCAGGTTCCGGGATCAAACAGGGAGACATTATTGAGGGAAGCCCAGGATGGCAGGGGTGGCTACAATCATACCAAACACAAATCATACTGTGTCCTGGCTATAAAATCCTCCAACAGCAGGTGTGTGCTTCAGAGAAATAGCTTCTGCAATTAAAAAAGTGACATTTTAATGGATTATGCAGATCAGCTAAGGTTCTAAATCATAAACATCTGCCATAGAGGGAATGGAGAGCACAGGCCAAGCAAGGAGAGACAGGGTAAACACCATGAATGGTTTTACCGTTCATTCCGACCTTTTTATACCTTGCTGTGAAACTGAACATTAACCTTCAAAACCACAGTGAAGCCTTTCTGCTGCCTAACAAAGGCAATAGTTCATCTTTGTAATGACATGTGAACTGGATGGACATTGTACTCCTCTAGCATCTCAAATGGTACCTAATGTGGTCCCATCAGCACTGGAAATAAAACAGGGATTTTTTTTAGTAACAGAGTGAGGAATGAGACTATGAGAGAGTCAAATGCATGTATAGAAACCAAGGTGGGGTCTATGCCTTACCATTCTGAATGTGCATGACCTCATCTGACCTCAGAGGCCAAGCAGGGTTGAGTCTAGTTAGTACTCGGATGGGAGAAACCCCAGTGGAGAAAAGATGGTTTGAGATTTTTCTCTTTGCAAATCACAGACAAGAAATTTGTCTCTCTCTTTTTTTTTTTTTTTTTTTTTTTTTCAAAAACCTAGATAGTGAGACGGGAGGCTTAACTTTGAAGACCATGGGGACACAGAACTGCCAACAAGTCTCATTAATACAATGGAAGTAGGTGCAGAAAGTTCCAGAACATGGTAGAAACTAAATAGGCAGGAACACTATCACAGAGTGGCAAGATGACAAAGCAGAGAACATAGCCCATTGGTCTTACTTCACAACACAAATCATCCCTCTTTAATTGGTATTTTGCAGTTGGTCCATCCCCATCAAAAGAGAAGAAAGAACTAAGGATCTGGACGTCATAGGGACCAGGTGTCCTGATCCTCTCATTTTATACTCAAAAAGGTGAAGTCATTCTTAAATGACTTGCCCAAGATCACAGAGCAAGAAAATGGGTTAGCCTTAGATAGAATCCCAGATCCCCAACATCATGCTTTCTCTTTTCATCTAGACAACAAGATGTTCCCAAAGACATTATAACGGTTGTGAGAGATGTCCTGGATCCTCTACAGATACATCTGTTTTTCCTATAGATACGTGGCATGGCATGGTCAGTTAACAAACAGAGGAAGAGTTGGCTGAGTGTAGTGTTGTGGAGGCACAAAGGGAGGGATCTCAGCTACATCTGGGTTGTGAGACAGAAGCATTTCTACAAAGCCTGGGATAGTTAGAAAGGACGATGACCCTGAATAGACATTCAAGTGTAATTTCTCAAGCCCGGTGCTTAGCACATTACACCAGCAGCCATTAACACTCACCTTCTCTCTTTGATCTATAAAGAGCAAAGTATAGCAATTTATTTCTGCTCCTCTTCCTGCTTCTGCTCTCTCAGAGGTTAGGAGTCTAATGGGTAGTAAAATGATAAGGGGAAAGAGCAGCAGCCAGCACTGGGGGCTCCCCACGCATGAAGCCACTGTGTCTGCATGGGAATATTTTAGTAGCACCTTACAGTGAGTTATGGGAATGGGCTCACTCAATACCCAGTGCAATTCCCTCTAGCGTGGAGAAACTGGGAAACCAAAGCAGAGCTTCCCTGTGCTACTGAAGCCTGGGCAATAGAAGCTTTATGAATTCTATCAATAGGTGCATTAACAAGATTTTGTTTCAGGGCTAATGGAGTATAAAGATGCAGAACTCAACACATTCATCTTACTTCTTGGGAGGGGGTCATAGTTGCTGTGGCAGCACATTCTGGAAGCACCCACTATGGGGCACAGCTTCACGATCATAGACATAGCTGCACCTTGGGTAGCACTTTTACAAGATGAGTTTGAAAGCTGTTGTTTTTTTTTTTTTTTCCTGAAACTCCAGCTTCAAATCTGCTCTTCAGTTCTCCAAATAATTTAGTGCCAACTTCAGCATTAGTATTTATAATACCTCTCATTCTCATTCCCATGGTATACTCAACTGTCTGTAGCCAAGCTCCAACAGAGCCTTTTAACAACGTGAAACAATTCTATTTGTAGCAAGCTCTAGTTTGTAAAAACACATGAAGAAAAAGGAAATAATAGTTCAGAATTCACACTCTGTTCAAGGTATCATATGACTAAAGGCTGGAAAATACCTGGGAAGGCAGGCATGAGTGTCGTCCAGTTCACAGACAAATACTTGGTTATACAGTTGGCAAGCTACTGCTAAGATATCCCATAAACTGTATACACACACACACACACCACAGATACACACACACACAGACACACACACAGATGCACAGACACACAGACATACAGACACACACAGAGACACACACACACAAACACAAGTCTTTACCAACATAACCATTGAGCTGAATTTCAGGACAGTACTTTGTCCCTCCCAGGCCACCACTGACTGAGAAGAGTTCCGCATGCTCTCATGAATCCCACAAAGATGATTTAGTCACTAATGCACTATACATGACAGTGGTTTCACAGCATCATCCTGCCTAGTGATGCTGCAGTCACCTTAGTTTAAGTGGCTGATGCTCACATTATAGAAACCTTGCTCTTCTTTGACTGTGTCCCCCTCTTAAAGGGCCATGTAATTGTAACTTTATTAACCTTCTCGGGAATGTCCCAACAGCCCATTTTAAATTGCTCAGTTTTTCAACATAAAGTATCAAACCAAGACTTTCAAAATTCTCACTTTATATCAATACATCTTAAATAATATTATGCTCCTTACACAACTGTAATTAAGACACACCCCTACCTCCCCACAAACTCTCCTAATCAGCTGTACTTGATTCTTCACTTTCTGAGACACTCAGATTCTACCACAGTGGTGCTCCCCAGGTGTGCTCCAAGCGCAGGGCCCAGTCTTGTCTAGCAGCTGGTCATCTGCAATGATCTGACTCAGTTCCCATTCTTCTCTCTGCCTTGTTAGTTCACACTTAGACTACTAGCAGTTTGATTCCGCCCTAGAGTGAGCGGCTTAGGAGTTTGACAGAGGAAACTAGGCAGGGCTGGCCCCCACTTCCTCCAAGGGCTCACAACACCCAGGCGCAGTGGCTTTTGTATTCACCTGCACTACTACTGGGCCCTGGGTCAGGGGTCAACTACACTCTGACCTCAGTTGGCTAAAGTAAAAGTAACTTGTGAGGAAGCCCAACTGTTCAATGGCAGAATCCACAGTGCAAGGAGAGAATGGATATCCAAGCTATCTCCTGACTTCCATGGTCACACCACCATGGCTTGGGTGTCAGTACACACACACACACACACACAAATAAATAATAATAATAATAATAATAATAATAATAATAATAATTAACAATAATGATTATGGTGTAAATTGAAAATATGGCATATAATTCTCTCTGAACAGTTTCTAAAATATGTTAAGTGCTCAATAAATATGAACCACTTTTTATAGTGGGGGGGATAATTTTGTAGTCTTCAAATCATGTTTCCAGATGCCAAAAATCTGGCCATAAGAGATAACTGGAAAACTGTACCCATGAGGGAAGAAGAAAGGCAAAGGTGCCTTCACTCTGATTGTTAAGAATATGGCTATGTTAGCCTCCTAGAGAGCACAGATGTCCAGAGAACCTTCTCTGTCGCTTTACTCAGACCTGCAATAATAACAGGAGAAGCATCAGACACAGTAAGTGAAGGTTTAGCCTAAGGACAGACGGGGCACAGGACCAGAGGGAAATGAAGGGGGATATAATACAGGAAATAGCCTGGTTCTCTCTCTCTCTCTCTCTCTCTCTCTCTCTCTCTCTCTCTCTCTCTCTCTCTCTCTCTCTCCTCTCTCTCTGTCTCTCTCTCTCTCTCTGTCAATTAATTTGGAATCATCTGTAAATCAGCATAGGGGATATCATGTAAGAGGTAGAGGAGAGAATACCAAGCTGGTTATCAGAAGGGAGCAGCGACCAGACCAACCAGCAGTTACAGAGGCTCAGCCATACCTGATTAAAAGCATAGATAAGAGGCTTTCCCTGGAGGGTTTCCTGACAACCAACTAAGGAGCTAAGGGGAACTGAGTATTCATCAGTTAAGATTCCCTTCGCAGGGGCACAAGGTGTTTTGTTCTTTGATACATCTGCGTGGAAGTTGCAGTGCAGTGACAATTTGTGAATTGTGACCGAAGGAGGAAGCTCTGACTTCAGGGCACTGTCCCTCCTACGGGTTATGGGATTTGCAGAAACTTACATAACTCCCTTGCACCTTGAGTTGGAAAGTTAAACAACATCTTTGCAGGAGATTGCCATGACAATTGAGGAAAACAGTACACATGATTTAATGAAGTGACAATGATCCCCACTGCCCTGCCCATGGGAGGCAGTTAGGCAGAGACCATGGAGGTGGAAGGTATAGTTAATCAGAAGGGTGAAATGGTTAAGGCAATTCTAAAGTAACTAAATATGGAAGGTGGTTCCCATGGACTCTGCCTCCCACATATCTGGACTAGAAGCCAAGACTTAGTGAGACCAAGTTAATAATTGAAGTGTTACATGCAGAGAATGAAGCATCTAGGAAAGCCTGACATCATCACTGAAACCATGCCTGGAATATACAGCTTCAAGCCTCCATCACAGTTAAAGCTGTGAGATGATGTTTTCGTGGCCACAACAGAAATTCCCATGGATTGAACTAAAAAATAAATTAAAATAAAATTACAAATGTACACACCATTTTAATATTTATTTATTTAGTTGTGTGTGTGCCCGTGTATGTATATGGACCGTGTGCATGCAGGAGCCCATGGAGGCCAGAAGAAGGCATTGGATCTGCTAGAACTAGAGTGACAGGCATATGTGAGCTTCCATGTGTCTGTTGGAAACCAAACCCCAATCCTTCGTGAGAGCTGCAAGTACTCTTAATCACAAAGCCAACTCTTCAGCCCCCCACATGTCACTTTATGTAGTGGGGATGTTGTCAATGGTGTAAACTGTCACTAAAAATTTGGTAGACAGATTTTAAAACACTTTTTGAATGGAATCTTGAAGTAAATTCCTTTGTGAAAAAGAAATAGATCATGTGACAAAAACTATTTGACAGCATCTATTGAAGCCAACAAGATGCAGGATTTCACATTTGACCTGTCTGTTTTTTAATGTTTTTGATGAATACGCATTGACTTATAAATTTGGCTAAATTCAGCTATTAGTTAAATAAGCACTATTTACCATTTGAGACCCTGTAGATATTATCAAATAATGAGTATGTTTCTGGTGCTATATAAAGATTAATTAAATAACAAAAAAACCCATTGACCATTTATGGTAGGTGTAATTGAATTAGTAGGGCAATAAAATAAATGTAGACAAAATAAATATAGACAAGAGAATATGAGAAAGCTTCTGTAATGTTTTAGATGACCCTAGCAACTCACTCCTGAAAATATGCTCAGAAAAGGTACACATAGCAATAGAAATTATTGCCACATTCACCAGAGATATAATAAAATAGTGTTTAACAACAAAATTTATAATAGCTCTGAAGGAAACCATTCAATTGTCAGCAGATGGATTGGTGAGTTGAGACAGTGGACTATTATACACCAATGAAGAGGAACAAATCTTACAGGCAAGTACTTCTTTGATATATCTGTAAATAGAATTCATTCTTTATTATTTAAAACCAGAGATGCCACTATTCTCATCAACTAGTTGTTTTGTATTTGATATTTTGAATAAAATACTAAAGCTTGATGACAAATATCCCCTAATAAAATGAGTCCATGGTCAAGCTGAGAAACAGAAAAGGGCCACAAAGCAAGTATCCTATTTCCAAGCCTCTTTTTAGAAAAGAGACATAAGCCAGAGGTAGCACAGAAAGCTTTCAATGTAAAACGCTCCATAAACCAAACTGACAGTCTCTTTCCAATCTCTCAGATTCCTCTCTAAGGCTGGAAGTAGCAGCATAAAAACCTCCAATTAAAACTGACTTCTGAGTGATGGATATGGCTCTGTCCAGAGGCTGCAGTGAGGAATCTCATTAGGAATCAGGTCCAGCCACAGACCTGGTGAAACAAGAGGGAAAAATGAAGATTGATTTCAAAGACCAGAAGACTTGCCTCTGTAAAAGCAGATGCTAAGTCATCCTACAACGTCCCTGAAAGCCCCTCCCAGGCTCCCCACTCCTTCTCTGCCTGCATCCAGGGTGTGTGTGTGGGGGGGTCTGTAGCCTTGATTCTCCTTTCCCTGCACCCACTCTTTGCTGCCTTGGATGCTGGTGTGGCCTGTGAAACCAGACAGTCTGCGCTCTACCACTAATACATAGCATGATCTTAAGCAGCTGTTTCCTTAGCTGTCTCGCCTACAAAACAGGGATGGCAGTGGTCAGTCACCTCAGAGTTGTGGTTTTGCACAAGTTAATGTAGGTAGACACCCACCACAGTGCCTAGCATATAGAAATAACTTGGTGCTACTAGTTGTTGTTATTAATTATATATGATATTTTCTATGCACACAATTTCCAAGGAAAACGTAATATTCTTTCTTGACAATTGCTGTTATTTTCTCTGTAGTGCTTATTGGTGACTCCAAGTATTCACATTCATTTATCTTCACTCTTCTTCCACAACAATATCTCCATGACAACATGGACCTTTGCATTCTGGCTCACTAACCTGTATCTGACCTGAGTACATCCTTGGAAGACAGAAGATCCAAGCCATAACTAGAGCAGGTAAACTGCTGCTAGTGCCACCCTTTATCACCAGAGTTATCCAATGCCTGTGACTGAACAGAAAGACCAGGTAGGGAGAGACACTGTAGAATCCAAACCCATATCATCCCTTAGTCTGTGAAAGCCAGTGGGAGAACAAGGGTCTGAGAATGAACTTGTAGTTGTTTTATTTCTAGTTCTCAATGACAAATGGAGTCTCTACTTTAAAAGCATGACACAGGCTCTCACTTTTCTCCCTAAAAATTTCTGTAAGAAAATCATTCTTTGCAATACGTCTTCTCATTCTGTCCTCACACGACCGACTCCTGTCCTCTCTGAGCATCTGACATTTACTTAGATCATGTCCTTATGAGGGAAGCCAGAGTCCACGTTTCAGCACCATGGACAGCGGCATGCTGGCATTGGGGTCTTTTCAGAATATGCTTCGCATAGTTCTCAGAGTGATCTACACAAACTCCTTTACTTGACTAATGATCATACTAAATTTTAAAGGATGATAATTCAGAAGTATGTTTTGTTTACTTGCAGACTAATTGATTTGTCTACAAAGAAACTAACAGCTTTGAATAACTTCATGTGCCAGGCAGTGTGTGTGTATGTGTGTGTGTGTGTGCATGTGTGTGTGTTATTGTATCATATGTCTT
Source organism: Phyllotis vaccarum (assembly GCA_033318265.1). NCBI lineage: Eukaryota > Metazoa > Chordata > Mammalia > Rodentia > Cricetidae > Phyllotis > Phyllotis vaccarum. Next base: position 133,268,883 of record JARWLC010000001.1, read on the forward strand.
ATATGATGTAATAAGAATGAAGGTGAAGATTTACTCATGAAAACCAGGTTCAAGTTGAGCTTCTCTGTAAAATCTCCTTCTGCCAAGGGTCTAAAATCCTACCCTCTGACTATTAGATTCCTTCATTTTTTTTCTTGCCATTTCACCTTCTATATACACACCACCCATTCATCTATCATCTGTTTCTACATGTATCCTTCATCTCACTTACTCTTACATTGATATTGCAATGGCATTGGACTTAAATTAAATCATTAACACCCTACATTCACATCCCAGGCTCCCCTTGGGAAATCTACTTAGCCTCTTTGAGATATTATTTCCTCTCAGCCCGGGGAACCCAGACTAAAACTTCTTACACAAAGTTCCATTGCTTTGGTGTGTAAGGTTAGGTTAACTTCTGCTTCCTGTAGGTTGAGTGGGAGGTAGGTGGTAACCTAGCACCAGGGAGAATGAGTGGGAAGACAGTACTGGTACCAGGGAGAGGAGAGAGACAGGATGTGGGGTGGGATGTGGAAGGGGGAGGGGATTGGATATGCTCATGAAGAAAGGCAAAAGCCAAATTCCAGAGGGTCAAGAAATCTAAACCAAAATGTTCAAATATGCCAAGTTTTAGAGAATTTCTCTACTGGTCAGATGATTCTCTCTCTCTCTCTCTCTCTCTCTCTCTCTCTCTCTCTCTCTCTCTCGGGGGGGGGGGCAGGAGTGTTCTCTTTTACTTTATACCGTGTTTTCTGACATCTCTCACTGAACCTGGAGCAAGTACCTTCCTTGATTCAGCAAGACCAACTGGCCATAAAACCCATAGATCTTCCTGTCTCTGCCTCTCCAGCACTGGAATTACAAGCATGTGTTGCCACATCCACTTTTTCCACATGGAGTCTGGGGATCTGAACTCAGGTCCTTGTATTTGACCAGCAAGCCTTTTACCAAGCCCCCCAAAGATGATGATTCCAAGTCTCTCTCCCACTCACATAGAAACATAAACTGCCCCGGAGCTAACACATAGTAAATGCCTTATAAGTACATGTATATCAACAAATGATTTTAACAAACCTCATGGTATGAGCACCAACCATGAAGCTTACGTTGTGCATAAACTGAACAGACATAGGAATGAAATAACTGAGTCCCATGAGCTGGTCCAAAACTTACTATGAAACCAAGATTGGAGATATTAATTTATCATGGTTCCTGGGGAAAGTTCGTCTCTGTGTGTGTTATTCTGAATCATTCGACTATTCATTAAGCATCTATTGTGTGCCAGCATTATATTAATGCCACAGGATCCAAGGCAGACACAAACTCTGTCTTTAAGCATGTTTACATTCTAATGTAGGAATACACGCTCTCCACAAACCACTCAACTAGACAAGCTTTCAGCAGCCATCACATAAACATGTGAGTGTGCATAGAAACGATGCTACCCAGGACAACAGCTGCTCTCTGAGAACAGACCATCTTCTTCCGTGAAATCAAAGTCAGAAGCAAGGAGATGTGAGTTAGTAACTGAATCTGCTCAGGCTGAAGAGGCTTTCTTGATAAAATAAGCTAAAAACAAAAGCAAACAAATAACCAAAAAACCCAAGCCAGAGAGGACAGCCTCCTCCATGCTTCAGGGTTTTGTCTTTTCATTGTTAAAGACAGTGGCTCAGCCTGTGCCGCTTGCAAGCTCCTAGAGCTGACCCCTTCAAGGTCGACCACCTTAAGGGGGAGCGGGGCTATTTGGGAGTCATGAGGGTGAAGACTCTGCCATCTTTCCCAGTTAATGAAGAGGAGGATCAGTGGTATAGAGATGGCTCAAGATGTAAAGCACTTGCTGTACAAGCATAAGGACCTGTGTTCTGGTCACCAGAATCCATATAAAAACTGGGCACATTGGCACATGACTATAATTCCAGCATGAGGGAGAGAGACAAGAAGATCTCTGGGTTTGACTGGCTAGCTAGTCTAGCTAATCAGGGAGGTCCGAGTTCAATGAGAGACCCTGTCTCAAAATATAAGGTAAAGAAACAACTGATGAAGACACCCAACATCAGCCGCTACACACACACACACACACACACACACACACACACACACACACACACACACACACTCAATTAAGTGACCCAGGTGTGGTATAGTGGGAAGTGCACCACGTGTGAACAATCTATTCTCTCTCCCTACTCCTTTCAAGGATGGGGGTGGGCACTTCCTCACTGTTAGAGGACTTCCAAAGATGGCTGACCTCTATTCCTCCATTTCTTATATATACATGTTCTCTTTCCTTTTCTTCGAATCTGAGCTGGGCTTGGTACAGCTAAGACTAATACAATATGGTGGGTGCAATGTTCCAGGACTCCTGAGGCGAGGCTGTCAATGTCTCAGCAGCTTTTGCCTTCTTGTTGCAAGAAAGTAAGCTTCCACACAGGGAGCCTGACTACCCTGACACTGTCTCACTATGAGGAAGCCTAGTTATACAATTTCATTTTTTAAAAAAAAAAAACTTGGGCTATCAAAACCAGCCCTCAGCTGCTTAAACCATAAAGACATGATAAAGCACACACTAGCCTTTTCTATTGTACCCCGAGGAAGCAAATGTATCAGAAGGGTATAAAGAGCCCAGCTAGCTGGATCTAAGTCAACCAAGCCACACATCATATTACAATCTGAACAGGAACCAGACCATTCTGTCAGTGGGGCAAAGAGAACAGGTGAGAAAGAAGGGAGACAACCACAGTATGCCTCAACATCAGCCCTAATTCCATTCATAGGAAATCTGTGTTAAAATTAACCTTGATGGAAGACTCCAGAAGTCAGGATCTACGTTCATCCTGCTTTGTAGAGATTCTTATTTAATCTTCGCAGAGGGTGCCAGAGGATTGGCTCTGATGGTAAACACTGCATAGTGAAGACATGAGGCTCAGAAGCATATGTCACTTGTCAAGATCACACCTACAGCAAATGGCAAAGCTGGATTTGAATCCAGGACAGTCTGGAAACTACCAATGAGTTCAAATGAGCATCAGGGTCTGGCAACTCCCAGGCAACAGCTGTTACCTTAACTGCATATTTAAGTTCTAATGGGCATTTATTTTATATGCCCATATTTATTCAATGCAGGCCCCACGGGTAATTTTAAAGAAAGGTTAAATAGATAAAAATGTGTTTATGCTGATGGAATGTATGACCTCGTTTTGCTACATTCTTCTTTAGAGGTGTGTTTTTGTAATGTGTGGAGGGAAGAAATTGCTAATAGGTTATAATTATAATCCTCTATCCTTATAAATACTAAGAAAGAACAAAAAAGAGATATTTAAGAAATTTTATGGTGCTTTGGAGATTTTTTTATGTGTGTTGTTAATTGGCAGATAATTTTAGGTTTTTACAAGGTCTCACTATGTAGCCCTCGCTGGCCTCAAACTCACAGAGATCCCTGCCTCTTCTTCCCAAGTGCTGATATTAAAGATGTATACCACCATACCCAGCCAAGTGAAGTTTCTTTGAAAGTGACATCAAGCTTAGAACTGTTTTTTTTTTTTTTTTTTTTTTTTTTTTAAGAAAAAAAATGGGTGTTTTCTAAGCTGTAATAGCACTTTGGCCTTATAAAATGTCATTTCACTTATTTCTTAACAAAGTTATGTATTTGCTTATGGCATCCAAGCTACTTATAGAGGGTTGGGGCTGTATTTTGGCCCTTACTCTGGTCTGCTGACATCCAATTTTATTCTAGGATATATCGTAAAAATACTAGTGTAGACATTTTTTCCTGTTCATTTGTGTGGTGTGCATGCTTGTGTGTATGAGTGTTTCCATGTGTGGGCACACATATATGTGCAGTTGCATATACACATTCAAGTGCATGTGTATACTCTTGCACGTAAAGGCCTGGAGTGGGCATTAAGAGTTGTCCCTAAATGTTCCTCACCTTATTTATTGAGGCATGGTCTCTTAGTTGAATCCAGAGTTCTCCAACACGACTACATAAGCTGTTAGAAAGTTATGACCGTGGCCTTGCAAGATGTATGCTAACAATGTGATGAGTAGCTGTGGAGATGCCATGGAGACAAGGGGATGAACTTGGAAGCTATTTACACTGAGACAGGAAGAGCATGCCTGGGCATGGAATCCAGAGTTGTGCTTTGGGTGCTAATCTGAGGAGTGTATTGGGTCTAGAAAACATGTTTGCAGAAGGGATTGGCTCTGCACAAGAAGCTTCTCAGATGTCCCATCTGGTGCCTTCCCACTGAGAGATTCAGAGATCCTAAGCCCCTGAATACAGATCTCAGGAGAAATGTCAGTGCCGTCAGGGCCTCTAGGGCTGTGTGGCTATAGGTGGAGAGAACCAACAGCTTTACAGAGGTGATTGCTATCCTAACTTCTGACTGAAAGTGGCTTAGGAAGGTTAACATACTTAACAAGATTCTCTAAGACCTGGAAGTTGTGAATCATTTTTTCCCCCAGCAAGGTATAGCCTGCCTGTCTTTGCACTCGCCAAGGAAATCTGTTTCTTCCCTATCAATGTCGGTCTGTTTCACATTTGACCATTATTAAAAGTGATGTGACTGTAAATGCAAATAAATTATTCACAGCATGGCCTACTGGATTACATATTCTTTCTGCTCACTGGCACACTGCATGAGGCACCTCAGCACCTCTGCTCAGAGCCTGAAATTCACACCAAAACCCAGGAGAGAAGTAGCCAACCAAAGAGGATCCCTGAGTCTCCACATTTGCAACACAACCAAAACAAAATTGGATTTTTAGAAAACTTTGCATTTTTCACCGACCACTTATCACATTCATTCTATAAAATATGTTTTCCTCCTGAGATGCCAACAGGAAAAATCTATGCCACAAAGAAACTCCAGGTGGTCCCAGCACTCAGGAGGCAGAGGTGGGTGGATCTCTGTGAGTTTGAGGCCAGCTTGGTCTATAGAGAAAGTTCCAGAACAGTCAGGGCTACCCAAAGAAACCTTATCTCAAAAGAAAAAAAAAGAAAGAAGGAAGGAAGAGAAGGAGGGAGGAGGAGGGAGGGAGGAAGGGACGGAGGGAGGGAGGGGGAGACTCTAGAAGATCCAGCAAGCTCTCCAGACACCAGCCTCCTCTGAGGGATGTCTTCAAAGTCCCTGACTTACTTAATACTTTGCCAGCTGCCCAAAGGGAAGTAGCAGGGAAGGAGCTATTTGACTACATATCAATTTATTCCTGACAGGTCTAGGGAAGAAAATGTTAGAATTTAGCATTCTTTGGGTTAAGCCTTCCAGGAATTTTTAGTTCCCCCCAAATTCCTAATATCATGTAAATCCCTGTTCTTTGTGTCAGTAGAATAATAGGTTTATTGCCCATAAGTGGATTTGGCTTCTCTATGAGGAAAGGAAGAATATTTGTTGGCATTAAGTCTCCAAATCCATTCGTTTGGGTTTCCCTGGGAAGGCGGCTTACTCAAGACCAGGTCATTTGCTACAAGGAATAAAATGGGCTACACTGGCTAATTTAAATAATCCAGACTTTCCAAGGAAGAATTTTAGGACATCAAATCCCAACAGGAAGAGTGGAAGGTCAGGCATGAAAACTTGCATGCTCTAAACTTTCTAGGTGCAGCCTCTTTACCAGCGGCTCCACCCTAACTGCACACTGCAGTTATTAGGAGAGACTTTCACGTTTCTGGAGAATGCTGATGTGTTGACCCTCTTCTCAGAAATCCTGGTGTCTTAGTCAAACTTCTATTGCCCTGAAGAGACACCATGACCACAACAACTCTTATAAAAAGAAAGCACTTCAAGGTCCAGTTCATTTTCATCATGGCAGGAAGCATGGCAGCATGCAGGCAGACACGGTGCTGGAGAAGTAACTGAGAGTTGTTGTATGAACAGTTGTTGTCTATGTTTCTGTCCCAGACTTTCCAGCCTAGCCTGGTGGCCCAGACTTTCAGACCCACAGTCCCATAGCTCCACTGAGACACACAGACACTTATATTAATTGTATGCTGATTGACCTGGGGCCCAGACATATAACTTGCTAACTTTTTACCCTTAATCTAACCCATGACTCTTATCCTGTTCAGCCACGTGGCTCAGTACCTTTTCTCAGAGCAGCATAGTTGTCCTCTGTTTCTTCTACTTCTCTGGCATCTCTTTGGCATTTCTGTCCTGTTCTTCCTGTTCTCAGAGTTTTCTTAGTCTGGTAGCCCCCCCCCCCCACTTCCTGTCTGCCTTTGGCCAATCAGCGTTTTTATTAAACCAGTAGGTGGGACAATTATTTACAATGTAACAACACAATTCCACTAAAGAGAGTTCTAGATTCAGATCCACAGGCAGCAGGAAGAGAGAAGCTTGGGCTCTTGAAACCTCAAAGTTCACTCCCAGTGACACACACTTCCTCCAGCAAGGCCACACCTCCTAACTCTTTCAAACAGTGCCACTCACTGGGGACCAAGCATTCATATATATGAGCCTATGGGGGATCATTCCTACTTAAAGCACCATACCCAGGTGTCAGTGGCCCAGGATGTTGTGTAGGGGATTGTGTTGCTTCATTGTAAATAATTGTTCCACCCACTGGTTTAATAAAAAGCGCTGATTGGCCAAAGGCAGGCAGGAAGTGTGGGCGGGGCTACCAGACTAAGAAAAACTCTGAGAACAGGAAGCACAGAGCAGAATGCCAGAGAGAAGCCAGAAGAAACAGAGGACAACCATGCTGCTCTAAAGAAAGGTACCGAGCCACATGGCTGAACAGGAAGAATCAAAGGTTAGATGAAGGGTAGAGAGCTAGCAAGTGATATGCCTGGGCCTGAGGGTGATCAGCCTAAAACTATTGAAAGCATCTGTGTGTCTCTGCAGGACTGCGGGTCTGTGGGTCTGCAGGCCTAAACCTTGAGGCAAGGCCTGAAAGTCAGGGCTAGAAACCTCCTACTACAATGTTGCTGCTCCTGTGGTCACTCCAATCATCTTCAGTTCCCAAGTCTGTTCAGGTTTTTTGCGGCTAGAGGCAGAGTACCCCCACTCCAGGCCCACCAGATTTCCGCATGAGGAAGAGCTAACTCCCCCAAAAGGAGACAAACTAAATGCTCTTAGGAGGGGAAACAGATGTTCAGTAGATAAAATACCAAATCCCCTCTATTCCAAGGAACAGTAATAATTTAATTCATGCACAAAAAGAAATAAAGAAAGAAAGAGAGAGAGAGAAAGAGAGAGAGAAAGAAAGAAAGAAAGAAAGAAAGAAAGAAAGAAAGAAAGAAAGAAAGAAAGAAAGAAAGAAAGAAAGAAGGAAAGAAGGAAAGAAGGAAAGAAGGAAAGAAAGAAAGAAAGAAACTCTTTCCCCTTCACAGACAGCTCTCATGATCCTGGAACTCTGTTTTACCAGGACCACACTTTTCAACTGACCAGGGACTCTGTCAATAGATGCAAAATAACCAAGTACATAGCAATTTTCCATTGTCCCAGCTGAGTTCAAATGAAGAACTCACAGTGGCCTGTGCTGAGCCAAGCCCTGAGGGAGTCACTAAGACCTCCACCCTCACTTTCAGGAACGAGCAATGCAGATCACACAATGAGAGATCCTGCCTTGGCTACCTTTCCATTAGACAGTATGACAAAGGCCTGGCACCATCTTCAAAGAAAACTCTGTCTTCTGGAGATGTCACAGTCTCCCCCTCCCCCACCACATCAAATACTCTTCTGAATAAAATAAAGCAAAACAAACAAAAAATGATAGGAACTAAAAGTTCTGGAGCCAACCATGGACATTTGGTGTTCATCTGGTGATGGTACTGCAGGCAGATGAGACTGGGAATAGAGTGTGGGAAGTGGCTATTGACAGGGACAAAACACCCAAGTCTGTGACAATAATAATCTTACTTTGTTAATGAAGAAAAACTAATGTGGTGGCCTAGCCAGGTGACCTGTGGACATCACTGATTATCCCTGAGATTCTCTCAGTGTTTGAGAAGAAGTAAAGAGGTTTCTTCAGAGCAGCCTACAGAGCAACAGGTTAAGACCATGTCTGTGATCGGTTCACCTGTGTCAATCCACTGGAGAGAGAAGTGACAGAGAGACAGAGCTCATCTTACACATGCCCTAGTCTTCACTCCAAGGATCAAAGAAGTCATGAAAAAGTTTGCACGCATGTGTTTCCCTCGTCAGAGGTGCCTCAAGTCCCAGGAGGTGTGTCTGTCTTTATCTGTGTCTGTATCTGTGTGTCTATGTGTGTACATACAGTATATGTACACCTATATATGTGGTCAGGACAGAAGAGGACATTGGATGTCCTGCTCAATTGATCTCATTCTTTTTAGACAAGGTTGATGTCTTTCTGACCTTGGTGTTGGGTGGTGGCCAGCAAGTCCTAGACATCCTATCTCCAAATCCCAAACTGCTGGAACTACAGGTATACACAACTATGCGTAGCTTTTTACAGAGGTTCTGGGATTTGAACTCAGGTCCTCATGTTTGCACAGTAAGTGTTCTTACCTGATCCATTTCCCATCCCTCTAAGTGTGAGACCCAACAAAAGGTCATAATTCTCACTGAATATCCCACCTTCTCTTTGGCTGTGCTGACCCCTTCTCTGGACATCACCCTGCCACAGCCTCTGCTTCAGCACTTGATAGCCATGCTGTTTTCATTTCTGACAGCGGTCTGTCACTGGTCAGAATCAAGATAACCTAAAGAGCCAGTTGTTTCAAACAAAATGTGTCTTTCAAAGCAGTATTTTTAGGCAACAACAGCCCTCAGAGATCCAAAGTTATTACAGAAGAATATGGACTGTGGAGATGGCTCCCTGGATAAAGTGCTTGCTGTGCAAATATGAGTACCCAAGTTCTCTTGTAAAGCCTGGCAAGGCAGTACACATCATAATTCTAGACACCCTTCTGCAAGACGGGAGACTGAGGCAGGAGAATTCCTAGAAGCTCCTAGACCAGCTAGCCAGCCATACACAGTGAGAACAAGAAGAGAGCCTGCCTGAAACAAGATGAAAGGCACACACACAGAGTCAGATATACACACACACATAGTCACACACACACTCACACATACTCACACCCACACCCCCACAGTCACACACAGTAACACACACATATAGTCACACACACACATATACACACACCCACACAGTCACATACTCACACACTCACCGACCCAATACTCCCCCACACTAACACACATATACACATACATACATTCATGCACCTGTACACACATATGAACACACATACATATATACATACATATACATTCACGCAAAAAAGAAAAGCAGAGCTCTTTATGTTGAAAAAACAAAATGGATTTGATGGGGGAGTGCATACTTACGCTACTGCTTGCTTTAGTTGGGCCACAGATGTATCTCCAGATTAAAAACTTGGTACACACGTGGAACAACCGAACAGGAAATGCAACTTCTCACTCTCTGATGGTTGGAGTATTATAGATTGTGTAGGTCAGATTCTTCTTCCCACACACTACAAATTAATGTCACCCCTATACCTTCCTGTAAACTCCCTTACCCTTTGGTCTTACTGACATGGATAACAGGGGCTAAAGTGGAGCTTCTACCAGAATATTCTCTTCACAAAAAGTCGAATTAATTGCCTTGACTAGAGCACTCCAGATAGCCAAAGGTCAATGGGCTGGCACCTATACTGACTCTTAAGTATGCCTTTTTAATAGCTCATACCCATTCTGTCCTTTGGAGGGAAAAGGGCTTTCTGACTACCAGGGCCACTCCCATAGTTTACAGACTCCTTATAGCCAAGCTCTTGGAGACTCTCCAGCTCCCTGCAGAAGTAGCCATAATTCATTGCTGGGGACACTAGTCCTCCAAGGGCCACGTGGCCTTAGGCAATGCCAAAGCTGATTCAGTAGCCCTGGGACTGACGTCCAGCTCCTCTGAATCAACAGAACATATTTTGTTTTTGACCCTCCTATCAACCAGAAGAGAGGGAAAAACTCCTGAAAACAGGGGCCATGCAGACAAAGTATGGATGGTTCTACTTAAAAACCACCTCATCCTTCCTCAGGACCAGGCACTGTCCACACTTCAGACATCCACCAGACCTTAGGCCCCAAGTGTAGGAGACTGTGTTTTTCCATTGTAAATAATTGTCCCACCCACTGGTTTAATAAAAAGCGCTGAATGGTCAAAGGCAGGCAGGAGGTGTGGGTGGGCCTACCAGACTGAAAAAACTCTGAGAACAGGAAGCACAGAGCAGAACGCCAGAGAGAAGCCCGAAGAAGCAGAGGACAACTATGCTGCTCTAAGAAAAGGTACCGAGCCCCATGGCTGAACAGGAAGAACCATGGGTTAGATGAAGGGTAGAGAGCTAGCAAGTGATATGCCTGGGCCTGAGGCCGATCAGCCTAAAACAGTTGTAAACATCTGTGTGTCTCTGCGGGTCTGTAGGACTGCAGGACTGTGGGACTGCAGGTCTGTGGGTCCTAAACCTTGAGGTTAGGCCTGAAAGTCTGGGCCAGAAACCTCATACTACACCCAAGCCTTGTTCCATTTCTTAGGGCCCCTCTTTGACCCCACTCATCTTTGAGTTCATATTTGACAGGTTCACTCCCCCTGGCAGCTACAAGCAAGGCCAATCCACAAGGGGAACCTCCAGATTTGCCAGCCTCTGTACCAGCTGTGAGGATACCAACTGGGCGAGGATTGGCAGATTTACTTCACTCACATGCCCACATATATATATATATATATATATATATATATATATATATATATAAAAGAACCCCATTACCTCCTAACTATGGTTGACACCTTTACAGGATGGATAGAAGCCTTTTCTACCTCTGAAGAAACAGCAGATGTGGTGGCCCAAGTACTCCTGAACCACATCATCTCTAGATTTGACCTGCCACGGACCATACAAACAGACAATAGACCAGCCTTTACTTCCGTTGGCATTCAGCTCCAGTTCTCAACATCTCCTGAAAGCTCCACATTTCCTATCGCCCACAATCCTCGGGAGAGTTCAGAAGGTCAATGGACCTACCAAACAACAGCTCTCCAAGCTCTCCACTGAACTCAGGCCATGGTTGTCCTTTCTCCTCACTACCCTTACTCACCTCTGGGCTATCCCATGCTGTCCTACAAGCCTGAGCCCTTTTGAGCTCCTCTACAGAGGCCCTTTCTCCTCAATCACCACCTTCCCACCCAAATGTCTCCTGACTGGGAACCTCCCCTACCTCTCCCTTCTGAGGTCCTTTCTCCATTCACATGCTGACAGCTGTCTCCCTGCCCCCACACCAACAGACCCAACTGCCCCTGAGCCCTCCCCACTCTCCCTGGGGGACAGAGCACTCCCTAAAAAGCTAACTCCTAAGTCTCTCAAGAGTTGGTAGACAGGACCCTATGCTGTGATTCTCCCCACCCCTTCAGCTACGGAGCTCCTGGGAACTCCATGCTGGTACCATCCCTCCAGGCTCAAGTGGGCACTTACTCAGGATATATGGTCTGTCCAGCATCTGGGACCCTCTACCCTCAGGTTTTCCCACTGATGTCTCCTCTTCTGCCTTGTGCATCCATCTTTGCCATTACAGCTAGGGATGGTGTTAATGATCTATTTTTTCCTAGCAACTTGCCTCCTCTGCTTCCTCAAGAAACAGATACCCATGGTCTCCAGAATGGCAGTTAACCAGATGCTCCTCCACTCACTTCACTTCCTGCTAAATGTGAGCCCACCAACTCCCATCCCCCTTTTCCTCACACCACCCCATGCCGGCGCCCCAAACCCAAGGAGTCTGAAATGCTATGGTGGAAGCTCCACCTTAGGCCCTGGCATCTTGGCAAGTCCCAACACCCCCCAGAGATGCTCAAGACCACTCCCACGGGGTATTTAAACTGTACCCCAGAAAACAGGCACATGGAATTTTGGTCTCCCTTTCCCCTCTGGCAGAGGGGGTGGCAGGTAGGGGAGCACCATCTGGGAACATTTTACCCGTTAAACAGGGGCTTTTTCTAATTTGGTCTGATTTGGACTGCTGCATTGGCAGAGAGGCTTATCAGAGTGCAGAAACTTCTCATTTACAACATACTGTAGTCTTATACGACCCAAAAAGAGTGAAAAGTGCTCTGTCACTGTTGATGGTCAGGGAACAAAACACCTTGTATTGTGCCCTGCCCTTGACAGCAAGTGCCTCAAGATCCTCCACGTGTGATCCTTGCTCATCTATTCAAATCACATGGATTCGGTGACTATGATGAATCAGACACTAAGCCAGACATCAAAGCTTCAATATAAATGGTCTCAGTTCTTCACAATCTCAGATTCCAATTGAGGAGACAGGCACTTATTCCATTAGCTATTGTACAATACAATAAAAGATATGACAGGAATAAAGTGAAGAAAAAAATCTCAAACCATCAAGAAGGAGCTGGCTGATTCTATTTGCTACACAGTACCACGTTCTTGCCATTAAAACATTAACTGTGGGCACAATGTACTGCCCATTAGAAATGCAGAATCCCAGGCCCCACCCTGGAAGGGCAATCTGCATTTTAAGGAAATTAAGTGCTGGTGATTCATCAGCATATTAGAATTTGAAGAGCATGCCATTCAATGCCAAGGATAAGACAAACACCTGAGTCCCCTGCTCACATTCCTAATGGCAGCTGCCACTAACATATGCCAGGAATAATTGGGAGAAGCCATTTCACATCTGTATGAATGCTCATGGATACAGGATTTACAAATGCTGGCTACTCCCAAGTAAACTAAGCAGTTCCAGCAACTCCCACAGGAGATGCAGCCCCTTCAGAGCCTCAGCTTTGGATGAAGACAGACAAGGAGTATCTATCAACCTTCTCAACATTTCTTTAACCAGTGTCTTGAGCTGGGGATATAGCTCAATTAAAGGGTACTTTTCTAGCACATACAAACCCCTAGGTTTCAATCCCATCACCCCAGCACCACATAAAGTGTGTATGATGACACATTGCCTGTAATCCTAGCACTGGAGAGACAGAGGCCAGGAAATCAGGAGCTTAAGTTCAGCCTTGGCTACACAGTGAATTTGATGCTGGCTGGACTACGTGAGGCTCTGTCTCTAAAATCAAGACAGATACATAAATCAGAGTCTTGCTGTGTTGTCCAGGCTGATATTCAACTTGTGGGTTCAACTGAATCTTCCATCTCAGCCTCTTGAGTAGCTGGGGTTACAGGTATCCTTCAACACACCAGCCTTCTCCCTCCCCATCTCATGCTGCATTCTTTGCTACCTAACTACCCAAGTTTTGTGTTGTATGACTCATGATAAAAATCTTAATAGCCAAAAAAGTAAGACTGGAACCCTGCTCTCTCAGCTTAGCCTGGGAAGATACAAACTTACTGGCTAGTTAGGAACATTGACTCCAGAGTAATGGCCTTGAATTTGAGCTTTGGCATTAACCATTTGCCTATGAGATCCAGGGCAAGTCATATTCTCTCTCAGGGTCTCACAATTTCTTTTTCTGGGAAAATGATAGTACATAATTCTCTAGATCACTGACCTAACAACAGTCAGTAAAGTTAAATGTTATGTTACCTTTAATTATTGTAGCAGATCCTGACCAGCCAGATCTATTTTCCTTCATTTCTAAGCACACAGACGGACTCCATTTTCCAAATTTCCATTCTATTTGGAGTGGCCATGGAAAGTTCTGGCCACTGAAACATAGAAGAGAGAGTTACCACTTCCAGGCCTGGCCTAAGATCTCCTACATGACCCTCCATTCTCTTCTCCCATTTGCCATCAGATATCAATACCCAGAGTCACTTTTAGAACCATGGGATAAAGATGGCAACAGTTCCATCAGCCTGTGAGGAGAAAAGCTATATCACCTTCATTATAATCACTGTCACCATTGCCTGGGAAATGTGATTACTGTAATGTGAGAAATACGCTCCTTGTGTGTTGTTAGGAAGTACATTTTGTGTCCCTCAAAACTCATATGCTGTGCCCCTCCCAATGTGGTAGTGATAAGAGAGACAGAGCCCCTGGGAAATAATTAGCATGAGACTGAGACTGTGTCATAAAGGCCCCTTGTGACAGAACTGGCAGCTTTGGAAGAAGCAAGAAAGAGATGTACCCTCCCCTTAAATTCTGCCCGCTACGTCCTGGGGAAAGATCATATAACCAACACCATAGCAAAAAGACTATTGCCAGGAGCAGAAACCTTCATATTTGACTACAAATGTCTTCCATGTGCTCATGCTCTTGAACACCTTGGGACATGCTGGTGGGATGCTCTTTTGAGAAACTGTAGAACTTTTGAGATAGAAGCATGGCTTTTGAAGTGGGTTGCTAGTGGAAGGACCATTGATTACTGGTGAGGATTACTGTTTGGTGTCTTTCTGCTTTCTCCTGAACACTGTGACATGACCAACTGCAAGCTCCCACTGTCAGAGCTAAGCCACTCAAGTCACCATGCCCTCCCTTCCATGATGGAACTCTGAGGTAAAGGGAGCCCCCTCTTTAAGTTGCATTTTGTCATAGCAATAACAAAAAAAAAATACAGAAAGCTCGTACCAGGAAACAACCACACTGATTCCCTGACAGCTTGCAGAACTGTGTAAAATAAGTGCCTATGCATGAGCCACCCAGTCTATGATATTTTATTATGGTAGTGCAAAGTAAGACATGAAGTCAGAAATTTCAGAATGGACTTGTTATAATGGTTAGTATCACATAACTACAGCTAGCCAGTGCACATTCAAATCACTCACAGTTCACCTTACAGGGTTCTTGTGGGGATTTAATAGCATCATGAATATGAAAATGTAAACTTCGAAGTGCTGTGCAAGAATTCAAAGAAACACAAAAAGAATACCAGCTCCAGGAGTCAGGAGTAATCTCGCACAAATTATCTACTCTCTGAGAAAATTAGAAAATTAGGTGAGAATGACTCAGACCTAAGGCAGGCAAGACAGATTCTTAAAGATGAACATGTTTTAAAAGTGACTGTTCTAGAATCAGTTTATATAACTTGGTGGTTAGGAACCAGTCTTTCTGAGTTGGAATCTTAGATCTGCTCTATCCTGGTTAGTAGCCTTAGACAAGTTAATTTGCTTTTCTGTGCCTCAACTTCCATATCCAACAAGCTGGGATAGTGATAGGATTTCCCTTGAATTGATATTTTGAGTAGGGGATGAATAGACAAGACAAAGCTGATATAGAGTGGGTAATTAAGAAATGTTACTAATTGTTCACATCAAGCAGGGAATTTTATCCAATATTTCCCGTTTTGCTCATCTTGGCCTTCTTTCCCATTAAACACACAGTATTTGATAATTCTATTTTTGACAATTAAACTATCAGGCTCAATCTTATGGCTGTCCTAAATTAAATGTCTTTTCTTTGAGATAATTTAGGGAATTGTACCTTTGATGGGTTATGTCACATTCTGGAATGCAAATAAGCCAGAAGAGGGTGAGTTATTGTAAGTCTAATTCAGTTTCTTGTGCTACAAACACATAGACTCACAGCTGTGAAAGCGGATCAGAACTAAAGCCCATATTTACCAAACCACATAAGAACCAGAGATTTGATAAAAATCAAAGTATTTGATGAGAAAGTCAAGGTCCTGAGATGTTAAATGACTGGGCCAAGGTCACAGCCCATGAAGTCACACTCATATAAAGATGGACCTGCTGGTGAATTATATTGCCATTCTCCAGGGATGGCGACAAAGACAGTGGAGACATGAACAAAGAAAAGGAAAGGAGAAGAAAAGAAAAGAAAGATTTTAGAAGATTATTCTGGAAGGTTCAACTTCCAAGTCTTAACCACATGTAAGGCAAAGTTCTCATCACCAAATTTCCCCATCTGATCGTAGTTCATGTGTGGATCATCATGCCTTTTCTTAATCTTTCACCCATGAAGCCACATTCCTTCTAGAAGCTCTCAGGCCTCATAGTAAAAAGGAGGGGACTACATGGGGAAGCTCATGAGAAACAAAGATGCATGGGTAAGGCTACTTAACCCAAAATACAGGAGGATGGAACCCAACTGTTACTTTCTTGAGAATACCCAAGTGATTTTAAAAAACATCCATGCTTGTAAAGCAATGCTCAGCTCATTTCTGAGAGCAAAGTGGAAGAAAATACAGCTGCCAAGATGGGAACTCCAGAGTGTTACAGGCCATTCTCCAAACATTTCCTTGGTGTGCACTCATTCAGTAAACATACAAGGCCTCTGGGTGCTAGGTGCTAAGTGTACAAAAGTGCTAGACAAAGGCTCCTACTTCCAGGGCTCATTTTCTTACAAATGGCTTCCATCTAGTGGACTAGCTCTCTTGTTCAGCACATTCCACCTTCCCATGAGGCCCTGATTCCCTGCAAAGTGGTGAGTAAAATCCACAAGAGTGCTGCAGTTGAACACAGGTGGAGCTGAGAAGTGGCAATGATTTAATGAGCCTCTCAAATGCAACTGCCCTTGCCAAAAGCTGATATCTAAAGTTTGATACCTCACAGAACGAGTAACCTTCTTATTACTAGATATTATCTTTACCCAGCAGCAGACCTCCTAAAGACCAAGGCAGAGTGAAGAAGTGCCATTTATTATGGCTGAGTGAATAATCAATTACTATGGAGATCCATATAACACTTCTTAACACTCATCATGTACAGGCCCTGTTGAAAATGCCAAAAGCCACTCGCTTTCATGGGTACATAAAGCATTTGATGGTAATGTAGTGGTTCACATAAATGAGACTGTTAAGAACTGATGGGCTAAAGGAAGTCTTGGCTTGAAGAAGGCTAAGACTACCTGCTCCATCTTTCATTATCAGGTTGTACAGTACACCCAAATGCCACCAGGACTGAGTTTTGAAGGCAGATCCTTAGCAGTCACAGACTTAAAATAAATCTGGAAAGACCTTGACGTTTGAAATACGGTAGAAGACTTTCTAGACATAAGGATGCAAATGATTGATGCCCTTCCTGAAATGACAACTAAGAAGCTCTTGTGGTGGGTCTACTATCAACGATCACTTAAGCAAATTTAATAAAATATTATTTGGAATATAATATCTCCTTTTTAAAAGACAACTGGCTATAAGTAGCGTAGTTTAACACATAAGTTATTTGCATAAGTAGCTAATTTTTTGTCACCTAGCAGCACCCACAAGGGATTTTCTCTCAACCTAATTTGCTAACCCACAGTCTCTCCTATAGGGCCTTAGTGTCCCCCGACCTTCTCTAAGTTACAGGGATTGCAGAGCCTCACTCAGGCTTAGTGAGAACTTTTTCACTGAATTATACCCCAGTGCCACCCCCCCCCAACTTTTAACAATAACAAAGCAAAATGAAGTTTGACTCCAAAGCCAAGTTTCAAAGACACAGGTTCTGGAAAACTTCATGATTCCACAGGGCAAGGTGTCAAAATGACCAACACTAATCCCTTGGTACAATTTTTTCAATAGGCAGGTTGTGTGAAGACAGGATGTCCTTACCTATGAAAGCACCAAAGGCCCTACACTAGAAAATTAAGCCTAGGAGTTGATCCTATGGTTTAAGGTGCTGGGCTATGGGTGGCAAAGAAAAAGAGTCCATATCTGTACCAGGCCAGGGCAACATCTAAGGAAGGGAGTTACAATAAGCCATCTGTCCTGGAAGATAGGAAAGACCCCAAGCAAATGGAAGCAGTAAAGAAGGCTGAAACAATGACCTTGGTTGGAATCTGAGGCTGATGCTTCTTCACAGCCAGGAGGAGCATGATGCATGTCTATTTATTTTAAAGAGGCAGGAGAAATAAATTGTTGAAGTGAGATGAGGCAGCAAAGTAAAGAATGCATAACACAATTATAAATCCTAGAGTAAGGCTGAAAGCGAGAAGACACGGCCACTGAAGCCCTTATTCATGACTTCACAAGAGAAAACTCCAACAACAAACTTAAAGCTAATATTTTTTAATATGTTATTAGTATATGTTAACTGTACAGAAAGAAGGGTTTCATTGTGACATTTTCATATATGAATATAGTAGCAGTTTTATCATATGCACCCCTCTCACTACCCTACCTCAGCCCCTTCTTCTTCCCTACATGTGAGAGAAATCATGTGATCCTTGTCTTTCTAAATCTGGCATAGTTTAACATGAACTCCAGTTCCATCGATTTTCCTGCCAATGGCAGAGTCTCACTCCTTACAGCTGAGGAGCACTGTGCCCACACACCCTACATTTCTTTGTCCATTCAAAGAAATGAACTGGATGCCTGTCTGCTGGGCACTACACAAAGATCCCATCTCTGACAACTCTTAAAGGAGAGACTACATCATTATCATCTCAGCACTGGAGAAGCCAAGTTACAGTGGAGAGGTGTAAGTGGCTGGCCAAGGTCACTCCGACTAGGTGGTAGGTTTTAGAGCTGCAAAGTCCTTATTCATAACCACGCTACACTGCCTTTGACAGAGAAGGAACGGCCATAACTAAGAAGAATGAAATCTACCTTGTGTGGCTAAGATAAAGGGAGGGAAAGAAAGAAATGTCTCAGTCCTGAGAACACAGCAAAGAAGTGACCAAGACAACCCTCCCCCTCTGAAAGGCCACCAGCACCCAGAAGATGCCAATGAATGGGGCTACAGGGTTAGATTAAGAGTCAAAGCAAAATGGAGGGTGGGGACCTAAAAGGCTAAACTCACCAAGTTTTTTTGGGGGGGTTGGGGGTGGGGGGGGTGTCCAGGAAAGTTGATTGAGTACACTGGGCAGGAGGTTGGATAATAACAACAGTATTGCCTTTCTACTCAGCAGGGTTCTTAAACCTAAATTCAAAGAACAGCCTCACTCACTACCTGTCCTCAAAATTTAAATTTGAAGTAATGACAATAAAAACAGCAAAATAATTATAGAACTAGAAATAGGAATTCACCTTTGCTGAGAGCCACCAAAAATAAAGTCAGATGTCGCCCTCAAGGTATGAACGTTGTTATATTAAGTTCCTGGCCCAGACTAGTCCGCGAACTGGACTAGCAGTCCCAAAGTACCAAGGAAACACACAGACGCTTGTATTAATTTTATGCTGATTGACCTGGGGCCCAGGCATATCACTTGCTAACTCTTTACCCTTAAACTAACCCATGACTCTTATCCTGTTCAGCCATGGGGCTCGGTACCTTTTCTCAGAGCAGCATAGTTGTCCTCTGCATCTGCTGGCTTCTCTGGCAACTCTGGAGTCTCTGTGGCATTTCTATTCTGTTCTTCCTATTCCCAGAGTTTTCTTAACCTGGTAGCCCTGCCCATACTTCCTGTCTGCCTTTGACCAATCAGCGCTTTTTATTAAACTCATAGGAGGGACAATTATTTACAATGTAACATAATTCCACTACAAATAGTATCTAGCCAAAAAGAAAAATTTCCATGGTGGTTTGAAAGAAAATGGTCCCCAAAGGGAGTGGCACTATTGGGAGGTATGGCTTTTGGGGAGTAGTTGTGGTCATGTTGAAGGAAGTATGACATTATGGAGGCAGGCCTTAAGGTCTCATACATGCTCAAGCCACATTCAGTGAGACAGACCACTTCCTGTTGCCTGCCTATCAAGATATAGACCACTTGGCTTCTTCTCCACCATCAGGTCTGCCTGCATACCACATGTCACACCATGATGATAATGTACTAAACCTCTGAACTGTAAACTGCCACCCCAATTAAACGTTTTTCCTTTATAAGAGTTGGCATAGTCACGGTGTCTCTTCACAGCAACAGAAACCCTAACTAAGATAATTTCCAAGTTTAAAAGATCAAAAGTAAAAGGCCAAGCAAATCTCTTGTGTGATAAGACAATAGGAGGCTGAGGAACCCATGCAAAACACATCTGCCTCTCTTGGTCCCACTGCAGCATGTCCCTGTTACAGTGGCTAAGCTCCACCTCTGTGATGTCTCTTCCTCTATCTGTCATGGCCACCATTCCACTCTGGCTATTACCTCAACTCCTAAAGACTCCGCCTACCCATACCACCCGCTAAAGCCAGGCATGCTTGTAATCTAAGTGCTAGAGGGACAGTGACTGGCCAACCCCAGAGCCTTGCTGGCCAGTCAGTCTAACTTCAGATTCAGTGAGACACTATGTCTCCACACAATAACGACAACAATAATCATGCGGAGAAGTGATTGAGGAAAGACATCCCAAGGTCAACCTCTGGCCTTCTCATGTCCCTGTGTGCCTGAGTACATCCATTTTCACATGTGTTCACACAACATACCACCCACACACAAAAAGTATTAAAAAAAAGTCTTACTTCTGATAAGTTATAGGCAATTAGTAGATACTGGGGGACGGAAGGAACAGGATCACCAATGGTAAGTTGCCCACGATCCTACAAGCAACTCATCAGATTAGAAAGAAATAAAAATACATGAACACAGGATAACTGGTTGAAAAGATGAAGAGGGAGTGAACAAGAAAGGGTGATGGGGGAATGAAATGGTCAGAATAAATTATAAGCATGTATGAAATAAACCAACTATTATGTACAATTCATATATGCTAATAAAATAAAATAAGTAAAACCCATTAAACTGAAATAAACACAAATAATAAAGCTATTATGACATTCTCTATGGAAAGACAAGTAAACGGTGGAGGGCAGGTTGGGTTGAGATGGGAAAGTTACCACATGACCTGCACAGCAGCAAAGGGTCATTCCTGTTTCCTTGACAGCCTACGGCGGAAGTGGGCATCTGACAGGGATCAAAGTTAGAAGGTTCTCAGCCTGGGCAAACAGTGGCAGCTTCAGTGCAGAGACTGACGGAGAGACTAAGGACACGGGACTATCGGAACAACCAGCTTTCAAATGGAATATACGGACCTGGACACGGAGCATTGCAGGCTGTACAAGTGGGCTGAGGACATGAGATCCTTCCCCCAAATTTCTAACAACCTCCTGTAACTCTGCCACAACCTTGAGATAATAAATAACACCCAAAAGAGAGTAGCATAGAACCCAGGAATTACATTTTTATGTATTCACCACAGATATGAATGTGCATCAAATTGAAGCATGGGTAAATTCGGTAAGGCACATCCTTAGTTGGATACTACCCAGCCATAAAAAGAGCTAAGTGCAGTGACATGCACCTGTCACTCCAGCACTCGGGAGGCTGAAGCAGGAGGCTTCTGAGGTCTGCCTGGGCTGTACAGCGAGTAGCAGATCAGTCTGAACTATACAAGGAGAACTTGGTCAGAAAACTGAGCAAGGAATGAAATTGTATAGTTGCTACAACATGGCCAAACCTTGCAAGCAGCAATGTGCAGAGTGAAACTGCCTAATGAAAGAGACAACTCCAGACAGACAGGAAGTAGACTGGTCATTTTTTTTTTTTGGGAAACAGAGCTGAAGGAAATACAGTAACTGGTAAAGGGCATAGTCTCTGTGGGGGTGATAAAATATTGTGTCACTGGTGGTGGAAATGCACTACCTTGTAATACACTAAAAGTCATTGAATCGCACACTTTATATGGGTGAATTGTATTCTGTATGAATTATAAATCAATTAAGCTATTCTAGATACATACACGCCATTCACACAAACCTCTCTCTCTCCAGCCTTCTTAAGAAGCCTGAAGCCAAGCTTAACTTGATTAAGGAAAATAAGCCAACAGTCTGTTTCTTGCAGCCCAGCTTTTTGGAACAAGCACCTGCTTGTTAAACACACGCCGATTTTAAATGGGGACTTTCAGGCAGCGTTCTCGGCTTCGTCCCTCCTTTGCTCCGTCCTGAAAACTCTGCTCCATTTTCTCTTTTCTTCCCCTGTTCCTTGGAAATCAGTTTAATCTCAATCAAAATGTGGTCAGCATTGGCTCTTATTTTCTATCCTGCTAAAACCACACACCTGATTCAGTCTCCGGACCTAAGGTCATGGCTGTCGCAATAGGAGGAAGGTCTGAAAGCCACATGCTCACGCGCCTCTGTGCCAGCACAACTGAGACATCTCTTAGCTGCCAATGCTGCCTTCATTGGATTTTCAAATTCAACTTTTAAATTTCCCACTGATATTCCATTCCTGGCACTTCCTACCCTTTCTCTTTGGCTCAACCACATTAAGAGCCAGCTTGTCATCTGTGCAGTCCAGACCTCCTGCCCATTGATACTTGGCTTTCTGGTTGACAAGTCAGACCACCCTTGGTAGCCTTTCTCTGCCTGGATATCCCTCAAGCCCCTTCTTCTACAAGCCCTTTGTAAATTCCACATTCTGGACTTCTCTTTCTAATCCTGGCCAATCGCTGATGAGGAAAGGCCAGGTGGTGGCTTCCAGGTGGTCTGGATGCCACTCAAATACCCTTTGGTCTCTCTTTGGAGCTTTCTTCCTGGTCACCATCCATGCAGCTGAAGGCTTGTACCCCACTAGCCAAGCTGTTGGCATATGCCCTCCCATGCCCTTGGCTCTGCCTCTGTCCAGGCACAGGCAAAAAAGACACGCATAGGCATAAGGGCCAGTGGAAAAGGTAAACTCTGAGGCTATGCAGTTTTATAAACATCCACATAGGTCTTCATCTGCCGTGGGTTCAAATTCCCATGCTAACTAAGCAAGAGATTTCTGGGGACAATGTGCCTATGTCTCAGCTTTGTGCTTTATGAAAATATGAATTATAAGCACTACACTGCTGCTAATTTGAGAATTAACTGAAATAGTCCAAATCCACATAAAACAAAAACATAGATTGCCCTTTATAAGAAGGACACCATAAAAATCAAACAAGAAAATGCCACTGCTGTCTGTGGCCAGCTCTTTAAGAGGACAGGATTGGAGAACTCCCTTGTTGCTATGCATCCTCTGTGGGAGGAGCGCTGAGCTCAGAAATTCTACTCCATGCGGTTCTAGGAGCCCTGCAAAGCCCACACCCCCCTCCATCACTGTGTTCCTCCTCTTGCCTGGTTCCAGCCAATCTGTTTTCCCTAAAACTGAAATTCAGGCAAGACATGGCTCTGAGCAAATCTTAACCCATTCTTGGTACTACAAAGCCAGCCAGCCAGCCATGCCTGCCTGTGAGGCTGATACCAGACTCATCCCCAAAGCTATTAGCATGGAAGCTACTGGCAGCCACTGCTGCCAAATTGAAGGTTGTAGTACAATCAATACTATGTTATCATAGAGTTCAAGGTCAGGGGACTCTGCAGGTCATAGAAGTAATGATTTGCATGTTCCTGGGGGAAACCCTGCCCTGTGCTTTCATACTGTAGGTAATTAAACCTTAGAGGAAACTTCTTCCCTCTCATGATGAGCCAGCACCACCCCAGATTGGACCACAACCTTCTATACAAATACAGCCTGCTCACCTTACCTATAGCTCCCAGCTCTCCTCCACAGGTGTGTGTGTGTGTGTGTGTGTATGAGAGGGAGAGACAGAGAGAGACAGAGAGAGAGATTCTATGCCCCTATGCCCACCCTTGGGGTTTTTTTTTTTTTTTCTCTTTTGGTTCTATAAACTTGGGAAAAGAACCTAAATACTTTCCCGAAGTGATATGTATTATGTATGTATCTGATAATCCATTAAGCATTTAGTAAGTACCTACTATGTGTTTGGTACAATGCTGAGCTCTGCAGGAGGAAGGCTTATATATAATAATAATCCCAGGAGAGTAGGATGCGTTTAGACATAGCTACACACTAGAAGGAAGGGCTCACATACTAGATAAACACATTATCCAGACGCCTGCTGGTTCCCAGGAGCAGATGATGCTTTTAAGGAGCTTAAAAGTAAAAGGGGGACCCACGTGAAATATGTGTGTGCATCCCTCTGTCCATCACACCACACAGTCATACTCTGCCACTGGTCATTTATCACTGTGCCTTTCTGAAAACTTCCCATTAAAGGTCTACATCTTAAAATTTATGGTGTTCCATCCCAGCAGGCAGAAGGTCAGAGTGAACATTTCTGTGAGTCATACCTCAGTGGATTTCTACATCTTGTTAACGATATGGTCAGTGGCTCTTTCTGATATGTTAGAAACAGACTATTTTTTTTCTGTTTCTCCCCCACCCCACCCCCTACCCAATGTGCAAAAGTGGGTGGGTGGCATTCTTCTCCGGTGGACACATGTTCACCCTTGAGATCAGGTCCTGCCTCAAAGGCTGTCAGGAAACTCCTCCAGAGAAGGAGGTGGCTTAGCTCTCTTCTTAAGGGCTGCAGTCCGTCTATTGCATAGCAACAGTCTGCTTGCCTATATCCTGTGAGGTTCCTGTCATTGGCCCTAGATCACTTAAAAGGTCACTTCAACCTAAGCTAGCACAGTAACTAACACCTGTGATCCCAGCACTGAGTTCAAGGCTAGCTTAGGCTATACAGTGAATTCTTGGCAAAAAGTGAGACCCTGTCTTAAAACAAAACCTAAAAATAAATAAGCATACTAATAAACCAAAGACCACTCTGCCTAGCATCCTAGATTTTTGGACCCAGATAGCTGGCTTGAAATTTGTACTCTACATTCATTCATTCACTCATGCATTTGCTCCATCATTTGCTGAGCTTCAACTCTGCACCTGCCCATTTCCAGCCACTAGAGATACAGAACCAAAGGAGACTCAGCTCCGTTTTCATGCAGCCTGTATTCCGTGGAAGAGATCTATTAGACAAGCAAGAAGCAAGTGAATATGTAACCAAATAATGAGAGGAGCCCATGGAGTGAACAGTTTTATGGAAAAGCAAAGATAATCAGGTAATCAGGAAATGTGTTTCTTTGTGCCACTGGAGAAGCTCTTTAAAAAAAAAAAAGAAAAAGAAAGAGGATGTACTAGCAAGGAACCATTAAAATGACATTTGAGCTGAGCCCCGAATGATAAACAGGAACCATGGGATGTATGGTGGGAAAGTAAGCCTAGAAGTGGGAATAGAGAGTCCTAAGCTTAGTGAGCTCCAGGGAAGGCAGCTAGAGTGAAATGAGCCAGAGAAGCGAGCAAGGTCGAGACAGATAGGTGCCAGGACGCCACTGCATGGAGTCTGGCTGGCAGTCCAAGTCACTGCAAGTTTCAAGTTAAAGGTAACATGATCGGCTTTATGGGCTTAAAGGTTGGCTACCTCAAAAATGCTCTGCATTCTAGCCCTCCTTTGCTCAGACAGCCACTCTGGACTTGACCTTTCGCTTATAAAATCGAGGTCCTTTTCAGTCCAACATCTCTCCCCAGTTTTCCAGCAGCTCCCAATGAGAGAAAGAAACCTTGACTGTGACATTCCCCCACACTCTTCATCTAAATGCCCAGTCCCTTGATGAGCCCAGTCTCTGAGCTCATTAGCCAAGTTCCTGATTGCAGAGTAAACTTGTCTTTCCACAGGACTGCAGAGTCTCTTTCCCTTTAAAGTGGCCAGCGTGTCAGCCTGCTGATATCAACACAGTAACCAAGTGTCCTTTTATACTGTGTGCTTCCCACAGCTCTACTCCCTTCCCAGGAACAGCTATGTGGAATTCCTAGGCTGTAAAAGATCATATGGAGAGGTAGAGGTAAACTCCTGGTACACGTGGGCACATCTGGACAGCTTTTGAAATACATAGATGTCCCTGGGGCCCATCTCAGATTTGATACATCACAGTAAGGGTGGAGGTCAAGAAACTATAGTGTGTGTGTGTGTGTGTGTGTGTGTGTGTGTGTGTGTGTGTGTGTAAATGAGAGTGTGTGTGTCTGTATGTGAGAGAGAATGTGTGTGTCTCTGTGTGTGTCTCTGTGTGTATCTGTGTGAGAGTGTTATGTGTGTGAGAGAGAAAGTGTGTGTGTTGTGTGTGAGAGTGTGTATATGTGTGTGCAAGCATGCATGTGTGCTACTGTGCTGAAGTATGTAGGTCAGAGGACAATCTCAAGTGTCTTTACTCATGCGCCTTGTTTTCTTGAAACAGGGTCTTTCAGTGGCCTTGCCAGTTGTCCAGTGAGTCCCAACATTCACCCGTCTCCACTTCTATAGCGATGAGATTACAAGTGCATACCATGGCCAGCTTCATGTGAGTTCTAGGATCCACCTCAGGTACTCATGTTTTCATGGCAAGCACTTTACTGACTATCTCCCAATCCTCAAAACTACATATTTTTTTATTAACATCACCTCAGCCAACTCTAATATGCACTTCTGTTTAAGATATACCTAACTGGTGAGAAATAGGCTATTTTTATAGATTCACCACTGTTAAGTCTTTGAACATGCCTAAGTAAAAAATAAATATGCATTTAGATACAAGTAATCACAGAACCATAAGGGTTAAAAACTTTCCCTTGTATGTGTATCTGGGCCATCTAGGAAAAAGTGAAAAGTTGGGTTAAGTGGCAGGTACATATAACTCTGACCAGCAGGAGACAGAGAAGTGCCCTTTCTCTGCCTGTTTTTTAAACACTCACAGTTCCACAGGACCAGTTAGCAAACCACACAGCCAAGAGGTTCGATACCACACTCTCTAAACATACATTTTCTGCAAGGTTTCTAGGGCCTCAAATATTCTCTCAAATGCTCCAGATGCTGTAGCCTTGCTTAATTAACAACAAAATTGTCCATAGCATCAAATAATTAAAATTTCTACATTCTCCCTCACTCTGCAGTGAGGACTGTAGGCTGTTGGCTTGAAAGAAGGAGGCTACAGATAAGCTGAGAAGCAATAGGCTTTCAGACACCTCATCTGGCAGGTGTTTACTGAGTGCCTGTTATATGCCAGTTCCTATGCAATATGTTTTACTGAAGCTATTTCAGTTATGGTCAAAACCATCTCCAAAGTGGATATCATCACTCTCTCTTTTATAAATGAGGAATCGGGGGTATGGCTGCAGGGAGAGGGTAGTAAAGGCCTTCTCAGAGGCCCAGTGTTAATAGCAAGGCAAAGAATGAAGCCAAGCTTGTGTCTTGCCCTTTCAAGTAGCTCTCTTAGAATCTCATATGTGGCAGACAGTGTGTGGGATGTAAAGATGAGTTAGCTTTGCATCCACACCCTCAGGTTTTTCACAAAAGAGAAATGAGAAGAAAACAGGTGTATGACTAAAAGCTGTGATTGGCTGTGACGGATGCTTCATAATGAGAGACACGAGCTCTGGGGTCACAGAGGCTGGCAAAGAAAGTACAGTTCAGGATAAATGTTATGTGTTCGTGTGCACATTAGTTAGGACTCCACAAAAGAAGGGTTTGAAAAAACAGGGCCAGTTCTTAAAGGGAGATTATGCAATTGGCCAAAGTGAAGAATAAGGAGTGTACATACAGGATCAGAAAAGAACCCACCAAGACTAGAACAGGACTGGGTTAATCCAAAGTGTAGACAGCTTCTGAATGCCACACTCAGAGGACCATCTCTTTAATCAAAAGGAATTACAGTCTTCTGACAGGCTAAGGAGCAAGATGATAAAACACGGGCTTTAAGAAGACAACAGTACTCGGTCAGTATGGAACTGTGCATTGGTGGTGTTTGTCCACCAACGAACCATCACTGACATCTGAATGACCTCTTTTACGGACTTGTCTTGGTCATTGCCTCCTCAGGAAGTACCTCCCGTTCCCCCAAGATTAGATTAGGTGCTCTTCCAACTTCCAAGCTGACTCCCCAGAACTTATTATCTTCTTTTGCTCTCTCTGTTTGCTCCTGACTATTCTAATCAGGTGGATGATCCCTGAAGGTAAATCCCTGATTTCTCCGAAACCTTCCTTTCAAACTCATTCTCAACTGTTTGGTTAATCAACCCTGCTTCCAAAGCGTTACATTTATGACCAGTTAATAGACACCAAGACTATTCGATGGGGTAAATAATCATGATTTCAGTAATTGATGGTGAGAAAACTGAGCACACATATATTCAAACAAGGAGGTTGGGCTCCTACTTCATACCATATGCCAAAGTAATTTAAAATGTGTCATCTACCTAAATGTAAGTTAAAACAACAAAAATCTTAGAAAAAAATATGTAATTACATTTTCATGACTTTTGTCTTCTTTTTTACAAAAAAAGATTCGTGTGGGACTGGACATGTATGTGCACATGAGTGCAGGTGTCTATTGATGCCAGAAAAGGGTGCTAGATCTTCTGGAACTAGAGCTCTAGATGGTTACGAGCCCTATGACATGGATGCTGAGAACCTATCTCAGATCCCCTTAACTGCTGAGCCATCCCTCCAGCCCCAGCAATGTGTTTTTATCTCTTATTTTTATTATTATGTTAATTATATGCAATGAGTTCTATTACTAAAAACTTTATACATATATAGCACATTTTGATTACATTAACATATTACCCTCTCTTGTCTCCATACCCCCACTGGCCTCTTCTTTCTACCTCTTCTACTTTTATAATTTTGAAATGTTTTGATGACCCAGTGACTTTTATTTGGGTTGATGGGTAGGCAATGGTTTCTCAAGCATGTCACAAAATCACAAACAAAAAGTAAAAATAGTAAAGTGAACATTAACATTTTAAGAATTTTCTTTGAAGGACAGAATAAGAGGAAATTTGTCCAACTGGTATCTGAAACAATAAATAAAAAGAACTTGGGTCAGGTGTTGGGCGCTTGAGAAATTAACTTAAAGGAAGGAAGATGTTGTTTGCCTCAGTTTCA
Organism: Phyllotis vaccarum; assembly: GCA_033318265.1. Classification (NCBI taxonomy): domain Eukaryota; kingdom Metazoa; phylum Chordata; class Mammalia; order Rodentia; family Cricetidae; genus Phyllotis; species Phyllotis vaccarum. Next base: position 133,297,356 of record JARWLC010000001.1, read on the forward strand.
GAGTTTGCGACAGTACCCCATTAAGGCACTTCCTATGCATAGGCACCACCTTCACAGGCCCACCACTGCTCAATAGCTTATTCAAATTTTGAATCCACCAACAGCCTAAATGGTTACATATGTCAGAGCCTTTGTGATCCAGTCATCTCTGTAAATATCCTCACAGACAACCAGAGGTACTCTTTACTCAGACCTGTCATGTAGACGGTCAGAAATAACTCTCCCCATACTTTTCCAAGTAATTTTGATTTTAAGATGGGCAGAGGGTCACTGGAGGTACAAGTCAGTAGCAGCGCATGAGCATAGCCCTGTGCTCAGTTCCCAGCAGTATGACCAGTAGAGCTGAATAGACATTTCTCAAAAAAACAAAAACAAAAACAAAAAACAAACAAACAAACAAAAAAAAACAGAGAAGTGACAAGCACAGGAAAAGTATCATTAGCCATTTGATAAATGCAAAGCAGAACCAGACATTTCATCACACCTACTAAGATAAAGTAGAAAGCAACAAGTGTTGAGAAGTGTAGAAGTTCAAGTCCCCATGTGCTGCTCATGGGATTGAAAAATGGTATATAGTCATTGACAACAGGTCAGTGGTTCCCCAAATGGTTCAACACAGAGTTACCATGTGACCAAACAATTTCACTCCAAGAAACATAAGAGAGCTGAAGTGTCCACACAACTTACACATGAACACTCATGGAGACATTATTAAAGCCAAAAAATGGTGGACCCCAAGCATGCAGCCACCTGGTGAACAGATGTGGTGTGCCCCTACAATAGGATAGTCGAAGTACTGATACTAAATACGGGTGTATGAAAGGTCACGTGTTATGTGATTCTCTCTCTCTCTCCTCCCTCCCCCGCCTTGTGTGTGTGTGTGTGTGTGTGTGTGTGTGTGTGTGTGTGTGTGTGTGTCCCCAGAACAGGGAGACCACAGGAAAGGGGGTAGATTAATGGTTTTGTTATTTTAAAACCAGATAGTGGTGATGGTTGCACAACCATGTGAGTACAGTTAAAACCACTGAGCTGTACCCTAAAGTGGGTAAATCTAATGGCACACTGAGCTGTACCCTAAAGTGGGTAAATCTAATGACACACTGAGTTGTACCCTAAAGTGGGTAAATCTAATGGCACACTACTCATAAACCAAACATATCCCTCCCCTTAGAGCTCATGTCTGTCCAGAAACAACATAAACCTCTGCACTCTCTCTTCCAAAACTAGATACTTCCACCTTCCTAGAGCTATTTTTTAAAACAATTTATTTCCAGTACCTCTGGCAGAAGGGACACATGGCTCCTATGACACCCATCAGCCTGTCCAGGCTCATGCTGGCCTCCAATTCCCTCATCACAAACACCCCTAACACACACCTCTAAGTCCATGCTGGCATCCTAGAGCCTCTCACCTCCTCTCACAGGCTCCTCCTCCTTATTTTTCCTGGTACTCACTATTCTCTCTCACGCACATCCTCCTTTGCATCTCTTACCCCGACTTACACTGTTACCTCTTCACTTTTGCCCTGCTCTCTTTGTCTTGCTATCTCCACTGTTCTCTCCTGCTCTCCCGACTGCCTGGCCCTGACCATGTCCACTCTGCTGGTCATCAGTCTATTTCCTTCTCTCTCTGCTCTAGAGCCTTCTAGATGCCTCTGGCTGCTCGCTCTCTCTTTCTCTCTCTATTCAATAAAAACCTTAACCATGAAAAACTATTTGTTGATGTTTCTATATTAAAACAACAACAACATACTCTCTTCACCCTGCTCAGGACCAGAGAACAATAAAATATACTTAACAGGAATTACAGTGGCATCGAAGCCAGACTTATGGTTATGGAAAGCCATATTTCAGCAGAGAAGGGTTCATTACAATATATATTTTTAAAGCAGTGCTGAGAATGCTAATCAACACTCACAAAATTTAATCTTCTCACTGCATACATGATGTTTTCTCCCCACATTTTAAAATAACCAACATCACTCACCAGGGACAGCATGAAAGGGGATGATTGGATGGGGGAGATGCAGGATCAGAATGTTAGAAAACACTCATGCTGACGCAGCATCGTTCCAGATCCTGTCACAGCGACAGAGTCTACAAGTATGTTTCAGTCAGACACAAGGCAGGGGTGTCTTGGCCCAGGCCACAGGGACTGCTAGGCCAGTCAGTAGCAGCACATGAGCATGTGGCTCATTATTTTGCCCATCATTATGTACAGTGAAATTAGACTAATTCCCTTGTGATAATTTCTTATTTCAAAATCTCGAGACACCCTTAAAGACGGCTGGAACCACAATGGAGCATCGACTGATACGCAAACACTTGGGTGCCATGGAAACTCCATACAGGAGAGATGTGTGACAACGTACACCTTCATGAAAGTTCCAAAATGTGCTAAAATCAGCAGATCTTGGAGTAAAAGAGTGTAATCTGAGCTGATTGTTCTGTTTTAGAATCCAAATGGCTTTGCTTAAACTTCTATAGCCCCACTGGGTGGGGAGGAAAAGCTTTGGCAGTTAAAAAATGATTTAAAACTCCATGCTATTAATGATGAAGAAATGTCACTGAGAATCGAATGTTTTGTCAGCGGGAAACGTGGCTGTCTGGAAAAGACGGGAAGTCATAACAGGGAGCTGCAAGCAATGCCTCACTCTGGAGAGCTCAAGAAGCAAGTTTGGAGGTGTTGTTTGCTGTGTTGTTGCATGTTTTAACTACGAGGTTTTCCATCTTCTTGTTCACCAGACCTCCAGGATGAAATGAGACAAGCCAGCCAGATGTTCAGAATACTACTTCCGTCACTGGAGAGCCACCGTTATACTTTATTTTCATTCTAAAAATAAAGTGAGGGCTGGGGAGATGGCTCAGTGGGCAAAACGCTTGCCATATAAGCATGAGGAGCAGAGTTTGAGTACCCATAACCCTTGTAAAACGGGGTAAGGGAGTTTGCTCCTCTAGTTCTAGCTCTCCCACAGTGTGAGCTGGGAGGCAGGGAGAAAGCTTACCAACCTGCTTGCCTGATGCATGCCACAGTATACAACAAAGGGAACCTGTCCCAAACAAGGCAGAATATGAGGATGCACAGGTAGAAGATGAGGAAACACACCTGAGGTCATCCTCTGGTCTCCATGTGAGTGGCTGTGGCATGTGTGTACCTACACACACACACACACACACACACACACACACACACACACACTGATTTTAAAAAAAGAGAGACAAAGTGATGCTCCGCCCCACTGTAGATTTTCATTAAAGATGATCTAGAAATAACATCTAGCTCTGCCGCTGCCCAGACAGAGAGCAATGAAAACAAAACCTACCCGCAGCACCGCTTTTAGATCCAGGGTTGGAGATATTGTTGTGAATTTAGGAAAAGCTACTCAGCCAGCAGGCAGGACTCCTCAACACCACCCTGCCCACCCTCTTCTCCATATGTAACCTCTACACCTGCTAAGGAATCTGTTAACCTGCTGCAGCCTTCCCACTTGGTGCCTATGGATGACCGGCTATGGAACCACTCCCATTCCTTCATTGACTCTACACTGAAACATTGCCTCTGATGTTTGGTCATTCTCTAACAGCTGTTTTTGCAGAATATTTGAGCTTTCTCATTAGTATGAATATCACAACATGCTTCATTATAAAACAAGACACTGGCATCCTCACCTCAATAAATTGGAGGCTGCCTTTCCAACCCCTCACTTCTGATTTCAGGGACTTTCCAGATTTATCACCTAGTCCTCTTACATGCATTGCTAATTAGGAGTAGGTCAATCAACTTACAGATTTAAAAAATAGAAGAGAAAGAAGCTCATAATTTCTCAGTAAATATTTGCACAACAGTATAAAGAGTTTTGATTGTTTCATACACCAATGGTGTACAAATTTACAATCTATTCATCCAGTGATGTTTTTTGAGCTTATGGGATCAAAGAGCCAGGTGCCGAGGATTCAATGAGGAACAAGGGCAAGCACCTGCGCATTAGGCATCTCTAGAAGATGAGTCTCTACGAGGCTGGAAAGCTATGAGAAGTGCTCTACCTGAGTCGTTCATGCAGAGAAAGAAACACAACAGGATGTCCTGGCGAGGCTCTGGCATCAGAGAACTCTTCCTGTGGAGCATCAGTGGGAAAAGGGCAGGCGAGAAAGGAAGCAAAGGGAAACTAAGGAAGGAAAGGCAGCTCGGAAACACGGGGAATGGACTGGGGTTGTTTGGGTAGGTTTTCTGAGATTCACAGTGAGTTCAGTAGAGCTGGATCAAAGACTTGGGAGGAGAGAAAACTCAGGGTTAAGAAGGCAGGGCTGGAGGCTGGAGAGATGGCTCAACGGTTAAGAGCACTGACTGCTCTCCAGAGGTCCCGAGTTCAATTCCCAGCACCCACATGGCAGCTCACAATTGTCTTCAACTCTGAGATCTGACACACTCCCACATACATACATAGGCAAAACACCCTAGGCAATCAATAAGTGTTTGTCACTTCAGTGAAACACAGATGGAAAAATAAATGAGGAAATAGCAGAGGATATGGACCAAATGTGAGCATTAGTGTCTAGTGCCAGGCAAGGTCAGCTGCTCCACACTTCTGTACAGACAGAAATATTCTCATCACATCATTTCTCTCCAGAATGAACTTGAACCCTCAAGCTGTGAGGCCAAATAATGAAAAGATTACGGTCTGTGGAATCCGGATGGTCTTCATTTAAATCACTGACCCAGCACTTACTGACGGCTGGATGAACAAGTTACTGGGCACCTGTGAGATTGTTTTCTCATTTGTAAAAAGAAGATAATGTCTACTTGAAAATGATCACAAGGATCAAATATGAGGGTGTGTTTCAAGTGCCAAGCAAGAGTCTGGCACAAGGTGACAACTAAATAAGCATCTCTCTGTGCTTTCTATCAATTCAGCCTCTTCCCACATGGCACTAGGGTAGGAGTCACAGAAATACAGCACATAGGAAAATTCTATAATGATTTTAGCACTGTCCCTGGAGTAAGTTGGAGACCTTTTAAAAATTCATACTTATAACAATGTGCAGGGACTATGAGAGTGCTCACCTGACATACACAGGCCTTAGGTTCAATCCCCAGCACTGAATAAACTAAGCATGGTGGTATATGCCTGCAACCCCATTACTCAGGAGCTGGATTAGGAGGATCAGAAGTTCAAAGTCATCATCTGATACACACTATCCTGACCCCAGATAATGATAATGATAATAGTAACAACAGGTAGAATTGATCAACCATCCTACTGGCAGTTACTGGGCCATTAAATAAAAATAAAGTAATTGTTTAAAAGAGAAAAGACATTGTTTTAGCCAGATGTCATAGAGGGTAAGACACCAACACGAGATAGTCCTCCTTCGCTGTGTCTATAGGTAGGAAAAGGGTCAGGTTCTCTGTGATCCACAGTTACGACTGAGAAACCAATCCTTGATTTGAACTGGGTCAGTTTTCTGTGGCAGCCCTTACTTAAGCCTGGGAAGGCACTTGTCATGTCTCTTCCTGTGTGACACAGGTGAACGGGGTGGACCTAGTTGTTCTTTTCAGTACGAGTTGGTGTTTAAGATTTTTATTATTTGTGATTCTGTGTGGTGTGATGGTGGCCATCACCCGTGCACTTGACCACATCATCTGCCTTCTTGCTACAATTTACTTATACTGGCTAAAACCAAATGATTAAAGTTTAAATATAAAGGGGAGAATGGCTAAGAGAAAAACCCGAATGAGTCAACGACAAAGATGGCTGTGGTTCCGGGGACTGGTGTGAAAAAAGGAAGGCAATGCCATTTCACGACGTTCATGTGCCAAGTTTTTATATATGGCATCTCACATAGTTCTTAGAACAGCCCAAAGGCGGAGGTATGCATTTAGATAAATGTAAGACATCATAAAAAAAAAAAAGATGTGTTAATTAAACCATGATGAACATTTGGATTTTGAAGATGTTAAAACTTTTTAAAGAAAGTAGGTCTGAGAACTAAGCAAACATAATATTACTTCCATTATATATAAAAGGAAATTGCAAAACAAAGAAGGAGCCTTGCTGCATATCAGTGAATAAAAAGACTAGATGTGGTATAAATAAAATTCAAGTCTTCATTGTCAACCTGACTATATTTGGGGTGACCTGGGAGACACCCCTCTGGGCTCATACAGGTATATCCAGAAGGTTCAACTGAGGAAGGAATGTGGAGATCCACACTGTCAGCACCATCCATCCCATGGATGCGGCCTCAGCCCAATTAAAAGGGGGGGGGGAGAGAATGTGAGCAGAGCACCAGCATCTCTCTCTACTTCCTGCCTCACACTTCTGACACAGCTAATGTTGCTTTCACCACCACGACTTCCTTCCACCCAAATCCTGAGCCAGCAGACTCCTTCCTCCCTCGAATGGCCTTTGCTAAGGATTTGGTTACAGTAATGAGAATCCTAACAAATGCATTGGGCTTTTTACCTAAAAGTCTAACACTCAGAGAGCTCAGGCCTCTAACCACCAAGGACGCTGTCTCTCCAGTGCTGTTTCCTGGTGGATGTAGCAAAAATATGCACAGAGTGACAGTAAAGATAGACGTAAGTTCATCATAATAATCCTCATGAGTTGAGGAATAAAACCCTATTTATCCAGAAAATTGAAAGCTTGCCCTAGTATAAAACTCAAAAGTTAATTTTCTTAGAGATGTTGCATAGGATCCATACAGATATTTTACTAACTTTCAGGAGCAATTAAGAGGCTAACGTATAGCTTAACCTAGTGAAAGCAATTTTCCGTAACTAAGGTCATACAGTGCCACCTTATAGTCCAATCTGACCAATGGAGGAAACAAAACATATTCAATAGATAATATTATAGTTGGTTGGTTTTTACTCTTTACTCTTTGGGGAGTTCCACCACCCAGCTGCCAAATAAACCACTCATAGTCTTATTCTTTCTTATGTATGCCCAGTATTAACTTGGCTTGTTTTTAGGCAACTTTCCTTAACTTTATATTATTCCATCTATCTTTTGCCCCTGGGCTTTTCCCATTCTCTATTTCTGTATATCCTTTCTTTTCTTACTTCATGTCTGGCTGTGTGGCTGTGTGGCTGTGAGGTTGGGTGACTGTGAGGCTGTGTGGCTGTGTGGCTGGGTGGCTGTGTGGCCGGGTGGCCGTGTGGCTGGGTGGCTGTGAGGCTGTGAGCCTGGGTGGCTGTGAGGTTGGGTGGCTGTGAGGCCGTGTGGCTGTGTGGTTGGGTGGCTGTGAGGCCGTGTGGCTATGTGGCTGTGAGGCCATGTGGCCGTGTGGCTGTGTGGCCGTGTGGCCGTGTGGCCGGGTGGCCGTGTGGCCGTGTGGCCGGGTGGCCGTGTGGCCGGGTGGCCGTGTGGCTGTGTGGCCGGGTGGCCGTGTGGCCGTGTGGCCGGGTGGCCGTGTGGCCGGGTGGCCATGTGGCCGTGTGGCCAGGTGGCCGTGTGGCCGTGTGGCCGGGTGGCCGTGTGGCCGGGTGGCCGTGTGGCTGTGTGGCCGGGTGGCCGTGTGGCTGGGTGGCCGTGTGGCCGTGTGGCCATGTGGCCGTGTGGCCGGGTGGCCGTATGGCCGTGTGGCTGTGTGGCTGTGTGGCCGGGTGGCCGTGTGGCTGTGTGGCCGGGTGGCCGTGTGGCTGTGTGGCCATGTGGCCGTGTGGCTGGGTGGCCGTGTGGCTGGGTGGCTGTGTGGCCGGGTGGCTGGCTCCTGCATCCTCCCCTCCTCCTCTTTTCAGTCCCTGATTCTCCTCCCATATTTCTCCTCCTATTTATTCTCTCTGCCTGGCAGTTCCTCTTATCCTTTCTCCTACCTTGTGATTACCCATTCAGGACACTCAGGTGTTCTAGGCAGGCACAGTGACACAGCTTCACCAAGTTAAACAAATGTAACATAAAATAATGCAACACATCTTTGCATCATTAAACAAATGTTCCACAGCGTAAACAACTGTAACACATCTCAAAATAATATTCTACAACATACTGTTAGGTACATCCTAAATATTACTGATAGCTATCTAGTTTTTCATGGCAAACAGATTTGTCAGACTATTCAAAATACTTTCTAGCAAAATACTCAGCTAGTTGATAAACTCTGTCTTCACAGAATTCTAGTTTTGAACTAGGAATTAGCAGCATGCTAAGCAATTCAGACATTCTCTGGAATCAAACACACACACCATCCTGTCTTTCAGAAAAGCCTCTGTGGTTTTGGCTCCAGCTTGGAAGAGGCATGATTATCATGAACCAATAAGAGAGAAACAGATTTTATTTAGCATGATAGACTGATGAGGCACACTGCTTGGCCTAGGCCCTAAAGCTAGCTGGAAGACCCTCTATCTGGGTGACCCTAGTAGTCTGAATTCTCTACATGCCTCAGTAGAAACATGTCCATAAAATGAGAGGTTTAATGAGATCTACCTCCCAGGGCTGTTGTGAAATTATAAAGTGGCAGTTTGCCTAAAAGACTTCCCACATCTGGCATATGGTAAGTACTCTATAAATGTTGGTGGATTTTACTATTTGGGTAGATTATTCTTACCGTATAATTAATTTAGCAATAGTGACACTCAGGCCTTTTGGGAACAAAGGCTGCACAGGTGTAAGCCATTCCACTGTTCAGGCATAAGATAGAATGAAATGTCTGGGGATAAACAGCAATCTTCAGTTTCAGAATGTATCTCCAAGTTCAGGTCTCCCAGATGCCTGCCTGCTACAGCCAGCAGCCTGGTATGGAAGGAGGGTCAAATTTTAGAGTCGGTAACTTAAATTCTGGCCTATCACTCACCTGCCTTGATGCTTTGTGCATTTGGATAAAGCTCTTTGTAGTTGTTTTTAAGAGGAGATGTGGTGTTGCTGTTAACTGAGCATGTGTGGAAAGCTTGGGGCACACCATAAATCCTCATTACATAATAGACATTGTTATGCCAGCCTATCCCAGTTTTTTCAATATTGATCTTCCTCATACTTGAAGGGTGCCTATCCTTTTCACTAAAAACAGGTATTTCTTACAGAGACACAAAGTAAAACTGATTATTCTCTAGAAATGGAGAAATGTGTATATAAACCATCCCCCAAGTCAGCTTAATGTCATTCTGCTTGTATTTAAGTGTGCCAAACAAAGTTATTTCACTGCAAAAATTTAGATAAATAAGTGAAAAAATAAACAAATGGAAAAAATTAATTTCCAACAACCCCACTTTGCCAAGACAGCCACATATGACATTTTGGTGTCTACTCTTCCCAGAATATTTATTTTTGCATATGAACATGCATTTTTAACCATCTCACACAGCAAAGACCAGGAGCCCCATTTCCCTCACCCCCACTGATCTTTGCAAAGCACTAAATGTAAATGCTTAAAGGAGATTTTTTTGTTTATGTTCTTATATAGCAGAAGCACAGAGGTAAGGGAAATCTTTAATTACCTAGCCTTTCCCAAAGCCCAAAGCTCCTTCTCTATGTATATATCTTCCTGTAACCAACATTATGTAACAGGTGCCATATTTACACACATATTCACATTCACATATATATGTTCAAGACTATCAAACCAGTGGACATACACATAACCAAGCAAGCCTTGGATGTGCTAGCATACGAATGTTTTTAACCAGCAGATGACTCTGATACACCAAGAACCATCAACCCTAACCTTCATCTGTAGGAGCACACCCATATAAGACCTGTCAAATAGAACTTTTTCCTGCCCACAATCATCACAATGTCAAGCCCGAGTTCCATTGCTCTGTAGCAATCCATCTCCTGAAAACCAGGTATGCACCATGCATGCTACCCTGCCTCCCTTCCCCTCTTCACCCCCAGCCTCAGGCGTCCACTCCCTCCCACCAAAAGATACCAGTGAAAATCCAGTTTTCTATTTATACTCCAGAAGAGCCATAGCCCCGCTCCAAAAGCAGCAAACACTTAGGACTTTCTGGTATTTCCTGTTTGGAGGATTCCTAAGTCGTAGCTACTGAAGCCATGATCAACTAAAGCTAAAGTGTTTTAATCACTTTCTTTTAAAGGAGCTGCTCTGATGAGTAAAGAGTGTGGTGAGGAACATGTGCTGTGGGCTGTTGGGGGTCAGACAAGGATAAAAGTAGGGAAGGGCTGGTGGATGGTGTGAAGTAGGGGTAGGCCATGAATCACAGTTCTCATATCCTCCAGGACTCTGCAGCTCCAGCTCCTCACTCCTTTCACCCTGTGACATAAGGATTACGTTATGCCACCAGTAGGATATTGTTGTACGAAGCAAACCCTCCTGGGCTGAGCATCATCCGCGGGCCTTGTGGGAGACAGTGCACAAAGTAGCTAAAGGCAATGTGACATGAGGGGCACATCCGTCAAGTAACAGCATCAAATGTGTAATCATTCCCAGAGCAGCTGCCACAAGCCACACTTCAAAAGGACCTGCCATGCCCTCTCACAACAAACCCATACACAGGGGATGGCTGGAAAGGGGAGTATGTTCAAGTATCTAGACCTAAATGCATACAGATGTGATAGTCTCACACCACCCGCACAAGGTCAAAAGCACCAGTGTCTGGACTGGCCAAGGAAACCTGACATTCTTCTTTGTGATTATTAATTTCAGTTGCTGGAAAGTTGAGACATCCTGTGCACTACTAACATCCAAATGTCCAAGTTTATGCATTAAAAATCCCATCTCACAGCAGCTGGAAACTGCAATCAAAAGTGGATTTAGGATTATGAAGAGCAGTGTAAGTAATAAACGTGTTGTTAAAACCCTTATCTACCATTCCTATCACATCAGCGGTCACTTTCAAGAACCACTGTTTCCCCAATTCTCTGTCTTGAACTCTCAATACTAACACTTAATTCTACGCTTTTGGAAACATAGTTCAGTTGGTAACATGCCTGTTTCACATGCGTGAAGCCCTGGGTTCGAGCCAGAACAACACAAGAAAAAAAAATTACTTGTTAGAAGAGGGGCCTAGGCTGCCAATATGGCCCAGTTGGTGAAGGCTTCCCTGACATACACGGGTTTGATTCAGCACAAAAACAGCCAACCAAAAACAAACAAACAAACAAACAAAACACCAAGCATGGTGGTATACACCTGGTAGAGACAGAAAGAAATTCAAGGTCATCCCTGGCTACACAATGAATTCAAGGCTATCCTGAGCTGCATGAGACCCTCTTTGGGGAAAAAAATGAAAACGCCAGAAGAGAAAACTAGCTGGAGAAAAAAAAAGAAAACCATCCCTGCATCTCTGGGATGAAACCTACTTGATGGTGGTGGATGATGGTTTTGATATGTTGTTAGATTTGGTTTGCCAGAATGTTATTATTTTTGCATCAATGTTTATGAGGGAGGTTGGTCTATAATTCTCTTTTTTTGTTGCATCTTTGAGTGACTTGGGAGTCCAGGGTGATTGTGACCTCATAAAAAGAGTTCAGCCATGTTCCTTCAGTTTCTACTGTATGGAACAGTTTGAGGAGTATTGGTGTTAGTTCTTCTTTGAATGTAGAAGTTCTGCACTGAATCCACATGGTCCTTGGCTTTGTTTACTTGGGAGACTTTTAATAACGGCTTCAATTTCCTTTGGGGTTATAGGTCTGTTTAGGTCATTTATCTGATTTTGATTTAATTTTGGTAAGTGGTACCTGTCCAGAAAAGCTGTCCATTTCTTTTAGGTTTTCCATTTTAGTGAGTATAGATTTTCAAAGTATGACCTGATAGTTCTCTGGATTTCCTGGGTGTCTGTTGTTATGTCCCCCTTTTCATTTCTGATTCTGGTAATTTGGATACTCTCTCTCTCTGCTTTTTGGTTAGTTTGGATAAGTATTTATCTATCTTGTTGACTTTCTCAAAGAACCAACTCTCTGATTTAGTGATTCTTTGTATTGTTCTCTTTGTTTCTATTGTATTGATTTCAGCCCTAAGTTTGATTATTTCCTACCATCTACTCCTCCTAGGTGAGTTTGCTTCTCATTGTTTGAAAGCCTTCCATTGTGTTGTTAGGTCTCTTGTGTGAGGCTTTTCTAGATTTTTCACATAGGCATCTAGTGCTGTGAGTTTTCTTCTTAACACTGCCTTCATTGTATCCCATAAGTGTGTGTATGTTGTGGATTCATTTTCATTAAATTCTAGGAAGTCTTTGATTTCTTTCTTAACTTCTCCCTTGACTCAGAGGTGGTTCAATTGAGAGATGTTCAGTTTCCATGTATTTTTAGGCTTTCTGTGATTTTTGTTGTTGTTGAACTCTAGCTTTAGACCATGGTGGTCTGATACGATACAAGGAGTTATTCCCATTTTTTGTATCTATTGATATTTGTTTTATGACTGAGTATGTGGTCAATTTTAGAGAAAGTTCCATGGGGTGCTGAGAAATATGTGTATTCCTTTGTGTTTGGGTGGAAGGTTTATATACATACATACATACATACATACATACATACATACATACATACATACATACATACAGCTATTAAGTCCATTTGGATCATAACACCTGTTAGATCCCTTATTTCTCTGTTGAGTTTCTGTCTGGTTGATCTATCCAGGGGTGAAAGTGGGACATTGAAGTCTCCCACTACTAGTGTGTGGCATTTGATGTGAGGTTTAAGCTTTAGTAGTGTTTCTTTTACAAATGTAGGTGCCCTTGTGTTGGGGGACTAAATATTCAGGATTGAGACTTCATTTTGGTGGATTTTTCCTGAGATGAATAAGTAATGTCTGTCCTGGTCTCTTTTGATTGATTTTAGTTTGAAGTCTATTTTGTTAGATATTAGGATGGCTACACCAGCTTGTTTCTTAGGACCATTTGGTTGGAAAGTCTTTTCCCAACCCTTTTCTCTGAGCCTGTGTCTGTCTTTGAAGTTGAGGTGTGTTTCTTGTATGCAGCAGAAGGATGGCTTCTGTTTTTGTATCTATCATGTTAGGGTGTGTCTTTTTATAGGTGAATTGAGTCCATTGATATTAAGGGATATTAATGACCAATGATTTATATTTCCTGTTATTTTGGGTGGTAGCTTGTATTTCCCTTCTTTGGGTTTTTACTCTGTGGGATTATTGATTGATTGTGACTGATCTCTAAGATATATAGAGAATTTAAGAAACTAGAGCCCCAAAACCTAAATAATCCAATTAAAAAATGGGGTTCAGAGCTAAAAAAAAAAAGAAATTCTCAACAGGAGAATTACAAATGGCTAAAAGGTACTTTAATAATTGCTCAACATCATTAATCATCAGAGAAATGCAAATCAAAACAACTTTAAGATACCACCTTACACATGTCAGAATGGCTATGATCAAAAAAACAGATGACAGCCTATGCTGGAGAGAATGCAGAGCAAGGGGAACACTCCTCCATTGTCAGTGGGAGTGTAAACTTGTACAGCCACTCTGGAATGCAGTATGGCAGATCCTCAGAAAACTGGGAGTCATTCTTCCAAAGGATCCAGCAATACCACTATTGGGCATATCCCCAAAGGATGCACATTCTTACTTCAAATGCATTAGTTCAACTACATTCATAGCATCATTATCCATAATAGCAAGAACCTGGAAACAACCTAGATTCCCCTCAACTGAAGAATGGATTAACAAACTGTGGTACATCCACACAATGGAGAACTACTCAGCAGGAAAAAAAATGACATCCTAAAATTTTCAGGCAAATGGGTGGACTTGGAGAATATCCTCCTGTGTGAGGTATCACAAGCCCAGAAAAATAGGCATGGAATGTACTCACTCAAAAGTGGGTTTTAGACAGAAAACAGAATACCTAAGCTGCAAACTATAACCCCTGAACATCTTGGGATCAGAAAGAACTTAAGAGAAACATCCAGAGATTCTCCTAGGAAGAGAAAATAGAGAAGATCTCTTTAGCAAACTTGGATCATACAGGTTACAACCAAGAAGAGGTGGGAACAAATAATGAGAGGAGATGGTTGAGTGAGAGGAGCAACAAAGAGAAAAAAAAGAGATGGATATCTTGATAAAGGAAGCCAGTGTGGGGTTGGAAAGAGATCAGGTGCTAAGGAAACTTCCAAGAACTCACAGGATGTCCCTGGCTAGTTCTCCAACCAATCATGGAGGGGGGTGCCTAAACAGTACTTCCCCTATAATCAAATGAATAACCACCCTAAGTGTCATCACAGAACTACATCCAACAATGACTAGAGGCAGAGATCCATGGCTGAGCACTGGGCTCTGAGTCCATCTGGGGGACAGGGGCTTTGTATGAGCACGGGGATAGAGATTATGAGGAGGAGTCCCACAGAGATGGCAGGCTGGAGGTCTGGGGAGCTCACTGAATCAAGAACAGCCACTGGGGAACCATCAGGAAAAGAAGCTAGGTCCTCTAAGTGTAGGCAACTGTCGACTGGCATGGGCAGTATGTGGAACCTCAAGGGGTGGGATCAGACTGTGTTCCTGTGTGTGGGCTGGCACCTTGGAACCCATTTCCTGCAAAGGAACACTTAACTGGGTCTTGATACTGGGATGAGGAAATGGGACTTGTCTGGAATGGATATGCCATGCTGAGCTGACCCACCTTGGGATTTCTTGCCCTTTTGGGGGAGGGGATGGGGCATGAGGAGGAGGGAGGCTGAAGGCTGACTGGGAGGGATTGGGTGGAGGGAAGGGAGGGAGAGCAGGGGGGTAAATGGGGGGAAAAAAGACTTTTTAATAAATAAAAAAAATAAAGAAAAGAAATGAGGATCACCCCCCCCCCAAAATAGAAAGTAAACAAGCTGAAGGGAGGAAAGGGTATGGGGGAGGGGCTGTGGGGGAAGGGAACACATGAGAACTCATTACAGTGACACAGTGTGTAAAGGTGTCTTGATGAAACCCTTCCTTCAATCTACAAAGCATGTCTTATGGAAGACGACGGAAGCACCCCAGTGGTCCCCTGGGTTCTCATGTAACCATAGCAGTATGGTGACACTGTCACTTGATTAAGGTGTCATTGGCAGAAAGCTCACATGGGTAGACAGAAGCTACCCACTCTTTTGGCCTTCTTGGATATTTTTCAGTTGCTCTGTCTCTTACTGGTCCTTCGGTGAGAATAAACTACCAAACAGCCAACCAGCAGTTAAGAAATGAATATGAAGTTGTGGTGAAGCCTGTCACACGTTTCTTCCCCAGGGTCTGTTTCCAGGTCATGGAAAGTTTTTAGATTGGATGGGTGAATTAAACCTATGTTGACATTACAATAAACTTGATATGTTAACCCTGGGAAAGAGAGGTATTTGTTACCTGAAAGTACTAGAATAACATCAATAGAGCAAAGTGGGGATGAGGGAGCTGGCTCAGCAGCTAAAGTGCCAGCTGTGCAAGCATGAAGACTCAGGTTCAGATCCTCAGATCCCAAGTAAATGTCACATGGGTATGGTAGCTCCCCCCCCCCATCCCCCGGAAGATTAGCCATGTCATCAAGCTCTGAGCTTTGAGGGACTCTGTCTTAAAAACAAGGTGGAAGAGAAGCCAAGGATAATTCCTAACATCAACTCAGGTCTCCACATGCATGCACACACATGTATGCCCCACATGGGCAAACATTCATACACATGCATGCATATCACACACGCAAATAGAGAAGCGGGGGCAGAAGAATGGCAAAGTAGCCTGCTCACTCAAGCTCCACCAAGCTCATTCCATTCGATACAAGCCAATGTGCATACATGAAATACCAAGGCAGCTGAAGATGCACACAGATTGTTAGGATAGCCCATCTTCAACACAACATCGGGTGCCCTTGGGGTAAAGTAAATTAGGCTGTCAATATGAGTTTTGTAAAACTGAAACAGCCATTTTGTCCCCTGCTCAAATTATAAGTCACCTATTAAACCAAGGTTTGTTTCTCCTCTTCATTTTCTATCCACATCCATCATGACACCTACCAGCCAGCTAAAGAGGGATCCCCAAGGTCAGTAATTGAAAACCTTTATCTCTCCCATAATTCACTGCATTTTCACCTTTCCTGAGAGATGACTTCTTTATCCTGACCATCACTCAGAGATCTGTCTAATCATGAACTAGTAATTCCTATTCAGGTAATTTAAACTCAAGTTTCCTCTGATTATGTTTCTTTGAAAGACCTAGTTAAAAAAAAATTCCCCCCCAAACTCCTAACATACACCTAATCAAATGAAATGACAATAAAACCAAAACTCTGTACAGAAGTGAGCTAATTACTATGGCATTAACAGAGCCTTGTGATTTCTGATTCTTCCAGAAACTTCTATGCATTCTGAAGTCCTACATTCAAACTAGCTTTTTATGCTACTCCTAAACGATGAATAAACATTCAGAAAAGCATCCAGACATGGCATTTTTCTGTAATCATAACAGAATCATACCATAAGCCACCCCCAAAACCCTGAAAGATGTGTGTGTATATACATACACATTTTTAAATTCTTGCATAAAGTCTTGCTAATACACTCTAGCCTATAGGCACCTTGCCCCTTCCTACTGTCAAAAGAATTCTCTGTAGTGATGTAGTGTTTTTATAACTGCACTATCCACTATTGTGCCATCAGCCTTGAGTGGATAGTGAGCACTTGAATCGTGGCTAGCGCATCTAAGGCAGAGTCCTTTATTTTATTTATGTCAAGTCATCATCGTATGTGACTTTGGCTACCATTTGAGACAGAACCACTTGAAATCATTGCTCTGGTGGGATGTGTCATGGTGAATGAGTCCTGCAATTCATCAAGCTTTCTGAGAAAGAGCCAGCATTACATCCTTGCTTTACAAGTGGTTTTCAGGCTTTTTCAAAGGTGCCAATTCTTTTCCACCTTATTTCTCTCTTCTTTTCAAAGCACATTTCTTCTATGACAATGTCACTACAATAGAGGTAAGCATGGATGTACACCCATGTACTTTCTTAAATAGCAATCTCTGAGCATAATTTAATCTTCCCTGCAGGCCTCAGGGTCACTGTTATGAACAAAGGCTATCAGACTCAGAAGAAATACATCAATTACTATAATGCACCTTAATGCAATGAATCCTTCAGGGTCACTGAGCTCGGTGGGCCTATTTAGACCCACCCCAGGCACAGAGTTTTATAGCTTTCTGTCACATCTGTCAGCTAGCCATTAATGCCAAGCTCTATTACCATCAGAATATCTGTCTATATTTATTTATTGGCTACTTTATTTCACAAAGGTGGCTGCTTGTATTAGTGGCAGCCTTTTATCTCCCAGTTTATATTTTGTTTTTGATTTGCTACTGGTGAATTGCTGAATGTGGAGTTAGTTAAAAGTAAAGGTGTTTGCTTGCTTGCTTATTACTTTGTTCTGCAGTGCCAAGGATCCAGGGCCTTGCATAGCTAAGCAGATTCTGTACCACTGAGCTGCTTCTCAGCCCAGTAAACTTCAGTTTAAACACCAGGACCATTTCCCATCTATTTCATGAGCTCATCACCTCCTCCCTTCCTTATCCTACAAGCAGAAAAGTTGCATAATAGCTGCCTGCATGCCGGTCTTGGTTTTCTGCTGGAAGGGAAGTTATTCTTGCCTTTAATTATTATGTAACTTCTATTATTAGTTATTACTTGCTTTCCCAAATATAATATAAACCTTTTGATAGCAGAAGGGTGAAAACCTAAGCTAGAGAAGAAGAAAGAACTTACTATTTTCACTTCTATTGCCTACAATATTTTGCCTGGTAATATCCACCTAAAAAAGATCAATTGAATGTTGGACGAATTAATAATGTGTTTTACTTTTGGTTTTTGTATAGCTTATGCATAATAAAATAGTTTCCAGAGTGAAACATTACTCTTAAACAGAAATTGCAGACATTCAACAATGACTAAGCATCGATATTTCTTAGCTATTTTTATCTGATTTGATAGGAATTCAAATTGGCACTTAATTCCCTTGGCCATCTTCAACTATATTTATAGTATAATCAGATGCCACTCACCCACTGACAGTTCTTACTTTCAAACCCAGAAATGCAACTCAGAAAGATTCCAGAATTCTCTAAACAAAACAAACCCAGACTAGTGACATTTTTTAATAAACTCAGGACTTGCACAGCATCTTCTAGGAAACTGAAGTCTAAGAGAACAGGTACACTCTGGGTCTAGGTGCTGCTTCTGAGTAGTTCAACCAGCTTCTTTACATGGCTGTCCCATGCTGCTGGCTCACATTTAAACTTACAACAACTTGATGCACCCCCACTCCCAGTTCTGCTTTAATAAGCATTATCCTCTATTCTTTGTCCTTACTGAGCATCTAAAAATTTAGAAAGAGCAGAATCTAAAACACTGTCTTAAAATATTTAGACCGCTCCCCCTCATCTTTTCAGTGACCCTTTCAGAAAGAACGTAACTCTGTGAGATGTCCAGTTATCACAGCTCACTGGCCTGGCACACTCAGTTTCTCTGTTGCTTTGTCCATTCTGCCCATTTGTAAGGACCCCACGTCACCCTGAAAAAGCAGTACTATCCTGTGTGAACCACTCAGAGGATACATGCTCTTCCCAGGAAATGATCAGACTCTCTCTCTCTCTCTCTCTCTCTCTCTCTCTCTCTCTCTCTCTCTCTCTCTCTCTCTCTCTCTCCATATATACAGATAGATATACAGATAGAGAGCTATAGATAGATAGAGAAACATAGACATAGATATATATCTCCTCGTGGTAAGCCAGCTGGAAAGACTCCTTTTCAACCCTTAGGGTGAGTACATTCTAGTCATGAATCAGTCATCATAATGAGCAGTAGGAAGCACAAGACCGAGAAGAAAAACCCTGACTTCATAAAGGAATTAGTTGAAGGCAGTGGCCCATAATTTACACCCACGTATGCTAGCCTTCCCATCCTAATAAAGCAAAATAATACACAGGATAAAGGGAGCATGGACAGGACACAAGAAGATGTGATTGCATTAAAGGGATGCTTAATGGGTTAAACTATGGGAAAGGCAAAACCATCTTGCGACAGCCAAGATATTTTAGTGGAATTAGAAAAGAGAACCACGTGTGAAGGTTAGTGTTGGTGTCAGCTTGACACAATCTATACTCACCTGGGAAGAGTATCTCAATGAAGAATTGTCTACATCACACTGGCTCGTGGGAATGTCTTTGAGAAACTGTCTTGATTATGCTAATGGAGGGCTGAAAGGCTCCCCTACTGTAGGGGCCCCATTTCCTAGCCAAGGGATCTTGAACAGTACAAGAATATAATTGAGCAGAGATCAAACACATATGTGATATGGGAATGCCTTTCTGTACGCTGTGAATATCAATCTTTAAATAAAGGAGCTGTTTTGGGCCATGACAGGCACCATAGAAGAAGTAGGAGGAGAAATTAGAACATAGGTAGGAGAAGCAGGGCGGAGTCAGGCAGACTGAGCTGAAGCCCAAAGGAGCAACATGTAAGGAACACAGGTGAGCCACGGGCCACGTGGCAGAGAGATTAATAGAAATGGGTTGATTTAAGATGTAAGAGCTAGCTAGCAATGTGCCTGAGCCATAGGCCAAACAGCATAAAGTTAATATAAGCGTCTGGGTCATATCTGGGGGCCTGAGCAGTGGCGGGCTACTAAGGAGTCTGGGGCTGCGGGTCTGTGGGTCCTGGCCTCAGGCAGCCCGGGACCAAGAAACTACATTGCTACACATATGCAACCTACCTCTTTTTCAACTTTCACCTGCCTCCTAAATGTAGAAGAGAGGGAAAATGGAGGGATTCTCAATGTGAGAGAGCTGAGAAAACGAGGAATTGGTTTTTAGAACTTGTAATGCTGGGAGCTAGAGAGCTGGCTCAGGGATTAAGAGCAGTGAGTGCTCTTCCAGAGGACCTGTGTTTGACTCCCAGCACCTCCATGGTATCTGTACACCACAACTATCTGTAACACCAGTCCCAGGTAGAGACCAGAGAGAGGCTTCTTCTGGCCTCCAAAGGTGCTGCACACAAGTGGTACACAGACATACATGTACACAAAAAACAAATAATAACAAAAAAAAACACCATACTGTCTTAGGGTTTCTATTGCTATAAAGAGACACGATGACCAAAGCAGCTCTTATAATGAAGAACTTATTTAACTGGAGTAGCTTGCATTTTTAGAGGTTTAGGACATGGCGGTATTCGGGCAGACATGGATGGTGCTGGCTACATCATGATCAGAAGGTAACAGGAAGTGGTGAGAGATACTGGGTGTGGCTTCCACAGTGACACACTTCCTTCAACAAGGCATCTATTCCAACAAAGCCACACCTCCTTATAGTGCCATTCCCTGTGAGCATAAGGGAGGCCCATTACATTCAAACTACCACACATACACATAAAATAAAATAAAAATAAGTCTTTTTAAAAACTGTGATGTCAGGAAGCTTCTTGTTTTATTTCGTTATTGTTCATTTCTTTGACTTAGAAGTGGTACGATGCATAGGAGAAGTTAGCATCTTTGAAGTCATTCACACTAGCATCCAAATGGAAGCCAGGTCATCTAAGCAAATAATTTGACTTCTTGGTGACAGTCCTTCCTCTGGGATTTTGAGAGATTTGAAGCAAGCATACATGCACTGCCAGAGTCATGGCAGATGTTCAGCAAACGGGAGCTAATTGCTCTTGAACTCTAGAGGAGCCCGATAGAGATGAGAAGAAAGCAGACGCTGGCTGTTTGGAGACTTATCCAAAGGAGAATCCCTTGCTTCTGAGGGTCTTCTATTCAGAACATCTGATTCAGTTCCCTACGTTGGAAGACATTCTGGACAGAAGCTCATTCCACTTTGGCTGCAACATGGCTGACAAAGAAGTGTGAAAAGTTGTTGCAAAGAGACACTTCTGTTTCCTGTCTTCCAGACAAGATCGGACAATCCTTCAGCTACAAAACAAACAAATTAACTCAAAGAGTAGAATGAGGAGAATTTCTATGGTGGCAAATTTGCCACCGTGTACGCAAAAAGATAGAAATAACGCAGGGGAACCAGCCATAAGTTAGAGAAACTGTAGGAAAATAAATATATATCTTATGAGTGGTATAGGTGCTTATAAATATATGCAGGTTGGCTGTTTATATTTCATCTTGTAAATAGTTGAGACACAAGTCCGTAACATTTTATACTTTCTTGGAGACAATATGTACTTTATACTCTGTAAAATCTACTTGTGTGTAGCTCTCATCTGTGCTTCAAGGCTATGGCTCTATGTCTTCCTTTTTGAGTCCTCACAATGCACACAGTAGGCTTTTATAGAAAAGGTTTCTAGAAGGATGGAGGAAAGGAAACATAGTGAATTATCTACAGGCATATGTGTGCATGTATAAGTGCTTCAAGCTGACACCATCTTCTTACCACTAGAAGTAACATGCACCGGGGGCAGATGGGCAAGCTAAAGAGATGGCTCAGTGGTTAAGGGCATATATGGGAAAGCTAAAGAGATGGCTCAGTGGTTAAGGGCATATATGGGCAAGCTAAAGAGATGGTTCAGTGGTTAAGGGCATATAGTATGCATAGGCTATGAAGAGTAATGGACATTTGAGACAAATGGGGTATATTTAAAAGACAGATCGAAGCATTCCTTAGATTTGATTATAGGAATGGCCAGGTAGGAAGAAAACCACAGCTATGTCACCAATCTCATTAGGAAATTTACTAAAAATCTTCTTCATAGTATGGTCCAGAGCACCAGGATCTTTCTGGTTCCTTGAGGAGGAAGTGAGTCTAGATTCATGATACAAAAGCACTTCCTCCTAGAATCTGCAGTTGTTATGATCTGCCCGGCACCTCTGGAGAGCAGTAGGCAGGAACCAATGAATAGCTCAGCCTACACAGGACGGAAGAGTTTTCTAGTGTGCTCCTGAGTGTTTCTCTATGGACAGCTCGGTAGCCCCTGTACACCAAAAGGTAGTCTCCAAAGAGCGAAGAAAAAGAAGTAGCATCCATTCAGAGACACACAACAAGCAAGCAACCAGCCCTATCCTCACAAACAACCCTGCTGAAAAACAAATGTCCCTAAAAGCCCTTTGCTGTAAATTTTGCACCATAGAACAATATACACTCATTATTATTTTAAGACAAAAATTAAAATTATAAAGAAGGGGAAAACACCCATAGTGTCACCACCAAAGGACAAACACACTTTAAAAACAAACAAACAGGGTCTCATTATGTAGCCCTAGTTGATCTAGAACTCACAGATATTATCTCCTGCCTCTGGAGTACTGGTTTTAAAGGTGTACAATATTATGCCTGGCAACACATAACTTTCTATTAAAATTTGAGGTTTTTTTTCATCAGAACTAAAAATTACTGCCTCTGTAAAACTTGCAAGGTTTACTCTTTGACCAACACATTGCTAATATGAGAAAAAATGTGTCACAAAGGAAAAGTTACACTGAATTACTAAGAAAAAAATGAGAACTGATTTTAAAAAAAACAACAACACCAACAACACCCTGGGGAAAGTTCCCTCTTTTGAAATAGTTTCAAATGTTATGTTAATAATTTCAGATTACCTGACCCTGACCATGGCTGCTGTGGAGGGAATTTTATACATTCAGATCTTGGGCATCTGAACGAAGTTTCCTGAAGTTTACAGAATGGGCTCAAGCAGGAAGCCACAAGTAAGCTCTTTCTTTCATGTATTGTAACATTCCTGCTCTGAAGAAGCACACTGGAAAAGCAATAACCTGAAGAGACCGTCAGGCTGGCCTGGAGTCCCACACTATAAAGAAATCTGATTCAAACCATCCTTATCACAGACCTGCACCTCCTGCAAAAAATATCCAAGCTGTGACCCTAACTAGTAGCAATATAATATCAGAATAAAACCTATAAATTAAAAGAGATGCCATAAAAGCCAAGGGTGGTGTTATGCACTTGGAACTTCAGCACAGGGGTGGCAAGAGGATCCCTAGGATTCTGGGTAGCCAGTCTAGCCCAATGGGTGAGTTCAAGGTCAATGAGAGACCCTATACATCTTAAAAGAGATGTATGGTAATCCTGAGTAGGACACTCAAGATTGTCCTCTGATCTCCATATACTTGTGTACATATATGCATCCATTCACACCACACATGTGCTCATGCATGCACATGAACATTTGTACACACACAAGAGAGAGTAGTCAAAAGACATCATGAAATAAAACATATCTTGTCAACTCCACAGAGAAGACCAAGTGTCTTGCCTTGCAGCAAAGAACATATAAGAAAATGATGCTGAGAATAAGTATCAATGGGAAAACCCTGTGATGCCAAGGGTCACGTTTCTGAGTGTGCTATTGCAGCAGCAGCACACAGAACATCTACCAGCCAATAGGGTTTTTATGTTCAGAAATTCCTCCAAAGAAAACTTCCTCAGATACAGTTCTTTAAATATAAATTATTAAAGAAAAGTAGCCCACAAAGAAGACGCTCTTTCTGTCTTGTTATTAAGTTCTTGGATTTGTCCATAGCAGAGAGAAAGAGACAGACAGGGGCATCATCTAGAATAATGGACAGGTACTTCATGTCGCCATGCTTGTTCACAGAGCTCTGTTTTAAATGTCCAACCCAAACTCATCAGCCCACCTTGTTCAATTAATACAGCAACCATTCTGTAAACCTTTTTCCAATGACTGACTCCCCTTCCACCCCAGGGAGACTTGGCATTTCTTCTCCCCACTTCTATCACCACAGCATCTTCTGTACACCTCTATCACCCTGCTTCACTCTTATTCAACATATTTACTGAGCCAGTCAATAATTAACCGTAGATGTCAGGTGGTAGTGGCTCACACCTTTAATCCCAGCACTTGGGATCTCACACCTTTAATTCCAGTACTTGGGAGGCACAGGACTTGAATCCCAGCACTAGAGAGGTTGAGACAGAGAGTGATTGATATGGCTGGGCAGACAGAGGAATATAAGGCAGGAGGAGAGAGTTCCTTCTCTTTGGCCTGAGGATTCAGTGGAGGTGAGAAGTCTCCCTAGTGGCTTGCTCCTTTATGCGTCTGATATTTCAGCATTTGCCCTGATATCTGGCTTTGGGTTTTTATTATAAGACCAATTAAGATTCATGCTACATTTGATATCCAACTTTTGGGGCACAAATTCACAAAAATGCCCCACACTTGTCTGTGTCTTTGTAGCCCCTGACACAAGCCAGAGCTACATGTAGCCAGAATCACTACCCTGCTGACTAAGGAGCTAGATGGAGTTAGATGCTTTCATACATCTTCCCATGCGGACAGTTGGTTCTTAGGCTTCCTCTCTCTTGGGGCATGGTGGGCTTTCCATAGACCCCCTCTCCAGACTACTGCCACACCATTATCTCAATTGTCATCGTTGGCAGATTTGGTGAGACAATTGGGAATTCTTAAAGGGATGAATTAGTTAAAAGAGAGTTTTTCCCACATTAAAAAATAGGAAACATTACAACAGAGTTAGGTCTCTGCTTGATAATATGCTAGATGATTTGAAAATGGAACAATTAAATGAGAAGATAATTAATTTATGTGGGATTTACGTAATTTCAGTTATAAATACTATGTGTGTTTGGTCATTTTTATTTTATCATTTAAAAAGTTGATTGATATGAGTGCCAAGATGAAAGTCTTTTTTAAAAAAAAACTTGTTAAAACAGATTATAGAGATATTCAGACCCAGACAGAGGAATTTAAGGGAGAACCAATCTCAATATTGCATTATAGGGTTATAGAAAAACAGCCTATTGCTTTCAAATTGCCAACCTTAACTTGGCATTTTGTTTATGTCTTCCTAGGAAAATAAAAACAACCATCTTGAAGAATTTAAAGACCTTTAGACAAATAATCATCCACAGAATAAGGGAGAACTACCTGGAAAAACCTACCAAGGAAAGGAATAATCTAACCTAATGCAATCTCTGAAGTCTCCAAAAGGATGGTGGGATCTCATAATGATGATTCCACCATGACTATGACACCATTAGGCTGACAAACACCAACCAAAGATCAGCTTTGTGATACAAATGGCTCAGGATGGTTCCAAGGTGCCTAGCTGAGATGATCCAATTTCACAGACTACTCTAGCCAGTACTTGAGACAAACCCTGCACTTTCCCATTATGCAGAGACCGGACAACAAATGATACAACTATCTATCCCAGGGCTTGACAATTAACCCAAATTTTACTTTTCAGGATCCCCTAAAAATGCCTTTGCCCCTAGACATCATGAAGTAAAATTAAGAACATGACACTCAAATCCCCAAGAGGTGGGGTATGTGGATTTTGGTCATTCAATGGGTTATTGATAATTGTCATTGTTCAGGTTGGTTGGTGACAAGTTGTTATTGGTAATGGTCAGGAAAAAAGTTGCATAAAGGAGATTAGATTCAGGGTTCTTGTTTGAAAGGAAACAAAGGTATAGGTGTGGTGGGATTAAAAAGGTAGATTATTAAATCTACCCTGAAAAAATATAGATATAAGATAAAGTATAGATTATTAAATCTACTTGGTAAAATGAAATATAGATATGATAACGATAAAAAGGTAAATTGTTGAATCTACTTTTAAAAAGCTACTATTGGTTTTAAATATTTTACATTGGACTGGACTTTCATATATTCTATACAAATTTTGTATACTGATAGAAATTTGAGATTCATTTTGTTAGAACATATTCTACATACATCTCTACTCTTGTTCAAGGTATTGTACCTATACATCTAATTTAATAATGTGATGCAAATTGCTATGGTGGAGAAACGAATATAAGGCAGGAGGAGAGAGCTCCCTCTCTTTGGCCTGAGGATTCAGTGGAGGTGAGAAGTCTCCCTAGTGACTGGCTCCTGGCTCCTTTTTCTCTCTGATCTCAGCATTTACCCCAATATCTGGCTCCAGGTTTTTGTTATAAGACCAATTAGGATTCCTATAATCTCTCTCTCTCTCTCTCTCTCTCTCTCTCTCTCTCTCTCTCTCTCTCTCTCTCTCTGTGTGTGTGTGTGTGTGTGTGTGTGTGTGTGTGCTTGTGTGTGCTTGTGTGTGCTTGTGTGTGCTTGTGTGTGCATGTGCGTCAATGTGGGTGAATAGATTGAATGGATTGAGGTGTGGGCATCTGTGCTAGCTGTGACAAATGCCTGAGATAATCAACTTAAAAGGAAGAAATATTTATTTTGACTCATATTTGTGTAAGTTTTAGTGCATGGTCTCTTGGCTCTGTCACTTTGGGCATATGGTGGCATGGTACCTCATGGTGGGGTACATAGAAGAAGGGCTGTTCACCTCCTGGTGTCCAGAAAGCAGAGGAGGCAGGGGCAGGTGAGAGGCCTGGGTTTCAATATTCCCTCCCGAGGCATGTCCCTAATGGTGTGATTTTCCAATGACACCTCTATATCACCACAAGCTATTGATCAAGCCTTTAACATCTGGTCTCTGGGGGATACCAATGATCCATCCACAACAGGTATCTCAAATACCACAAATGCTATAGAGTAATTCCTTAATGACTGTGAAAACATTTCACTCATTTATGAGCACAGTGTGGCTCTCCCGACATGTCTTAACCATCATCTCCTATTCTCACATTTGTAGATCAGTACCAAAGTCAACCTCCTCAGATATTTGTACACCGCATGGAGGTGTATTGCTGTGATTTGTGTAAAAAAAGCTGAATGGTTAATAGCTAGGTAGGGTATAGATGGGATTTCTAGGGAGAGAGAGAGAGGAAGAGGAGGAGGAAGCTAGGCATGTGAGTGAGACTCTAAAGAAGTCAGACATATGGTACAGATCAGAGGTAGCAGAGCCATGAGGCAAAATGTAGATTTAAAAATATGGGCTAATTAAATTATAAGAGTTACTTGGGGAAAAGCCTAAGCTAAAGCCAAGCTTTCATAATTAATGTCTCCATGTTGTTATTTGTGAGCTGGTGGCCCAAAGAAAAATCCAACTATGTCTTACTAACATTTCCTGCCTTCTCAAGACCCCATGCTCCACATCAACAGATACACCAAAATGTCTACCTGTAATGCCTACTTAAAATACTTTTTCTGCTCAAACATTAGGCCAAACATCTAACCCAAGTTATACCCTCTCCTGTCAAGATTGGGCTTCCACAGGAATCTTACACTTTTCATTTATATCTTCTTGCCTAGTTGTGGTAGCAAGCATCCAATGTAATTGTGCTAGTTAATCTTGCCCGCTCACTTGATTGGATTGAGAAACTACTGGAGAAAAGTAAAACACACCTGTGGGGTGTGTGTGTGTGTGTGTGTGTGTGTGTGTGTGTGTGTGTGTGTGTGTGTACTTTCAGAGGCAATTAATATAGGGGCTCTTCTCTGGTTTAATCCAGAAGAGACAGATTCAGAGTTTGAACAGACTTCTGGGAGGTGGTGGAAACATGGAAGATGGGGCTTACTTGGAGAGAATAGGTCTCTGGGGCTACCCTTTGAAGTGTGTAATTGGCCCTGAGTGTTGCACGAATAAATGAGACTCAGGGATAGATCTCTGAAGAAGCTGGAGATACTAGAGGGAATAAACACCACAGTCAAATCTTACCCAACTGTCTTCCAGCTTCCTCAGCCTCGATTCCCTTGGCTTGGTTGGGTCTGTGGGTCTGTGGGCCTAAACCTTGAGGCTAGGCCTGAAAGTCCAGGCCAGAAACCACTTACTACAAATGGCAGCCCAACGTGTTGCAAACATACCTACATAAAGCCATAGAAAGCTTAAAAAATGGTCTAGAGCCCAAAGCAGCTTCTGAGTTATGTCTCTCATGTGAGCTGTGGTATAGAGATGCCCTAGTGAGGTACATGGGCTTGAGCTACAATGGCCAGCTTTTGGAGTGCAGCTTAAGGTGTAAAATGGCTTGTTCCTAAAGTCTCATAGGAGCCTAGATGTAAGCAAAACATTATAAATGATGTATTTAAGTTTTCTGTTCATAAGGACAAAAAGGGAACAGAATCAAAGATGGCTTCTTAGTGGCAATATGATTTTCTTGGATCAGCTCTGTTTGCCTGAGGCAAACTGAGACTTGGCTTTTTAAAGAGAAGCTTCCTGATTCAGCCTTGGAGGCAAAACACTTGTGAGTTTTTTAAGAGGCCCTGCTGTCAAATACTTAAATGGAATTAATGAGCAGCAGATGGCAAAGCTTTACTTGGTAATTATATGGACCCTAAAATTCCCCAGAGTACCTGGGCTAAAAAGATAAATTCTATGAAATTAGACTAGGAGCTGGGTGGAACCATCCATCCATCCTACCAACCTTTAATCCTAGTCAAGGACATTGTCAGATTAAAGGTGTGGTCAGAAACAGAAAGAAATAGAAGAATCTGGGTGGAGTCAATCACCCTAGCCAAGCAAAGGTGTGGTCAGAGACAGAAAAAGTTAAGAAATAAATATACAGTAAAAGCAGTTTTTTTAAAAAGTCTAAGTGGTTTAGAGTATGTTGAAAATATATATACATAGGCTTAGAGAAAGAAAAGGTAGAGAAAGCCCTTAAAAAGAAATGGAGTAATATCAATTAATTAGTTAATTAAAATAAGCCATTTAAAGATGGAAAATACAAAGAGTGTCTGGATACTGTATGTTATTGTCTTATCTTTAAGCTTCTTGACTGAAAATGAAGTAGTAAAAGCTGCTAAAAGACAGTTGATTATAAATGCTCTTGTATTAATTCAACCTATATATTTTGTAAATGAGTTGACTTTAAAATTGAAATCTAAAGATATGCTACTTTGGAGAAAAGGTTTTCTTTTTATTTTCACAGAAAATGAGAGGCTGTGGATTTATTCCTGGATAAAGAACATAAAGCTTGATAGACCCCTGAAAAATCTCCAATGAAAATGGATGACCCAGATGATTCAACAGTTCAGAGCACCTCTGTTGAAGTTTCCAGAGCTCTGTATCCAGAACAATTTCAAGGAGACTGGATGAGATGACCCAGCCTTACAGACTACTCTAGTAAAGACTTGTGCATAATCCTACATTTTTCTTTGGATTCCCATGAAATTGTCAGCCCCCCCCCCATTCAGCAGGAAGTAGCCTAGAGAATGACGCCCACATTCCCAAAACATGGATTATGGATGTTTGTGTTTATTTACAGTGTTGTTTATAAGTTGTTATAGATAAGGGGGGGAAAGAATATTAGATTTTGAGTTCTTTTTGTTTAAAAAGAGGAAAGGGGACATGTGGGAGATTGTTTTGTTCCATTATAAATAATTATCCCACCCACTGGTTTAATAAAAAGCGCTGATTGGCCAAAGGCAGGCAGGAAGTGTGGGCAGGGCTACCAGACTAAAAAAAACTCTGAGAACAGGAAGCACAGAGCAGAATGTCAGAGAGAAGCCGGAAAAAGCAGAGGACAACCATGCTGCTGTGAGAAAAGATACCAAGCCCCATGGCTGAACAGGATAAGAGTCATGGGTTAGTTTAAGGGTAAAGAGTTAGCAAGTTATATGCCTGGGCCTTAGGCCAAACAGCCTAAAACTATAGTAAACCTCTGCATGTCTCTGCGGGTCTGTGGGTCTGCGGGTCTAAACCTTGAAGCTAGGCCGGAAAGTCTAGGACAGAAACCTCCTACTACACCTGAGTCCTTTCTTTTCTTTGCTTCCTGGATGTCATAAGGTGAGCAGTTTCCCTGCCCACCTCATGTGCCATGCCCCTCTTCCATGTTTCTGCCTTTTCATGGGCCTAAAAGAAATGGAGCCCATTAGCCATGGATAAGTTGCTCTCTGGGGTATTCATTAGAGTCATGAAGAGTCCAACTAACACAACACTCCATAAGGCTCCTTACTTACAGTGACCATACTCTCCTACATTTCCTCTCCATACTGAATCAGGGTTGAACTATGAGATCAATAAGTAAAGCCAAATGAAGGTATGTAGCTTCTGAGGATGGCCATAAAAGACACTATAGTTTCAGGTTTGGACCACCACTCGGATCACTTGCTCAGAGGATAAGCCAGTCAGCATGTTAGGACACTCAAGCAGTACCATGGGGGACACCATGTGGAGAAGCAACTCTCCACTCACATGAGTGAGCCAGCTTGCACATGCATCTTCCAGCTCCATTAAAGCCCACAGACTCCTTAAGTCAGCAATATTTTGTTATAAACTCATGAGAGATTGTGAACAGAGCTGCTGGTCCATGAATTCTGAACTCCTGACCCACAGAAGCTATGAAGCCCAAGTCATATCTGCCATGTTTGCAAAGCACTAGATGTTGAGAAATTTTTTTTTACAAATGAAGATATAAATAGTACATCATCAATCATCAGATGACACTCATGTGTGAAAATGTGTTTCTGTATATTGCTGCACATGTTTGTGTGTGTGCACTCAGGTCTGCATGCACATATGTAACCATATATGTGGAAAACAGAGGTCCAATGTTGGGTGTCTTCTATCACTCTCTACCTCATCTTTTGAGATAGGGTCTCTCACTGAACTTGAAACTCACCAATTTGGCTAGATTTTCTGGCCAACAAGCTCTAGAGATCCACCTAGCTCCCTCTTTACTCCTAAGCAGTAGGGATACCAGATGTGTAATGCCACACCCTGCAATTTATGTGGGCTCTAGAAATCTGAACTCAGTTCCTCTTGTCTGAACTGCGGGCAGCATAATGACTGGGTTATCTCCCCAGCCCTGAATGACTTCTCCATGAAGAAACTATTTCTCCCATCTCTTAAGCCCCCAGGATTTGCAGCAGTCCTGTGATGCAGGAATGCCTTTCTATATGCTGTGAATCTCAATCTTTAAATAAAGGAGCTGTTTTGGGCCATGACAGGCACCATAGAAGTAGGAGGAGGGATCAGAATAGGTAGGAAAGGAAGGGCGGAGTCAGAGACAGACCTGAGCAAGCGGCCCAAGGAGCAACATGTAGGAACACAGGTGAGCCATGGGCCACATGGCAGACAGATTAATAGAAATGGGTTGATTTAAGATGTAAGAGATAGCTAGCAATGTGCCTGAGCCATAGGCCAAACAGCATAAAGTTAATATAAGCATCTGAGTCATTTCTGGGGGCCTGAGCGGTGGGCTTCTAAGCGATCTCAGGCGGCAGGTCTGTGGGTCTCGGACCTCTGGCGCCCGGGGCCACAGAAACCCCACTCCTACAGTCCTGGGATGAAGTAGGAGCTAAAACAATAAGTTAAAAATCTGCAAATGTGCTGGGTAGTTCTCATCAACTAAACACAAACTAGAATCACCTGGGGAGAGGGAACCTTGATTGAGGAATTGCCTCCATCAGATTAACCTGTCTTTGAGCATTTTTATGAATAATTAATACAGGAGGGACCAGCCCACTGTGAGAGGTACCACCCTGAGCAGGTGGTCATGAGCTGTAGAAGAAAGCAAGCTGAACAAGCTGTGTAGAACAAGCCAGTATGTAACAATCCTCCGTAGTCTCTACCTCCATGCCTGCCTCTAGGTTCCTGCCTTCATGTTCCTGTATTGTTTTCCCTTAATGATGAATCGCATAACCTGTAAGCCAGATAAACCCCTTTCTCCCTGAGTTGATTTTGGTCATGGTGTTTGTCACAGAATAGTCAGCCAAGTAAGAAGACTGACATTTAAGTTCTGATTTGTCAGGCACTGTCCTAAGCACTTCATAGCTGGTAAGCCAATCAATGCTATCAGAAGGGATGACCATCCCCATACCACCAATGAGGAAACAGAGCACCAACAGATTAAACTTCTTCAGTGATAAGTAAGGAAATTCAGCTTTGAAGCCAGAAATCTGAACCCACGATATTCTTAATCATTATGCCAAATTATTTTTGCCTCCCTCGTGGGCCCCCGAGGCCTTGACAATAGATGTGAAGTAAATGAATGAATAAACAAATGGATAAGTGTGATCAAACATCCCCTTCACACTTGATTACAAATCCACGTGATAAATGACACAAATTCTTTCTCATGTCTTGATATTCTCCAGCTTGTCTCTTCCTTCTGGATTCAAATCAAGCTCTAAATATAAATTGGATTTCATTCTTGAAAGGCACTGTGAAATTCACAGAACAACTGCTGAGATCCAGCTCCTCTCTGCTCTGCTCTGCCCCCACCTGCTGCTCTCTCTCTGTTCGCTGACAGGCATTGCCTCCTCCTCCTCCTCCTCCTCCTCCTCCTCCTCCTTCTCCTCCTCCTCCTCTTCCAGCAACCACCTCCACAGCAGAGGTGTGAGCTGTCATGGTCTGCTGTCCTCATCAGACTCAGCTCTTCTTCATTTTCCTTCACCC
Organism: Phyllotis vaccarum; assembly: GCA_033318265.1. Taxonomy (NCBI): domain Eukaryota; kingdom Metazoa; phylum Chordata; class Mammalia; order Rodentia; family Cricetidae; genus Phyllotis; species Phyllotis vaccarum. Next base: position 133,329,487 of record JARWLC010000001.1, read on the forward strand.
TTTCTCTCAGGCCCTCACCAACTGAGAATTCCCTGGACACCTACTCTTCGGAAGGAAGAACTGCCTGCATCCCTAGACCTCACTCCCAGCATGATCACGAATGCCTTGCGTTTTGCCCGTCACCTGCAGGCTGCTGTGTGAGAGACACTTGTCTCCAGAGTTACACAGGCCAAGGAAGAAGCGGAGGAGAATGCTAAAGCAATGTATAGGCAAGAGTGTGGGTCCCAGAGTGTATTCGGGGCATCGGGAGGCTCTTTCTTTCCCCTGGAACTCCCGTACCAGATGGGCTTATTTGGAGTACACCAAGTTATTGCGAATTTCTTCACGGCACATAGTGTGTTAGTGAAATGTGCTATTTGACAGACTTAATTAGTCCATATTCTGTATATGCTCTCACTTCATTTCAATATCAATAGCTGCTAAAATTAAGGACAGCTCATTTTTAATGAATCAATTAGAACACTAATGCACACATGGCAAACACTCCCCAAATACAAAGAGAAATATAATGAATCATCAGTCTATCCCGTTCCTCCCAGATCTCAGGCCCTCTCTAAAGAGGCAATCACTACTACCTATTATCAGAGCCTCTCTGGAAATAGTGTAGGTTTTATGAATGGATAGTGTACAGGTCACTTGGGAAGAAGGAACCTCAACTGAGGAACTGTCTTTATCAGATTAGCCTGTGGGCATTCTACCCAGCCTTTTCTTGATTAATGATTGATAATGCGGGGGGGGGGGGGGGGGGGGGGGGGGGCTGGCCCACTGTAAATGGTGCCACCCTGGGTATGTTACTATAGACTGCATAGGAAGGCAGGCTAAGCAAGCCGGCCCCTCCCTCCATGTTCAGCGGAGAACAATGACTGTCAGGAACTGGGCAGGAAAATATGCATTATTTTGGCTAGGAATTTGGCTTCATTCTGACTGTGTCCTGAGAACTTGAGTATATACTGAATGCCAAAGTAATGGGCTAATTTGTTTGGTAAAGGAGATCTCAAGGCAGGCATGCCTCAGGCTGATGCTATGATAGCAGCTCTGATTACGAAGGGATCAATGTGATAGCTAAAGCTGTATGCAAATCAGATAAAACTCTTTAGGGTAAATACCAAAACTTAAATTTATCAAGGAAGTGGTCATGTCACAACCCCGATGGAGGATTTTTGTTAGCCCCTATCTTAGGATTTTCATTGCTGTGAAGAGACACCATGACTACGGCAAATTATAAAGAAAAGAATTAACTGGGGTGACTCATTTACAGTTCAGAGATTCAGTTCACTCTCATCATGACAGAGAGCATGGTGATATGCAGGCAGATGTGGTGCTGGAACTGAGACTGCCACATCTTGCAGGCAACAGGAATTCAATTGACTCATTGGACAGTATTCTGAGCATAGAAAACCTTAAGGCCCGCCCCCACAGTGACATACTTCCTCCAACAAGGCCACACCCACTCCAACAAAGCCACACCTCCTACTAGCATCACTCTCTAGGAGATTATGGGGGCCAATTACATTCAAGAGACCACAGCCCTTTTTAGTGTTTTTTTATTTATTCTCTGATTTCATATCTGTATAAAATGTACATATTACCCTCCCTACTCCTGCAAACTTGCCAATGAAGAACTAAAGAGGGAGGCCCTTTGTCTAAGTGAAGCACACACATGGGTTATCACACACGTGGTTCAGAGCCCCAGAATGGCTTCCAGATGGTACACGGTAGGGACAAGAGGCTTAATAAGTAGTGAGGTCTGGTCATTAGGAGTACAAAACATGGGTGGGTGGGAAGAACGAACAGGTGAATGTCTTCAGAACATGCACATCAGGGTGGGCAACTAGAAATCAACAGAGTGGTAAGAACTCCTAACAGTTATGATTTCAGCCATGAGCTGAACCACATTCTCATTCTCACAGACATCCTGAAGGTACAACACACAGCTCCCACTCACAGACGGGGAAAGCTGCAAGAAGATGACCTGTGTGTCTCTTTGGTCCATGGCAGAGCCCAGATGCAACCACAGCACAGTTCAACTGCAATGTCTAGTTTCTATGACAACATCTGCTGAACCAGGACCCTCCTGTCTCCATCAGAGCTGCCTCCCAGCAACCACTATGCTTGAATAACCACTCTTTCCTCTTCTGGCATCTTCGCATAATTCATTTTTTGCCCTAAGAGGAGGTAAAAGCCTTTTATTCCATTCATAACCATGAAAGGCCACAAACCCCAGTGTAAATCCACTTTGTTGAGCTAATCCATTTTAACATAATGCACATATTGGAGAGTACTCTAAAAGTTTGAAGGTAAAGTATTAAAATAATTAGCGCGTTTGTCCAAGCAGGCTCACAGGGCTGCGAGCATGTTGAGAGTGACGTGTATTGCAGAGACGATTCTAAGCGGATAAACGAGGCAGTGAGAGCTGTGCCTCAGAGTCAGGTACATGACTGAAGCCCCATTTGTCTCCCCACTATAGAGGCACCTCATGCTGGAATTGAGGACTAACTCTTGGGCCAGGTATCAGGAGACCTAGGTTTGAACCCCAGGTCTCCTGCTAACTAGTGTTACTCTCAGCACCACACAGGACACCTTCATGTCACTCCTTTCACCTGCTACTCCTGAGAAGACTAGAGATTCAGGGATCCAGGATACCTGGGTTTGCTTCCTCTCATATGACCTTGACCAAGATGCCTAAACATTCTGTATCTGTATTTCCTCACACTTACAAAAGAATAAAAATATTATTTACTGTAATGGTTAATTTCATGTGTCAAGTTGATTGAACCATCAAATGCCCAGATATGGGTTAAACATTAGCTCGGGCTGCATCTATGAGGTTATTTCTGTGTGAGATCAACACACAACTAAGCAACCCTGGTATTAGTGGGTCCCATCTAATCCACTGAGACCAAGCAAAAGGTTTAGTAAGGGAGAATTTATTTTTCTGTCTCCACAGTGGGACATTAGTCTTCTCTTGCTTGCAGATTTGAACTCAGGACAGAACACAAACTGTGAGCTCTGCTGAATCTTCATTGGACAAACATAAATCTTGGTCTTCAAATTTTCATAACTGCACAAGCCAATGCTTTAATATATTGTATATATAAATAACATGGCATACATACACTATGTATACATATACATTATAGGTCTCCTATTATTTATACTTATATATAGTTCTCGGCCTACAGTGGTTTAGCTTAGGATTTTTAAAATTAATTTTTAAAGCTATATTTCATTTTTGTTTATATGTACGTGTATGTGGGTATACATGTGTGTGAGTATCTACAGGAGCCAGAGGGAACATAAGATCCCCTAGAGCTGGAGTTACAGGCATATATAAGTTACCCAACATAGTTGATGGGAACTGAACTCCAGTCCTCTAAAAGAGCAGCAGGTGCCCACTGAGACATTTCTTCCGTCCGGATTTTTTCACTTTATAATGGTACAACAATGTAGTTCTATAAAGCAATCCTTTTAAAATTTCATTTTGTTTGTGTGTGCGTGTGCACACCAAATCCATACATGAACCACGGTGAGTAAGTGAGTAGCTGTCAGAGGATACCTTGCAGGAGCAAGTTTCTTCTCCCCTATGTTAATTCTAGGATGAAACTCGGGTCATCTGGATTGACCTTAAGAACCTTACCACTGAGCCATTTCATCAGCCCTAGTCTGTTTGCAGCATAGGAATCCACAAATTTCATAAGACATGAATCACTCCTTATAACACATCCTTTGCACCAGATGATCTTGGTCAACTGCAATCTAATGTAAGCATTCTAAACAAACTTGGGGTAAACTAAGGCCGTGCGAGGATGTCTGGGAGGTGAGGTTATACATGTATTTATCACCGTTAATATCCTCAGAAGCTGATGGCTTTACCAAGACACAGCCCGTCAACCATCGAGAAGCATCTCCTATCATACATGATTGTATCACTCCTCCACTCTGTTAGGTTTATTTCTTGGAGGATCAGAGTACTTCGGAATTAAGCTAGAAGTGCTGTTGGGAGAGAACCCCGCATATAGGAAGACATAATAAATCTATTAGGCCACTAGTCAATGTCCTAATTTAGTGGGTCTTTCAAAGAACACAGTACTGCACAAATATGTATAAAATCACCATGTGTTACCTAATAACGTTAAAAGAAAGCTTGATCCTGTTGTGCACAGGTATAATAGTAATTGGGACACAGAAGCAGAAAGAACAGGATCTCCAGCTTATCTTCAGTTACATAGCAACTTTGTCAGCTTGGGCTATATGAGACCATTTCAAAAATAAAAATAAAAAAGTAAGCACTGGAGTAACAAGTCAGTTAGTGCTTGCATTACAGGCACAAGGACCCCAGTTCCAGGCCCCATAACCCATATTTTAAAAACTGAAGGTGTGATATGACTATAGGATCCCACTTGTAATCTGAGCACTAGAGAGACAGAGACAGGTACATCCTTGGAGTTTGGTAGCCAGCGTAGCCTGCATGGTGAGTACCAGACCAATAAGAGACCATGTTATAAAAACAAGGTGCATAGTACTTGAACAACAGAGAAGGTTGTCCTCCAGCCTCCACATGTATACACACATATGCATGGGACCCTGCACACACATGTGCCCCTGCACATATGAACACACATGCAAATATACACATTATATTCAATATTATAATGCAAAAATAAAAAGAGCCATCAAATGGGAAGAAGCAACACATTTATTTAAACCATAAAATTAGGGCTGAGACAATGATTCACTGTGTAAAGTGCTTGCAGTGTATGAGAACCTGAATTGAGATCCCTGGGAGCATGGTCCTGGGAGTCTCAGCCAGCCTAGTTGAACCTCCAAACTCCAGGTTCAATGAAGAGATCCTGTCTCAAAAACTAAGGTAGAGTGTTATTGAGAAAAACATTCTGTGTTTGTCTCCACAAGCACACAGACGCATGTGCACACACACACACACACACACACACACACAAACATGCATAAAATACAGACACACATACAGTATCAAAATTGTAATAAATTAGCTCACTGAATTTGCAACCATACGTTTCATTTTTCCCTACTATAATATCAGTGTGATCTACTGAGACTGTAACTATGGCGACATCTAAGAACTATCAAAAGCAGAACGGATGCCGGGGTCTGATTACAGCCCCATTTGCTTGTCTGCCTGTGGCCTTTAGTTTACCGCCTCTCTAGAGCAGCTGTCCATCTTGTCCCCAGTCAGGTGGCCTCGGAATTGGATGAACCTAATTGGAGCAAGTGAAGGCACTAATAACCAGACACCAGTACTTGAAGTTAATTAACTGTGCGCAATACAGTTCTTTTTACTGTACAAACCAGAGAAGCACCCTTAGGAAAAAATGTAAGGATATACTATTCTTTTGCAAACAAGCTGAAATACCAAAATCTTGGGCTTTTCCAAGTGACCTTTAATTTTTCCAGTTTCCAGAAATAGCATGGCTCTCCTTTTGGCCATTTCTAGGAAATGAAATATCAAACCCCAATTCATATTGTGGGCTGACATCATCATTCCTTCCATATTCCCAAATTCAACAGAATGCACAGACCGTTCATCACAGCAAACTTCCTTCTGGGAACACTTATGTGAGCTGCAGAGGCCTCTATTAGATTCCCAGGGGGATCTTGTAATATATTTAAATTCCCTAAAGCATATTTCCATATAGTTCCAAATATATGGACATATTATTGTTTTGAGCTTTAAATAATAGAAACAGAAGGAGAAGAAAACTTTGAGTTCCATTTAGCATCTCAGAAGTTTTATGAAATTATCATTGTGCCCAGATAAGGTAAACATAATAGTTCTTCTGTATGACCCCAATTTGGGACTGAACTCAAGGAAAATACGCTGAGGCTGATTATATAACAGCATGAGATAGGATCGGGATCCAGTCAAATGAGAACTCTCTGGTGAGGCTTCAAAAGTTCACTTAATAGACATTAATTGGCCACCCATCAGGCTAGCAGCATAGTGCTAGAGATTCGTGTCTATGACAACCAAAGAAACAAACACCCCCCTGCCTCTCAGAGCTGCTTCTGATGGAGCCAAGGGAAGTCTGGTCCTATAACATGGTAATGGCCACATAAGGAACCTTGCAGTATGCTGACACCCCAATAGAGAGGTCAACTGAGAACTAATTTAATATATATATATGTATATATATGCAGAGTTGAGCTATTTCAAAAGCTCTAGGCGCAGGGGTCTTCAAATTTCCACTTAAAATATCTTGCTTAGGAAGAACAGAAACAATGCATAAACACCCAAATGCAAGACAAATTCTTAAGTTCGAAGATGGAATAATTGGCCAGATCCTAGCTAACGAGTATCAAAGAACAGGCTGGGGCTGAGCTCATGACTGCTGGATGCACACTTTTCCTTTACACTGGCATGTTTATTAGTCGAGGGAAAAGGCTTGGGTTATATAACATTGACTCCACCTACCTCACCCCAACAGGACTTACTGCAAATAACACTCGAGTCAGCATCTCCCAGAAATATTTCATGAAAAATAGCAGCCTGAGTGGAAGGAGGGAACGAGAAAGGGAGAGAAAAAAGGAGGTGGGTGGAAGGCTGAACATGCATCCTCTCCTTGGGCATTCATAATAAACACTGGCCCACTGCAAACTAGAAGGAACTCGGGGATCAGTGTTTTATAGGGAGCATAACTGTGAGGATTGGGGCTAGAACAGTAAATAACAACCAACAGAACCAAGACTCTTCACTTTGTGACACTAAGTGGCATTCTAATGTGGGCAAACATCCAGTAATAACTGCTAAGGAAAAAAGAAATAAAACTAAGGGGGACGGAGTGTGAGGGAGATGATGCCATTTTGTCTACAGTGTCAGCAGAGGCCTCACTACAAAAGTGACTGCTAGGCCTAGACATGAGATACATGGCTTTCTGTGGGACAAACACTCCAGACAGAACAGCATGGGCAGAGACCCTGGGGTAGGAGCATTTGACAGGTTGAAGGTATGACCCAGAGGTTGGCATGGCTGCTGTAGTTTGAGGGATGATAGGAATGTAACATGGAGAAGGAAACCAGAGCCCAGATAGACATCAGTTCAAAAAGGAATAAAATGAGGCTCAACTGAAGGCTTCAGAATGAGCTCAGTGATCTGAGAATAACTAGGGAAGAGTGGTACCTGGAAGACCGTGGGAAGAAAGTGTCTCCAGAGGTGGGGAACTCCTTTCTTAAATGCTGCTGTGAGGACAGCAAGTGTTGGAAACGACCACTGGATTTAACAAAGGGGGAAGCTGGAGTGACATCTAGAAAGAAAGTTTGTAGAATGGAAGTCTGCTTAGAGGGAGAGAGGGAGGAGAGAGAGAGAGAGAGAGAGAGAGAGAGAGAGAGAGAGAGAGAGAGAGAGAGAGAGAGAGAGAGAGAGAGAGAGAGAATGAGAATATACATGTGGGTTTGTCCATACAAACCACATACATACATATTGAGGCCAGAGGTTGATGCCAGGTGCTTCCCCTTATCACTTTCACTTTCTATCCTGTTTGGTTTGTTGTGGTTGTTTTATTTTTTAAAAATAACACATCGTGAAATTTGCAAGCAAATAGATGAGACTATTTAAAAAAAATCATTCTGAGCGAGGTAACCCAAGAAAGACAAACATGGAATATACTCATTATAAGAGATATCTGTAAAGTAAATGATAACCATGCTACAATGCACAGACCCAGAGAGGTTAGGTAACAAGGAGGGCTCAAGGGGATCTGAATGAATCTCCCTGGGAAGGGGAAATAGAGGAGATGTTGTGAGTGGGCTGGGAGAGGGATAGAGTACTTGGGAGAGCATGTCAGGAACCAGGTAAAAACTTAGTGCAATGAAAATGCCCAGGAATCTACAAGGATGACCCTCGTGAAACCTTCTAGAAATGGGAAATACAGAGACTGAACCAGCCATCTTCCTTGCAGTGGAGAGACTAGGACACCAATCCAACCACAAAATTTTTAACCTACAATTTTTCCTCCCTGCAAATATGTGCTGGGATAAAAGTGGCACAGAACTTGTGGGAGGGGCCAACCAATGACTGATCCAACTTGACACCCATGCCATGAGAGAGAGCCCACCCACAACACGGTCTAGAGGGCCGGTAACCAGAGATCTGAGATAGAACCAAACATTTTTGGGGAACAAAAGTCAATGAAATGATTCTTAATCATAACTTGCTATACTTGTAGACCAGAGTATATCGTCATGAGAGAGGCCTCGTTCAGCACCTGATGGGAGTAGATACAGACCCACAGTCAAGCATCTCATGGAGCTTGGGAATCCTGTGGAAGATGGGGAGGAAGGATTATAGAAACCAAAAGGGTCAAAGACACCACGAGAAAAATGCCCACAGAATCAATTAGCCAGGACTTTTAGGAGGTCACAGAGACTGACCTGACAAGGAGCCTACATGGGTCTGACTTAGGTCCTCTGCATGTATGTTATGGTTGTACAGCTTGTAGAACTTCTAACAGTGGGCACAGAACCTGTCTCTGACTCTTTTGCCTGCTTGTGGGACCCTTTTCCTCCTACTGGGTTATCTCATGCAGCCTCAATATGATGGGATGTTCCTAGTCTCATTGTAACACGATATACCATGTTTGGTTGATATCTCTGGGAGGTTTGCCATTTTCTTGGGGTATTTTTTTAACCCCTTTTATTTTAATCTTTATTTTTTAAAGTTTTTCTCCCATACCCACCACTGCTCTCTCTCCCTCCCCTTCTCCCAGTCCTCTCTCAGCCTTCCTCTCCTATCCTCCCATCTTTTCCCTAGGGAGGGCAAAGAATCCCAAGGTGTGTTAATTCTGTCTAGTGTATCTAATTGGGGTAGGTCCCTGTCCCTCCCCACAGTATCCTCTGTAGAGAATGGGCTCCAAGATGTCAGTTCATGCACCAGGAATAAACTCTAGTTTTACTACAAGAGGCTCCACTAACTGTCCATGTTGTTTGACTGTCATCTACCTTCAGAGGGTTTAGTTCCTTTCCATGAAGGTTTCTTGGCTGGCATTTCAGAGTCAGTGAGCTTCCAATAGGGTCAGCCTATCTCTGTAGGTCTCCTCCTCATTATCCTGATCCCTTTGCTCAGATACTCTCTCCTCCCTCTCCAGCTAGACTGGGAGCTCAGCCTGGTGCTTAGTTATGGATCTCTGTTTCCACCTCTATCCATTGCTGGATGAAGGTTCTATAATGACAATTAGGGTGGTCATCATTTGATACAGGGGAAGTCCTGTTTAGGCACCCTCTCCACTATTACTTGGAGTCCTAGCCAGGGAAATCTTGTGGGTTCTTGGGTGCCTTCCTAGCATCAGCTTTCTCTCTAACCCTACAGTGGCTTCCTCTATCAGGATACCCATTTATTTGTTATCCCTCTCTGTTGCTCCTCCCACTCAACCATCTCCTTCTCTCATGATTTCTTCCCACCTCCCCTTGCTTATTCCCCCATATGATCCCAATTTACTCAGGAGATCTTCTCTATTTCCCTTTCCAAAGGGGATCCATGGATGTCTTTCTTATGTCTCTCTTGTTATCCATCTGCTCTTGGTTTGTGGATAGTGGCCTGGTTATCCTTTGCTTTATGCCTAAAATCCACTTATGAGTGAGTATGTACCATGTTTATCTTTCTGGGACTGTGTTACCTCACTTAGGATGATACTCTCCAGATTCATCCATTTGTCTGAAAATTTTAGGATGCCATTTTTTTTTAACTTCTGAGTAGTACTCTCATTGTGTAAATGTACCACAATGTTTTAATCCATTCTTCAGTTGAGGGGCATCTAGATTATTAACAGGTGATGTGGAAATGCCTTTCTGTATGCTGTGAATCTCAATCTTTAAATAAAGAAGCTGTTTTGGGCCATGACAGGCACCATAGAAGAAGTAGGAGGAGAAATCAGAACATAGGTAGGAGAAGCAGGGTGGGGTCAGGCAGGCTGAGCTGAAGCCCAAAGGAGCAACATGTAAAGAACACAGGTGAGCCACGGGACACATGGCAGACAGATTAATAGAAATGGGTTGATTTAAGATATAAGAGCTAGCTAGCAATGTGCCTGAGCCACAGGCCAAACAGCATAAAGTTAATATAAACATCTGAGTCATTTCTGGGGGCCTGTGCAGCGGGCAGCTGGCAGCTAATGGGTCTGGCCCGCAAGTCTGTGGGTCTGGGCCTCTGGCTGCCTGGCATTACTACAAATAGGTCTTGGCTATTATGAATAATGCTGCTATGAACATAGTTTAACTAATGCCTTTGGGGTAAGAATGTGCATTCTTTGAGTATATGCCCAATAGTGGTATTGCTGGATCATTGGGTAGATTGATTCCTAGTTTTCTGAAGGATAGCCATGCTGTATTTTAGAGTGGCTGTTAAAGTTTACATTTCCACCAGTAATGGAGGAGTGTTCCCCTTGCTCCACATCCTCCCCAGCATAGGCTGTCATCTGTGTTTTTGATCATAGCCTTTCTGACAGGTGTAAGATGGTATCTCAGAGTTGTTTTGATTTGTATACCCTGACTATTGTATATAGTCTTAGTTTAAAACCTTCTTAGTTAGACAAAAGGGAGAGATGTGGTGGGATTCGGGTGTCAGCTGATAAGGTCCAAAGATGCTTATCCAGGGCCCCGGGCTCCTGAAGGGGGAGTGGCCAACCCCATTCATAAGAGGCTGGTGGGACCCTGGGAAGGCCCGTTTCCTGGCTCCTGACTGCTGGAGAGACTGGTTTGGCATCCATCGTCCACCGCTCGGATAATCCAGTCCATCAGGCACTAATATAAGCTGTTACCTGTATTGTGAGTGTTGGTTTATATTTTAATAAATATTAATCTTGGATTGGTGCATTTTAAGAGAAACTCTGCCTACACATACCCCCATGCCTGGCTTTTCCTATGGCTACTACAAATCTGAACTAAGTAAAGTCCTCGTTCTGGTAAAATAGACACTTCACCAACATTACAAAAGCCCAGAGGAAGGGCTTTTGAAGATGAACATTAACACACCTATCTGTAATAGAGACAGGCCAGCCACAGAAAAGGAAAGTACTCAGGAGCAAATCAGATAATTCTTCTGTATAAGGATCGAGAAAAAAATGCAGTGGGCTGGGCAAGTGAGTAGAGAAAGCATGAAGGCAGCAGAAACACTCTCTGGATTATTGTGAGTTGAACTGTCCTGCATAGTGACAGTGTCAATCCTCTGTCCCAGAATGTAGGAACAAACAGAAAGCATAGGCAGCATGTCACCAGATCTTCAAAGGGAGCCTGGTCATGCCCCATCTAGGGTCCTTTAGACCCTAAAGCTATGGCTCTAGGTCTTCCTCAATAACGCCTACATCCCACTACACTGGATGACTTGCTTTTCTTGGGAGAGAAGGGGGTTTTACAAAGGAGAAGCTTGGAAGCAGAGAGTCAAGGGAGTAGGCAGATGGCTGAACCAGGGAAATACAGAGGCACAGAGTCCCATGATGTTCATGGTAATCAAGTGATAAGACTGGCCAGCCTGGGCTTGTGGTTCACACTAGCATTCTGTTTCCTGAGTAAATTTGGGGATCTATTGGTCTCATTCATCCCTAACTTCTCCTGAACCTGTTTGACCATAGAAACTACAGTCCCAAAGAATCTGTGTAAAAATGCTAGTCTACACTTAACCAGATCATAGTGGTTAAGAAAACCTTGAAACCTCTAATTTCTCTTTTCTAGTCAAGTGATAATGTGGGGGCTGGGTTGTAGGGGAATATAGATTTTAGTCCTGTTGAGGTGTTCCGCTAAGAGAAAAGGAAAACACATTGACACAGTCAAAACAGATTGTCAGAGTCAGCACTGGAAGTGAAATCTGTGTTTCCTCTGGGCAACCTTGGGCAAATGAATCTTTCTGAGATATATCCTGATCAGGGGGAAAGATCTCTCACCTCAATGATGCTGTGAGGCTTAGTACCAGTAAGTATCAGCACTCAGCATGGAAAGGCTACCTGAGAAGGTAGCCACACTCATTAGCCAATCAGCACTGCAAATAATCCAGGTGAACACTAGCCCATCCAAAGCATCTCCTCTAGGCACCCACCACTGTGCCCCTGACCACCTCAGCATCCACACTCCTTCCTTTCAGTTTATAGCCAGGAACTTGTTCCATCAAGATGCAGCTGAACTGTTCTAGCTCAAGGAAAATTGGTCTTTCCAGAGACTCAGTTCATCTATAACAAATGAAGCCCTCAACCTCCCGCAAGACAGAACACTTTATAAAATCATGCATGTATCATAGTTTCCGTTTTTAAATGACCTTTTACTTACAGAAATTGCAAAAAGCAGCATTACCGAAAGAGCTCAATAGCTTTCACTTGGCTTCTGCTAATGTTTCCTCTAAACTAACATAGTTGCCCTGTTCTGCCCAGTTTCAGCGACCCCCAGAAAGTTCCCCAGAATCACACCAATTCTCCGAATACAAATACAAAGCAAGGCTTATTACAGCTGTGCAGCTGAGCTCAGCTCTTGACTGTCACACACAGCAGGGCCAGTGGAGAAGAGCAGACCCCCCCCCTGCCGCCGCCACACACACACACACACACACACACACACACACACACACACACACACACACACACACACACACACACTCAAAGCGGGGCTTTTTAAAACAAAGACCACAGAAATACCATTATCAGGCTGGGAAGGGCGGGGGTGGGGGGGCTACTTTCTATTGCCCAGAGGATGTTTCTTTACTATTGCTATCTCATAGGTGGGCAGCTGCTGACTGATTGGCTGTATTAGGATGGGGAAAAGATACTTTGCAGCTGGGCCAGAATATCCTCTGATTATCCAGGACCTTGGGTGCTTGATTTGGGTGCTTAGCCTTGGGGGCTTAGAAACTTCTCAGGATAGGGAACTAGAAACTTCTCAGTCCCCAGAATAGCTCCAGGCCTCAAGATGGAGGGACTTTGGTTCCCACATTCCTCCCTGAACTTATGTGACTGGTTCAATAGTGGACCAGTGCTCAGAAACTCATTCATCGTAGCCACTAGGGTGTAGTAGGCTCTTTGCACCATGAGTGTATTGTTCTTTATCATTCTATTTTCTTTTGGGCTAGGCCTTTTCTAACCTTGGCCATGGTATCTTTAACAACCCCCAAATGGTTTATATAGACACATTCCTCTCCTAAGTCTGCACATAGTCCCTTGTCTCTTATGCCAGAAGGTTTCCTTTTAACTCAGCATTACAACCTGTTAAGGGCAGGGAACAGGAGGCGATGTGTTCTCTTCCATTACTGCTTCAAGTTGACACTGGGGTGTTGTTGTCAGGGCCACAAAAGGCTAAAAAGCTAGCAAAGGGCTGGGCAGTGGGGTCTTGTCAGAGGCATGTAGTCATGTAGTTATCTGACCCAATTGTGGAAACAGAAAACAACCCATGTTGGTTGGACGGTCCACATGAGCTTTCAGCAAGTCCAGAGCTCAAATTCCCTTGGAGCAAGTTGTGTATGCCAGCCAAGTGGAAATCTGTTGAGACACGTTAAAACTAAGACCAAAAGTTAGAATTTATGTATCAGTGCTAGTAATTGGGAAGGGCAGAAGTCCCCAAACCAAGAGAGAAAAGTATCATCCTTAGGAACAGGCATCTGGGAAAGACTTAGGCTGCACTTATCTGGAATCCTTTTGACCTCTGTGAAGTGGATCCAAATTTTATGATTCTCTGAAGCTCATACAAATTACAAAAAGACATAAGAGTTTTAGTTATATTAGATATAACCAGTCAGGCTTTATAAATGAGCTTGCAAGCTGGCTATTACCTTGCAGAAGGATCCGATTGTCTGATTCTGCCAAGCTGAGAAAGTTATAACTAGCAGAGCTGTCAATACTTGCAGAGATCTGAGAAGAATAAATTATACCTGAGTGGAGATGAGCAGCTTTCATAAGACTGGGATTTTACAATTCATTTCTGTCAGGTTTAGCCCTAAAAATACTGGTATTGAATTGAAACTTTTCCTACTATCAAAGTAAAAAAAAAACAAAAACAAAACTTTTATATAACTCAGTTTATCCAAATATCTTAAGGCTAACAGTTTTAGCTAAGACAAATAGTCTAGACACATATCCTTAAGCCTGAATAGATCTTGAGTAGGGGGGCATTTTCCAAGTCACTGGTTTTCATCTTTCCCAGTGCTTTAACTTTTTAGGATAGTTCTCCATGTCATAGTGACCCTACATTGTATTCTCATTGCTACTTCATAACTGCAGTTTTGCCATTGTTGTAAATTTCAATGCAAACATCTGACATCAGGTGGTCCTAGGTTACCCCTGTACAAAAAATTTTTTAACCTCAAAAGGGTGGAAACTCATGGGCTACAATGCTGTTCTAAGCTCTTCATGTCTTTAAAACCATTATCACCTGGCTGACTCTTAAATTCTAAAGTTTAGCTGTCAGAGCGAGGTGCAACTTTAACATCTTATTAAATAAGCATTGTTTTCTTGTACTTCCTTAGTCTAGAAGGAAATACAAGGAACAGAGAGCTCATTAGGACTTGGAAATATACTCTTTAACTTAAACATGTTTTGTTTTTCTAAGCAATAGTTATGTGCACATATACATACGGTTAGACCCAGGTTACATACATACATATACAGAATTAAAGCTGGCTTACATTTACATATAGAGTTAAGCCTGTGCCACATGTGTCTATATAACCACACATATATCATAAACACCTCACAGTGAAGAATCAGCCATTTTAAAATGAAGAAAACCAAATGAAATTAAGCTAATATGGAAAAACTTCTAACTTACTTTACAGTTTCTTTTTAATTCAGTATCTGCAGGTAACAAGCATAGTCTGCATCACCTCTGGGCTTCTACAACATTCTATAGACCTTCAGTCCGTCCCTCTGATTTTCCAGTCTTCTGCCTTCTCTCTCATCTCCAGGCTCTAACCTCTCATCTTGGAACCCTCCACAGCCAGCTTTGTTTTCTCATAATCTCCCTTTCTCCCACACCCAGCTACACCTCTGCTAAGCCTTTAAATCCCACAGCAGTTTCAGTGGAACATGTGTCTCATTTCTCCCTTAGATGCCCGCCCCCTTTTTCTGTCCTTAAATGTCCCTCAGGATATTTTTGAATGGAATACTTCATCCCCCACTAGCCCAGGCAGGTCGGGACTGCCTCCCCATCCTCCTACCCGGTGGCAGGAACTCCTATCTCCCTCTTAGTTCGGCTACATCCATCCTCCCACTCCAGCAGTCTCTGAGGCAGATTCCTCTAGCCCACGATGCTCCCTGTTCAGTCTCCTCCAGCCTCCACAGCTTCCAGATGCTTCCCTCCCAACAGGGGTGCTGGGGACAAGCGTCCCCTCTTCCATTCTTGCCCTAGTGCCTGCTTGGCAGTTTTGGTCCAGCTCACTATGTTCCCAGCATTCTGTGAATCCTTATGATGCCCTGTCCCTCTGGGTCCTGCTTCCAGGACAGAGTGAGCTCTGCTCTTCCTAACCTGGACACCTTCCCTGCCTCTGCGAGGGGGCTCCAGCCTCATATCCCTGTCAAGGCTGCTGCCTGTCCCATTCATGAAGAGCCCGGGATGCACCTTCCCCACTGCCATGGCCATGCATCATCTACTAGCCTCACTCTACCGGCCCAGCCTGGCTGGGTCCCCAGAATAGCTTCAGGACTCGAGATGGAAGAACTTTGGTTCTCATAGCCTGAACAACAACAACAAAGACAAATTATAGCTTACTGTTTAAATTACTCATCTGTGAGCTTTGGTCCAATGCTGCCAGCTTGCCTATAGTGTCCTTTTTTGATTCATGATCTAGTCCAAAGCCCCATGTCAAAATTGGTTCTCAAATCTCTACTGGTCTGAGTCAGTTTCTCTGAGTTTCTCTCTTTTATAACTGTCCTAGTTGGAGTTTCTGTTGCTATGAAGAGACACCATGACCACAGCAGCTCTTAGAAAGGAAAACATTTAGTTGTGGTGGTTTAATTACAGGTCAGAGGTTCAGTCATTATTGCCATTGTGGGCAAGGCAGCTTGCAGGCAGATGTGGTGCTGGAGAAGTAGCTGAGAGGTCTTACATGTTGACTTCGGGCAACAGAAAGCGGTCTGAGATACTGGGCAGTATCTTGAGCATATATGAGACCACAAAACCAGCTTCCACAGTGACACACTTCCTCCAACAAGGCCACACCTCCTAAAACGTCCTTTGAGGACCATTCTCTTTCAAACCACCACAGTGACCTTGGCCTCTGTGAAGAGGACTGACTGACTGGCCAGGCATTTTGATTCAGATTTGTCTGATCTTTTCTTGTTATTAGACTGAACTTGTGTCTTTTGGGCAAAAGCCCCCAGAAATGATGTTTGGTCTGCTCAGTGCACCAGAATAGGAAATTCATGTTGCTAAATCTCAGCACTTGTGAGAAGCCCTTGGATTACTTGAAGCAGTGTTTATAGATCTATCATGTCTAATGTGGAATGAGACAGAATTCCAGCTTTTCTGAAGAATTATGGAAGTGAGTAGGTGTTATCCTCTGTGTTCAGCCAAAGAGGTATAGAATAAGAATTTGAACTCAGGTGTCCCACATCCAAATGCTTTTATTCTGCATCCTTACTACTGCACCTGGAGTGCTTTCACATGCTTACCTCATCCCACAGCTGGTTTTCCAGGGAAAACAGCACACATCACGCTCTCTCATAAGTCAGGGTTTCCTTTGACAGCACGAGGTAAAAACAGAGGAGTGAACACCAGCAAGAGTCTCCCTGATGTGCGGCACAACACTTAACACCTCAATTAACTTACCACAAACACAACTAGAAATCAGCATGAGCTACAAAACCAAGATACCTGTAACTGATAAAGAAAAATCTTCAAGTAGTTCTTGAGAACCAAGGAGGATAGTTACAGGAAAAACATGCAGATTTCCATTGTACTGGGCAGAAAACACACAGACACACCTTTGGATAAGCTCATTCATCCCTGGCATTCATGGACTCCCTAGATAGAGTTACATCACACATGAACGTCCTGCCCTACATATGAGACATAAAGAGGTTAAGAGAAGGGGTGGGGCTGAAGTTCAAAGTTAGGGTTTCATTCATGTTCATTTACTCATCCATTCACCTAACAATCACAGCCCCCATGCTTGCTTTTTAGTCCAAGCAGGGAACACATTCATACTAGAGACCATGGCCTCTGGACTGGAAAACCTTACACTTCCCTGTGACCTTGTCCCAGGGATCTAGACAGGCAGCACCCCCTCAAAGCACATAGACATCAGGTGCCTACAGAACAGTTGCTCTAAGGTGATACTACAGTGGGAAGGGGTCCACACTGTAAAGCTGGACCGAAGGTCATTGTTCTCTTGGTAGGTTATCTTCTCTTTGCCCCGCTCGTCAGTACTCAGAGCAGAGCCAGGATTTCTAAGTGTAATAAACAGCAAACCAGAAATAGTATAAAATGAAAACAGGGAGGACCATTTAGAAGAAGGAAAAGAAGCAACAAGTGGGAAGGGCAGACGGGAGAGCAGGAAAACAAAACCCTAATACTGGCTGGTGAGGTGGGTCCGTGGGTAAAGCTGCTTGCCACCAAGCCGGACACCCTGAGTTTGATCTTCAGGACCCACAGGGAAGAAAAAAAGAACTTATCCCCCCCACATACACACACACTGGTGCAATGGGACATGTGTGTCCTCTGGTACAAATTAATTTTACAAAAGAACACATTATAATAACATATATCCACAAAAACATCACAGTGAAATTCATTCCTTTGTATGTGTACTAAAGAAATTATAAAGAAAGAAATGCTGTCAACTTTACCCACAGGTAAATAAATCATATTTATACCACCCAACTAGTAGTTAACAAACTTAGCTCTCCACTAGGTATATAAGGACTCAAAATGATCGGCACAAGCTAATCTGAGCAGCCCAAAAGGCCACAGTTGGACAAGATCAGGTGAATTCAGGGTGGTATGGTGACAGGCCAGAAACTCAAAGTGGTAGGGGCTCTACTTACATGCAGAGGAGTATCAGGGCTGTATTGCTTTGTGCGGTCTCCCACTGGAATTTTAACACTTACAAGCATAGAATTCTCAAGAGGGAAAGGAGAGACAGCTTCCCCAGGGATGTGTGCTTAACTGGTTATTCAATACAGAGTGGGCATCCCTAGAACCATAATATACAAACACCAAAGATGAACTCATCAGTGTATTCATATTTCGTATATGTGCGTGCATGCGTGTGTGTGTGTGTGTGTGTGTGTGTGTGTGTGTGTGTGTGTGTGTGTGTGTGTGTAGATAATTAGGGAAGAAGAGTTGGGAGGGACTGGAGGGGAAAGCAATGTAATTATATTTAAATAAGAAATGTTTAACATAAATGTTCAGATACAGCACTTGTTCTTGTTTTACATGGCAAAGTCCACCATCTCAAGATAAGCTGCATATATTTGCAGGTTCAACTCAAAAGAAGAGAGGCCAGAGGATGAAAAGCTATTTTGACCAAAAGCTTAAGATTGGCACCTTGTTCTTAAAAAGCTAATTTAAAAAGAAAGTCATGATCTATAGAAAGGAAGGACGATCTTGGGATGACATCCAGCTACAAAAATGAGGCAATTTCTTAGCAGTCTCACGGAGAAGGCTTGGAAGAAGGAGAGAGTCCCAGCAGGTAAGCTGTGACCCCAGAAACTGGGAATGCAGGACACATAGCAACAGCTATTCATCACATGTGCCTGTAGCTACCTTGGAATACTTTGAATGGTCTTGTACTCTGCTCTGAGGCTTCCAATCACAGGTCAGAAGAGGAAGCATCAGGGATCCACAGGTTTGGGTAGCCAATGAATGATGGTTTGAGAATCAGTAGTAAAGATCTGGGAGAGTCATGGTGGAAGAGAGAGCGGAGACTAGTCACATGTGCTACAAGGAAAGACAGTGTGAACAAGTGTCATGGGATGAATGACCAGAATTATACTTGAAGAGTAATTGTCACAGCGTAGTTCCCAGGACAGACGTAGCAGCAGCAGCAGAAAGCATGTGAGAGATTTAAATTCTCAGATCCAGTAAATCAGAATCTCTGTGGGGAGACCCAGCAATCTGCACTTTAAGAAGCCTGCCAGAAATTCTATTACATTTCTATTCATTTTATAATCACGTTGGGGTGTGATGGTGAGGAAGGTGTGTGTGCCACCATTGGAACAAAGATCAGAACTCTTAAGAATTGGTTTTCTTCTTCTAGTATGTAGGTTCCAGGGATGGGATTTGGGTTATGAGGCTTGGCAGCAAGCATCTTCAATGGCTCTAATAATTCCAACTCAAATAAAAGACATACTGTTTTGAGCCCATATCATGGTCAGTGTATGAGGTACCACACTGTATCAAAACTCCAGTCCCAGTCACATTCACATTGTAGTTGATATTGTTATTCAGCCCCTTCTCTACAGCATGGTGTGACCACAAACCAGCATATATTTTAATGCCTTGCTCATCTACTCTATAAAACATAAATGCTTGACCAAGGTTCTGCAAATGCATTAAAATGAAACCATGATGTCAATGGTTATCAGCTCTAACAGGCATACAAACCACTCAGATCTTGCTAAGATGTATTTCCAAAGCTCTAAGTCTGAAGGCAAGCCTTGGATTATGCTGTCTATCATGTTCTTGGACAATGACATGTAGGCTGCTGTTCCGTCTGTCCACCTTGGGAGCAGCAAGACACGAAACTAAGTCTAAAAGCCTCAGTGTTGGGACACCATCTCCCTACCAGTAAAATGTTCCTCTCAGGCCTGGTCCTCACACCCCACAGTTGCCGCCATTACAAACTCAATGCCCATACCCCTTTCTCATAGCCACTGAATGAATACCTGTTAGTGCAACCTCTTTATCCACCCAGCACATGAGAATGTGAGAGAGGCTCAGCTTTTATGCTCACAACATCAGTACAGAGAACGAACAGACCTCCCCAAATGTTCTTCTTGTGCCTCCAGGGAGACTGTTCCAGGAAGGAAGATCCAGCTCATTTGTGTGCAGAGCTAACTATCCATTATTTAAACCATAAACTCTTAGATTTGTCTAAGGATGCAAATCAATAGGCGATCATCAGTGTCTCAGGCCCCTTTGTGACTCTCCCATGAGCTCTATTCAACAAGGGTAGTCAAAATTCCCAGCTGGGACCACCACATTAACTCAGTGAAAAAATAGCTGTCTCCAGACAGTCCATCTCTAACGAGATGGGGGGGGTAAATTTATGTGTCACACTTGTCTCCTGCCCCAGGCACTCATGAAATACTACAAAGTTATGAAATGTTTATATGAATACACCTGCAGAGTTGCATCCAGAGACTCAACTGTAAATATTACTAAATATGCCCATCAAGACTCAGTCTCCCTTTTGACTTCAGGGTCCATTTCTGGGTTTCCCTAAGAGTGAGTCATCCCCCCTCCCTTCTCCACTCCCCTCGCCCCATACTTTAAACAGGTAGTTATCATATTAAGTTGTTTAGAACAGCTCAACTAAAATTAATAAGGGATTTCTGAGATAGAAATCCTAATTCTTAACATTTTAATTCAACATGGAAGGAGTAGCTTTGCAAATATTCTTCCTGTTATCATAAAGCAATGGCTTGATTACTGGGGAATATTTATCACAAATAGTGTCAGACAAGGCACTATAAAATTTATGCAGCTGAAATGCTCAAGCCTCGAATATAAAGAGATTGATTTGATGTCTTGGACATATTGGCCCAGTATGACTGTTTATTACATGGAAGCCTGTGTTCTCTTTGAAGACTTCCTTTTGGAGAAAAAAATACAGCCACTCACCATGTTATTTTTAATATAAATACTTAACAAAGGAGGTGGAATAAACACCATTATTGTAACTCTCTAGTGATGAAAAACTCAAGAAATAACAAACCTGATGATAAGGCAATGGTGAGTGAAATGAAGCTGAGAACAGACATTCTTCAGATGTTCCTCAGGACCACCAACATTTCTGTAGTGTAAGCAGTAACCATTGAGTCTACAGGGGCAGTGACAGGTTAACAAAAATCTTGAGGTATAATTATAATTAGACAGCTAACCACTGACTCATCATTTGATTCTAATGGAACGTTTTAGGTTGGCCATATTTAGTTCCTATGAGACAAGATAAAGGGCATCACTACCATGCCAGCCCTTCCATGTAAAATTCTGTTTGAGATTCTTTACTGGAATTTGCAAATGGTTGTTTTTTTTCTACACTAGCTGTTTGTGACTTCAAAAGATACAAAATCCCCATAGATTCCTCTAGCCACTTCATAGACGTGCAAACTGTAGGAGCAACTCCCAGGATCTCACTGCAACCCATTTCCCCCACATTTTAACAAGTCCTTCTCAAGAATAACTGTGGAATGTTCTGGGGTTGAACATCTTAAAGTAGGAAGGGACTGGCCATAAGAGCCCAGGCTGCTTCTCCCCTAGTAATCTGTAAAAACAGGATGGCCTTCAATGCTTGAGCCTCTTGAGTTCCACAGCCTCAGACATAATAAACCCATGGGCAGCTGTTTGTTAGGGGCCCACAGCCGCAGTATAAATGGGGCACATATGCCCACTCTGCCTGATCCTTGGACTGCCCTGCAGTGAGTCTCAGATGTCTCTTGTCCCTCACTGCCTATCTGTAAGTACTGAGTCAATTTATATAAAGCATGGTGTGGGCTTGGCCACTGGGCTCAGACACATTGGTAACCAGTAAACCCATTGCACATAAACAAAGCAGCATTCCTGGACCCAGATGGAGCAGAGACATCAAAGCTATTTAAATGCCCCCAAGACAACAGGACTTATCTACCTTATACTCTAGCACATTCATCCCCAGAGGCCAGAGGGATATAAAATCAGTGTCTCTTAGGGAACAAAGGAAAGATCCCACAAGTCTTTTAGTGTATGAAGCCACAATGAGTTCATCACTAGGCTGTGTCTGCTCAATTATTCAACAAAAATTACACTGAATGCCTATTAGGTAAAGTGGATTATAATAAACACAGTCCCTACCCTCATGTGGCTGATAAAGTTGAGAAAGCATACAATGAACAAGTAGATCAAGAATAGAACTGCTTCATGTCTTCCAAATAGATTTGATAGCCACCAACATACCTATAGTAAAAGTAGATAATACAAATGAATAATCCACAGCTATCCATTGGTGTTCATGAGATGTTGGCTTCAGATTCCCTCATAGAGATACCAAAGCTTGTACATGCTCAAGTCTCGTACACAAAATATCACAGCATTAGTACATAATCCAGGTATCTAGACTATATGTACCACTCAAGGTAATGAAAATGCTAAACATATAGCTTGTCCTCATTTCATTTCTGTTCAGTAACCAAATATCTTTACTAAAGAAAATGGTTTATTTAGCTTACAATTCCATCATTGATGGAAAGTCCAAGTAGGAATTCAAAGCAAATAGTAATATTATATCCAAAGTCAAAAGCAGAAAAAAACAAATGCACCCATGCTTTCTCTCACCTAGCAATCACCTGTCTTATGAAATCAGGAACCTTCCATTTAGGGGATGGTGCCACCTACATGAGCTGGGTCTTCTGATACCAATTAACAATCAAACAATTCCCCATAGACATGTGCATCAGCAAATCTGATCTAGCCAGCTCTTTAATTGAGGCTCACGTCTTGGGTGATTCTAGGTTGTGACAATTTGACAAAACTAACCAATACATAGTAATTGTTTTACTATGTTATACGGGAACTGATGGCAAGAAAAAAATAAAAGTCTACCCATGTTCAGTACAGAAACAGTTTTTTCCCCAAATATTTTCAATCCAGACAACACAGAACCTGAAGCTAGTGAGAGCCACCTTTAAGACAGATGGTAAAACTGCCACAGTGGGAAAAAAATCAAAATAAAATAAGAGAAATGGGGAGATCCTGACAGCTAGTGAGGGGAGGAAATATCCAGTGAGCATCTGAACAGAAACCTAAAGTGAGACATAGTCACAAGGTGACATCGGGGAGAAAGCAAACCAGGCACAGAGGGCAGAAGGTGCAAAGGGTGGATGTGAAGACAAGAAGTCTAGACAGAGAACATGGCTGGAGGTGAGGGGAAGATCATGTAGGACAGTCAGGAAATCATAAGCAGGCCAGGGATGTAGGTCAGTAGTACAGGGAACGACTAGCATACAAGCTCTGCATTTAATCTCCAGCACATGAAAATAACTAAATCAGTCTTAAAGCCTACTCACAATATGCTATAGACCTGGGCTGACCAACACAGTATCTAGCTACATGTGACTAAATTTAAGCAAACGACATAAAATGCAGTTCAGCCAGCAAGATGGTCAGAGGGTAAAGGCGCTTGCTGCATAAATCTGACAGCCTAAGTGTGATCCCACCTAAATGTGGAAGGAGAGAACCTACCCTAGAAAGCTGTTCCCTGTCTCCACACATGCCTTGTGACACATACGTACCCATAGTGTCTTGGGGCTTCCACTGTTGTGAAGAGACATTATGATGACAATAACTCTTATAAAGGAAAAACATTTAATTGAGGTTGTGGTTTATAGTTTCAGAGGTTAAGTCCACCATCATCATGACGAGGAGCTACATCTTGTTCCCCAGGCAACAAGAAGTAGACTATCTCACTGGGTATGGCCTCAAAACCCGCCTTCACAGTAACATACTTCCTCCAAAAGGCTACACCTCCTCTAACAAGGCCACACCTCCTAATGGTGCCATTCCCTTTGGGACTATTTTCTTTCAAACCACCACACTTAGTCATACACACACACACACATACACAAATGTAAATTTCAAAAATTTATGTACACACACTAAAATGTAATTTTTTTAAAAAAGTGTCATTCAGCTGCACCAGCCACATTTTTATAGTTCTATCACCTACACCAGTGACTAACACACTAAGAGCAGACATGAACTACGTCCAACAGAATGCAGAAAGTTCCCTGGAAGTGCAGTTACACAGCATTGTCTCTCTGAGTGTGTGACCTCTGGTGTCCCCTGGCAGAATCACAAGTGTGTCCACAATGAGCAGATGAATGGGTTTCCTGAATAGAACACTCTGGACTTGTATTGTCTCACAACCCAGCTGGCAGCCAGCTGCAGACAGAACCAAAATCACTCTCACATCTACTGGCCACACATGGCTCATAACAGTTATTCTGCTTCAATTTCCTTTTTCATAAAGTAACTATTAATGAATAATCACCCAGTATTTATCTTGGATGGGAATGATTTACCAAAGGTGGGGGGAACAACTACAAAATTTATGAGATTCCCCCAGAAAAGCACTTGAAGATTGGGAGCAGCTGCCTAACAGCATGATACTTAAATTTTCATTTCTAGGCCATCCTCGTGGGCTAAAATCAAATCCAAGGAAGGTATAATACATGGGATCCACTGAAATCAGCTGGCATTCCAGAAAACATCCTGCAGCAGTGAACCATTGCATGGAGGGTTTCCCCGGCATACTCAGAGGTGGCCACTCAGCCTCTGGGATCTGAGGCTGGCTGGTTTTTGAAGGGGGTCTTTTAAAGATAGACAGAGTCAGTGTTAGCCTGCTTTTCTTTGGCTCATTTCCATGGCAACAGTGTAAAGAAAGAAATTTGTGGACAAGAGGATCCTATCTCAGGCTTTGACTTACTATGTAGCTTAGAAGGACAAAATAACTGTGCCAGCATGAGCAGTGCAAGCCAGGTAGAAAAGGCAGATGGGATGTAGCATTTCCACTGGAGTGTCCCATATAGATGTTGTTGTTCCAAATCTGAAAGAGAATGCCCACACCCTCCACTTCAATAGGAAATTGGCCCCCTCCTAGCTACAAGCCTGAATGATTTCCATGCTTCCTACATGCAGGTGAAGAGAGGCAAAGAAACACACACCTAATTTAGAAAAACTCAAAATAAAATTTCACTTTCTCTACTTGCAATAAAAAAAATGTACATAAAAACAAATACTTAAATTGTCAGACAGACAAAGGTCTTTTGTTACCTGGATGAAGGGGGGCCCAGTTTTTTTAATGAGTGTATATTAATTATACACAATAATGGCTTCTGCTATGGCATTTGCATATGTATATAACACATTTTGATCATTTCCCTCTTTTGACCTCTTCCCCACTTTGTCTTCTCCCAACCTGCTCCTCTTCTGCATTAAGGCCTGAGTTTGGCTTCATTTGTTTTTTGGGAAGTCCATTGATGTTGCTGACAGAGCCCCATCAGCTACATCAGTGAAGATCTCTCCTCCTCCAGCCAGCACTCAGCCTGTAGATCTTTGGTGAGAGGTGGCCCGTGAGCTCTCTCTGATGCTTTTTAACAAAAGGCAACACAGCAGAAATGTGAGAAATGGGCTGTCCTCTGTATCGCTCAGATGGCAGAGCCGGTTACTTGATAGGTGTATCAGAAGCCTTAAAAGTACACAACCCCCACACCCAGCTCTCTTCCAGGAATTTACTCTGAAGACATAACCAGAAATAAAACCAGCAATTTATATGAAAGGCTTCCATCACGCATTTATTTATAGTACGGGTAAAGAGAAGTCCTCTGTAAAAATCCATCAATAAGAGGAAGGGAAATGAACTACATTGCCTGTGATAGATATTGTGAGTCATTGTTCTAAAAGTTCTTTTACAAGATTATTGATGGATAAAATTCATCCACGGATTTATTCGTAGAATATTCATTTCCTAAATTACCATATTATAGAATAATATAATTCTGTTAGGTCCATATGGCACACAGTTTAATTTTTTTACTCCAAAGGCACTTAAGAACACTGTGTGAATAATCCATAATGATGATCCACATGGCTGGGAATTATGATTTTAATAGACTCCTAGACTGGTGGCTAATTCAAAGTGGCAATTAATAAAAATACTCAATGATAGATTCACTGAATTAAGAAATGATGACATCACAGAGGCTTTGGTAATGGCTATCTTGGCTTTTAGGGCATTTCAGGGGAATTCTAAAGAGTCTATGTTTCCATAGGCATCCAGATTTGTTTTTGTGTCTGTGAACATCCTTCCTAGAGACACTGGACACTAATATTCTCTTCCTGTCCAACAAGACAGACTAAAGACAAGGCAGAGAGAGATGCAGAATCCGAACCTCAGTGTGGTTCAGGGTCCATGTCAACAATTCTTATGGACTTCCAAATACATTAAGGTTTTTATTGTAAGAGCCACTTTCTTTGTGTATCCAGGATGCAGCTTGTTAATAAGGACAACCATTTAAGAGATAAAGATAAATTGTATTATACCTTTTTTCTAAAAATTAGAAATATTTAAATTTGCATATATGCTTCATAGATGACACATCTTCTAGAACTAATTACTATAACCCTAACAAATGTCATGTTTTAAAGAACACCCCTCAAAGAATAGAGGTATGTGTGTGTGTTTACATGTATGAGTACATATTTACACGTGCATGCACCTGCCATGCATTACTCTGGTGTATGTTCAGATGTATAAGGGTGCAAAGGCCAGAAACTGACATTAGGTGTCTTTCTCAATCATTCTCCACTTTATCTGTTGAAGTAGGACCTCTCACTTAAACCCAGAGCTAGATAGCCAGTTTGCCAGCTAGAATGGGGATCCCTGTCTCTGCATCCTGCCCAGTGTGATTATATACAAATGGGTTGACATGCCCAGTCAGCACTGGCATGGGTTCCGAGGCTGCAAACTCCAGCCCTAACAATTGTGTGGCAAACTTTTTACCTGCTAAGCCATCTCACCAGCCCCTAAAGATGAATTCTCCCTAACAGGCTTCTGCTCTGCAATAAGCTTTGAAAGCTCTGGGATAGGCTGAGTAAGCATGGTTTCTTTGCAGCCAAGCTTTGTGGGATTCTGAGGTGAGAGTGTTTCTCTTCAGCAAGTGGATAACTGTTACACATTTCCCTTACCCATCTCAAAAGAAAATGTTTTCAAATGGGATAGTCACAGAGGTTGTGTTGCCCAGAGTTAGCTCTGAAAAAAATCTTAATTTTTATTCATGTCCCCTCTTGTATTTTTCTTCTTAAAACAAGGTCCCACTGAATAGCCCAGGCTGACCTTTCTCCTTCCGTGGGCTCCCAAGGTGCTGAGATTTCTTTTAAAATATATTTAGTTTTGCCTGCATGTGTGTCTAGGTACAACATGTGTTGCTCAGTGTCCACAGAGGCCAGAGAGAGTATCAAACGTGGGTGCTTGGAATTGAACTCAGGTCCTCTGAAAGAACAGCCAGTGCTCTTAACCACTAAGCCATCACCATATCCAGCAGTGCTGCCCCTTAAAAAGCCTTCAGATACACTAAGCTCATGTGTCTCCCATGAACACACTGGAAGGACTATAGTCAGAATCAGATTTCCCAACCTCAAATTCCAGCACAGCCACTTACTAGCTTGGGCAAGTTAATTCAGCTCTTCTGCATCTCAGCTTCCTTGCCTGTAAAAAAAGAGAAGCTAACTACGCTATTGTTGATCTTGTAATGAATCACTGTGTGTCCATGGTTGGACTAACATTTCATCAGTCTTACCAATTAAGACCTCACAATCACAAGCTGGAGAGGCAACTGCTTTCACTTGGTAGGAGAAGTCATCCGTCTCAGCACACCGTGGTACCAGTGTTGGTGCAAATGGCCAGCACTCATTAATACAGGCAGTACTACAGACTCAACTGTATTACTCCAATTCTAACTCTAGTACATAAACACCATTTCTTGCCCCCTGGTTGCTGCTGCATAGTCCAACCCACACTGCTGTTATTTATAGCCAGTCTATAAAAGTTCTGGTAATTTGGAGAATGCCTGTATTATCAAGATTGAGCCGAGACACTTAGTTTGCAAAACAGGTCCCAAGAACAGCCTGTGTAGTAATTCTCACAACTGATAAACACAGCACTAAAGTTATCCACTTAATAACTCAAGAAGACATGTTTCCAATAGCCAGTGGCCATAATGTTGGATAAACATACATATTTTTCCTCCTGTTTATTTCATATAAGAAAGAGAATATTAACCCATTTAAATGTTACCATTTTTATTAGCCTTTGTTCCTGTAACACAGGCTTAGAAACCTTTAACTCTAATGGAAATTAAGCGCTATACATTTCAAATGTTTCCTACTGTGACCTTTAAACATTAAAATAACTAGAAGCACCATAATGCTAAATGAAAATGTTTCAGCATCCATGACCCCCTACATTTCAAATCTGAATGTGTCAGAAAAAAAAGAATTCATCCCCTAGGTCAGAAAATACTAGACATCCTGAGATCATAGTTGGCCACAAAAGTCCCCTCCCCCAAGAGAGGTTCCACTCGAGGAGAAGGATGGATGCCTCTGGCTTGTAACCTCATAATCCTCTGTGACTGTGGTGTGCCAGAAGTGCCATACAGTGTTCCTTAGTTTGTAAGGAACACTGAGTCTGGAGAATTGAGGCACCTGAGAGCTGCCACTTTCAAAGACACATAGTGATAATTAATCTTAATTGTCAACCTAAGCGAACTAAAAAATGCCCAGGAGAATGATAGAGCATAACTCTGGGTGCGTCTGTGAAGGCATGTCCAGACAAAGAGCTTTTGAGTGAAGAGTAGGAAACAGGGCAATTAGAGGGACTGGGGTCAATGGTGTGTCCTCGGGAGCTACACCTCACCTGGACTCCTCCAGGTGCCCCTCTTTTCTCTGCTTCCTGTCCACCGTGATGAGAGTGCCTCTCTTCCCCACAGCTCCCGCTTCCTCCAGAACCACGAGCTCTATAACTCTTCACTCCTGCATGTCATTTGTGTCAGTCACTTTGTTGAAACAAGAAAAGCAACTGACACAAATGTCAGGACAAGCTCTTTTGTCATCTAAAAATCCCTCTTGAACTTCATAAAGCCATAGGATGAAAATTAAACCTGAAAAACGGCAAAGAACAAAATAACCAAGCAAGGTTGAGCGATGAATCATGTCTCCGATTGGTTTTTTGAAAACCTATTTGTTTTTAACATTCTTAATTATGTGTGTGTGGGGTGGCATGTACATATGAATGCAGGTGCTCTCAGGGGCAGAGGTGTGAGACTCCCCCTAACGCTGCAGTTATAGGTAGTTGGGAGCTGCCTGATGTGGGTGCTGGGAATCAAAGCCAGGTCTAGGCTGCCATGCTCTTAAACACTAAGCCATCTCTCTAGCTCAGCAGCATTATCTTAAACATCCCTCCATATATTAGTAGAGAAGTACAGAATCTAGCCGGACAAGAAAGGCACCTGGGCAGCTGCACTGGGCATACCAGTAGGAAGCCTGCCCTAAGATTCTGATTCAGTTGTCTGGTAAGAATCTCATTATTTCCCAAAGCTCCCAAAGTATCCTAATGAGTGGTCAGGATTAAGAAGCACCATCATTTTCCAAAAAAAAAAAAAAAAAAAAAAAAAAAAGCCTTTTGAAACCAATAAAGTCAGGCTATAACCTCAAACTATAAGGTGCTATTAATGTAAATAAAATTAGGCTTATTTAAAAACATACTATATTAACTTTGTGTTCAATAAAGAGCCTGTAGGCCAGCATTTAGAAACATCTGGTCTATACCAGTGTCTTAGTTAGGGATTTTATTGCTGCAACACAACACCAAGACCAAAAGGCAAGTTGGGAAGAAAGGGATTTATTTGGCTTGTGATTCAACATTCCTGTTCATCACTGAAAGAAGTCAGGACAGGAACTCAAAGAGGGCAGGATCCTGGAGGCAGGAGCTGACGCAGAGGCCATGGAGGGGGCTGCTTACTGGCTTGCTTACAGTTTCAGAGGTTCAGTCCATTGTGATCATGAAGGGAACATGGCAGCATACAGGCACACATGGTGCTGGAGCTAAGAACGCTACATCTTACTGGCAACAGGAAGTTGACTGCCTCATTGGGCATGGCTTGAATATATATGAGCTCTCAAAGCCCAACTCCACAGTGACACGCTTCCTCCAGCAAGACCACACCATTTTCCTAATAGGGTCTCTCCCTTTGGGGGCCATTTTCTTTCAAACCACCACTACCAGCCTCCCTCTCCTTGGAAGGCTACCTTCACCAACTTTAGAAGCTCTTACAGCCTAGCTTCTGCCTATCCCCTAGAGTAGCCCTTTTGAAACTCACAAAGAATCTTTCTCAAATTCCTTACCTCTTCTGCAACATTTCCCACAGGAGGCTAGATCCACCTCTGGCCTCCAGATGGCTTCACTCCCACCCTAAGAGTCAGCTGCTTCTGATGTGCCTTCTTCCCAGTAATTCTCTTCCGTCCATGGCCCAGCTTCCTACCTCTTCTTCCAGGGCAGAATCAAGCACTAGCCATACGTACACCTAGCTGTGTTCCCCTCACGGGCCCACAGGGAACAGAAGTGAAATTTATACTGCAGTCTTCATCCCAAGGAGTGAGATGAGGTCATAACTTAACCAACCTCAAAGTCAGCAGCCGTGAAGCCTGGAAACACTAGAAAGCAGAGCCTGAGGTGGGTTGAGGTAGTTGAGGCAAAACCAAGATGCTTGGTAATAATGCCCTTGATAATAAATCTGTTATAAGAGCTAACTAGGACCAGGTGGTGGCAGCACTGGCCTTTAATCCCAGGCAAGGGCAGGTGGATCTCTTTGAGTCTGAGGCCATCCTGGTCTACATGAGTTCCAGGACAGCCAGGCCAACACAGAGAAGCTGCCTCAAAAAGCCAAAACCAAGCAAACAAAAAAGTTATCTAGGAATGACCTCTAACAAGACTGTGATCGCATCTAGGGATTTTTCATCACTTCCTAGCCTAGGACTATGATGTTGAAATCTCATCTAGCCCTCACATCAATGCTATGAGGGAAACTGTGATGCCCCCAGTTATCGGTGCAATGTAGAGCAGCAATTCAGAGTGGCCTGAGAATATCCATCTCATTAAGTGGTTGAGCCAGGATACGCATCCACTGCACTTCGGGTCCAAAGCCTGTGAGCAGCCTCTTGGTGACACAGCAACTTCTCTAACCCACCTAAGCTTCCTTCTCCAAAGTCAAAGAGTGCTTGCTTTCTGGATGTTCACACCCCACTCTCCAAACCCAGTATCCCCCAGTTTTGCCGAAATAGAGAGAAATAAAGTCACAACAGAGGATCATAAACAAAGAACAAAAGAAGCAGGAAAGAGACCGTATTAGCCACAGGCGCATCAGAGAAGACAGAATCCTCTTTGTGGGCTCCTCCCCGCCAGCCAGACTCCCTTGGGTCTTCTTCCTGGCTGTGTGAAGTATTCTTTCCACTGATGGGTATAAGGTAACTTTATATTGCAGAGTTTTCCTTCCAAATCTCATCCCAGAATGCCCTGAGGACTTAGAAAAAACAGCCATGGAAATAAAAGTAAGGGGGAGGGGTGAGAACACACCAGAAAAGTGAGCTTTGGGTTTTATTTTAAATGAAAAGGGGGGGGGGAGTTTAGACAATAATGATCATATAAATGTTTGATCCTATCAAAAGGTGTTTCCCTAAGAAAGAGAATAAATCAGAGAAACAAGAAAAAGGAAGCCAAGAGATCTTGATTTAGCAAATGACTTTATTGATTTTCTTTTACCTCCTTGCTTGGATCTGGGGAATGTCCCATCCGGGTGTGTGACTGCTCTCTTTTTAAACTGTGTATGTGTGCATGTATGTCTGTTCGGTTTCACCTGTATGCGGAAGTGTGCAGGAACTAGACATTAACCTCTGGTGTTGTGACTCGGGTTCTATCCACCTTGTTTTTGAAACGTCTTTCTGGCCTGAATTTCACCAAATAGACTAGGCCAGGGAGCCCCAAAGTTCCTGTCTCCACTTCGCCATTCCTGAGATTACAAGTACCCACCACCAAACCCAGCTTTACACACAGGTTCTGGGAACAAAATCAGATCATCTTGCTTGCAAGGTAAGTATTCTACTCACTGAGCCATCTCAGGTCCAGCATGGTCTACCCCAATGACATTAGAAGGCAATATTGTGCTAGCATTCAGGAGGCAGAGACAAATAGATCTTCGGAGAGTTTGAGAGCAGCCTCTGCCCTAAATATTATATATAGATATTGCACATAAAATACAAATATATATAATGTAATATATAGATATCTCACATGAAATACAAATACTTCAAAAGGATTTCTGCCTCCTTTAATCACTTAGAAAAACTAGCAAGGAAAGCAAGAACTCACGAAACCTTTCAGATTGGCAAATGTCAGCCACTCCCCTTTCTCCAAAAGGCCCTTTAGAGAACAATTATGAACCCTCAACTCTCTGACATCTGATGAAAGACTGTGTAAAACCTTCAAACCAACCACCTTCACATCCTGGGACCTTAAGAAACCCTGTAGTTCCTACCAACACAATTCTACCTTGAGAACGGAGGCAGTGTTTTGAGACTCTCCAAAGTTCACAAACCCTTGCAGAAAAAGGGAAATATAAGCTAAATGCTATCCACCCACCCCCCAGCCCACCGGCTTTACCTAACCTCTGTTGAAATGCTTTCTACGTAAGTCAAAAAGTTGGTTCATCTAATGTTAAGATGATGTCAGAGGGACTGGCAAGGTGGCTCCATGAATAAAGGCACCAGCTGCCAATCCTGACAAGCTGAGTTCAATCCTAGGGGTCCACAAAGTAGACTCAGTCCCTGAAAGTTGTCCTCTGACATCCACATACACCATAGCATTTGTTAACCTTTACACACACGCGCACACACACACACAATTAAATGAAACAAAAGTGTAATTTTAAAAATGTAATGATAGTGTTAGAAGTGGGGAGGCTAGCACCCTCTCAGAGAAAAATGAACCATCTTGGGCAGAAGTACTGGAGCACAGAGCTGGCAAAAACTCATATATACAGACATCTGTGTGTACACAGCTTTCCCAGAGGGCTGGAAAACTTTAATACATAAGAAATAATAGAGCTGGAAAACATTAGAAATCAATGAATCCCATTTTGCCAATGAGGGGCAGCCACTGGCAAGCGATTGTCCTAGTATCAAGTTCTTAAAACTACTACAGGGTGGCAATGTCCCCTGGACAACACTCCCAGATTAGCACTCAGGCTCATAGGGCTCCCCAGGAGTCCTGTTGTAGCCCAGGCTAACCTTGCCTCCTGCTCCTCCTCTCCCATCTCCCAAGCACTGGAATTACAGGTGTGTGGCATCTTGTGCAATAAAATTATTTCCTTTCTAAAAAACCAAAATCAAATTACTTCTCTTCTAGTTCCAGACTTGGTATCTCAGCTATTGTGTGTTTTGTAAAAGATGGTATTCTAAAATACACTTTCCGACCTTCCATCTATATAAATCACAGTAACTTATCTGTTATTTGGAGTGCTGGAAATCAAAGCCAGGGCTTTGTGCATTCTAGGCAAGGCCCCTACCTCTGAGCTACATCCCCAGTCTTGCTCTTTCAGAAGAGAAGTTATTGAATTATTTTTTCTTTTCTCTGGAAAGTATGTAGTTAAGTAACACAGTAAAAATGGCTTCTTCCCCCTCCTGGTACTAAAATTGAACCAGGGCCTAGTATATGCTATACAAGAGATCTACCACAGGGCTGTCTCCAGGCCTTCTTTTTACTTAATTTTGAGACAGCATCTTGCTAAATTGCCCAAACCTGGCAATCCAGAGTGGACTTAAGCTTCTAATCCTCCTGTCTCAGCCTCCTGAGTAGCTGAAACTACAGGTCTATACTGCCCATCTTGAAAATGCTATTGTCCTAACTGCTCTTAAAGAGACAGTGGCATTATACTGGAGGGGCGGGTTTGATAATCTCAGGCTTTGAAAGTGAGCCTTGGGACATGGTCATTCAGAATAGGAAAATGACCAGAGAGAGAAAGCTTGAGAACACTGAGGGAATATTCATGAGGAATTTGGGGGTAGAGGTGAAAGGCAAGAAGGAAGAAGGAAATGAAGAACCAATGCTGGAGCAGGGGTGTCCAGCCTTTGAACATTGCAACCTGTCACCTGTGAAGTTCACAGGAATATTATGTAATCAATCCAGTTAGGGAAAAAAAACCAATGGATTCAGGGAGAGCTCAGTTAGTAAAGTGCTTGCTTTGCCATCATGAGAACCTGAGTTAAACCCCCAGAACCCATGTAAAAGGTAAGTCAGGTGACACACACCTGCAATCCCATCACTAGGGAGGCAGAAACAGGCAGATCCCTCAGGCTGGCTGACCAGACAGTCTGACCTACATGGAGAATTTCAGAACAGAGAGAGATTCTGTTTTCAAAAAGCAAATTGAAGAGCAGCTTTGGTACAACATCAGAGGGTGTCCTCTGCCTCCACATGTACATGAATATTTGTGCACCTGCACACACATCATACACAAACACAAACTTAAAAAACAACCTCAGAACACTTTAAGTAAATATACAGTTCTCTTCTGGAATACATTCACGGGAATCTTTAGTTATATATGGCCTATGGGCTCTGGGTTATAGGGATGTGGGCTTGAGGCTTTTTGGTGTTTGGAATTTTCCAGAAGTTTTGGAAGAAAGATCCAACACTAACTTTGCACTGTCACGTCTGCAGTGCAAATCATTTGGCCTCCCCAACCCTCCTCAGAATCCCCATGGGTTTGTGAAGGTGGAATTAAGATGAGAAGGTCTGAAGAAAATAACATTTTTTTAAGGAAGGGGAAAACTCCACATCTTTTTAGACATATATAGAAAAAAAAAAAAGGATAAAGAATTTTGAAATGAACCAACTCAGTAAAGCAGCAGCTCAGAGGCAGAAAGGAACCTAACTGGGAGCCTGGTCCCTGAGGAGTCTGCAGGCACCTCAAGGCATCATTCCTCCATTAGCAGCAGACAGCAGGGGGCTGAGCCGGCTAAATAGGGCTTGTAGGGCAAGAAGTCCTTACCAGATCCCAGAGTGTATGAAAGCAGAGATTAACAAAATAGTGATCCAAAAATAAAGATTGCAAAGAAACAGCCACAAAGTAGCTGCTTCCTTGGAGGTGCTGATCCTTTTTAACTCCATCTAGAAGAAAATCTCAACGGGAACTAATCCCTTTGAGACGTCATGGAACAGGAGGACCTAAAGAAGGAGGAATATGGAGCAAGAGCAAATGTAAAACCTGCCCTGAATTGGAGGGGTCTCTGCCCTGGGGAGCTTTGCTCCTCCGCCCAGATCGCAGCCCAGCATTAGTTAGTGAAGGCTCTACCTGTGTGGCCAGCTTCCCCACTTGGCTTCAGCTGATAAGAGGATGAGACCATCTGATTTGGACCAAAGACCCCAGGCAAACAAGCACCGAACGGTTGGAAAGCCCAGGAGTCAAGCCACAGACTCTCCTATGCATATGCACATTCGTGTTGCCATATGGTCTATGCAAATGGGAAGAACACATTGCAGGCCACAGGAGCTCCCAGCCATCCCAAAAGCCCGCCAAGCAAATGAAAGCAGTGCTGAGTTCCTAGCAGAAAGGAGAATGGCAGGTGCTCAAGACCTTGGGATCCAGGATTGGCGCCCCTTCTCCGCATGACTGTTTTGGAAGAACAACATGGCTTTATTCTAGTCCCTACCTAAAT
The DNA here is from genome assembly GCA_033318265.1 of Phyllotis vaccarum. Taxonomy (NCBI): domain Eukaryota; kingdom Metazoa; phylum Chordata; class Mammalia; order Rodentia; family Cricetidae; genus Phyllotis; species Phyllotis vaccarum. The sequence goes on from JARWLC010000001.1 coordinate 133,364,947, forward strand.
AAACAAATAAATGATGAAATATTCACCGCATTACTAAATTGAGAAAGGAGGGCACCTCTCGGCAGCCATTTTTCATTCTTTGACTGTTGGAGTAATAAGACCGCTTTGCTCCAGCTGCTAGCATCATTTATAGGAGGGACACACATGGCTAGTAATAAATGTCCCTCCTAGAGAAACCACGGCCTTTCCTGTAGCAGGCTAAGTCAGTGGGCATGCTGACACCATGCCCTCTTCTGAGATGGGGCTAATGATTGCCCACTGTTGTTACACAGACACCTGTAGAGAGACATAACAGAAACATGTCCCTGGGCATGTTTCATCTGAAGATACTTTGTTACTTGACTAAAGTAAGATTCGTTTAAGTTTCTCTTCCTCAAAACTGCCTAACACTTTTGTAACTCAAAATAATGTTCCTCTCGTGACCTCTCTCTGTGGACCCTACCCTCATACTTTTACAAATAAAGATTTAAAAAGAAAGCAAACAACCTTATATTTGTTTATTCATCCGTTCTTTCATTTGAAGGGGGATGCTTAATGGCATGCATACGGAGGTCAGAGGACAAAGTCCACTGTCTCGCTTCCCGCGTGAGAGTCCTGGGGACTGAACCTTGGTCTTCAGGTTGTGTGATAAGTGTCTTTACCCGCTGAACCATTCTGCTGGCCCTTGGCTCTGCAAATGTTTATGTTTCCTGTTATGTATTTTGGCATCAGGGCATTATGGCGTTATTGTTCTCTGTGTGTCAGTGCTGTGGTGATCCTCTGGCTGCTGTTTGCTCTCTCTGCTTTTCAGAGCTGAAAGGGGACACACCTACTCCACTTAACACTGTTTTCCTCATCCTTATCACCAAGGATGGTTGTGGATATGCACCAAAAAAGAAAGGATGGAAAGAAGGAAAAGAGAAAGGAAGGGGGAGAAGGAAGAGACAGAAGAAGGGACAGAGGGAGGGGAGGTAGGGGAAAATGGAGGGATGGAGGGACAGAAGGACAGAGGGAAGAACAGAAGGATGGGGGAGGAAGGGAGGGAGGGGAGAGGGAGAGAGGGAAGAGGAAGGGAGAGAGTGAGGAGGGAGGGAGGGAGGGATGAATTTGTTTGTGGCTGTCACTTTCTGACTTTACCTTTTAGAATAACTTCCATTTTTATTTTTCTCATAACATCTCATGGCAGCCTTTATATTCCTTGCTCATGGCCCTCATCTTCCTTTCTTTTTATTGATTTCTGTGGTTTTTTTCTGTGACTTGTCCTGACTTAACTGACTTAAATGAAGGTTTTTATTAAAAACCTGTCGCCAAGAAAATTCTTTTTATGTTTCTTCCCCAGCTTTTCACCTCCTCATGTGTACAAGAGATTTAAGGGATCCATCTCACTGTCTCTGAGAATGTGAAAATATTAGCTTCATTTGACAACAGATGATCAGAGGCCTGCCACAATCATTACCACCAGCCCCATACCTCAAAAGCAGAAACCTGGAGATTAAAATAACATTCCTAAATCAGCGCTTATGAAATCTGTTCTCATCATAGGCCCCTGAGAAAGCAGAGAAAGTTCTTCCTACATAGAGAAATGCGGGAACAGCACACACTGAATTTAAACATACAATGTCAAGAGTGTATAGACACACAGAAGCTTTTTGCCAAGCTTGGATTGTGACCCATTAGTAGCTCATAAAACTGACTTAATAATGTGCAGTTTGAAAGAAAAGCAAAGGTAAAGAGCAGGGGAGAAGAAGGTGGTTCTGAGTCCTATCCCCTAATCCTGCTGTTTGAAGGAGAGGATGCATTGTGCACAGACAAACACGTATGTGTGTTGATCAAAGTATAAAATATTCCACCTCTAGAACACTGCTATCAAAGATGATTTCAAAAAGACTAACCCTACAGGCTTATAGAACACAGGGCAGGGAGAGAATAAACATGCCTGATCCAAGAGCTTGAGGAGGAGGCTGTTATCTTACCTGGCTGGCCAAAGTCTCAGAAAAGAGTACTGCTTCTCATGTAAGTTGTAGCCAGAAGGGTTTGTGCCAAGATAGAGATGTGAAGAGTAACACTGTGATGCCCTCCAAAAGGCAAGCTCTATCGATTCTGGGAGTGAGGATTAAGGGTGGGACCCTAGCATCTGGAGAAGACTCACTTTATGCCACATGTCAAAGGCCAACAACTCCAATGCCAGGGGAATCAGGTGAGAGGCACAGTGAGAGGGTGGGAATCTTTGGTTGTATGAAAGGAGTTTCCTATCTAAAGGTACAGCTGTATCCTTCAGCTATTCCCATTGGAGAATACAAAAGCCTAGGACCAAGACTTCTTGTTTCCAAAGGTAAGATGGTGATTGAATCTTGATGCGATACCTGCTTTTAATAAAGGCAAGTTAAGTCCAATGAAAATTGCTTCTAAATACGGCAAGAGCTAATAGTTGACTCAAATAGAACACTTATGGGCTAGGTACAGCTTCCCCCCTGAGGAAGATGTGATTTGTATTGGGATTTAGTGGGAAATGGGGAGGGTCAATGGCTCAGTAGTTAAAGCACGTGCTAAGCATACAGGAGAACCTGAGTGCAGTTGCCTAGAATCCATATAAATGCCAAGTGGGCATGGTAACCTGACTGTAATCCAGCCTGGGAAGGTGGAGACATAACTTTCAGGGCAAGCTGGCTAGAAAGACTAGCTGTATAAGGGGGTCTTTAGTCTAAACTAAAAGACTCCACATCGAAGAATAAAGTAGGAGAGAATAAAAGAAGATGCCCAATATCTCAGCTTCCACCTCCACCTGCTCATTTATGCTCATTCACCCACAACTTGGGAATACACATATACTCACAAACACGCAACACTCACACACATGTGGAAAGAGAAAAAGAGAAGAAATATCAGAGGAGGGGGAGTAAAGAGAAAGATATACTGGGTGAGTGCCAAGGCTACAGAAATGACCACTGAAAAAAGGATGAAGGGAGAGGATGTGCACACAGGAAATATTAAGGAGTCAGAAGTGATGAGACAATAAACAAACAAGCAAACAAGCAAATATGTAAATAAATAAAGAAATGAACGAATAAATAAATGAACTAATAAATAAGTAAATAAGTAAGTAGATAGATAATAAATAAATAAACAAACAAACAAACAAACAAACAAATAAATAAATAAGGAGTTTAGGGTGGCTCTTGGTTTCTAGCCTGGGTGACCAGCAGAGAGGTTCTTCTCGTGGAGATTGGGCAAGCATCAGGAAAGCCAGGACTGAGAAACGGTTAACTGAGATTGACTACAGACTGACTGGAAGTGTCTTAAGAGAGTTCCTGGGGGTTCCCCAAGTGACACTAAGTCAACCCAGCAGAGAGAAAGTTGCTCATCCATGTTCATCACTGCACTAATCACAGCCAAGATAGGGGAGCAGCTTAGCTGTCCATCCTCAGATGAGTGGACAGAGAAAATGTGTTATATCTACACAGTGGACTTTTATCCTGCCATAAATAGTGGCATTGTGTCATTTGCAGGAAGATGAATGAAACAGGAGAGCATGTTTAGTCAAATAATTCAGACTTGGAAAGACAAATATCATGTGTATTCTCTTAACTGCAGACTTTTATATTCAATATTTAATATATATTATGATATAAATTTTTTGATATAAATATATAATAATATATAAATATGTGTGACATAAAAGTAGTTTGGGAGGTAAGGGAACTAAAAGGAGGGAGGGAGAAAAAGGACCCACGTGTGAAGCCTATCTGTAAATACACAGATTTAAATACATTATAAAATACATAAAAATGTCATTGAAAAATACATTTGGAGAGGGCTGGGGGGACAACTAAGTCACTAAACTGCTAACTTCACAAGCATGAGAACCAGAGTTTGGTCCTTGGAACCCACATCAAGGTGTTGGGCATAGAGCACACTTACAATTCCAGCACTGGGAAGCGAAGATGGGGAGGATCCCTGGGACTTGCTGGCCAGACAGTCCTGACTGATAAGCTTCACATCAATGAGAGATCCTTCCTCAGAGGAGGTGGGCAGCGTTGCTCAAGGAAATAACTGCTTTTTGTATTTTACTCTTTGGGAGGCACGCCACCCAGCTCCCAAATAAATACATGGAGACTTATTCTTACTTAATAATGACTGGCCTTAGCTCGGCTTGTTTCTAGCCAGCTTTTCTAACTTAAATTAACCCACTTCTCTTTGACTATATTTTGTCTCTGGGATGTTTAATATTTCTTTATTCTATATATCATTCTTTTCTGATTACTCCATGGCTGGCTGTGTGGCTGTGAGGCTGTGAGGCTGGGTGGCTGTGATGCTATGTGGCTGTGAGGCTGTGAGGCTGGGTGGCTATGTGTCTGTGTGACTGTGTGGCTGTGTGACTGTGTGGCTGTGTGGCTGTGTGACTGTGAGGCTGGGTGGTTGTGAGGCTGTGAGGCTGTGAGGTTGTGAGTCTGTGAGGCTAGTCCCTAGCATTCTCCTCTCCTAATTTTCTTGTTCCCCCTTCTTCCCTAGATTTCTCCTCCATTTATTCTCTCTACCCACCAACCCCACTTATTTCCCTCTCCTGCCTAACAACTGGCCGTTCATCTCTTTATTAGACCAATCAGGTGTTCTTGGCAGGCAAAGAAACACAGCTTCACAGAGTTAAACAAATGCAACATAAAAGGATGCAGCACATCTTTGCATCAACAAATATTTCAGAGCATCAACAAATGTAACACATCTTAAAGTAATATTTCACAGCAGATAACCAAAGTTGTCCTCTGACCTATACACAGACACACACACATAGGGGATGGAAACACACACACACACATTAAAAGAAAACATTATTTATATGACTATTAAAAAATCTCCTTTGTGATGATTCAGGAGAAAAAAGACTTAGAGAAAGTAGCAAAGAACTTTTGAAACTACAGTAAAAGGAAGGATAGATTATAAAACATAAACCCAGTTCTGCTGGAACAGTGGCAGAGCTTAGACTCTGGGCAGCGCTAACTCCTCCACAGACGAAGTCAGGTGCCTGTGGAAAAGAGGCTTTGAACGAAAGTAAGAACGAAGGTAACTGGGCAGGTGGCGCATGCCTTTAGTCCCAGCCCCGGAGAGGCAGAGGTCGGTGGGCCTCTGTGTGTTTGAGACCAGCCCGGCCTCCAGAGAGCTCTAGGCTAGCCAGAGCTACATAGAGAGACTCCTTTTTCTTGGGAGGGAGGGAGGGAGGGAGGGAGGGAGGGAGGGAGGGAGGGAGGGAGGGAGGGAGGGAGGGAGGGAGGGAGGTAACAGAGAGAACCAGATAAGATACTCAATATTCAAAAGGGCTTCCCACCTACACATTCCAGTTAATGCTGGAGAATCAGCCACCTCACTGCAGAACTACCTGTGTGCCTCTCCCTTATAATCTACTCTCTTCCTTTCCTTCTCTTCCGTCTAGGCGAGAGGTCTCCCTATGATACACAGAGACCCTGCTATAGGCAGGATCTATGGACAAGGAGACAGGACACTCATGTTCTATCCAGTATGAGTGACATGAGCACATCATCCAGTCCCTGTGTCTGAAGCTATCCTCCAAGAAAATGAGGCTAATGGTGTTCACTGTCTGTTCCTAATTAAAATGAAAAAATGATAAATAAAATTCAATGTTTATTTAATTTGACTATTTCTTCCCTGAGTCTCAGTATCTTCTCTGAAAAAATGGGGAGCTGTATTAAATTATTGTTACCTGCCTAACCAGCATTTACTTGATTGTTTGTTTGGTTGGTTGGTTGCTTGCTTGCTTGCTTGCTTGCTTGCCTGGTTAGTAGTTGGTTGGCTGGCTATTAACTTGCACATTGCCTAGAAGACCAGTTGGAAGATTAGCTAGCTGTCTGATCATTTGGTTAGTTGTCTAGTTGGTTGGTTGGTTGGCTGGCTGGCTATCTGTCAACCTTCCTGGTTAATTGGTTGGTTAGTTGGTTGGCTGGTAGGTTTGCCTCTGAGAGATGCTCTCTGAGTTTTAGTGCCTGGTAGATTTTCTTTGGTTGAGAGCTCCCTGAACCAGGGTGCAGCCTAACATACCACAGGTGTTTCCACCCACACCATAACTGACAAACTAAGTACCTGGCATCCAGTAAATACTTGCAGAGCCTCTTAGATGAGGGTAGCCACTACCCCAGACATCAGGCTTGACAAAGGTGACACTGAAGCTTCAGATCAGAGAAACACAGCCCTGACACAGAGCAGATGTTTAACAATGGCAGCAGAAAAGATAAATAGCATATGAAATTTATTGACATTTTTAAATTGAGTATATAGGTGAAATTGCTAACATCCATCTCAGACCTTGTTTTCTGGCACAAATTCATATGAATCCGATAAAAGATAACTGGAAACTAAAACATTATTTTCAATATTGCTGGCATAAAAAACATAGCAGCCACAAAGTGCAGGAAATGATTGGTCTCCTGAACAAATTCACAATTCATCGGGCTCAAAGGGCAAGTTCACAGCCACATTACACAGCCTCTAAATTTTATTAAGCTGTGTCTAATGTGTGACTCAGGCCTATGACAAGAGCCAATCAGTGTTAGCTCTATCTATGTATAAGTTTTGAAGAAGCCCATAGAATTCCTCAGAATTTTTACCAGTATATTTGAGTCTTAACACAATGGAAGGAAGTGGGGAAAAAACAAAACAAAATACAGTTGGGTCTAATATCCTCAGTAACAGCAGGTTAGAAGAAAATCTTTCCAGGTATGATGGATGGCACATGCCTATAATTTAAGCATCCCAGAATCAGAGGCAAAATTCCCAAGTCTGAGGTCAACCTTACATGTAAGACTCTGCCTCAAAAGAAAAGAAAAGAAACGTAATGTGTTGAAGACTGAAATAATGAGGCAGACATGAGATCCTCCTGGCCCCAGTGTACACTCTGTAGTAGTGCAGATTGGCATGTATGAAAGGCAGATAACATGCGCCTATCAGACACAAGTATCCTATCTCATCTTTGGTCAGGGTAGGAACAAGGACAGTTATAGATGATCCTGAACATAGACAGTAGTAGTAGTGTCCTTGTCTTGGGTTCAGAGGGACAGACCTAACACCACAGAGGCAAATTACATCATCTTTCTACTTCCTCATCTATACAATGCAAATAATTACAGTCTTATTTCATAAAATGATTGTGAAGATTAGATCCACAATAAACATGCCAGGCATGTTATCAGAAACATAGCAGGTGCTGCAGAAACTGTTCCTTTGACTTCAACTTAGATTTCACAGACCAGTTTGGTAAAGACAGTTGACAGTTCCAAAACAACGTAACAACGGCCTTATAACCACTTCACTCCCCAATTCACCCTGTGTGTTGTGAGTGGGAAAGTATTTCCAAAGGAAAACACCACCTCTCTTTCAGAGATTCAGTTGCTGGTTCGGAGTCCTTCAACACCTGTTCTGATAAAATCAACGACTCAAAAGTTCTGGGAGATGCCAGCCACCATCCAAATCCTCAGAGTCCCAGATCATAGACACTCTGTATCTGTTGCTCCTTCAAACATGTTCTTAGCGTGAGGAATTCAAGTGCTCCATTCCCATCGTAATGCAGAGTGAAACAAAGGCTGACTGACAGCCTTCTCCACAGGAAACAGAGAGATCGAGTGACCACGCATGGTGAAATGTGTCTTTATGCCACTAAAGAGTAAAGACGGGAGGATCTCTGTAAATTAGAAACCAGACTGGTCTACATAGTGAGTTAGAGGCCAGCCAAAGCTTTATAGTGAGAGCTTGTTTATACACACATACAAAGAGATAAAGCGCTTTAAGGCTCAGTCTCTGTACCACTTACTGTATTGCCTAAGGGTAATAACTTGTTCTCTGTTCTGTCAGTCAGCTCCCAAATAGTAACACAGAGACTTACTATTAATTATGAAAGCTAAGCCTTAGCTGAGGCTTGATCCACTAGCTCTTATAACTTAAATTAACCCGTTTATATTAATCTACATTTTGCCTTGTGGCTTGTTACCTTTCTTCCATCTTGTATCTCCTGTTTCCCCTCCATCTCTGACTGGTCACTCTGTCCCTTTTCCTCATCCCCTCTCTCTGCCTGGAAGTCCTGCGTATATCTCCTCCTGTCTAACTATTGGCCATTCAGCTCTTTATTAAATAAATCACAGTGGCACATCTTCACACATGTACAAACATCCCATGTCATTTCCCCTTTTTGTCTAAATAAAAAGGAAGGGTTTTAACTCTAGTACAGTAAAATTATATGCAATAAGAACAATTATCAAGTAAGAATTACATTCAAATTTTCAGTCCATTTGTATTTGGTAAATGTGGAGAAATTATTCTGTCTTAATCTTGATGAGTCCGAAGTTTTATACCTAATTCACTTTCTATCCTAACTTGTATTACCAACCCAAAACTATCTTTTCATATCTCAAAACATTTTCTTAGGAAAACAATTTAAGCTTTTATGTCTCTCAACCTTACACACGTTATTCCTCTTTTGTGAGTTTCTTTTCTAAATTTGGTAACAAGAAAAACAAACAAACAGAAACTGTAACTATAACAACCTCATCTTCAATTCCATCAGAGACCCAAGAAGGATATATTACCCGAGTAAACAGGAAGTATAGAGCAAATATCTTTGAAAACTATAGAAATGACAGAAGAGCTGACTACCCAGACAGTCACCCAAGTTTCTGCTGAAACACTGGGCCACCTAACCTTGGATTTGGAAGTATAGAGCTTATCTGAAGTCTTGGCTGGATAGTCTGTGAGGCTGGATTATCACAGCAAGCAGTTCTGAAGTTGTTCTGGATGTGTAATTTTAAAGAAACTGCAACAGAGGCATTCTGAGAGTATCGATCACCTTGGATACTTGTCTTTATTGGTGTCTGGTACTTTATTTTCTGAAAACGCAACATGAGCTTCTAAAGGAAACATATATATCTGCATTAAGGTAAGTATGGAATGTGCAGTGTGCACAAGTCAGCCAAAGATGATTTTTTGTTGTTGTTGTTCTATGTTGGAGCAAGCAAAGGGCATCTGGTTAACCTTATAAATCTATTTGGATTGTGTAACCAGACCTCTATCTAATGAGTCTTTCTCTGTCTCACAAGCAGCTCCCAAATAACGACAGAGACTTTTTATTTATTATGAAAAGTGGGTCTTAGCTTTGACTTGATCTATTAGCTCTTACACCTTAAATCAACCCATTTATATTCGTCTGTGTTTTTGCTTTGGGTTTTTTCACCTTTCTTTCATCTTGTACCTTCTGTTTCCTCTTCACCTCTGACTGGCCACTCTGCCCCTTCTTCTTCCCAGAGTTCTTTCTCTCTGCCAGAAGTCCCACCTACACCTCTTCCTGCTTAGCTATTCAGCTCTTTTTTAAACCAATCACAGTGACACATCTTCACACAGTGTGCAAATATCCCACAACAGTTAAGTGCCTCGCCCTCCACTTTCCATTAGTTTTTCATGCCATTGTGCCTTTGCATCTCCCACTCAAAGGCACTACTGGTACTTTTTTGAAACTTCATTTAGCACCAATTTTATTAAGCATGTCATGTAAACACTTAACTGGCTGATTTCTTTACCCTTGACCCTTAAACATGAGCCATATCCAAAAGGTCATAGGTTGATAAGACTGCCCTCAAAACTGTATTTCTACTAAAAAGACTAAGTTCAGAGCAAATGATTAAACATCTGTCCTAAGAACATCTGATATTCCTAACTGAGAGGAACTGAAGGCTGGTTTTCCTCTAACATCTAAGAGCTCCTTTCCTATGGTGCCTGGCATTCCATTGCACTGCTGGTCACAAAAAGCCCTCACATAGAAATTGGGTGCAGGAATGGCACCCAAGCATGGCCACATCCTTCCTTCTTCGGCCCTGCTATTCTGATTCACAACCCCAAGTACACTCTGGTGTGAAGAGAGATTTTTTTTTAAAAGACCAAGGTGGGCTCATGTGACTTCTTAGAAGAGATCTCATCGGTCAGTGCAGAAAGCCAAAATTAATCTTGGAAGATGCAGGGAACAGATGGCCGGTGGGTGGCAGACAAAGCCAGGGGGATTCAGAACCCAGGCCCTCGGGATGGTGCTCCACAGTGGGAGATGGCTGTTTGTAAAGGTTGATGGCCATTTCACCAGATGGCCTGCTCATCTCCCAGGGTCTCAATCACCAGGTAAGCTTGACGGCATGTAAGAACTGGATCTTACCTGAACAGAGAAAACTAACAGAAAATTTAAAACTCATAGAGTGCAATCCTAGAGGTTAATGAGGATAGAATCTAGAAAATGTAAAGATGCTTGAGTGTTTTCTAATAGTTCTTGGATGGCTTGACCACAGACCTGTAAAACCTGTAAAGAGTTCCCCTTTACTTCTCCCCAAAACAAAAATTTTAGGGCATTATAAACATTAATTGGATATTAATAAGCTGAAAAATTATAGGGAAAAACAGATTTAAGAAATATAATTGATCACTAAATCTTTTCTTTTATTAGTTATTGGCTTATCACACGCAGAAAGTCATCTTCAGACATGGACCATCACACTTTTGTGGATACTAGTCTTTAACACAGACTGCATAGAAAACTTAAAAACTACCCATAATGTTTTATCTAGGGACCTATAAAGATTCAGAAACCAACCAGGTGGTGGTGGGGCATGTGTTTGATCTCAGAATCTATAAGGCAGAGGTCTACAGCGTGAGTACCAGAGTAGGCAGGGCTGCACAGAGAAACCCTGTCTGAAAAAATAAAAACAAAACAAACTAAGAAACAAAGAAAAAGACTGAGAAACCTGATGGACTTGGCCTACAAATATCAAACACACACACAACACTAAAGATTCAGGAAAGCCACTAGAGACAGGAAGGATACAGAACCTGTAGGTGACATGTTAAGTTTTTTGGAATTACTGAATGGTTTTTCTTTCTAATTAAGGCTATGAATGGTCACAAAGTGGTGACAAAGTAGTCACAGAGTAGATGGCCACAAAGCAGCAAACAGTATAGAACTCACACATGAGGAAAGAGAGGACATTGTTCACTTTGTCTTTTTTTAACCTTCCAACCCATCACCTACCATTTTGTGGTTTGATAGCTCACGCGATCTGCCAGTCACCATGTCAATTCAGCCACACCTGAACTGCTCGAAGGACCAGGTCTGATCACATACCCAGATGCCCCAAGCATGTCTACAGAGATTGTCCTATGCTAAGCTTACCACCCAGAGAGAAAGCGGCATGGACCTGGAACACTGGCGTGCAGTGAATGTGGGTCTGGTGTGTTCTACTTTTTCTCCCTGTGTTATGACCAAACCCTGATCATCAATCACCCTCAGAATATGCTCTGCCACAGCTACCCATGCCCCAGCCCCTGATGTTACCGCTAGCTAGCCAGCCTCCAAATTGAAAATAGGTACTCAAACTGAAAGAACTCCGTGTGGTCAAGATAGGAAAACAATTATGTGAGTGATTTTCTCCTTGCAAGCTTTACTTTTTTATTTTTTAAAGTCAGTCTCACTGTGCAGCCAAGGATGGCCTTAAAATGCCAAGGGCTGGGGTTACAGGCATGATCCATCATGCGTTTCCCTCATAACTTTATTATTACTTAAAGTTTGTCTTGAGTTATCAAGATGGCTAAATGGTTTAAAAAAAAAAAAAAAAGTATTAGCTGAACGAGCCTGAAAGGATCAATTTCCAAAATCCAAATAAAGGAAAAAGGAGAAAACTGCCTCGAGAAAGCTCTCCTGTGACCTCCACACAAACATCACAGCATATTCATGACTGTGCTCCACACATACACAATAATAACAATGCTACAAACACTTTTAAATTAATAAAAGTTGTCAGGCATGTTCACATATTAATCCCAGCACTCAGGAGGCAGAGATTAGCAGTGTCTGTGAATTCAAGCACAGTCGGGGCTACATAGAGAGATCTTGCCTCAAAATAAATAAATAAATAAATAAATAGTAGTAATTAAATTTATTTTGTAATTTCAAAACTAGAATATTTGTCTCACTTTTGAAAGATGATGAAATTTGGAGGGGAACACCTAAGGCAAACATTAATTCATCATTAAAATCTTTTATTTGTTTAATTTTTATTTATTTATTTTATGTGTTTTGCCTACATGTATATGTGAGTACCACGTGTGTGCCTGGTGCCCCTAGAGGCCAGAAGAAGGCACTGGAGTCCCTGGAAGTGGAGTTACAGACAGCTGTGGGTGCTGGGAACTGAACCTGGATCCTCTGGAAGAGCAACAAGTGGTTTTAAGCACTGAGCCATCTCTTTAGCCCCTATTGAAAGCGCTAAAGAGAACAGAAGTACAGTGCTCTAAACAAGAATACAAGGGGCCAGTTAAAGAACGGAGGGAATGAATGAGTTTAACATGCCCCTCAAAGCTGACCTGCTTCAGTCATTGTTGAGTTAATAGAGCTAGAACATTCCACTTAAGTCACTTCCATTCAAAGACCTTCAGACTGACTAAATTCATGAGGAGCTACCTTCCCAGCCCAGCTCACCCTTTCTTCTCACAATGCTTCTATAATATAGTAATTATCCATTTCTTTTTATTACATGAGTATATGCCTCTCTTACTGTTCTATATTCTTAGGCACTTTGCTGGGAAAAGAAACTAAAGTGGGTCTACAGGCAAGAAGACCTGCTGAGCTAAGACACACCAGCGTTCCTCTTGAGGAAGTGAGGCTGTGGTCACATAAGACGCACTTCCTGACGATGTCCTCTCTCTTGCCTTGTCCCAATCACCTGTGGTGGGTGAGGGAACTGAACCTCCCCTTACCAACCACAGCACTCAGAAAAGTGGGTCTAGCTCCTCATCTGGGCAGCACAACAGAGATGACCCTATTGACAGGGAAACAGGTGACAGGCTCTCAAGAACGGAAGCATGGGAGCTCTGGCCCCACCCCTCATCTGCCATATAGTGGTATGGGAGGGGGAGAGATGCCCTCACTGCCTGTGGCAGGTAGGACAGATGGCCCTAAGGTCATAAGAGCAGGAGAGCTGTCCCTGCCCCTCACCAGCTATAGCACTTGGGAGAGCAGCCCCTGTACCTTGCCTGAGCAACAGTAGAGCTGGCCCTGATGGTCCAGGTGTGGAAGTGCTGACCCTGAGGGCTTGAAAGCAGGAGATTTGGCTCTGCCCCTTACTCGTTGCTGCAAGGTATGAACTAGGGCTCACCAACCCTGCCACTACCCATGCCCAAAACCAGGGTTATGAGTTGACCCACCATCCATCCCACCTAAGATCTGCAGGAGCACATGAAAGGGCCATTCCCACAGACCCAAAGCTGCAGGGCCTCCACAACACAGAGGCAACAACAGGATATCCTAGAGGAGTCCCAGTGAGGGCCCAGTATCAACAATGTAGCAGAGCCAGAGGCCTTGAACCAGACCAATGACTCTATGCAATAAACATTTTTGCAAGTAAAGATACATGGACAAAGGAATTTACTATGAGACTTGCTGTATCATACTACAGCTTCCATAACAAGGTTTTCCCCTTTTTTCTTTTAAATTTTGTTGGGGAGGGGATGTTGCAGGGACAGAGGGCAGATATGAAGGGAAAGGAAATGAATGGAATCAAGATCCATGATGTGAAAGACACAAAGAATTTTTTTTTAAAGATCCACTTTCTGCAAAGGGACTCACACTTCCTGCTTCCAGGCATGAATGTCATCACTGTAAACAGTTTGGCCCAGGTTTGTCTAATAACAGGCAAAGATGCAGGAGTGGGGTAACAAGATGTGTGTGTGGGGGGTACTTGTTTTCCTTTGAGGAAGGAGAATAATGCAGCCAGTTCTTTTTGCTTTGCCTCAGGTGTATTGTTAGAGTATTATTTTAACTGGGCAAAGATGTGACATCTTTGTTTATGCTGCAGAATTTTACTTTAACTGTGTACAAGTGTGTTACTTGTATTGGCGCTGCATTTGTTTAACTAGGTAGAGATGTGCTGCACTTGTTTCACCTTGCCTGCCTAAGCCACCTGATTGGTCTAGTAAAGAGCTGAACATCCGATAGCTATGCAGAGGAGGGACAGGCCGGGCTGGCAGGCAGAGAGAATAAATAGGAGGAGAAGTCTAGGCTTGAGAGAGGGGAACGTGTAGTTAAATGTTTCTCTGTTCTGCCCAGCTGGCCCCCACAGTCGCTTAGTCCCAAACAATCCTACAGAGGCTTATATTAATTACAAGTTGTTTGGCTATGGCTGAGGCTTATTATTTGCTAACTCCTAAACTAACCCATGATTCTTATCCATATTTAGCCACAGGGCTTGGTACCTTCTGCTCAGTGCAGCATTCTCTTCTTCCTTCTTCTGCATCTTCTGCTTCCCAGAATTCTCCTCCTCTGATTGCCCCACCTCTACTTCCTGTCTGGCTTCTGGCCAATCAGCATTTTATTAAAACCAGTATTTACAGTGACAAATACTTACAGAGTACAAGAGCGTAGTCCCACAGCAAGAAAGAACAAGAGAATAAGGAGGAGAGAACAAGAGATATGCCCAGGGCCAAAGCCAGGCAGCCATCAGCCAGCCAGCTAAAGGGACAGCAAGCAAATTAGAAAAGGTGAAAACACCTGGAGACAGAAGATAGCTAAAGAGAAAGTGGTTAAGTTAAAGAAAAAGCTGTAGGCAGAAACAAGCTTAAGCTAAGCTGAGCATTCATAGCTAATAAGTCTCTGTGTCATGATCTGGGAGATGGTTGGTGGCCTAAGTACACAAATGTGCCGCATGATAAGTTAGAACCACAATAGCAACAAAGCATGGCGTCAAGGAGATCCGCAGTCAACAGCTCAAACTGCAGGAGGTGGTCAGACCTCAGACCAGCCCGGGTGCTGTCCACTGCTGAAAGGGTGACCTCGGGAAGTGTCAGGGACTCTCCTGACAATGTGAACACAGCCCATCACCATCTAGTCAGAGTATAACAAGAAGAAAAATTTTTACCTTGAAATAGCCACCATTTATCTACCAAAACTACAAAAGATTGAATGCAGGATTGGCTTTTTTGTTGGTTTTTTTTTTTCCTTGCAAACACTCAGCCAAGAAGAAAATGTGTTACATTTTCTCATCAATTTATCCCTGGAAGGCAGTACCAGAAAAATACCGAATGTGAGGGTGAAGATGAGATGGAAACAATCTTCACATTCACCTTTTTATTAATCTTACGACTCCACCACTGCCCAAATCTCAGCACCTGTCATGAGACAGCACCCAACTTCCCACAGAGTTAAGGCACCAACAAATATGAGCTGTTGCTATTGCCTGAGAGTAGACGTTATTTATACAATCAACACAGACGCATTGAGCACCTACTGTGTGACAGATACTGCTGTAGCTGCTGCGTGTTGAGCAGTGATCAGAACTGATGAAGCCCATGCCCTGTCTGAGCTGACATTAAAGTCATAAGGACCTCAGTTCTATAACTCCAAGGCCTGTTGTGACTAAACCTGGGTCACGATCTCAAATGCCTGAAGGGCCAAGCAGAGGAAATAAAAAGTTATGTCTAAAGCCACTGGCAGGTCATCAAACTGCCCGCATGCCTTCTGGGAGATCTCAAATGACACTCACTCTCCAGCTTTACAGGCAGGTACGGCTAAGTGGCAAAGCACTGATACATGTGGAATGGAAGCAGGGGCTATATTCTTCCTTTCTCATCTGCTCCCCAGTTTCTTCTGCATTCCATCTGCAGGATGCAGACAAGTCCAGCAGCCTTAGAACCACCCACTCTGTAAAAGAAGGACCTTGGGTTTCTGGTTCATTACTTTGAAGACAGACCTCCCAGATAGGCACTCACACTGGGTGAATGAAAACCTGAACTCTATGCTGTGGATTTGGAGAGTTGGGAGAATACGGGGTCATGCTAGACGTACTAGCAGACACCACTGCCCAGCATTAGCCAACAGTCACAGTGCAACAATGTCAAACTCCTGTGGTCGATTTGGAGTTATTTCATGAGACTCCGGAATTCCTAATACTTTATTGTGGGAAAAACCTTTGACTTTTAAATGATTTTTTTTTTTTTAAATTTTGGGAACAGTTTGTCTAGTATGTGCAGACACTGGGTTCATTCCCTAGTAACAAACACACACACACACACAATTTTGTGGGACAAGTGTTCAGTTTTTGGAAACAAATGTGAACAGCAATCAGTTGTAACAGTGAGGTTTCTGGCCTGACTAGCCCCATGGTCTGGACCTGCCCACAGCCACTCCTCCCCCTCCCCCCAAAAAAATGACTCAGATGCTTATATTAACTTTATGCTGTTTGGCCTATGGCTCAGGCACATTGCTAGCTAGCTATTTCATATTAATTCAACCCATGCCCATTAGTCTGCCCTGCCATGTGGCCCATGGCTCACCTGTGTTCCTTACAGGTTGCTTCCTTGGGCAGCTGGGAGTCTCTGTCTTACTCTGCCCTCCTTCTCCTACCTATGCTTTGATTTCCCCGCCTACTTTTTCTACAGTGTTGCTGTGCCCAAAATAGTCCTTTATTCACAGCAAGATATTCCCACATCAATCAGTCCCTGCACTCCACCATCAGAACTATTCTATCCAGATAGACAGACAGACAGACAGATAGCTATGTGTGTATATAAATATATATATATATATCCATACCCATATATATGGATACATATCCATACACACACACATATGTTGGCATAGTAGGCTTAGAAAAGATATATAACTGGTTTTCATATGGAGAGAACAAACCAAGAAATTCACTTTCTTGCTTCACATTCACTCCCATCATCCTGTGATGCTATGAATGTGCAAGATCCTGTGCTGAGAGACGTCAAGAACGCCTCAGCCTTGGCTGTGGCTCTCGTGTGTTTGGAGTTGTCTGCTCACCTTCACGCCCTGAGCGTGAGCAGACTCCACAGTTCACCCACCTGCAAACAGCTTCAGAAGCACTGATCACCTTTCCTGGGTGGTCTGGGGTGCTCAGAAGACCATGTGTCTTGGTTTCCCTTCGTGCTGGCTGTATTTCAGTGTTTTCTTCCTTCTTTCTCTGAGCCAGTGGTCTCGTTCACACAGCCCATCATTACTGATGTCTATCATGACTGAAACAGTGTGCCTCGGTTCTAACGGCAAGAGCTGCTGTTGGTGGATCACGGCTCTGGGAGGGCTGCTAGCCTCCCACAGACCTGGAGGATCACCTTTTAAGAAGGTGGAGGAGTTGCATCTAGTTGAGGAGACAGGATAGTTGCCATAGATGGTGGCACAGAGAGTAGGCAAACCACATGGCATCCAATCCCTCATGGGACAGAGTGGGTGCCAAGGAAAGCTTCTGAGAGAGTCTCTACTTGAGTCTTGAAGTGCAGGTGCTGATCAGGCAGACAGGACTGGGAAGGGCTTCCTGGACAGAGTAAGATGCTAGGGGCATGCAGGGGCTTTGTAGCAACTGTAAGTCTAGCTGTAGAGAGAAGTCTGAGTTAGGGGTGGCTCATTCATGAAGGACATGGACTGGTCAGCAATGAAATTCCTCTAAGAATCCAGTCAGGAGAAGAGGCACCAAAAGGCTTGAGTACACTGTTTATAAGCCCACTGCTGAAGGATGAGGCTGGTGTGAAGTCATAAGCCTTCCCTCTGGGTTAGGGATGAAATGTGCTACTTCCTACCACTGCAAGCACTGCCCATTTCTTTCTTTGATCAGATACCTGGCTTGTTTATCCACTGGTCACCCTTCTAATGTCGATTCCAATGTCACTTCCTCAGGATAGCCTTTCCTAGCCATCCTCCTCCTCATTCAGCAGGCCAGTCCCCTCCTCCAGCCTTCCCCAGCACCCACCTCCATTGGCAATAGTGGCTTTGAGTGAATGACTAGTGTCACGAGTAGATGTCATCCAAAGTGAGTGCTGGGGACAGGTGGCCAGTGCCTGCCCATGCCAGGGGCTCCATAAATAATGCCTCAATCAGCACATATAAGGAACTTCACCATGGAAACAACAAGCTTCATTATTTAAGGTTGCATGGCGAGCTCTGAGTGGTGGCACACATCTATGACCTCAGTACTTAGGAGGCTGACAGGAAGATCAAGAATTGGAGCCAGTCTTGTACAAGCAGGAAATAACTCTTAAATTAATCTCTCTCTCTCTCCCTCTCTCTCTCTCTCTCTTTGTGTGTGTGCATGAGAGAGAGAGGGAGGGAGAGACAGATGGAAAGACAGAGAAACAGAGTGTACATGGCACATGAAAATATGAAACCCTGTCAATGATATGTATGATGAAATGTTTAGGAGTGAAATACACTAATGTTTGAAACTTACTATAAATACGTAATAATATGAGAGGTGAGCGTGTAGCTAGGTTCCTAGGGTACTTCCCTGGATTAGATCTTCAGCATCACATAAAGTAGGCATATTATGCACATTTGTTATCCCAGCACTGAGAAGGTAGAGTAAGAAGAGAAAATAAATGTTCAAGGTAACCACCTTGGGCTACTTGAGACCATGTGCTGAGAAAGACAGACAGACAGAGAAACAGAAACAGACAGAGAGATAGGGACATGGACACAGAGATAGCAATGGGACTGGCGTAATAGACTTTTACCTAGTGTGCACAGGACCCTGTATTCCATCCCTAGGACTCCAGAAAAAGAAAAAGAATCCGTGAATGGATGATATGACAGGGCGAATTTTTTAAATGTCAATCATACCATCTATATAGTAGCAATATAGGTGTTCACTGTATAGTTCTTCCAAGTCTTTATGTTTAAAGGTTCAGTACAATGTTGGGTGGGACTGTGTGGTGCAGATGAAACTGTATTTACATCTGAGGCAAATCTACTCTTCACCTGCAGTCCTGTTACTTAACCCTTAGGCCAGCTGAGTTCCTTAATGTCTTCTCAACTCCAGCTTCCTCCAGACACAAAGAAGAGCCATCTCCTGGAATTGTGCAGACTAGACGAGGTAAGCTCTTGACCCAGTGTCTAACGGTAAGTAGCTGTTTCCCAAGTGTTAGTCCTGCTGCTCTGAAGTCAACAAGTCCACAAACTAGGGCAAATCTTCAACAAATCATAAAAAGAAGAATCTTGTGGTTTTTTCCTCTTGCCATATCTCAAGGGAAATTAAAAGAATAAATTAATTATGCTATTTTTATAGGTAAAGATAATGACCTTTCAGCAGTAGGATGCTTAGGTTGCATGTGTGGAAAAAGTGGCGCATGCATAGTGTTAGATCCTCCTTACCTCCTCTCCCAGTGACCAGGACTCTCAGGAGTTGGCCAAGATGAGAGCCATATCAGGATGATGGATGGGGAGTGTGGGAAGAATTGTATGCAGCACATGGAAGCCAGGGCTCCCTGACAAACTCCCCAGATGTGCAAGAGAAAAGTGTCCCCAAGATCTTCAAAGGCGATGACATGCTTCCAGAAAGGCTGTCTAGGCTTTTAACATAATTATATGAACTGAGAGGTGGCCTTGGGATCATAAATAAAAGCCTCCAATTGAAGCTGATTGTATATATGTTCAGCTGAAAGATATCTAATGGGCTACCACATGCATTTCACATCTCTGATCTGGGGGAAAAAAAAAAAAAAAAAAGAAGAAGCCTGTTGATAACAACGACCCAAAAGGAGAAGTTAGTGACATCCAGACTCAAGTAGAAATGACCACTTCTGGCACCACAAGACAAAGCCAATGCTCATTTGAGAAAATGGGGTCCAGCACATGAAAATCCATGAAAAGGTTAATTATATTTTCCGAGTGAGACACCACAATCAGTGGAGATACAATTTTGTCAAAAGTGTCACTATGTGCCTATGAGACCACACACTTAAGACTTCAAGCTATTTTAGACTGTCTGAACCCTCTACCTGGAAATCTCATTCCCTTTGACATAATTATAAGCCTACCTACATGACTGGCCTATTAATCCTAGTCTTTGAACTCCTTGGAGACCTCACACATTCCCTGTAGGAGCTGTGTACATGTCGCAAATTTATGGATAGAAATGTTACTGGGCTGGTACTAATTATTACATCATTGCAGATCCAATGGGACACATCACTTCCCAACTCACCGTGGCATCAATGGCCTGAAATCAGCCACAAAATAAATTAGTCAATCCTGTGAACTCAGCTGCTTACCACTGTTGGTTTTTATAAAAGCAGCTTGGCAATGCATGGTTCTTGGTTTTTGTTTTGCGTTGTTGTTGAAGACAGAGCCAGACTAGGAAACCCTGACTGACCTGGAATTTGATAAATAGACCGAGGTAGACTCAGAACTCTGCCTGCCTCTGCCTCTCAAGTGCTGAGACAAAAGATGTGTGCTGCCAGTGGACCTATTTATTATTGCTATTTGGAAAGAGACAATTACCCCACACACTGTATTTTCAGATGAGCCCTGGCTGAAGGAGGAAGGAGTCGGGCTAAGAGGCCATTTTTGTGCTACATGCCTATGCTTATCAAACGAAGGATATACTACCCCCTAATTCCTTGGGCCAGGCTGCAGCCCCAGATTCTCCCTCTCAGGGATGTGGGACAGGATAGAGGCTAAGTAGGTAAGTACTCAAAAGAATAATCCTGTCACCTCTTGCTATAGAGAGCACCTCTAGCAGCTAGAAAGTTCTGCACTCGGGTTCTCTACAGTGGAACCAAGAAGCTATGTGAGGATTCAGCCAAAGCCAGATGCGAAGGCAGGTGGAACCAGCCATGGGAAGATGGACAAAGTCTGTAAGATAGAAAGCCAATGCCCTCAGCCTCTTTCCAGGATGCCATACAATAAGAGTGAGCAAATGGAACAGACTGTCTGGATTAAAATCCTGCCTCTGACACTTGGCTGTGTGAAACTGGAAGACAGAATCATTCTATGCCTTTATTTCTTCACCTGAAGCCAGGGGATTAATAACAGAACTTGGCTTATCGTTGTGAGAACCACATGAACAAACCCCTCACTGTCAGCTATACTTTCTGTCAGTTAGAGTTCACCTAGCCCAGCCATAAACTCACTCCTCTTCTGAGTGCGTCCAGGAGGTTGCCCTGGGTCCTGGAGGCCCACACATGAGCTACTTTGTAGAGCTAGGTGTTTCTGAGTCAGAGGGGCAGAGGTTGATGGCAGACCATCCTAAGACCTTTATCAAATTATTTCCTGAATGTTCTTAGTACACTATAAGATTCAAATAGAGAAGAAACCGGAAGTTTGAATAACTGGGAGGAATCTGCCAAACTGTGTGAACTGTTCTCCCTGTAGGAAAAAGTAGTGTCGTTATCCATAAGAAAAGGAAAACACGTGGGGCTGGAGAGAGACTGTGGTTCAGAGCACTTGCTGCTCTTGCAGAGGGCCTGGGTTCAATTCTCAGCACTGTGTCAGGCGGCTCACAACACCCTGTAACTCCAGCTCTAGGCCCTCTTCTGGCTTCACAGGTATCTGGGGATATGTGCACAAACACACACACAAACACACATACACTCTAAAAGTTAAAAAGAAAGAACAGACATTTGGGATGTTGGTATCTCTGGACCACAGGCAAGAAATATTCCCCATCTCTGAAGGTCTGATGTTTGTGAAATTCACCATAAGTCAATATCAGGAAACTGCCCAAGACAAGCTTCACGGTCCTGATTTTTAATACACTTTCACCCATTTACTTATACTCAGAAAAGCTCTCTGAATCCAGATCCTCCTATTCTTTTCAAAACAAAGACTCTTTATTTGATAATGAAGTATGTAGGTTTCAAGATATTTTCGCTCAGCTCTTTTTGACAAGGGCTTCTAGGCTGAACTATTCATTTCAACACATTTTCTTCTCAGACTTTCCATTTTTCTTCAGCTTTGCTGAGTTTGCTGTTGACATTTGGTAAATAAAAGGCAAGTGACAGAGCAGCAGCTTTCACTACTAGGGTGAGGGAGGGAGGGAAGGAGGGAGGGCAGCTCTGTGGAACTCACTGCTCTCTGGTGCGTGTATTCCCTGACTCACAGGGGTGACTTTGGCTATGCCCTCGGACTTTCCACCTTCTCTTAAACACCAAAGCCATTTTGTGTTTCTAACATCAGGAGCTGTTTGTTAGTTTTCCAGCCAAGAAGAGATTGAACATATATAAATCAAAAACTAAATCAAATTCCCCTTGAGGTTAGGATACATTAGTCAAAGCCTCCTCCCCTGAGTGGACTGAAGGCCTACAGCTGCAGTGACCTTGGCCTACAGCTGCAGTGACCTTGGCCTACAGCTGCAGTGACCTTGGCCTTATTTACATTTCAACACAACAGTTAGCTGGGAGGATAACTGCGGAGGGTGAAAGCCTTTAACCCCAGCATTCAAGAGGCAGAGGTAGGCAGATCTCTGCGTTTGAGGCCAGCCCGGTCTACAGAGTGAGTTCCAAGATTGCCAGGGCTACACAAAGGATCCCTGTCTTGAAAAATAAAAATAAAGAAACAAACAAAAAACTATGATGCTTATCCACTCTGTGTGGTGTTTGAGAATCCTCGGTTTCCCTTAAAGACCTATGGGAGTGTCGGCTACAAAAGGACTGGGGAAGGTGAGGAGAATAATTTAAGAAGATACTGTACCAGGTTTGAAGTTGGCCTGGGGTCCGGAAGTTTACTCTTTCATGTAAAAGCTTTTTCTTGCTTCCATGAGAAGGTTAAATAGATTGCTACATGAAAAGAACGAAGTGTTCAACCCTTTGTATACCAGAAGAAAGTTAAATAGAGCTGTGTGTCTAGATATAAATGTCGGTAGACAAAGTCAGGAAGGGACTCCACATACTTGCTTCAAAGCTCAGTTGTATTAAATGATGAATAATAATGAAGCCAAAACACCACAACCAAAAGCAACTTGGGGGAGAAATGCTTTATGTCATTTTACAGCTTACAGGCCATCATCCGTGGAAGCCAGGCAGGAACTCAGGCAGGAACGGATGCGAAGCCATGGAGGAGTGCTGCTTACTGGCGTGCGACTTGCTCGTCCTGCCTTCTTATATACCCCTGGACCACCCACCCAGGTGTGGTACCGCCCACAGTGAGTTGGACCCTCCCACATCAATCATTAATCAAGACAGTATCTCTGCAGGCATTTTGACAATTAAGTTTCCCCTTCCCAAGTGACTCTAGCTTGGGTCAAATTGACAATAAAAACTAACGAGAACATGAGTCCTTTACATCTTACTGCATAAACCTGAGATTGATTTGAATTTGATAAACTGCATGTTACTATTGTAATTTTTAAGAATTTATTTTGCTTTTAATTATGTGTCTATGTGTGAGTATGTGAATGTGTGTGCAGGTACCTATTGTATCCAGAAGAGGATATCAGATCCCCTGGAACTGAAGTTAAGGGCAGTTGAAGCTGCCCTGCACTGGGTACTGGAAAACTGAACTCTGGTTGTCTACAAGAAGAGCAGGTACTCCTAACTGCCGAACCATCTTCCTCATCTCCAGCTCTAATAGAAATTAAAATAAAGGTGAGGAGGATAAACTGAATGTATCTAGACAGAGAAATATTGGGAAAGTCTTCCCTTCTCAGAATAGAATTCTTGACTGGGATTCCCATGACCAAGCTCAGTGTTCATCAACATAGAGCCAGGGAGCTTTGGGAAAAGATACAGATACAGCTTTTATTCTCAGAGAAGAAAATTAAGACCTTGAAGATAAAGTGAGTTGGTAAGTAACAGTAGTATGGGTGGCCTGGGCCTCCTGAACTCATCCAACTTGATTTTCCCATACTCCCACTGGTTTTCCTAGACCCCCACTGAAATCTTTATAATGCCTGCTGGTAGGCCTGAGACTGAGAGAAGGTACTATAGGCATCAATATTTTTATGCTCACTCAAGTAAGTCTTGAGTGAGCATCAGTTTTATCTTTAAAAGGCCACAGGTGTTTTGCTGGGGGACTGAGGGGTGGATTGTATTTTTGTTGTAGTTGATGTTACTGTTTGAGTTTTGTTTTATTTTTTAAATTAAGGTCTCACTATGTAGCTGTGGATGGTCTAGGACTCACTATGTAGACCAGGCTGGTCTCTAACAGAGACAGGCCTGCCTCTGCCTTCCAGGAGCCAAAATTAAAGGTCTTACTCATTATGCCTAAGAAATCTTTCCATAATATTTTGGAGACCAGCATTACCTTTACACTAAAACCATGGCAAAGTTTTCCTTGAATAAAAAACAGCTGGGTGTGATAGCTTATGCCTGTCATCCCAGTACTCAGGAAGCTAGAAAAAGATTGCTGTAAGTTCAAGGTCAGCCTAGGCTAGACAGGGAGTTTGAGGGCAGCCTGAACTACAGAATTTGTCAAAGAAGGAGGAGGAGGAGGAGGAAGAGGAGGAGGAGAAGAAGACGACGACCGACTAAGTGTCTTAGGGTTTCTATTGCTGTGAAGTAACACCATGACCACAGCAGCTCTTAGAAAGGAAAACACGGTGTACTGTAAGCTTTTTATAAATTTACAGGCATTTACTTTTTTAGGCTGAGAAAATTTTCTTCTATGGTTTGTTGAATATATTTCCTGTGCCTTTGAGCTGGTGTCTTCTCCTTCTTTTATTCCTATTATTCTTAGGTTTGGTTTTTTTCATGGTGTCTCAGATTTCCTGGATGTTTTGTGTTAAGATTTTTTTAACTTTAGAGTTTTCTTTCCTCTACGGAATCTTCCACACCAGAGGTTCTCTCTTCCATCTCTTGCATTCTGTTGGTTATGCTGCATCTGTAGTTCCTGCTTATTTACTCAGGTTTCCAAACTCCAGCATCCCTTCAGTTTGTGTCTCCTTTCTCGCTTCTATTTCAGTTTTTAAGGCTTGCACGGTTTCCATCACCTGTTTGATTGCTTTTTCTTGGTTCTCTAGTCTTTCTTTAAGAGATTGATTGTTTTCTTCCAATTTTTTGCTTGTCTTTCCCTCTATTTCCTTAAGTGAGTTTTTCATTTCTTCTTTAGTTTTCTCTTTAAAGGCTTCTATCATCTTTAAAAGATTTTTAAGGTCGTTTTCTTCTGCTTCTTCTAGATTAGAATGTTCAGGTCTTGCTGTTGTAGAACTACTAGGGTCTAGTGGTGCCATCTTGTTCTTCATGCTGTTGAATGAATTTTTGCACTGGCATCTACCCATCTCTTCCTCTGATCAGTGCATCACTTTCACTGTGTAACAGTGTTTCAGGGAGCTGGTTTTGGTCCACTAGGTGCTCTTGGTGCAACTGGAGCTCCTGGAGAAATCAGAGGCAGTGGAATCTGTGTCTCAGGGAGCAGCTGAGATCTGCAGCTGGAGCTGTTGTAATGGAGCTCTATAGGGTCTGTGTCTCAGGAAGCCACTCTTCTGATAGGGCTCTTCAGAGGCTATGTCTCAGAAAGCAGCTGGGATTGGAGGGTGGGTGGATTAGGGAATGGACTGGGGCTTATGGGGTAGAGGGTCCAATGAGGGGTGTTGACAGTCAGGTTTGCACTCAGGGATCCTGTTTGCTTGCCTGCAGCTGGAGCTGTGATGGGTTTGGGAGGTACATTTTGTGCTCTGTTGCCCAGATCTGGCGGGTGTGTGTGTGTGTGTGTGTGTGTGTGTGGATATACCCAAGTGCATTAGCTCAACTATGTTCATAGCAGCATTATCCATAATAGTCAAAACCTGGAAACAACCTAGATGTCCCTCAACTGAAAAATGGATTTTTTTTTTTAATGTGCTACATTTACACAATGGAGTACTGCTCAACAGGAAAAAAAAAAAAATGACATCCTGAAATTTGCAGGCAAGTGGATAGATCCAGAGAGTATCATCCTGAGTGAGGTAACACAGACCCAGAAAGACAGACATGCTATGTACTCACTCATAAATAGATTTCAGACATAAAGCAAAGAATAAGCAGGCCACAATCCACAATCCCCGAACAGCTAGGTAACAGGAGGAAGTTAAGAGAGACATTCATGAATCCCCTGGGAAGGGGAAATAGAGAAGATCTGCTGAGTAAACTGGGATCATAATAGGTGCAAGCAAGGGGAGGCGGGAAGAGATCATGGGAGAAGAAGATGGTCAAATGTAGGAAGCAATGAAGAGGGGAACAAAGAAATGGATATCTTTGTAGAGGGAGCCACTGTGGAGTTAGAGAGAAACCTGGTGCTAGGGAAACATCCAAGAACCCCCCAGATGTTCCTGGCTAGGACGCCAAGCAATAGTGGAGAGAACACCTAAACAGGACTTCCCCTATACTCAAATTGATATCTACCCTAATTGTCATTATGGAACCTTCATCCAGCAACTGATGGAGGCGGAAGCAGAGATCCACAGCTAAGCACCAGGTCCAGCTCTCAGTCTAGCTGAAGAGAGGGAGGAGAGAGTATCTGAGCAAAGGGATCAGGATCATGAGGAGGAGACCTACAGAGAGGGCTGACCAACTCTGAAATGACAGCTGAGGACCCTTCACGGAAAGGAACTAAACCCTCTGAATGTAAGTGACAGCCAAACAGCCTGGATAGTTTGTGGAGCCTCTTGCAGTAGGACCAGAGTTTATTCCTGGTGCATGAACTGGCTCCTAGAGCCCATTCCCCACAAAGGAACACCTTACTCAGCCTTGGGGGGGGGGGGCGGCACATAATTCGGACCTACCTTACCTGGATATTGCCAGAGTGGATTGACTCACTTTGGGAGTCCTTGCCCTCTCTGGGGAATGGATGGGGGAATGGAGTGGAGGGAGGCTGAGGGAGGATTGCAAAGAGGGGAGAGAGGGATAGCAGTGGTGGGTATGGGAAAAAATAAGGTAAGATAAAGGAAAACATTTAACTGGGTGCTTACAGTTTCAGAGGTTAGTCCATTATCATCATGGTGGGACATGGTGGAAGACAGACACGATGCTGGGAAAGGGGCGGAGAATTCTACCTCTTGTTCTGCAGGCAGTAGAGGAATCTGTCCACACAGTGTATAGCTTGAGCAAATGAGACCTCAAAGCCTGCCCCCCCCCCCCAGTGATACACTTCCTCCTATAAGGCCACACCTGCTCCAAAAAGGCCACACCTCCTGATAGTGCTTCTTCTTTAGGGGCATTTTCTTTCAAACCACCACAACAGACTAATATCTCTCATGAGCCTAGCACTTTAAATTTCCCTTTTGTGACCACCAGAGGAGGGTGGAGCAATGGCTCAGGGGTTAAGCATTTGCTTCTCTTGCAGAAGATCCAGGTTCAGTTCCCAGCAACCAGAGGGTGGCTCACAACTGTTTCTAACTCCAGTGCCTCTTCTAACTCCCAAGACACTTTGCACACACATGTATTCGGGCACACATAAAATAAAATAAAATAAATATACTTTAAAAAGAAAAAAAACTACTCAAAAACCAGATCCAGAAGGAACTCACACTGTGATTAAGCTGGAGTTTATCACAGCAGCAAAGCATAGCTCAATATTCTAAAATCTGTTATGCTGCCTTTTTATAGGCTAATAAATAAATTTCTTGTGATTGTGTTAATATAGACAAAGCACAGGACAAAATTCCACACTCATCCATGTTAAAAATGCACAACACACTAGGCTGAGAATGGAGTTTCTTTACCCAGAGAAAGGGCTTCTGCAAGACAAAATTGAAACTCAACACATCACCGTACACCACAGTGAAAGATTGGATGTCATCCTCCAAAGGGATCAACACAAGATGTCACACTCCAAATTCCTATTGAACAATGTCCTGGCACTTCTAGTCAGGGAATCGGGCAAGAAAGAAATTCAAAACATACAGATTTAAAAGAAACAAAATTTCCTTTAATCACAGATAGAACGATTTCTCATGTAGAGAAAACCCTCAGAGTTTTACAAAATACTACTAAAACTAAAGCGAATTTAAAAGGATTATAAAATAAAATTAATTTGTTTCATTATTTTGTGTGTGTGTGTGTGTGTGTGTGTGTGTGTGTGTGTGTGTGTGTGTGTGTGTGTGTGTGTGTGTGTGTGGCTGTTTTGTATACATAGAGGTCTGCACATCATGTATGTACAGTGCCCACAGAGGTCAGAAGAGCAAATCAGATACCCTGGAACTTAAGTTACAGATGTTTCTGAGCCTCCATATGAGTACTGGGAATTAGCCTGGGTCTTCTGCAAAAGCAGCCAATGTTTTTAACCACTGAGTAAGCTCTCCAGACCAAGATAGTTAATATTCTTAAATCATATTTCTATATACCAATAAACCATTTAAGTACTGTTTACCAAATTCATGAAAAACATGAAATATACAATATTCTCTCACACATACACACACATACACACACACATACACACACACATACACACACACATACACACACACATACACACACACATACACACACAGGCACACACACAGAGACACACACACACAAACACACATACACAGAGACACATATACACACACAGACACACATACACACACACACACACACACACACACACACACACACACACACACACACACACACACTAAAACACAGGTGAAAGAAAAACTTAAACAGATGGAGACACATGTGCCAGGTGTGGTGTCCCATGGGAGTAATCCCAGGCTGCAGCAGAGGACTGCTTTGGGGGCCAGCCTGTTCTGTGCAGTGAGTTCCTGACCAGCCTAGGTTAGAGAGTGAGACCCTGTCTCAAAATCAAATAAACTAACAGTATCTCACAGGCTGATTTGAAGATTTACTATTAAGCTAGGACAGTGGAA
Source organism: Phyllotis vaccarum (assembly GCA_033318265.1). NCBI lineage: Eukaryota > Metazoa > Chordata > Mammalia > Rodentia > Cricetidae > Phyllotis > Phyllotis vaccarum. Next base: position 133,393,500 of record JARWLC010000001.1, read on the forward strand.
CTCAGCTGAGGGTGATTTTACTCCCCATTGGACACACAGAAATGTCTGAAGATAACATTGTTGTCACAGATGAGGAAGGAAGAGGGAGGGAGGAACAGCTACTAGGCAAAGACAAGAAAAAACACTCTACAGTGCTCAGCATAGAATCTGCATCAGTGAATTATTCCTGGCAATAAGATTAAGAAGCCATAAGCTACTGAAATCAACATGGATTTATGCTGGTATCAGGAAAGAAATGCAGATGTAAACCCCACACAGGCAATGCCAAGAAAAGTCAAAGGAACAATGAAAATCTTTTCAAAATATGGTTCTGGAGAAGGCAAACATTCATATGTAAAACCTAACCTTGATCTTACCTTGAATGGTGTAGTGGATTTATGATGTTACATTGTAAATAATTGCCCCCCCCATGAGTTTAATAAAAAGCGCTGATTGGCCAAAGGCAGACAGGAAGTGTGGGCGGGGCTACCAGACAAAAAAAAATCTGGAAACAGGAAGAACAGAGCAGAAATGCCACAGAGACTCCAGAGTTGCCAGACAAGCCAGAAGAAGCAGAGGACAACCATGCTGCTCTGAGAAAAGGTACCGAGTCCCATGGCTGAACAGGATAACAGTCATGGGTTAGTTTAAGAGTAAAGAGTTAGCAAGTTATATGCCTGGGCCTTAGGCCGATCAGCCTAAAATTAATGTAAGCATCTGTGTGTCTCTGCGGGTCTGTGGGTCTAAACCTTGAGACTAAGCCAGAAAGTCTGGGCCAGAAACTTCTTACTACAGAATGGTACATAAAAATAAACAAGAATGATAAAAACATGAAATTACCAAAACTGTGACCTTGGATTGGCAAAGATTTCTATCCTGCAACGCACACACAGAGAGAATAATAATAATAAACAGTAGTCACAAACCTTAAATTCAAAGAATGATAAAGCTAATCAAGTTTAAAACATCCATCCTTTGAAATATACTATTAATAAGATAAAATGGAAATCTACAAAGTAGGAGAAATATATTTTCACAGCACATATCTGATAAAAGGCTGGCTAGGAAAATTCTAACAATAAGAGAAATGATCCAGTTGTTCTCATTGACAAAAGATTTTAACAAATCTTCCAACTCGAGATACAAACAGGTGAGGGAGAACATGAAAAGAGATGTAATAATAATGTTATTAGGAATTAGAGATGTACAAACTAAGCCCACAATGACATGACAATCAACCAACTATTGGTGTGGTTGAAATTTAAATTAGAAGGGAAAAAAATTAGACAACCCCAAGTACCAGTGGGATTGAAGAAGGGTAGTTAAGACTCTCAGACATGTCGCTGGTAGGGATAAAAACTGTGCAGCCACTTTGAAAAAGACTTTAACAGCTTGCATAAGGCTAAATGCAGGCCTAACATTGGACTCAGGATTCTAACCTTAGTTACTTAAGAGGAAGAAAATTGTCCAGACAAACCCTCTTTGGTCAAAAACTGGAACCAATCCAAATGTCCATCAACATGGAGAAGCAAATTGTGGTGTGCTAGAATACGATCCCATCATTTAAAAGGAATAGTTAGGATGCAGGCAATAATGTACTTGATGCCCAAGAATGGGAAAGAAGCTAGCCACTGTAGGGCACACATGTTAGTGATTCCATGCATGTGACCATATCTTAAAAAAAGAAGAAGAAGGAGAAGAAGCAGCAGCATAGGGATGAAAGATAGACTGGTGTTCTACCTTTGGGGGACAGGAGGATACCTTGAGGGATAACAGAAATGTTCTGTATCTCGATTATGGTAAGAGACCCAATGTATACTTCTGTAAAGGCTTATTACGTAGTATAAAAAGGAATCACATAACCAGGCATATCTATCTATCTATCAATACGCCTGGTTATGTGGTATATATGGTTTTTTGAGACAGAGTTTCTTCTGTGTAGCCTTGGCTGTCCTGGAACTCACTCTGTAGACCAGGCTGACCTTGAATTCGTAGAGATCCACCTACCCTCCCTTCCAAGTGCTGGGATTAAAGGCATGCACCACCACTCCCCCCAAAATTATATCTTTATAAACTTGATTTGAAGGAGGAGGAGAAGGGAATTGGAGATGTAAACTAGATTAGTAGATGCCCTGGGTGTGATCCCAGCACTCAGGAAGTAGAGGTCAGAGTATTAAGAGTTCGAAGTCATCTTGGGCCACAGGAGGAGTCTGAGGCCAAGCTAAGCTACCCTGCCCGAATAGCAAAACCTTGTGGTTCTTCAGTGTGCTTTCTTTATCCAGCATTTCTGAATTAGTTGGTGACCTTTGCAAATAAGGATATTGAGAAGTCAGAAGGATGGCCTTTGCAGCTCCAGTTCTTCATGGACTGTCTCCAAGCAGTGGCCTCGCTGGACAGGAGGGTGATTTTCCATCTTGCTACCTGACCAGATTCATGAGGGTATTTCACTGATCTGCTACTCCACCCACCAGCTGCTTTAATTAAAGTGCAAGGACCCAGCTGCTTTGATCTCCCTTAGTCCCCACACAGTGAGAGCCTCCTGTGCCCCAAGTGCTTGATAAATACTCCCCAACAGTGCAACACAACACCGCTTTCCCCCAGCTGCTGGGATGCTAACTGCCAGAACCCAGGTGCTGACTGCTCCTTTGGTTTTGAAATCCCTAACAGTCATCGCCCATGGCCACCATCCCATAGCCCTGAATAATGTGTTTCTCTGTGTGTTTAGAAATCATCTTTCATATGTTGTCAAGCAACGAAGATGTCTTAGGGTCATTCCAACCATTCATTTTTGTTTAGAGAAGAGTAGAGTTGTTCTTTGTTTAAAGAGAGAGAGAGAGAGGGAGGAGGGAACACAATACTGGGCTTAGAAGTTAATGAAAATAAAAGGGGTGTAGATGAGCACCCGGCAAGTTCCCGGGCCATATCCCAGTAACCTAAGACTTGGGCAGGTCAACTGCTAAAGTCTCCAGCTGTCATCTGCACTTCAGAATCTGAGTTTCTGTGGTGATTTGAGAGAGAAATGTGGGGCAGAGCTGGAGAGCTAACTAACTCCTGTTTCACATCAGTATTGAAGCACAATTTCTCTGTTCCTAAGACCTTTTGACTTGTTGGGGCGTGGGGAGGAGGGGGGGAGAATGGGAAGCCCTGAGCCAGCCTGCAAGTGTCTTCAAAGCACTAAGAAATGGTATACACAGTTAAAACTCCAAATGGGTTTGTTTAGGCCACTTATATTTGGAGAGAGGGCTAAAAAAGAAATAGAAAATGTGACTATATGTAATTATATCCACAATTTTTGTCTTCATTTGCATGGAGCCAGTCTGCTTAGTTAGTTTATACAGAATCTCACTGTGTTATCAAAGGCTGGCCTTATACTTGTAATTGTCCTGTGTCAGCCTCTCCAGTACTGGGATTATAGGTATATGCCTATACACCTGGCTCTATATTCCCATTTAATCCTCCATGAACCCAAGTCCACCACTCAGCTTTATAGATCAGAATTTCATGAAGCTGCTGCGGTGGCGGTACACACCTGCAATCCCAGAACTCAGCTGTCTGAGGCTACAGAGAGGGAGCGGGGAAGGGGTGCTGTCTGGATCTCAGTGTGTCCTCAGAGATTTCTGAACCCACTGGTAACTTCTGCCCCTGCTGCTCTCAAGACCACCAAACACGGCCACATCTGCAAACTGAGTGTTCATCGAGCACTGCAGTGAACACAAACCTCAACAGCTGGCAAAGTCCTGTTGTTTCCTGTTTCTCTCATACCCTTATATTTCACATAATTCCACCACCTCTATCTTAGAAACACACTGACACTCTCCTCTCCTCTCCTGCCCCTTCCCGTCTACATCATTTTCATCCTCGCCTTGGAGTTCGGCCACATCCTCCATCCTGACCTCTCTGCTTTCCTGCTAACTGTCCACAGTCTTTTCTCCCACCATAGCCAAAGTGATTCTTTCAGGACTGAAGTATGGCTTGTTCCAGTGGCTCACCATCTCACCCAGAAGAAAATACCATGTCTTTGTCCTCAACAGCAAGTTCTGCCCGAACTATCTGTGCACGGCCCTCTTTAACCTCACTTCTTACTATTTTCTTCTGGTTGGTCCATTCTGCACTGCCCCTGCTATTCTTCAGCTACCTCAAGCCTTACGTGTACCTTCCCCTCCCTCCCTCCATCTGGAAAAGCTCCTCCACACAGTCACTGTGCAGTCTGCACCCCCTTGTCACCTCGTCCCTGACCCTTCCTTTGTCGGCCAATAGAAATAAGCACAGGTACAAAGGTACCAGCACCGACCTTTTCTCTCCATAAGACTCAACATATTTATTTATTATCACTTGCCACTCAAATTGGATCTGCAGAATGCAGTCATCAATAGAATTGCAGGCCTTGTCATAGACCAACCAAAGCACAGCCTGAATTTTAACAGAAGCTTCAAGTGATCTGTATCCTCAGTAAAGTTTAGAAAGCACTGGACCACTTTCAAATGGCATAAACATGGGACCTTGTTTGGATTCGTTAGTATAATCTCAAGATATTGAGCTACTCAAGACAAAGACTGAATGAGTGGATGAGTAAATGAGTAGATGAATGCATGCATGAATGAAATGTAAGGTCTTTGGGATGGGGTTCCAAATAGGTAATGTAAAAAAGGCTGGAGAAGGGCAAGGAAGACACGCAGGGTAAAATTACCTCCTTTTTGTGATGTACTGAACTGGAGAGTCTCAGACATTAGCAAACCCTCCTTCACATAAAGCAGCTGTGAGTTCCTTCATTGAAATAATATTCTAACATCTAATAGAGTCAGCCAAACTAAAGGGTAAGAAAGCTGAAATGTTAGACTCCTATTCCATCTTGGGAGTCACAGCAAGCAAAAGGGAAGCAAAGCTGAGAGTGACTAGATTAGCTAGAGAAGCCATCCCAGGAAGAGAGTCCAGGGAAGCCCCAGAGCAAGGCAGGGTTCTGGGTACAAAGTCCCAAAACGCCACTATCAACCCTGAGAACCTACCCACCCTTCAAAGCCTTGCCTCCAACTCTCCCTAAAATTAACTACAGTCTGGAAGTATTAGCTTGGCTCACACAGTATTCGAGTTCAAGTCCCTCTTCATGAGAGACTTCTGCAAAATGGTGGCACCTTATTCTAGCCTGTATCCCCTGCACCAGCATCCCACCTAGCAAAACAAACATGCAGGTAATTTCTTCCATTTTATAAGAACAGAAGGCACTCTAACAGCAGTTACAGGTCAAGCCCTGTTGTATACTGTGGTGCCACCCCATAAGATCAGAGCTTTTATTACCCCCATTCCACACTGGGGAAAGAAATAAGGGCCCCAGAGGCCAAGGTCACATTGAGCAGAGGCCTACAAAGGAGTGAGTACTCTGCCTGCACACAGCAGACACATTAGATGTTTGCATATGTGAATCAAACACGGAGGCAGTTAGGAAGGTCGGGATGTCAGATTTGCACGCTACCATGGTTCCTTGGAACCCAGATGACAGAAGGGAATGAAAGGCATAAGCCTTCAGAAACTTCTCTCCTAGAACAGAAGTGACTGCCTGCAAGCAAAGGCTCCATGGGACAGAATTAGAAGAAGGTGTCTTCAAGAAAGCCCTGGACATAACAGCAGATTTCTTGTTAGAAGTAAAGGAGGACTCCAATTAAGGCGAAGGGGCCTGGAGTGTGGTGGTGGAAATCAGCTTTGAACACACTGCAAGTATCATCCAATGTGCTAGGAATTGGTGCAGTGTTTTCTAGAATCAAATCTGGTTTGGTTTTTTTTTTTTTTGTTTGGTTGGGTTTTTTTGTTTTTTCATTTTTAAAACCAAGGCAAATGCCTCATTTAACCTTGTGAAAAATCAAGGACCATCAGGATGTAAATGACAAGCTTGTAGGCAGTCAGGACTTCTCAGGTAACTCGGCATCAGACACACACTGCAGAGAACAGCACAGAACTGCAGCTGCCCATCAGAACAAGCTCCAGAGAAGGTGGCTGTTGGAAAGTCAACAGTCCCCAGCAAAAGTCATCTATCTGCCTTCCTCCCTCCTGAGAGTGCTTTCTCCCACAAGCCTCTTGCGATGCCCAGGCTTCCTCTCAGCTGGGAAGAAGCTGAAATCAGAGAACATGTGAAAAGTGGGGGAAAGGTCCAACTGGACGCCCACTGTTCACTCTGCCATCAAGAAGCCAATCATAAAATGGGATCTGTGGTGAAGTCACAGGACACTGCAGAGCCCAGAGGCAGACAGTGGATCCACAGGTGGCCTTATCCACAGAAAACTGAGCATCAAGGGTGACAGTTGAAGAGGAACCCAAAAGCACCGAGAAACTGAGTCTGGTGAGAAGGGAGAAGACAGAGGGCCTCAAAGAACAGCTAGTTTAATGACATTCCCCATCATTCTGGTCTATGCTGGGCTTATGTCCTCATGACCAGTACACTGCAAGTGTAAGACCTGGGAAGAAGATGAGAAGTCCCCTAGACAAGGTTCTGGCTGACTGAAAGATGAGCCAAACAAAATCTCGGAGGTTGGTAAGGAGCCCTGTATAAAGGCTGGAACGGAGATCAGAAATTCAAAACCTTGTTAGAAAAAATTGGCTGACATGGGGCTGAAGGGGGCAATCCGGGAAAGCCAAATTTCACATATCACAGATGGTTGAACAGTTTTCAGGCTCAGCACTCAAATGAACAACATCCAAAAGTGAAAAGCTCTCAAATGGTTCACAAAACTACCAAGAATTGGATGCTTGTTAACCCAGCTCTGTGATTCTGAGCCAATGGTCCCTAAGGGACGTCCACAGCTTCCTCATGACCTCTCTCTCAGCTTTGTGCCACACGTTTAAAACCAAGGGATCCAATTCCCTAGGTTAACTACTCAACTTTGGAACCATTAGAATCACAAAAAATTCCTTGACACCATCACTTAGTACACAGATCCCTCGCATCAATGACTTTTAAGCGAATTAAAAGAAAATGGCTTTAAATTAAACATTTGTATAAATATAGCCAACCAGAACATTAATTTAAAATGGTTGTAAGCTCCTTCAAAACTGGACATTTCAGTCTGATGTGGGAAAAGGGCACACATCGGCCAGGTGCATGTGCCCATTTTTTTGGGGGGGGGTGTTCTTCTTAGCCACTAAAAGCTGCAACACTACAGAAATCAATTACCTGAAATGAGAGGTTTGTGTTTGATAAAAATGAATGTATCTATAGTCCAGAATTCCATCACAAACACAAGTTTGCCCTTTACAGGTGCCATAGCAATCATTTTTACTTCAAAGACCATTGCTGACGGCACTGTGTAAATTTCGAAGCGCTTTGGCAGCATAATGCTCCCAAATAGTTAACACAGATCCACAAAATTGTCCACAGAAAAATTTTGTGTCTTAAGGATCGTTTGAATTCTGAACCCCAAGCATGACTGTTTTTAAACAATCTCTTGCAAATAATAGGTTATACACTTGATCAATGTCTGAACCTTTTGCAAGGTACAATCAATTATTTTAAGTATTTCATTACCAAAAGAAAAAAAAAACCTGTTACAAGCAAAGGGAAATCGCTTTCATCACAGAAATTGCTTCCAACTCTCAGGTCATTCCTTGTAAAGACAAAGTGAATAGTAGCAACAGGAAGCCCAAAACACAGTGAATGACTACATTCCTAAGTGTCCTACTCAGTAGGTCCCTTTTAGGCTGTCCTAATCACGCCATGTTTAGCTAAACGTCGCGTGTTTGCGGGACCACCAGGAAACATTTGCAACTTGTCCGGGGCGGAGGTGGGGGGAGATAAAAACGTGCCTCTTTCTTCTCTGCCCACGTTGCCAGAGACAGATTTCTGACAGTTTCCCCCCTGTTGGAACTGCTAAGGGCAGAGAAAAACCCAGCAGGGCTGTAAAAAGCCCACCACCCACCACCACTCGGTTAAGCTGCTCTAGACCCCGACACGAATGCAGAGCCACCTCCCAAGTGCTTACCCGAGTCGGCCAGGCAGTACCCGGGAAGGGCAGCCAGCAGCAAGAGTCCCAGCAGCAGCGGCCGCAGCGACGGCGCATCCTGGGACCCGCGGGCCCCGGAGGTCCTCACGCCCTGGAAGCGCGCGGCGATCCGGCCCGCCCCGCAGAGTCCACGCTCCCGGGGCCAGTCCCTGGGCTCCCGCGCTGCCGGCCCAGCTTCGTTCGGGCCCTGGGGCTTCGCCTCCTGCAGAGCCATAGGGATGGTTCACACATTCAGGCCGCTTCCACGTTCCACACCGCGCCGGGGAGCCCAGCCCTAGGCACACCGCTCTTCACCGGGCATCTCCTGCCATGGCCCGGGAGTCAAAGGGAAGCGGGAGGCGCGAGCCGCTCGCTGGTCCTGCCTTGGTCTGGGGCGGGCTCGGCAGAGCCGCGGCTTCACTCGTGCGGGGACCGGCGCCGCATGGGGTTCCCACGGTACGGCGAGGGTGGGACGGGCGGCGCCCGAGTCCCTTCCTCGGGGTTGGATGCTGCACACCGAGCGTGAGGCTGCGAGCCGCGGAAACCCGCGGCCCTGGCTCGTGCAGCCTGCTGCCCGCCGCCGCCCCTATGCCTTGGTCTCAGTACCCGCTGGTTCGCTCGATAGCTGGGCTCCGGCTCCGGCGGCGAGTGCTACTGCAGCTCAGAGCGGCGCCTCATTGACAAAGAAAGCACGTAGCACCGGAGCGGGCGAGGGAGGCGAGGCAGGCGCGCGCGCGCATCCCCGCGCGGAACCACCGCGCGCCCCCCGCTTCCGCGCGCGGGGCCCAAACGGTGCCCGGCCCTGGCAGGTCCTCTTTGGCAGAGGGGTGGGGCGGGGGAGGGGTGGACGGGGACGGGACGGGACATGTCCCTCCACCTAGTGTCCCCAGATGTCGAAAGAAAGGTTGGCTGGCATAGTCCTCTGTCTCTGACCAGGGAAGGGACTAGACAAGATCATGATCAACCTGCTGAGGAAGCTAGGTCTTCAGCCTGCATCTTGGGAAAGCTCTCTGAGGATGAGCCGGCGACCTTTGTACAGGTTGTTCACTGCTTCTAGGAGGGTCTGGCAGACACCTGCATGCCAGATTTAGCCCCGAGGAACCAAAGCTGTCGTGCTCTATTTGCACTGAAACACTGGAGTAAATAAAACATATTATAAACATTTGTTACAGCCATACTACAGGAGAGGCAGTGCACTGGGCTTTGGAACAACTACAGGCGTTTTCAAAAAGTCTCCCCTAAATAGGAGAGCTGACAAGTCAGTCATTCCCTAGTGGGACAAATGGCAGAGTCAGCTGAATTTGCCTCCTGTTCTTACCCTTCTTTTCTTCGTGCCCTTGAAGAGGCACTTCGCAGGTGCTCCAAACAGTCAGTAAGTTATTTGTCCAGCATCCATGGCTTTCCCGCTACTGTGTGTTAGGCATTAGGCATGTAAGCAATGAGGGGAGAACATTCACCCTGGCCTGGTGAAACTTGTCCGTTCATCCGACAGTATTTATCTAAAACGGCCTGTTATATGCCAAGCCCTATTCCAGACACTACAACGGCCACAAGTCTAATCCTCATTTGTAGGTAATAAATTAACTAAAACCAAATTCAGAGAACATGGTAAGTTCAAAAGATGGGAAAGTGGGAAGGAGATGGTGCAGCATTTAACAGGGTGAGAAAGGGGTTCCCTATGAAGGTGACATTTGAGAGAAGACCAGAAGGAGGTCAAGGGACAAGCCACGCTGAAGAAACATTCTAGATAAAGTGTTCTGTAAGAGCAAAACCCTGAGGCTGGGTGTGTTTAAGGCACAGCAAACTGCAGAATGTTGAGAGATGGAAGCCAGCCCTCCCACCCCCACCACACACAGCATAGCAAACTGGCATGGTCCTGTGAAGTATCTGCTTTCTCTCCCACCCCCACCCCCGTGTCCATGGGATAGCAGTAACGCTGTGATTGCAGAAGATGCATTGTGAGTGCTAACTTTTCAGAGACCAGATGTGTCCTATCATGCATTTCAGATTTGTTGAAATGTAGTCATACAAGTTGAGTATTCCTAATCTTAAAATCTGAAATGCTCAAAAGTTCCAAGGCTGGTGAAATGGTTCATAGATCAAAGGTTCATGCACCAAGTTTTACTAACAATCTGAGTTGATCCCTGGGACCTACCTACCTACATGGTAAGAGAGAAACAACTCCTATGTGTCATCCTCTGATCTTTATCTGCATGTACTAAATAAATAAAGTGATAGTTCGGATTTGGGAACATGAACTCTGAATGATCTCACATTTTCAGATTAGAGATGCTCAACCAACGGAGTTTATATAAATATCCCCACATCCAGGCAACTTCGAAATGTGCAGCATTTCTGGCCCCAGAGCATTTTGGATAATGAGTATTCATCATCTCCCTGCTGGGTGTGATTTACCCTTACTCTGGTTAAATTAATTTTGCTGTTTGGGATTGTTTTAAGAAATTTACAAACTGGGCACAGTGGCACATACCTTTAATCCCAGCGCTCAGAGACAGAGGCAGGTGGATCTCTGAATTCAAAATCAGACTGATCTACAGATGGAGTTCCAGGACAGTCAGGGATATGATAAACACTGTCAGAGAGAGAGACACAGTTTTCCCAAACGGTAAGGTGATCATCTGAGACACAAAGAAAAGGTCCATTCGTGAAGGTTATTCAGCCTTACAAGGTCTGAAGAATGGCAAGTAGTGATCCCAGAGACAACGAAATGGGATGGGGATGATGGCAGGCAGTCTAAGCAAGGCCTAACTGACAGGCACAGAGATCAAGTGTGCCCAGGGGAGGGAGGGAAGCAGGGAATATCCAGGGCATTTCATTCAATGCCTACAACTCGTGGAAAAATAGGGAAAGAAGAAGGGAAGGGATATTTGGGGCTGCTCATGGAAGGTTCGGGACACATCTGGACTTTTCCTTAAAGAAAGAAGGAAGAGGAGTAGGATCCACATGGTAGGAGCTAGGAACAAGAGCTGGGTATGATAAGGGAAAACTTGGACCTTTCTAGCCACAGGTGTGAGATGGGTTGGATTAAGACAAAATGGACAGAGTTTCTGGCCCAAGACATAAAAGGTCCAAATGGAGAGGACCTAAAGCAAGAAACACAAGACTTAGCCACAACCATCATATCTATGACAGCCAAGAGAAGAAACACTGGAGCCATCTCCAGAGCGAGGAGATATTCATATTCTGTCTTGTAAATGAGATTTCCCTTTGCTATTTCTTGCCAGACCTAGACATGACACAGATTGCTTTTCAGTTTCTGGTTGTTGGGTTGAGTAGCTCTGTCCTCCAACAGGCTAGACTTGAGACCAGATACCATGTATCCTTCAAGAAGCTCACAGGCCATTAAGCAAAGCAGGTACACAGTGACTACTTTAGAGCAAGGTTTGCATATGATAAAGATAGGTGAGGAGATGCGGATGTGGGATGTCTTTCTGTATGCTGTGAATAAAGCATTGGCTTATAAAAGGGACTGTTTTGGCCTATGGCAGGGCATCTTAGAAGCAGATGGAAAATCTGATCATAGATAAAGGAAAAGGAGGGCGGTGTCAGAAATGTGAACCAGCCACCTAAGAAGCAAGATGTAAAAAATAAGTAAGCCATGGGCCACGTGGCAAGACAGATTAATAAAAATTAATTGAGTTAAAATGCGAGAACTAGTTAACAATAAGCCTGAACCATAGGTTAAACAGCATGTAAATAATATAAGCATCTAAGTTATTATTGAGAGCTAAGCGGAGGAAGGCTTCAGGCAGGTCCGAACCTGGGGCCTAGGCCAGAATAGATAGGTCAGAAACTTCCTACTACAATGAGGATTATCCATCCCCATGGGAACAGAGATATGAATAGATTCCCCATCCGCCATGGGAACATGGGCTATTTCTGCCTTCAATAGGGAGAAAGACATAAGAACACCTAAAGCAGTTTTCCAGGCACAAAGGACCAAGTAGGAAGTCATAAAAGGTTAAGCACTATAGTGGGAAAAGGAAGATAACCATGAGGGCAGCACAGTGGGGCCTTGGGAAAGGGGATACCCTGCTTCAGGGCAAGGGACTCACAGAGGAGGCATATTCCAAGAGCCTGAGATGCTCCAGCACTTACATCTTAGCCAGTAAAGGGGAGGCTGTTTCTGCATGAGCAGAAATCTTGGTGAGGTTTTCAGGGAAGTGGGAAAATGCTACAGGGTCTTTTGTATAATTTTACCTAGGCTGCCCTCGAACTCATAGCAATTCTCCAGCCTCAGTTTCCAGGGTACTAAAATTGCAGATATGAGTTACCAGGGCATTTTGTTTAAATTTTTGATTGATGAGTCCTTGTTTGGTCTATAGACAAATCCAACTGTTGTGTTGACTTAATGTTTAAGATCTGCCCTCTACGAGCTAATGACTGAGAAGATCACGTCTCTGTAAAGATCATCTATAAATCTGAAATGATCCAAGGAACTCCCACATGGGATTGTTTTAAGGATTGAGTTGATACATGTCAATCATTTAGATGTACACTTGACATACAGTAAGTGCACAATCAATCTTATACATTATATGATAATCACAACCTTCTTAACCCATAAACCCTTGTGTTCATTTTAGTATTCTTAACTGGGGCTTTGGGACTTCCTGGTGTGTTAGGTTTATTGTTTAAAGAGTCAAGTGCTATTTCAAGAAGCTTTTTACTAGGTGAGCAGAAGGTTCCAACTCTAAGCAGTGATTTCAGACTTGGGCTGAATTTTCTGCCATTATTCTGGGGCACACATCTAGGCGTCTTTCTTGCAACAAGCAGCTGTTGCTTCCCAAGTCATCATTTCAGGCCAGCAGGATTTCTATTCATAAATCCTTTCCTATAGCCAGGTGAGTTCTAAATTCTAGTGTCTACAGAGAGTTAAGCCTTGTCTCCACCCTCACTGAGCTCAGCTCTGATGGTCTAGTGGAGCAGATGAGCAACCACCCAAAGATGCCCCTCCTCAGAGCAGGAAGAGAATGCTGGAGCAATCATGAAACCCTTTAATTGGGTACCAAAGCCTATCCCTTTAAGTCATTGTGTCCTTTAGGGCCATAGGATATGTTTCAAATAACTCATAGGGTCCTCATTTTTAAGAAAGGAAAGGGAGGCTAGTTAAGAGCACTTGCTCTTACAGAAGACCTGGGTTTAGTTCCCAGCACCTACACGGGCAGTTTACAACTATCTGCAGCTCCAGTTTCAGAGGATCTGATGCCTTCTTCTGGCTTTCAGAGGAACACAGCACACACATTGTACCCACACATACATGTAGGAAAACATCCATATGCACAAAACAGAAAAGTGACATATAAAATATTTGTTTAAAATGGAAAGGATTTTTTTTCTTTTTTTTTTTTCCAATATGGCACAGTTTCTACAGAGGCCATGAGACCCAAGACACTAGACACCACAAGACTATAAGGCCTATGTTGCCCACTTTCTTCAGGAATGGAAGAAATTTAAAATAAAACGCATATGTGGTTTCTCTTGCTTCTAATGCCTCTGAGAAAATACCAGCCATAACTGGGAAGGTGCATTTCAGGGCCCTTCATATACTGGCCTGGCCCTGAGAAAAGTATCTAATATTGCTGTGTAGGTACCTTTTAGAAAGAATTACCTGAGAGAGCAAATCAGCAATGCCAGAGGGCAGTGGGTAGCTACAGGGGAGTTACAATTAAAGAATTATGGGAGATCACTCCCCACTCCACCCACTGTGCAGAATAGGACTGCGGGGAGCTGCAGAAATGTAGGCTAGCTTGGTCTTCCTTTCTTCAGATACTTCCACCCAAGTCTCTAAAAAGAGCTTCCCAGGTTTCAGCCTCAAGGCCCAAGATGGCAGGCAGGCACAGCAAGACCCTGGCAATGCCCACCAGGAGCAGCTGCCAGCTTTTGGGGTGGCTGAGGCTCGATTTAACCCTCACAGTGGGCCTCCATGGAAGCCTAGCAACTCAATGTTTGTTGACTTGAACTTGACTTTTGTTGATAACATGCCCACTCCCCCAGGTTCTGGCTAATTATCCTCTAAGCCCTCCAGTGGGAGGAGGCAGCATATTCTGACCTTTAAGTCATCAAGGACCATTTTGCCTTGATATCTCTGATGCCTCCTGGATTCTCCAGTCAGAGTCACTCCTCTCTCTGTATTAACACTGTGAGGCTAATCTTCACTCTAGCTCCCTGATTCTTTGTTTTCTTTGTTTCTGGTTTATTTGTTTTGTCAAAGCCCTGTGGGGTAGGGACTGTGATGGACTCTGGGAGGTGTTAGTGATTTACAACTAACTTCCTAGCTCCTGACTTCAGTATACCCAAGGTGTCCCAGTGTCTACCAAAGATGTCAAGGTATCTACTCATGAGAAATAAAGCAATGTCCTCACAAATATTTCCATTTAAATATTTATGACATCATTATTCTTAATAGCCCAAAGTGGAAACAGTCTAAATGTCTATCAGTTGGTGAAAAGATAAACAAGTCTGGTACAACAGAATGTTCATCCCCAGTGAGGAAGAGCAGGAGAATACTGTTATGTGCTGCCACACATCAGGGAACCCCGAGGACACTGTGCCAAATGAAAAAAGCCAATTACAGAAGCTACATAGTCTATGACTCTAATTATATGAAGTGTTGAAAACAGGCGAGTCTAAAGAGGCCAAAAGTAGATTCCTGGCACCAAGGGATTAAGTAGCAATATGGCAGGAAGTTCCATTTTAGGGTGATAGAAATACCCTCAACTTTGTGTAAGTGATCGACTGTAACATTTATGTCATATAAATTCTATTGGAGATACATTGGGCATTGAACCCGGGCCTCTTAGACACCATATGAGGACTCTACCACTGAGCTGCAGCTTCATAAATCATGTCTTACTAAAAATGTTCAAAACAAAAGCTGGACCTGGCAGAAGAGGCTCAATAAATCTTAGATACTCTCACATAATTCTTTCTTGAGCACATAAAAAGGAAAGAGACTTTGTACTTAAATTTTCATTTTAAGGTACTATTTTGAAAGGTCATTAAGAAGTATATTATAAAAATATATATCCTAACAAGGATATTAGCACATCAGCAATAAATGTCATCACCTGAAACAACCAGCGCTCTGTTTCATTTGCCAAAACATGTGTTTTATAAGATCTGATTAATGAATCTGGAACTAGAAGAATCCAGCATCCATTTACAAGCAATAGGCAACATCTTAATAGCACTTTTCATTCTAGAGTGCCAGGTAATTGTCTGACAATAGATGCTTTCTGTGTACTAATCCAACCATGTTCATCATTTCTTCACAACGGCTGCCTGAGCTATATCCTTTACCTTCACTCCATTCATAAAACAGCCTCCATTGTCTCTGAAGTGTCCAGCATGAAGGTCTATGGGGCTGTGGAGATGAGTTAGGTCTGAATACAGCAAGGGAGGAACAAAATGATAAAGCTATAGGTGAAATGACATATGGACTTTGATCTCTTCTGCCATTGGGACAGGCTACAAAGGACACTGGAGAGGAGCCTTGGCAAACAAGATAAGGGCAAGAGAGAGGGCATTCTCACCATGAGAAAATGAAGAAGTATGAACCCATTAGTTGCTAATGTAGCTGTTCTGTACAGGAAAGCATGAGTTTTATTGAGGGAAAATGCATCATAAGGAAGCTGGTGATCTCCTCAGAGTTGGAAAGTAACCTGAAAGCTGAACGGCAAGTTTTTTAGTTTGGAGAAACTGGCCAGGACTTTTCTTGAGGCTGGCTTTGACGGGAAAGCTATCTTTTGGTCTATAGTGTATGCCACCTCTTCCCCTGCCCCAAATTTCTCGTCATCTCCACTGCCACTAAATGGACAAAAACTGAGTTGTAGAAAGACCACTCGGCAGGTAATGAGGTGGGGAGGCATGAGGGGTAAGGAGACAGGAAGGTGACACAGCTCCCAGGCCTGAGCTGCAAGGTGGGGAGGGTGGAGGAGAGAATTGTGTTGGCTTGGATAGTGGCAACTGATGATTCCAAGTGGAGGGGAAGGAAGGGAAGAGAGTCAAGGAGCCATATATCTGAGAAGGCAGAAAAGGCAGAGAGAAGGGAAGAGAGAACAAGAGCCTAAGACAGCAACCGAGTAGACACACCTGCTGGGTGGGTCCTAGTGTCCTAATAAGCATTAAAGTACATGCAGGCAGCACATGGACTTCACCCAGAATCTCTGTTCTAACGAACTCCACATGACACTAATGCTAACTGATATATCACACATTTGAATAACACAAGACGTATGTATGCTTTAGCTTAACCAAAGAATTTCTTTAAAATGATAAGTTCCCGGACTTTAGCAGCTTTAAAGAAGCTATTCCTGCCTCTCAAAAGAGCAAAACCACGGTGGTTTCTTCTCTCCCTCTATAGGACAATGTAGCCCCCCACAATGACCGTGTAGCTGACCTCCCCCCCCCCCCCCCCCCCCGTACTGCTTTTAGCTAATGGCACAACACAGGAGCCACTCCCAAGAACGTTAAAGCCACCGGGTACCTTTAATTCCAGCACTCAGGAGGCAGAGGCAGGTGATCTCTAAGACCAGCTTGGTCTACACAGGGAGTTCTTGACCAGCCAGAGCTACAAAATGAGACCCAGTCTAAGTAAGAAAGGGAGGGAGGGATGGAGGGAAAGACAGAGAAGGAAGGGAAGGGAGGGAGGGAGGAAGGGAGGGAGGGATGGAGGGAGGGAAGGGAGGGATGAAGGGAAGGATGAAGGAAGGGAGGGAGGGAGGAAGGAAGGGAGGGAGGGATGGAGGGAGAGAGAAGGAAGGGAAGGAAGAGAGGGAGGGAGGGAGGAAGGGAGGGATGAAGGGAGGGAGGAAGGAAGGAAGGGGGGAAGGGACCATGTCGAGATCCAGGTCTGTACCTTTCCCCTTTTCCATGGGAGTGGGGGAGGGAAGCATGTCCATCATTCTTAACTCCAGGGTTAGGAATTCCTAACCTTCAGCCAGGTCCTAAAGATGAACAGGACTGCAGCTGTATACAGATCTGTAGCCAGCAGCAGAGTTGCCTCAAAGAAGAAATCAAAATAACCACTAAATGAGACTATTGTTTTCAGTTTTTGAAATTGGGGGGGGGGGGGGTCATTTACTACCATAGTACAATCAGCCAAAGCAGACTAACTAATAAAAGAACAGACACAGTGTAGTAAAAATGAATTTTTAATGAAAAATTATTGAGCTGCCAAACATTCTTTTTATGGAAACTAAGGAGTTATACAATAAGGTTGAGGTATTATAATTGTTTTGGTTATCTGAATGAGGAGAGCTTGGCTTGATTGCTCTGGATACAGCATCCTTCCAGAAAAATGGAGACACAGGCTCCTGCTTTCTAACGAGTCATGGGCATCAATGGTTAAGCGCTGAGTGCTTTATGGGTTTCTGCAGAGATGGGTGGATGTGGCTTGTGTGAGCTTTGAGAGCTGATGACTAAATTCTCAAAAACTTTGTGAGCTATTTGTTAAACACGGTCGTTATTTTTAATTCAAATTACGAAAGTTACAATTAAATGCCATTAAAAATCAATTGCTGACACAGGCAGTACTCACATTCCATGGTTCCAATGTGTATGCATTTCACCTCCCACCATTTAGCTAAATAACACCAATTTGCCTACAATACAATTCATTTTTAGTTGTCACATAAGTATCAATGGCTACATAAGTAAACATACACACACCTTATAAACAGTGGCCAGTCCACTACATTTTCCAAGACTTTTAGTGACTAATCATTGCTCATCTGTCATTTGGTCCAGGCAGACAGAAAAGTGTGTGGTTGGGTTACCTTTCAGTCTTCCAGAGTAATAAGGCTACATACCATAGATTATCTACAAATGCAGATAATCAGGAGCTGGGGGAGGGGCTACTCAGTGATAAGATCACTTGCTGTAGAAGCTGGAGTGAGCTCAGATCCCCAGCGACCGTGTAAAAACTGGACGAAGCTGTGTGCACCTACATCCCAGCATTGGGAGTGGGGCAGGAGTGGAAAGAGAAGAGTCAAAATGGTGAGTTTCAGGATCAGTGAAAAATCTTCCCTACAGAAATAAGGTAGAGGGAGAGGCAATCGGAGAGGGAGGAAGAGTTCTGACATCATCTTCTGGCCTCTGCCTTTTACAAGGGTCCATGAACCCACATACACATGAAGACATTCACCACGGGGGAGGGGCTTATCTAGTAAAGATGAAGGAGGCAGAGTAAAAGTGATGAGAGACCATGACATTGGATTCAGAGAACTAGTAGCTAATGGAGGGAATGTTGACATGTACTGGCCAGATTATTCAGACAAATCTGGGAGACTCAGGGAGGATAAATTTATCAATATACATGAGCAAAGTGGTTCAAAAAAAAAAAAAACCCACAAAGATATGCTAGGGAGGAAGTGATATAGAAGAAATTCATGTTAAAGGAACTCCCAATCATGTTAACAAATAACTAAGCATAAAATTCAGGAAATTCATCCACCCTTAAGTCAAGAGCATGACAACTTACTAAGGACAGAAAGGTGTCGCCCTTCACTGTGGCCATGCCTTATTGTACTACACAAGCTTCACCCTGCTCTTCTTTCCATTCTCTAAACATTTCAACTATGATAGAAGACTTTGAGTAACCTTCACCCAAAAGCTTGAAGGTCATGAAGCAATTGTAATTTTCTTCTACTGGTACAACTTTGCAGAGACTAACTGTATTCAGCTCTTTCCACTTCCTCGTGTGCTACATAATCTATTGTCTCCATGCTCAATGTTATTTCTGACTGCTGGATCTCTAATAAACATTGCGTCTTTCTTCATGTCCAATGGTATCAGGCAAGTGATTTGAAATTGTGCCTGATTCAAGTATTTACCCTATGGACTGGCAAACCCCTGACAGGCTGCTTGGTTAACTGTCTAGAATTGAGAGTGTTGGAAAACCTGACATTAGCCTGTAATTTCAGCCCTTAAAAAGCTAAAGCAAGAGGTATGTGAATTCAAGACTAGTCTAGACTACATAGCAAGAACTTAAGACAGGTAGGTAGATAGATAATAGATGGATGGACAAATACATGATAGACAGACAGATGACAGATGGGGGAAAATGTGTTGGAGAAACCATTAATAAATATTCAGTTTAGGAGGTCTCCTTAACAGCTGCACATTGTGAACAGGAAGAAATGAGGAAGGCATGTTTTAGCACTTGGCAACCATCAATAGACACAACAAAGAATCCACTCATGTCATTTATGAATGAGATGTTACACTATGACTTCTTTTCACTTCAGCCTTTCATGGGGGGGGGGGCACGAACATTTATGCCTAACTATACCTGTTCATCAATAATATTTAAATCCTACCTGTTGAAGTTCTAGTAATAAAATTCTCACACCATTTGTTTTGTTTTTTAAATCATAGCTGGATTATAGTCTGAGGTCACACACACATACCAGAGTTTGACAAAATGTAACCAACATCCATTGATTCCATCTTATGAGAACCAATATGGAATTCATAAAGTGTAAGTATGCTCACTTTGTATAACATTCTGTATATCGACTTACAGAAAAGCAGTAAGTGCACATGCACACTTCTTCCCACCTTTAACAGTAAAAATCTACTAGATATAGAAAACACAGGCAGAAAATATGTCCAAATGGGCAAAACTATAAAACTGCCTTTTTATTATTATTATGAACCAATGGTGTCTCTGGGGCTTTTCATTCTTCTTAGAAATAAGAAAAAGCTTTTAAAAAGTGGGGGTGGGGTGAAAGGAGGTAATCTAAGTTTTAATAAATGATTCTTTCTCCTTCCAAAGCTGCCAAATCCTAGGTTTTATTTTCTTGCTGGAGACAAAATAATCTATATATTTCTGACTCTATGGCAGCTCTAAGTGATGCTAAAGAAATGGATAAACACCCGATGTCTTCCTTCAACATACTTGGAGTACTGTCAGTTTTCAAAGCTTTATTTGTACAATTGAAAAACCCCTCACATTGGACTTAATGTGTGCGGGACACAAGATATACTGTCCTTAGCTCTGTTTTGTTTTAGATGGTATGGAATGAATTTTAGAGAACGCTTCCACCCCCTGCTGGTCAGCATGGAACATCACATTATATTGAACAGAATAACCAACCATCGAACAGGACACCCAGAGCAACCCAGGACTGATGCAATGTGCTTGGGTTTTACTATGCATGTTTAAACTATGCTTTGAATTTGTTGCCAGTTCTTGTTTTATCAAAAAACTAGAAGTCATTGCCCACTGGGTCTGTCACACCGTGTACTTGCTGACCTGAACCAGGCCTAGAGAGTTCACCCTACATGCTGCTGCTATCTGTTGGCTTCTCTTTCTTATGCCACCAGCTATCAGCTCAGTCACTGTTGCTCCGAGTTTGTAAACTCCCAGCTCCTTTACTTAGGACAGTATACTGAAGCCAAAGCTTGCTCAAAATTATACTTAATAACCAAAATAGCAAGACAGTTAAATATAGGCATCCGGACTCCACTGAACAGATCACTGATAAATTTACTCCCTTTAAAAAATGTTCTATGTATGTGTATTTTGCTTGTATGTGTATCTACGCACCACCTGCACACAGTACCTTCAAAAGTCAGAAAAAGGAGTCAGTTCTCCTGGAATTAAAGTTTTAGACAGTTGTGAGCCACTGACATGTGGATGCTGGAAATTGACCCAAGAGCAACCAGTGTGCTCTTAGCCAATGAGCATCTCTGCAGCCCCAAATTTATTTATTTACTAAGCAAATATCTCAGTACCTACTGCAGTCAGACATAAAGCAAAAGATACAGCATCTACAAAATAAAAATGTTGCAATTCAGAGTTTCCAGTCAATGAGACAGACTGGAAAAAGGGGGGGGGGATGAGGGGCCATGGTGATGCCTCATGTATACAAGGTTAAACAGTACAGATATTCAACATTAAAAAAGTCAAAATATACTAGACATATGTAGACACACACACACACCCCACTAATAAAGGTCTTTTAAAAAAAAAAAAAACTAAATTGCCTGGATGTATAGTAACTATTTGCAAACTTTCTTGTCTTTAAATTTTTAAAAATGTTTCTCTGGACTTCCCAGGCATACTGTAACATGTATTATTTTCTAGGATGGAAAATATATTATTTTTTTTAACTTCCTATGACTATGCTTATCATATATAAGCATAGAGTCAATAAGATATAATGCCATTACAAACAGCAAAAACCTTACATAACATGGACCAGAGGTCTAATATAAAACTATAAAACCCCTGAAATACTGGGAAAAGCATTTAAAACATCACAATCAAGAAACATCTTAGGAATCACAAAATAAAAAACACAGTAAGTTGTTTTTATCCAAATTCAAAGCTTTCACCCTTTCAAATACTGTGTTAAACTAAAAAGAAGCTGGTGTAGTGGTAGATGGCAGGGGGATCTGGTTCCCAGGCCTGCTTGGATCAGGAGACTGTAGAAAGAGAAAAAGACAGGTTATTCATAATAGTGACTTCTTGATCAAAGGCTGGCACTCATGCCTCTCCCTCTCTCATAGGGACTTCAGTGAGAGGGTCTTCAAGCTGTAGCCTACTCTCTATGGGCCAACAAAACTGAATCTTTAAAAACACAGACTGGGTTATGTTTGACCACCTAAATTCTTTTCATAGTTTCTCAGTGTCTGCAATTACATCTCCACCTTTCTCTGGCAGAGGGTGGTTGCATGCCTATCCCCACAGAGGCCTCTTCTGTCTCTAGCACCGAGCTCTGACATCACTGGCCACCATCCTTGTTTTGTTCACACTGAACACTCATATTTGAGTTAAGCTTTTGTGCTGTTTCCCCCTTATATGGTTAGCATTCTACTCACCTCCAATTTCTAAGCATTGACTTGGTCTCCCTACCATGGTACAGTAAGGTAATGGGCTTTCTGCTTTGTCCAATGACAAATAGCCAGAATTTGAATTACAGATGCTTCCTATTTTGAAGGACTCACAGCAGACTTAAGATGTGTAGTGGGTACTGGTTTAGGATGCTGTTACCCATTAAGCCCTTCAGAAAAAAAAAAAAAAAATCTATAGCCCTAGATACACTTAAATAACCCAATATTCCTTGGTATTCCCTAAAGTTTAAGATAGTTTTAGGCAAATCACAAACTCTAGATTTCATCTAAAACAGGATGTGTTTGGACCTTGGTGATAGTTTTAGTTGTTTCACAACAACTAAAGAAGACAAAGTGTCTGTTAGGTTTGACGACAGCTAGAATGCTCACACACTGCCAAGTGCAGACTAACTGTAGGACTTTGGAATACTGGGTGGTTGTGTCCAAAGAAGTGATCTATTAATTCTATTCCTACATATACACTGCTTATGCAAGTGTTCTCCAAGACGGAAAGTACTATCGACAGCAGCACTATTCCAAATACCTGAAAAGGGCAAACATCCAAATGACCATCAACAAAATTGGTAGATACACACAAAAGATACTAGAGAAACATGATTCAAATGTAATTGTGTATAATTTGGAAGACTCTTACCAACACAATGCTGAAGGAGGCAAACACTAAAATATTCATCTACTTTCTACTTCAACTGAAAGCTTGTGGAGAAATGCATATTCACAGGTGTGCTTAACTGTGGATTTGACCCTAAACTCCAAGACAAAAGTCCCAAATCAGTGCTCTGCTCTAATGGAATGCTTCCCACACGCCTGCTTACAGGTCTGTGTCCAAGTTAAAGACTTGAGAATAAGGCAGCATGTGAGAACACTAACTGAAGCTGGCTCAGGGCAACCAACATTCTTCAAATTCAAAGTCTCATGATACACTTTTTAAAAAACCCATGTGACTTCCCTATTTTCCATCATGAATAGCAAATAGAAATATTGCCCTTTAAAATATTTGAGAAACTCCCATTTTCCAGAAAAAAAGTGGGGGAGGTTCACGGTTATGCTGTGATTTCAGGCATTTCTGACCCTGTGTCAGAATACAGGGCAAAGATGACTAGCTGGGACCAGCCTGGCTCTACCTCAGGTTCACATGCACAAGCAGTCAGACTCTGGGTAAGTTACGTAAACATGTACAATGTCCTCATTCACCTAACAAAATTCCTAACACAAGGTGGCTCTGTGCATCAAATGAAATGTCAATGCTGAAATAATTTGGCAATGCCAAGCTTTCCTTCCCATTCTGCCCTTACGAAATACTGGAGTGGAAAAAAAGTCAGCAAGCTGTTTGCTGCAATATATATATATTTTAATTCAAAGTGAATCAACAGTAATACACCATAAATTCTTATTTTGACACTCACCAAAATAGTCACCTGGAAAACCCGCTTTTTGTGACAAAGTACAGAAGGCTTGGTCACATTTAAATCACTGAGAGAAATACTATCGCAAACTGTAATAGACATTACATCCATAAAAATTTTCCCAGTCCTTATTGTAATATTGCACAGTGCAATTGCTACATGGCAAACTAGTGTAGCATAGAAATAAAAGCAAAACCAACCAAGGAGAAAAGCCACAGAGTAAAACTGTTCAACAGTTAACAGTTCAAACTAAGTCACTGGATCTATAAGGGGATCATTAAAATGAATCATCCTACACCTTTGCAGTGTAGGATTTAACTTTTACAGAACACAAGCCAAGTTTAAAATTAGCAGTAGAAATATTAAAATAAAAAGGGATTGCTAATAGAGTAACATATTTAATACCCTGAAGAAAAAAACCTAAATATCAAAATAATTGATTAAAAATTCACTTGCAAATTAGCACACAAATATGCAACTTGGAAATCATGCAGTGTTTTATTTAAGAAAACATTAAAACAAAACTTTTAAAATAGTTTTAAAAGGGTAAAATTCAGATTCTTTTGTCAATATGCTAAAATTGAACTTCAGGGAGATTCTGAAGTTTTAAATTTTTAAACATATTTAAAAGTCCATGATTGCGATTAATTAAGAGCAGTGCATTTACTGTGACATGCCTTTAAAAGGCATTGCTGTGGTATGGAAATGTTGACTGTTACCATCTACTGTCAACAAAGCTGCTCCAGTCATGAACATAAATACAGAAAACACATCATTTCTTGGCAGTAAGCATAGCTTACAGGTCACTTTCTGTGGCTGTTGTGACACAATCTCTGTACGTGGTGTTTCAGAAACACCCATCACCAGCACTAAATCTTTTCCAAGAAGTGAGCAGACATTAGTAACTTGCTGGACCATATAGCTCAAATGAGAAGAGCGGGAGTGAGTTACATAGTGACTCCACAGATGTATTATCTGTAAATAGTCTAAGTTAATCTCAGTCTACTCCTTTTTGTGTGTTATATATCTTTTTATTTGTATAAAATGCATAGAATCAATTACTAAAAACACTGAATCTGTGGGGAAATCAAATTCATTTTCAGTGACTAAAAATGTGCTGCTGGTTTTTACTTTATGATCTAATACTGTAATTTTTAAAATCAACTTCAGGCACATTTATGTCTTAGATGATTATTAAATAAAACACTGCTTGTGTCAATGGAGTAAAGAAATATGCATCATTAGCTTATCATCAGCGCGTACTAGAGCTGTACTTGTGGTATGTAACTTGATTAGTAAAGAAATGCTGTTGATCCAAAACATTAGAGTTTTGCACTCCAATGTTTTGTACTATTTATTCCAGTAAATGCTGTAAGATTATATTCCAGACTTTTAAGGAAAAAAAGTTAAGTCAAGCCTGCAAGATACAGCTTTCTCAAGTGTCTACAATGCCAGTATGAAAATAAAAATTAAGTTACATTGATACATCCAAGTTTTTATATGCAGTGATGAGCACAAACATTGAGATAAAATACTGATGCAAATAACACACCCCAAAATAACATAGGCAATTGTTTCCATCATTTACAATACAGTAGTTACAATGACACTCCAAACAGAAAAGCAAAGTTAAAAAAAAAATCAAAATCCCAGCTTCTATCTCGTGTAATTAGACTTATACAGAAATTAAAGGCTAAGTAACAACTAGTTAATCACCTAATTTCACAGCTATCTGAAGTGGCAATCGTTATATAGCAGCTTATCTATGATACATTCAAGATAAATGATACAATTTATTACTTGCCTGGAAGCTAAAACACAGCCTTGGTTTAATACCTTTCCTTAAAATCCACCTCTACACTACAATATACTTGAGGTCTATGCAAAAAGTAGCTACCCTTTATATAAGAAATGGATGATTAAGTCTTTGGTGCTGTAAAAGCAACTTCATTTAAACATCACCACCATCACCACCAAGGGGAGGGGGGAGGGAAAACCCAATACACACTTCCTAAGAGAAAAAGCATGTAATTTCTGTCCCTGACGGAATGTATTAAATAAGCAAACACCACCAACAAGCAAAAACGAGTACTACAATGTAAAAATACTTAAAATAACCAAAACTAAAAACCTTCTCACATGCATAAATGAAAAATTGCACACAAAAAACTCACATCTTTTCAAGCTTCAATAGTAAATATTCTGCTACTCTATATTAAATACTGCATGGTCTGCTCAAGCTAAGATGAAACCACATCATGAATCAATGAGCATTTTGCATTTTCTTTCATTATCTACTCAAGTCATGCCTACTGCACTTCTAAACATTTTATGAAGTCCAATTATACAGCAAACACTCCCAAAATAAACTTAGGTTGTATTGCAGTTTCACTTAATAAGTATATAAAATGCTGTGCTGTGACAGATATCAACTATCCATTAGTTACTGAATCAAGTTTTCTTAAGCACTACTAACTGCTTGCTTTTCCTGAAGCTAGATCATTCTGAAAAAAATCAGACAGCAGAATTCAGCTATAGCAAACATGCTGCCCTCTTACGAAGGAAAAAGCAGCTACTATCTGAAATCATACCACACAAAGCCAAAAGGAACAGTACTCTACTGAAAGGAAACTAAAGAGTAGGTCTGAATTTTAAGTGCTGCAGTCCTCAACATTTACAGATAGGTAATAACTTGAACAACCTCATATTTAAGGCACTATGTGTGGGAACGGTTTACAATGCAGCTGAGATTATTAGAACAACATTAAGAGCCAAGTCTAGGCAACATTTTGCCCATGCAAAAGACACATGCAAATGTAAAGAACAATAGCTCAATTGCTTAGGTTAAGTGCCCCAACATGTACACACTAAGACACAGACAATACAATTCACTCATATGCTGTATTTCTGACACATGTGCATCTGTTTCTCTAAAGTCTAGACACAGAATGGCTTCCCAAATGTGGACGTGTCTTGCACTAGTTAGAAGGCAATTTTATAAAAAATAGCAGGAGCAAAACTGGACTTCTGCTCCCATAAGTCACCTGTCTAGAGTTACTACGTAAGAAGATACATGACCAAAGACAAGTTATACCAAATGTGCAAAACACATTAAAAGTGATTTTTTTTAAAGCTCAAAGTTGTTTAAATTGCACCCAAGTCTACATGATTCAAAAATAATTTTCTTGTGCCATGGCTAATATTTATTAAATACCATGTTTTTATTTTTAATCAAACGTTATCATTGAGCTTCCTCAATATACTGTTTTTGAGTTTTCACATATATGGATACTGGCTGAGTTTTGTTGGACTCAATGGAAATCCAGTATATGCAGGTGATGCTGCAATGTACGAATGTGGAGGGAAGATTGGTTTGTACTGAGTCTGATGAATGGTTGGGGATGGTAACAGACGGGGATTTATGCCCACTGGGACTTGGTGAACTATGCCACTGGGATGGGAGATATTGTAAGTTGGATGCTGTAACATAGGTCTTGAGGTACACGGAGAGGCTAAGAGGTGGGCCACCGGTGCAGCACTACTGAGGGTAGCTGATGATGGGTATGGAAGTAGCGTGGGCTGTCCTCCGAGGTGCGTATTTCCAGCCAAATGGGCATGTACTGCTGTGTGATTGGGACTTCCGTGAGAAAGGGTAAATGGATTACTGGTAACACTAGTAGGAATATATGGTTGCTGTCTTCTGTGCCCGAAGTTTCCATTCCACTCCTGATGCCCGGTTCCAAAATGCTGGACCTGATCACAAAGAAACACATGACTGAACAGCACATTCTGTAAGATCAAAGTAAAGACCAGAGAGACTGTGACTGGCCGTTCACACTAGACCTCTCAGAGTCTAATTTACTAAGGGAAAGAAATATGTTAACATTTTCCTACTTCTTGCAAGTTGTTACCATTGCTACTTCCAGCTAGCATTACTGTTATTAATCCCCACAATTTATATATAGCACTTATGTAAAACTAACATCCATGCACATCATTTTATCCAAAACAATCCCAGAACATAATTATTCCCCATAATATCTGCTCAAAATGCACTCATCCCACACCACATACTACACACATACACAAAATAAAAAATTTTTTAAAAAGGCAAAAGAAAATAAACCACTAGTGTAAATCCCACAAGCTCACAAACGCACACATGAACATACCTGGCTGAAGTTTAAATGCTGCTGCTGAAATGCTGATGTGGGTTTCTGCTGACGAGCACCCGAGACAGAAGGCTGGTTCAGCTTTCCAGGGGCAGGCTGTCCTTTTATTAATGGCTGGCATGCAGAATCTGGCAACAATAACCACCACACACATAAAAAGTTACAGAATTTTTCTGCTTTACAGAAAATTCTGCTTCTTTAATGAAAATTTTACACAACAGTGATTGAAGAACTTTAAAATTTAAAGAGAAAGTTGTATCTTCTGCACATTGAATGACATTTGAAGAGTTGTTTTTTGCTTCTTTTCTTGGTAACAGGCACGGCAGGTCGAGATGGGACTTCAAAGATGACTTTTGACAACCCTGTCTTTGTGTTCCTAAATTCAGAGATTATAGGACAATCAGAGAAACAAGTTTACCTGTGTTTGCCATGTGCTCATCAACATTCACTCCACTTTCTATTCCCACTGGTGGCTCCACAGCAGTGTCAACAGTTGGCTTGGCTTCTGTGCCAACACACGTGTCCAGCTCTGTGTTTTGACGAGTGTCCTCCACAAAACGGCTCTCTGCAAACGGACTGCCATGGCCCGAGGAGTCTGATGTTGGAGAGCAATCCACAGTCTCACACCCACTTTCTTGTTCATCATCAGACATACTACAAAAAAATATTTTTATGTTTTCAAGTCTCTAGCACACTAAGATGCTTAGTTACTGTATATCTATCTTATCCTAGGCCAATGTTATTTTTTCCCACAGTATTTCCATACTCTATTCAGATAGATAAACCCAATCCTTCCACTTCAGAAATACTCCTTTGTCACTTAACTATTTCTTCTTTCTGTCACATTTGCTCTATTATATTGTTCATAAAATTCTTCTTTATAAGTCTTCAGAATAAGAAATGATATTCTAGATGCTAGGAAGACATTTCAATTGGTAAAGTGCTGCGCAAGTATGAGACCTTGGGTTTGGATCCCAACATAAAAACCTAAGCACATACAGCAGGGCATATCTGTAGTCCCAATACTGGGAGGCAGAGACAGAAAAGCCCTGGAGCTGCTAGTCTACCAAATGGAAGAGTTCCAGATTCAGTAAGAGGTCCAAAAACATGGTGGAGAGCAACTGAAAAGACACCCAGAGGCACATGCACAAATGTTTATGAACACACAAATACCTATATATAAACATAAAAAACATAAACAAAACAAAATGTTGTTCTAGATAATCTGGATGAGATGTACAAACACATCTAGGGACTTGCATATTCCAGAAAAAACTGTAAGGTTAGGTACCCTCTTGAAAGAGCTTTCTGGGTTCTGAATCCCCTTCTCCCCACCATCTCAGACCTCAAGAGACCCTACTCCCTGGGATTTCCACATCAGTGTTCTAATCATTCATTTCCATATTACAATCTGAGGCATCTTTTCTTATGTGCATCCTTTTTTTTTACTCTTCAAGCTACCTGCATATGTCCATGCTTATGGACATTTTATGGGAGTGCTTTTATGTGGTTGTCATGTGTACATTTATGTTTGTATCAACTTTAAGCAACACAATAAGCAATGTATAAGACAATGATAAAGCCTGTATGTCTTCTTGAGTTTTGGCTAATAAGTACACCAACCCCAGCTCCTGACTAAAGAATAAAAATATATCAAACATATTTAAATATTCAAATATATTTACACTACTTTAGTCCTAGCACTCAGGAGGCAGAGGCAGGTGGATCTCTGTTGGAGAGGCCAGTCTGACCTACAAAATGAGTTCTAGGACAGCCAGGGATAAATAGAGAAACCTGTGTCTTCAAAGACAAACAACAACAAAATAATAATTTAAAAAAAGTAACTTTAAAATCCTTTTCAAATATAATCACCAATTTGAATAATATAAAATCAAATACATTTTATAAAAATTGTTGTGGCTGCCAAGTGTGGTGACTCATGTCTTTAATCTCGGCACTTGGGAGGCAAAGGCAGTAGGATCTTTGTGAGTTCAAGACCAGCCTGGTGTATGAAGTGATAGGACAGAGGATATTACACAGAAAAATCCTTTCTCCACCCCACTGCACCCCACCTCAAAAAATTTGTTGTGGCTTCTCTCTCAATATGTTAGCACATGGTGCTAGTTAGGAGAACAGTTCCAGGCACTGCATGGCTGCACAAGGCAATACCAAAGGAGGCAGACAAACCAGTTACCAACAGCAGAGATAAAACTCAAGTGTCTATAAGTACTCATTATACTCAGTACTTTATCATGCAAAAATGTATTAGTACCTTAATTTTAAAGTTTTGGTTTGTTTGAGATAGGTTCCCACTATGTAACCCTGGAAGACCTTAATCTCACAGAGATCCCCTGCCTCTGTCTCTGTCTCTTAAATTCTAGGATTAAAGGCATGTGCTACCACAAATTGGAGCTATTTTAATAGGGGAAAAAGACTACTAAAACCACAAGCTTACAAAATTGATGTAGTTCAAAACCTGTGTGCAAAAGAGCACACTATAGTGAACGGCAGATGCTATTTACACAGGACAGAAGAAATGAGGCTTTTAGCAGACTGGACATTTATAAACTATTAAAATTCCTTTACCTGTTCGGTCTCTTGCAAGGTGATGGGCTGGACTGCCCTGAGGAGCTGGTGCTCAGAGTGCTATCAGGACTGCTGAGTGAACACATTCGATCAATATTCAAAGTGCTTTGGCAAGCTTCACAATCTAGACTACCTTTACACCTAATGAGGAGGGGGGAGACAATGGGTCAAGAGTGAGAAGATATGCCAACTTCACAGTGCCAAAAGGCAGGAAACAGGTCAGAATAAACTACCTGGACCCAAATTATAGCTTATAAATTCAAATAAAGGGCTACAACTATATTTACTTCAAGGGATACTGACAGAGTATGTCCCCAAAAGCTGGTCTGTGTACTTCACAGGATGACCACTCGTTGTGATGCCTGAGCATCTGGCACTTACTTTCTGAGTGAATGCCTGGGTGAGGTCTCTTCATCCTCTGTGTCACTGCTAATGGTGATCACACTCACAGCAGGACTCGGGGAGTCGGCGATGATGATGGTCTGCCGCTGTTTGTCTGAAATTGAAGCATCTTGTCTAACAGATGCTTCCTGGCAGTTTTTTGCCTCTCCTTCTGAGGTATGATTGTCCTGTGTTTCTACACAACTTACTTCCTCAACATCTTTTCCATTGATTATCTTTGGAGAAATAAATGCTGAATGTGGGATATTGGTATTCTGCAATGAATTACCCCTGCAACCAAAGAAATAATTTGTAACCTCTATAACCAAAATAGAGAAATGAATTTCCTGAAGATTTTTTGTAAAAGCAAACAATGCAAACTTTCATGTGTTCATGTATGTGACACACTGATACACCGTTTTGTGAATCATAAAATATTATCTCTAAAATGTTGTTGTAGTTTATATTTGAATACTTTTTTTTATGTGTGCTATCCGAATGTCTACAGTTGCTATAATATAGGTAGATAATAATCAAAGGGCAATAAAGACAATCTTACCAACTGAAAGCATTTATTTCCTCTCTTCCTGGCTCCCATTCCATTAGTTTTACCAAAATACCTCTGAGAAATTAAGAAGGGAGCCGGCTTAGTGTTTGTATAAAAGCTACAAAAGAGGTCATTTTTGAATACAACAGAGTGACCCTTTAGAGTACATGCAAATTTTATTTTAAAGCCTAATTTCAAAATGCAGAGGAAAGTTAAGAAACACTAATACCAACCTGTTCTGACACAATTTATTTTTCTTGGTAGTAGCAGGCTGGGGCCAAACAACATGTGCAATGCCCACACTGATAGGCTGAGGGGCTGATAATGTTATCTGATTGGTTAGAAGAGGCTGTGGCATCACCGAGTTGTAATGACTGCTGTGTGGAATCATTTTCCTATGGAACAAGTTCAGAAAACTGAATCCATTTTACTGTTATGTGTTTTGCATATAATTCTCAGACAAGTTCTGTTTTGGACTCACCCCCAGTCTCCAAGCCTCTGTGAACCAGCCATGCCTTCTGACGTTAGCACTGCGGCTGCAGGAGCCATGGGTGTCACCTGCTGCCAGGCAGGTA
Source organism: Phyllotis vaccarum (assembly GCA_033318265.1). Classification (NCBI taxonomy): domain Eukaryota; kingdom Metazoa; phylum Chordata; class Mammalia; order Rodentia; family Cricetidae; genus Phyllotis; species Phyllotis vaccarum. The sequence goes on from JARWLC010000001.1 coordinate 133,424,994, forward strand.
TCAGCATCTGCTGGGTTCTACCAGACCATGTCTGCTGCATCAGAGAACAACCCAGTAAAACAAAGGCACACATAATACATCCTAACATCACAACAGTTAAGGCAACAACTAGTAATTACAAAAGGCTACAGCCTGCAAAAGAAGGCTGACTTCTCACTACATCCCTCTCATCACTTCCCAGAAGTACAAGCTGACATATAGCTCGTATTTATATTAAAAAGGGAGAACACACATGCAAAGGAAGACTGAACTGTGACCAACCTGTGAAAGAGCTCCAGGTCGGATCTGCAGTGGCTGTACAGCTGGGGCCTGAGTTACAAGCGGAACTGTATTGTCTACCCTTATGGAGTAACTGGTGGGTTTGCCATGCGCTGCAGGAATACCTGGGAAATAGAACAGTCATCCAATAGGGGAAACAAGTTGTCTTGAAAAATTTATAAAATTACTTTAAATGTATGAAAGATTTAAATTCTAACTGTTTCTACATAAAAATAACAAAGTAATCCATTAGATGGTATTTCCTATCTGCTTTGTGGTATTTTGTTTCATATACTGATGCCAAATTACTTCATGTTTATTAAAATGTGCTTCAAAGCAGAATCATTCCTGCAACTTATCTCCATCTCGGATTCACTACTGTGGCATTATTTACTTCTCCATTTTTCTACTGTGTCAAGGGGCTGGAAAGATGGGATGAGGTTCATAATCTAGTAAAGAAATGTACTTCTCTTATACAAACTCTTCCCTAAAGCCATTTCGTCTTCAAAACTGTTGGGACCTCACACACCTGTCACTAAAAGAGTGTGTGTATTTCACAATTAATGGACAGATACTGCGGGGAGGTCTGAATCACATAAATTTATATATCTGCTACCATATTTAAGCCTCCAAAAGTCACTATACTGCCTAACCTGATGATCTAACAAATGCTTTACCTTACATGACATAGTGGGCTGGTGTTCCTAGTAGAGAGCTGCTCGTACAACCACTTTCATAAAATGGTTCAAAACATAAATAAATAAAAAGACACAGGCAGGACTCACAGGCAGGACTGATAGCCATTTTAGTCCTGTTATTGTTAATGGTTTTACTGTATCACAAACCACCCTGTAAATACCGACTCTTTAGTTGTTGTGTTTTTCTAGACAGGGTTTCTCCGTGTAGCCCCAGGTGTCTGGAACCCACTCTGTAGACCAGGCTGGCCTCAAATTTCTGTCTGATTACTGACTCTCCTGTCTCTACCTTCAGAGTGCTGGGATTAAAGGCATGGGCCACCACCATCCAATGTAATAACTACTCTTACAATACTGAACTTAAATATTAAGCAGTGTCACACCCAATTTGGGAGCTTTGAGAAAAAAATTTTAGAAAATGCCCCAAGATCAGAAGAAAAAAAGACGATAATAATTCTCTACATCATAATTCCAAATATAGCAATCAACTTCATTACAGACTGATACATCATTTAATGATGTGATACTTTCTAAGAAATGCATTAACAGACAAATCTGTCTGCTACCTGAGGAGTTATAGGGTATGTTCACACAAACTAAGATAGGATCTTATTACTAGGCAATATAATCTCAACAGCTAAAAGTCAGCCCAATGGCACAGGACTGTGTAACTTTTTTTAAATGGAGTGATGTTAAGTGTTTCTCTTCCATCATAAGAAATAAAATAATGCAGTTGTCAGTCTTTTTCTATTGAAGAAATTCTTAATTTTTTTTTTTTAAATACAACTCTACTGTTAAATGCTAGTCTTAAAATATTGTGTCCTGTTTATTCTCCTCACGGACATTTAGTTTATGTCAATGTGCTCTGCCTCCATGAGCAGTGCTCACATGAATGTGGGCATTTCTCTGTATCTTCTCTCTTCCAATCACCTTTTTGATCAAATTCAATACTTGGTTAAGAACCAATTTTTTTAGTAGTGAAGTTAATAAAACTAATTGATTAGAATTGTTCTAATACTTGAAAAGTAAGTATGAAGGTTGATCAAGAGTTGAGTGTGGTGGCACACATCTGAAATGCCAGCACTTGTGTGGTGGAGCAGCATGTTTTCAAGTTTCAGGCTGCCCTGGGCTACAAAATCTGTCTCCAAAATGAAAAACAAATCAAAGAAACCAAGAAAAGGACCAACTGAGAGTTTCTAGAGATGCTAAGACCATGTCTAGGGCATCATTAAAGCCATTTGCTAACAAATATACAAAATTAGTCCAACAATTTCAAGTTAAACAAAAAAAGATAAAAGATTTGTCTTATTTCACTGACATACATCTCATAAGTCTATTATGTCATGATATATATAGAAGATAAGCTCTGGAAAACACTGCTATTTCTATCTGCACAAAATACATCGAAGTGCAGGTGGATGAACTTCACATGGCTTCACCACAAGAAAAAAAGACTGTCAGAACCAAAAAAAATTTACCTCTGCAAGAAGTCACAAAGTATACAGCTCACTTTTTCTAGTATGTACATAAAGAATATAATATGGTAAAAAATATTACTACTCATTGAATCTGAAATAGATGACACAGTATTTTTCAATTTTAGCAGTTTTGAAATTTTTCATTTTTATTTTTTGACTGTTTAAAGTCCTTGTAGTTAAAAACAAGGAAATGTTCCTGGGGTAGTGGCACATGCCTTCAGTCCTACCACCTGGGAAGCAGAGGAAGGTGGAGCCTGAGTTCAAGGTCAGCCTGGTGTAGAGAGCAAGTTCCAGGACAGCCAGGGCTACACAGAGAAACCCAGTGTTGGAACAAACAAACAAACAAACAAACGCACAGCGGTTCTAAGAATGCTACCAATATATGATGTAAGCATTTCTACTGCCAGACAAAGCTGTTACTTTTACTTTTAGAATATGCGAAATAACACCTCATATAGTAAGTAAAATGCCATGTGACAACACTTAGGTCAACAGCCACTCAATAATGAGATCTTAAGGTTGTATTACTTATTCGTATTACTCCCGTAAGATTGCTTTAGTGGAGCGATGGATGTGGCATTTGTGCACCAGGCCTGAGTTCAAGTCAGGAGTACAGGGTTGGGCTGATGTAGTATCTCTCAGACTGTATCTCATGTCCTCATGACTATAAATGAGTTTTCTGAAAGGGGAATAAGTAGCTAAACCGTCTTCCAGATGCTATTACTAGTCAATTCATCCAAAATAAATATTCTTGGTGTTTGTTGAACTATGTATTGGAAATGTTTTTTAAAAAAAAACTTTTAAAAAGACTACTCAATATTAAGTCAAATTAAATTTTCAAATAACCTTCTGATCTATGACCATGGTGTCTCTCATGCTAAAAGAGTTAAACCTCAAGTGGCACTCTAAATAGCACAATCAGAAGTGTATATCCAGGTACCTGAGGCAACAATCACTTTTGCTAAAAACGTACAGCACTGTGGCATATCTGCAGGGTGTGCTTGTACATGACTTTAACCTAGGGTTCCAATAGTGAGGGAGTACCAGGTCATCTTATGCTACATGGTGAAAACTTGTATTAAAATGAAGGAAGGAAAGAAGGAGGGAAGGAGGGAGAGAGGGAAGAGGAAAAAGGTAAGAACACCTAAATTACATTCTAAATGAAAACATACCTTGAATAGCTGGGGGACAGATAATCAGAGTCTGATGAAAAGCATCACCACACCCCAACTGTGCAGCTCCCGCCTGCAGAGGTATTCCATGGTGTACAACTGAGTGAGCAGATGTGGTTAATGCCTGAAACAACCAATGTACTCAATATTATGTAGGGCAGTCTTCCAATCGCCACAAATACACTATAAATCCACACATTCTTCTTAAAATCATAATTCCATAGTAAAAATGAAACATGAAACAAAAAGCAGATTTGTCAACTTAAATTGGGTTTGTTCCTAACAGCAGAGAAGGAAGATTTGAGAGAATGGATTTAAATGGAACATTCTCCTTGCTTAAGATATAACAGAATAGACATACTCAGTGCTCATCCTCACTACATCTGCTGATCATATGATGCTTCTGTGTCTCGAAGAGAAACAACTTGTAAATTACCTGGTTTCTTAACGTCCCAATTTTAGTCAGGTTTGCCGTTAAAGCAGCAGTACCGCTTGACACCACTGGCCGTAGCAGTGACATCTTACTGTGACTATTTGCTTCACATGAACTTGGGTGGGACTTACAAATATCCATAATATGAAAACAGGACTTTACGCTGTATAAGAAAAAGGGGAAGACATTGTAGCATCATTTTAAATGTTTAGTTTAAGATTACTGTATTGTAACAAAGTAAAAATTATTTTGAAAAGAAGAAATTCCATGTTTTGTACTTTATTACTTATACTTTTTCTAACAGCAATTTTTATAAGAAAAATATTAAAGCAAATATATATTATACTGGTAATATTTATAAGACAGTAAGGCAGTATTGTGTACTTTTTGATTAACACACAATAATTTAATGATCTCTACTTTATATAATTTGTTCTAAATTTCAATAGACAAATCACTAAATTAATGATACCAAGAATGTCATTAGGATGTTATTTTTAAAGTGGTTATTTATGAAAATTCATAAAGTATCTTCATTGTTTAAGGAAAGTATCCCTGAGTTATATAAAAATAACAACACCAGGACATTTCACAATAATGAATATTGATTCATTGACATAATATCTTTCATTACTGTTCTTAAAATAGTTAAGTTGCTGTGCGCCATGGAGCAGTGCTTATTAATGTTTTAAGGGATGGGCATCCCCCCCCACCCCCCACCCCACCCCCCCACCCCACCCCCCACCCCCCCCCCACCCCCACCCCCCCCCCCCCCCCCCGCACAGGAATCATTATACCACACTTTCACCCTTCCCTTCCCCTCTCCCTGCCCCTCCCCCACTCCCCTCTTGCTGGTCCATTACTCTCCCAAAACAGTATTTTCTTCTGCTCTGATGTCACATGATTCTATTACCTTTACCAACCCAGAAAGATCACAAAAAGTCACAAATTTTACTTTAGGCAGCTGACAAGGCCTTCAGAATGCAAGCATATCTTCTTCCTTACTAACCCATATAACCTCACTTTCCTTCTAGAACTCAGAGGAGCAAGAGAAGAAAAAAAATCAAATGATACATGAGGAAAACAGAACCTAGGGAGGAATGGTGCAAACAGAAAGGGACGTCAGAGTGACCTCCAACACTCTGTCCATACCCTCACTGCTCAGTAGGAACACTGCCGTTCACAGTGAGGAACAGGATGAGGACCAGAAGCCACCTTCTGGCCTGTGTTCTAAGTCTACTCCACCACATACTAGTGTTCGCAGCCTCCGCCAGGTTAGCTCCGTCTCCCTAGACTTGATTTATTAATGTTTAGTGAAGATACTGATTTCCTATGTTCCTGCCATTATTTAAAAAAACTATGAAAAATTATAAAGTGACATACTGGTTGCTGTGAGGGAAATCTAGAAGATGCTTCATATTAACAAACGGGTGGTTCAGCGTCTCAATTGGAGTAATTCTTAAATCTGCATCAATCAGCAACATTTTCTTCAACAGACTAACAAATTCTCTTCTATCAGCTTTCTCAGCCAAAAGATCACTTCCTTCTAAATCCATCACTGTGTTCACCTATGACATCAAAGTTTCAAGTCATCAAATAAAGATAAAGCCATAGAAAGAAAGGTTTGTTAAAATTTAACATCTTTTTAAAAATTACAAATAGTTATTTGAAACAAAAAACTCGTAAATCTACAAAATCTTCTGAGGTAGCAAACAAGATTTAAGAAAAGCACACACCTTTGACCCCAGCACTTGAGAAGCAAAGGCAATCAGATATTTTTTGAGTTCAAGGTCAATCTGGTCCACAAAGTGAGTTCTAGGACAGACAAGGCTACACAGAAAATCTCTACCTTGAAACAACAAGACAAAAACCTCCAAACCACTTTATTATTACTGCATCAGTGAATGAGTAAATGTGTCTGTGTGAATGCCTCTATATGTATCTCTCTGTGTGAGTGTGTGTGTGTAACTATTGAGGGTGTGTGTGGACATGTGGGTCTTTATGAAGGACATTCTTCCCTTCCACCTTTTAATGTGTTCCAGGAACAGAACTCCGGTCACCTTATGTGCCCAACGCTTTCCCATTGAGTTATCTCATCAGCCTAAATGTTTACTAAGCACAGACTAATTCCCACTAAGACAGGAAAAGAAGTCTCTCTGTTCATTTTCCTTTTGAAAACAAAACAAAACAAATAAAAACTTTAGAAAGGCAAGTTTAAAATTTAATATAGATAAATACAATTTAGCCTGAAAATTTGAAAATTTTGAATTCTGTTTGAAACAAAAATAAGCAGTTAGAAAAATGAGTGACAGCCTGGTGGTGGCTGTGCATGCCAATCCCAGCACTCAGGAGGCAAAGGCAGGTGATCTCAAAGTCCAAGGCCAGCCTGGTCTACAGAGTAAGTTCCAGGATAAGCAAGGCTACTCAGAGAAATCCTGTCTTGAAAACCAAAAAAGAAAAAGAAGAAACTAAGTGATGTGTGTGAATCTTTGGCCCTCTAGCCTCATCTTTAGCACACAAAATGAAGACAGCAACTGTAGTACTCACATGCGCTATATCATCCAGACTGTTGAATATGTACTTTCTGGCTTCTTTAGACTTCATTCCTGTTTCCACTTCATGCTCTTCCAGTGTCTATATATAAGATATATTATATATATCAAAGAGAAAATAACATTATTCACCATGTCCCAATTTCTGTCTTTAAGCCTGACACAATCAGTCTAATACTGAGTTTAATAGTTTTTAAAAGAGTAACAAGCAGAAATGTATTTTACAATACAAACAAATGAATAAATAAGAAGCCAGGAGTGGTGCATTCAGTGAGCCTAGTACTCAGGAGGTAAGAAGATTGAGTTGGAAAGCACCTGGGCTACACAGTCAAAGTTTGTTCTCTGGTTAGCTTATCAGCTTGACAAGGCTAGAATCCTCTTGGAAGAGGGAACCTCAGGTGAGAAAATATCTCCATCACAATGGCCTATGCTCAAGTCTCTGAGGCATTCTTCTGATTAATGACTGATGTAGGAGGTCCTATCCCACTATTGGAGGGCCGAGGTCATGGGTGTAGAGCCACACTTTCACAGGAGGTCCTAAGTGATATAGGAAAGCACATGGAGGGGCTGGAGAGACAGCTTGCTCAAGAACACTTGCTGCTCTTACAGAGGATCCAGGTTTTTTCCCAGAACCCACATGGTAGCTAACAGGCATTTATAACTCCAGTTCCAAAGGATCTGACGCCCTCTTCTGGCCTCTAGAAGTACCAGGAACACATGTGGTATAGACATGTGTGGGCAAAACACACATAAAATACACACAAATTTTTTTTTTATTATTCTACAATTATTTTACTTAAAGGTGGGGGGAGCATGCCAGTAAGCAGCCCTCCTCCATGGTCTCTGCTTCAGTTCCTGCCCTGACTTCCCTCACTCCAAATAAAGCCTTTCCTCTCTGAGTAGCTGTTGGCCATGGTGTTTATTACAGCAACAGTAAACCAAACTAAGAAACGTATCTCCTCCTAAAAGAGATCAAAGCTGCTAACGTAAGGTGTAGATAGATTCAGACTCTGCCCTACAGCACTTATAAACATATATACGTTTAATGACTTACCTTTAGTCTCCAACCAGAATGAGACATATCTGTTTCTCTGCAAAAAAATCTTGTGGATTTTGTACCCACATTTAACAATTGTTCTCCTGGTAAACCTTGTGTCTGGGAAATGTATCGAATCTGAAAAATAATTTTAAAAAAGATTTATTCTTTCATGACAGGCATTAACAGAACATTTTATCAGTGACTACACTAGATCTCAGGTTAAGGAAAAAAAGATACTATCTATGCCCTCAATAAATTCATATTTATTGAGGAATCTGCAGTGTTTTAAGTACTCTGTAAATGTGCACTGTAAGGAAAGACAGGGAAGGATACCTAAAACAACTGTAGTCAAGAATTCCCTGAGAAAAGATTGATTATACTAAGGTTATATGTACATTAGTGTGTGTGTGTGTGTGTGTGTGTGTGTGTGTGTCTCTCACATGGCACTCTTCCTTCAGTTCTGGGCCCTAATATCACCTTATTCATTCTACCTCCCAAGCCAGTAAGCAACAGTAACTGTCTTTCCCAGCAACCCCCATTCTCCTGGATAGATTTTTCTCCATCATGCTTTTTACCACCTGTTGTAGAACACTTTTCCTTTCTATCTTTTTACTCTATTCTCCATCTCCAGTTCTCAACATCCATGACACTGCTTGATGCACACTAGGCCTTTGGATAGTAGTTTTTGTACTCTATAACTGGTCACTATCAGAAATACACACAGGCTATAAAGGGGAATAGAACAGGCCCAATGGTCCTCCATCTTCCCTCTTTCCACGGTAACCTTAAACACTCTGCTTTATTAAGTAGTCTATCTTTTCCTTCACCTTCTGCTTCTTGTCTCTAGTAACTCCTTTCTCTCAGATTAAGAGAAATCCTGTATCTTCTAGCCTCCAAAGTAAAAATAAAACACTTGCCCCTTTAATAGTCACTCTTAAAGGGGCTTCTCATTACTTCCTTTTTGTGTACAGTTGGGGGTAGGTATTTTAAGAAATTTTTGCTATATAGCTCAGACTGGCCACAAACTCAAAATAATCACCCTGCCTCAGCCCCCTGTGTTGAGATTAGAAGCATATGACACTACAGCTGGCTTTATTTTCATAGTAAAGAAGAACCTCTTTTTACTTAAATTTTTTGCTCATTCAGCCAGGCATAGTGGTGCATCTCTTTGATTCCAGCACTTGGGAGGTAATGGCAGGTAGATCTCTGTGAGTTCAAGTCTAGCCTGGTCTATAGAGCAAGTTCTAGGATAGCCAGGACTACATAGAAACCCTTTCTCCAAAATCCAAAAGACCACTTCTGTTATTAACACATATGCTTATTACCATTTAATAAAGAAGCTGTTTGGGTCTATGGAAAAGCTTGGAGGCAGGCAGGAAATCCAAGCAGAGATAAAGATGAAGGAGGGCAAAGTCAGGGAGAGAAGCTGCAGGTTGCCACCAAGACAGCAAGATGTAATGGAACACAGATAAAGAAAGCCACGGAGCCACATGGCAATATATAGATTAATAAGAATGTGTTAAGTTGTAAGAGCTAACAATAATGAGCCTGAGCCACATGTCAAACAGTGAGAAAACATAAGCCTTTGTGTGATTATTTGAGACTAAGCAGCTGTGGGACTGTTGGGCAGGACAGAAACTTTGGCTACAGAGGGCACAACAAAAATTCTCAAAGGTTTGAAATGCTACGACCTCAGGATAAAATGATAAACTAGGAGAGTTGTTCCTTCCCTGGAACCCAAATCTTAGGACAGAATAACAGGGCTGGACTATTGAAAAACTAATGCAGACTCAGAGAAGTTCTCTCCAGATACACCTGGGGTGAGAGTGAAGCCCAGAAGGTGCCCATTACAAAAAAAGACAGCAGTACAGCAGGTATGGCTGTACCCTTTACTCTGACTCCTTTATCAAGGCTGCTCTGAGGGTATTGTGACCCATTAAGCATGTGGAATTGAGACTGCCTGTGTTAGTTTAGCTTTCCTTTTGTTTGTTTGTTTAACAAGTATCTCTGGATGTGGTGTGATGGACATATGCTTGTTTACATGTATGTGGGATTGTGTGTGGTGTGGGGAGAGTACATGTTCATCCATGTATGAAGGTGCGTAACCTTATCCTTGGTTGGATAAGGTTGGATGTTTTCCACTTCATTCATGAGGCAGGGTCTCTCAACTGAACTCAGAGGTGTTGGATACAGCTCCTATCCCATTCTTCTGAATTTGGGATTTAGTTTTTAGCTGGGCATGATGGCACACAAATATAATCTTAGCATGTTCAAGGTCATTCTCAGTTACAAAGAAAGCTTGAAGCCATACTAAGCTACCTGAAGACCCTGTTTGAAATAAACGAAAAGAACCCAATGTTTTCTATGGAACACTTAAATGCACTGGGGCAACTAATGACTGAAAAAAAGAAAACAGACAGGAGAAAGAACAACATTCCACTAGTGCTGTACTACACCTACACTGGGGACCGTAATCTACCTAGGGAATTCCAGGCCATTCTGAGCTATAGTATGAACTCCTATCTCAAAAGGGAAATGTTTTGTGTAGTTCAAAAACTATTTTAAAAACTGAAAACTACAATTATGAGGTGCCTTGAGATAATGTCTTTCATCAGTTCCTTTGGAAGAACACATATTGTGAAAATAAACTACCACTGTGACCTAACAAATCTATCCATTTAGAGGTGGGGGATGCCATTTTCTCTCTCTCATATATAAAGGAGGGAGCACAGCAAATAACCTTTAAAATTATGTTAGTACTAACATGGCATGGGGCAAGTCCAAATCCATTGTACACCAGCAAGTCAACCTGGCACAGCCACTAGATGGTGCTCTGCTCCACAGGACTTTGCACATCATAACCAGCCCAGAAAGCTACCTAGCAGCTGGCTGATGTCTCATGCTGTGGCAGCTTGGAATTATGGGGCTCTGGTTAGATTTGCAATAGTTTATCTATCAAAGTTCAAAGTTAACAAAAAGAAAAATATATCATAAGAGAAGATGGACAGAAATTTCGACATAAACTATCTTTTAGAGGAATATGGAACATAAAGGAAGTAAAGTAGACAACTAACAATTTAGAAAAAAGAAGGTTCACTGGTACAAAGTCACTGTAAATGATGAAATTAATGTCAATGACATTATCTTGTGTTAATAATAAATACTGAATTATTTCAGAAACATTTAAGTCATCCAAATTATTCTCACATTCTTTTTTAAAATATTTGTTTTATTTTGAATTATGTACGTTTATGTGATTGTGTGTATATGGATGCGTGTACAGGAACCCATGGAGGGCAGACTTAGGTTTTCAATCCCATGGAGCTGGAGTAATAGACAGTTGTAAGTGATCTGACATGGGAGCTAGAAACAAAACTCAGGTTCTCTAGAAAAGCAGAACATATCCTAAACAAAGACATCAAGTTAGCCCCTCATATCCTTTTTGATATAGAAAATCAATTTATAAAACATAGAACTAAGGCCAGGCAGAGTGATGCACAGCACTAGGAAGGCAGAGACAGGCAGATCTCTATTAGATAACCCCAGCATGATCTGTGTAGTGAGCTGCAGGAAAATCAGGGCCATGTCTTAATAGAGACCCTGTCTCAAAAAACAAAAACAAAAACTTTGCCTGGGCAAAGTGGCACACACCCTAAGAGAGGGATTACAAGGTTGAAGTAAGACTGGACTACATACAGACAACCTACCTCAAACAAACAAAAGCTAAATATTATGCAATATGGTAGATAATGAATTATTTTACAAGATTTGTCTGAAGTCTGTAGATTGTAACTGAGCTTACAAAAATTTATCTGTGGTAATTTGAGTAAGATATCCCCCATAAATTTCCAGTTCTTAGTTTGAGCACTTGGTCCACAGTTGGTGACTGTTTAGAGAGGATTAAGAGGTGTGTGGTCTTAGTGGAGAAAGTGTATCAGTAGGAATGGGCTCTGAGTTTCAAAAGACTCTTGCTATTTTGCACGAGCTCTCTCTGCTTCCTGTCTGTGGTTTGAGGTGTGAGCTCTCAGCTGCAGCTCCAGACACCTGCACCTGTTGCCTGCTGCCTCTGTTCATTATCATGGACTCTAACTCTGAAACTGTAAGCTCAAATTAATGCCTCTTGTAAGATGCCTTCTTGTTTCATCACTGCAACAGAAGAGTGAGTAATGCAGTACTGAGGCATTAGAAAAGAGTTTCAAACAGATCTAACATGAAGTGAATTTAAATTTCATAAGATGCTAAGTTTAGACACTTTATGTAGCTCTTCACATTCTGTGCATGTAGAATCATGCATTACTCTAAGACTATAAATAATTCTTACTTTCTACCAATTCCAATCACTATGACTGTTCTATTACCTGATCATACTCCAAGGCTCCTGGGTAGAGTGGCCATCCAAGGAATAACTCTGCAATCACACATCCCAATGACCACATGTCTATGGCTTCACAAAATGGCAACCCCAATATAATCTCTGGAGCTCTGAAATTAAAAAAAAATAAATTAGGTTCTTTTCGTTTTTAATTCTCTGATTTTATTTGACGTCCCAAGAAAAGTTCTAACATGGTAGAGAAATCTTGTTTATAGTAACATCACTCTAAGAACTTTTCAAAGCCCAGTGCTAAGCAGAGTTAAGGTGAAGGGACCATGGACACAACAGCACATTATCAAATCTTCCCACAGCTATTTTCCTTAACGCAATCTGTTAACACTGAAAAAAAAAAACAACCAAAAACTACAGACCTTGCTTTTCAAGCTACAGCAGACATAATACACAGAAAGAAAGCTGACAAAACCATTAAACATCTGTGATATCAACAGAACTGAAAACCAGGCAGTAGAAGACCACACGAAAACAGAAATTCCTGAAGTTAAAAGTTGATCTAGACCTACATGTTACTTCAGAACACAACAGTCCATGAGCAGTCACACAACTGGGGTCCTTAATCATCCACAAAAAAAAACTACTCTAATGCATTAATTAAGTTTTGAAATGGAAATTATAGTATGGGGCTAGATAGATGGCTCAGTAGTTAAGAACACTCCCTGCTCCTCCACAGTTCAATTGTAGTACCCACATGGTGGTTTAGAACTATCTATGGCAACAGGCACACATGTGAGGCACAGACTTACCTGTAAGCAAAACACCAGTATACATAAAAATAATTAGAATTTTTAAGTTAATTTTTTAAGTACACTATACGATAAAACAAGAACAGCTTTGCAGCTCTCATGCCTTTATTCCCAGCACTTGCAAGGCAGAGGCAGGTGGATCTCTGAGAGTTCCAGTTCAGGCAGGGCTGTTTACTTAGAGGAATCATGTCTCAAAAAACAAAGTAAAATAAAATAAAATAAAATGCATCTTAGCACTTGAAACACTTTGGTTATTTAAAAAAATGTTATTCTCAGACCAATTATGCTGCTACTTCATGAGACTTTCTTATGGGGAGTCTAATATGATAGAAGCCTCCATCCACTTTTTTATGAAAACTAGCATGTTGTAAGAGAGCTTCGATGTACACCTGTATAGTTGCAAAGGAGCCATGTATACAGTTATCCTAGGTCAATGGGTATATATGGCTCTGTTTAACTTTAAAGCACTTTAAATGTCAAGAGTTTTTTGTCTTAATATTACAGGAGTTTCAAGAAAACTACAACTAATATTTTCCCCTAAATGAAATGACCATAACTGGCCATGTTGCCATCCTCTTTTCCCCCTACAAACACAAATATTTTCCTGTGCAATGACAATGTAGTTGTACACATAAGGAATTGAGCAAGGAACATCTCTACCATAAGTCTCAGACTCTATTTCAATTGGAGGCCAATAAAACAGCTCAGGAAGAAGTACACAGGTTATCAACATGGCAAACTGATTTCAGGTCCTGGACTCCTCGTAGGAGGAAGAGGAAGGAGGAAATAGCTCCAAGGGGTACTCTCAGATCTTCTCACATGTGCACGGTGTGCTTGAACACATGGATGGACACATACACACACACACACACACACACACACACACACACACACACACACACACACACAAATAAATGTAAATAATATCTATTTAAAACTTCCTTTCTAGTCAAAAGGACCAATAAGAATCATGCCTTTTGATCTTTTTCCAATGTGCTACAGTAGTCTTTGCCTGGCTCTGGCATAAAATACCACAAGTCTGTTCCTGCAGAAATGTCCTTGAGTGTGGGTTTGTCTGATGGTTCCTCAAAAGCCAATTAATGTTATAAAACTGCTATGGGAGTGGTGTTTTCTCATCGAGTTTATCAGATGGCACACAATATCACTACATTTCATTAATAATTTTCATTATAATCAACTAATGTAATATGTTGAATTGTTCGTTTTCTGCTGTAAATTACTTATTCTGTGAAGTTTCCATTTAAAACCTTATAAATATCCTATTCCTCATTATACATTAGAGCCAGGTATGGTATGTACTCCTATAAAACTGAGACAGAAACACAAATTAAGGGTAGGTTAAGCTATATAGGCAAGACCCTATAATAAATAATAACCCTCAAAAATAAATGTAACGTTTAAATTTATTCATGTATTTTCCTCTGTGAGTATAAATTAGTGAATTTGTACATTGCTATAATTATACTGATGCCATAACTTTCCCAGAATTGGCCACTGGTAACTTCAAGACGTATTCATTCACCATGGCCTCCTACTTTCCCAGATCTCTGGCATAACAAGACATTTCAGTCTAAGGTTCTTCTTTTCCTCCTACAGCTCTAGAAGCAGCCATTTCCTTTAAGAATGCCTGTTATAAAGCATTAATAATATAATAAAAATGTAATAAATTTAATCACCAAGTCCAACACAAATGTGACCGAATTATTTCTATTTAGCTATGGCATTTTTCATTAGTATGTTTTTCAAATTTTTCATATAATATATTTTGATCATATTCTTTTTCCACCCCAATGCCTCCCAGATCTCTCTCTTCTTCTCTCCTCTCCTCCCTCTCTCCCCCCGACACAAATTCTCAATAATAATAATAATAATAATAATAGGCACAAAAAACCATGGAGTTTGTTTTGTGACTACTGACATAAATTTCCCCTTCTAGCTGCTAATCAGTTGCAAACAGCTTCTTGGCTGGGGATGGAACTTTATGTGTACTTCTTTCTCTCCAAGCTGGGAATCTGTCTGGCTTGTGCTTGCTGCTATGATTTCTGTGAGTTCACATAAGCACCAGTTCTGTTGTGTCTGGAAACCCATCTCCTTGCAGTCATTCACCATGGTATATATTTCCTGTACATCATTACATGTAAAATTAGGGAAGCAGCATAATAAAGCACCTACACTCTAGATGAACCTAACAGAGACACAAGGTTTATATTAGCTGACCTTGCAATAGGAAATAAACTTTAAGCCAGGTGTGCTACCCTCAACTTCATAGATTATTCCAGATCACTTTGGGCTGCAGAGACCCTGTCTCCCAAACTTCTATGCATTATAAGAATACATTCTTGTTATGGTAA
Organism: Phyllotis vaccarum; assembly: GCA_033318265.1. Lineage (NCBI taxonomy): Eukaryota > Metazoa > Chordata > Mammalia > Rodentia > Cricetidae > Phyllotis > Phyllotis vaccarum. Next base: position 133,440,126 of record JARWLC010000001.1, read on the forward strand.
CTAAAGTTGTTCCCAACTGTTTTACTAGCTAGGTAAATATACTTTTGTGTACACAGATAACATTTGTGTATTGTGTACATAGACAAAGGATATATTAAATATGCCAATTCAATGAATAGTTCAACCAAGCCTGAAGTCTCATTTTGTAAGTAATTACTCAGAAGCCCATGACTCCAAAGTTGAGATTATAGGGTAACAAAAAGTCTATATATATAAAATGATGTTTATTTTTTTATGTGTTTTTAGTCAAAATTACTGATGTTCAAGCAGACATCTTGTTTTTAGTTTTGTTTTATTTTGTTCTTAATGTTGAAACACTGATACAAACCACAGCTTAATACTGGAAACTAGCAAGTTGAAAGGAAGTTTTCCTCAATGAGACAAAAAGAACTCTGAATGGATTGGTAGACCGTTGATAGAATACTGGAAGAGAATGCTTGAAATTCTTCAAATAGGAATGCAGTGAGGTAAGAGTCACTCAGAAAAGATGGCTCTTAATGGAACATCTCTTTTGTTGTTAGGTCAAATGTACAAGGGCAGGAGAGCAGGGAGGAATAACTGATGATAAAATGGCTCCCACTAGAGTGACTTTACAAGCAGATTATAGATATCTGATCTTCTGGAACTAGGAAAAAAAAAAAATCATCCTTAGTGAGCTAACCAAGACCCAGAAAGACAAACATGGTATGTGCTCACTCCTAAGTGGATACTATATGTGAAGCAAAGAATAACCAGGCTACAATCCACAGCTCCAGAGAAGCTAGGTAACAAGGAGAAACCTAAGAGGGATGTATGGATCGCCCTGGGAAGGGGAAATAAATGAAGATCTCCTAGGTAAATTAGGGGTGGGGGGAGGGGAGGGGATAGGGAATGGGAACATGAGGGATCAGGATGGCTGAGTTGGGGGAAAGACAGAGAGGGAGAGTAATTAAAGAGATGTCTTGATAAAGAGGGCCATTATGTGGTTAGGGAGAAAGCTGGTGCCAGGCAAAATCCCAAGAATCTGTAAGGATGACCCCAGCTAAGATTCCTAGCAATAGTGGAAAGGGTGCCTTAACTAGACTTCTTCTGTAATAAGATTGGTGACTGCCTTGAATGTCAGCACAGAACCTTCATCCAGTAACTGATGGAAGCAGATGTAGAGATCCACAGCCAAGCATTGTGCTGGGCTCCCAGGAGTCCAGTTGAAGAGGGAGGAGGGATTACATGAGCAAGGAGGGCCAGGGCCAAGATCATGATGGGGAAACCCACAAAGACAGCTCAGGGACTCTAGACTAACAGCTAGGGAGCCTGCATGAGACCGACCTAGGCCCTCTGCATGTGAGTTGGTTGTGTAGCTTGGTCTGTTCGTGGTCCCTAACAGTGGGACCAAGATCTGTCCCTATGACATGAGCTACTTTTTTTGGAAACTATTCCCTACGGTGGGATGCCTCCCTCAATCTTGATGCAGGGAGGGGAAACTTGGTCCTTCCCCAGCTTGGTATGCCATGCTTTGTTGACTCCCTCAGGAAGCTGTACCCTTTCTGAGGAGTGAATGGGAGGAGAGAGTAGAAAGGAAGTGGGGAAGGGAAAGAGATGACAAGAGGGAAGGAAGGAAAACTGAGGTTGGTATAAACTATGTGAGACCAAATAAATAAGTAAATATCTGATCTTCATTTCTTCATGTTAATAAACTAAGCAAATGGTTGATGTATTCAGTTAATTCAGAGTTAAGTGCTCATAAGAACAAAACCCAGTTCTGATAAAGCTTAAGGTAATGATCAGATAATTTCTTTAGTATAAAAGTGATGATTCTGTCAGTAACATTACTAAGTAAAATTAAAAGGCAAATCCTGCTGTGTGCTTCTTTTGGGGATAATCCAAAAATGTGCACCTGCATTATTTTCTCTACTTTGAAAGAATAACAAAAACAGGGATATGCAACACCAATTTAAAAGAGATAATGAAATGGTTAATCTCAGTAAACATGAAACTACTTAACCCTGAGATCTTCTTTAAGATAAAGGTAGATAGATGTGGGAGAGGTTTTCAAAAGCAACAATGACAAAAACAAACAAGAGGTCTGTCATGCTTGCACTCAGGAGACTGAAGTAGGAAGACAGAGGTAGGTTTCAGACCAGTCTAGACTATAACAAATCCCAAGTCAGCCTATCTTAAAATGTTTTAAAAGTAATTACTAATAAAATAAGAGATTTTCTAAGTTATTTTACATGCCATTCACATGCCCTGTTCAAATAGCACTGTTATGAGGCATTTCAAGACAGAATATATTGTACAACCATTATAACACTCAGTTTTTAGGGCAGAGGCAATAATGCTCTTAATAAATGATGATATTGCCTCATGTCTTAGCTCTATTGCATTAACTCTTATACCTAGCTTCAAACTTTGAACATCAACCTTCTCTTTCTAGATTTACTTCTGATGTGGGATGTCTTTCTGTACACTGAATATGCTTATTACCAGTGGTTAATAAAGATACTGTTTTGGCCTATGGCAAGGCAGCTTAGAGGCAGGTGGCAAATCCAAGCATAGATAAAGAAGAAGGAGGGCAGAGCTAAGAGAAACTGCAGTCTGCAGCTCAAGGAAGCAAGATGTAATGGAACACAGGTAAAGCCACAGAGCCACATGGCAATACTTAGATTAATAGAAATGGGTTGAGTTATAAGAGCTAGTCAGTAATGAGCCCGAGCCATAGTCCAAACAGTTTGTAATTAATATAAGCCTTTGTATGATTATTTGAGACAAAGTGGCTGTGGAACTGTGGGTCCAGACCTCAGGGATAAGCTGGACCAGAAACTTAAGGTTACATACTTCCTCTGAGTAATCAGAACAAACCCATTACCTCCATTCTTTAACCTGTATTTAAAAAACCACAACAACAAAGAATGGAATCTGACTATATAGGCCTGGCTAGCTTAGATTTGACTATGTAGTTCAGGGATTAGTGAAACTCACAGAGATCTATCTGGCTCTGCATCCTAAATTCTGGCACTAATGGTATGTAGGGGTTACCACAACCAACTTCTGTTTATGTACTGTATTTTTAATATTCCCTTCTTGTTGCTCAACAGTAACTATTCCATTGCATACATTTTATGTATCCATTTATCAGGTGTGGACACTAAATTGTGTACAGTTCTTGGCTTCTTTGGACGAACTCAGCTCTGTGGTAGAGCACTTGTCTATCATGTGCAAAGCCCAGGTTTGATGTATAGCAGAAAAAGAGAAAGGGGAGCAGGCAAAGGCATTGGAGAGAAAGGAGAAAAGCAGGGAACAAGGTACAGAGGGATATTTATCTATTAATCCATTTATCTCGTCCACACCCTGTCTCAAATATCCATTAGTTATCTCAAACTGAACATGCTGAAAGAATTCTTGATCTCCAACCACTCCTACCCTTCCAGCTCCCCACCTTTAGTCCCTCAGTCCCCCCAGGAAAGTCAAATATGCCCTTTCTCTTTCACTTTCCACATCTACTAGCAGGCTCACTAACTAGCATCAAAATCAACTCAGAATTCAACACTTCAGCCCCCTTCACTGCTATACTGAACTAATCCAGACTCACACCTCATTTGGATTATACCAACAGTTTCCTATTTCAGATTCTGTCCTTGTCTTCCCCGACCTATCTCAATCTAGCAACAAGACGGTAGTCCAAACCAGACCACTACACCCCTCACCCCAGAGTCCTCAGAAGAATCTTCTCTCACAAGCTATCTCCAGGCCTCAGCTATCTGATATTTCCTGCCATCCTCTTGCATGTTCTAAGCCAACTACAATGGCCTAAATACTGTGTCAAACCTGCTCAAAACCATTACACTTAAGGATACCTAGATGATTCCAGACAGAAAGAGAAAGACTTGGTTCCATTCTCTTACTTGCTTTCTGCTTAATGGTCCTTTTATTACTTTGACCCTCTCACAAATGTAAACAACAAAGAACAAGTTCCACCCTGAGGCACTTGGCTTTCCCGCTCAGTTGTTCTAACACTTCCCAACAACTGACTAAATATGTTTATTCATTGTCTCTTCCCTTTGCTCCAGTAGATTATGATTCTATGAAGGCACAAGAACTTAAGACTTTTGTCTTAATGTTTGTAGTTCCAGCATCTAGACGAACACTGCTTGGCACACAACAGGCATTCACTATAAGCTTTTGTAACTCAGGAAACTAAGGAACTGTTTTATGAAATCAAATATATGAGTTCAACAAGTAGCAGCCAAGGGACTCTGATGACACTGCACACCTCAGAACTTAGAGCAAAGCAAATACCACTCAGTGAGCTCAGCCATGGGTCAGGTGCCACAGAAATAACTGTTAACTCACTGTATCGTTTAAAGAAAATGTGCCAAAGTGCTGCAGTGTTCTTCTACCCATGATCAAAACATAGGTCAGCAAGACATTCCACGGAAGAGAACTGCAGGATGGGGCACAGCCAGCTCTGGAATCATGGAAAGTTAATGCCATTGTTCTTGAGCAAGTTTTAAAGTTGTTTGCTGTGTAAACGAAGAGAATGCAGTACCCAGATTATGAAGGAAAGAGTGGATCTGAGTCCTTTTTTAAAAGATTTATTTTGTTTTTAATTATGTGTAAGTGGGAATGTGTATGTGAGTACAGGTGTCTAAGGAGGTCAGACGGCCCTGGAGGTGTGACAGTTGTGAGCACTCTCAACAACCAAGTCATCTCTCAGCAGGTGCTGAGATGTTAACAACTGATTCCTAATCCTTTCTGATCAACTTCAGATTATGAAACCAACTCAGAAAAATAGAAAGACAAACTAATAGAAAACACAGACACTGGCCAGAAGTCATTGTTAGTAGCTCTTGTTATATACTTTCATTGTATTTTAGAAAATAAAAGTATTAACTGACCTTAAAAATAGGTCCATTACTTGAGGAACTACCTTCTACATGCTTTTTATAGTTAATTGGTCCATAACTTTCTATACAAGCAAAAAGGGGGGGGGGGAGGAACGGGAAGAAAGGGATGAAAAGAATCCTGACATAGAGTATAGCTGTTTCCTCTGGTTTGGACATGTCCATTGGCATCATGCGTGGCTATAGTAACCTACAAAAGGCCATGACTTGGCCTGTATTCATGGATGGAATAGTACAGCAGATATTCAGATTTCTGGTAGTAGCCTTTTAACATTCCCTCCAGGCTAGGGTGGGGTAGGAGGTATCCAATAAACTCTTGCTGAGATTCTAACCATTTCTTCATGACCCAATCACAGTAATCTTAGAAGTGTTAATGTATAAAACAAGTTTTTTTTCTTTCTCCTCCACACCCCCAAGACAGGGTTTCTCTTTGTAGCCCTGGCTGTCCTGGAATTCATTCTGTAAATCAAGCTGGCCTCAAACTCAAGAGAGCCACCTGCCTCTGCCTCCTGAGTGCTGTGTTTAAAGGTGTGAGCCACCATTCTTGACATTAGAAGAAAAATGGACTAGGGGGATACGACTTTTTAGCGGTGCAGATACTGAGTAACTCAGTAAACTCATTAGATCACTTTCCTGGATTTGACAGAACATTTTTTGTTTCCTGGGAATCAACAATTCTTTTTTTTTTTTTTTAATAATTTCATGCATACAGATATATATGTAAATATATAAAGTATTTGATCAAGTTCACGCTTTATTATTCTCTTTAACCCCCTCCAACTCTTGGCAAATCCTTTTTCTTAATACATCATCTTTGTGCTTCTTCATTTCATGTAAATAATTTAAAGAATATTACAGGAGTAACAAAAGAGCTAGGAATGTACTTAATACATTCAAAATGAAGACCTGGGTTCATCCTCAAAACTTCAGAAGCAGGCATAGTAGTACTCTCTTGTAATCCCAGCACTCAGGAGGTGGGGGCAGTGGATGGGGAAGTCAAGGTTGTCCTCCACACCAGACTGGGATATGAGACTCTTGTCTCAAAAAATATATATATATATACAATACATATATATATAAACAGAAATAATAACAAGTTTTTAACATGATACTATGACTAATGTAACACCATAATTACAATTGTTCAGTGTCCTATAGCCCTTCTAAGTATTTTAGAAAATATTAGCTCATTGGTAGCCTCACAAACCTAACAGATGAAGAAACAGGCCTAGAGTAAGTTCCCAAGCATGACCATGCAGTAGTCAGAAGTGCAGGTGGGGCTCACATGTGTCTATGCTTTTAACCACTGCTCATTAAGATACATAATTTCTAGGGTTATTAAGACTATGGAAGTTTTACTGGAAGTTATGCCTCTTAGATCATGTTCATTGCAGCAGAATAGAAAACAGGAAAATGAAAGAGACTGTAGAGAAAGAGGCCTCCCAACTCAGTCTAGGTGAAATCTCTCAATGGCTGAGATAAAATCTCAACACAAAATTTTCCAGAGACAATAGGGCATTTTTGTTTTCTTACAGATACATTTCAAATAATAATGCTAAAATGGGGGCTAAGCATAATGGCATTCACCTTTAACTCCAGCACTTGGGAGGCAGACACAGATAGATCTCTGAATTCAAGGCCAGCCACATAGTTCTAGGCCAAGGACAGCCAAGGCTAGACAGTGAGACTTTGTCTCAAAAGGTGGGAAGCACATCTTTAATCCCAACACTGAGGAGGCAGAGGCAGGTAGATTTCTGTGAGTTTGAGGCCAGCCTGGTCCTCAGAGCTAAACCTAAAAACCATCTCAAAGAACAACAAACAATGTTATAATGTAACCTTTACATTCAACCTTACTCTCTTTTCCTGCTCTAAGGTTTCCTGGGAATCTCAAAAGAAAGAGTAGGCACACTGTTAACAGCCAAACATGTCTTGACTTCCTTGTAGCCTACACACAGTACACAGTTCAGCTCCTTTGATCCCCTGACCTGGTTTTCATTTAAAGCTCGAGACCCTGTCCAATGCCTCCTCAGAAACGATCACATTTCATTTATTTGTCTTAGAAACCTCCTAAATGACACAAAATTCAGATAACAGACATCATATAGAAGACTACTGTGAGGGCTGTGTGAGTAAGTCTCTTGAGTGTGACTGTCCTGTTCCTAAGTTACCCCTCTCTCCTCTCTTAGCATTACAGCTAAATCTATGTTATAACATTTTCTTTCCTTCCTCCCAACTCTCCCCTCTCCTTTGGTTTGGTTTGATTGTGACAGGTCTCACACTACAATCCCAAATCTTAGAACTCACTGCAACCTCCTGCTCAGACATCTAAGTGCTGGAATTACAGACATGAGTCACCAAGCCTAACTCAAAAGCCTTTCAATTTAGGCTGGAGAGATAGCTTAGTAGTTAAGAGTGTGTATCAAAGAGGGCGGAATTCAAGTCCCAGTACTCAGAGCAAAAGCTCGAAGAATTTATAATCCCAACTCTAGGGGATCTAACACACTCCTCTGACCTTCTTAAACACACACATAATATCTTTAGAAATGTGAGAAAAAGTTACACAGTTGTAGCAGACTTTCTCTTTGACCTGCCAACCAGCTCCCAAATACAAACATATTAGTTGTGAAGGCTCAGCTGCTTCATTCCCTTCTTCCCCCGTGTCTGTCTGTCTGGCCCCAGGAATCTCCTTCCCTTGTTCTCTCCTCTTCTCCTCTCTCGGAGCTTAGAGTCTTTCTCTGCTGCCTAGCTATTGGCCTCACATCGTGCTGGGGCTTGTGCCCTTTGCAGTACTGTACCACAGTCTTGCAAGCCCACTCCACAACACTGTATCAATAATGTCTAGATCCTATCAGCTCCCAGAGCTGAAACAGATCCATGAATGTTATCAAGTGCCCACCCTCTTCACAACACGTGAGAGGGATATAGTTGCCTCTCCAAATTCTAACAACAGAACCAAGGAAGGCCATTGGTATACACAAATCTCCTCAGCCAAAAATGGACCTAAAATTAAGAGCGTTAAAATGACTTCCTTTGTTTATTTAAAAAAAAAAAAAAAAAAAAGAGTGGTACAAGGAAAACTCAAGCTAAAGTACAAACCTGACAAGGAAAAAAGAGAACTCTCTATAGTCGGGATAATACCCAGGTGTGTTTTGTCTCCCCTCTGGAAGAAGACTGAGGTTCCTTGAGACCACACCTAAAAGAAATATTCACTGGGCCAGTCCTCTGTGGTACACATGGCTGTGCACACAGTAATAATAAAATTTAACCATCAACGAACATAAAATATTCCAAAATACATTCCACTTCAATGTTTTAAATGAAATTCTCAGATAATGGACACCCTACCAAATAGCTAGAGTACAGTGATTCAAGGGAACATGAAAGCAACCCACCCCCCCAAAAAATCATCACCATGATTTCCCACTAAAACCACTAATTAATTCCCTGAGATACTTGTTCTTAAAAAAAAAAAAAAAAAAAATCACCACCGTGAATTACACTCTGCAGAATAAATAGAATCCAACTATAAAAGACAGATAGTATACAAATAGCTCAGTATACAGGCTTTGAGTGGTAATAATATATATGAAGAACCATTATCTGTAACAAAAGTGTATTGGTGGTAGGTACCTAGTGCTGGAAGAAGAGGTTTATGTGTGAAGGTGGGGCTGTGTAAAGGGGGGCTGGTGTAAAGGTAAGGCTGTGTAAAGGCAGGGATGCATAGAAACTGTCTCTTACACTGGTTGCTATAAACCTAAAACTAACCTAAAAGCAAAAATCTATCTTTAAAGTCTATGGAAATTGACTTAAAACAGAAGAGTGGGAAACAAGTCCCAGCAGGAAAAGAAACATCACTGGATTGGAACTACATTTCCTTGAATAAATGTTGAGTTTGGGGGTTCAAAAGAGATGCTATTAAGATTATCCTTTGGGGTAAGAAGTTTAATTTAAAAAGTTATCAGTGGGTATGGCGGTGCACATCTTTAATCCCAGCAATACTCAAAAAGCAAGGGGATCTCTGAGTTCTGGACCAGATCACTTTGTGATCTATAAAGTGAATTCTAGGACAGAAAAAAAAGGAACAAAAGCTTAAGGTTTAAAATAGAAAGGTTAACAGTATGGACAGGCAAGCAGGCAATAAACAGCACAGTGAAGCTCAGACAAAGTTCAGGCCCATGAGGAAAAGGTAAAGTTAAACAGCACGAACCTACAGAGAGGCACAGTCCCTGGTTCCTAGATGGCGAGGAGAGGAAGCAATCCCAGCAGGCACGTGCACCTCTGGGAACTGGAGTGGGATTACTGCCACTCGGATCTGTCTAAAGTCTCTGACTCTGACAACCTGGTCTGGAAGCTTCTCTGGGACAGTTAGAATGGCACCTGTCATGGAGTCTGTTTCCAGGCAGGTAGACAGGATCTTGAAACAATGCCCATCTCTGACTGTAGCAGCTGGTATCCCAGAATCAGCTATGAAGATGAAGAGAGAGAGAATACCCCATCTCATGTTCTAACAGTCGCCAGCTAACAGCAAGGCATAAAGGCTGAACAGAAAGCAGTGTCCTAGAGCCTGCAACTCTCTCTCATTGACTTAGAAACACAAAAACCACAGTTCAGAGCTGTTAAGAGGAGTCCTGGCCCAGGTATTTCAAACACAATCAGAAAGACATGAGCAGTCCTTGAAACAACACCACTGCCAATCAGCTGCACTAAAACTGTCAAAAGTCACTGGGGGAGACACTATCACAAAGTCTCTAGTATGCTCTGTCCAAAATTATGGCGACACTGGACATGTTGGCCACTTCAGATGTGACTAATTAGCTGAGATGACTCAGTTTATTTCATTCAAAGAATTCAAATTAGTTCATACCTACACAGCATCAGAGACTACTGGCTACTATATTACATAGCACACTGAGCATTCCATGTCACAGCCCACTGCCAACACACACTCTCATCCAGACAGAAAACACAAACGCTGAAACCCAGGAGAAGAAACCAACAGAATCAACTACAGTTAATGATCTACTGAAGTCATAAACAAACACTTAAAACAGTTAAGAAAATAGAGAAAACCATTTTAAACACACACATTCAAGGGGCTGGAGAGATGGATCAACGGTTGGGAACATTTGTTGGTCCTGCATAAGGCCTGGATTCAGTTCTTAGCACTCATTTGGTGGCTCACAAACATCCATAACTCCAACTCCAGGAGATCAAATGTCCTCTTCTGACCTCCACATGGCACATATACATACAAATATGTAGAAAAAACACACATAAAATAAGCAATCTCAAAAAAAACTTAAAACTTTTTTTTTAATTCATGTTTGCTGGGCATGATGACCCACACCTTTCATCACAGCCCTGGAGAGGCAGAGGCAGGTAGATCTCTGTGTGTTAGAGGTCAGCCTAGTTTACAGAGTGAATTTGAGAGCAGCCAGGGCTGCACAGAGAAACCCTGTCTCAAAAAAACAAAACAAACAAACATCAAGATAAAGGTAAAGGCTGCCAGGCCTGATGAACTGAATTCAGTCCCCAGGGCCTACAAGCTGAAGAAAACCAACTCTTTCAAGTCATTCAATGAGTTTACATGGAACTAGCTTGCCCTCACACACTTAACTAATTAATAAATGTAATAATAAAATAACCTAATTGTTTGTTGTTAATAACAATACCACAGACTAGGTAAACCCCAAATCTATTTTCAAGGTTGCAAAAGTATCATATGGCAAGGGCCAGAAAAGGTGAGGAAGATCTGGCAAAATAGACACAGGAGTCCACACGGGACACTAATACTATTAAATGTCCTGTCCATCATACTCAGCAACAAACCAAAGATCCTTCTCAGACAGGGTACAAAGTGGTGACTGACAAATACTCAAAGCTTCTCTCTGACCTCTTACTCACATCTGTTCTCACACATACATCCATGCATATGCATAATAACCACATAAGTCACAGACAGTATCTTGCCACAGGTCTAGTACTTGGAATATATTTTTTAATTATAAGAATGGAAATACAGCTAAGTGGTAGAGCATCTGCCCAGAACTCAAGAAGCCATAGGGGTCCACAATCCCCAGCACTACGAATGAAAAAAAAATTTTTTAAATAAAAATTTAAACAAGTTCTGAATCAGTCATAGTACATACCTGTGTAATCCCAGCCAGAGGAATTCAAGGTCACTCTCAACTGTATAGTTAGTTTGGGCCTAACTTGAACTACCCAAGATTCTGTCCTAAAAAACACTAATAATAAAGCTAGGCATAGTGGCTCTTCCCCTTAATTCTAGCTTTCTAAAGGCAGAGGCAAGATAATCTCAGATCTCACTCAGGTCTAGGTGGATCTAACTTGGTCTAAGTTCTAGGCCAAAAAAGGCTACCCACTAAGAACCTGTCTCATAAACCAACCAAAGAAAACTCTATTAATAATAAAATTATATACATACATCAACTATAGTAAGAATGCCAAACACATAGAAATATAGCTAAAAGTTACTTCATCAAGTAGAACACATAGCTTATTAATAAACATAACATATGTAGTGGTTATATGGGTGTGTTCACATCAGCCAGGTGATGATGGCACACCTTTAATCCCAGCATTCAGGAGACAGAAATCTGTAGTCAAGGGCAGTCTGGGTTAGCCTACAGAGTTAGTTCCAGGACAGCCAGAGCTACACAAAGGAACCCTGGTTGGGGGGGGGGGGGGGCACTGGAGATGGCTCTGTGGTTGAGAGCACCTGTTATTCTTGTAAAGGACCTAAGGTTTCATTCCCAGCACGCACACTGCAGCAAACAACTGTCTGCAACTCCAGTTTCAGAGTATTTTATATCCTCTCCCCATCTTCTAGCCTCCAAAGGCACTGCATGCATATGGTGCTCATGTGAAAGAAAAATCTCCCAGGCTTAACAATAAATCTAGAAATCTGGGCATTCATAGCACATGCCTTTAATCTTAATTAACTCTCTTAAGAGAGAGTTCCAGAGCAGCCAGGGATACACAGAAAGCAAATAAATAAATCTATAGTGTTGTTGGCTTTTCCTTTACTTTACTCCCACTGTCGGTGCCAAAATGTTGTTGTTTGGTTTTGCTCTTTTGTAGGGCCTACCACCCAGCTCCCAAATAAATCACACACAGGGGCTTATTCTTAATTATAAATGCTTGGTCTTAGCTTGGCTTGTTTCTTCCCCTAAATTATCCCATCTATCTTTTGCCTCTGGGTTTTCCTTTCCTATTCCTATATACCTTTCTGTTTCTAACTCCATAGCTTGCTGAGTGGTTGGGTGGCTGGTCCTGGAGTCTTCCACCTTCTCTGGCTCCTCCTCCTCCCAGGTTTCTCCTTCCTTTTATTTATCCTCTCTGCCTACCAGCTCCACCTATTTCTCTCTCGTGCCTCACTATTGGCTATTCAGCCCTTTACTAGACCATCAGGTGTTCTGGACAGGCACAGTAACACAGCTTCAGAGTTAAACAAATGCAACATAAACCAAAGCAACACACCTTAAATAATATTCTACAACAGGAGGAAACTTATTAAGAAAACAAGAAGTAAATTCTACATGAGAAAAATGAAACTTTAATGGGGCTAGAGAAATGGCTCAGGGATTTAAAAAGAGCACTGCTCTTCCAGAAGACCTAGGTTCAATTCCCAGTGCCCATGGCAACTCAAACCTGTCTGTAACTTCAGTTCCGAGGCTACTGTTACACTCATACAGACATACCTTCAGGCAAAATACCAATGAACATAAAATTAAATTAAATTTTAAAAACCCCTAAAGACACACATGAAAATAAATCTTTAAAAAAAAAAAAAGGACAGAGGTCCAGACTAGAACAAGACATAGAAAAGGGTATAGCAAAAGTAATTGCTGTGGGATGGTCTTTCTGTATGCTGTAAATATGTGTTGCTACCACTGATTAATAAAGAGCTGCTTTGGCCTATGGCAAGACAGGAGATAGCCAGTTGGAAAATCCAAGAGAGATACAGGGAGAAGAAAGGTGGGGTCGGAGGAGACGCTTCAACCCACCCAAGGAACAAGATGTTATGAAATACAGGTAAAGCCACAAGACATGTGGCCTTACACAGTCTAATAGAAATGGGTTAATTTAAGATGTAAGTATTAGCTATAATAAAAAGCCTGAGCCATAGGTCAGTTTGTAATTAACATTAAGCCTCTGAGTGATCATTTTATAAGTGGCTATGGGATTGTAGGGGCTGGGCAAGACAAAGAAAAACTTCCACCTACAATTAATGCATGAGAGTATATCAGAATTAAATCAATGGGATCTGGTCACCCATGCGGCAGCTCACATCTGTCCATAACTCCAGTTCCAGGGCTTTAGCAATTTAGAGTGCCTCTTGCTCTTGCAGAGGACCCAACTCCCACGCAAGACAACTAATTCACAACCATCTAAACACTAGCTCCCAGACCTGATACCTCTGGCCTATAACGCAAGCACCTACAATCACATGCACATACACAAACACAGATACAGAAATTCTAAAAATAAAATCTTTAAAAAATTTTTTAGTACTCAAGGCCAGCCTGTTCTACAAAGTGAGTTCCAGGACAGCCAGGGCTATTCAGAGAAAACTCTGTCTCAAAAAACCAAAACCAACCAACAAAAAAACTTTCATAATTTAAAAATATTGCAAGAAATGACTTTAATTTTATGTAATACATATAATTTTTGTAATTCATTGCTTTCTCACAAGAGAAACATTTTTTTTCCTATTTAATGTCAAAGTTTAGCACATTGGAATCTGTCTCCTAAGTAATAGAATCTCACCTTACCCACTTATACTTAAATTATTCACCAGCACAGAACTGGCACTCTTCCATGGTAACACACTTCTGTTGTTACTAAATACCAGCCACAGGAAGATGCTGAAGACACAGAAATAAATAGGCATAATGCTTTCAGGTAGAGAAGCTGACCTCTAACCAATGTCCTCATTACAGGCCACTGCCAATAAACATGAGGTCTCTGTACCTTACAATAATGCTACAAACCCAAGGGAAATACTAACCACCTTTGAAATAAAAAGCTTTTATTGCCTTGAATAAGAGGCCATTCATTATGTTTCTTTTAACCTATGAGTAACTATAATAGGTACAAGCAGTTTTAGCATACAGCCTTCCAAGCATTCAAGAACATGACTAATCAGTCTAGCTTACATGGCATTGCATTTTTTCTATATTTTATAGCTACCATGTGCAGAATTAAATTCAACTGTGACAAAGCTTTTAAAAAATACTTTTGCATTATGCCTGAATATTTACTCATTAAAGCTTTGTAGACTAATCCACATCTATAAGACAAGAGGGTAAGTTCCCTTTCCCTGTTTACACAGAAGAATAATGTTAAGTAGCTTCCTCATTCATAAAGTGCATCAGTCAATGATAGAAATTAAGATTTAGAGTCCAGGTGTCCTAATTCTGCAGCATTTCTATCATGTATTCATTTTACTTCTGGTTATTGATAACTTTTTAAGCATATGCACAAAACTATCATTGTATAAAAATAATTCAGGAATTATGATACACAAGTTAAGTATGAATAATAAGGCATGAACATACAATGAGGAGAAAATTACATGGGAAGGATGTCCTTTTTTGTCTCATTCATGGAAAGATCTAATACTAAATGTGTACATTAATTCCAATGCTCGTTTCAAATGACCAGTATTTAGGTCATTTAATAAATAGCCAATTTATTCTCCTTCTTTCTATGGCATTTAGTCCATTACAAACAATACTAAAATAGATATTGTCTAAAATATTTTCCATAGTGCAGATCCCAAGAACAGTGCTCTAAGCAAAATAAAAATAATGTACTGGGTTCTAAACATTTTAAGAAAAAATAATAAATACACGCTGAATCTGTTCACTGGCCAGTATTCTTTGGTTTTGTTTGTTTGTTTCTGAGACAGGGTTTCTCTGTGTAGCTCTGGCAGTCCTAGAACCTGCTCTGTAGACAAGGCTGGCCTCGAAGTCACAGAGATCCACCTTGCCTCTGCCTCCTAAGTGTTATGTTCAATTTAAAAAACAAACAAACAAACAAACTATGGCTGCTATTTATTTTACAGCTAATATTCACTTATGAGTGAGTGCATACCATGTTTGTCTTTCTGGGTCTGGATGGTCTAACTCAGGATGATTTTTCTTTTTTCTGGTCCCATCCATTTGCTAGTATCTTATGGTGAGCAAAAATACTTTTTATATATGAATGAACTCAGAATGTGTTCAATTTCTGTTTACAATTAAATACGCCTAGAAGCAAAGAGCTCACAAGCTTACAAAGATGTTCAGTATCATTCTCCTCAGAGAGAGTCATCACAGCCATCAGATAGGAGAAAGGGGTCTGGAGAGAGGGCTCAGCAGACAGGAGCACTGCCTACTCTTCCAGAGGACCCAGGCTCATTCCCTGCACCACTCACATGTTGGCTCACAACCAGCTCTAACTCCAGTTCCAGGAAGTCAATCCTTTTCTGGTCTCCTTAGTACCAGGCATGTATCAGGTGCACAGACATGCATGCAAGCAAAACCCTCATACACAGAAAATAACAATTTTAGAGGTTTTTTTTAATATAAGATTAAAAAAAGCAATAAGAGTAAGTAGGGATGTGGAAAAACTGGATTCCTGATACAGTACTGATTAAAATTATAACACGTTATGGAAACAGCATCAAGTATCTTCAAAAACTTCTAAATAGGCAGCTGGAGAGGTGGGCCAGCGGTTAAGAGCCCTGGCTGCTCTTTCAGAGGACCTGGATTTAACTCCTAGCAATAGCAGCTCATAAATGTAACTCCAGTTCCAGAAGATCCAACAACCTCATACAGACATATATGCAGGGAAAGCACCAATGCTCATAAAATAAAAATAGATCTTTTTATTCTAATAGAATCACAATATGAACTGAAAAAAAAGCAACTGAAGGAGGAGTCCTGCCCCACTGCTCTCCCAGAGCAGTGTTCACAGCTGCCACTCAGATGAGCTTTCTGGAGGACAAGTGACAGGATGAAAAAGGACAGTGCTTCTGGGACTGGGATTATAGGGATAGTGTCCAAGAAACACACTTGGGAGGTACAAGATGAAACACAAAAATGTGAATATACTTAATACTGTCAACTGTGTGCTTGGAGAGGGTTGAATAATAAATCATATTTTACATCAGACACAAAATGAGAATTATTTCCCAGAATAAAATTCTTTTGGGGGCTCCTAAGATGGCTCAGTGGCTAAAGGTACTCGCCACCAAAGCTGACAATTCCCAAGACCCAAATGGTGGAAGAAGAACCAGCCCCTGTCAGTTACCCTCTGACCTCCACTCATACTGTGGCACAACACAACCCCCAATAGACAAATGGATACAATGGATAATAATAGAGATCCATCATAATCTTTGCACTGGGCATGGTAACACATATTTGTAATCACAGAACGAGGGTGCTGAAGCAGGGGGGATCACTGAGAGTTCAAGGCCTGCCTTGGCTACAGAGCAAGAACAACTCTCAAAAAATTAAAATATAAAAGTGAATATTATTATTAAAATGTTAGCAGAGAAGGGCTACAGAGATGGCTCAGTGGCTAAGAGCAATGTTCTTGCAAAGCTCATGGGTTCAATTCCCATCACCCACATGGTAGTACACAACCCCAGTTCCAGGGCATCCAATGGACACGTAAGGGGGGCACATATAGGTGTGCAGTCAAACCATCCATACATATAAAGTAAAATAAATAAAACCTAAAAAAGATATCCCCATTAGCTCTGTTTAAAAAAATAAAAGATGTGTGCCAGGCACAGCAATTCATGCCTTTAGTTAGTTCCAGCGCACTCAGAAGGCAGAGGCAGGCAGATCTCTGAATTTAAGGCCAGCCTGGTTTACAGAGAGAGTACCAGGAAAGTCAGGACTACACTGGGAAGCAAAAGCAAACAAACAAATACATAAATAAAATGAATAAATAAATAAAAATTTAAAACACATGCTCAGAGGGCAGTAGAATTTTCAAATGCAGTCTTCTTGTTCTCCTAACACACCGGGATAGTACTCATCAAGTGTGTCCAAGGCAGAGCATATACAGAAAAGGGTTAACTAATTAAAAATAGTTCCAAACTAAAGTTTTTAGAAATATCACATCCAAGACTAGCAAGACAGTAAAGGTACAAAAAGTTATCTAGGATATACATCAACACAACCCTGACCTACTAACCACTGCCTCCAACTTCAAAACAAGTATTATCAATCAGATGGTCTAAAATTAGCTGGGCATATGGAGGAGCATGCCTCCAATCTCAGTACTCAAGAGATGGAGGCAGGTGGATTAGGAGCTCAAGTTTTGGTTACATAGAAAGGTAAAAACTAGCCTGGGCTATGTAAGACTCTGTTCAAAGCCATCAAAATAGCTCCCACTAGGTGGGTAGAAAATCCCTGATAGAAAAAATTTTATAAGTATATCAGCTTCTAATACTAATGCTTTAAAACAGTCACCACAGCTGGGTATAGTAGCTGATGCCTTTAATCCCAGCATTCTGGAGGCAGGGGCAGACAGATCTCTGTGCATTTGAGACCAGCTTGGTCTATATAGTGAGATCCAGGACAGCCAGACTCATATAGACTCTGTCTCCAATCAATCAATCAATCAATCAATCAATCAATCAATAAAAATGGGAAAAAAGAAAAGAAAATCAAGGGGTCAAAACCAGATATACCAGCATATATCCATGTCTTTATTATATAAACCTAGAGAAATATAGAACATAAACACATGCCACATATTTTCTAGTTTTATCATGAAAAGGGCCTGAGAAAGCACTGACACTCTCATGTCAATAAGTACACTTGTATTAGCATACAGATCTTGTTTGCTAAATAATCATTCTCAAGTAAAATAAATTGGGCAGAGAGTGGTGGTCCATGCGTTAATCTCAGCACTCAGGAGGCAGGGACAGGCAGATGTCTGTGAATCAGAGGCCAGTATAGTCTACAGAGAGTGTTCCAGGATAGCCAGGGCTATACAGAAAAACAAGTCTCAAAAACTAAAAAGAAAGAGAGACTGAGTAGCCTACTGAGAAAGCCAATCCCAAGGCTGGACCTAGTACAGGACAAGTCAGAGCATCTTGTACCAGAAAGCATGAAGTTAAGGAAGGCTAAGATCACATCACAGAGGCTGGGGGCAAGTTTATAGGGGCTTTCTTTCACTGATGTGATTTGCAGCTACCTTGGAGTAAGTAGTACAACAAGAGACAAAATACAAGGCCCTTCCTCACAATTAAAGGCAAAGTCCAGCTCCTCAAAGTTGTCCTGACTGTGTACTCTGTATCATTTATATGCATATATAAATACAGACAAATTTAAAATTTTAAATAAAGTAAGTTCATTAAATCTCTAGTACTGATGCTAATTGATTTTGAAAATTATAAGATTATACAAGAATATCTATAAATTATTTTTGTTGTTGCGTGTATATGATGTGTGGCTGGGCATGCACGTGCAGGTCAAATCACAACTTTAAGGAGTGTCTTCTACACAACTTTTATATGAGTTCAGGGGACTGAACTCAGGACCCATTGAGCCATCTTGTTGGCCCAAAAAAGTCCTTCTATCTAGGGAATGTATGCTGAACTATTTAGAAGTAAAAAGCTTTTCTCTCTCTCTCTCTCTCTCTCTCTCTCTCTCTCTCTCTCTCTCTCTCTCTCTCTCTCTCTCTCTCTCTCTCTCTCCCTCCCCCCCTCTCCCCCTCCCCTCCCTCCCCTCCCTCCCCTCCCTCCCCTCCCTCCCCTCCCTCCCCTCCCTCCCCTCCCTCCCCTCCCTCCCCTCCCTCCCCTCCCTCCCCTCCCTCCCCTCCCTCCCCGTGTGTGTAGCTGTGTGTGAAAATATGTGTAAGAAAACTAAGGGAAAATAGTCCTTAGCATTTTATGTCTAAAACTATTTCAAACTAAAAAAAGGTGAAAAAAAAACTATAAAAGAACAAAAAGGCCCCTTCCATTAAGCTCCCTCACTTTGCTGCACAGACACTCATCACACTGCAAGTCAGACTGGGCTATGCTTATGCTAGTCAGTGCACCCAGTAGAATGCATCCCACTTTACAGTATTTCACAAAACAGCCCTAATCATTGACAATGTTACAATTTCTATTCCTAATTATTTTCAAAGGTAACTTATCTTTTTAGATCTCCAATAATTCATAATTATAAACATACAATGTTGTCTTTCTGAAACTCAACACAAAGATGTGAACTGCTGATACCTGCTGATACTTGTTACATGATGAACCTGGATTGGAGGCTGGATGGGGTGGGAGAGGAGGAGGATGAAGAACAAGGACTAGGGGTGTTCTCTGGGGGACACATAAGCATTCTAGAGTTGACTCATCAAGATTAGACTATAATTAAAGCCATGGAAAAAGGCCAGCCTGTGTTACAGAGTAAGTTTCCGGTCATCCCAGGCTTACCTGGTTAGACTTTATCCTCCCACTCCCACAGAGGTGAGAAAAGTACAACATCAGAAGTGCTTTAACAACAGAATGAGACGGTATAGAAGCACAGTAGTCTACTCTAAGGTAACCTGGCTAGGCTTGGTGGCACACACCCAACACTCAGGAGGCAGAGGACAGCTTAAGTTTTTAAGGCCAAACTAGTCTATATAGAGCATTCCTCTAAATAATGAATGAATGAATGAATGAATGAATGAATGAATGAATGAATGAATGAATGAATGAGGTAGTCTATATAATATCAGTCATTATAGGTCTTTCTATATACCTTAATTTTGTTATAGGAATTTTACCTTCAATACTTCTGAGTCCAAGAAAAAAAATGAGATGTGGGTATGCCCTGAAGAAGAATTGCTACCTAATTGGTCATCATGCCATCTTTCTGTACTATCAATAAACAATAACAATAAACCTCGTGACCTACCTCAAGACAGAACCACAACTAGGTGAGTGGTCATTCCTACAAAACATGCTTTATATCAGTGACAATTAACACCAATTAGTAAGATAGCAACATATGCATTTATTAAATGTGTGTGTGTGTGTGTGTGTGTGTGTGTGTGTGTGTGTGTGTGTGTGTGTGTGTATGCTAAGCAGGTTACTTTATAGCCCACTTTCCTCTCTCTGCTCTGAAATAGCTGAGACCCACAGGCTAAAGTACTATATTTAAAAAAAAAAAAAAGAAAAGAAAAAATAACTTCATGACCTGAATATTACTACCGCACCTCATAAACACAGCACCTTCTGCTACTAAACCTTTCCACATTCAAAAGCCCTACATGTTCTTGACAGAAACCACACTCAGACAGCTTAATTTAGAACATGCTGACCTTGAGCAAATCAATGCCCTTAGCATGTACTCTGGCTTCCATCACTGCAGGAGCTAGACAGCCTCACCATCTATAGTAGTCAACAATCTCTGGCCACTATGCCTGTCTATTTTAAGATATCCCTACTACATTTGTGCTGCACAGTTCAAAGGGCTAACTCATGAATCTGTGTCTAAATGCAATCCTTTACCTTAGAAACTAGGATACACTTATAGTGTCCCTACAGTAATTTATTAGACTTCCATTTATTAATCACACAATATCGAAGTAATCTTACCATAAGCTAAGACAGAAACAGCAGGGTTCCAAAATGATGTGCAAATTTTGAAATAAAGTTTTAGTTTGCTGCCACTGTCATGTAAAAATTCACCAGATATTAGGACGTTACCTAATTAAGAACTACACTGCATTTTTGATAATCTCTTAATAGTTACTAAACTATTCTATCTCTTAAATCTAATTGCTATCAAGTCCATTTTCAATTTTTTATCAAGGCAGAATCATCCAAAATATAAGCATGAGCTTTTGTTTATTGAATACAAATTTTTTATTTTTTTAAACTCTAAATACAGAATCTGTAACTAATCTTAGGCCAGTACAGCTTCTGAAAGCCAGGTAAATATTAACCTGAAATTTATAAGTAAACAATAGAAATTGTACTTAGCCATTATTCATAATCTCCTTCCATTCTCAACAGACTAATATTTATGCAAAGACCTAGTGCTAGAAAATAGGTTCATAAAACATTTACACTCCTTTTCAAAGGATTCTCTTTACCTCTTTACTTTTTTGAAACATTTAATAAACCAACAGAAATTCTCGAGTTTAAAATCCAGGTTAATGTTTCTGTTGTTGTCTACTCTCATCCCAACATTTCAGTCACAGCACAGAATCCGACATAGAAATAATGCAGGGCCCAGATATCACGAAGTCATTTACTAACAGTGAACATCTGGAGCTGGAGTTTATGTAATGTGCTAGCTGGCCAGTAAAAGCTCTGAACCCACAGTCTATGGTGCATAAGGAAAGGACATGAGTAGAGAGAAGCACTATTCTTTTCATGCAATTGAATAAGATTCCAAAACCATTTTTCCAGGGGTTGGGGGGGAGGTAGCTAAAACTGAATCTTGTATTTCAATAAACTGGAAAAAAAAAAAAAAAAAAAAAAAAGGTGGTTAGGAGGACAGAGGAGCAAGTCAATCTAATCATGTGAAAGTAAGAGCTGCTACAGCAAATGACCCTTTGGTTATTGAAAACGTGTTTTTATTTTGTGTTCTGAGACAGGATATCACTGTAGCCCAGGCTGGCCTCTAACTCAGAGAAAAACCCTCCTGCCTCTGCCTCTGCCTCCCCAGTACTGGATTAAAACTGTGTGCTTCTAAATCCCACATCTAAACAATTTTAAGGATGGTATCCAGAAATCCTAATGCTAGAAATAATGCAATCTGAAATACACTATAAATAAATCAGACTACATTTCTAATTTCTAATACTTATATCAATACAATTAATTATAACTAAATTATATGACCATAGGATTCTTTCTGATAACTTACTACTAACAGAATTAGTTTTGTAGATGACTGGCTTACTTCTTATTTGTACAAGGTATCACAGAATATGTTTATAGAAGACTAGTCAGGAAAATCAGAAGTAGTACAAAGGCAGATGTGACACCAAAAACAAGTACCCACTGGTTGGGTCAAAGCTTACACCCTCATGATGTATCCAGCAGCCTCTAGCCATAAACTGCATTTCCGTCTATTTAGTACCATTCCTGTATTTGCCCCACTGTGTTACAATCACTGCACTGTAGAAGATAAGAAACACATTTCAGCATTCATGCTGAAATATAAATAACTTATTCCCCAATTTTCCAACTTGGAATTCAAACTATGAATTCAAAAGCATTTTCATACTCACAAGGAAACTTTTGCTATTTTGAACCTTATTAAGAATTAGCTAGCCTCTGAGACTACAATACTTCAGGCTAGCATTACACCAATCCTGACACTGTAGGTCTCTGCCCATAGCTGCATGAAAATTTTGTCTTCAGATATTATTACTCACTGTGTGTGCACAGAAAAAGTCATGGCAGCTGTTAGTCAGAATAACGGCCTGAGCTTATAATTTCTCTAAATCTGAGATTATGTCTCACATTTAGATTATTAAATTACTTCTCCAAGACTAGCAAAATGGTCCAATAGGTAAAGACATTTGTCACCAAGCCTGATGACCTGGGTTCAATCCCAGGGACCCACATGGTCGAGAGAAACTGTCCTTAGACTAGAACACGTGCACCAATGCATGTACACACACACACACATAAAAAAAAATGCAAAAACCAAAACTTTAAAAATTAAAAATCACCTTTCCCAAGCACTGAAATGCTCCAAGAATTATGCAAAAACTTTCAACAATATTTTTCAACATTGTACTTATCATCTTATTTGTGTGTCATTCTTTCCTACTGTCTATTAATAAATAATAAAAATAACCGTATGTCTTTAGTATGGTAAAGATTTCTATTGTCCTTGAAGCAATTTTATGTCTTGATTTTTCATGTCTTTTTAAAACTCCAAACCTAAGTAGATCCTACTGATTTCCTTATTTAGCCAAAGCAATTTCTCTCATTACATATACATATCAAATTTTACTTAGCACAAAGTCAGCATTTATTAAATAGCCAAAAAGCGGTTGCTGCCTACCTGTAGTACCGAGACTGTAGATACGTTGAACAAACAGTCTTTGACACATGACTGGCTGACCCAAAGTCTATCACTTTAACCCTGTATGGCTGTCGAACAGGATCCACCAACATAATATTCTCTGGTTTGAGGTCAGCATGAATTAAACCAAGACTTTTTAACTTCTTCAGTGCAGTGGCCACTTGCTGAAGAACAGGCCGGATCACCTTCAGGGGTAAGGGGCTGAATTTATTCTGCTTGAGAAAGTCATACAGATTCTGCTCCAGCATCTCAAAGACCAGGCAGGTATGGTTGCGGTGCTGGAAGCACTCATAGGCCCGCACAAAGTTGTACTCATCGGCGTTCTCAGTACTGAGCCTTGCTAAGATGCTCACTTCTATCTGCCCCTGGCGTGCATAAGAAGGGTGGTTCTTCAGAATCTTAATTGCTACAATTTCATTTGTCCCTCTCTTCCAGCATTTAACAACCTGGCCAAAAGTGCCACGACCAAGAAAATCAAGGACTTCATAGGTGTTTTTCATAGAGCATAAGACTTCATGCTGTACTAACTGGTAATCGCCTTCTCCGCTGGTAGAGTTCTGCTTTGATCCTGTAGTCGTTGTCACAACTGCCACTGGATTTCCCATGTTAGTTTGCAACATTGCAGGAAGTATGGACAGTTCATCGACAATCTGCATCGCGCCGCTGTGATTATCCAACTCCTCACTCTTGCGCTTCAATCCACATCGCTGGGGACCTTCTAGGAAATGTAACCTGTTTCGCCACAGCACGGCCCGAGGTGCCTCCACCCCAGCTTGCTGCGCTTGGGCCGCTAGGACCTTTGGAGCACCAGCAGTGTCTTTGACAACAACGGCCCCTGCCTGCAACGCAAAGCTGTGTCCTCGGGGCTTAGTAAATGGTATCTTTGTCTGAAAAGCACTACCCTTCGCGGAAGGATGAGAGTTTCCAAAGTTTCTACCATTCACATAGGTCTGTGGATAGGCTCTTTCCTGGAAAACACAACTGCTTGGCTCTACTTTCAGTTTCTTCACACTACAAAAGGCACTTGACTGAGTTTGATAAACGTATGGTGGGTAGACCAAGACTTGTGAGGCCATACCTGCAGAGGAAGGAAGGAAATGTTAACCAATAGAACAGCTTTTCCTCAACTTTAAACTGTAGGAAGAAAACTTTTAGGGTCAAATTCATTATATGTCAAAATAATTTACAATTCCACTAAGGTTTTTCCCTTGAGAGGAGATAAGATCTTCAGTATCTCCACACTGGTTCTCAGGATTTCAATTATTTGGGGAAACACTTACTGAATAACTACATTGACCAGGATATGCAATAAAAACTGTACTCACCATTTTCCTCACAAAAGGAAAAGTACAACTCCTTGGACAAGTGACACAGGTGTGGCAAAAATAAAATATTCTCTCACCAAAAGATAACTTAGCCATCAGCTAGAGAGGCAGTTCAGGGTTAGGAACATTTGTTGCAAAGAATGATAACCAGAGTTCAGAGTCCAGCACCCATGGAAAAGTTGGGTGTGGTCCCATGCATGGCTATAACTTCAGTACTGAGAACAAAACAGGAGAATATGCTGGAGTTTGCTGGCTTCTGGCCTCACTGAAAAATGAGAGCTGCAGGTTTAGCCTCAAAGGAACAAGGCAGAGGGTGATATAAGATATCATGACTTATGCCCTAGACACTACATGTGCACTCTTACACGTGCATACACCTCACACACATAATTAAGAACCATCCAACACAATTTATAATCAGGAAGAAACAACTATGTGTGCTTTGAGTGATTAATTTAAAAGGGTTATCCTTTTCACAAACAGCTCTGATTCATATTCTACTTGCCAAATATAATATCCTTTTATCTTAAAGAGCATCCATTATACTACAAAGACAACGTAATGGCTTTCTATCCAGTTACCTTCATGCTGCCCATCTAGTTTCCCAGACACTAGATGACTTTCTTACGGCTTTTGGTCTTACTTCATCTATACAGCCATGAAGAGCACAATGAGTCAATAGTATCTGACTCCAGTGTGATACAGATACAAGAGGGGATTTAACATGTTACTGGCACAGCTGACTTTTCCCTGATGACCTCATTTCATGATTTTAGAATTCATGTAATATACAATCCAGCAGGGCTAATCCATGTACACAAACATAAAACATACACATACACAACAAATCCTCAGTGCCACAGTTCAATAACCTAACTCCAACTATTTAGCCTATCACACAGCATGCAGCACAAGAGAAAATTATCATCTGACAAAACAATTACTTTAATATTCATGTTTTCCTTGTACAAAGTCCCTCCCACATGTTCCCTTTAGTTATGTCCTTCTTTGCATCTACCCCTGAGCATACTGCCAACTCCTTTAGGATCTGACCAAGACAATTCAGTGCTTTCTTGCTTGTGCCCTCATGTGACACACACACTCATCACAAACTCTGAGAAGAGCTGGACACCAACCCCCTTCTCCTTTAGACTCACTGCACTGTAACTGCCAGTACACATGTATGTCTTCTATACTAGATCTGGATCAAACTGTCTAGAATAAAAAGCTGATGTTCAATAAATTTTAGAAGGTTCTATTAATTCCAAATATTTTTAATAGGCTGAAGAGATGACTCACTGGGTAAAAAGCTAGACCTAAGACAAAGAATGGCTGGGACTTGCTGGCCATCCAATCTAGCTGACTCTGCAAGGCTGTGTTCAACAAGACCCTGCATCAAGGAGGAGGAAGAGTGATCCATCAGGACTCTTACATCCCTCTCACACACTCACATGGGTGCACACCCATACATACACATGTACATATGCCACACACACCAGACACACAAAAATTATCTTTATTCAACCCAATTTTAAACTCTATACTGTACTAACTGTGTTATCTCCTATTTCAACATAACACAACTATAAATTGTCTTTAATCTCAGAAATAATGAATTACCATTACAGTATACAGTATCTACAAAACTGGAAAAATTTTTAGAAAGAGCTACAACTAATGGGGGAATAATTATACAACTGTTTAATAAAGTGTTTGGCTAAATGATCTTATGTGGCTTAAAATTTTTCCAATTTGTTGTTAAAATCACTAAAGACCAATGAGTAAAGGCATTTGCAACACAAGGCTAGCAATCTGAGCGCAATCCCCAGAACTTACATGAACTAAAAGATAGAGAAAACCAACTCCACACAACTGTCTTCTGACTTCCACAAAGGTCATGGCGCACGCATGCACACAAACACACATACTACACACAACACACACAGGCACGCATGCACACACACCATGCGTGCACATACGAATAATAAAATTTACAAGAAATAATAACAAAGCTCACAGGGACCAAGTAACTAACTCAAGATCTCAAAACTATGATGTAAAGAAAATATATCACACCTGACATAAAACCTCCAAAAGTTTCAAATGTTCTATCTACCAGATTCTCACATTGTCCTAGTATAAAACCAGAAATGAACGTCACAATTAGGTGAGGATTCATACTTAGTAGAGAATACTGCAAATTAAAACTCCGGGATAAATCTAAGGAAGTTTATCTGCTTCCCTAAAATATCCTCAGCATCTACCCTATACCTCTTCCCAGGGGCATTGCAAAACTGCACTGATTCACTGCATTTTAAGGCAGGGTCTCACTATACCATGCAACAGGCATGGATTTCCCTATTTAGATCAGGCTGGCAACAAACTCAGAAAGATTCATCTGCTTCTGCCTCCTTACAGCCAAGATCAAATTAATGAAACAAAACCACTCTGAGAACTCTTTCTATACATAATAAACATATATATTGTATATTTTTGTAAGGCTGTCAATCATAGCCTCAATGACAACTCTCCTATGGTACTCCTAATTTTCAAAATACCCAAGATGACAAATATGAAAATCCCTTATTAATACCAATTGCTGTATACCCAACTAAACACCATGTAGTTCAAAAGACTGTTTTTGCACAACACTATGCTTATTATTTTTCATTGTGATATAAACTATGTTGTACTCTGTAGCTATATTATTCATGTCTTTGCCACTTGTTCTTAATGGTAGACTAAGGAATAAGGTTTTGAAATACTACCTCTTTGATGGAGCTGCCTAAAACTATTACTTAGAAGTATTGTAAAGGCTCCTAAAGGAGCAACCATTAAGCTTTTTATTTCTCAGGCTTATTCACTTCAAATTCTTTTTTGCTTGTAGCTGAGGCTAGCCTAGAGCCCACAACAATTCCCTGCCTTAGCCCCATATGAACAATTCTAGGTGTGCACAACTACACCCAGAGCTCTCATTTCAGGCACTTTGTTCTGAATGTTATGGTCTCTCAAAACTTGTACACTCCCTACCCACCAGGTGTAATTCTAGAGGCTGGGAGGATGACGCATAGAGATTGCTATAAGTTCAAGGCCAGCCTGGGCTACAGAGTTAGATCCTATATCAAAAATACAAAAAATAAAATAAAATAAAGCTTGGAGGGCTCTCTTTCATAAAGGGAGCTTCAAGGACCATCTTTGTCCTTCATCATGTGCGATCACAGCTAAATGCTGTCTTTGGGACAGAGAACAAGCCGTCAACAAACCCTGCATCTGGCTGTACCTTTATCAAGGGACTTTCTAGCATATAGAACAATGAGCACTAAGTATATATTCTTCACAGAATTGTGTGGTAGCAGACTAAATGGACTAAATGGTTTTGCTCTTCTAATCCTACAATAAACTTGAAATCCTAACTGAACCCTACCTTTTAAACAATTAACCAGCAATACATGCAACAAGAACATCCACAGACACAGATCTGACCGTTATTAACTATTAGCAAGACATGCTCTCCTGGTTTCTTCTTATGCATAATACTAGATCCTCTTAAAAAAGGACGGCAGAAACTAAGACAGAAATACTTTTAAAACATATTCAATTTTTTAGTTAATATAAAATTTCTGAAATATTTTCTGCCAAACTTTACTATGCCTTATGTTTAACAGGGTTAATTAAATAAAAAAGCAAATATATGAGGCAATAGTTTCTCAAAGTCTCCTCTTTCCCTTTCTTTCCACTTGTCCAAACCTTCATTTTTGAAAGATCTTCCTTTTTGAAAACCAGCATGTATGTATATAATATACATACATATAAAGTTTACTGTTTTTTGAAGATGTATTGTGTATATGATATTCTCCCTGCATATATGCCTGCACACCAGAAGAGGACACCAGATCTCATTATAGACGGTTGTGAGCCACATGTGGTTGCTGGGAATTAAATCCAGGACCTCTGGAAGAGCAGCCTGTGCTCTTAACCTCTGAGCCATCTCACCAGCTCAAAGTATGCCACTTTTAAGTTTGCTATTGGTGGCATTAGATACATCCCCAATGCTGTATAACTACACTTTCCTCTTTTGCAAGAATCTGGGAACCCATCTCATAACTCCAGCAACCATTATTTATTTCCTGTTCTATGAATTTGACTTCAAAATATACCTAAGTGGACTTGAATTTGCCTTTTTATGACTTAGAATGCCAAGGGTCATCTGTGTTATAACATGTAACTAAATCTTCTTCCTTCATAAGATTAAATGGTATTTCGTGCATGGATATGTGACATTTATTCATCCATCCATGGATGGACACTATATTTGCTTCTCCTTGTTGTTGTTTTGTGCACCAAGCTGGCCTTGAGCTAACAGGAAGACACCTATCCCTGCCCAACCATGGTGCTAGTGTTAAAAGCTTGCATTTTTAATCTTAATAGCCTACCAATTCCACTCAGAAGGCACAGGCAGGCATATCTCTTGTGAATCAGTTCAAGGCCAACCTGGTCTATTTGTTCTAGGACAGTCAGAGATACATAGAGACCTGAAATCACCTATCAACTCTTTCAAATACATTAAAATAAGTAGATGTGGGTTGACTGATACTTTCAAAAATGAAACTGTCTTTCTTAAGGAAGAGAGGCTTGCTGGGTGGTGGTGGTACATGCCTTTTACCCCAGCTTTCAGGAGGCAGAGGCAGGTGGATCTTTGAGTTTGAGATCAGCCAGGTCTACAGAGCAAGTTCTAGGATAGCCAAGACTACACAGAGAAACCCTATCGCAAAAAAACAAAAAACCACAACAAAAAGAACAAAACAAAACCAAAAAAAAAAAAAAAAAAAAAAAAAAAAAAAAAAAAAAAAAAAAAGGAAGGTGTGTGAAACAAAATTAAACATTCAATTAAAAGTGTCCATGAGATAAATGAATGTTAAATGTCCTTTGTGACAGATCAAAGAACAGATACAATCTTGGTGAACCATGAGTTTTATTAGGGTTACAGGCATGTGGTAAGCAGCTGCTTCCAGGAGTAGAAATGACTCAAAGGCCGCTGCACCACTGAAGCCCATTCCTGCACTAATGACACAGCTCCCAGAGCTGGGGACCTGGAGCACACAGCACAGCCTGCAGGCAGTTCAGCAGGTTGGAGACTGTCCTTTGCAGGTGCCTCAGTTGGTCTAAACCTCTTCCAGACAACTCAGCTGGTTCTTCTTACAAACTTCAATCTCCAAGGAAAATGTTACAAAACATGTAACAATTCACAGATTAACAGAACAACTCTGAACCAAATCAGGTACCTACCCCACTACATCTTAGTACTGCTGCAAATGGTACTAGTGCAGCATGAGGACACAGGGATCCCTTGTTCTTTTGTGTGTACACTGTGTACTGCAAGGCAATAAGGCTATTCCATTTTTACTTTTTAAAGTTGGTGTCAGTGTTCAATTGCAATTCAACCATTTCTTTATGCTGATTCCTAAACAACCCCATCAGCATTATGTTTGTAGCAG
Organism: Phyllotis vaccarum; assembly: GCA_033318265.1. NCBI lineage: Eukaryota > Metazoa > Chordata > Mammalia > Rodentia > Cricetidae > Phyllotis > Phyllotis vaccarum. Next base: position 133,469,885 of record JARWLC010000001.1, read on the forward strand.
TCATTCTAGGTTTGTGAAGTAGAATCTCTGTGTACCAGCACTCTGTTCCTTCACTTAGTTACTGATGGAAATGTTAAAACATTACACCTCACACTAAGCTTTAAGAAAACTCATATAATAGGTGCGGCATCCGAAAACCACTACTGGCTCTCCCCCAGTTTCTTTAAGACATACACTGCAAAGTAAAGAGATCTTTTTTTTTTAAACACAGAGTTTCACTGTGTAGCCTTGGCATATCTTGGAACTTGCTCTGTAGATAAAGATGGCGTCGAACTCACAGAGATCCACCTGCTTCTGCCTCGCAAGTGTTGGGAGTAAAGGCATGCACCACCACTGCCCAGTTCATTAAATTACTACCCCTACTCAGGAGGCAGAGGCAGGCCAGCCTGATCTACAAAGCTAGCTCTAGGAAGGTAGGGCTGTTCCACAGAGAACCTTGTCTCAAAAACCAAAACTTTGCTATTTAAAGATTCAGGCACGGTCAGCCTGAGCTACATAAGACCCTGTCTCAAAACAAATTTTTTTCATTACAGTCAGGCCTATAATCTCAGGCACACGAGAGGCTGAGGCTAGATTACAAGTTTAAAAGTCTGAATGGATAACTTAATTCATCTCAAAATTAATACATGCTCGAATGGCTGGTGAGACAGCAAGTTCTTATGACCCGAGTTTGATTCCCGAGAAGTCACATTCTAAAAATCCAGACTTGGTAGCACATGTTTGTAACCCCAGCACTGGGGAGGTGGAGAGCAGCAGATCCCTAGAGTTTGCTGCCAAACCATATAATCGTTTAGAATTTAAGCCAAAACAAATTAAAAACCATCTCAAAAATAGCAGAGGCCAGTGAGATGCCTCAGCACATAAAACACTTGCTATGCAAGCTGGGCTACCTGAATTCAAACCCAGAATCCACAAAACAGCCAAGCAGTGGTGGCACAGGCAGGTGGTTCTCTATGAGTTCAAGGCCAGCTTAGTCTACAGAAAAAGTTCCATGGCAGCTAGGGCTACACAGAGAAGTCCTACCCTGTCTTGAAAAACAAAAGCAGAATCCACAAACAAGGTAGAAAGAAAATCAACTCCACAGAGTTGTCACCTGCCCTCCATGTTCAAGCACCATGCCATGCCTATGCTCGCACATCACATGCACTTGCACACACACACACACACACACACACACACACACACACACACACACACAAAATATAATCAATCTTAGAAAAAAATTTAAGGTGACCAGTATCTAAGGAATGATACCTTTGGTCATCTGACTTCCATATTCGCACCACACCCATCCACATGTCCACCCACATATGAGCATACATAAGCAAGCAAGCACATACACATAAAGGGCATAGAGATAAACCTAAGTGATAGAGAACTTACCCTAGGTTAAATCTCCAATACCACCAAAAGAAAAAATTAAGTCCACACAGACATACACACAAAAAACAAACACATTTATTTAAAAAAAAAAATTAAAGTCAGGCATGGTCACATAAACCTTAGGCCAACCTGGTCCACATATGAAGTTCTAGGACAGCCAAGGCTTACACAGAGATTCTATCAAAAAAAAAAAAAAAAAAAAGATGAGTGGTGAAATGTCTAAAATACTAAATAAGTGACTAAAAAGAGGACCTTAAAAAACAGCTTTAAGAAATTTTTATGTGCAGCCTATAAACCCCTGGAGAGGTGGAGCAGGAGCCCCACTATGAGCTCAGGACCACCTGCTGTAGATAAGAAAATAATATCTTGGGGAGAGGGGCAGATATTCTTAGCCTAAGAAAATAGCTCAGGGAACTAGCATATTATCCCACAGTAAACAAGGCTTAAAACATTAAAAAAAAAAAAAAAATTAAAGGTGAAGCCCATTCTTCATAACTTTTTTTACAGCTAGGAATATAACAGTTTTCTTGAAGGAAGTTATCTGAAGGATAATTTTTGCTCCACTGCAAATAAGCTCAGATAAGAAAAAAAATAGTTCATTCTTCACAGTGATCTTATGATTTCTCTCCTTTTCTGAACTCACAAAGCAATTCCTTCAAATACATCAAATAAGCAGATGTGGGTGCATTGATAGTTTCAAAAATGAACTTACTGTCTCTAAAGGGAAAGTGGATGCAACAGGGAATTAAGCAATCCATTGAAGTTGCCTTATGTGGTCAATGTTCCAATACCTTTAACCTGACGCCTTCCAGATAGATGGGTCATCTTAGCTAAGAACAGCCTGGCTAGGGTATAGTGGCACATAGCAAGCAGATCTCTATGAGTCTGAAGCCAGCCTGGTCTACCCCGTCTCAAAGACAAAACAAAGCCAAACAAACAAAGAAAACCACAATAAAAACAGTCTGATTATATTATAATAACTAAAATAGAAGTTTTTAAAAGCCTTAATTTTTAGTCTCAAGTTTACAGCGCTACTGGGCAACCTAATTTTCAATTCAACTTTTTAAGTGGTAAATGAAGTGAGTGCTCTAGGACAGTCACGTTACATTCATTACTATCAATGTCTATCTACAACCACAATGGGTATCAAATGTTTAACATTAGTTTTAATATTAATATTAAACAATATTAAATATAATATTTAATGTTATATTAATATAATTCTACTACTATATCACTTATCTGAGGCAAAAGATTTGGCCCAGTTCTCAGAGTTACATTATATTTTTAAAGTTTTATCATTTAGGAGCCAGCAAGATGGCTCAGTTGGTGAAGGCAGTATCCGCCAAGCCTGATGACCCGGGCTCAATTTCCCAGAACTCACATGGAAAGAGATAATTAGGTGCCCTCTGATCTCCACAAGCAAGACCCCACTGCACACAACAAATATTCTGAGCTGGGTACGATGGCACTCTAGAAACAGAAGGGCAGATCTATGAGTGGAGGCAAAAAGGCTGACATGGCAAGACCCAGGCTGACCAAGGGCTGCTTCAAAATGAACAAAAAGAAAATAATTCTAGCATTTCAAGATAACAGAATTTTAAGTTCCTAAACTTTCATTTAAAACAACAAAATCTACAGAAACTGTTGCTGCTTCTGACATCAATATTTAATAGAAAAAAATGAAGACTTGGTAATTTTGCTTTCATTTGTAAATTTTTAATTTTGTGTACAACTTTTCAAATAATGAAGTTAGCTGCCCTGGCCAAAAAAAAAAAAAAAGTGTGGTGGCACAAGCCCATAATCCCGTAATCTGAGCGTTTACAAGTCACTTGCTTAGGCATGCTGTAACTACTTTGTCTTTTACAGACAGACCTGACCAACTATTTCAGCTCAGTGTTTGTTATCCCCACCACCCTGCATTATCCAAAAGAGAAAGAAAAAACAAAATCAAAACAAGGAAGTTAGCAAGTTACAAAGAGCATGTTCTGCTATTTTCCACTAGTTTGCTTTGGGGTTTGGAGGTGCTCAGAGGACAGACACTGCCCTCTCTTTTAGGGTTCTGAGACAGAATCTCACCATGTAGCTCAGGATGGTTCATCACATTAGGAGGAAGTTCTACATGAGGGAGTAGAGACAATCTAGCTTTCTGCAGTTAATGATTCCCCAACTGGAACCCTAGAATTATCTGTGATTTGGCAATGCTGAAATTGTCTTCCATTACATTTCACTCACATGCTTCTATTATTCTCCAAATAAAGCACAGAATTTCCTACAATAGTACTCATACAAATTTTATATTCCCACCTTTCTACTCCAAAGACTAAAGAACAAAAGAAATCTGAGTCTCTAAATGTATCAATGCTTCCTGTGTACACAGGAGCCCACACAGGCTTACATTTTTATCCCTTTCAGTTTAAAATGCATGATTCAATTTTAACAAATTAATCATCAACTTTTGCCAAAAATATCAAAGATACAAAAAGTACTACTATGAAAGTTTGATTTGCTACCTGGTACTTTCCAGGTAAAAGTAGGAGGACAGAGTTAAGGTCATCCTTGACTACCTAGCTAGTTCCATCCAAGCTAGCCTAAGATATTAAAAAAAAAAAAAAAAAAAAAAAAACTCTGTCTCAAAATCCAAAATAAAACATCTATTTTATTTTATTAAAATTTACAACTTTGCTGTGTGTGGTGGTACATATCTTTAATCTTAGCACTCAGGGGAGGCAGAGACAGACAGATTTCTGTGATTTCAATGTCAGCCTGTTCTACAAAGTGAATTTCAGGACAGCCAAAGCTGTTAAACAGTCTCAAAAAAAATTATTTATCCATTGATACCAGAAATAAAATAAGTTATCAACATAGAGACAATATTTACAATAGACATTCCTGACAAAAAATCTATTCACACTCGGGTTGTCAAAACTCAACAGAGAAAAAAGCAATTGAAATGACAGGCAAGTCCCATAAAGAAATGTGTCTGCTCTCTCAGAGGAACTAGGTTTGAGTCCCAGCACCCACATGAGCTCACAATTATCTCTAACTTCAGTTCCAGGAGATCTGACACCTTCACACCACTTCACATTAAGTAAATTATTTTAAAAATCCCACTGATGATAAAGGAAATATAAAACCTACAGTCTAATGCTATTATATAGCCCTGAGATTGACAAACAGTGCCCAGGAGAATGAGAATATTTGTAAATACTGTTTTTTTAAAAAAAAAAAAAAAAGTACAGTAACTTTACACAGTAAAACCAAAGACAAGCACATTCCTCAGAGCAGCAGTTCTGCAGGTAGATGCCCTACATAGACAGATGCTCAAAAGCCCTCCTAGTAATGACCTCTTCATTGCTGCATGCAGTAATAATTCCAGAATACTCTAATTGCCAGGTGGCTTGTACTGTAGTTGATTCATACAATACTAAGTATACAGTACAAATGGGACTCCTAAGGCTTGAGGGTCTTAGGTTGGTGCTTAGAGTACTTGCCTAGGAAGTACAAGTCCCTGAATATGGCACCTAACATGATAGAGAGAGGGAAAAAAATGTGATTTATAATACAATTGCCATATTTTTTGATTTTTTGAGACAGGGCTTCTCTGTGTAAAAGATGTGGCTGATCTGGAACTCTGTAGACTAGGCTTGCCTCAGACTCACAGAAATCCACCAGCCTCTGCCTTCCAAGTGCTGGGATTAAAGGTGTGCACCACCACACCCAGCTTCTGACATTTCTTTCTTAAGGAGTCTGTAGGAGACAATCCTAAGTAGAACTTGGAGAATAAAACTGTAATTTTCTGGCAAAGCTATCTCTAGTCAATTTGTAACACTCTTCTGTTACTCTGTACATATTTATAAAAGACAAAACATGTCTTCTTTGAAATAGAAAATAAGCTGCTGATATGAACACAACAGTTTCACCTTTCAATCATTAGTTGTCACAATTTAAAACACCTGCACTACTTTATGTTTCTTTTGACCAGTATTTTATCCAGTAAATTACGCTGAATCATTTCACACAAGCATTTACACATAACTAAACCACACATATAAAGCTTCATAAATGAAATCTATTATCTGAGGTGCCTATAAAACATTTTATTTGAAAACACTGAAGTCTTGGTTATTTTCCAACAGTATTGTGAAGAAAACATCTAGAGAATGTGTTGACTATACACAATCTCCATGTTAAATAACAAGCCTGGCCTGACTTAGCAAAACACTCCATCTTTTGGAATGGAAAATGATCTGCTGGACATTTCAAATCCAAATCCATCTAAAAGGGGAATGACTTTTACTACAAGAGGTAATTTTTCTTAAATTATCAAAGATAAATATAAGAAGTAGAAATACTGATTGGCACCCAGAGGCATGACAGCTCAGAGACCTAGGCTAGAACCAAACATGACTGGCCAAAAAAAAAAAAGTCAATAAAATGATTCCTAGTGATACTCTGCTAGCCTAGTGCTTAGCCTAAGAGTCATCAGAAGGCCTTCACCCAGCAATAGATGTAGGGACCCACAGCCAAGGTAGACCTTGAGGAAGCCTGTCTAACAGGGGAAAGGACTGTAGGAGCCAGAGGGTTCAAGGACACCATGGAGGGGGGGGGGGGATGGCCCACAAAATCAGCTAACCCACCCAGCCTCACAGGGGCTCATAAAGACAGAACCATGGAACCTGCATGTGACTGACCTAGGCCCTCTGCACATGTAGCTTGGTCTTCTTGAGGGGCTCCTAACAGTGGGAGCAGAGACTGCCTCTGACTCTGTTGCCTGCTTTTGGGACCCTTTCCTCCTAACTGGGTTGCCTTGTCCAGCCTTAATAGAAAAGGAGGTACCTAGACCTAGTGTCACTGCACCTTGACACAGCAAGGCTGGTTACTCTCTCTATAAGAAATGGAGGAAGAGGAGTGGATGGGTGGAGAGAGGGACTGGAAGTATAGAGGGATAAAAGAACAAAAAAATGCAAAAAAAAAAAAACAGAAAAGAAAAAAGAAACCGTTTAGCTGAAGATAAGGTTTACTAGTACTTTTTGAAGTAAACAAAATTAAAAATCAAAATTTAGTTCATAAATCTGGGTAGAGTGGCACACACCTTTAAAACCAGCACTCAGAGGCAGAGGCAAGTGTTTGTGAGTTTGAGACTTCCCTTGTCCAGGATAGCCTAATATGAACCTACATAATGAGACTCCCATCTTAAGAAAAGAAATTCAGTTCATAAAGCTTAAGTTCAATAGATTGTTTTCATTAATCTCTATCAGTGAACTGTTAGAAAAATAAATAGCTAAAGTAGTTCAGTTGATAGACATTAAAATGTAATGTCCCTTAAGGCAAAGCCAAGTACACACATAACTTTTCCACATCCTAGTTTTGTTCCCAAAAGAATCAACTTGCTGCACGAATAAAGGAAACTCGGAACCAGATCTCAGGGAAAAGCTGAGATACCAGAGAATAAACACCACAGTCAAATCTCACCCAGCTGTCTTCCAGCTTCCTCAGCCTCGCTCCTTGTGGCTTCTACTGCCTGCTCTGTCTTCCTATCCTGCCTTAAATACCCTCTCTCGCCCAGTTGTTTCACATCCAGGTTAAGATTAACGGCGTGGGCTACTACTGTTTGGTAGTTAGCCTTGAACTCACAGAAACACAGAAAGATCTCCTCTGTCTCTGGAGTTATGGGATTAAAACCTGGCCCCACCACTGCCTGCCTGGGAGCCTGAAACTCCTTCGGTAAACTAAACTGGCCTCAAACTCAGATCTGCTGGGATTAAGGGCGTAGGTCACCACTCCCGGGATATTCCCTGTGCTGGGACTAAAGGTGTGAGTTACCACTCTCTGATCCTCCTAGACTGACTGTGGGCAGATCCCTCTGATATCTCAGACTGTTTTTTATTAAATATGAAACATAACTATTCAAATCACAAAAAAATTATTTTAAAAAAAAGGCTAGAGAAACACATCTAACATCAACCTATGGCCTTTGCTTGTGTGTATGAACATGCGCACAAATATCTTACTATAAAAAACCATGAAAAGATAAATAACATTTACACTTGGAAGAGGGAAAATTTCAGTACAGTAAATATTTTTAAGTTATTCACTTACTATAAAACTATAAACAATCAGAAAAAAACTTTTCTTAATCATTTTAATGTCCACTTATTTAACTAAAATGCATGTAAAACCTGACATATCAATTTAGTTATTTTATGGGACATCTTTCATTCTATTTATTAGAAACTATTATATATAACCTTAGGTCTCCCATGACAGTTTCATAAATGTACATAACATACTGTGATCACGCTCACCTAACCCTCACCCTCTCTTGTTCCCCTCTCTCCCACTAATCAACTTCTTCCCAGTTTGCCCACTTCCCTCTCCCTTCTTGTGCACGTGACCCATTGAGCCACACTGGAATTTTACAGGAGTATGTGTGAGCTTGTACAGAGCAGTTATCTTACTGGTGACCACACACCAATGAGTGTAAATCTTCAGGAAGCAAATAGAGCCCCATGAGCCCCTTTCCTTCACAATGGGATGCTGACAGGTCCAATCTTGTACAGAAAGTGTGGAAATAATTGCAGCTGCTGTGAGTTCAACAGCCATGGGGCTGGAGAGATGGCTCAGCAGTTAAAAGTGCAGTTCCCAGCACCCACTTCAAAGAGCTCCTAACTGCTTAAAACTCCAGCTCCAATGGGTCTGATGCCCTCCTCTGGCCCCCACACACTTGTGGCAGACACACACACATGCACACACAAACAAAAATTCTCAATTAAATTTTTATTTAAAAAAAAAAAAAATGAGTACAGCAGTCATGCCATGCCCAGAAGTCAGTGTTCCACAGCCAGCTCTCAAATGTGTCTGCCTCTCCCATTCTCTCCATCCCTTTTCCAAGGCACTGAGTCTTAATCCTATTAAGGTAACAGCCGACTTTTCTGCACATAAAACTTTTTGGACTATTTCCCCATTTGTTAAAATTATAATGAACCGGATAATCTTTCCTTAGTATAGATACCCAGAAAGGGGGCATGATAATATTTTGGGAAGTACAACTCTACAAATTTTACTAAAACAACTACCAAACCAAGCTTTTTTTCAGATTTAAATTTTCTTTTATAATTTACTTGTTTTATTTTTATGTGCACTCATGCTGTACCTGAGTTTATGCCTGTGTGAAGGTGTCAGATTCCCTGTGAACTGCCATGTGGGTGCTGGGAATTGAACTCGGGTCCTCTGGAAGAGCAGCCAGTGCTCTTAACCACTGAGCCATCTCTCCAGCCCCCAATTTAAAGTTTTAATAACATGAGCTCAATTCCCAGAACTGAAAGAGTCCATGAAATTGTGCTCATGTCCACCCATTAAGACTTGGTATAAACATTTGCCTTCCACCACCACACAGAGTAAATAAATAAATAAATAACGAGTGTTTCATAAATAATGAGTGTTTTGTGTGTTTGTTTTTGGTTTTGATTTTCTGAAGACAGCATCTCACCCTGCTGCCCCAGCTGGCCTGGGACTCATTGAGTTCCAGCTGCCCCTGCCTTTGCCTCCATGTTCAGGTTAAAGCTTTGAGGTATCATATCCAGCTATAATTTTTTAGGCAGTGGAAATGACACCAGATGATAATACAGATAGAGTATCTTTAACAACAAACCATGTGGAGTATTTTACCAACTATAATAATATTTCATTTTTTTATAGCCAAAGTCTATAATCTAGCTGCCAAACAAAATCAATTAAAGCATACTAAAGAGACTACAAACCCATTTGGGAACTTAGAATAATTATTTTCTAATTGTATATTTGCAACTAATACAGTACAAAAATAATTATACCATCTCTATCAAAATTGACTAGAATTAACACATAAATATATTCTCAAAACAAAATAAAAGAAAACATAATGTTCCACCCTCTGGAGTATATGGCCAATATAACTTAATCTTGATGAGAAAAAAAGGAGAAAGGATCTTTGTGAGTTGAAGGCCATTCTGGTCTACATAATGAGTTCCAGGACAACCAGAACTATATACAGTCACCCTGTCTCAAAAACACTGAAAAAGAAAAAACAAATTAATGAAGCCAAGCTTAGGGATAGAGATACACACCTTTAATTCCAGTACTCAGGAGGCAGAGGCAAGACGATCTTTTCTAGGCCAGCTTGGCTACAAAAGAAAGTTCAGAATATCCAGAATTACAAGAAGAAAGAAGGGAGGGAGGGAAAGAAGACAAGGTTCAAGGCAGCCTACAATATAGAGAAGCAGTGATGAATACAGCATCGTGGCTTCTGGCTCATAGCAGCACAACCTGTCATTTTCTTTGCAATTTTGTCATTACACCCTATTTAATCTCAATTAAGTGTACATTTAAAGCCCTCCGAATTATTTAAATTATACTTTAGAAGTAATGTCTCTTGAAAGCAATATTCAACTTTTAACGTTATCATTCTAACTTATTAACTGTTTAAACTGTAACATTAAATATCTAAAGCCAAACAGTTTACCAAACTTACAAGACTGTCTGATTAAACAGCACATAACAGTTGAGTTGTGGTGGCATACACTTTTAATACCAGCACTCAGGACACAGAAGCAAACAAATTTCTGAGTTTGAGGCCAGTCTGGTCTACAGAGGAGTTCCAGGGCAGCAGACAGGGACACATAGAGAGAGAAAGAAAGAGAGAGAGAGAGAGAGAGAGAGAGAGAGAGAGAGAGAGAGAGAGAGAGAGAGGGAGGGAGGGAGGGAGGGAGGGAGGGAGGGAAGGAAGGAAGGAAGGAAGGAAAGGAAAGAAAGAACAGAAGCATACAAAAATGATATTTTCAGAGCTTCATGTAGTTGCTTTCTAAACTGGAAAATATTTTGTAAGCAAATAATTACCTGCAAATGTTCCTTTGTTCATAAAAACTCTAAAATATTTTATAAAAATTTATGAATAAACCCAACAAAGTAAGGAGGTATTAAAGAATCTTAAGTTAGCCGGGATACCTATGATCTCAGCACTTATGAGTGGAAGCGAGTAAGTTCAAAGCTAGTCTCGGTTATATAGTAAATTTTAGGACAGTCTGAGCTATAGTTATACCCTGTTTGGGGGCTGGGGAAATAAAGGAGAGGAAACAAAGAGAAAAACTATAAGCATTTTGTATTTTCTATCAAACCTTCAGATAGTTTTCTGGGTAATCTATACGTAATAAAATATAATTTATAATAAACTACATAAAAATAACAAAACTAAAGGTTGACTGGCACACATATTCTACAAGTGTCAATTTTTTTTCCATAGCCCAGTGTGGCTTTGAACTCCCCACATACTTAAGGGCAATGTGGCACTTCTGATCATCTAGACTCTACCTCCTGAATGCTGCATAGATCACTGTATTCTGGTTTAATGTACTACTGAGGATCAAGCCAGGGCCTCATGGATGCTAGGTAGCACTTTACCAATGGAGACACATCCCCAACCCTAATCTGATTAATGTAATGTTCATCATATGTAAACAAATTTTCAAACTAGAAAATGTTCTCCAGCATAGTTTCTGGGAGGAGGAGGAATACATGTGACTAAGCATAGCAATCTTTTACATTCAATGTAACCGAGAATTACACTAAAGAATCAGTCTCTGGGGCTGGAGAGATGACTCAGTGATTAAGAGTACTTGTCGCTCTTGCAGAAGACCTAGGTGGTTACCAGTACCCACATGGCAATTCACAAACTTCAACTTCAGTTCAAGGGGATCCAATATCCTTTTCTGGACTCTGCACACACCAGGCACACATTCAGGGGGCACTTACAAACACATGCAGGAAAAAGATTTACATAATAAAACAAAAATAATTTTTTTTTGAAACAAGGTCTCACACTAGGTAGTTATGGCTGTCCTGAAACTCACTATGTAGTCCAGGCTGGCCTCGAACTAAATCTTTTAATTATTTTTTAAGAAAGCATCAGGTGGTGGTGGTGCTCACTTTTATTCCCAACACGCAGATCTCTGTGAGTCTGAGGCCAGCCTGGTCTACAGAGTGAGTTCCAGGACAGGCTCCAAAGCTACATAGAGAAACTTAGTCTCCAAAAATAAAACAAAACAACAGTAACAACAAAAATCAGTTTTGACAACAAATCTTTGCCCAAACAAAAAAGAGTTACAGCTCAAATGAGTAATGCACTTCCTTTTATTATTCTTTCCTAGTTAAATCTTTCTCTTAATAACCTTTTTGGTTTTGTTAATTAAAGAGTAGAGAAAGGAAGGAGCATGAAGAACTAGGCTTGACTGTATGACCTTTTGGTTAAGGGAATACAACCTCTTAAAAGTTATCCACTGACACCACACATGTGCTATGGCAAACACATGCCAAAATACGTAGGCATATGCAAACACAAAGAAAAAGTGAATCTGGAAATCTAGCCATTTAAAAAAAAAGGTAGAGAGAGAGAGATGCTGAGTTCAGTGGAGGCAGAAGCAGGTGCATCTCTTTGAGTTTGAGAGTAGCCCAGTTTACTTAGTAAACTCCAGGTTAGTTAGAGAGAAATGCTTAAACTGGACATAGTGCTGATGTGGAAAGAGAAGTTGAGGTTAGCCTGGACTACAGAAATCTGTCTCAAAGACCTGAGAGATCAATGCTGGAGAAAGAGACTGATTGGACTAATTCTGAAAAGAGGTCAAGTATGCTAGCACTGATAATCCCTAGTACTGGTAATCCTGGCACCAGGGAGACAGAACCAGGGGGATTAAAGAGTTCAAGGCCCGCCTGAGCTATAAACAGTTAAGACCCTGTTAAATATAAAAATAGGAAGTAGGCTGGAGAGGTAGTTCAGTAGCTAAAGCATTGGGTGTTCATGCAGAAGACCCAGGTTAATTCCTAGCAACCACATGGTGGCTCACAACCATCCATAACTCCAGGTATAGGGGTTTTGATACCCAATTTCAGCCTCTACAAGCACCAGGCACAAGTGGTGTGCAGATACACATGCCAACAAAGCACTCATACACACAAAATAAAACAAAAAAATAACAACATGTAAATAAATGAAAGCAAAACAGATGATAAAGCTAGTGGTATAACTCAGTTATAGCAAGCATGCTGAATTTGAGATCTTGGGGCTCACTCCTAGCACAGACAGAGATAAATATAAGCATGTCTGCCTGCCCTAGGAAGTGGATTTTGTGACAGGTATCAGAAGCCTGGGTTTTAATTCAGTCTGAAAACACAAGATTTATAGAGTTTGATATGACTTTACTTTTTAAGGATCTTTTAAAAGAAAATATAAATCCTGTCAGTCAAACTCTTAAGTTATTACAAATATTAAGCTCCATGTTCTTTGCCCCTCTGATTCAAGAGAAGCTTGTAATGTGTGACTTTTTAAAGGGCTTAAACACCTGTATCCCAGAAGCAATGAACCTGTTTTGTGTTTGTGTTGTTTTGTTATTGTTTGGGGTTTGGTTTGGCTTTTGAGAATCAGGTGTTCACTGCTGACCTGAGCTGTAGCTCACAAGAACCTAGTTCAAGACACAAAATGAAGACAGAGTAAATCTGCTAAGACAAGGTAACCCTAGCACTATCATTATGGACAGTACCAGCCTGTTTCCAGTTCTTTTCACACCTCTAGCACCCACCTGGTGTCTCAGCATAGAAGCAACTATGGGCCTTTTGTTTATTTAGTGACATGAGTAATCAACTGAGAGGGCCCCAGGTCTCCTAAGAAATTCAACAGCTACTTTGACACTTAGATACAATGAATAATATGCACCTCCTTACTGCATCTAGTCTTTGGTCTCACAAAGACACTAAGATCCAAAGAACAACTACAAGAGAGCTGTATGGAAGGAAGGAAGGACTCTCCTGATGCTTTTCCCCAAACCAGTCTCCATTAAACCAAGCCAACCAAAAGAAATTAACTGCTTCCTTAAAGTAACCACACAATAATCTGTTAAAAATTTAATAAATAAGCCAATGGTGGCACACACCTTTAACCCCAGTGCTCAAGAGGTACATGCAGATGGATCTCTGAGTTCAAGACCAGCCTGGTCTACAGAGTGAGTTCCCAGACAGCCAGGCCTACACAGAGAAAGCCTACCTGGAATAACCAAAAAGAATAAAATAAAATAAATAACCTACTCTGGTTCAAAACTTCTGCTCAAATATATACTTATCAACTTATAACCTTTTAAAGATACTAGGCAATTATTACTTTTAAACGGATGAATCCAGAACCAGTAAGAACATTTAATATAAACCCTTTCATTATATACTTACAACACATTCAAATATTGCTCCCGACAAAAGACTGTTGAGACAGTTCCCTTTTCCCACAGACAGAAATAATACTACATCCTAGTAAAGTGGAGGACGGGCAGTACTTCCAAACAAACACCAATAAGATTTCTCCTTCTAACAAAGCTCTTGTAGTCCCTCTTCAGAAGTAGCTTCCAACTTAAACATGCAACACTAAGCCTGAACTCTGGACATTAAGAAATCGAGACAGCTGCAACCCACAAATTTTAAAACAGGAATGTTTACTTTGGCAGCAACAAAATAAGCATGTATCAAACTAGCCTGTGTGTTCTAATAACTACAGGGCACAACAATTTGCGGAAGCCCATTTTTTTTTTTAAATAGGATTTTCAAGTTTTTAGAACATCCTTAAAGCACTGTCGTGACATCTTTTCACACCAAACCCAGGTGAAGCTTCAAAGAAAACAATGTTTCTATGCCTCTGAATCAAGTTATTGGACAATTCTCATCTGCCTTATCATATTGGAAGAACTGGCACAAAAAAAACTATTAGGAAGCTAACTCTTCCACCTCAAAGAAACAAAGTTAGCTTCAAAAGTTAATAGAATAAGTCATTTCAACAAAGATGTAATTGTTCCATTTAAATGGCTGCACCTGAAATACATTTTATTAGCAATTTCACATTATGAGGTTGACATTTTTCCTTCCTCTTTTCCATGTCTTCAGCGTTCGTGCACCAAATATTAAAAAACAAAAATCCAATCAAGAAGGTTGTTTGACAGCTATTGCCTTTTGAAGTTCAGGAAAACAAGCCTTCAGCACTGGCATTAAACAAACATCTATGTGTCAAGTGCTATACTTGCAACCAACCTCTGTAATTTGCAACCCTACTTTATGGTATCCTATGACAGATCACCCAAAAAATTAACAGAGTATAATCTTCAGCTTCTTCTCAAGCACGTTTACAAGAATTATCTCATAGAAACCATCTACTTTGATGAGACTCTAAAACCCCATGCCCAGAAGCCAGTGGCTGGTTTATAAACAAGATAATGATTAGTTCAATGGAAAAGGCATTACAACAAATGCTAAGACTGTCTCACCATGCTATGATGTTTGCCTAATATGTATGTTTAGCTACTGTAGTCAGCAATGTCCAAATATAAATTTAAAACATTTAATAGCCAGTTCTGTTCTACACTTCAAGCTTATTTTACCTGTTTAAAACATTGGTGCCTCCCCCACCTCTATCCTCCAATACCTTTTCTCTTTGTAAATGTATTCCCTATGGCAGAAAAGGAGGATCTAAGAATTAAATTCTGCCCAATATATAATGAAATACCCAACAGTGAAAAATCAGACATACTGTATATTTCTATAGCAAATTGAAAATAAACAAAGTAAATCAAAAATAAACTGACAACAGGTTAAGCACTAAATTTCACAAATGAGAGCTTCCAATACTTTATAAATGCAACCGTAAATGTACCAAGAAATACCTTGTTGATTTTAAAAATAAAGAATTTGGGTTGTTTGGTTAAATTTCAATTACTGGTAGGTGACATAAAGATAGAAGAATCAATACAAAAAATATTTAAAGGTCAGTCATTATTTTGTTTACTTAAAATACTAAAGCTTAATCAGGACCTGTCTAAACCTTATCGTTGCTCATTGTGTAAAATTAGCACTACACTTGCAAAGCTAAGCAGAATCTAGACTTATCAAACATATAGTAAGACTTGCTCAGTTTCTGAAATAGTAAATGTGGGTGAATCATTAAAATGTTTTTTGGTAAACAATAACAACAACAACAACAAGAAACCCACAAGAAAACTGACCTAGAATGCTTTCACAATCTAGCTAGAGAAAAACTCTTTAAAATTTTTCAAGCACCCAACAATTAAAATCTTGAAATTAGGTGAAATTATTCGAAGTACCTACACTTCAGAGGCTGTAGTTTACAGCAGAAACCTAAAATAGAAAACAGAAAAATAAAAATCAGCAGATCTCTAAACAACTCGGAGGTACATAGAAAGGAAAACTGGTCCTCCAGCTAACTTTTTGTGTCCTGTACCAGAGGGACACCAAAACAAAGTTGACGGTAAAACCATGAGTTTCCTCTGTAAACTGGGTCATAATCTGAAACCTGAAGAAAAAAAAAAAAAAAAACCCGCGGCTGCTGCCGCCGCTGCTAATAGAAGCTCCTTATAAGCAGTGAACTGACAGGTGGAAAAATAAATTCCCTAACAGGCCAGCCAGAGGTTGTGAAAACACGGTTCAAGGACCGAACATGTTGTGACTACTCTGTAACAGGTCCAAGGTAATTTACGCACACACCCTACAGCGCAATCCCTCAAGCAGATAAGAACGGGAAACAACAGGCTCCCCACCCCCCCCACCCCGAGATCCAAGTACCATTTTACAGCAGCCGTCTCCCCCCAGACAGGAAAACAGACATTCTGGTCCCGAGTCCTTTGCCCCGAGTTCTCCCCAGCGCGAAGGGAAGACGGCCACCGCCGCCGCCGCCGCCGTAACGAGAGAAGCCGGCAACAGCCCCGCCGCGCGGCCGCCACGCCTTCCTCCCGCCGCCGCTGGGGACGCGGAGCCGCGGATCACATTTCTCCTCCCCAACAATCACACGCACGCACGTCCCCAGAGTTGACACCCTCCAAACCCGCCGCCCCGCGACGCCGGTGACAGGGCCACCAAGCCTCCGGGGCGCGCAGCCACGGGGCTGGACGCTCCGGCGGCGTGCGTGCACGTCGGTGTTCGCTCCCATCCACGAAAGGAACGAGGTCTCCGTAGTGACGGCCTAAAGCCGCCCGGCCGAAACAGGGGGCCCCCGTGAGACCAAACAAAACTTCGGTTGCTGGGAAGAGCCGTTGCGCAACCCTGGCTTGGGGGAAGGCCCGGACCGCCCGGCGAGGCCCAGGGCGGCTTCCCGGAGGCTGCGCCAAGCGCGCGCGAAAAGCACGCGCAGTCCCCGCGTCCGGCCGCCTCGGGCCTGGCGTGACACCGGCCTCCGGGAACCGCCCGGGCACGGCAGTCCGCAAGCGGGCGGAAACGGAGCAGCGGCGCTCCGAGGGTCTTCCCCGCGCCCCCCCCCCCCGCCGGGCCCCTGAGGCCCGCGTCGCCCGCCAAGCTCCCTGCCCTTGCCCGGCTCCCTTACCTTCCTAGAGGCCCGCGCTCTCCCCGCTTCGGGCGGCCGCAGCCCTGAGCATGTCCGGGTTGGGTCGCGGGGGCCGTGCGGGGACCCGGAGCCAAGCGCTTCAGCAGGCGGCGCCACCCAGCCGGGGCTCAGCCCCTCTCGGCGGCCGCTGCCATCTTGTCCTGGCGGCTGAGAGGAAACGGCGAAACACCCTCCCCCGACCGCTGCTGCTGCTGCTACTGCTCTGGCTGCCGATCGCCCGGCCCGTTTCCCTCATCTTCCTTCCCGGGGACCTGGGGTGGGGACGGCTCGACTGGGGAGAAGGGCGGTGACAAGCCGGCGGGCCACCGGGGCCTACGGGCAGCGCGGGATGCAGGGCCCGCGGCGGTGAGGGCCCATTTCCCCAGCCCCGAGGTTGAGACAAGGACGACGAGGGCCGCTAGCGAGGCCGCCACGCCGGGGGGCCCCCGCGGCTCGGACTCCTCAGGGCGCCGCGCTGCCGGCAAGTCGTCACCCGGGCAGCTGCCGCGGGCCGCCCGGATCTCGGGGCCCCTCCTCCACGCCCGCCGGCCTCAGCCGCCGCCTCCGCAGCGCCACCGCCCGCTCGGCCGCGCCGCGCGCCGAGCCCGAGCGGCCCCGCTCGGCTAGGGCCCCGGCGCCTCCGCGAAGCCCCTCCCCGGGGTCCACCCGCAGCCGCGCCCTTGACGCCCGCAGCCCGCCTGGCGGCCCGCGCGGATCCAACCCTGAGCTCTCACGCCATCCCTCCAGCAGAAATAGCTTCCGTCAGCCCTCCTCTGCGGTTCTGAGCCTGACTCCGGGCCCACTCTGCCAAAAATACACATTTAGGGGACGATCCTAATACCCGAAGAAGGGGTTCAGATGCGGAAGCAGGATTTTACAGACCTTTCCAGGTCGCCCCCATCCTGATTCCCCTTCCTACCCCTTCAGAATATGTTTCTTGGCATCTTGGGAGTTTGAAAACAAAGAGAGTGAAAATGTTTAGCCAAATGAACAGTCTTGGTCTAAAATAGGCCCTTCCCGCTCCCCCCATTCCAAAACAGCAGACTTGTCACACCGTGTCAAAAAATGAGGGAGGGCTGTTGGAAATTTTCCAAGCGTACCACCACGGTCATGGGGAAGCCGCCCACCTCTAAGTTGATAATTCTCCATCGAGTTAGTTCTACGACCAAGCTAGTTTCTTCGATCCTGGAAACTAGGAAATCGACAGAATGGTCCATGTTCACCCACGTAATCATAGAACCATGGAATTTGAGATGAAAGAATCTTACTGATGCATAGTCCAAACTCTTATGCTAAGACAAGGGTTTAGACAAGTTTCGATGACGTGAGCAAGGTCTCGGTCTCCACCCCCTCTCTCCACCATCTATCTTCCCAAGAAGCAAATCAGCTAATCTTCGAAGCAACCCATCATCCAGTAAACCTATTTTTAAAAGCTGTTTCACTTCTTTCCTCTTGTTCTGAACAAGTGTTTATCGTTACAGCAACCCAAGCACCTTTATCTCTATAATGGAAGTGTCCTTTGCTTTCTTCACTGGGAGAGTTGAGTTTACTGCCTATGTATATCTCCACACACATTTTCTATTGCAGCATTTGGGACAGGGTAAAGGGAGTGTCAATTTGCTATGTACATAATACTCCTTTATAGCCTATTGCCTTTCAAACTGGAGAACTGTGTAGAATGTCTTCAAAAGTGAAGGGGGTTAGCAGGCCTCATGGCACTGATAATACTTTTTCCATGACTGATGTTTTCAAGATAAAAGACACTCAGTGAAAAGTCAAAGTAGAAAAACTTTTGCCTGGTTTTTTAAAAAAGCATGTGCATGAAATGGACATGGCTATGCAAGCCTGGAAGGCAAGGATCAGGAGTCCAAGGTTATCATTTACAGACAAAAAATGGACAGCATCAGGGCCGTGCATTTTTCCCCCTTGGTATTTACTTTAGATTTTTTTCAGGCAACTTTTAAAAAAAAAAAAAAAAAAACTGTGAAAATCAATACTATGGAAAAAATGAAGTGACAATAATAGGGAAATCTCTCAGAAGATAATATTCCATTAGAACTAAATATTCTGAACTTTTGCAAGGATATCTCTAGCATCCTAATGGAAAATTTCCACCGTTTTTGTAGGTTGCTACATTTATGAAGAGGACTTTTCCCCTTTCTGCTGAGTGGTTTGCCCCACCCTCTTTCCTATGAATTCCAGAAAGGATTTCTGTCAGCTTTCTGTTAACCATTGCCTTGCCAGTGACTAAATATGGTATCTAATTTAAAAGCTTCTGATAAAGCTTGCTAAGTAAATGAACTTTAATGCAAGCCCTCCTCCTCAGTAAACCTATTGTCTCCTAACGTAATTAATGTCCTCAATCTTCCCCTCGTATCCATTCTGAACTGGAATATACAGATAATCTTTCAAAACCCTGAAGTAGCAATTTTTTGTTAAGATTATTTAAAAAAAATAAAAATGGTGGTTCTAAACAGGATTGAGGCAGGAGGTGATCTTCCAGAGTCAAAGACCAAATGGGCTACATAGTAAGTTCCAAGCAGTCTTAAAATACAGACTGACTTCCTAGTCTCAAAAAATAGTGGAGTGGGGAACAGACTAATTATCCTTTCACAGTCCCAAATTATTTTTAAATCTAGGCTACTTCTGACCTGCTAGCACAGGCCTGTGATCTCAACTCAGAAGATGGAAGCAGAGAGCTCAAGGTCACACCAGCCTGGGCTACAGAGTGAATTCGCCAATCTGTGACCTGGTCTCAAAGAAGTTTTTAAATGGTCTAGGGAGTCCTAAAATTAAGAGCTTAAACTGAATCTTCAGTAGTCACATAAAAAGCCAGCTTCAGTAAGCCCAACTTTGGGGGGAAAAGGGGGGACTCCTGGGGCTGCTAGCCTGTCTAGTCATCAGTGAACTCCAGGTTCAGTGAGACTCTGTCATGGACAAATGGGAAATGATTGAAGAAAACCACTGACTTTAACCTCAGGCCTCCATGTACATATAGGTACACACACACACACACACACACACACACACACACACACACACACACACCCCAGAGAGGACAGACAGACAGACAGAAAGGCTGGAGATATAGCTCAGTGGTGCTGGCCCAGCACACTCAAAGCTCTGGTGTCAACCCCAGCTCTTCAGGACAGGATGATACCCACCTGTAGTCCCAGAACTGGGGAGGTTTTGGGGTTTTTTCTTTTCTGGTTTTTCAAGACAGGGTTTCTCTGTGTGGCCCTGGCTGTCCTGGAACTTACTCTGTAGACCAAACTACCTTTCTGCCTCCCAGGTGCTGGATTAAAGATGTGCACCATAACAGCCCCACTTACAGGAGACCTTGTTTCAAAATATAAAAAGAGAGAGAAGAAGAAAGGTAGGAAGATGGAAAAAGATGAGATATGCAAAAGGCATATAGAAATAAAGGAGTAGAGGACAAGAACCCTGGGAACTAAGATCTTGGAAGAGAAGGTCCACACAAGCAGAGGAATGTGGAGACCCGGTGGGCTCAGGGGAGAGTGATCAAAGCAACCACTACAATCTTTGGGTGAAAGAACCCTCAGTAGACTCCATTTGTTCTCTATTTATTCAAATTTCCCTTCCAGTAGCTGTCAGTCTCTATCATAGTAAGAAGCCAAAAGCCACATTGGTCCAAACTGGTGCCTTAAAACCTCCATAGACAGACCTTCCCCCATACCTGTCTACTTTGCTCTACTTTGTCTCCTGACTCTGCCTTCCAGTCACCTATTCCTCGAGTGTCTCTCCAAGAACCCACTCACTCTTTAAATCCATAGTCTTAATTTGCCCCCCATTAGAAATTGAACCTAGTACAAAGCACTACTCTACCAGCGAGCAATGCCCCAATCCCTTTTCTTGTTTTTATGTTATGTTTTTATGTTGCCCAGGCTAACCTTCAACTTGTGAACCTCCTTTCTCAGCAGCCCAAGCAGCTGCACTCACAGGTGCACCAGGCCCAGAAGGACTCAATTTCTTTCTGTCTCTCCCAAAGGCCAGCCATCTTAAGTATGCTCACATACATTTTTTGTCTTCCTCCACAAGGAATTTTTTTGGTCATGTGTTAGTTGTTTGATCCCCCACAGTCTAGAATAGGAACTCAATAAATATTTATAAAATGAAAGAATAGATTGTCTATGTAAGCAGAAAGAAGCTGTCCACAAACTCAGCCTGCAAGCAGTCACAATCCTTGGACATCACCCACACACACGAGGTCTGAAGCCTGGTTCTTTCTCTTAGGTCTTCCCTCTGGAGACCTGTAGAGATGGTCCCCTGTCCAGCTGAGCCCAGTCCTCCTTGTACTGTCCTTGTGTCCATCCCTACTGAACTGCACACAGCTGTCAGAGAAATGGCCCTGCACAGCCTTAGCACACCATTCTAATGCTTCTATTCAGAGCATTGCAATTTCCAGAAAAACCTTGGAACTCTGTCAGAGCCTGAGTCACCAACCCACCCACAGCCATCTTCCTCAAGGAAGTTGGGCTTTCAGTTTTGTGGTTGTTGTTTCCTCTGCCTCAGACCCTAGGTGTTCTTGCTTTTGGTCCCTTTAATCCCAGAGGAGATAGATAAAGGGGCAGGGTATGACAAGTGACAAGTGAACCAATGAGCTCCCTACCTACTGATCAAGGAGGAAGACTTTGTCTGGGTGCTTATTTCTCTTCCTCACTGGAGGTCCTGACTTCCTAATGCAAATAATCTACCTTCTTCCTGGAGACCAGCTTTGTATATCTGGGCCTCAGGGAGGGGCAGCTGGGATGGAAAAAATCCATTCAAAGCTGGCTGTTCCTGACCATATTTGAATAACTAAAAAGCCCACCAAATAACTAACTCTTTGCAATCCAAAGTTATGCTTTTTTTTTAAAAAAAAAAGGGGGGGGGATGGGTTCAATGTATTCAATGGATAAAGGAACTTGTTGCCAAGCCTGACTACCTGAGTTCTATACCAGGATCCACACGGTGGGAGAAGAAAATCTCCACTGTGTACATCGGCAATGTATTTTCCCACCCCCTCACCCCTAAAAAGCCATAAAAATAAATAAATGTGTTTGAGGTTTTTTGCTGTTTTCAAACTGGGTATGATGGCAGAGGCATATAGTCCCAGGTACTCTACTCTGAAGATGAAGCAGGAAGGTTGCAAGTTCAAAACTTGCACTGACAACTTAATAAAAAAAGACATTAAAACAAAGACAGAAAAACAAGCAGCCAGGTATAATGACACACAACTTTAATCCCAGAGTTTGGGAAACAGATGAGTTCCAGGCCAACCAGGGCGATGTACTGAGGAGACCCTGTCTCAAAACAAACAAATAAAACCCAGTTTCATTAATCAATGAAGGTGAAAGTAGTGTGATATTGGGAACTGGGAAGATGGTTCATCAAGTAAGGTGCTGCCCAAGAGAGGCTCAGGTTTGAGGCCTCATCACCCATGCAAATGCTGGGTAGGCCAGGAAGCCTGGCTGTAATTCCAACATGAAGACAGTGAAGACAGCATCTCTCACAGCTAGCTAGATGACCAGAAGTAGAGAGCTCTGAGTTCAAGTAAGAGACCTTATCTTAGCATATAAAACAAAGAGAGATTGAGGAAGACAGCCATTGTCAACTTCTCCATACTCATTTTGGTGAATGCATGCATGCACATGCAAGCAGTATACATTCATTCCCATTACCACACTACATACAGAAATACATACAAAAAAAAAACTAGTACCACATTAGTATGGACATCCATAATCTCATTTTAATAATGTATTTATTTTTACTTTATATGAATTGGTGTTTTCCTCCGGCATGTATGCCTGTTTGAAGGTGTTAGATCCCCTGGAGCTAGAATTATAAACAGTGGTGAGCTGCAGCAAGCACCTTCACCAGATGAACCATCTTTCTGGCCCCTCCATGATGTGGGAATGCCTTTCTGTATGCTGTGAATCTCAGTCTTTAAATAAAGGAGCTGTTTTGGGCCATGGCAGGCACCATAGAAGAAGTAAGAGGAAGAATCAGAATAGGTAGGAAAGAAAGGGCAAAGTCAGAGGCAGATTGAGCAAGCCGCCCAAGGAGCGACATGTAAAGAGCACAGGTGAGCCACGGGCCACGTGGCAGACAGATTAATAAAAATTGGTTGATTTAAGATTTAAGAGCAAGCTAGCAATGTGCCTGAGCCATAGGCCAAACAGCATGAAGTTAATATAAGCGTCTGAGTCATTTCTGGGGGCCTGAGCAGCGGATGGCTGGGCAGCTGAGGGGTCTGGCGCAGCAGGGTCTGGGTCTCTGGCTGCCCGAGATCAAGAAACCCCACTACTACACCTCCGTCTTTTTTTCTTTTTAAGATGTAACTTAATAATCACTCTTAGCCAAAGGTTTTCTAAAGTCCTAATTAACCCCCTATTTCTTCCTCTAAAATAGTAAACATTACATGGCTCCCCGTGTGACAAAGATGTCTCCCTGGGTAATGGATCCTTAGAATTCTCCAAACAATCATTGTTCATATAGGTTTTGCTCAAACGTGCCCCCTTCCTTTTGATTGAATCTATTTGCCCACTGCATCAGCTCATCTAAATGAGAGGCCTATCAGCACCCACACCTCCAACATAGTTCTCTGTCCAGACATCCTGTAGTATATGTCTTTTCTTTTTTTGGTTTGTTTTCCTTTCAGACAAGATGCTCTATGTAGTGCTAGCTGCCTAAGAGCTCTCTATGTAGATCAGGATGGCCTTGAACTTGAAGAGATCTTCCTGCCTCTGCCCCATCCTGGATTTTATTTTGTTTCTTTTGTTTGTTTTAGTGATGCTGGGCATGGAGTATAGGGCTCCACTTAGTGCCTGATGCATGTTAGGCAAGAGCTTTGCCACCAACAAACACCCCAGCCTCATCCACACTTTAATTCTTGGGAGTCAGATGAACTTGAGCAGGAAAACACAGATGTCACTTCAAAGGGTGTTGGGGGTTATTGTTTGATTGATTGATTGATTGATTGATTGATTCTCAGCTAAGAGTGATCAGGGTCCAGAAACATGGATTCAGGTTGCTCAGAAGATGACAAGTTCCACCTTGGAACTTGATCACATGAACTTTTGTAATCACAGAACAAAAAGACAGTCATAGATCAATTCATTAACAAGTGTATTATGAGGTCAGCAAATGAGTGGGTCACAGCAAAACAAGAAACTCTGCTGTACATATTCAGTTTCTTCTTGTCTTTTGAGACAAGGTCTCCCAATGTAGTCCTGACTGGCCAAGTCCTTGCAGTGACTCTGGGTGCTGGGATTACAGATGTGGTGTGTGTTCTGCCTCTGCGAGAAGTACTAGCTTGTTTCATGACATTCTTAACTTGTGATGGTTCAAGATCGTGGTGTGCAGAAAATCTATTCAAAAGAATTCAGTTCAGTGAGAGACTTTATCTCAGAGACTAAGGTAGGACCAGTAAGATGGTGTAGGGAGGGGAGGGGCTTGCTTCCAAACCTCATGGACCTGAGTATGATCCTGGGTCTCACACGGTAGAAGGGAGAAGCCTAGTCTTGAAAGCTGTCCTCAGACTCTGCGGGAACACTGTTGTATGTGCACACCACATAATAGATAAATAGATAAATGAAGTTTTAAAGTAATAAGGTAGAAAGCAATTGAGGAAAATATCCCTAATATTGATATTAACTTTGAGCCACCATGAGCATCCACACAGGTGAGTGCACCTCCACACATGTGCACACACGTATACACCCACACACACACACACAAACACAAATACATATGTATTCATAAAAACATTATAATCCCCTTTTGGAAGGGCTAATGTGGAAAGGATTATTCTCCAGAGAAGCCTTAGTATAAAGCCATGAGTAAGAGAAACATACTGGGAAAGGACAGTAGAACTTAGAACCCTCTAAAATAGTAGGTGACACGTCTGTAATTTCCACTACTGGCCAGCTGTCCTCTGACTTCTACATGTGCTCAGTACACACACACACACAAATAAATAAATTTTTAAAAAGATGTCTAAAACAAACAAGAATGATCTAAATTTGTGGTTTAGGAAGAAGGCTTAGTGAATAAATTCTTGCTTCATAAGCATCTGAGTTCAGATCCCCAGAAACTATGAGTTCATGGCCAGTCTGGACTACTTAAGATTCTACCTCAGATAGATAGGCAGACTGGCAGAGAGACAGGCGGAAAGACGAGTTGTGGTAGAACAGGTCTGTAATTCTAGTAGTTGGTGTATAGAAGGATCAAGTTAGGCTAGCCTGGGCTACACAGCAAGGACCAATCACAACAAATCAAAAGCTATGAAGTAATGCATGGTGAAGAGTTGCCCATGCTCCCGTTATCCTTTTCCTGCTATTTATGGAGTAAAGAACAGAGGTTCAGTTGAGTAAGAGTAGAAGCTCATACCAGGTTCACCACTGACCCAAGACCACACAGGTCCAACCCTCCGATCTCAGACATCCCACTGATATATCATGGAAACTTTCTGTATTCCCAAAGTAGGACCTTGCTTTTCCCCCAAATTTCTTCTTATCCCTTTACATCTAGGCCAGGGAAGTAGCCCGTTGCTCTATATTCAACACTGAGTGCCCATCTCCAGGTAAATGCCCCATTCTTTCCTCTGGCGTTCAGGTGCCATCGTGTAACATATGAGAAAGTACACTGGGACCATCCAGAACAAGCTGTGCTCACTAACAGAGTGGCAAGTTCAGTCATGCACAGCCTTATAACAATGACAACAAGTAAGTACCCCTGTAGTGAAACCCTACCTGCTAACACAGATTCTTCTGGGATGGCAAAATGCCAGGTACCTGGGAAAGAGTCACTGGGCTCAAATCTATCCTTATATTTCATGACCTACCCTTTACATGTCAGTGCGGCTCTTCTAGGGGACAGGAGACAAAAAGCTGGTCCTACAGTGTTAGTTCAGCTTTTAAAATCTCAGCAGAGCCTTTAAGGCACCTAGGACAGAGCCTGTCACATGTCCTAGTGGGTAATGGTTCCTTCTGCAAACCTGACAACCTTGATGCATGGGACTCTAAAGATGGGAAGGACCAAAAACAAGCTGCCCCCTGACTTTCATATGTGTGCCATGGCACTTGTGTATAAAAACATATTAAATATAAAATATGTGGTGATACATTTTATATTTAATAAAATCAGTCTGGAATTTTAGAGAACAGATCCACCCACAGTCAAACTAGGAGGGTCAGAGAGTGGTAACTCATGTCTTTAATGCCATAACTCCAGAGACAGATCTTTCTGTGTTTCTGTGGGTTCAAGACCTAACTACCAGACAGTAGTAGCCCACACCTTTAATCTTAACTCTAGAATTATAATGCAAAATTAAACTCAGAAATAAAACAACTGGGCAAAGAAGGTATTTAAAGAGGCTTAGACAGACAGTGTGGTATTCTATAGAAGCGACAAGCCAAGCAGAGGTGACACTCACCATTAGTCCCAACACTTAGAAAACAAAACCAAAAAGAATCTCTACATGTTCAAGACCAACCTAGTCTACAAAACAAGTTCCAAAACAGCCATAATTGTTGCACAGAAAACCCTATCTCAAAACAAAATAAAATCAAAGAGAGGCTGGAGAGATGGCTCTGTCCTCTGATATTCCAGGTTATTTTTATTAAATATAAAATATATCACCACATAGACACACACACATTAAAATAAATAATTTTTAAAAGACTTCTAAAACATATAACAGAAAAAGCCCAGGTAAATTTGTGAAGTTTAGGAGTGAGAAATGAACTTTGTGTATGAAGTACTTGCCTCATAAGCATGACAGTTGAGTTGAGATCCCCAGAACCCCCATAAAAGTTATGGGCAGCTCTGGAATTCTGGAATGCTGGAGTCAGGAAAGATCCTGGGACTCACTGACCAGGCTGCTGGAACACTGAACCCAAGTTCAGTGACACATAGGATGGAAGGCAATAGAGGAAGAAATATAATGTCAGTGCCCTCTTTGTCAGTTTTGCGTGAGCGATCAGACACACACACTACCAGATGCCACACTAGAGTTTATTTAGGGGAGTTACCGAGTGGATACCATGGAGAGAAGCAGAAGAGAGAGAGATAGACTTTCTCCTGGTGGCTCCTTACAGATTTACACAGCCACGCCTATGGACATGCCCTCTGTACAGGTGGATTTACCGCATGGGGGCTATGTGCAAGGAATTCTTATTTCTCCCTGTGCCATGTTAGACTTACCACAGGGCTGTTAAGTGCCATAATCCTTACACCCTTACCACACACACACACACACACACACACACAGTTTTGTGGAATTTGGATTAGTGCTTCCCCCTCCTTCCTTCCTCCGTCCCTCCATCCATCTATCCATTCATGTGTCTTTCGCTCTTTTCTTTTTTTTAGACAGGGTCTCTATATTTAGTTATCCTGGCCTGAAACTCCCTATGTAGACTAGGCTGACCTCAAACTCACAGAGATCCACCTGCCTCTGCTAGGATTAACGGTGTGTAGCACCATCCCCAGCCTCTGATTTTTCTTGTGACAACCCCATATATCTACATTATTTACATATCTCATTTTATCCCTACTTTGGTTAAAGTCAGCTTTCCAAATTACTGCACATTCTGCTGTCCCTGAAACATTCTTGTTGACACCAAACTACAAAGACCTTTCGCGGTGAAATTTGATCTTTGATCAAAATACTCATTTTTAGGGGGAAAAAAAAAACCCACAGACACCAGGCCCACATAAGACTAAAAGGTGAATGACACCCCACCCAGCCCAGGCAGAGATCCCATCCTCTTGGACCCCGGCCCTGAGACACAGCTCTGGAAACCCCACCCTCACTCAGCTCCGCCCTAAATCCAGACCAGCAGGGAAAACTCCTGCAGGCCAGAAGCCTCAGTAAAACCCAGTTCGTTGGACACCCCCACCTACAAAACCCCAACCCATTCCCCAACCCACATCGTTAACCAGCAACCTCAGCCGCAACAGGAAACCCAATTATCCCCGGCCCACATCAGACTAAGAGGCCAGATCTTCTGTATACATCAGACTAGGAGACCAAAAAATTAAGAGAGTTCCTCAGCTCCTATGGGTCAAGAGCAGCTACCTGAAACCCTCAGTTTCTCAGCACCTACTGGATCAAAGCGACCACCTGAGACCCACAGTGTGTCATGGATTAAGAGAGGTCACTGTGGCACAGAATACACGACCTGCAAGCTCCAAGTGGCCCAAGAACCAGATTGGACCGAGAGGCTTCCTGAGACAGACACAGCCAGAACAGATTGCACTAAAATCAGCTCCCTAAGATACAGAAAAATACTGTAGTGATCAGAGGAAGCAATGGACAGATGCCAGTGCAGGAATACATATAACAACACAAAGGATCTGGTGGTTCTACAACAATAAGACCAGAGCAAGGCAATGCAGAAGAAGCAGAAGGAAACGACCTCAAAATATTCATTCTTTAAGTAAGCCTAAATTTAGTTTTAGAAAAAACATATACTACCTTCTTATTTGGGGGCGGAGACTCATTAGTCCAGGCTTGCCTTGCACTTACTACATAGCTGAAGGTGTCTTTGAATCCTGATCCTCTGGCCTCTACATCTGAAAAGCTGAGATCACAAGGCATCCACCATCGTGCCTGGCATAAAAAAGTATGCTACTTAAAACATTTTGTTTTGTGTTTTAAAATAGCCAGAGTAACCATTCACCTAAACAAAGTCTTTTAACTGAATAAGAAAAAGACACTTTCCAGAAGACTTTGCTTTCCTTCCATCTGTCAAAAAAAGTGTCCTAATATACAAAGTTTGTTAACACCCTTTTCTGCCATCTGTCAAAAAATGTCATAATTAACACACAAATCAATGTGTCTTGCAGCATGAATTGTCCCTGCCCCTATGTGGCAGCTGTGTTGAAACAGACCTCCCTTCTTCTCCTTGACTCTCCCAAGAAATGAAGGAAAAAAACAGCAGAATCCATCAGAAGAGCTCCCCCCTTCCTCTAGGTCTTGGGACACATTGCATAGCCTCCAAAGCAAGATTCCACTTTCTAAAAATTATTCCTATTAGCATATATTAGTTATGCATAATAATGGGTTTCATTGTGGCATTTTAATATATGTATGTAATGCATTGCAATCATGACCTTCCATTAATTTCTTATCCGCTCCCACACATCCCCTACTTCTTGCCAACTGGTCTCTACTATTTCAATGTGTTTTTCAATTTTGCTGGCATGAGGGTTCCAGTGAGTTCATTAGAGTTGCTTATAGGAGCATGAATGAGGAGTTATTTGGAAGAGCATTGGCACCTGACCTGTGGCTGCATTACTAAGGAAAATCTCATGCCCTTCTCAAGAAGGGGCTTCAGGGAGCTGTGGGTCTCCTAAGTTCTGCCCCCTTATTTGATTTTTCTGTTTTTTTAGTTTTGTTTTGTTTCTGAGATAAAGACTCATGTAGCCCAAGCAGACCTTCTACTTAGCATCTAGTTGATGATGACCTTGAACTTCTGATCCTCCTAATTCCACCTCCCCAGTGCTGAAATTACAGGAACTGCCTCCATGCCTCATTTTTTTTTTGTTTTTTGTTTTTCTGTTTTGTTATAATTGGTTGTTGTTTTATTTGTTTGTTTGGTGGTTACTGTTGTCTTGGTTTCTCTGTGTAGCCCTGGATGTCCTAGATCTTACCCTGTAGACAAGACTGGTCTCAAACTCAGAGTTTAGCCTGCCTCTGCTGCCTGAGTGCTGACCCTAAAATTGTGTAATAACACCCCTGGTCACTTCCAAATTTTTCTGTGTTTGCTGGGCCTCATGCATGCAGAGCTATCTCCCCATTTACTTTTGCCTTTGAATTTGACAATTCAACCTCTTCCCTGCAATGGAGCAAAGAGCTTGCAAACCTGATCTGAGGCAGCAGCAAGGTAGAACTTCACTCAATCTAAATGTTAAAGAGTGTGTTGTGGGAATAATCTTTTTGTACATTGTGAATTTGTGTCACCCAGATTGATTTTAATAAAACGCTGGATGGCCGATAGATAGGCAGGATTTGGAGGGCAGAGGGGATTCTGGGAAGAAGGGGAGAGTCATCAATCAGGCACAGAGGAAGCAGGAAAGCAGCCCAGGCAGTACAGAGTAAAGGTAGCAAAGCCACTAGGAAGGAAGAAAATTAATAGAAATGGGTTAATTTAAGTTATAAGAACTAGTTAATAACAAGCCTAAGCTATTAGCTGAGCTTTCATAATTCGTGAGTAGTCTCCATGTGGTTATTTGGGAGCTGGCAGGCAGGACAGAAAAGGCCACCTACAGGAGTGTGTCATTTCAAGATGATGGAGTGCTAGAAAGACAACTCAGTGATTAAGAGTAACTGCTGCTCTTCCAGAGGACCCAGGGTTCGATTCCCAACATCCATATGGTGGATCATAACCATCTGCAACTCCAGATCCATGGAATCCATCTGAGACTCTCTTCTGGCCTTGTTTATACACACGGAAAAAAAAAGATTTAAGTGATAATTGGAGAAGATAATCTGTTCAAGTTCCTAGTACATAAATCGTGTCCTGTTTGAGATCAGCTCCAGAAGTGGGGAAGAAAAAAAAAAGTCTGAGGTACAGAAAGAAATATTTGCTGTTTTAGACACTCCCCACCACATACCCTACTCCTCCTTCCTTCCCTCCAATCCCTTTTTGAAACAGCATGGCCTTCTGCAGACCTGGAACTCACTATATAGTCCAGCATGGCTTTGAACCTCCAACAACGCTGCTGCTTCACAAGTGATGAAATTACAGTCATCAACCACCACACTGGGCTTCTCTTTCCCAGAAAGGAAGAATTAGTCATTCATATGTGTATTTCCAGCTTCTGGCATTTACTGCATTCAAGTCTGGAACCAGATTGTAGTTTTTCTTTGAAAGAGCCCCCCTTTTTTTGAGAAGAGAATTACTATGCCAAAAATACAAAATCTCAAAGTCTATCCTTGAGTTTTGCTCCAGCCAGAAAATTTAAGAGTCCTGTCTAGCTCCTCTGAATTAATAATCAAATACAATACAAAATGTCCCCAGACCAAGCCCAGAGCTTCCTTGTCCAGTGACCCCAATATGCCTGATTTGCTTTCAGTAAATGTAAGTGTAGTTATTCATGTCAAGTGCTTACTACCTGTAAGTTTAAATTATATGTAGCACTATAATTATTGGTATTAATAATGGGTTTGAGTTTTTGTTTTGTTTTTCTGGGGATCCAATGCAGGGCCTCTCCAAGCAAGGCTCTACTGAGTCACATTCCTATCCCCCCTGTGTCTGTTTGTAAGAGCTGGAGTCTTATGTAACTCAAGCTGATATCAACTCACTAATTACCAAGGATGGTTTTGAACTTATCACCTCCTGCCCCAATCTCCCAAGTTCTGGAATTATAGGCATGAACCACCACCATTTTTAGGTAGTGGAGGGGAATCAAACCCAGGACTTTCTGCATTGTAGAGAAGCATTGTATCAATTGAGCTACATTCTTAGTGCTCACTGTTTAACATTTTCTGTCTTTATAGTTGTTTCTTATGTGACACAGAGACCAACTTATAGCTTCAAAGAATCAGAAGGAACACTAATTAATCTTAAAATTGCTAATGGGATTAATTCAGCGATACATTTTCTTTCCTAATAGGAAAAGTATACATTTGCAAATATTAAAAAAAAAAAAAAAAAAAAGAGTCCAGCACTCAGAGGTAGAGACAGAGGCAGGTGGATTTCTGAGTTTGAGGCCAGCCTGGTCTACAGAGTGAATTCCGGGACGGCTCAGCTTACACTATACTGAGAATCGTTATCTGGAGGAAATAAAAAAGGAAACTTAAGAGCCCATAAGGTTGTGAAGAAGCAATCACACACAGGATTTGTTTAAGCATCCTTCTGCTTGACCTACTCAAAATTACCGTGTGAAAGGAGGCTCTGGTCTGTTCTCAGATAAAGAAATTTCATTCAGAATGAGATCCACAACAAATTCATTTTCTCATAAATTCAGTGTCTTACTTAGGATTGTTATTGCTGTGGTGAAACACCATGGCCAATAAGAAGCTGGGAAGGAAAGGGGTTTACTTGGCTTACACTTTCATAGCACTGTTCACCCTCAAAGGAAGTCTGCACAGGAGCTCAAACAAGACAGGAACCTCCAGGCAGGAGCTGATGCACAGGCCTTGGAGGGGAGCTGCTTACTGGCTGGCTCCCATGGCTTGCTCAGGATGCTTTCATTTTTTTATCTTTTTATTTATTTTGCTTTGTTTTGTTTGCTTGTTTTTTGAGAGAAGGTCTCTCCATATCCTAGGCTGTCCTGGAACTCTGTACCAAGCAAGCCTCCCACTCACAGAGATCGCCTCTGCCCCTGCCCCTGACTCTGCATGCTGGGATTAAAGCATGTGCCACCATGGCCTTGCTGCCCCCGGAACATTTTAAAGAAAATGTAAAGGCCCCATAGTTCATTTCATCATAACTATATTTCTGTTATCAAAAACTGAGAAAAAGGGAAGAGAAAGATTAATACAATACTGGGAGCCACTTCAAAACTACAGGCTTCCTTTGGGCTATCAACCCGCTCCCAAATCGTGACAGGGAAACTTATTATTAGTTATGAATGCTCAGCCTTATCCTATGCTTGTCCCACTAGCTCTTATAACTTAATTTAACCGGTTTTTCTTCATTTTGCCTTGGGGCTTTCTAATTTTCTTTCATTCTGTTTGTCCCACTCAGTGTCTGGCTGCCTGCTGGCTGCCTAGAAGGCTGGCCCTGGGAAATGGCTGCCTTCTGGCTGCTTGGTTGGCTGGCCCCAGGCATCTCCCCTTTTTCTCCCCTGTTCTCTCCTCTGTTTCTCCTTTTGAGTCTAGATTCTTCCTCTACTTATTCTCTGGGCCCACCAGCACTGCCTGTCCCTCTACTGCCTAGCTATTAGGCATTCCATTCTTTTATTAGACCAAGCAGATGCTGTAGACAGGGAAATCTACACACCTTTGCATTGTTAAATAAAAGCAGCATAAACAAAATGTAACACATCTTTGCTTGCTTAGAGTAATACTCCACAACACCCACAGCAAATTTTTATGAGTCTATTGTCTTTTATATCTAAGATATTTTCCTCAGCCAATTATGTCTCATTTTTGTTTAGGGGGATGGTATGCATCTTACATCTGTACCCATGAATGAGTGTGTAGGTGTGCTTACCCATGCATATGCATGTAGAGGACAGAGGTAGACTTTGAGTGCCTTCCTCAATTGCCTCTCTGCTTTATATGTACTTTTAAAATATTTTATCTTAATTGTGTGTGTGTGTGTGTGTGTGTGTGTGTGTGTGTGTGTGTGTGTGCTGTGCCTGAAGAGGCTAACTAATAACAAATCCTTTAGAGTGGAGTTACAGGACTTGTGAGCCAGCTAACTGATGTGAGTTCTGGGAACTGAACTTGTGTCCTCTGCAAGAATAGTGTAGGCTCTGGATCTGCCCACCTTAGCCTTGGATTAATGAGCTCCTAGCTTTTATGTAGGTGCTTAGTATGGTAGTATGGTAATTTGAAAGAAAATGGCCCCCAAAAGGAAAGGCACTATTGGGAGGTGTGACTTTGTTGGAATAGGTGCAGTCTTGTTGAAGGAAGGGTGTTTCTATGGGGAAAACTTTGAGGTTTCTTTTGCTTAAGTATCACTCAGTGTCACAGTCTACTTCCTGTTGCCTGATATCAAGACATGGGACTCTCAGCCACCTCTCCAGCACCATCTCTACCTGCACGCCACCATGCTCTCTGCCATGATGATAATGGTCTAAACCTCTGAAACTATAAGCTGCCACCTCAATTAAATATTTTTCTTTATAAGAATTGGCATAGTCATGGTGTCTCTCCACAGCAATAGAAACTGCTAACTAAGACACTTAGGATCTGAGAAGTCTTTTCAAACCTCACACTCAGAACTGGTGTTGGCTATAGCACCATATCCACCTCACTGTTGTCACTGCTGAGATGTCTCGGTAGCTTAATCCCCTTAGGTATATTATATATACCCTGCAAAGTTACTCTAATGATTACAAGTTAGTGGCTGAGAAGGGCTTGGTATAGAAAGGAGTAAGGTTGGCTGACATCATTGCCAGCTTTGTGACTATTGTTGTTTCCCAAGGAATGATTCTGCATGGAACACATAAAGATTTAGCCCATCTGGGTATAGTGATTCACATCGGTAATACCAGCATTTGAGAGGCTAAGACAGCAGGATTCCTTAAATTTAGGGCTACAGAGTGAGCTCCTATCTTAACAAACTAAAAAACATATAACCTAACTCCACTTCTCAAATACCACTGATCATTTGATTGATTGATTGATTGATTGATTGATTGATTGATTTTATAAAACACACTCACAAACTAAGCATGGTGTGTTAACATACACCTATAATCCTGGTATCTGGGAAGTGGAGGCAGGAGTTGAAGGCCAATCTCTGCTACTTAGCAAATTCAAAGCTATCCAGAGATTGCATCTCAAAAATAAAACAGTTCTAGACCCAGAGTTTGGTGGTTTGAAAGAAAATAGGAGAGACAGGATCTTGCTGTATTTATTTGCCCAGAGGTGGTTTCAGCTGCCTCGGCCTTTGAGGGTTGGAATCTCAGGCCTGTGTCACTCTAGTCTGCTTTGCGACTTTTGATAAGTAAATGAAAGTGGGAAGATGATGTGCAAACTGAGGAGATAGCTCATAAAAATTCCTGTGACTGTCATATTAATACCTATTGCTTCTTCCTCCATCATTATGGCTTTTCTAACAGATATATTGACAGCAGCCTTATGGGGAAACCCGGGCCTCTGGACAATAGTTATGGGGAGTCTGAGCAATCCTGCAGTCGATGTAAGCCAAGCCTTCGGATGAGCAAGCTCTGACCAGCACTGAGTACAACTCGAATCATGTGCTGGGAAGATAGGTCTCTGGATAAAGCACTCGCTCTGTAAGTGTGGGTTCAAATCCCCAGCACCCATATAAAATCTGGGCAGGCCTGTCAGCTGCCCATAGCCCCAGTACACAGAGCTCAGATACAGGAGATAGCCAAATCAGTGGCCTTGGTTCAATGAGAGAACCAAGAACCTGCCTCAGTAAATAAAGTGGAAAGCTTTTAAAGAAGCTACTCAATGTCAACTTCAGGCCTCATATAGACACACATATACCATATACATATGTATAACACACCACACCCACATACAATACAACTCTGAGTCACAATCGTCCAGCTCAGTCTTCCAGAATTCCTGATCCACAGAAATATCAAAATAGGAAATGCTTGCTATTTTAATCCAGTAAGTTTAGATGGTAATGTGTTCCATAGCAACAGATAAATGAACTTAATTCTTCATGTTCCTGATGACGTATGAGCAGAGCAGACCCCATCTTGTTTTCACACTGTTGAATTCTGGTGAGGCTGGTATAGCATAAACAAGTAAAGGGATAAAATCAAGTGAGAATAATAGCTCTAGGGAGGACACAGCCACAGTGAGTGCATCTGAGAGCTGGGAAGAAACATGGCCATGATAATGGGGGTAGAAGAAGCATTTTAGGTAAGGTGAAACAAATTTTCTGTTTTCAGTTTGTGTTTTTAAGATCAGACTTGATTTTAGAACAATTTTAGATTTACAGAAAAATTGAGAATATAGTACAGAAAGCTCTCACACACTACCCTGACCTAGTTTCCCCATTATAGCATTCTTTTAAAATTATTTTTACTTGTTTACTTATTAAAGCATGTTTATTTGTTAGAGTCTCACTATGTAGCTCTGGCAGGTCTAGAACTCATTGTATAGACCAGGCTGGCCTCCTGTCACAGAGATCTACCTGCTTCTGCCTCCTGAGTGTGCCAGCAGATTAGTTACTCTCTAAATTGACCTTGATCTCCTGGCTAGGATAGTGTCTTGGTTACTTTTCTATTGCTGTGATAAGATACCATGACCAAGGCAACTTATAGAAGAGTTTATTGGGCTTACAGTTTCAGAGGGTGAGTCTATGATCATTAAGGGGGGAACATGGCAACAGGTAGGCATGGTGCTAGAGTGGTAGCTGAGAGCTTGCATCTCATCCACAAGTAGAAGGCAGCTATATAGAGAGAAACAGTGGGAATGGGTTGGGCTTTTGAAACCGCCAAGCCCAACCCCCCATGACATACCTTCTCCTACAAGGTCAAAACCCCTAATTCTCCCTAAATATGCTGTGAAATAAGCCTTCTGTACACTGTGAATATATGCCACTATAATTGGTTTAATAAACAAGCTGACTGGCCAATAGCTGAACAGGATAAAATTAGGAGCAAAAGCCAAATGGAGAATAGTGGGATGAGGAAGGGCGGAGTCAGAGGAGTTGGCAGTCAGACAGAGGAAGCAGGAGATGAGCCTGACAAGCTAGTAAAGAAAGGTACTGCCATACGGCAGAGTGTAAATAAAAACTATACATTAACTTAAAATGCAATCGCTAGTCAATAATAAACCTGAGCCAAGTCTCAGAATGATTCTTTGGAAGCAGGTGGTGGGGACAGAAAACTCCACCTACACAAATACTTTCATCAGTTAGGTACCAGTTATTCAAATACACGATGAGCCCATGGGGCCATTTCCATTTAAACCACCACATTCTACTCCCTGACCCCCAAAAGCCTATCGCCACATCATAATGCTAAATCTACCTTGTGCAATTTTAAAACTCCCTATAGTCTTTCAGTCTCAAGAATTTTTAAAACTCATAGGTCTCTTCTGAGACTTGGGCAATTTCTTAATTGTAAACCATGTAAAATCAAACATCAAATTACATACTTCCAACATACAATGACACAAAATTTATATTACAATTCCAAAAAGGGAGAATAGGAGCATACTGAGCCAAGAAAATACTAGACCAATGCAAGACTGAATGCCAGCCGGGAAACTCCAAATCCTGTAGTGCTAAGTCCAAAGTCTAAGGATTTGGGTGGTTCTTTCCTTCCAGTTTTTCAAACTACACTGTACTTCTCTGTCTTGGGGTAGTTCTGCTCCTTCTACACAGCTCTCCCTGGCAGATACCCTACAGGTCTGGCCCCTTCAACATCTTATCATCTCCAGTGAAATCCCGACTTCACTTTCACAGCTTTATCAAATGGTCTCTCTAGACATTCGTGCAGAATCTCCCGAGCTACACAAGTGGCCTCAGCAGCCTTTCTTAGCTGTGGAAGAAAATTCCATGACTCTTTGTTGTCAGTGTTTGGTTTGGGGCTTTCTCTGTGTAACAGGTCTGGTTGTCCTGGAACTTGCTTTGTAGACCAGCCTAGCCTTGAACTCACAGAAATCCACCTGCCTGTCTCCCAAGTGTTGGCATCAAAGGCGTAGACCTCCACTGACTGGCTGGCATCCATCCTAACTCGAAAGCTCCAGGCCAGCACTGCTGCCTGCTTGGGATGGAATTTAGCCTTCTCCTTGAATTACATTTATATATGCTTTGATTGGTTAATACTCTTTCTCTTTTTACTTTTTTGTTTGTTTTTTTGAAAAAGAGCTTCTCTTTTTGCAGCCTTGGCTACTCAGTAAGTAGTCTTAGAATTTGCTATGTAGACCAGGCTAGCCTCAAACTCACAGAGATCCTCCTGCCTCTTCCTCCCCAGTGCTGAGATCAAAGGTGAGGCTTGCAATGCTGATTCTCTCTCCTTAGAAACAAATTAGGCCTTTGCTTTTCACCAGCTTCAGAATTATCTGGACAGGGTCTTACCCTGAGGGCACCGCTGCCTTTACTCCCCATTTATTTTTATCTCCTTGAGCACATAATTGCTCCAACATTAAATCTCCTGTAGTTTTTTCTACTCAAACTGTACACTTTATATTTCTTTCATCTTTCCCTGTGTGCTCTTTTTAAATTATAGTTCTGCCTAGCTGATCATCGATAATGATGTGACAGAGTCAATATTAGGCTGGCTGTCTTGAAATCTCTGCCAATGAAATTAGTGCAAAACTCTTCTATTTAGCTTCAAATTCTTAAGGATAAAAAAAGCCACATTCTTAGCTAAAATAATCACAAGAATGGTGTGTAACCCAGTTATTAATATTATTCTCCTCTGAAACCTCTTGAGCTGGGCCTCCATAATGGATATCATTGTTGCTCTAATAAATGAAACTCAGGGCCAAATCTCTAGGAAAGGCAGAGATATCAGAGAAGAAACACCACAGTCAGATCTCACCCAGCTGTCTTCCAGCTTCCTCAGCCTTGCTCCTCCTGGCTTCTTCTGCCTGCTCTGTCTTTCTATGTCTGCCTTAAATACTTTCTCTGCACAGTTAAGGCGTGGCACCATGGCCTGCCTGGGAGCCTGGAACTCCTTCTGTAAACTAAAATGACCTTGAACTCAGTTTGGATTAAGGGCATAGGTCACCACTCCCGGGACACTCCCTGTGCTGGGATTCGAGTTGTGAGTTACCACTGTCTGATCCTCCTAGACTGACTGTGGGTAGATCCCTCTGATATCTCTGAATGTTTTTAATATGTTTGAAAATATCCCCACATACCATTCTCAGCAATACTATCTTCCCAGATTCTACTCATAATGGCTCATTAAGTCTCACCTATATTATTCAACCTATTTCCTAGCCCAAATTCCTAAAGTCTTCTGTATTCCTCCTAAACCAGCATAGTCTGACCCTATCACAGCAATAAATATGCTGACTCTGATACCAACTTTTGCTAAGACACGATGACTAGGACAACTTACAGAAAAAGGAATCTATTGTATTTAGTTTCAGAGGATGACTCCATGACCATGACAGCAGACAGACATGGGGCTGGAACAGTAGCTGTGTACAAAATGCCACTGTTCTTCCATATATGACACACAAAGAGAGGGCTGAGAGATAGGCACTTGGAAGGGCGTGGACTGCAAAACCTCAAAGCGACATACCGTCTCCAATAAAGCCACACCTCCTTATCTCTCCCAAGCAGCTCCACCAATTGGGTACTAAGTATTCAAACATATGAGCCTATGTGGGTCACTTTCATTCAAACCATAAACAACGTTCATCAGATTTTTGCACCATAAAATTAACTTTCACCTCATTTTCTTTTTGAGACTATATGCTTTGAGAGAAGTCACTTTGCATAGCTCACACTGAAAAGAATAAGGTATAATTCAGGATTGATGACTTACACCCACAATCCCAGCAATGGGGAAGCTGAGAAAGAAGACTTGTGGGAAGTTCAAGGCAAGTTCAGTCAGGGCTACAGACTGAGACTCTCATCTCAACATTAACAACGGCAAAACAAAGCAAAAGGTTCTTCTTTCTGGCTTATTATTATTTGAAATGTATTTTCCCCTTTTTAAAAAGAGTAGCATACAAAGCAGTGGTTTTTGGCAGATGTGATGATATATGCTTATTATTCTAGCATGTAAGAGGTAGGGGCAGGAGGATTAGTTCAAGGTCATATTCATCTACATAATAAGTTCAAGACCAGCCTGGGCTATGTAAAAACAAACTGTTTAATAATGTTGGGCACTGGAAAGTGGTTAAGAGCATTCATTGCTCTTCCAAATAACTGAGTTCAATTCCTAGCACCAACATAGCAGCTCACAGCCATCTGTAACTTGAGTTCCAGGCAATCCAATGCCTTCTTCTGGTCTCTGCAGGCACCAGGCATGCACATGATAAACAGACATACACGTAGGCAAAACACTCATACACATAACTTTTTAAATAAATGAACAAAAATATTGGGTTTCAAAGATGGCTCAGCAATTCTGAGCACCTCCTGCTTCTATAGAGGACCCTGATTCAATCTCGGCACTGACATGGAGACTCACCAGTTCCAGGAGGGCAGACACTCTCTCTGGCCTCAACAGACACTACATGCACATTGTACACTCAAATAATACAGGCAAACACTCATACACATGTAATAAAAATAATAAAATAGTCTTTTAAAAATTTTACGGGAAGCCAGATGGTGTTGGCAGTGGCATTGGTGGTGGTGGCGGCAGCAGCATACACACCTTTAGTCCCAGCACTCAGGAACCAGAGGTGGGCAGATGTCTGTGACTTTGAAGGCAGCCTGGTCTACTAAATGAGTTCCTGGACAGCCAGAGCTGTTGCAGCGAGAAACCCTGTCTCAAAAAAAAAAAAAAAAAAAAAAAAAAAAAGTTAGCCATGTGCCAGGGCTTAGCCACCAACCCTGAGATCTGAGTTAGATTCTTGGAACCCACACAATGGAAGGAGAGAAGCAGCTCCATTAAGTTGTTCTCTGACTGACACACGCAAGCTGTGGCACTCTTACAACCTTTTCCCCCACTCC
Organism: Phyllotis vaccarum; assembly: GCA_033318265.1. Taxonomy (NCBI): domain Eukaryota; kingdom Metazoa; phylum Chordata; class Mammalia; order Rodentia; family Cricetidae; genus Phyllotis; species Phyllotis vaccarum. The sequence goes on from JARWLC010000001.1 coordinate 133,509,923, forward strand.
ACACAAAATGAATAAAATGCAATAAAAGACGTTAGTCACAGCCAAGGATGGTGGGAAAGTCCTGCAATCCCAGCTACTCCAGAGCCCAAGACAGTAGACAATAGAATCTCAAGTTCAAAGTCTGCTTGGACCGCAGAGTGAGGCCAAGAGCAGCCTGGACAGAAAGAGGCCAGAGAGTGTAGCTCAACCTTACAGACCTGAACGGCATGTTCAAGGCCCTAACTCCAATTCCCAGCGATAGATTTTTTTTTTTCCAAGACAGTTTCTCTGTGTAGCTTTGGCTGTCCTGGAGCTTGCTCTGTAGACCAGGCTGGCTTGAACTCACACCTCCTAGATGCTGATACCACCTCCCAGCCTCAAAGACAAATTTTTGTAAACATTAAACAAGAAACTAATTGATCGGGTGGCATATGTCTGTCATCCCAGCATTCTAGAGGCAGAGGCAGATTGTCCACGAGTTCAAAGCCAGCCTGGACTTTATGGTGAAACCCAGATGAAAGAGACAAGTATAGGAAATGGTTTAGTAATCTGGGGCCTCATTAGGTTTGGACTATGAACTCTCTGCCCATCTCCTCCCAATCCTAATTAAGCATTTGGTAGCTTAAGACCCTTGCCTTACTAACAACACATGTAGCAACCTGTTGGCAATCTAGGACCCCCACACCTGCTTGAAGTGACATGCACACCCTACTCCAAACAATCGAGCAAGTTTCCTCTCCCTTTGGCAAGTGCCAAACATAAATAGTCCCCAGTCAATCAAACTCTGATTATATATAGGTATAAGGGAAGGGAGGCCTGAAGTAATGTGAGTCTCTGTGCAATAAAGCAAACTGTGCCCTATAAGAGAACATTTAGGGGGAATCCCCTATTTGCCATCTTCCGTCTACATATAATTGGGCATGCATATGATTAAAATCAGATGCGTTATGGGAAGGAACATAACAGAAAAGGTTATACAACTGAAATCTACCAATCAAAATAGAGAACAGCCCACATTATATCCCTTAGTAACCAGCCTCTCCTTCCTTTAGACCTGAGTATCCTGCTGTCAATGTATTTCTTTCAGATCTCTACTGTAACTTTTGAAGAAAGTTTCCTTGCTACCTTGCAATTTGTGTGTGTTTACTTCCATTTCTTGAAGATGTCCACAGCCCAATGTTCCAGTTTGTTCTCTATTGCTGTGATAATCACTCTGTGATGAAAACTCAGAGCCAGATATCAGGGAAAAGCTGGAGTATCAGAGAGAGGAAACAGACCACAGTCTAAGCTCGCCCAGCCAACTTCTCAGGGTAAAAGCTTCCTGAGCCTCGGTCCTCATCACTTCTACAGACTAAATCTCTGTCTTCCTACACCTGCCTTAAATATTTCCTTTGCCCAGTTGTTTCACTTCCAGGTTCATAATATTCTAGAGTTCAGATTAAAGGTGTGAGGTACTACTATTTGGTAGTTAGGCCTTGAACTCACAGAAACACAGAAAGATCTCTGTCTCTGAAATTATGGGATTAAAGGCATAGTTCACCACTCCCTTCTTTTCCCTGTGCTGGGAATAAAGGCCTGAGTTTCCACTCTCTTACCCTCATGGCTTGACTGTGGGTGGATCTCTTCTCTGATATTACAGACTGGTTTTATTAAATATATGATATATCACCACATCTCGGGGCAGGAACTAAAAAGGTAGGTGCCTGGAAGCAGCAACTGACACAGAGACATGGAGGAAGGAATGCTGCTTCCTGCCTTTCTTTCCACGGCTTCCTTGGTTTGCTTTCTTCCACAGCCCAGGACCACCTGCCCAGGGATGGCAGCATCCACAGTAAATGGGGCCCTCCCATATTAATCAATAGAATGCCCCCACAGACACGCCCACAGGCCAATCTGATGGAGGCAATTGATCAACCCAGTCTCCCTCTTCCCAGGTGATCTAGTCTGTGTCCCAGCACAAAAGCTGTCTGGCATACTGGGAACCACTTGGCCCAAATACCCACTTTTGTCTCAAAAAAAAAAAAGGAATAAAATAAAAACAACTAATCTCTTATTATAGATCATGAAGGAAATTCCTACAGAGAACAGGATTTTGAACTAGATCTCTATCCCAGTTTCTTTTGGTAAGTTTGACTTAAGAGATGATAAGCTTGGGCAAACTTAATTTTTTCAATTAAAAAATTTAAAAACAATTTGTTTAATATGTTTCAAAAATAATGACAAGAGCTATTAATTATCTAAAAGACCAAATCCATATGTAATCTATCTTTAGACACCAATCTAGCTATGTAGCACACACCTTTAATCTCAGTACTTGGGAGGCAGAGGCAGGCAGATCTCCACGTTCCAGACCAGCCTGGTCTATAGAGTAAGTTCCACTCAGGCTACAAAGAGAAACTTGGTCTTGAAAAACCAAAACCATCCCCACACACCCCACCCCCCAAAAACCTAAAAAGCAAAAACACCACTATTGTAGGAAATGCCTTACATTTTGTTTTGTTTTGAGATGTATATGTATGTAGCACTGCTGGTCCTGGAACTTCCTCTGTAGATCAGGCTAACCTCTAATTCACAGTCTCCTGAGTGCCAAGATTAAAGGTGTACACCACCACCTAGCTAAAAGACTTTGTTATAAAAGCATACTAACTAAAAAAAATCCCAACACTGTGATTTTGCTTTTCTTTGTGTTATTTTGAAACAAGACAAAGACTCATACTATAGCCACATTGGCCTCAAACTGGTGACATTTTCCCTGCCTCCATCTCCCAGGGCTAGAATTTCAGAACTACCAGACTGACTGTGCTTGTTGATTTAAGGAAAATAAACCAATCAAGTTAGATGATAGGCTAAGCAGTACTAGATACATCAACTATGGTTCAGATTCTCTCTGTTGTCACAAATGTTTAAAGAATGATTGAACCCAGTATTGTGGCACATTACTGTCGATCCCAATATTAAGGAAGCTGAGATAGGAAGATTGTAAGTTTGAGGCTAGCCTTGGCTAAATCAGTTCCAAGTCAATATGAGCTGTCTAGCAAGACTCTGAGAGAGAGAGAGAGAGAGAGAGAGAGAGAGAGAGAGAGAGATGGGCGACAGGCAGACATACATATGGATTCCCTCCTAAAATCTCCTCCTATTATTCATATACATAGGCATCCATGTGTGTGTATACATATATAACCTGATTGTTTTCATTTCTTTTGTTTTTGAATTAGAATATATATATCACATATATGCATTCTAGAATTCTAATTGTATTGAATTAGAATATATATATCACATATATGCTTTCTACGAATTCTAGTTGTATTAAATGAAACTCAGAGCCAGATCTCAGGGAAAGGCTGAGATATCAAAGAGAGGAAACACCACAGTCAGATCTCAGCTGGCTGTCTTCCAGCTGCCTCAGCCTCTTTGCTTCTACAGAATGATCTGTCTTTCTACACCTGCCTTAAATACCTTCTTCACCCAGTTGTTTCACATCCAGGTTAAGATTAAAGGTGTGAGCTACTACTGTTTGGTAGTTAGCCTTGAACTCACAGAAATACAGAAAGATCTCTGTCTCTGGAGTTATGGGATTAAAGGCGTAGGTCACTACTCAGTCTGGTATTAAAGGTATTTTTATCCAGGCTCTCTGGCCCTCCTGGCTTGACTGTGAGTTGATCTGTTCTCTGATATTCCAGGCTGATTTTATTAAAAATATAAAATATCACCATATATATGTATTACAAATATATGTAATACATACATTATATACATGCTTTTTATTTTATTCAAGAATTTCATACTGTATAAAAACTATACACCATTTTGATCCTATTCACCCCACTACCTGTCTGAGTCCCCCAGCTCTCCCAGAGGATTCAGCGTCTAAATTTATGCTCTTTCTTTTACAATCCAGTCTAATTAGTGTTGTCTATATGCTCATGAGTGAGTGTGGGACCATCCACAGAAGGATGGAAGCCAGGCCCACAAAGAAAAGTCAGTCTTCCTCCTTCAGCAGCTGCCAGCTGCCAATAGCTTCTCTGATAGAAATGGAGCCTCATGAGACCCTCTCTCATCCTGCTTTGGGTTTTGGGGACCAGCATCTTACTACATATCCTAGACTGGCCTCAAACTCTCAGCCCTCTTTTTTCTGCCTCCATAGTGCAGTGTACTTGGATTTTTCTTTGGTTTGTCAGTTCACAAATAATGACACAGATTTATTAAATGAAAACTTGACCTTAGCTTAGGCTTGTTTTAAACTAGCTCTTATAACTTAAATTAACCTATTTAAATTAATCTGCATTCTGTCACATATCTTCCATCCTGCTTCCTCTGTGCTACCTGTCTCTCACACATGCCTAGATTCTTCCTCCTATTTCCTCTCTCTACCTAGAAGTACCGCCTATACCTCCTGCCTACCTATTGGCCGTTTAGCTTTTAATTATACTAATCATAACAATACACGTTCACACGGTGTACAAGTGCACCGTGGCATTTCCCCCTTTTTGTCTAAATAAAAAGGAACAGTTTTAACTCTAACATAGTAAAACTATATACAATGCACAATAAAGTCTTTAAAGAGAGAGTAAAGTATAAGCCATGCAAAGATGGGAAATACACAAGGTGTTTGGATCCTGTGTGGTGCTTTGTTGATTTAAAATTTTTTAAATGTTATATACAAATAAAACAATAGCTGCTGGGAGATACTGGATTATGAAATCTGCTAAGTTGAACCATCTTATATATTTTAAGAATGTCTTAACAAGATGGAAGTTTAAAAATGTGTTGCATTGTAAAAGAGGTTATGCCTTTGTTTCCATAAGAAACAAAAAGTTACATAGTCTTTTTAAAATTAACAAAGATCAGATTTGACTGTGGGGAACCTATTGAAAATCTTGGCTGAAAATCTTGGCTACCAACATGAGCAAAAAAGCAATAAATACAAGAAAGACTACAGAACAAGTGACATATATGCTGGTCTTTCTACTATGGGAACAACTCTGAGACTGGATGAGACGTGATAAATCTTGTTGGCTACAGAGCCCTCATGACTTATTATTACATGTCATCTTTTTATATGATATGGGATAAAAATTTAGTTTTGTTATACTGTAGTCTGAAGTTTCTTTCCTGACCCAATCCCTAGGTTCAGACAATCAGTCCAAAATAACCACACAAAGGCTTATATTACAAGTTAGTTAGCCTATGGCTCAGGCATATTACTATCTAACTCTGTACTTTAAGTTAACCCATATTTCTTATTTATGTTTATCCACATGGCTTGGTACATTTTCTTAGAGCAGCAATCTCATCTTCCTCCCTCTGCATCTGGCCAGTATCTCTGCTCTGTTCTTCTGCTTCCCAGAATTCTCCTAGTCAGGTTGTACCACCTCTACTTCCTGTCTAGCTACTTGACCAATCAGTGTTTTATTGCACCAATATTTACAGTGACACTTATTGACAGTGTACAAGAACATTATCCCATAGCATTTTCCCTTTTTTCCCTTTAAAATAAGAATCCCAAATGTAATTTCCTTTGTATATATTTTTCCTGGTCATTATCCACAACAACTTTTTAACCAACACTTTAAACAAAGATAAACATCCATAATCCATTCTTTAAAAAATATGAGCATAGTTCTCTAGACTACTTCCTGCTGATTGGGGGCACTGGTAATCTTATGGGGAGCCAAAGAAAATTCAGGATTATGGTCAAGCCCTGACTGGGATATTTTTTGAAGCTGGGTCATCTCAGCTAGTCAGCTTGAAGCTGTTCTGGATGCAGAACTCATAGGAAACTGCAACAGAGGTGGTCTGAAATGCTGGATCATCTGGGCCATCCATTCCCATCAGAGATTCTTCAACGGAGTCTTCCTTGAGCAAACATGGTTTTTCTTAACACAGAATGAATCCACACAACCTCTGATTTTTTTGTGTAAATAAAAATAAAACCTCTTCTCCAAAGTAATGTATCTTTTGACTTCAATTTTGAAGACAAGGCATTTACAAAATATATGAGTTGGATTAATCCAGTGCATTTGTAATCAAATGTCTCTTAGCAGTTCTTGCTCCTTCCTCAGCAGTCAAAAAATTCAAAGACAATATAACATACAGTATCCAGACTCTGTATATTTTCCATCTTTCTGTGGTTTGTATATTTTTTAACTTTATTTCTTAAGGACTTTCTCTTTCCTTTCTTCTCTTTTCTCTTTTCTTTCCCAAACCTACACATATTTTTAAATACACTGTAAAAGATTTGGAGGGTTTTTTTTTATCTGAATCTGTCATTATTATATATTTCTATTATTTTTTTGTTTCTGATCACACTTTTAATCTGCTAAGGTGTGGCTAGGATTAAAGGCTTGGGTGTGGTGGCTGACCTCACCCAGCTCCTTGGTGTGTGAGAGTTTAGTTTCATGGCAGAGTTAATGGCAGGAACCATGTTTACCATCCCAACACCGGGGAATTTTAGGGTTCATACTGTTACCCACTACTCATAAATACCATTTAAATGTTTAGCAGCAGGGCCTCTTAAAGAGCCTTGTGGGTTTTAGCACTAATGCTAAGTCAGGAAGCTTCTCTTAAATGAGCTGCACCTCTACTCACCACCAGTAAACAAAGTCTACCTGAGAAAATGCTGCTACCAAGAAGCTGTGCATGACTGTTCCCTTTTTGTCCGTATAAACAGAAACCTTAAATTTGTCATCTGTAGCTCATGCTTAAACAAAAGCTTCTGTGAGACTGTGGGAAAATGTCATGTTATGGCTCACGCTACATGCAGCAAACCCTTGTAGCTCAAACATGCATGTCATGGTATCTCTGTACCAAGGCCCACTTGAGCGACACAGCTAGAAAGCTGTTTTGGGCTTTCTTTCTGTGTTCTAGAACCTTTTTCAGGCTTTATGTGGATGTAGCATTTGTAATCAGAAGTTTCTGTCCCACCAGGCCAGTCCTGCGTCACTCATTTTCAAATAAGACATATGCAGATGCCAGCAGGAGACAAAAAAGCAGAAGAGCAGGGGAAGAGATAACAGCAAGATGCAGAGGAAATAGGGTGTGAATGCTGCTCTGAGCAAAATGGTCCCAAGTCACATGGCTAAGCATAAATGGAACTTTGGGATAAAGTACAAGAATTAGATCGTAATATGCCAAATAGTAATTATTAGATAGTAATAGACCAAACAGCTTGTAATTAATATAAGACTTTGTGTGATTATTTGGAATCAATTGACTGCAAGTAGGTCCAGACCTCAGGGCTAGGCCGGACCAGAAACTTCTGACTACATTATAAAATCTAAAAGGATTTATAAAGTTAACAGATGCCTTTTAACTGATCGAACATGGCACATAAAAATCATCTTTAGCTGACTTGTCCATACCACGCATTCTATACTTGTGTTATTTCAGATACATATGTTATGTGTTTTCACAGGGGGTTGGGGAATGACCAGACGCCAATGAAGACAAGTAACTCAAGTGATCCAGACTCTCAGAGTGCCTCTGTTGAAGTTTCTTCAAAATGCTATGTTGCAGTGGGGTTTCTTGGTCCTGGATGGCCAGAGGCCCAGACCCACAGACCTGCGCATCAGACCCATTAGCTGCCCGCTGCTGCCACTCAGGCCCCCAGAAATGACTCAGACACTTATATTAACTTTATGCTGTTTGGACTATGGCTCAGGCACATTGCTAGCTAGCTCTTACATCTTAAATCAACCCATTTCTATTAATCTGTCTGCCACGTGGCCCGTGGCTCACCTGTGTTCCTTACATGTTGCTCCTTGGGTGGCTTGCTCGATCTGCCTGACTCCGCTCCACTTCTCCTACCTATGCTCTGATTTCTCTTCCTACTTCTTCTATGGTGCCTGTCATGGCCCAAAACAGCTTCTTTATTTAAAGATTGATATTCACAGAATACAGAAAGGCATTCCCACATCAATGCTACATTCAGAACAACTTCAAGACAGCGAGTTGAGATGGTCCAGCCTTGCAGACTATCCAGCCAGGACTTCAGATAAGCTCTACACTTTACTATCACACCGAGACTAAACAAAAAAGCAAAGCAATTAGCTCTCCAAGGACTTGACCATTCTTCCAACTTTCTCAAGGTCCCTTAAAGGTGCAAATACCCCCAGACAATGAGAAACAGAGGAAAGATGAGTGGTTTTCAGTTGTTTGGCAGGTTGTGGATGTTTGTCATCATTTAGGGGGCTTGGTTGCAAATTGTTACTGGTCATGATAAGGGAAGAAACTAAGCAAGAGAGGTTAGACTCAAGGATCTCTTTCTGAAAAGAAAAAGGAGGGATGGGGAAATAATCAGATAAAAAGGTAGATTATTGAATCTTTTTTTAGATTAAAAAGCAACTACTAGTCCCAAATATTTTACATTGGTATGAATTTTGTATATTGATACAAATTTAAGGTTATTTTTATTATACTGTGTGTTTCTACTCTTATTTAAGGTGTGAAGCTCATTTAAAATTAGAATGTATAATTAAGAAATGCAGGTTACTAGTCATCTATAATAACCAAACTTGTAGTCATGTTAGGTATGTTTTCAGAGTCAGAAATGTATTTCAGATAAATATAAGGTCTTCAAACATATCAGATTCCTACAGAATATAGCATTTAAGATCTCTAGTAACCTAAGACTTTTCATGACAATGAGACATGTCTTCTCCTGGCAGTACCGATTTACTTCAAAAAAGAATGATGGGCATCAAAGAACATCCATATGGAGATTGCTTTCAATGTGGCAAAGCTAGCCATCTGGGCAAGAAACTGCCTTTGCCTCAACTTCTGGCAGTATGCTGTCCAAACTGAACAAGCAGGACCCAAAAGAAGGCAACTGTCAAACTTTGCCAAGACAAGGTAGAACAGTCCTTCAAAACTCCTGCTTCACAGAAAAGTCTTTCAGATATTCTAGGCTTGTAGGCCAAAGGTAGATGCCCCAACATTGCCAAGGAACCTGGGGTGACTGTCCAGGCAGACATATGTCTCTGTCATTTCTATACTTTTGAAATTTGTTTGCTCTATACTTCCTGTTTATCATATAACATTTTGTTCTTCTCAAGTATCTGATGGAGATAAAGATGAAATAGTTATAATTTTACAGTTTTTTCTTGTTATCAAACTCAAAAAAAGAAAAAAGAAACTTACATAAGAGATGTAAAGTTTATAGGTTGAGAAACATAAAAACTTAAGTTGTTTATCTAATAAGATTTTTTGATCTAAAAAGATATTTTTAGAATGGTGATACAAGTTATGATAGAAAATGATTTAGGTATAAAACTTTTACTCAGTAAGATACAGTTGATAATACAGTACTGTCTTCAATTTTGCCAAGTATATATGGACTAAACATTGTGAAATAATTCTTACCTAATAATTGTTTTTTGCTGTGGGACAATGTTCTTGTACACTGCAAAGATTTGTCACTTATATTGATTTAATAAAACTCTGATTGGCCATTAGCCAAGCAGGAAATATAGGTGGGGTGACCAGAATTCTAGGAAGAAAAGGGGCAGAGAAGTAGTTGCCAGCCAGACACAGCGAGAACAAGATGAGAATGCTGTTTTGGGGAAAGGTGCAAAGTCATGTGACTAAACATAGGTAAGAATTATGGGTTAAGTGTAAGAGCTAGTTAGTAATATGCTTGAGCTACTGGTCCAGTATTTACTACAATATTAATCCTCCAAGTCAATTATTTGGAAAATGGCTGCTGGGTATTTAAAAGTTTCTAGTGGGTCAGAAACTTCTGTCTACAGTTATTATTGTATATAGTTTTACTGTATTAGAGTTAAAACCTGTCCTTTTTATTTAGACAAAAGGGGGAAATGTTGTGGGATATTTGTACACTGTGTGAAGATGCATTTCTGTGGTTGGTGTGGCAAAAAGCCGAATGGCCAACAGATAGGCGGGACTTCCAGGCAGAGAGAAATCTCTGGGAAGAGACATGGAGGGAGTCAGACAAACAGAATGAAAAGCCACCTGGTAAAATGTAGATTAATAGAAGCAGGTTAATTTAAATTATAAGAGATAGTGGGACAAGCCTAAGCTAAGGTCTCCATGTCCTTATTTGTGAGCTGATGGCCCAAAGAAAGATCTGACTACAGTAGTTGTTATCAGGTGCTGGGAAGATGGCTCATCAAGTTAAGAGTGTTTTCAGCCCAAACACAAAGATGTGAGAGTTAGGTCTCTCAGAAACCCAGGACAAGTCTCACTCAGAGCCCGTGACTTTCCTAGCACTTCCCCACCCTTACCCTCAACTTTTACAGCCCAGATTCTGGGTTTCCAATTTCCTTCCCCCATCTTCTCTTCCCGATATAACTCATCCTTCTTGGCTACATGCCATCTTGGCTCCCAGCTGCTCCGGTTCTTTCTTGGTCTCATGGCTCACTCTTGGCCTCTTAGTCCACAGCTCATCTCTTGCCCTTTCTTCCCCACTTCATTCTTTTCCTCTCTTCCCTGTCCCTCAGCCTGGTTCATTCGGGACCCTTCCAGAAGCCTCTGGATGTTTTCTCCCTCATTTCTAAAATAAAACCTTCTCAACCATACCTTAAGTATAATCATGTCTTCATTTTCATTCAGAGTTCAAATCCCAAGTATCCAGGTAAGAAGTGGACATGGTCACAAACCCTGGAATTATGTGGAACTGGAAGATTATCTCAAGGGCTTGCTAGCTGTCTGTAGACTCCAGATCCAGTAAAAAAAAAATCCCTGTATCAAAAGAATAAAGAGAAGGGTGATAGAGCAGGTTACCCATCATCCTCCCCTGGCCTTCATTCATGGTTATGTACTCCCTTATTTACATATGTGTATATGCTCTTCCCATATACACACAGACACACCAAATATATGTGTATAATGATCTTTGTAATACACTGATCTCAAACATACAATTTTAACTTATATATTTTTTATTTTATTTTACTTTTTATTTTTGAGACAAGGTCTCTGTTATGTAGCTCTGACTGTCCTGGATCTTACTACGTAGACTAGGCTGGCCTGGAACTCACCTGCCTCTGCCTCCCCTGAATTTAAAGGCATTTACTACCACTCCTAGCCTCAGTCACATATGTTTATTATTTAATAATAATTATTATTGTGTGTGTGTATGTGTGTGTGCACGCCCATGCAGATGAGCACTGTTGCCCATGGAGGCCATGAGAGGGTATCCTAACTCCTAGAATTGCAGTTACAAGCAGTTGTGAGCTGCCCCATGTGGGTACTGGGAACTGAATCTGAGTCTTCTGGAAGAGCAGCTGAACCACCTATTTGTTTCTACTATTTTCTTGTTGTGATCTTTCAAGTTCTGCAATGTACACAGCAACAGTCACACATTAGCGCTTTTTTTCTGTCATTTCATTTAAAATATACTACTTGTAAGCAGCTCATTTATCAAACAGTCCTTCCCAGCTTACCATTATGCTAGCATCACCCTTGACAGCAAACCTAAAACACTGTGCATAAAGCCAACCATACAATTAGCAAAGCCTCTTCCCAGTGGCCCCGTTTGTTGCAAGAAGCACTTACTGTAAAATCAAAATGTTTACTATTATCTTTAAAAATGTTGAAAACATTTGCCAAGACAACTTCCATTTGTTTTCTTTTTTATTCAACAGTCAGTCAAATGCTTCATATCTAACACAAAGGCAGAATTTTAAAAATCAATACTATTTAACTCACATAATAAACATTTCTCAGAACTGCTTGTCAGGTCACCACTTGAGATAGAAACTTGAGCCTTATCAGAAACTGAAATGTTCAGGCACTGAGGCATCCTGGAGAGTTAGGGGTCTGCCTTACTCATCATCAGTAAAGTCCACATCTGGGAACTGGCCTCCCAGAGCTTTGAGAGCTCAAGAAAGGAAGCATGACATCATCCACTCAGCTGCATCTTACCAAAACCTCAGAGATAAGTTTTATTTGAGTTTGTTGTTCCGGCTGTTGCAAATAGGATGGTTGCAACAGACGTGTCAGATTGCTGCTCTCTATGTCAACTTCAAGTTCAAATTTAGGAAGCTGTTCTTTTCCCTTGAGAACATGCTGTACAAGTTTAACAATAAACTTCTGGGCCATAAGCACATTTTAACAGATCTAAATTTTGCCTTGTTTGCTTTTGTTTTCTACATCTCATTCTAGAGATCTGGGAGAAGACATTGTTATTTTCATGATCCATCGGGAGTGAGCTAGGATTTGGAAGAGAATTTCCTAAGAACAATATGACATCAGTTTTGTGTGCGAATGTGTGCATGTTTGTGTGGGTGCATGTTTTTGCCTTATCTGGGGTCTCTCTGTAACAGCTCTTACCTGTCCTGGAACTCCACTTGACCAAGCTAGTCTTGAACTCACAGAGATCTGACTGTCTTTGTCTCCTGAGTGCTGGGATTGAAGGCGTGCACCACTATGCCCACAATAATGTGCATTATTATAATTATTTTACTAAAATATGTAACCTTGCCTAGCAAATTACTAAAGGAATAGTGTGTGGTTGGGGTCTGGGGATGTAGCTCAGCTAGCAGAGGGCTTGCTTAGCTTTCAGGGCTGTATTAGATTCCTAGCACCACATAAAAACGGGGGCATGGAATATTAATAATATCAGCCTTTGTGAGGTGAAGGGAGGAAGATCAGAAATTCAGGGTCATCTTGCCTGTTGAGTGAGTTTGAGGCCTGACTGTCCTTCGTGAGACTCTGTCTCAAAAGACAAAGAAAATCCGAAAGAGGATGAAGTATGGAGCAGTGTGAGAGGGGACTGAGGGATAGCAATGTCCCCTCCCACCCAGCAGAATGACTTGGTGGGAACCAATGGTTTTAAAGGAGGTTGGAACCTAACGGGAGAGCTTAAACAGGGAACCCCTGCTTTTAAAACACTGGAGCTTGGGATGAAGAAATGGCTCACTGGTTAGGAGAACTCTAACCGAGTTCAAGCCCCCCCCCCCCCACCAGGCAACTCACAATTGCCTAAAATTCCAACTCCAAAAGATATAACTGTGGCTTCCTCAGACCCACGAGAGTCTCTCTCTCTCTCTCTCTCTCTCTCTCTCTCTCTCTCTCTCTCTCTCTCTCTCTCTCTCTCTCTCACACACACACACACACACACACACACAATTAAAAATAAAATCAGTCTTTAAAAAACTAAAATTATGGAGAGAAGGCTCAGAGGTTAAGAACAGGCTGCTCTTCCAGAGGACTCAGGTTCAATTTCCAGAACCCACTTGGCAACTTACAACTGTCTGCAACCCCAGAATCCAGCACCCTCACACAGATATACATAAAGCAAAACACCAATCCAATAAAAATAAATAAATAAGAGGCTAGAGCTTTTTGACAGGAAGTCTGTTTCCCATGTTACTCAATTTGTGTAGGCCTGATCTTAGGAGTTACACATGAGCAATAGATTTGAGTTAGGAAACTAAGGCACACTTAGAAACAAGGTGACCTGAAGCCAGAGTCCTGAGTCTAGCCTTTTGGCTACTTTCCCATAGAAATACAACTACTGACTGGGGGAAGGGGGTTGTGCTTTGCTTTATTTTTCAGTGAAATTTAAGTTCACTCAAACCTGAAACCTTGAAAGAATCACATCTTGGCCAGTGCACACCTTTAATTCCAGCAATCAGAAGAGAGAGGCATGCGGATCTCTGAGTTTGAGGCCAGCCTGGTCTATAGAGTGAGTTCTAGGACCACCAGGAATGCATAGTAAGATCCTTCGTTAACACAAACCAAAAAGAGTTACATCTATGAATAAGCTATACAAATGCAAATACATATTTTCTAAACCCAGACACAATTATTTCATATATATTTATATCTAATTTTGTCTTCTCAACGCTTATATTTACCAAATCCTGTGCTCTATGAAATATTGTGCATATTATACTATATGTTGTTATTATTATTATAGAGAAGAATAAACTTTATTTTGAGATAGGGTCTTGCTCTGTAGCCAGGCTAGCCTTGAACTTGTTGTCTAGCCCACATTGAGCTCAAACATAAGATTCCTCTGCCCCATCCTCCGGATCATCAGGATTACAAGCCAGTGCCACCACACCTGAATCAAGAAATGACTCTTAGCCAGATGCAGTAGCGCATGTCTTTAATCCCAGCACTCAGGAGGCAGAAGCAGGCTGATCTCTGTGAGTTCCAGGCCAGCCCAGTCTACAGTGCAAGTTCCAGGACAACAAAGGCTCCATTACACAGAAGAAAAAGAAACACAACTGTATTGAAAAACAAAAAAGGGAGGGGGACAAAAGAAAGAAAGCCTACAATGACACACCCAACCCGCCTTGGTGCGTTTGTTTTCTGTAGTTATCAGTAAAAGGGTAAAAGGCCATGATCCAGAATTTCCAGAAGTTTGAGTTTGTTTCTGTAGCACAGTTTGGTCCTGGTCTATTTTTATACAAACCATAGGGAATAAGAACTGAGAAATGTGTCTCTAAGGATACATAGTAGAGTAAGGTTTTTTCTGCTTTGTTTTTTCTTCTTTTGGAGTCAACAAGTCCTTGGGGGGTTTATGTGAGCCAAACATTTTACTAGGTACTTTGAGCATGCAAAAGAAGCCAAAAACCTCATTATGTGTGTTGTTTTTTTTAAAAAAAAAAGAAAGAAAAAGCAAATTTAACCATCTTCCAAATACAATTTTATTTTTTAACCAAGCGCCTTGAATGTGGTAGGGTTTTCATACATGTATAAATATATTGCTGCATTTATTTCTAAACCCAGACTGGCCTTGAACTTGTGATCCTCTTAGTCAGCCTACAAAGCACTGAGACTGTGGGCATGTAGCATCATGCCGTGCTATATTGCTATATTTATTAATGTTGAGTAGCATGTGGTCACAGGTGGTAGTTATTATTGTCCAGAGAGAAGGGAAATGGGCCAGATATAAACTCCTGTGATGACTGTGTGTGATGATTTTCACTAGCATGGAGACATGCCTATATGCAAATAGTTACAGTGTGTGCCTTTAAAAGACTCCACATAACAAATGCCACTAAATGTCACTCAAAAGCATTAAGTGGCCCGGCCTACATACTTTCCTCAAGGTCTTAAAATATCCTTTAAAAGAAAAGTAATCAAATAACTCCGATTAATTTTTAAATTATTCCTTCCAATGTTTTCCTTTCTCCCTGTGTGTGTGTACATGCTTATAGAGCACAGAGGTTGTTGGGTATCTAACTCAACTGCATTCCCTCACTTTTTTTCTCCCCTTGAGACAGAATCTCATTATGTAACTGTGCCCATGACTGTCCTAGAACTGACCTCAAACTCACACGATTCCCCTGCCTCTGCCTCCCAACTGCTGGGATTAAAAGTATGTAGAGCCACTTCAAACTCTCAACCTCTTATCTCTTTTTTTTTTTTTTTTTTTTTTTTAGACAGGCTTTTTCACTGAAGTTGGAACTCACCATTTGAGTTATAGTAACTGGTCAGGAAGCTTCTGGATTCACTTGTCTCTCCTCCCCCAGCACCGGTGTTAGTGAAGCATGCTGCTATGCCCTATTTTTTACATGAATGCTGTGGATTAAACTCAATTCTCCAAGTTTTCAAGGCAAGCACTTTATCCAACATGCTATATCCCCATCCTTGTTTCTTCTCTATATTTACCTGTTGAGGAAAATCAAAAGCAAGTTATTACAACATACTGTACATATGCTTCTACTCTTGTTTAAGGTGCTGTATCTCTGTAGTTCATTTTAAAAGGTAAGGTAAAGTTCTAGTCCTTGAAAGCTATTATGATAAACCATTTATGATAGTTGAGAAATGTAGGTTAGTAGTCACCTGTGACAATCAAACATGTAGTTATGTTAGGTATGTTTTCAAGATCATACAGATAAATATTTTAGATAGATGGTTGGTCTTCAAACACTTATGAGACCTACAGACTATGGCATTTAAGATGATTTAATAACATAAGACTTTTTATTGACAGTGAGACACAGTTGCTCCTGGCAGCTCCGATTTATTTCATATGGGCATCAAAAAACCTCCATATGGAGTTTTCTTTCAATGTGACAAATTGAAACTGGAAGTTTTCCTTTGTTCCACCCAGCCTCTGTGGTCTAGACAAATTTCTCCCATCTGTGGTTCTGCAGCCACTTATAAAATAATTACTCAGAGACTAATATTAATTACAAATTGTCTGGCCTATGAGCTTATTACCAACTAGCTCTTATCATTTAACTCAACCTATTTCTAGTAATCTATGTCTTGCCGTGTGGCTCCATGACATTACCTGTTCCATTGCATCTTGCTCCTCCAGCAGCTAACAACATCTGCTCCGACTCCATCTTTCTTCTACTCCCTCTACTTGGATTTCCTGCCTGGTTGTAAGACATCTTACCATAAGCCAGAACAGCTTCTTTATTAACTAATAGGAGCGAATATATTCACAGCATACAGAAAGACATCCCACTTCTCTATTTGGGCAAGAAATTGTCGTTACCAAAATTTATGGAATAATCCTTCTGTATCCTGTGTGAATATATGTCCCTATGATTGAGTTAATAAACAAGCTGACTGGGCAATAGCTGAACAGGATGACGCTAGGTGGAAAAGACAAACTGAGAATAATGGGATGAGAAAATGCAGAGTCAGAGAGTTGCCATCCAGATATACAGGAGGCAGGACATGTACAAAATGAGATAACAAACCATGAGCCATACATCTATGGCAGCACATATATTAATAGAAATGAGTTAAGTTTTAAGAGCTAGCTAAAAAAAAGCTTGAGCTATGGGTTGATCATTTATAAGTAATATAAATGTCAGTGTGTTTATTTGAGACAAGAAAACTGTGTCCACATATGATGCCAAGATATTAGGCAGGAATTTCCACATAAAACCTGAGAAAGCCTTTTCAAAGGTTCTAAAATGGAGCTAAGAGCAACTTCTTAGTCTTGTATCTTTCATGCCAGCTTTGATGCTGACATGTGTCTCCTGGAAGCTGTCAGTATGCCAAGAGCTACGCTGCATGGACAATTCCTGCCATCTCACACCAGCCATGGACTATACTGCATGGTACAATCCCTAAGTCTCTCATGATAGCTGTAGTACAGAGAAGCATCTCCTGACAACTGTCCCCAACCACCATGTGCTTCTGCCAAGTGCTAAGCTGAGCAATGCCAGTAGCTGAAGTAGCAGTTTAAGATGTTATGCAATCATGCAATCAAAAAACAATACAGATATGCAGTGAAGACAGATTCAGATGAGAAAAAAGCCTCTGAATAAGTTACAGTGTGTTTTAAAATATACATATTTGTATGAGAGAGGGAAGAAAAAAAGGTATACAAAAAGTAGCTTAAGAATAAAATAGTAAAGTGCTTTAAAAAAAGAAGTGAGGTAATAAAATATATATAATATGCCACATAAAGATGGGAAATACACAGAGAGTTTCGATTCTGTATGTTATTGTATTGCCTTTGAATTATTTAGCTGCTAAGAGACACTGGATTATAAAAAAATCCTAGATGTAGTGGGACTATGTTCTGTTACATTGTAAATAATTATCCCACCTACTGCGTTAATAAAAACGCTGATTGGCTGAAGGCAGACAGGAAGTGTGGGTGGAGCTACCAGACTAAGAAAACTCTGGGAACAGGAAGAGCAGAGCAGAGATGCCAGGGAGGCACATAAGAAAGAAGTTGAAATGATGCTGAGAAACGGTACCAAGCCACATGGCTTAACAAGATAAGAACCATGGGTTAGTTTAACAGCAAGAGTTAGCTAGCAATATGCCAGATCCATAGGCTGATTAGCATAAAAACGATACAAACATCTATGTGTTTCTGTGGAACAGCGGGTCAGAATCTCAGGGCTAGGCCAGAAAGACCCAGCCAGAAACTTAATACTACACCTAGATTCAATCAACCTATATATTTTAAAAATATCTTGACTTCAAAATTTAAGTAAAAAAATTGTGTTACTTTGGAGGAAAGTTTATGCTTTTGTTTCCACAGGAAATGAAAGGCTATGGATTCATTCCAGGTTAAAGGATCAAGGAAGACCCCTTGAAAATCCTGGCTACAAACATAAAAAAGATAAAAATAAATCTAAAAGACCTACAAGATACATTATATGTATTTTACCTGCTCAAACATATAACAAAAAAAATCAAAAGCTGACTTGAGTACATTGTACAATCTATACTTGCACTAATACAGATATGTATGTCACCTTTAAAAGTTTATATGTTTTCAGAACAAGGGGACCAGATATCAATGAAAACAATGATCCAAGTGATCCAGCATTCAGAACAGCTTCCATGTAGCTGACTGAAATGACCCTGCCCCACAGAATACTACAGCCAACACTTAACAATTATCCTGATTTTCTCAAAGTTCCCCTGCTGTAAGACTATGCGCTTGTATACTGTGAGTATTTGTCACTCTTATTGGTTTAATAAAATGCTGATAGTCAAGTAGCTGGACAAGATGTAGAGGCGGGGCAAGCAGAGTATAAGAATCATGGGAAGCAGGTACAAGCAGATGCAGAGGGAAGAAAATGAAAAAGCTGCACTGAGAAAGGGTACCAAGCCAGGTGGCTAAACATAGATAGAAATATGAGTTAACTTAAAGTATAAGAGTTATCAAGTAAAAGGCTGAGCCATAGACTAAACAGCTTATAATTAACATAGGACTTTGTGTGATTATTTGGGCTAAGCAGCTGCAGCTAGGTCTGGACCTTAGAACTAGACCAGGTTGTTCCCTCAAAGGTTAACAGTGCCTCCAATCAAAAGGAAGTAGTTTAGGAAACTAAGTCCACATTCCCAAAAAATGGGTTATGAATATTTGTAATTATTTAAGGGGGTTTGGATACATGTTGTTACTGGTAATGGTCAGGAAAAAAAATGTTGAACAAAGGACATCAGATTCAGGGATCTCGTCTAAAAAGAAAAGGGGGGATATAGAAATGATAAAATAAAAGGGCAGATTATTAAATCTACTTATTCTAAAAAAAAATTGACCTTAAATATTTTACAATGATATAGTGTTGGTTTATTGATACAAATTTAAAGTTAATTTTTTTAATATGCATGTATACTTCTACTCATGTCTGTGCTCATGCAGCTCATTCAAAAGTGTAACATAATTAAAAATGCAGATTAATAGTCGTCTATATTAGCCAAAGTTATAGTCACTTTAGATATGTTTTCAATCACTTTAGATATATACACAAATATATTTAGATAGACAGATGGTCTTCAAACACATCAAAGACCTACAGAATATGGCATTTGATATGTCTAATGCTAAGGCTTTTTATGACAATGTGACACATCTGCCCCTGGCAGCACCAATCTACTTCAGAGAAGATGTTTGGCATCAAAGAAACTCCATACATAGTTTACTTTCTTTATAGCAAAAGCTAGTCATGTGGGCAAAGAAACTGCTGGTGCCTCAGTTGCTGACAATAACTAAGAGTTAGTCAGTAACTAACTAACTAGTTGAGCATTTATAATTCATATCCAGCCTCTGAGTCAGAACTGGTGGGTAAGAAAGAAACATCTGCCTACATATTACCTCTACTGCTGATAGTATACTGTGCAAACTGGACAAGCAGAACATAAAAGAAAAAAGATTGTCAAGCTTTGCCAAGACAAGGCAGAACAGTCCTACAAAATTCCTGCTTTATAGAAAAGTTTGCCAGATATTTTAGGTCTGTAGGCCTAAGATGGATGCCTCTACATTGTAGAGGAAACTTGGGTGACTATCCAGGTAGCCAAATGTCTTATAATTTCTATAGTTTTGGAAGTGACTTACATTGCACTTTCTGTTTACTCAGGTAGTATTATATCCTTCTGGAGTCTTTGATGAAATTGAACACCAGATAGTTACAGTTTTTCTTAGTTATGATAGAAGACAAATTAGGTTCAGAGTTTTGTATACATTAAGATAAAATAGATAATAGTGATTTCTCCAAATTTGCCAAATACAAATGAACTAATATAGTAGATGTAATTCTTATTTGATAATTGTTCTTATTGTAGATAGTGATACTATATTAAAGTTGAAATCCTTCCTTTTGTTTATACAAAAAGAGGAAAATGTTGTGGAATGTTACTTTATGTAAAGGTGTGTTACCTCTGTTTATGCTGCATTTGTTTAGCTATATAAAAGTGTGTTCCTGTTTCACCTTGCCTTCCTAAGGCACCTGGTTGGCCTAATAAAAAGCTGAATGAGCAATAGCTAGGCAGTAGAGGAACAGGCAGGGCTGGCGGACAGAGAGAATAATGAGAGAGGAAGAGAGGAGAGAACGAGGGAGAAAGAAAGCAAGATGCCCAAGGCCAGCCAGACATGGAGTAAGACATACAGAATGGAAAAAATTAAAAAGCTCCAAGGAAAAGCATAGACAAAGAGAAATAGGTTAATATTAAGTTATAAGAGCTAGCAAGAAAGGAACATAAGATAAGGCCCAGCATTCATAAGTATTAATAAGTCTTCATGTCATTATTTGGGAGCGGTTGGTGACCCAAAAGAAAGTCTATTATAGTAAGTTAAATTATACTCTAGTGTGAAGTGTAAAACTCTCTTCTCTTCAAATAATTACTAAATTCACAAACATCCATATAGAATTAAAATGAGATCTTAAACTTATAGATTACGAGTTCGGAGCTCAGTATTTGAGCATTTCATCAACATGTACGAGGCCTTGTGTTTAGTTCTCAGCACAAAAACAAAGAAAGATTCAGGCTGTATATTAGTAATTTAATAGTCTTTTAGCATAATATTTGTAACAGAAATGATCCCCATTAGTGTACTCATTTTTGTTTCTTTTCTAAATATTTATTCGTGGTGTTACTTCTCCATATATAAGTATATATGAATACAATACAAGACAGCTTTGTTGACTCAATAACTTAAAATTTCCCAAATACCTTGGAAGGAAAAGTTAGACAATATAAACAAATTGAAAACTAGATTTAGTAGTAAGAAGGTTGGCTAACTTCTTCAAAACAGGCTAAAGAGAGAGGCCATCTACAGTAAAAGCTAATTAATATATTAATGTTCTTTAAAGAATGTTAAAACTCGACCCATGTGATGGCTCATGAGAAAAGGTACTTGCCATAAGGCTTGAAGACCTGGGTTCATTCCACAGGACCCACAGGCTGGAAGGGAAGAACTGATTCCCCAAAGTTGTCCTCTGACATACAAATGCAGGGCATGGCACACACACACACACACACACACACACACACGGACACACAGACACACGGACACACGGACACACGGACAGGGACACACACACACACACACACACACACACACACACACGGACACACGGACACACGGACACACACACACACACACACACACGGACACACGGACACACACACACACACACACGGACACACACACACACACACACACACGGACACACACACGGACACACACACACACACACACAGACACGGACACGGACACGGACACATACACACTAAAATACTTGTATTTTTTAAAATTATTTGAAAATACTTTTTTTTTGGCTAGGTGTGGTGTTCCATATTTCTAATCCCAGCCCATGGGAGACAGAAGCAAATGATCTCTATAAGCTCAAAGTCATCCAGGTCTACACAGAGAGTTCCCGGATATGTAGTGAGACCTTGTTTCAAAAAAATAATAATTAAATTTTTTTTAACTGTAAGTCTAAGACTAGAGTAGCTCATTGGTAAGGCCATAGGTTTGAACTCCACACCATAAATATAAAACAAACAAACAAATGCCCCAGAGTATCAGAAGTATTATTTATGACTAATAGTTCTTTTTAGTGCTGTCATTTAGCTGAGATGTAACTCAGTAGTAGAATATATGGTTAGCATGCATAAGACCCTCAGTTTGTGTGGGGAGCCAAGAAAGCCTGTGTGACTATGTAAAGATGAAATCCCGAGTGACCATGTATTGTTGGACATGGGCATGGCCATATCAAGAACCCAGTGCCTCCAACCCATGGAAATTGCAAACCCTGAGTCAGGGAGGCTCAGAGGGATGGCAAAGACTTCATCCAGTTACAGTCTGAATGTTGACAGTGTGCAAAAACTAGCAATTGGACCTTCAAGACTGTTGCCCTCCAGAGACCTACGGAGAGTAGCCAATCCCTGTGTTCACATGCTGGGTTATTGCGGTAGTAGGTGTGGCTAAGAGCCTGCACAAAAGCCGTACGGATCACCCTACCCAAGCTGCTCTGTTCTGTTTTCACTCTCTTAGCATCACAATCATGCTAAAACCTCAAGCCAAACTTCTCAAGGTTGGTCTGATCCCAAGTACCGCAAAGACAAAAATTCTTCAATTATTTCAGTAGATCCTTTCTATTTAGATATATTCCTTTTCTGTGACAGTGCACAAGTTTGTAGAATAACATTTCAAACTACCTCTTTGCTCCTGCTTTGGTTTGTTACTATCTCCTCTAAAATACCCCACTGTGAATAGCTTAGTGTGTACCTTTACAGTTCATTCTCTCTCTCTCTCTCTCTCTCTCTCTCTCTCTCTCTCTCTCTCTCTCTCTCTCTGTGTGTGTGTGTGTGTGTTCTGTGTGTGTGTGTGTGTGTGTGTGTGTGTATGTGAAAATCAAAATAATTTTGATTTTCTTTTTTTCTTATTTTCAAATAACTTGAAACTTCAAGGAAATGTGTAAATATAGTACAAATAATTCTCCTTTCAAAATGAGATGACTCAGTGAGTGGGGGTTCGCTGCCCCCAAATAAGGACCTGAGTACAGACATGCCAGTCTGTCCCCTGTGAGGTTGGGGACAAGAGGATCACTGGCTCCATTCCAGACTCAGTGGGAGATCTTGTCTCCAGAGAATAAAACAGAGAGTAATAGAGCGGAACAGCTGAGGGTCTCGGGCCTTCTCACATTCAAGCACACATGTATTACTCATCACACACACACACACACACACACCACACACACACACACACACACACACACACACACACACACACACACACACACACACACACACACACACACACACACACACACACACACACACACACACGAGTGTTGTCTCCCGAGTATGTGCCATTCTGGGCCTTATGGCCCATCCTCTTCCCCTAAGGACTAAAACCTTGTTTACAGGGGGAAAAAGGAACTACAAATCTCCTTATCGCTGCCACCTGCTGAGTGCTAGTCTCTTGGGATCCTCTATGACCTTGGGCGTGCCCGGATGAGGAGGCAGGGTGTGTAAGAGAGTTAAGGTGACAGAGAGCTGAGACAAAAGAGACACGAGGAGAGACACACAGGCAGAAGCGGCAGAAGAGGAGAAGCTGGGGACAAGCATGGATTAGAGTCAGTGTGTGTGAGCAGGAGCAGAAGGAATCCAGCATGGCGGGAAGCTAGAGGGGAAAAAGCTAGGCGAGATGCAGTGGCAAGACAGAAGCATGGCTAAGGGACAGACAGGTCTAAGAGATAACATGTACTGAATAAAGCTCAGGTCTCTCAGTGTCAGAGAGAGCCTGAATGATGGAACCTAAACGACTCCTGAGTGTAGACTTAATTAATCTTGACGCTCCTCGCCTGGGACAAAACTCGGACCACAAAGAAACCGGACACAGTAAGTGGAGGTCATAACCGAGACCCACTCGGTACACGAGTAAGATGCTAACACAGTGTCCTATTACCAGTCACTCCAATGCTTAGGTTTATACTTCTGCAAACAGGAATGTTCTGTATAACCATAAAATCCTCAAATAAAGGACAGCAAGATAGCTTAGCAGGCTTGCCAGCAAGCGTGAGACTTGAGTTCCATCCCTGGAGCCCGTGTGATAGAGCTGACTTTCATAAGTTGTCTTCTGGCCTCCACATACAACATACAGACACATAAACAAACAAATGAATCAAATGTAATAAAAAAATTATAAAAATTTTAAAGGGAGGTCAGCATTGACTCCTTGCCACTTTAGATCCCATCAGTTGTCTTGACAATAAGTTTAACTGCCAGAGAATCCATTTCCACTGGATTTTTTAATCTAGTTGTCCTGCTCTGTGGGGTTTCTGACTTCACACACAGTGAACAGAGGTAATCTTCCCAGACTCCAGGACTCACCTTCCCAGAGTCCATTCTATAGTCTGTGACATTCCCCAAACCCATCTAGGCATAAAAACCTGTAATCCCAACACTGGAGAGTGGAAGCAGAGAGGTATCTCCTACAAGGCACTTTAGAATGGTCTCAACACAAGACAAAAAACAAGGCTTGGGATCAGGGTCTGGGAAGGGGCTGAAGATGTCATGTTTGGTATCAAAGGTGGTAAAAAGAAGCCCCTGAGATGGAAGAACCAGGGAAGTGCCTCCATTTCAAGCAAGCCCCTAACTCTAGCTTGAAACAGGCCTGAGTTTCGCTGACATAGGTTCCAGGGATTCAAAAGTACAAAGTCAGAAAGTCCCAGCAGATAGCCTAGGGCCATCTGATAGCAATGGATTAACCACAAAATGTCCCAGCACAGGAGATACTCTATAAAAAAAGGTTTGGCAAACAACTGGACAAACTGAAGGCTAAGATAACAGAGGAAATCTGGAAAGTCCCTAAAAAACGAGCTAATCACAATTATATCCATACTGAGACCCCCGAGCCCCCTAATTGATGTGTAACTTTGTGGTTTTGCCTTTAAAAACTCAGCTTGCAGAGAGACAGGTACTTCCTCCGGTCACCACTATGACGGTGTGCTTGATGGGGGTCCCTGCAGCAGCTTGTATTTCTTTTTAATAAACCTTGCTTTTGTATTTCAGAGAGTTCGCATCTCTGGTGGTTTCTTTGGGGTTCTTGCGACCAGGGCACAACAAGATAGCCCAACAAGCAGGCCAAAGAGATAGATGAGGAAGGTAATCTTTCAACCAGAAACAAAAAGAACAAAAGCAACTCCAGGAGCAAAAAGCCAAAGCCACTGAAAAGGGCGCCCTGTCACGGGAATTAAGAAATCTGGCACTTGTGAGGCAGAGACAGGTGTTCAAGGACAACCTGATCAATATAACAAGCTCCAAGCCAACCAAGGCTGCATAGTAAGACCGTGTTTCAAACAAAACAACAACAAAAATAATGAGGAGGAAGAGGTGAAGGAGGAAGAGGAGAGGGAGGAAGAAAGGGAGGGGGAGGAGAGGGGAGGAGGAGGGGGAGGAGGAGGGGGAGGAGGAGGAAAGGGAGGAGGGGGAGGGGGAGGAAAGGGAGGAGGGGGAGGGGGAGGAGGAGGAAAGTGAGGGGGGAGGAGGAGGGGGAGGGGGAGGGGGAGTTGTTGTTTGGTTAAAAAAAAAAAGTTCCTTGTTCCTGTGATGATGATGACCCTCATTTGGCACCTGTAGCTAGAAAAAAACATTGTCTTTGAATCCATTGTACATTGGATACATAAAAAACTTCTGTTTTTTTAAAAAAGCAAAACAATACAAACAAACAAAAAAAACCAATCTGAACCATCGGGTCACAGTTTTTTCACTTCAGTAGTGACCATAGATCATCACCTTTTCACCTTCAAAGATGATGGAGACTGGGTATTCAGTTAGTCATCACAGCTAATGAACTCTACATCTGTCCCGCGCCAACTTCTCGCCTGCAAGAAAAGGCACGACACACGTAGGATCCTTCTGCAGCAAAGCTTTAATGCGTCTTGAGGGAGAGCATCAGCTTACAGAAAATGGAGAGAGACCGAGGTAGACAAAGCCCAATCCTTATATAGACCAAAGACCTCCGCCTTGGATGTGTCACCTCTCTATAGGCTGCAGCTCATCACTCCACATGACGCCACGGGAGAGGCAGAGAGACCAGTCTCGGAAGATTACCAAAGGCATGCGCCCTTGCCTTGATTACTGACTCAGGCGGGTTGGCAAGCACCGGATATCGGCGCCATCTTGAGGGGCTGGGGCCAGCGGCTCCCAACATACACATACATCTTTAATATCTTTGAGCAGCTCAGCTGGGCTGAAGCAGTAGGGGTGAAGTCAGATTAAATATTTCATTACTGCCCTTACCCCAAGTTTAATAAAATATTCCTGGGGGTTGGAGAGCTGGCTCAATGGTTAAGAGCACTTGCTTCTATTTCAAAGGACCCAGGTTCATTTCCCAGCACCCACATGGTGTCTCACAACCATCTGTAACTCCAGTCCCAGGGGATCCGATGTCCTCTTCAGGCCCTGCATGCACCTAGTACAGACACAGGTACATACACTGAAAAAATGAATTTAGAAAGTATCCTGAAATAACAATATACAGCATAAAGCACAGGAAATAATGTAAAGAATAAAACACAAACCTTCTAAATTGATTTTTTACTTCTTCATTTAATTTTTGAGACAAAGACTTAGCTTTGCAGTTCCATCTGCCCTGAAACTCAATATGTAGAATAGGCTGGCCTCAAACCTGTGATGCTATAGCCTCCCAACTAGTGAGATTACAGGCATAGGCCACCACAACAGGATGAAAGACAGTGTTTTAAAATCAACCTTTCAGTACAGGTAACAAAAAGTTTATGCGAAAGTATTCACCCTACCCAGCAATAAGAAAGTTCAAAGTTGTACTCAAATTTAAGTGCAGCATAAAGACTGAGTAGGTAGAAAAATCAGCTGTGTAGTTTTGCATAAAGCCTCTATACAAAGTTTCATTAAAACTTTATTAGAACGCTGTTTTGTAAAATGGAACCTTTGATTTACTCTTTGCTTTCCTTCCTGGGTAGCAGGTGATTATGATTGAAACAGGGTCTCAGGTCGCCCATTCTGGCCTGAAGTTGTGTAGCCAATGATAGCCCTGGCTTATTTATCCTCTTGCCTCCATCTCCAGAGTACTGGAATTAAAGATGTGGACCATGATGTGTGATGGCTATGATTGGTTGTCAACTTTGACTGCATTTGCTGTGAACTACAACACAGAAATGGAGGGCACACACACCTGCGAGAGACATTTTGCTTGGTTTGAAGTGGTGAATCCATTTCTAGTCCAGACCTTTGAGGTAAGAAGACCTATTTGATCCCGATTTTGAGGTGGCAAGGCAAACCTTTAATCTGGGCCACACCTTCTGCTGGAAACCTCTATAAGGGCATGGAAGAAGGAAGCTTTTGTGCTTTGCCTGTTTGCCCTCACCTCCTAGCACATCCATTCCTTCACAGGGATAGCAGCCTCCTTCTCTGGGACTCCAGCATATACTGAAGACTAGCAGAGACATACTGTTTTGTGGACTAAGAAACTACTGGATTCTTGGACTTTGCTTTCACAGCCAGCCATTGATGGGTTAGCTGGACTGCAGCGAATAAGTCGTTCCAATAAACCCCTTTTGTGAATAGAAGATCTATTCTCTAAGTTCTGGAACTTAGAGAACCCAGAATAAAACACAACATTCCAGGATCACTCCTTTTCTTTTCCAATGAAAAGATCTAACCTTTGGCACTATAAACGCTTGCAAACCTTTCCACAATTTGGCATTAAATATTAAGCGTTATAAAAATGTTCATAGCCTTTGACCCAGCAATCCAGGTTCTTGGCAACACATTCTAAAAGAAACATTGTAAATACTCAGGACTACAGCCTTAGTTGTAGCAGCACTGTGTTAAAAACAGCCTAAATAAACAACAAGAATAGCAAAAGAGGAAAGTAAATATGGATTATTTTGCAACCACTAAAATTTATAATTAGGCAAACTATGTGGTCAGTTGGAAAATAGCTCCTGAGATAATGTTACTTGAGGTAACCAGGAGACACATGTATACATGCCTCTAGATTCAACTATTTTAATATGCACTTTCAAAATGAGGAAATACAAGGAAAAATAGAAACAGTATGCTTAGACAATGACACGGTGGAGGTTTGTTTCTTTTTAAATTTACTGGTATACTATTATTGTTTGTGCTATTAAAAAAATAAGGTGGAGTCATGAAAAATTCAACTATTTTTGAGAGTTTAAAGGGTTGGGAAGAATAATTCCCTCATAGGTTAAAATGAGTCAGCGTACCCTCAGAGGTACTTGGCTAAAACCATCCTGGTCACTGTGGTTCACGTGACTGAGCATGTATTGTTTTTGAGTGCTTTCATGTACCTTACTTACATCCTTCATCAAGACCCATGTGCTACATGGACTGCAAGATGGCTATCAAGCCTGACAACCTGAGCTTAGTCACTGCAACCACATGGTAAAAGAACAAAACCAACTTCTAGAAGCTGTCCTCAGCTTAAAAAAAAAAAAAAAAAAAAAAAAAAAAAAAAGCAAGCTCTGTGAAGGCATAGGTTTTTATAACTATGCAGTTGCCATTTGACAGAGCTAGGAATATTCTGGGAGGTCTGTTCCAGAGCCATTTTGCCAGACAAGTAAACTCCAGCTCAGACCCCTGGGAGGAAAAAAGCAAAGCTGGGGCAGATGCACTAAGCACCAGCTGCCTACACTAATTCTTCTGCGTCTCCTGGGGGCCCACTCATTTTTGTCTCTGGGCTGGTGGCCTTCTGAAAATTCTTCTTGAATTCGGCTGGTCCTTCTGTGGGGAAAAGTGTATGGGAAGTGAGATTTGATAAAGAGAATAAGAAGCATTAAGTCAAGAATACTTCAATCTTTTCCTCCCACAAAGACTTTCTTAACTAGTTCCACAGCTCTGTGGAAGGGTCCAAAGCTTCATTTTCAAACTTAGGTACAGGCTGCTCTCCCCCTCTCAGAAATGAGGCCACAGCTCTCCTTTTGCACATCTCTTTCTGGAACAGAGTTGATGAGAAAGCATGCTGTGCTGTGACCTCATAGCACCACCCCCTTGCCACTAAAAGATAGCTGGTGGTGTGACCTAGTGCTTGCTTCTGTGCCCCTTGAATCCCTTGGTCATCAATGAATAGCACTATTTGAGAAAATTAGGTGTGACACGTTGAAGGAAACGTGTCACTGGGAGTAGGTTTGAGGATACTTGAGGCCCAGTGTCCATCTCTCTCAGCTTATAAACTCTGAAAGTGTGAGCAAGCCCTCAATTAAATGTTTTCTTTGATAAAAGTTACCTTGGTCATGGTGTCTCTTCACAGCCATAGAACAGTGATGAAGATGGAGAGCAAAGGATTTATTTCAGCTTAAAGTTCCTCTCTGAATTGACTCTTTATGAAAAAGATCTATGGGGGTATTTTTATTGGTTAATTTTAGCTTTTATATTGTTTAGCTATCAGTCTTTTGTTACACATTCATCCAGTGTGTCATCAAATTTACAGAGATCCACCTGCCTCTACCTCCAGAGTATCGTGATTAAAGGCCTAGGTCATTATACCTAGCCCCTGATTTTTTTTTTAATTAAAAATTTTATGTGTCAGGTGGTGGTATATGTCTTTAATCAAAGCACTCAGGAAGCATAAGGAAGCAGATCTTTGAGTTTTAGGCAAGCTTAGTCTACCAAGTGAGTTCCAGAACAGCCAGGACTATGCAGAAAAACTAGTCTCTAAACCACCCCCCCCCCAAATTTTTATATGTGTATATGAATATGTGCCAGTTATGTGCCTTTCCATGGAAACCAGTAAAGGGTATCAGAGCCCTGTTGTTGGCATTACAGGTGGACGTAAGATACTCAGTGTGGGTGGGAACCAAACATGGATTCTCCAAAAGAGTAACAAGTGCTCTTGAGTCTTGCACCAACTCTCCAACCCCAAATTCTTCTATTTCTGGGGGAGAAGGAACAATATTGGAATTTTTTTAGTGGCTGTATTAAATGTGTAGGTCTATTTGGGAGGCATTAACATATGAACAATATAAAGTCTACCAATCCATGAGCACAGGTACCTTTCACATTTGTTTGTGGCTTTTAAAGTTTCTTCTGTTGTTTTTTATCTGTGTGACATTGCTGCAAGTGCTCCTGTCACTGCCTCAGCTGCTGACCACACCTCCACAACTGCTGCCGCCCAGCCACCTCCACACAGGATGGCAAATGTTTTAACTAAGTCTCTTGATTTTACCAGCAAAGATTCGGGAGCCAGATACTGGGTTGAAAACCTGCTAGCCGAGAAAGGCAGAAAAAGCAGCCAGCTGACCTCCTTCCTCTGCTGTTGTAGGTTTGTTTCCTAACCATCTGGGGAGGAAAGAACAACAAAACAAAACAAAACCCTTCCCAATCGGATATCCCTCCCTTCTACTTCCTGTTCCTCTCTCTCCCCAGCCTCCCAACTTTCTCCTCACTCTCTATGGTTACTTCCAGTCAACTGGTTTGCTCCACCTCTTAGCCTCTAGTTGGTTTTATTTAAATAACTCAATCTCCGAGTTCATCAAATATCCCAAATTTGTGATATTTTAGTTGTGATCTTATTTCATATCCTATGGATTCTTTCTCTACATCACTAGATATTCTTCTTAAGGATTTTTGTGCACTTTACATGTGTTTTTGTGCTGGTATAGGAACCTAAATATAGTCGATACTTTCTGTCCCAGCCATATATTTTCAAGTACATGGCAGCTGCTTCCCAAATAATTGACTCAGAGGCTTAGTATTATAGTAACTACTGGGTCAGTAGCTCAAGCATATTTCTATCTAGCTCTTACACTTAACCCATAATTCTTATCTCTGGTTAGCCATGTTGCTTAATACCTTTCCTCAGCCCAGCATTCTCATCGTGCTTCCTCTGTGTTGGGCTTATGATTGTTTCTTTGTGGTTCATTTTCCCAGAATTCTCCTAGTCTGGCTGCCCTGCCTATTAGCCAATCAGCATTTTATTAAACTAGTACAAGTAACAAATCTTTAGAGCATACAAGAACATTATCCCATAACACTTCCACTTTTTATTTTTAAAACAAGAACCTGAATCTAATCTCCTTTTTTTTAGCCTTTATCCTGACCATTATCCATAACAACTTGTAACCAACTCTAAACAAAGACAAAATTCCATAATCAATTTTTGGGAAATGTGGGCATAGTTCTCTAGACTACTTCCTGCTAACTGAGGGTGATGGTAATCTTATGGGGAATTAAAGAAAATTTAGGATTATGGTTGAGTCCTGGGTAGAGTAGTCTGTGAGGCTGGATCATCTCAGCCAGCAGCCTTGAAGCTGTTGTGGATAAAGAACTCAGAGGAAACTACAACAGAGGTGCTTGAAATAAATCATCTGGGTTGTCTGTTCCCGTTGGATATATTTTTCAGGGGGAGTGGGGTCTTCCTCTATTAAGCCTGGTTTTTCTTAACCCAGATTGAATTTACAGCCTCTCATCTTCTCTGGAAACTAAAGCATAACCTCTTCTCCAAAGTAACACATCTTTTGATTTAAATTTTGAAGTCAAGGCATTTTCAAAATGTACGAGTTGGATTAATCCAGCAGCATTAATAATCACATGTCTCTTAGCAGCTCTTGCTCCTTCTTCTGCAGTCAAGCAATTCAAAGACAACGCAATAACATACAGTATCCAGACAATGTAGTTTCCATCTTAACGTGACTTATTATTTTTTTTACTCTATTTCTTTTTTAAGGACTTTATCCTTTTTATTTTTCCTCTAAAAACTACACATTTTTTAAAAACACACTGTAAACCAGAGGTTTGTTTTTGCCTGAATCTGTCTTTAGTGTATATCTCTATCTTTTCCTCATCACAGGAGCCTTTAACCTGATAAGCAGCATGGCTAAGGTAAAGCCTTGTGGCTAGGATTAAAGTCTCAGCTATGGCAGCTGGCTCCATGAAGCTTCTTGGTTTATGAGAGCTTAGCTTCATGGCAGAAGTGCTGTCAGAAAACATGTTTACCACTGCAGCTTTGGGGAATTTTAGGGTCCACACTGCCATCAAGTAGAGCACTCCTGCCTGAGGCTCATAAACTTTATTTAAGTGTTTGGCAGCAGGGCCTTTTAAAAGAGCCTCAAGATTTTTGCGGATAATGCTGAGTCAGGAAGCCTCTCTTAAAGAGAGAGCCTATCTAGAGCCCACCTGAGAAAATGCTGCTACCAAAAAGCCTTGCTTGACTCTGTTCCCTTTTTGACTGTGTGAACACTAACCTTAAATTGGTCATATGCAACTCATGCTTATAATGAGGCTCCTATGAGACTTCACAAATCCACCATGCTGTAGTTCAAGCCTGCACACCACACTGTACCACAACCCACTTGAGAGACATAATTAGGAAGCTTTTTGTATTCTAGAACCCTTTTTAAGCTTCTAAGGCTTAAAAGGTGGGTGTACATGCTCCACACTGGAGTGCCATTTGTAGTTGGAAGTTTCTGTCTCAGCCAGACATTCTCAAATATCCAGCAGCAGATTCACAAATAATTGACTCACAGACTTAATATTACGATAATGGCTGAGCCAGTAGCTCAAGCATATTACTATTATATTTAGCTCTCACACTGAAATTAACCCATAATTCTTTTCTCTTTTTTCACCAGGTGGCTCAGTACCTTTCCTCAGCCCAGCATTCTCATCTTGCTTTCCCTGTGTCTGGCTCTTCTCTGTCTTCCTCTTCCCAGAATTCTCCTTGTCTGGTCACCACGCCTATACTTTCTGCTTGCCTACGGGCCAGTCAGCATTTTATTAAACTAATACAAGTGACACATCTTTACAGTGTACAAGAGCATCATCCCATAATACTCAGGGCTCACCCAGTCTAAGCATACCTTCTACTCCTGAGAGCCTTCTGTTGTATTTAGTTTGCGGGTCCCATGCCCCAGAGGTCTCGGATCCACAGACCTGCCTGGCGCCGCTTATCTGCCCGCCGTCCGACCCACAGACCTGCCGTGCCAGACCCCTCAGCTGCCCAGCCGCCCAGGTCCCCAAAAATAACTCAGAGGCTTATATTAAGTTCATGCTGTTTGGCCTATGGCTCAGGCACATTGCTAGCTAGCTCTTACATTTTAAATCAACTCATTTCTATTAATCCGCGGGCCACGTGGGCCCAGCCCGTAGCTCACCAGTGTTCTTTACATGTCGTCTCTTGGGCGGCTTCCGCGCGGTCTGCCTGACTCCACCCTGCTTCTCTATCTAAGCTCTGATTCTCCTCCCACCTATTTTACAGTACCTGCCATAGCCCAAACCAGCTCCTTTATTTAAAGATACAGTACGCACAAATATATTCCCACAGCCTTCCTCACCCTTGAAGGCACAATCACTCTAAATAATCCATGTGTGTCTCTGTCATGTTAATTAGCCATCCCCACATTTCACACGCAAATTTTCTCATTACATACCATGTTTCCATAACTACATATGCCTTTTTACATATATCCCACTGTTTCCCTAGGATAAATCATTGGCTCAAAAACATAAAAGTGTTGATAAATGTCATCATTTAGCCTGAGCAATTCGGTGTCAATGACTAGTCTCACCATCAATCTCTCTCCTCTAAGGATTGCTGAGTACTACACAAGGCACCTTTTATGATAGCTCTAGATCTACAAGTTCACATTCGACTTTATCTTCTCAGAATCATTTTCCATATCCAATGGTGGTAATCGGCATCCTGTTTAATGAGTGAAATGAATTTAATGAGTGAGAATAGGAATTTTCGTTTTAGGCCTCAAAAGAATCATTATTCAATTAATTAATTAAACTAGCCTTATGAGCAGTTACTATTCTATCACTGTATTTGGCTTCTGTATAAGACACATATGAAATAAAGACACTAGATTTAGTCATAAAGAATCATTATTTGAGAATGTAGGCAAAGTAATGGAGGAATGAGGCAAGGTCATTCACTCACATAGAAAACTGTCTTTATGTTATTTCTTTATTTTGGAGTCAGAATCTCAGTAGTCCTGATTAGCCTTGAACTCAATAATTAGGTGAGGACATCCTTGGCCTTCTGATTCTCCTATCTTCATCTCTGATTTCTGGGATGATAAGTGTATACCGTCATGTCTAGGTTATAGAATGCTAGGGATCAAACCCAGTGCTTCCTGAGTGCTAAGCAAACATACTACCAAATGAAATGCAGCCCCAGACCCTGGAGCAATGCTTCTCAACCTGTGGGTCTTAATCCCTTTGTGGATCAAAAGATCCTTTCATAGGGGTCTCCTACTCCTAAGACCATCAAAAATGTAAGATATTTACATTATGATCCGTAATAGTAGAAAATTGCAGTTATAAAGTAGCAGCAAAAATAATTTTATAGTTGGGATCACCACAACACGAGAAACTGTATTTTAGGGTCTCAGAATGAGGAAGGTTGAGAACCACTGATCTGGAGAAATGTCTAAAGTCAGTGCTATTGCAGCTTTCAATTGGAGTCAAAGGGGAAAATGCCTATCTCCATTGGTCATTCAAGAGTTAGGAACCTAAGTCAAAGTTTTATTGTGAATGTTCCTGAATAGTCCATACTGTATTTTATGCTAATAGTCTACCAATGTATTCCATTAATAGTCTAATATATATATATATATATATATATGTATGTATGTATAGGTATGTGTGTGTGTGCATATATATAAAAGCAAGGCTGCTAGAAAGCTTGCCATGTTTTCCCAGTTACTTCTCCATCCAATGACTGACTGCTTTGAGGAATGGTTGCTAAGAGGCCAGCCAACTCCAAGCTCAAGACATGAAGCTAATATAGACACCAGGGCTGAGATTCCCCCCCTAAGGAGTTGGGGGATAATAATGTACTTGTAAATTCCCATGAACAGGGGCTTGCTTGGAGGGGGAAAGAGAAGCCCAGTAGGCTGAATTGGCTGGGATCTGGAAGGCAAAAGCTGCCCTGAGTGAAGGGTAACCTAGGCTTCCAGACCAACCGCTGTGCCCATCACAGAGGGAGAGTTCTAAGATAAAAACCAATGTAACCACCAACAAAGGAACACTCCTATCCTTTTTGTTTATCCTGTAGGAGGCCAAGCTCAGGTATGCTCTCCTGGAAAGCAGCCTTGTCTATAGAAACAGAGCAGGAGGGCTAGAAGGGTGGGGCTGAGGTCTGAAGAGAATAGGCAATTGCATTTCCCAGGGACTGAAGTGAAAGTAAATGCCAAGGCTCCAGCAATTTCACTGCTGTTGGGTCCTCAATCAGAGACACATCATTTTTCTTTTCTTTATCTTTCTTTTTCTTTTTTCTGCAAGACAGGCTTTCTCTGTATAGGCCTGGCTGTCTGTCCGGGAACTCACTATGTAGACTCAGGTTGGCCTTGAACCCAGAGGTGTGCACCCACACACATCGTTTTTTCAATGCTATCTTTGTAGGGTGTGTAGTGAGCTGGTAAGGGGAAAGACTACAATTTACTCAAGATTGGCTCAATTCAAGTGGCTTAATCTCTCTGATCTATCTCCCTGTTTATAAAAATGATAGTAAATGGTGTTAACAATTAACCACCGAAACGCACAGGAACACTGTAAGGAAAATTTAACTATTCATAATAATGTCTTATTTGAGCTGTGGTTCTCAAAGCAAAGCCATTTTGTTTGTTATGGGAGCATCATTAGATTAGGAGTGTCACTAGAAGGGGAGTGTAGCAGGGGGATACATTGATGGAGATGACATTATTTTAATGAAAATAATATATATCTATATAAATTAAAAAATAAAAATTAAAAAAGAGAAAGTTAAAAAAATAGTTAACCAGGTTCTTAAGCATGACCCACCCATTCTATTCCTATATTTTATGAAGAAGAATAAAAGCATTCTAAATAAAGACCTGCATATAAATGCTAAAAAAGACCAGTGTATGCTAGGCTGTAATGGAAAAAGGTCTAGGAGGCTGGCCACTTTAAAGGGTTATCTCCAGTCCCTCACAACGTTTGTTGTCTCTTGTAGATATCAGTGAAAATCCTGACTATAGCTATTTACCTGTCATATAAATCCAAAGTTTCCTCTCAGTTTTTGCTTTGAAAACTTATTGTGTGCACTGCATGGGGACCATGCATGCCAGAGCTCACAGATGGAGGCGAGAGGAAAACCACACGCAGGCAGATCTTTCCTCCATTTTATGTGTGTTCTGGCAAGCACCTTTACCTGGTGCCTGATGGGTTTTCTCGCCATGCCCTCCCCTTTAACTTTTTTTTTTCATGTGTGTGAGTGTTTTACCTACATGTATATATGTGCACCACATGTATGCCTGTGGCTCAAAAAGGTCAGTAGTGGGTATTGGAACCTCTGGAACTGGTGATACAGACTGTTGTGAACCATCCTGTGGGTGTTGGGAATCAAACCAGGTCCTCTCCAAGAACAACAGGTACTGGAAACTGATAAGCCATTTCCTCATCAGGATTTCCTACAGTTCAGGCTGGTGTTGAATTTGTGAAACTGAAAATGGCATTGAACTTCCTGCCTTCCGCTCCCAAGTACTGAGATTACAAGCACGTACCATACCCAGTATGTAGTGCTGGGGTGGCAACCCAGGGCTTTGTTCATGATAGGCAAGAATCCTACCAGCTGAGCTACCCAGGTGTCCCAGGGTTTTTGCTTGTTTGCTTTTATTTTTATTTTTGAGACAGGTTCTCTCTTCTTGCTCTGACTGGCCTGGAACTCACTACAAAGATCAGGATGGTCTCAAATTTGCAAAGATTCACCTGCCTCTGCTTCATAAGTGCAGGGATTAAAAGTATATGCCACTGTGGTGAAAAAATGGCCCCCAAAGGGAATGGCACTATTAGGAGGTGTAGTATTGCTAGAGTAGGTGTGGTCTTGTTGGAGGAAGTGTGTCACTGTGGGGTTGGGCTTTGAGGGCTCTTATATACTCAAGCCATGCCCAGTGAGACGGTCAACTTCCTGTTGCCTGTAAAATGTAGCACTCTCAGCTCCAGCACCATGTGTGCCTGTATGCTGCCATGTTCCCTTCATGATCACAATGAACTGAACTTTTAAAATACCATGTGTGCCACCCTCAATAATTTTTTTTTTTAAATAAGAGTTGCTGTGATCATGGTGTCTCTTCACAGCAATAGTAAATCATAACTACCATGATAGCTACCATGCCTGACTAGCGATGAATTTTTAGGTACCAGAGCTCAAGTATAATCTGTGGAGGGAAAAGAGAGGGATACATACATACATACATACATACATACATACATACATGTGTGTGTGTGTGTGTGTGTGTGTGTGTATGTGTGTGTGCGCAAGTGCAAGTAGAGAGAGAAACACAGAGAGAGACAGAGAAATATCACTATTCAGCCTAGGCTGACCCTTACCCTGAGATCATTCTGCCTCAGCCTCATGAGTACCACAACACTAGGCTTTTTGAAAATAAATTTTAATTATATTTGTGCTCTACGGTAGACAGACAGACAGACAGATAGATAGAAGGCTGTTTGTTTTGTAGACAGGGTCTCTTTTTAAGACCAAAATGACCTGGAACTCGTTATGTAGCCCAGGATGACCCTCCAACTGGTAGTAATCCTGTAATCCTTCTGCCTTAACTTTCCAAATGCTGGAATTACAGGCATGAGCTACCATATCCCTCTTATACACTATTTTTTGTTGTGTTGTGGTGCTGGGTATAGACCTTATGGCCTTGTGAATGCTAAGATGCACTCTATCACTAAGCTACATTGGAGACTGTTAAGGAATGTCAGAGAAAGGTAGATGGAGAACTTACTCAGCAGCTAAGAACATTTGCTGCTCTTGCAGCAGACCAAGATTTGGTTTCCTACACCCACATGGTGGCTCATAACCACCTATAACTCCAATTTCAAGGAATCCAATGCCCTCCTCTGTCCTCTACAGATACCAGGCACACATGTGATATACATGTATAGAGACAGGCAAAAGAATCAGGCGCATAAAATACAAATGAATCTCTAAAAAAGAAAAAAGAAAAAAGAATGGAAAGGCAAGCTTGGTGTTAGCACATCATAGTTTTAAGTCTATTTCCTTGCTGTCTGTGCTGACTAGTATTATGTCAACTTGACACAAGGTATAGTCACTGGAGAGGAGGGAGCCTCCATTGATAAAACGCCTCCATAAGGTCAGCCTACAGATAGACTGTAGGGCATACAATATTAATAAGAGGATATGCTTATTTTGACACAAGATTAAATCAGTGGGGAATGGTGGTACAGACCTTTAATTCCTGCACGGAGGAGGCAGTGGCAAGAAGATCTCTGTCCGTTCAAAACCAGCCTGATCTATATAGTAAGCTCTAAGATAACCAAGACTACACAGGGAAACTGTTTCAAAAAAGAATAACAACAACAAAGGGATAAGTCTTAACTAAGTTTTTTTGAGAAACATATGTGTATGTATATGCATGTAGGGGCCAGAGATTGGTATTGGTTGTCTTCTTCAATCATTCTCTACTTTATTTTCTGAGGCACATTCTCCTACAGAACCTGAACTTATAATATGGCTAGTCTAGCCAGCCAGCTTGCACAAAGGATACACTGTCTCTGCCACCTGAGTGACAGAATTATTAGTGGGCTGTCATGCCTACTCACATTTCATGTGAGTCCTGGGGATCTGAACTCCAGTCTTCACACTTGGGTGGTGTGGTGGTTTAAACGTTAATAGCCCCCATAATCTCATAGTGATTGGCACTATCAGGAGGTATGTATTTGTTGGAGTGGTTATGGCCTTGTTAGAGAAAGTATGTCACCGTGGGGGCAGGCTTTGAGCTTTCCTGTGCTCAGGACACTGTTCAGTGTCTCAGTTGACTTCCTATTGTCTGCAAGATGTAGGACTTACAGCTACTTCTCCAGCACCATGTCTGTGTACATGCCACCATACTCCTCTGATAGCACACTGAACCCCTGATCTGTAAGTTGCTACCTCAATTAAGAGTTGCAGGGGTCATGGTGTCTCTTCACAGCAATAGAAACCCTAACTAAGACAAGTGGTAATTGCTTTAACCAATGATCCATCTCAGCCCTTTCGCTACATATTTTAATAATTCAAGATGCAGAAAATTCTTTTTTTTTTTTTTAAGTGAGTCAAGGTCTCTTGTATCCCAGTCTGGCTTCAGATTTGCTGTGCTAAAGGGGATGATTTTGAACTTCTGACCATCCTGCTCCTACCTCCCAAGTGCTAGGGTTATAGTTGCCCACTGTGCCTTATTTATGAGGTACCAGGGATTGAACCCAGAACTTTGTGTATACTAGGAAAGTATGGCCAACTGAGCTGCCTCCCCAGCCTGAACCTTCAATTCTTTTTAAGGTTGATTGATTTTGATTTTATAATCATTGATTGGAAGAATGCATCTTCACATAAATAAACACAAAATGGCAAAGTGTATTTATGGCCATTTCAGAAATTGTTGCAAATTCTGTCCTAAACCCAAGTCAAACTTATTTTATAATTTTATATGAAACTCATTAGCAATTTATAAAATCAAATATTTTAACACAATAAAACCTACATACTCAACTGATACCCACATGCTGAAGAATCAAGATTTAAAATATTTGTTTATTCCAAAATTACACAGTTTCTATAAAATAAGAATAATTTGTGTGTATGATTAAAAAACATTGCAATTCATAGCACATAACAGTATCGAATATGAGAAGGAATGTTTTGGGAAGCCATCCTGACATGTGTGATGTCATGTTGCACATGTAGGACCAAGGCTGGAGTGCAGATACACCGTG
This sequence comes from Phyllotis vaccarum, assembly GCA_033318265.1. Lineage (NCBI taxonomy): Eukaryota > Metazoa > Chordata > Mammalia > Rodentia > Cricetidae > Phyllotis > Phyllotis vaccarum. Next base: position 133,549,286 of record JARWLC010000001.1, read on the forward strand.
TGACACAGACAGGGGTTGTCAGAAACACTGTGTGAATCCTGCATTTGATGCTGAATTAATTTTTGATGCTTATGCATGTGTTCAGAAACCTTTTTACTGTGACCAAAGTTTTTGTAGCACCCATGTTCAGATGTTAACCCCTCAGAGCCACAGAGTTTAAGAAGTAAGGCTCTAGAGTCACCCTAACTTAGGGACATGGGATTACCACACACCCTCTTTTGGATATGAACTTGCTGACCCTAGAAAGACACTGGTCAAGCTCTGTTCATTCTAGAGGGCCTAGACTAAGACTGTCAGCTGTCAGCACCCAGCAGCTGAGGAAATCAACTCTTTGGTCCTACAAGAGGAGATCTGAGCAGTGGGTAATTTAGAGATTTGCCTCTCTTTCCTGACTGTCCTAAAGTAGAATAATGGCTGCCAGGGCCTGGGGGTGGGGGTAGGGTTAAGAAACAGGGCAGTTGTTTGTTTGAGGAGTATAGAGTTTCAAGTGTCACTTTTATAAAGTGAAAAGAGCCCCAGAGACAGTTGGTAGTGATGGTTTCACAACACCACATGTGTACTTAATATCACTGAGCCATTGTTAAACGTGGTTGCCGTGGGACTGAGAGAGCATGCACTTAGTGTTTTAAGCTTGAACGCCAGTAACACACAAACACAACCTATGATTAAGACTGTGTGTGAGTGTGTGTGTGGTGCGGGGGATTGAATTTAGGGTCTCACACATGCTCCACCACTGAGCTCTATCCCCAGCTTCCCAGTAAATTTCATTATGTGTATTTTACCAAAATCAAAAGAAAATGGGAAGTAATCAAAGGTAGGTAGGTACCAGTAGATCAGCTGTTGACATTCAGGATTCCATCCACCACAGGTTCCAATGTCCTTCTTAAACTGTACAGATCGCATGGGCACCTGGTTAGACTACAGACTCTGAGCATGGCTGTCATCGGCCCGTAGGAGATGCCAGTGAGACTGGGCCAGTGCTCACCTAGCACCATCAAGGTGCCATGAGGATGTGGTTTTGCATTGATCTAAATTGTGTTGCTAGTTTTCTGCTCCAGTGAAGTGGGAAAATGAAGAAATCAGCACCCAGCTTCCCTCTTTTTAATCAAATAACGTTGTTTTGTTCTTGTTCGGAAACAAAACTCTCATTCTGTAGACCAAGCTGGCCTGACACTGCTTATCCCAGGCTGGCCTCAAACTTACACCAGTCTCCTTGTCTCAATCTCCCAAGTGCTGGGACTATAATAATGTTAATGTTGTACGGATTACTCCACCCCGACTCCTTGGCCATAATATAGCCATATGGCCGCACCAAACTACAAACCCATCATCCTGAAAAGGGAAATAGATTGGAGAAGAGGATTAATGAGTCCTCACTGGATTTTATTCCAGGTCTCAGATTTTATTTTGCTTTCACTTCCTTGCTCTGACTGGCTTTGAAGTTGCTTGGTACACCAGGCTGGCCCAGAACTTGCATCAACCCTCCTGCTTCTGCCTCCCAAGTGAGGGATTATAGGGTTGCGTCCACCATCCATCCAAGCTTGTTTTAAGATTTACTTATTTTTATTTAATGTGTATGAGCATTTGCCTACAGCTTTGTGTACATTTGTGTCCAGTACCTCTGAGGCCATCTTATCCCCTAGAAAGAACTGGAGCTAAAGATGTGGATACTGGGAACTGAACCCCAATCCTCTGAAGGAGCAGCCAGTGCTCTTACCTGCTGAGCCATCTCTCTAGGTACTCCCCCACCCCCAACACACATACACATATGACTGGACTTGCATAACGGTGCACAACTTTAACCCCAACACTCAGGAGGTACAGGCAGGCAGATATTTGTGAGTTTGAAGTCAGGCTATCCACAGAGCAAGTTCTAGGACAGCCAAGGCTACTCAAAGAAACCCATCTAGGAACCAAAACAAAACAAAAAAAGACAGTATCTGTCTATGACAGAGCCTCACACACACCAAGTAAGTTCTTTGCAGCTGAACTATATGCACAGCACTATCGCTAATATTCTGGGGTTTTGTAATCCCTAAAGCTCTTGGCTATTTGCACCAGAATCTTCACTTTATGATGGCTTTCCTAGCATATGACTGAAAAAAAATATTTTCAGCCAAAGAAAATTCTCATGTGTTTACTTGTTGATTAGGGACTAGGGACAGAACCTGGGTCTCTCTATGGTATATTTCATCACTGATCTGCACACTAATCTCAAAAAGATATCTTTCCATTTCATTTTTTACATTATGTAACAGGGGTTTAGATGCAAATTAAGGAATCCAGGAGACAACAAAAACGTTTTGAAAGAGAAAAATCGATTTAGGAATTTGGAAGGAAGGTTCTGGGGACTGTAAAGCTGCTCTGAGCAGGTGGCACTCAGAGGCTGCCTGAGAAAGCCCCCCCTCCCTTTTGTGTAACAGAAGCTGCTATCTCAAGATGAACCTAAGGGACAGCAGAAATGCTTAGTGGGGCTTTTATTAAATCTTACTGTGTGATGTATGACGTAGCCCATCAGCCTGCTCTCCCTGCAAAGCTTTCCTCCTCTAGAGTCTAACGCCTTTCTTAGAAGGAATAAAGAGGAGCTTTGAGTTTACCCAGAGGGCAGAACAAGGCAGGATCAAAGGCTGTCATGAGTTACATAATACTGTAGATGCTCCCCTTTATCTCTTTTGCTAAGGAGTAAAACAAAACATACACCTAACCAAAAAAACAAAACAAGCCGATTTTATGCTTCTCTGAGCATGTGTGTCCAGCCATGACAACTGACCAGCTATGATCACCAGCTGTGACCTAAGCAGCACAGACAGCAGGGGTTTTTGTTGTCCTTCCTTCCTTCCTTCCTTCCTTCCTTCCTTCCTTCCTTCCTTCCTTCCTTCCTTCCTTCCTTCCTTCCTTCCTTCCTTCTTCTGTTTGTTTGTTTTTTCAAGATAGGGTTTCTCTATTTCATAGCTCTGGCTGTCCTGGAACTCACTTTATAGACCAGGCTGGCCTCAGATTTACAGGGATATGATTGCCTCTGCCTCCCCAGTTCTGCAATTAAAGGCATGTGCTACCACCACCTGGTGTCTCCTCCTCCTCCTCCTCCTCCTCCTCCTCCTCCTCCTTCTTTAAACTCTCCTTCCTCTTTTGGATTTTTATGATTAAAATCATGTTAAGTGGAGTTTAAGTAAACTGAATCAAACATATTTGACGAGTTTAGTAGTAACCACAAAATCTGAAATAATCATTAAAAAATTGAGATAATATACTTTAATCAGCAAACAAACAAGAAACCAAAGAATTAAGCTACATGGAAAATTAAAGGAAATGCCAATCTCAAGCAGAAAATTTACCCAAGTCCAGGCAGTGATGCTTGGCTGGTAAAAATAATTGCCATACAGTTCTGATGACCAAAATTCAAGCCCTGAAACTGCGTGTGAATCTAAATGGAATGGTACAGATCTGTGATGACAGCACTTCTACGCAAGATGGGAGAAAGCTTGAATACACAAACAACAGCAGAAAGAATAAGAAAGACTCTGCTTCAAAACTGGCCTCTAACCTCCATGTGCACACCTTGGCACAGGGCCTCTACCATCATTTGTGGCACATATACAGATAATAATACTTTTTGAAATTAAAACAACAAAACCAAAAGAAAATACAAAAACCCCAAACTAAACAGAGTGAAATAAGGTACAAACAAGGGCAGATAGTGCTTGAATATTATCCCAGCACTTAGGAAGAAGAGGCTGGAAATTAGGAGTTTAAAATCATTCTTGGCTACATATAGAATTCAAGTCCAGCTCCGGTATATGAGACTTGTTTCTATCAATCAATTAATTATGAAGACTGGAGAGATGGCTCAGAGGTTAAGGATACTTGCTTCTTTACAGGGGATCCAAGGAGAGGTGGGAACAAATCATGAGAGAAGGAGATGGTTGAGTGAGAGGAACAACAAAGAAAGAAAAAAGAGATATCTTGATAGAGGGAGCACTGTGGGATTGGAAAGAGATCGGGTGCTAGGGAAACCTCCAAGAACTCACAGGATGTCCCTGGCTAGGTCTCCAATCAATAGTGGAAGGGGTGCCTAAACAGGACTTCCCTATAATCAAATGAATGACCACCCTAAGTGTCATTATAGAACCTTCATCCAGCAATGAATAGAGACGGAAGCAGAGATCCATGGCTAAGCACCAGGTCGGGCTCCCAGTCCACCTAAAGAGATAGAGAGAGGAGAGTCTATATGAGCAAAGGGATAAGGATTATAAGGAGGAGTCCCACAGTGATTGCTCGAGCTCTGAGGAGCTTACTGAATCAAAAAAAAAAAAAAAGCCACTGGGAAACCATCAAGAAAAGGAACTAAACCCTCCAAAGGTAGATGACTGTTGGTTGGCATGGGCAGTGTGTGGAACCTCCTGGAGGAGGATCAGACTGTGTTCTTGGTACATGAACTGACATCTTGGAGACCATTCCTTGCAGAAGAACACCTAACCTAGCCTTAATACTGGGATGAGGGACTCTACCTCAAATGGATATGCCAGACTGAACTGACCCACCTTGGGACTCCTTGCCCTCTTTGGGGAATGCATGGGGGAAGGCTGAGGGAGGACTGGAAGGGAATGGGAGGAGGGAAGGGAGGGTGAGCAGTGGTATACATGGGGGAAAACCTTTATAAATAATCAAGAATGGAAAAGAAAAACATTTTAAAAATCTTAAATGTGAGAAGTGGTAGCATGCACTTTTAACCAGGAGGCAGAGAGAGGTAGAGCTTTGTGAGTTTGAGAATAGCTTGTCAGTTTGAGGATGGTCAGAATTACCCAAGAGAGAGTCCCTGTCTCAAAAATCAAAAACAAACAAAACAAAAAAGGAATTCAAAAATCTAGATATCAAGAAAAAATAACTAAATTTTAAAATGAGATACAGATCTTAACAGAGAATTCTCAAAAGAAGAACCTCAAATGGCTACAAAACACCCAGAGAAATGTTCAACATCCTTAGTCATCAGGGAAACACAAAAAAAAAAAAAAAAGTACTTTTGAGATATCATCTTACACCTGTCAGAATGGCTAAGGTCAATAAAACAAGTGACAGCTCATAATGGCAAGGATGTGTAGTAAGGGAACATCAAACTTGTATTACAGCCACTATGGTGGTTCCTCAGGAAGATGGGAATTGATCTTGATTTACCTCAAGATCCAGCTTGGGCAAGATACCACTCTTAGACATATACCCAAAGGACATGCCATTCTACCATGGAGACACTTTCTCCAACATGTTCATTACTGCTCTATTTATAACAGCCCCAAATTGAAAACAACCTAGAGGTCCCTCAACAGAAGGATGGATAAGGAAAATATGGTACATTTACACAATGGAGTATTACTCAGCCATTTAAAAAATGAAAGTATAAAATCTGCAGGTAAATGTATGGAACTATAAAAAAATATCCTGAATGAGGAAACTCAGATCACCAGCCCCACCCACTATGTTCAGAAGTTTCTGTTCCCACCAGAAACTCTCAAATACCTGGCAGCCACTTCCCAAATAATTGACTCAGAGGCTTAATTTTATAGTAACTACTGGGCCAGCAGTTCAAATTATTACTATCTAGCTCTTACACTTAAATTAACCCATAATTCTCATCTATGTTTAGCTGTGTGGTCTGGTATCTTTTCTCAGTACAGCATTCCCATCTTGCTTCCTCTGTGTCTAGCTGGCATTTGCTGGCTCAGCCTTTCCTCTTCCCAGAATTCTCCTAGTCTGGTTGCTCCGCCTCTACTTCCTGTCTAGCTACTGGCTAATCAGTATTTTATTAACCAATAGGAGTAACAAAACTTCACAGTGTACAAGAGCATCATCCCACAGTCCCGAAATAATGACACAGAGACTTATTATTGTGAAAGTTTGACTTTTAGCTTAGGTTTGGTCCCAACTAGCTCTTATAACCTATATTAACCTGTGTCTACTAATCTACATTCTGTCACACGGCTTTTACCTCTCTTCCATTCTGTATGTCTCACTCCCTCTGTGTCTCATTGGCATCTCCCTGGAGCACCTAGATTCATCCTGAGTTTCTCTCTCTGCCTGAAAGTCCTGCCAAGCCACTGGCCATTCAGCTTTGTATTAGACAATCAGATGCCTTAGGCAGGCAAGATAAAACAGCAACACATCTGTTGCATGAATTCTGGTTGTATTAAAAGAAACTTAGAGCCAGATATCAGGGAAAGGCTGGAATATCAAAGAGAGGGAACACCACACTCAAATCTCACTCAGCTGTCTTCCAGCTTCCTCAGTCTAGCTCCTCTTCACTTCTACTACCGGAATCTTGTCTTCCTACACCTGCCTTAAATACCCTCTTCACCCAGTTGTTTCACATCCATCTTAAGATTAAAGGTGTGAGTTATTGCTATTTGGTAGTTAGCCTTGAACTCACAGAAATACAGAAAGATCTCTTCTGTCTCTGGAGTTATGGGATTAAAGGCTTGGCACCACCACTGCCTGCCTGGGAGCCTGGAACTCCCTCTGTAAACCAAGCTGACCTCAAACTCAGATCTGCTGGGATTAAAGGTGTGAGTTACCACTCTCTGACCCTCCTCAATTGATTGTGGGTAGATCTGTTCTCTGATATTCCAGACTGGTTTTATTAAATATATAACATATCACCACAGTGTAAGGGACTGGAGTGTGTGTGTTAGAAACAGATAGATCTCCCTTAGAAAGGGGAATAGAACAGATAGTTATGTTGGGAGTAGGAGGAGCTGGAATGGGGGAAGGAAGAGGTGATTAGGGAGGGAATGTGGGGAGAGACAGATAAAGGCCATTTGAAGGATAGTATGAAAACCTAATATATTAAAAGCTTCCTTTAAAAAAATACATATATGAAGGCTATTTAAATGAAATTGCCAAAATAAAAGGAGAGAACCCCAACTGGATATCACTTGTTGCCAAATGAAGCTTCCAGTATGGTTGATGGACTACATCTAATTGAGTTGTTGGCCAAAGGGGTCCCATGGAAATTCTCAGACAACCAGGCTAAGGCTATAGTTGATCTCCACAAACTGGTGTCAAGGCCCTATTTCCAAAGACACCTGACAGCTCATAGAACATGGAGAAATTTAACTAGTTCCTACAAAGAACCTTCAGCCCTGCAAACTAGCATCTTTAGTACAGGAAGGTGCTCTACTTGCTGTCACAGGAGAAACAAACAGGAAGCCAGCCTCAAAGCCTTTTTGATGTACAATTGTGTCTGGTCTGAAAGATACACTAGTACAATAGTGGCACAAAGCTTGTAGGAGTTTCCAACCAATGTCTGATCTGACTTAAGGCCCACTCCTTGAGGTGAAACCCATACCTGACACTGCTTGGGTGACCAAGAACCTGAGACCAGATAGCCCAGGGAACCAAATACTACTTTTCTACTGAAAGATTATAGCAATAGATGGCTCTTAATGACATTCTACTATATTCATAGATCATTACCTTGATCAGCTATCATCAGAGAAGCTTCCTCCTAAAGCAGATGGTAACAAATAGAGAGATCCAGAGGCAGATATTATGCAGAGAGTGCTAGACCTTGAAACACTCCGCCCTAAACCAGATGACTCCATCAAATCCATCACTATTGTGGGATAATCTTTTGTACACTGTGAGGTCTATTTTACCTCATCTGCTTAAGGCAAGTTCTGATTGGTTTAATAAATAGCTGAATGGCCAATAGCTAGGCAGGAGAGGAAAGGCGGGACATCAGGGGTATGGGGAAGTGGGGGGGGGGCTGGGAAAAGAATTTGAGTGGTAGGGGATTCACCAGCAAAAGATGGAGAAAATCAGACTACACTGTATTGAAAAAAGGTAACAAGCCATGTGGCAGAATGCAGATTAATATGAACAGGTTAATTTAAGTTATAAGAGCTAGTTGGGAACAAGCCTAAGCTAAGGCCAAGCTTTCAAAATTAATAATAAGTCTCCCTGTCATTATTTGTGAGCTGGCAATCCAAAGAAAGACTTGTTACACATCCCCTCAGGGATCAAGGAAGCCTGGAGAAGAGGAAGCAAAGAGTATAAAGCCAGAGGAGATGGAAGATACCAAGGAAACAAGCTTCTAAATCAAAGTGAATACAGAGACTGAGGCAGCATGCACAGGCCTGCTCCAGTCTGCACCGGTCTGCACCGGTTTGCACCGGTGTGCACCAGATGGGGTCCTGGAGCTAAAAGGAAAAGCAGATACATGCCCTCATCAGCAACCCAGAAGCAACCTCAAGTTGATGACTACTTGCAAATGAAAATTTAATTTCCCCCAAGGGCATCTCACTGGGGAAATAAAGTACTCTTTAAGCAGTATTCCCAGCAGTAGATGGCCAAAAGAATGAACTCAATGGCATCTTTGGAGGTTCCACGTCTCATAAGGACATGTCACGTCTTTTTAAATTTTTTCTTATTATTGTCTTTTGTTTTTCTTCTCTTTTTATCCTATGGATTCTTTGTGTATTACAGCTTCCAGATCATGAGTGTGGTGATAAGTACGTCTCTGTTTCTTGTGCTCTTTCCCATCTACCTGCTTGTTCTGCCCAATTCTGATGTGGTAGGTACATATTATATTATATTATGTTATGTTATGTTATGTTATGTTATGTTATGTTATATTATATTATATTATGCCTTCGAAGCCTGTTTGTTTTCTAATGAGAGATAGAAAGGGGTTGGATCTGGATGAGAGGAGAGGTGGAGAGAAATCAGGAGGAGGAGAAGGAAAAATTGTAAGGATACACATATGTATGACTTATTTAATCTATGAATATGTATATAGGTGCTTTTTCTTCATGTAAATTTGCACACGGGAAGAGGGCCCTGGATCTCACAAGATTACAGATATAAACAGTTGTGAGCTGCTTAGCAGGGGATGGGAATTGAACTTAGGACCTCAGGAAAAGCAGCAGCCCACGCTCTTAACTGCTGAGACATCTCTCCAGCCCCCAGTAATCAAGATATATTATGTGAGGAAAAATTCTATTTCAATAAAAGGGACAATAAAAAGTAAAAATAAACCCTTTCTTTTGGAAGTTGCTTTGGTCTGATGTTTTATAGGAGCCATTAAAAAGTCAATAATACAGAAGTCTTAATAAATTTTAGTTATGAAGGTTTGACATTAAAGTGACCTGAAGAGGGGTTTGTCTGTGGAGACAACTTTGTCATTCTCATGCTTTGGGGGTGTTTTTCCTGAGCTTAAACCAGAAGGCTTCAAACATCACAACCAAGACAACTTATTTTTTAAAAGTGTTTATTATTAGTTATTTATTTTTCCTTTTATTGAAATAGGTTTTTTCCTGACACAATATTCTCTGATTACATTTTCCCCTCCCTCTCTGCCTCTCAGCTCCCCTCTCAGGTATAGTGTTGACTCCTGAACTCCAGTTCCAGGAGATCTAACACTCTCTGGCTTCTGAGAATGTACATGGTGCACAGGCACACATGCAGGCAAAACATACATACACATAAAAAAATTAAATAAAATAAGACCAATGAGTAAACATCTGCTGCTCTTAGAGTCTCAGCGGGAGTTGCCTGAGTGACAATCAGATTAAGCCTTTTTCCTTCTCTCTGTTTTTCCCAAGGACCCAGAGTTGCCCAGGTAGCAGATGGTAGGCAGCATAAGAGAAAGGCCTGGCCTTTGGCTGGCACAGAGCTGAACTAGAGGTAAGGTTGAAATCAGATGTAGATTTCGGGCTTCCACTATTTGCTGGACTGGACAATGTAATTCCAGAAATGAGACTACTGTTGAAAACTTGGGGTCTGGTGCTTTTTGCTACTCAAATGATGACCCAAAAAGTTACCAGCACCTACAGAAAGTTTCCTCTGGGGTTTAATCAGTCACTGAGAGGAAAATAAAGTTGTTCGCACTCTATTTCTTTTCTCTGTCCATAGACAGACAGACAGACAGACAGACAGACAGACAGACAGATAGATATGAGTAAGCAGTTAGGAAGGAGCACTTGTTGCTCTCAAAGAGGACCTAGGTTCCATTCCCATCTTCACATGGCAGCTCAACCATCTGTAACTCTAGTTCTGGGGAATCTGATGCCTTCTTCTGGCCTCTGTAGATACCAGGCACACATGTGGTGTACATACACACATACAGGTGAAAGACTCATACATGTAAAGTAAATCTACAATTTTTTTAAACCATTTCCTTTAGGATATTTGTTGTATGAGGTTTCTGCCCCGGACTTTTGGGCCTAGCCTCAAGGTTTGGATTCACAAACCTGCAGACCCACAGACCCACAGTCTCACAGTCTCACAGAGCCACAGAGACATACAGATGCTTACATTAATTATATGCTGATTGACCTGGGGCCCAGACATATAACTTGCTAGCTCTGACTCTTATCCTGTTCGGCCATGCAGCTCGGTACCTTTTCTCAGAGCAGCATAGTTGTCCTCTGCATCTGCTGTCTTCTCTGTGGCATTTCTGCCCTGTTCTTCCTGTTCCCAGTTTTTTTAATCTGGTAGCCCCACCCACACTTCCTGCCACCTTTGGCCAATGAGCATTTTTTATTAAACCAGTGGGTGGGACAATTATTTAAAATGGAACAACATAATCCCTCTACAGATATTAATTAGATCTTAATTAGTTTAAAATAAATGCATTAAAAAGTACATATTAACCGAGTATGTTGGCACAGGCCTATAATTCCAGCTCTCAGGGAACTATTTCAGGAAAAACCCTGAGTTTGAGGCCAGTCTGGGCTACATAACAAGATTCTGTCTTGAAAAACAACTAACAATATATTGTTTCAGTCTGCTTTGCTGTGATAAACACATGGCCAAAGCAACTTGGGGAAGAAAAGTTTATTCTGAGTTAAAGCTTCTAGTCCTTTATGAAGGGAAATCAGGGTAAGAATTCAAGGCAGGAATCTGGAGGCAGGAGCTGAAGCAGAGACCAAGTCAGAATGCTGTTTTCTGACTTGTCCCCAATAGCTCAGTCAGCTTGATTTTCAGTACAATTTAGGACCACCTGCCCAGGAATGGATCTGGAGGCTACAAAGGGTTCTCTCACATCAATAATTGACCAAGAAAAGGCACCACAGGCTTGCCTACAGGTTAATTAGATGAAGACCCGTTCTCAATTGAGGTTCCCTCTTCCCAGGTATCTTTAGGTTGGGTCAAGTTAACAAAAAACTAAGCAGTATTGTTAGAAAAAAACAAAACAAAGCTACTTTATGCTTTCCCTTCAGTAAAACCCAGCCTGTTTTCTCTCTCCCAAACCAGGGCCTTTCACCTATAAGACAAGCACATAGAACTACTTCTTACTTTTTATTTTGAGACAGGGTCTTGCCAAGAGACTGTCCTTGAACTCACTCCCAGCTCAGACAGACATTGAATTTGGACCTGATTCAATCACCTAACCAGTTGATGTCACAAGCCTGCACCTTACATAATTTCAGCTCAGCTAACACATAATCTTAAATCAGGTTTTTTGTATGAAAGATATTTTCATCTTGTATAAATAAGAACTTCCTTGCTAAACTTCAAAATAGTATTATATTTAGTTATCTACTAGAGGAATGTCTATTGATTGAAATTTGAAACTGAAAACTTCCATTATTAAGCAAAATAGTTATAATTCAATTAATTTCATCCTGGAACTCTTTCTAGGCCACATGAAAATATTTTTTACTACTCCAAGTATTTGGGAGGCTGCTGTTGGTTTGGTTTATTATTTTTATTTTTATTATTTTGTTGTTGTTTGTTTTTTGAGATAGAGTCTCATTTGGTCCAGGTTGGCCTCTTGAAACTTGATATTTAGTCAAGGCTGGTCTTGAACTCCTGATTTTCCTGCCTGCACCTCCCATAGGATGGGATTATAAACATACACCAAGTCAAGTCTCAGTAATGTTTTGTTTGCTTGCTTAAATTTATTTATATAATGGGTGTGTGTGGAGCATGCCATTGGCCCCATGATGAGATCAGAGAACAATTTGAAGGAGTCTCTTCTCAACATCTATCTTGTGGGTCCAGGGACTGCATTCAGGTCCTCAAGATTGGAAGCAAGTGTCCCTACCCACTAACCCCTCTCCTCAGCCCTAAATAGTTATGTTTCAATAATATTTGTGAGGATATATGTGAATCAGTTACTTGTTTTGAATTAACTTTTCACTCCTTTAACATGTCTTGTCTTTCTGTATGAGACACTGCTGTAGATGCATTACTAATGCTAACTCATATAATCCTATTACAGCCTTAAGAAATCAGAGGGTTGATCTAATTTTTCTGTTGGATCCAAAGAAATTGCCAGAGACAGCACTCTAAGGAATCACTGAGTCTGTTCTAAAAATAAAATAAAATAAGAGCCTTGTTAATTAAATACAGATATAGAAAAGCAACCAGAGACACAGAATCTATCGGCTTGTGACTAGAGGAGTTAATATGTGATATGGTTCAAAGCAGTCTACAGGGAAAACATCTCCACTATCCTCTGGGATGGAGTCTAGGAGTTGGCCATAGAAAGCTGTGATAGTCTCTGTAAGAGTGTGCTGGCAGGAGGTAGAGCTCATTTGCAAGGCTCCACATCTGACCTGACAATACACAGGAAATCCATGGTTCAAATGGGCTACTTTTGACTCAGGTAATACTTTTAAGAGCAAACATGAAATGTATAGACATAAATGTATTTTATTATCTTTAGAAAGGATCCCACTGTTGCCCGGCCCTCCCTCACTATGTGAATTTATAGCAGTTCTCTTGCTGCTGGGATTAGCAGATGTGTGTAGCACCATGCCTTTCTGACTGATCTTGATAAACATCAGTCCAAGACAGGCCCAAGTCAGGAAGAGAAAGCTCAAAAGCCTGCAGCTCAAGCTCTGGACGCTAAATGAATGTTGCAGGCTAAGGTAGCTAAATGAAGACTGTTTATTTTTGTTGTTTGTTTTGCTTTGATAGAAGTCTTGGGTGGCCCAGGTAAGCCTGGAATCTCAGCATCCTTGAACACTGGCTTTGAACTCTTGATCCTTCTATTTCTGACTCCCAAGCACTGGTTTTACAGGCTTGGGCCACCACATCTGGCCATACTGGTTTGGTTCCTTGTAGATTCCAAGGAGAAGTCAGGCACACAAAGTAAACTGACCCAGACAAAGGATGCCTTTGTAACTGTCGTAGAGACCTTGTACTGTAGATTCCCTGTGCTCTGCTTCCTCAGTATGTAAATAGCTGTCTTATTTTCTGGGATGGAAAGGAAGGGTGGGGTCAGTTAGGCAAACTGAATCAGACCATAACCAGACTTGGGTGGGATGAGGTGGAGGAGGAACCCAGGAAATAGAGCAGGCGTGACAGCTGTGAGGGACAGAAACGTGTGTTTTGGTCCCTTAGAAGCCAGCTCAATACTAGAAAGTGACTTTGAGGGAGGTAGCTCAGAATCGGAAGTGGAGCTGGGCTTCCCAGCCTTGGTAATTTTCTGCCATAATGTCCCTTGATTTTTGTTAAATTATATTTTTGAGATTATAATACAATTAAATCATTTCCCCTTCCCTTTCCTACTCCCAAACTCTCATATGTCCCTTCTTGCTCTTTTCAAGTTCATGGCCTTCTTTTTCATTAACTATTGTTACATACAGATATGATTATATATGTATATATTTCTAAACACATTAGTACAAACTGCTCAGTCTTTTCAGAACTGACCATTTGGCACTGAGTCACCAGTTGGTGTGCTTTTCCCTGGAGACAACTATATCCTCTGTTCTCCATAATTGCCTGTAGTTCTTTGTGTGAGATTGAGGCCTCTTGGGATTTTTTTTTTTTTTTCAGTTGCCTTTCAGAGGTAGAGGTCCCCATTGCTGAGGACACCATGTGTTTCAGGGCCCAAAAGCTTTTGAGCTGGAACTGACCTGAAAGCCTCCTCCCTGGGGAATAGCTTTCATGGCATCAGATAGGGCCTTGTAAGCCTCTAAAGGAGGGAAGCAATGAATAGTCTTACCCTGCCATGACACCCATGACCCACAATGACCAGCACGGCATGCTAATCTTAAAGGTACAGTAGTGGCATGCATATTTTAATGGTAATTAGTGGGTCTCTAATTGGACTTAAGACCTGATGAGCAAGAGGGAAATCATGCCTGATTTCAGAAACCTAGCCAACTACTCAGGAAAACTTAAGCCATGGATCTCAGAGGAGAACAAATAATCACCATTTCATAAAAGCAACATAACCCTTAAGTACCCACAGATAAGAGTAGTCCTCAGACTTCATCAAGGAAACTTATCTTTGCAACAAGTGGAGACTACTACACAAAACCACAAATCAAAATGTAGAGCTAAACATTTAAAATTTTAATTTCATGTTTTGTGTACAGAATTACATTTATGTCTGTGTACTACATGTGTGCCTGGTGCCCACAGAGACCAGAAGAGAATGTCAGATCTCCCTGGAACTAGAATTAAAGAGTTGTAATCACCATGTGCCAAATGACAAACCCAGGTCCTCTGGAAGAGCAACCAGTGCTCTTCCATGCTGAGCCATCTCCATAACAAGAAAACTGGAGAAATGATGACATCATGCCAGGCTGGAATAGAGTTAGAGTTAGACCAAAAACATCATCATTGCTAGAGATGGTGTCACACATCTTTAGTTCCAGCACTTCGGAAGCAGAGGCAGGAGGTTCTCTGAGTTCTTGGCCAGCCTAGTTTGAATATCAAGTTCCAGGCCAGCCAGGACTCATTCTGAGACCTGTCTCAAGAAATTAAGTAAGTGAATAATGAAATGTCTTGAGAAAAAAGAAGATGGTAAATTTTGTTAGCTTTTCAAATAAGAGATCTTGCTACTTGCAATAGACAAAGATTAGACTCTTACCCCTCAATATTTAATATGCATTTTATAGCTTTGTGTTTATTTCTCTCCACAACTCTACATATAAGTTTTAAGAAAATAAGAATATAGAGACATTATATTTTTAATTTATATCCAACAATTTGAAAAATGTTTTATTCTTTTAAGTTTTGTTTGTTTTGAGACAGGCTTCTCTGTGTAGCCCTGACTGTCCTGGAACTGGATCTGTAGACCAGGTTGGCCTCAAACTCAGAGACTGGCCTGCCTCTGCCTCCTAACTGCTGGGATTAAAGGTGTGCACCACCACCTAGCTTTCTCTTTTATTTTTATAGCCATATAGGAAAAGGCTCAGTTGGTGAGTGATGTCAGAAGCAGATAGTTCTCAGATGGCATTTAACCTGTCATATATCTAACGCGTTCAAAGAGATGAGAGGTAGAACAGTAACACTAAGTATGTCTGGGAGAGAGAAAGCCATCTTTCCTGTAGTTTTCATCAGTAAAAACAACACACTGTGCCTCTAGCTAGTGGTTAATTACCTTAACCATAAGAAGATTTGCCTAATAAATCCTCTGCATCAGACTGATCCAGCCACTTTATTCAAATGCATTGTTAGGTCACCTGAAATCACAGTAATAGTTCCTCCTTTCTGAAACAAAGTGAAACATATCGTAATGTGCTGCCAAACTTACCTTTTTAAACACGCTTTTATTTGAAAGGATCTCTACAGCATTACTTAAATCTCTTCTAAATTCAATCAAAAGCCAAAATTTAAGATACCCCCTTAACAAGGAAGGGAAGTGGAAATTTTCTTATGAAATAAATTTAAGCGGTTCCTCCCCTTTTTAGATACTTAGCAAATTGTGATTTGTGTATTAGAAATAGATTTTGCTCAAAAATAGGTGCATCACATTAAAATATAGGCATCCCTTAAAAGGATCCCTTTCTCTCTCAGATAAATTTAAAAGATTCCAGAATGTGGCAGGTGGGTGGCGCATGTAGCCTTCCAGCAGAAGCAAAGCAAACTTAGGAACAGATTTTAAAAAATAGATTAAGTGTTTTCTAAGCTACTTCTTGCCTACACTAGCCAGCTGAAGGCTTTAAATAATTTAATCCCTACAACAACTGCCAGGTCCAACTGGAAGCCTTAAACAAGGACTACACTCACACCGGTGCCAACAGGTGCAGTCTATAAACATGATCCCCGAACTGGGCTACCAATCTATGTTTGTACATTCGGAGGACACTACACTCTCAGACTCAACAGGGCGTTACTTCATTATATTACTTGAGTAGTCTTCTGTTTTTGTCTGGAGGAACTGTTAACGAAATGAAAGTTGTCATGAAAGACTCCTTTATCACAATTTTACTTTGGAAATTTACATATTTATTTAATAGCTTATTAAATTACTTTCTATTTATTTACTTACCAATTATTATTGTTGTTGCTGTCATCCTCGTTATCAAACTCCCGTAATCAGGCTTGTTAGGGAGACAAGCACTTTGCCAATTAAGCCTTTTTTCTTGTATTAAAAAAAAAAAAAAAAAAAGATTTATAGAGACAGGGTTTCACTGTGTAGCCCTAGCTGTTCTGGAACTCTGAAAACCAAGTTGGTCTTGAATTCACAGAGATCTGTCTGCTTCTGCCTCCCTGAGTGCTTAGGTTAAAGGCATATGCCGCCACCACCTGGCTACTCTTGCTGGCCCTAATGAATTTCTTTCCTCCTATCATTATTGATATTTTTTTATCCAACTGACTTTTACATATTAGTGCTTGCTGACAACCTTGAAAGCTACTCAGAAAAAAATTATTTTGTTGTTTTTTTTCACATTAGACACACAAGAATATACTTGTCCCGTATTTCTTCAAATATATATATATATACATATATTATATTTACAGGAAAAATTAACAAATACTTAGCTTTTATATTATCAAGCACGATAACATTCTCTGTCAAGTTAAATGAGAAAATCAAACAAGAAAAGGCTATTGCCAGGCATAGTGGTACAAACCTTTAATCCTAGTTTCCAGGAGGCAGAGGCAGGCAGATCTTTGTAAGTTCTGATACATAGTGAGTTCCAGAGCAAATAAAGCTGTAACAGTGAGTCCTGTCTCAGGAGGGAGGGAGGGAGGAAGGGAGGACTGACTGTTTAGATATTTGGATTTGGCACTGTTTTCTTGGGTATGATAGATACCAAAATGTAACAAAAGTAAACATAAACAAATGGACTGCATCAAATTTTACAATACATAGGAACTAGAGAGAAAGACTCAGAAGCTAAGGCTCATGCTGCTCTTCCTTGAGTAAGGCCTAAATCCAGTTTCCAGGTGGGTGGCTTCACAAATGCCTGTCATTTCAGTTCCAGGTGATACACTGCACAGGTGGGTACTGCACTTATACGCACAAATCAGTACTCAGACACACAAGTATACATACAGGTAATTAAAAACAAGAGTAAGGGCTCACACGTGGAACCCTAGCACTTGGGACTCTGAGGAACCCTGGCTCCACAGTGAGTTCTAGGCTGCCCTAGGCCTTCAGTGAGGACCTGTTTGGAAATGATAGAGAAAAGGATCTGGCCTGGTTATACAGGCCTGTAATCCCAAATATTTGGAAGGCTGAAGTGGAAAACTGACATATGCCTGGATTACAAAAGAGAGTTCAAAGCTAGCCCAAGTAATTTAGGAAAATTCCACCTGAAAACCAAAAGGTAAGGACTGGGAAATGGGAAGAGAAGAGTTTGGATCCCTCACACCCTTGGTAAAGATGAGCCAGTGGGGCAGACAGCCTGCAATCTCATCATTTAGGAGGTAGAGACAGGAATCCTTGGAGCAAGCTTAGCCAAACTGGGGGGTTCTAGATCGATCACAAGACCCTTCCTTAATAAATATGGCAGAAAGCAGTAAACCTCATACTTTTACATGGATAAATGCATTCACATGTGGCCACACACACATGCCAACTCACATGAATACACACCAAGCATATATGCCTCTACAGAGGTTGAGGCAGAAGGACCATAGGGTCAAGGTCATCCTGACAGCAAATTCAAGACCAGCCAGGGCTAAGTGAGACTCTGTCTCCAAAAACAAAACAAAAAAAAAATACTACAGCCTTTTAATTATTTATCTATTTATTTATTTGCTTATTTATTAATAGTTTTTTGAGACAAAGCCTCTCTGCATAGCCCTGGCTGTACTGGAGCTCACTATGTATACCAGGCTAGCCTTAAACTTACAGAGATCACCTCTGCTTCTCAAATGCTGGAATTATAGGTCTGTTCTAACACACCTAGCTTAATAAAAAGTAATTCCTTAAGCAAAATAATAAACCTGCCCAGCATGTCCAGGACTCTAGATACAATCCCCCCACTAATCCCTGCCCCCCTCATACAAAAATAGCAAGTGCTGCTAAGGATATGGGAGGTGTAAGCCCTTTTGTACTGTTCTTGGGAGTGTAAGAATATACAGCCTTTATGAGAAACAGCATAGAAATTCTTTACAAAAATAAAAAGAGAGTTTATCATATGATTCCCTGTGCCCACTTCTAGGAATATATTCCAAATCACAGGAAACAGGAACAAGAGAACATTCAGGTTCACTTTAAATGATTCACAAGGGCCAAGAGATGAGAGTAAACCTAATGTTAATGGATGAATGTTTCCATGAAAATGTGATAGAGGTCAGGTGGGTGGCTGAAGCTGGCAATCTCAGCATGCAGGAGATTTATACAGACGAATTTCAAGTCCAAAAATTAATCTGGACTACATAGTGAGGCTGTGCATTTTTAAAAAAGTGATATATACACACGTAATGCAGAATCTCATCCATACAAAAAGATGAGGCACTGTTCTCAACCAAAGGAGACCGTCTAAAAATCTTGTCATATGTTGAACACAGATGAACCTCAAGAAACTTTACTAATAAGCTAGTCACAAAATGAGTGGCTTGTGCCTTTAGTCCCAGCACTCAGGAAGCAGAGGCAGAAGGATCTCTGTGAGTCTGAGATCAGCCTGTTCTATGTAGTGAGTTCCAGACCAAACAGGGCTACACAAGAAGATCCCATCTCAAAAAACCCAAAGCTTAAATAAATAAATGAAATGAAAACACAAACCATTTACAAAAGGTCAAATATTTTTTTTATTCTATTCATATGGTGTAACTAGAGTAATCCAACTCATGGAAACAAAGCCAGGTATAGTGGCACATACCTGTAATCAATCTTATCACTAGGAAGGCAGAAACAGGAGGATCATGAGTTCAAGTTCATTTTCTGATTGGTAGTGTGTTTAGGGTCAAGTGGGCAACTTAGGATATTTCTTTTCCTTTTTCTGTTTCTGTTTTTCTATTGTTTTTGGTTTCTCAAGACAAGGTTTTTCTGTGTAGCCCTGGCTGTCCTGGAACTCACTTTGTAGATCAAGCTGGCCTCAAAGTCATGGAAATCTGTCTGTTTCTGTCTACCTAGTGCTGGAATTAAAGGTGTGTGCCACCAGGCCTGGCATTTATTTTTCAGATTTAATGTTATTTTATGTGCATGGATGTGTTGCCTGAATGTATGTTTGTATACCATGTTTGAACCCAAAAAGAACGTCAGATTCCCAGAATTGGAGTGACAGACGGCTGCAGCAGCCAGTGCCATCTCTCCTGCCCCTGTTCTTTACTTTATCTTTTTTGAGCAGGATCTCTTGGTGGTCTAGATTTCCTCATGATCTCAGGACTCCACCTCTGCTATCCAAGTGCTGGGATAACCAACATGTGATGCCACGCCAGGGAGATTTTTAGTTTAGTTTTGTAAGTCTTTGTGAATCCAGACAATGAAGGGTAGCCCCACACAGAAGGCATTTCATCTGTTTACATCATGATCAGCTCTATCTTTGTCCTTTACCTTTGGTCCTCCTGTTTCTGACATGCAGATATCTTTTTTCTTTGTAATTTAGAAGCGTTCTGAGAGTTGATACTTTGAGACTGTGTGAAGGTCCTTGTTTCCCAACAGTCTTATGAAAAGTAGCTTTAGGATTTATTGATGATATTCGATGGCTCAATTACTACTTTAGAGGCTATAAAAATTATTTTATTTTTGTATGTGACAGCATGGATTTGTAGATTCTTTTTGAAGTTAATGAATTATGGTTCATTTCTGTTATTGCTTATTTTGATGCTCTAAGTGGGCAACAATTGACCATGGGAGCTTCTTCAGGTTAGATCCCACGCCCCATCAAAGTTTCCTTGTTTCCTCCTACCTCAGCCTCCCAAGTGCATGGGTTATAGGTATGTCCCACCACACCTAGGAGCTTCAGTATTTTCATGCTTTCTAACTGAGATAATTAACCGGACAAGATGTACAATCACGTAGGAAACAGGCCTTTGGAAATGCCTGTTTTATGTTGGTCTCTGGCTACATCTGTGAAAGATTATGTAAGTGGGAGGCACCATTCCCTGGGATTCCTAGACTTCATAAAAAGGGAGAAAGCTAATAACTGAGCCCAAGTGTTTCTTATTCTCTGTTTCTTGACCATGGACGTAATGTGAATGCTGCCTCAAGCTCCTGCTATCTCACTATGACACTCTGTACCCTGAACTGTGAGGTAAACTAAAACCCTGCTCCTTTTTTGTTGTTGTTGTTTTTAATCACAACACCAGGATCAAACTTAGGTCATTGGGTTTGGTGGCCAAAACCTCAGGATCTTCACAAAGTCCTCGAGGGGGAAGTAAGTAGTGTCCTGCGGCTTGTGAGTCAGTGGAGACAGATTTCTGGGGAGATGGTTGTTACAACTCCACTTTATTCAAGGAAGAAAGGGAAATACAAAGGTTGGGGACCATGGTAGGGACATCACCTAATTTGCATGAAGAGGCACACTCCTATCATGTGGCTCCTAATATGTGCTGCAAGGGAGTCTTCCAGCAATTATCTATGTCAAAGTTCAAACTAAGGATGTCAGACAATTGGTTTTAGAGACAGGCATCTGATTTAGAGACAACTTTCAGAGAAGATCAGTCCTCCAGAGCCAGGGACATCTCCCCGGCAAGCCTAGGCAAAGAGCAGGAAGCTTTGCTGGGGAGGGAGGGAGCTCTATATTATTATCAAGCTTAGAGAAAGCTACCAGGTTATGGCAGACTGCGAGCTCTCACTAGCCAGCAATGTATTCCAACACCAATAGGTATTAATATAAATATATAAGAGGATTTATTACAGATTAGGCTCCTGCAATGTGGTGGCTGAGAAGTTCCACGATAGAGTAGAGGCCTGGCAGGGCTGATGATGTGACTTGTTCAAGTCTGAGAACTTCTGACCAAACAAAACCAATGCTATAGCTCATAGCTGGACATCAAAGCCTAAGATCCCCAGACATTATCATTGGTTTAGATCTTGGAGTTTGAAGGCCCAAGTGCCTGGATTTTTGGTGTTCTGGGCAGGAGATAAACATGCCCCAGCTCTCAGAGGGATCAAAAGACCAATTTGCCTGTGTCTGTCCCCTCTTCTCTATCCTGCTGGACAGTGCTAGCCACACTGAGGATGCACTGCCTAGTTTTCTCGGGCTTCTGTGCTAGCCTTCTCTGGAAGTATTCTCAGAATGCTTTTCCAGGTTTCTAGGTATTCCTTAATCTGGTCACCAAAGAGTTAATTTTACTAAAAACCCATATTCTTGTTTACCTCTGGGCAATCCTACATCAAATCCTCATTAACTAACTTTCATGTGATTGTAGTCACAAGTGAGACACTAAGAAATATATCAAGTTCTTTATGATGCAGAGATGACACTAAATTATTTTATGATAAATCATGTGGCCAAGGTAGCCAAAGGAATAAAAATTTGGTGCTTGAAATGAAATAGGAAGTAGGCCCTGAATCCTTTCACCTGAACCAAATTGGGTCAGTCTTTATTGCTATTATATTTGATGTGCTTTAAAGAAATAATTTTTATTTGAAACTCAAGTGGCTAGATTTTTACATAAAAATTGTGTGTGTGTGTGTGTGTGTGTGTGTGTGTGTGTGTAATGTGCTGGGTTTTGAGGACAGGCCTTCATTCACTGAGCTACAGCCCCAGCCACAGGTCTTAAGAAGACTGTACCTGTATATGGACCCAGATACCATAAAATAAATTTGGAGAATTACCAACATTAGCACAGCTTAATTAATTGTCTATCTAGAATCACTTAAGGATTGATTTGCCTGTGTAATATTGCAGTGTCTTAGCATATACTACCAACCAATACCTAGCTGAAAATGTTAAATTGGTAGGTGTAGTGGCACACATCTTTAATATCAGTATTTGGGAGGTAGAAGCAGGCAGACCTCTGTGAATTTGAAGCCAGTCTGCTCTAAATAACTAGCTCTAGGCCAGTCCTGCCAGGGGAACATAATGAGCCCTGTCTTAAAAGAAAAAGAAAATAGCTCTCCTAGTTAATCATCAATGAAATAAGTGGGTTCATTGTTGTTATTTCTAATTATTGTTTTTGGTCATTGTTATTGTTGACTTAGATTCTGATACAGCAAAAGCTGGTCTTAAATTCTTTTAAGTTGTTTAGAATGACCTTGAGTTTTGGATATTCCTGCCTCTACTTCCCCATTGGATTGGAGGGAGAATTGAAGGCACCTGTCAGTTTAAGTGGTACTGGGGATCAAGCCCAGACTTCCTGCAAGCTCTCTTTCTACCAAGGGAACCTTTTCCTCAGCCATATGTGGATTTGTAAAAATTCTTTTTAATTCCCTTTTGCTCAAGAAAAGACATTTGTTAAACAGTTGGCCGGAGTTAGGGTGTGTGCTATAATTAAGGATGCTAGCAAAGATAAATGAGCCACAACTGGGACAGAATGTATGACCTCACCGACAACAAGTTCCAAGGAACTGGCCCACAGACAATAAGTATACGCTTCTTGGGACGTGCTTTCTTCTCTTCCCACAAGTGTTTTCTCCTTAGTCACTCAAGTATGAAGACTCTTCGTTCTCTAGACTTCCAGTGGAATGTGTTGTGCCGGGAGAGCACATTCCAGCCTCTGTGTGCAATATGACTACTAGATAATGAACCCACCATCAGAGAGCCCAGTGTTTGGGACCTAATACAACGAATGCAGAAATGTCTTTGGACACAAGTGATGTAAGTGGTACTAGAGTGTTGGTTGCCATCACACCGAGATTATGAGGCACACGTCCTCATCTGAGAGTTCTTTGTGGGTCAAATGAATGTGTTGAGAAGAGGCATGCCTTTTAAATCATGTAAATTTATGGAGATTGTAGATAATCTTTTTCCTCCCACAATATGAAGAGATCCTTTCTACAGTTGCCGTGACATGGGACAGCAGTGATACTTGTCAAAGAAAAGTCCTATTTTCTTATTTTTAAACACTACTAAGTAGTTCAGAGTTAATAAAGTCTGTTTTTAAAGTGACTTCTAAGCTGTATGTTGGTGACCAACTTTAATCTCAGTATTTGGGAGAAAGAAGCAGGAGAATTGGGAGTTCAAGATCAGCATTGACTACATATCTTGTTTAAGATTCAAGTCCATTTTGGACTAAATGAGACCCTTGTCTCAAAACATCAACAAATCCAGCAAGATTGACAGCTGGTAAAGGCTTTTGCCACCAAGCCTGGTGACTTCTTCTACATAGTGGAGAGAACTGATTCTCCATGGCTGTTCTGTGACCTGAGGTGTAGTGTGAGTACCTCACATGTACATACACACATAAACACACACAAACACACTTGAATACACATACAAATTAAACTAAGCAACAAACTTACCCCTACTTTAAATGACTCATATAAAAAGCAAGGAAACAGAGAAAAGAAAACAGAACACAGTAACAGTTTGTAGAATTCACAGCTGGCTAAAAATACCCCCCTTTTTTCCTCTCCCAGCAGCCTGTATAGACCTCTTTGAACCATCAAAGCCAGCAGGGAGGAAGAAGCTTCTAGCTCTGTTCCAGCCTCATTTCTTTACATCTTACAACATAAATTTGTAGTGTCTTTAGCACCAGAGATCTCACAGGGTTTCTTTGTATAGCAATGGCTGTCCTGGAACTAGCTTTGTAGACTAGGCTGACCTTAAACTCACAGAGATCCGACTCCATCTGCCTCCAAAGTGCTGGGATTAAAGGCATACACCACCACTGCACAGCTAGGACCTTACATCCTTTAAAACTACAAATAACTCCCCACATAATAACATTTTTATTTGTTTAACGTGTAATACAGTAGAAGAAGTATACACATATGATTGAATATAAAAAGAAATTATGGAAAATAAAAAATATTCCCTCCCTCTTCTTTCATGGTCCTTGTTCATACATACAAACATGCAAGCAGTCATACACATAGATAGATAGATAGATAGATAGATAGATAGATAGATAGATAGATAGATAGATAGATAGATGGGTGGGTGGGTGGGTGGGTGGGTGGGTGGACGGACGGACAGACAGACAGACAGACAGACAGACAGACAGACAGATAGATAGATAGATAGATAGATAGATAGGTAGATAGATAGATAGATAGATAGATGGATAGATAGATAGATAGATAGATAGATAGATAGATGGATGGATGGATGGATGGATGGATGGATGGATAGATAGATAGATAGATAGATAGATAGATGGGTGGGTGGGTGGGTGGGTGGATGGATGGATGGATGGATGGATGGATGGATGGATGGATGGATGGATGGATGGATGGATGGATAGATAGATAGATAGATAGATAGATAGATAGATAGATAGATAGATAGATAGATGGGTGGGTGGGTGGGTGGGTGGACGGACAGACAGACAGACAGACAGACAGACAGATAGATAGATAGATAGATAGATAGATAGATAGATAGATAGATAGATAGATAGATATAGTTCTTGTTGGGTATGGTGGTCTATACCTTTAATTATAGTACTCAGGAGTCAGAGGCAGGTAGATTGTTGTGAATTCTAGGCCAGCCTGGTCTATATAAGTAAGGAGTTTCAGGCCAGCCAAAGCTACATAGTGAGACTCATAGTCTAAATAAGTAAATAGATGTTTTATAAAAATAAATATAATTGAGTATCTAGATGCTTTTAAACTGAGTATCCAGAGTTAGTTTAATTTTAAAATATTTTAAATTCAAGTAAGAGAGTCAGATTAAATTTTAGGGATGGAAATGTGTTCAGCCAGCGTTCTGATTCAGGATAAGTCAGCAGTCATTCTACATGGATATTGAGAGATTGTTTCTTGAGAATGCTATATATAACTTAAAAATAAAATCCCAAATATATCTGTGTCTCTCTCACACAGGCTTTTGAAGTATTCACCCATCCTTCTACATAGTTGAAGTCTAGTACCTGTCAACTTTTTCTCTAAAATAAATCTCTCTGTCTCTCTCTGGTTTTTCAAGAGAAGGTTTCTCTGTGTAGCTTTGTCTGTCCTGGAACTCACTTTGTAGACATGGCTGGACCAGAATTTACAGAGGCCCACTTGCCTCCTCCCACATTTTCCCCCAGGCCAGTGCTGGGATTAAAGGTGTGTGCCACCTTGGTGGGCCAGATTAAAATTTCTAATGTATTTTCTTCCAGTCATTTGTTTTTTTGTGTTTTAGAGATTAAGTCTTGTATATCACATACTGGCCTCACTTGAGTTCAAGGCCGACCTTGGATTTCTCACACTCCTGTACTTCCTTAGGCTGGGATTGGTGCCACAGTGCTAACCTCTAATTGAATTTGGGAGAAAGGAAGGAAGGAAGGAAGGAAGGAAGGAGGGGGGGAGGGAGGAAGGAAGGAAGGAAGGAAGGAAGGAAGGAAGGAAGGAAGGAAGGAAGGAAGGAAGGAAGGAAGGAAGGAAGGAAGGAAGGAAGGAAGGAAGGAAGGAAGGAAGGAAGGTAGGTAGGTAGACAGAGTGGTTTTACCACCGCTTAATCACCATTAGATGTAAATTGTATTTGCTGCCATCTGGAGGATTTACAGAACCATTGCAGGTATGTTTTTCTTTCTCTTCTCTGCTGGTTCCCTAGAAGGTTCACCATGTATTCAAGGCTGGCCTCAAAAATTCTCAGATTTCCTCTGGTCTCAGCCTGCTGAGTTCAAGAATTTTTTTGACAGTCACACTTTAATTAGATGAGGAGTTGTGGGTGCTGTCAATGTTAGTGGCACAGTTATTAAGATAGTCATGGGGCTTTAAGTGTAGTTCATCAACACAGGAAACATTTACATGAGAGAGGCCTAGATTCAATCCCAGCACTTCAAGAAGTAAAGATGGATCCAGAAGGCATTGCGTCTTACTATAGTAATGTTTAAGATCCTTTCTACTGGTGGTAGCACACACCCTTATCTCAGCACTGGGGAGGCAGAGGCAGGCAGATCTCTGAGTTCAACACCAGCCTGGTCTATAGACTGAGGTCCAGGAAAGCTAGAGTTACACAGAGAAACCCTTTCTTGGGCTGTGAGGTGGGGGTGGAGATCCTTATCCTGTATATTTCTGTGTTAACTTAACACAACCTAAAGTCAACCTAGAGAGGGAACCTCTATTAAGAAAATGCCTTCCTAAGATAACAGTGTCTGCAAACCTGTAAAGCATCAACTTAATTAGTGATTGATGAGGGAGGGCCTAGTCCACTGTGAGTGAGGCCACTCTTGGGCTGGTGGTCCTGTGTTCCATAAGCAAGTGGGGGAGCGAGCCAGGGGAAGCCAGCAAGTGAGCAGCACCCCTCCTTGGCCTCTGCATCAGCTCCTGCCTCCAGGTACAGACCCTGTTTGAGTTCCCAGCCTGAATTCCATTGTTGAAGAACAGTGATGTGGAAGTGTAAACCAAATAAACCTTTTCCTCCCCATTGCTTTTTGGTCACAGTATTTCGTAGAAGCAATAGAAACCCTAAGACAATCCTTTCAAAGTATCTGTAAAGTCAAAATTTCATCCCTAGGCCAGGTATGGTGATACACACCTTTAGACCTAGCAGTAGGGTGGCAGAGGCAGGCTGGTCTCTGTGAATTCCAGGTCAGCCTGATCTACAGAATGAGTTCCAAAATAGTCAGGGCTACATAGAGAAACCCTGTCTCAAAAAACAAAAACAAAAACCCAACACATGAACATTTTTTTAAATTAAATGAGATAAGAGGATAATGAAAGCTAAAAAGTAAGTATTTCTGAAACTTGGTCAAATATTTATTAGTAAAAACCTTCAAACACATGTTGGGGGTGAGGATGTAACTCACTAGTTAGTGCTCAGAAGGCAGCCAGTTTGTCCAACTTGTCTAGCACATATACCAAAAAAAAAAAAAAAAAAGACACATTTGAAATAAATGTGAAATTTTGATGTGGACTAATTAATGTTATAAAATAATTATTAGCTTTCTTGGGTGTGATAGTCTTGTAAAAATTAAGGAAAATGTCTTTACTCTCGGGAAACACAAAGTGATTTACTTGGGGATGAATATAATTTACTTTGAAACTATTTTGCAGAAAACCACAGATTGCCATGTGTAGCAGCACTGATGAGGCAGAGGCGGGAGGATCCTCACAAATTTGATACTAATGCTGCCCAAATTCCTTCCCTGGGAGAGACACAAACACTTTGTACGTTTCCTTTAGAGTCCCAATGATAAACTGAGGAAGATTCCACCAATGTTCAGATGTGGGGCCTGATGAGTTTATTAGGCTAACCTATGGAGCAAGGGGAGAGGGTTAGATCATCAGTCACATAGGTGATTTAGCAGTCACACTGGAGGGCAGCACCCAGCAGGGAAGATGGTTTCTCTCTAAGCAGATAGAACCCTTTCCCCACCCAAATCCTCTTATTCCTCTTCCAATACCCTGAGGCCATATACAATTAGGGCAGTATTGCATTCATTGTTTGGGAGGAATGGTAGAATACTCCTGTGAGGATTCCAAGGCCCTTCTCAAATCCTCCTCCTCCTCCTCCAGGGAAGGTAAACAGTCAACAGGCCCATCTCTGATGATCTTTTGCAGGAGGCCCAGCAAAACTCCTGAAGGTCGTCCTGTAACTTCCTCTCAAAAAGCCAACAACCAAACCAAAACAAACAATCCCCCCCCAACACAAATATCTGTAAATATTTGCATACAAAGCAAACAAGCCAAAAGTGTTAAACTCCAGATCAAAATAGGTATATTTGTTTAGTGTGTGTGTGTGTGTGTGTGTGTGTGTGTGTGTGTAGGTAGGTAGGTAGGTAGGTAGGTAGGTGAATGGGTGCATGTGTGACATGGCTCAAATGTGGAGGCCAGAGGACAGTTTGCAGTAGCAGTGATTTCTGGGAATTAAATTTAGGTCATCAGGCAGCAGATACTGTTGCCCCCTGAACCATTTCACTGGTTCTGAACACACACAATTTTTTTTTTTTTGAGACAGGGTCTCATATATGCTAGATGGGGGCTTCTAAATTACAGTAAAGAATGACTTTTAATTCCAGCTTGAATTAATTCATAGACCAATTTGTAATTAAGTAAAAATCCAGTTTGAATTAATTATAAACTCTTTGCTCCATGGCTCAGGCTTCTTGTTAGCTAGCTCTTGTATCTATTAATCTGTATATTGACATGTGGCTGATGGCTTGCCGGTACTTTCTCATCTTACCTCTTGGCTGGCTACCCTGACCCCACCTTTCTTCTCCTATATTTGTTTGGATTCCTTGTGTGGCTGTAAGCTGTCTTATCATAGGCCAAAATGTCTTCTTTATTAAACAATAGCAGTAGCACATATTCACACTGTACAGAAAGGCCACCTCACATCTAGTGTCTACTTCCAGAATTTTAGAATTACAGGCATGTGGGTTTTATGGTGCTGGGAATCAATGAAGGATTTATGTATGCTAGGCAAGCACTCTGCAGAGAGAACTATAATCCAGTCCTATTTTTTTTTAACTTTTTATCTCTGAAGTGTTTTATGAAAACAAAACAAACAAAAATGGCAAGTGGAATTTTAAATACAGTGTGAATATAGCATTTTATTTTTTGAGGTCTTGCTTTTCTTTCTTTTTTTAACCTTTTGGTTTTTTAAGATAGAGTTTCTCTGAGGAGCTCTGGCTGTCCTAGAACTGTTTCTATGGACCCCGAGGCTGGTCTCAAACTCAGAGATCTGCCTGCCTCTGCCTCTCAAGTGTTGGGATTAAAGGCCTGCGCTACCATTACTCTCAGCCCTGCTCTTCTTTTCTTTTTAAAAATGATTTTATTTTTATTCATGTGCATTGATGTTTGTCTGCATGTATATCTGTGTAAGGGTGTCAGATTCCCTGGGAGTGGGGTTATAGATAATTATGAGCTGCCATGTGGGTCCTCTGGAAAAGCAACCAGTGCTCTTAACCACTGAACCATCTCTCCAGCCCCACCACTGCCTTTCTTATATGAATCCATTAAGGGAAAATTCTCTTTTAAAAAGAATTATTTTTTAGAAATAGAATATTTTATATTTTTTCTTTATGTTTAAGTGCATTTAGATGGAATGCTCAGAATAGGCAGATTCATGTTTTGAATTATTCTCTTTTTTGAGATTATTATAATAACATCATTTCCCTGTTCCTATTCCCCCATCCAAACCATCACATATGCCCCTCCATGTTCTTTCAGTTTCATAGCATCAGCCAGGCACGCTGGTGTCACATGTTGTCACACGAATTAATGAGACTCAGGGATAGATCTCTGAAGAAGTTGGAGATACTAGAGGGAATAAACACCACAGTCAGATCTTACCCAGCTGTCTTCCAGCTTCCTCAGCCTTGCTTCCCTTGGAATGGCTTCCTTCTGAGTCTCTATCCTGTCTTAAATACCTTTTTGTAAAAAGGCGTGGCCCCACCACTGCCTGCTTGGGAGCCTGGAATTCCTTCTATGATCTGGTGACCTTGACTCAGTTGGGATTAAGGGTCACCAATCCCAGGATACTCCCTGTGCTGGGATTAAAGGTTTGAATCACCACTCTCTCATTTTCCTAGACTGAATGTGGTTAGAGCTCTGGGACTTCTGGAGCTTTTACTAACCCCCCCACATTGACTGTGGGTAGATTCCCTCTGATATCTCCAAAACTTCTGAAACTTTTATTGAATCCCCACAACATGCCTTTGCTCCCAATAGAGGCAGGTGGACCTCTGTGAGGGTAGTGTGGTCTTCACAGTGAGTTCCAGGACAGCCAGGACTACATAGTGAGACCCTGTCTCTAAAAAATAAAATATTCATGCTCTTTCCTCATTAATGGTTGTTATATAATGTATGTGTCTGTATGTATGTATAAACATATATTTCCTAATACATAAATATAATCTGCTCACTCCGTATGTTACTTGCATGTATATTTTCAGGGTTGACCATCTGATATTGGATAAATCAACTCGTATGCTCTTCCCTGGGGAAGACGCTTTCTCCCTTTCTCAGCATTTCTTGGTTGGTTGTAGTTCTTGTGTAGGGCTGAGGCTTTGTTAGCTTTCCTCGGTCCACTTTGGTTTGTCTATTGTTATACTTGTTCAGTTCATGTTTAGTCAATCATGTTGATGAGATCTATGGGTATAGCTTCTGAGATTCCTAAGAGACGAAATTCTGTGTCCCTCTATCATTTAATTTTTTCCACCTTCCTCTTACACAATGACCTCTTAGCCTTCCATCAGTTGGGATTAGACTCCACAACTTTATTTTGATTCGTTGTGGTTTTTCTGTAATGGTCTCTGTTGCAAAGAGAAGTTTCTTGATGAGGGGTGAGGACTACACTTATCTGTGGGTATAAGAACAAACCATTAGAATTTAGTCAGCTGCGGTTGTCATCATTCCTATCTACAGACAAGGAAACTGTGACACAAAGAATGCAAATTGCCCAGGTTACTTCTCTAGTGAGATGGAAAATCTGGATTGAAAGCAACATCCGTTCCGCGCTATTACCACAATTTTGCAGACACGCTAGGCCAAAATCGCGGATCTTAGACGGAATGGTGACAGCAAAAGTCAATACGGCCTTGATTTGTTGCTCTCATCCTCAAGAAGGAGCGGTAGCCGAGACCAGAGTTTATTCCCTAAACGTGGGAGGTAGCACACTGAAACCCAGCGCTGTTCCCTAAAATGGTCTGTTTGCCTGAACTGCACTGACTGGCAGTTAGGTTTCAACAGGGAGGAGCCCGGCTCGGCAACTCAATAATTAAATTCCAAGAAGCGCGGGAGATCCCAGACCAATAAGCTGGATTTTTCCGGCCGCCCTCGGAAATCTGGGCTGTGGCGTCATAGGTTCCGGGCCGTGGCTGTAGCTCCTGCATTGAGCCCGCCCCCTGAGATCGCTCTGCGCTTGTGCACCTCTAATAATCCGGGAGTTGAGTCCTAGCTCCGCCCATTGTCCCGGAAGTGAATGCGGAAGCGCCTCCCACCCCTCCGCCGGCTGGGGCGCAGCCATCTTAGTTCATATCTGAGTGGGCGGTGGTGATTCCTGTGGCGGCGCTGGCTCTGCTGGGCAGGGGGTAGTGTTACTGGGGTTTCGGGGAGGTTGTTTCTAGCTTAATTTTTCCTTTCCAGCTTCCCATTGCCGGCCAGTGTGTCCGCTGTAATCCCTGAGGCCATGTCAGGAGACGCAGCCGCGGAGCAGGTGAGGAGCGAGAGCTGTGGGGCCTCGTGGCGTCCTCTTTCTCTCTGTGGCCCTGTGTGTGCGAACACTCGAATCGTGTTCGCGTGGGGAAGTGCTCTGGAGGGCCAGTGAACCCGGGGGGACCGGAGAGCTCCCCCGAGAGCTCCCCCTGAGAGCTCCCAGGAATTTTGGCTTCTCTGGCGTTTATAGGAACGAGCATTTGACTCAGACAATAGCTGAGGGGTTGCTTCGTCCCGTTCATTGCAGGTCTTCGGTCAGCACGGGGTTTATTTGACACCATTTTGGTGTTCCGGTAGTTCCTGATTATTTTAACGGGCACCTGCCATGCCAATGTTCCCCAGTCCTCTGTCCCCCAGAAATAGAAACGGAGCCAACAGAGAAAAATAGGCCCCCGAGAGAGCGAAGGTAAAAAGCCGCAGTCCAGAAGCAGAGCGTGGCAGTGCCGAGCTTTGGGGGGATTTATGGATTTTCTCTCGTCTAGAAACACTTTCATTTTTGCCTTTGTGGCTACTCAAACATTGCAAGATTTGATAAATTGGAAACAAGGAATGTGCTTTGGTCACTATGGGCGCCAGCTGTTTAAATGGTAGATATGAGTGGTATTTAAGTATTTTTAAAATCAGAGTTTTAGATATGAGACCATCTCCTCTTCCTTTTGCTGTCTTTTTATTTTTTAAACAGTTTTTCCTGTATATCCGTGACTGGGCGAGACCTAGTGACAGGCTGGCCTCCTCCTCGGCCTCTCCTTTGCTAATTAGGTGGGAATACTGACATGCACCTCCATGTCTGGTTCTTTTATTGTATAACCTAAATTTTGTAGGGTAATATTTGTCTGTATTGTTAAAAAAAAGTTGATTTTTATGAAAGAGGTATTTTTTCGATCTTGATTTTAGTTTAGTTGTTTTTTTTTTTTTTTTTTTTTTTTGGTATGGTAGTCCTGCAAAGTCCTAAGTTTTCTGTTGCTAGAGCAACGAAATATGCTTTTTTTTTTTTTTTTTTTTTTTTTTTTTTTTAAGTTTACACTTTATAGCCTGGAAAGTATTGGACCGGTTGACATGACATAGGAATGTTTGTTAATGAAGTGAGGGTAAATTTAATTTCTTTGGGAAAGTGAGCAAAACTCTTGTTTGTTTGAGGACCAATTTCATCCCTGAAATTTTGGTAGTGTTTTTGTTTTTTTTCATTTTATCTAAAGTTGGGATAGCCACGAATAACATATAAAATGTCTTTGAACTATTTTACCAAAACTGTTTCTTTTACTCCACTCTTTTTCCGGGCTAGTATTTTCGTTTTCTGAAAGTGATGCAAATATTGGACAATTCGTTGCTTTATATAAATTCTAAAGACAAAAATATTGCCATGATTTTGTTTCTAGGACTGTGCAGTTTTTTTGTTTGTTTGTTTGTTTTCTGTCATCCTGTTCCACCCGAGGTAGTGATTGAACCCAGGGCCTTGTACATACAGGGAAGCACTCAACCACTGAGTTATGACCTCAACAAGAAGTGTGATGTTTTAATGGAAATGTATAAATCTTTATCCTTCTACTCCCTTTTATTTGGATAGTGTCATTATGTAGTCCTGGCTGGCATGGAACTTGCTGTGCAGATCTTGCTGGCTTCAAATTTTGGAGATAGCCTGCCTCTGGCTTACTGAATGCCAGGACTAAAGATGGTGCACCATCACAGTTAGCTTTTTTCCTTTTAAATTCAAGAATATACTCTAGCTCAGGCTGGCCTTGAACTCATTGCAGTCCTTCCTCAGAACTCTAAGTGCTGAGATGATAGATAGGATGCCACCACACCAGGCTTGCCTTCTTTGATTTTTATTATGCAGTTTACATCAAAAAAGGTGAAGGAAAATTTATTGATACCTATTATAGTTTTCATTGAATCCAACAATGGTTATAGGTTTTGACATACATGTATGTGGTGTTATACATTATTGTACTGCATATATGTGTTTACACATGTTTTTTGTGTATGGTATTTATGTGGCTCAAATCAAAGATCCTGCTTAAGCCTCTACTGCAGATGTATATCTCTAAACTTGACATATTTCTTTCTCCACATTTCTTTGAAAGTTGACATATCACACTTCAGTCCAAACTATTTCAACATTTTCTTATGTAATGTCATTAATGCTGTTATATAAATACCACACTATTAATCCCACCCAAAATCTAGTTATACTATATTTCTGTTTTATTTTTTTCAAGATAAGGTCTTATACAAGTTTGAGGACAGACTGGCTTCAAACTCAATTTGTAGCTGTTCATGACTGAAACTTTTACCTATGTAGGTGGTACTAAGATCCTAGGTTCTCCCCCAGTGCACCTGGCTCAGTAATGATGTACTTTTAACATAATCCATATTCAGCTTTGTCATTGCCTCAAGAACATGATTTATAGATCTGGGGATGCTGTTCAGTGGTAAGAGTGCTTGTATTAACATGCACGAGGCTCTAGAATCCTACCTGGGGTAGATCTTGAGCACTGCCCAAGTCAGACTTTGTAGTGAGGACATGTAATCCCAGCATTCAGAAGTTGGGGGCCAGAGGGTCATTGTCATTATTGTTGACTTAGTGAGTTTAAAATCAGTCTGTGCTGTAAAAGATTTGTTTCAAAACAAGCAAAACCCCCAAAACAAAACAAAAAGCAAACAAATCAAAATTTAATCTCAGTAAAACACTGAATCCCGTGTTTATGTGTTTGCTTATCTTATAAACATTCTTCCTATTAGCCTGTACCTTTCTCCTCACTTACGTTATCTCTTTGAAAAGACAGTTATTGTTTTCTGAGATATTGTTTGGGGAGTTTTTGATAGTGTCATTTTAATAAATATTTTACTCTTGAAGTATTTCATTGAGAATTTATAGCTAGGTGTATTCTCAATCTTGATAATTTTGAAGTTAAATATTTTGGGTAGAATAAAGTACATTACCCAAGGTGGTGTCAGCACATGCCTTTAATCCCAGCACTTGGGAGGCAGAGCCAGGCTGATAGATTTCTGTGAGTTCCAGGCTAGCCTGGTCTACAGAGTGGGTTTTAGGACAGCCAGAACTATTATTACACAGAGAAACCTAACCATGTCTTGAAAAAAACCAATCCCATCCCTACTTATATATGTGCATTATCTTATAGGTATATATATGTTCACTCATGTGTCAAGTGGGCTTGGTAGAGGTCAGAGAAAGTTAGTTCTCTCCTCCTACTCTGTAGGTTCTGGAGATTGAACTAGGACTTGGTGTTAAGCACCTTTATCTTGCTAGCCCCAAATGCATGTTGTTGTTTGAGACAGGTAACTACCCTAGTTGTCCTGGAACTCAATTTATAGACCATGCTGGCCTAGAACTCACAGAATTTTGCCTCTGCCTTTTAACTTTTTAAGTGTATGAGAGTTTTGCTTACATGTTTGTTTACCTAGTACCCAAGGAAGCCAAAAGGGGGGCTTGATTCTCTGGGAATGGAGTTACAGTTGTGAGCTGCCATCTGGATGCTGGGAACTAAATGTCCTTTTCAAGAGAAGTAAGTGCTCTTAGCCACTGAGTCATACTCCACCCCTAGCCCCAGTGGCTTTTTACGTATTTAGTGGTATATTTCAAGCAAGCAGAAAAAGAAATGATATGTGGTGAATTTATCTCAGAGCTTCTCTTTTCCATTCCTTCTCCTGTCTTCATTGCATTGAAGTAAATCTCATTTGCTTTAGCTAAAGTAGTAATTAAATGGTACTTTAAAAGCATGATAGGACTTAAAATGTGAATTGGCTGTACAGACAATGACCAATAGAAATCTGGAGAAATTGAGTACTTAAATGACCAGTTATGGCTGGAGAGGTGGCTCAGTGGCTAAGAATGCATGCTTCTCATGTAAGAGGACTGGAGTTCAGTTCCTAGTGCCTCATAATGTCTGTAACTCCAGCTCCAGGGGATCTGATGCCCTCTTTTCGTCTCCTTGAACACTTGCCCACGTTTCATGCCCATAAAATAAAATCTTTTAAATGCACACACCAACATTTAAAAGATCTTGGGTGGAGTCTAGTCTGAACTAATATAGCAAGTCTTTGGGGGATGGGAGCATCCTTTTATGGTTATTTTGATTTTTCAAGATGGCCTTGCTGTGTACACCAAGGTGATTTGGAGCTTGTTGTGGAACTCTGCTTCTGCCGGTCTTTCTCAACCAGAGGAATCATGAGCCAGCATTTTCTACTAGTGAAAAATAACTTGGAGAGAATAGAACAGGAGAAATATGTGTACTTTGGTATACTTCTTAATGAGGATAAAGTTGAAACTCTTATAGAAGTATCTGAAACCTAGTTTATATTGTTAGTTCTCAGAATTAAAAGTAACAATATTACCAGATAATTTAAAAGTCAAGGTAGATAAGAGGGGAGAAAATTGGGAAGAAAGCAGGATAACCAATATGTTGGACAATATATTTTTGGACTCAATTATTTTTATATGTTTAATAACATTTCTCCATTATAGTCTTTTCTGTTTCTTTTTCCTGTTTTAAATTATATGTAATATAAGATAATTTTGAGTAGGTAAATTAGTTTGATTTGACTATTTCTTAGGGAAAATGGATTTCCTCTACTTTATTTGGCAATGATTGTTCCTAAGGGTACTAGATCTGACCTTTGTTCTTTTTTCCTTTGAAAGGAACTGTTATTAGAGATTGTATTTGTTGAACATTGGGTTATTTCTGGACATAAAGGAATATATATCTCAGGTAGAATGGCAAATTCAGTATTCACATGTTCATTAATATTGCCAAAAACAGTTCATGATTTTAAACTTTCTACCATATTCCATATTTGCATTTCTTCTTAAACAAAATCCATTTGTAAATTTGGGCCATTTTGTTTGGGTTGTTGGCAATTGTATGAGAAGAGATCTAAAAAGAGATTGACTCGGTGAGTTTTTATTTATTTAGTGGTAGGGTGTCTTTATAGTATAGTCTGGCTTGGAACTTTTGAGCATTGAATACTAGAATTTTAAGTATATGCTACTTTACCCAGCTATTTATTTATAGTTTGATAGATATTTAATTCCATAAATATTGAATAAAATTAGAATGACAAAACTATGCTCTTTATTTTTCTAATGTATCACTTAATCTAGTAAGCTAAATAATTTTGGCTACTTTTGATTGAAAGAGCTTTATTCTTCAAATTCCAAAGGTTAAGTTTTTGCTTTTTGTGTTAACTGGGTCTTGGTAGCTCACACTAGCCAGAACTTCATCTTCCAAATGCTGAAACTATAGGCATGACCTCAGCTCAGAGATTTTTCTTTTTCATGGGTGACGTTTTGCTGCAGCCTCCCAGATGCTAGATTAAGAGGTAGTCTGCATCACACTAAACTTTTTCCTTCTGTTTTTTCCTAGTATTGAGGATTGAACTTTAGGTAGCATTTTTGCTAACAATGCTTTACCAGAGATTGTTTTGTTGTGCTGGGGTTTTTGCTTGTTTGTCTGCTTTTAAAGATTTATTTATTTTGGGCAGTGTTCTGCTGGTATATGTATGCCTACAAGACAGAAGAAGGCACCAGATGGTTGTGAGCCACCATGTGGTTGCTAGGAATTGAACTCTGGAAGTGCTCTTAACCACTGAGTCATCTCTCCAGCCCATATTGTTGTTGGGTTTTTTGTTATGTTTTGTTTTAATGGTAATTTTCTTGCATTGCTGGTTATTGAACCTTGATTATGCTACATCATGTTCCACGGAACAATCTCCTCAGCCTTTGTATTATTTATGTTTGCTTCCTAGAGGATGAAGAAGTAAGTGTAATTATTATCAGCCAGCACCTATTCAAGTTTTTAAATTGAATAGGATTTTTGATTTTGGAAATGCTGGAGGAGTTACTGCTATATAATATCAGATACAGATTGCTTTTCTTGAGCATAGTTTATTTACATTGGCAAAGGAACATAGGACCAAGCTGACATTCTTTCTAGTCCTAAATGTGACACCTATCCTTTAATAATACTTCATTCTTTGAGCATTTAATTTGGTTCAATTAAGCTTTTACTTACTCTAGGAAAGTCGAAGAAATGCTACCATGGTCTATTTTTATTTATTTACTTTTTTTGTTTGTTTTTTGAGGTGAGATCTCACTATATATTCCTCATTGACCTGTACTCACTATATAGACCAGGCTGGCCTCAAGGCCTATAGAGATCTACTTGCCACTGCCTCTCAAGTGTTTGACCTATTTATTTTTGGAAGAAGTTTGCAGAGAGAAAAGGAAACTTCACATAATATATGCAGTTTTCTTAGTATTTTAGCAAAAATTAAGTTAGGGTTTGGTACCACCTTATATTTTATGGGTGTATGATATTTGGAAAGTGTATTTAGAACAGATAAGAGTGGATAATAGTCATATAGATAAGTCATGTTTCCCGATATTCTTGAAGTCATTTTTATGTTAATTATACAGTGAGCATGCTTTCATAAACTATATGTTAAACAGTTTGAAGTTTGGGGGTAGGGATATGTATGTATGTATGTTAATGGCAGAATCCTATTAGCCTGTTAACTCTAAAAGGCACACTGAACAGAACAATACAAAATAAAAATAGTGCAAGAGGAAATGGTGTAATGAGGAGCATTGCTGTGAGAGTATGGTAGGGTACTTGCCTGACATGTATAAGACATTGTGTCCCAGGTGGGAATCCAAAAGTGAGTGGGAAAGGAAGAAAGTAGAGAGAAAGGAAGCTGCTTCCTGGCCTAATTGGGGCATACTAGCTGGTTTATTTGGTGTTTTCCATATGTTAGGGATGGAACCCAGAGCTTCAGGCATGTTAATCACATGCTTTTTGGTTTGTTTGTGAGAGTGGTCTTACTCTGCAACCCAGGTTACCCAGTAGGCTACCCACAAACTGGGCATTTCTGCCTCACTCAGCCTCCTATATGCTGTATTATAGGCATAAGCAACCAACCATACCTGAATAATATTGTATATAGTAAACTGTTTTGGCAGAGTCTGGCTATGTAGCTGAAGCTGCCAAGAAACACAACATCTTGTTTAACTTCACAGGGTTTAACTCTGTAGCCCCCAGAGGCTTAGAACTCATAGAGATCCGCCTGCCTCTGTTTCTGCCTCTCTAATGTTGGCCTTAAAGATATGAAACACCTTACTATCTTGTTTGTTTGAGACAGGGTCTCACATTGTAACTCTGGTCGGCCTGGAACTCACCACATAGATCTCAATGATCTGCCTGCTTCTACCTCCTGAGCATGTACTACCATGCCTGACTACACCTTACTTTTTAAGTTGTCCATCCATCCATACTCACCCCTACCTCTCACCAACCAGACAGTCCTCAGACTCAGAAATCCACCTACCATTGCTTCCTTGCTGGGATTAAAGGCATGTGCTGCTACAACTGCATTTTAAGTTTTTCATCAGTGAAAAACTTATTCTATGTTATATATTCTCATTAAAAATATATTGTAAGCGGGGCTGGGGAGATGGCTCAGCATTTAAGACAACTAGCTGCTCTTCTGGAGGACCCAGGTTCAACTCCCAGCAAATCACATGGCAGCTTATAACTCATAATTGCCTGTAACTCCAGTTTCAGGGGAATCTTACACCTCCACACAGACATACATTTAAACAAACATGAAGTAAAAATAAATAACATTTAAAATATAAAGTATTAGGTGCTATGTGTATAATTACATGTGCTAGACCTTTGTTTACACTTGTCAGCATCACTTCGAACACCAATAATTATTGAAACTGATAGTCAAGATGACACTAAACAGCCCTGGTGGTGGTGATACATGTCTTTAATCCCAGCACCTGGGAGGCAGAAGCGGGAGGATGTCTTGAGTTTGAGGCTAGAGTGAGTTCCAGGATTGTCAGGGCTACACCAAGAAACCTTATCTCAAAAAGCAAACAACAAAAGGAGTCATTAAAATTAAATGTGAAATTTTCATTATAGTTCTGTTTGGTATGTGACATTGACTAAAATATACTATTTTCTGTTTCTCATAGTGGAGTTCAGGTCCCATTTTTATCACAATTATTTAGATCATTGCTTGATTTCTGATTGTTATTTCTCATCTGTTAGTAAACTGAGAGCCTTCATTTAAAACACTAAAAATGAAAGTAACATGTACTTGGTGATTTTAAGAAAGTGAAAAGTTTCAAAGCTCAGAATTCTGGGGAAGAGGATAAATGTACTTAAATTCATTTACATAGCTCAAGCATTTCTTGATAGTCTTGTAGTACAGAACCTGTTGGCCTTGAATTCAGTCTTCCAGCTTCAATTTGGAAGCTTCATTCCCAGTGCTGGGATTACAATGTGAACCATCACACCCCAGCTGTAAATTGTTTTTAAATATATACTGGTTAAAAAAAATAAAGTAATAAAACTGCAGAATAA
Source organism: Phyllotis vaccarum (assembly GCA_033318265.1). NCBI lineage: Eukaryota > Metazoa > Chordata > Mammalia > Rodentia > Cricetidae > Phyllotis > Phyllotis vaccarum. The sequence goes on from JARWLC010000001.1 coordinate 133,589,000, forward strand.
CATTTTACTGATTTCCTTCTTAACTTTCCCTAACTGCAGTTAATACATTCAATAATGGAAATTGAGGCTCATTTCTGCTTGTTCAGTTCACAGGCAAGAGCTTACTATCCAACCATAGATTTAATTCCTCTTAACTTGGGCGCGCAGCGTGTGTGTGTGTGTGTGTGTGTGTGTGTGTGTGTGTGTGTGTGTGTGTGTGTGTGTGTGTGTGTGTGTGTGTGTGTGTGAGAGTGTGAGAGTGTGAGAGAGAGAGAGAGAGAGAGAGAGATCCTTTTCCCCCTTAATTCATATGTATATTAGTTTGTTTGTTTTGAGGCAGGGTCTCTATGTAGCCCTGTCCATCCTGGAACTTGCTATATAAGCCAAGCTTGCCTAAACTTGGAGATACACCTGCCTCTGCTTCCCAAGTACTGGAATTAAAGGCATGTGCCACCATGCCTGGTTCATTCATATTAAAGCTTTGCTTTAAAATTATTTTTCATTATGTGTATAATGCATTATGTTTGTGCATATGAGTGCAAATGTCCTTGGGTCAGAGGCATCAGATCCCTCTAGAGCTTGAGTTACAGGTGGTTGGAAGCTGCTTGGTGGATTCTGGGATTTACTGGGGATTTAGGGAAGAAGAGTAAGTGTTCTTAACCACTGAGTCATCTCTACAGCTTCTTGCCCTCCCCTGTATTTTAGTGTAGGTATCACTTAGATGAAGCCAATCTCTTTAATTGTATGTATGTTGTAGCCCAGAGTATCTTAGAAAACTCAATGTGTCACCTGGGTTGGCCTTTGAATTTGCTACAATTTGCCTGCCTATGTAGTGGATTTATGATGTTACATGGTAAATAATTGCCCCGCCTATGAAAGCGCTGATTGGCCAAATGCAGACAGGACTTGTGGGCAGGGCTACCATACTAAGAAAACTCAGAACAGGAAGAACAGAGCCGAAATGCTACAGAGGACAACTATGCTGCTCTGAGAAAAGGTGCCAGCTGTATGGCTGAACAGGATAAGAACCATGTGTTAGATTAAGAGCAAGAGCTAGCAAGTTATATGTCTGAGCCCCAGGCCAATCAACATACAATTAATATAAGTGTCTCATTGCGACTGTGGGTCTACAGGTCCGGGCTACGAAAAGAGACTAGGCTGGAAAGTCTGTCCAGAAACACCATACAACATGCCTAAACTGATTTCTGTTTCAGTTTCACCTTGAATCCCCTATGCAACACCATTCCAGTTTACCCTTGAATAGTTATTTGGAGAAAGCTCTGTTCTTCAGTCTCTTACCTCCCTAGTAGGAACAGAAAGAATTGCATATTTTCCTTGTGTTCTTATTTAGTTTTGTTTTTAATGGTGCTGAAATTAAACTTGGGCCTCATTTATGGCTATGCAAATATTTTAGCCCTGAGCTATAACCAGCCTTCATTTTTTTTTAAAAAAAAATATTATTTATTGGGGTTGGAGAAACAGCTCAGCAGTTAAGAACACTTGTTGCTTTTGCAGAGGACCTTGGTTCAGTTCCCTCAGTACCTACATGGCAATTAACAGACACCTATAACTTCAGTTCTAGAGGATCCAGTGCCCTCATCTTGCCTCTGTGGGCACTGTTTACATACAGTACCCAGACATACATGCAGGGAAAATATCTATACACATACAAAACAAATCTTAAGACTTTTTTGTTTTTGTTTGTTTTATAAATTGCTTGTATTTTATTTGATCTTAAGCTTGCTAGACAAAAGTTCTATCTACTATTGAGCCACAATACCCATGTCTCTTCAAAAGAAATTTTTGTTTTGAATGTATATGAGTTTTTTTTTTTATCTTTGTGTAGATTGGTACCATGTCTGTGCCTGGTACCCATGGAGGCCCAAAGAGGACATGGGATTCCTTGGAATTGGAGTTAGAGATGGTTGGGGGTCACCTTGTGGCCAGCCCCTCAACTAGATACTTTTTTTTTAACCAGTATGTGCAATACCTAAGTTTGATTACCCGGTGCACAAAACAACCACAGTCATCTTTTTCTTGTTTTATATAGTACATTTCATATATATGTATATATATAAAATATTGATGTTTAAGATGTTTTCTTTGTGCGGAGTTTGAACACAGAACCTTACAAGTACCAAGTGCTCTGCCACTTAACAATATAGTCTCTCAAGATACTTATTTTTTGATGAGTTTGCTCCTTTTAATTTTTAAATTCATTTTTAATTTCTAATATACACATTGATAAAGCTACATCATTGGAAGGGGCTCAAGACGGTTTCTGTCTGTGGCACAGAACTCATTCTGTGGACCAGCTGGCTTCCAATTTACGGATCCATCTGCCTCTGGGATTAAAGGCATGTGCCACCACTGCAAAAACCTACATCTTTTAAGAAATCTCTTTGTGTATCTTGGCCAGGAATAGAGAGTTCGTACGTTTAAGGCCAGCCTGAGCTGCACAGTTAAATCCTGTTTCTAAAGGAAAGAGGGGGAAAATGGTAATACATACCTTTTAAAGGAGTGGATTGAACAGTATGTGATTCATGTCCCAAAGTTATTACAAAAAGTAATTGTTATATTGAAATTTAATAGTAAGTAATATAAAGACATGGTCCTACTATGTAGCTCTGGCTGTCCTGTAATTCAGCTCGTTAGACAGACTGACCACACAACAAACTCAGATACACCTTCATCTCTTGCAGATAGGCATAGAGGCTTGCCCTGAGTTTTCTTTCTGTGTCCTTTTTTCTTTTCTTTCTTTTTTTCTTTAGCGCCAGAGCCAGGAAATAAGTAGCCCAATACCTTATGGAGACTCTGTCTTTTTAGATGTTTTTATTAGCATATGCTAATTAATGCATATTGGGTTTTATTATGTCATTTCATACAAATATAATGAATTTTGATTGTATTTGTTCCCTTTATCCTCTTACACCCCCCTCCTCCCTCTGCTACTCTCCTGGAACATGTAGTCCACCTTCTACATTTTATGTCTTCCCCTTTTCCCTCCCTCTTTAGGGGACCCAGTGACTTTCATTAGGATTGTTTTGAGGAGCATGGGCATCTTTTTGTGGTCATACCACCAAAAAAATGTCTCTTGCTGTCCTAGCAGCTATTAACTGCCTGTAGATTCTCAGAAGGGCCTAGTGAGCCTATGTTTATGGACCCGGTCATTTTCAGTCACTGTAATACAGGTGATCACAGCTGCTGTGTGTTCAAGAGTGCAGTGATCTTACCAGGAAAGCAGTTTTCTTCACCACATTCCCTTCTGGCTTTTTAATCCTTTCTACTCCTTCTGAAGTGTTCTGTGAGCCTTGGGGGAAAGGTGATATAGATGTCTAATTTAAAACTAATCATTCAACAGTCACTCTTATCACTTTAACCAGTCAGGAGTCCGTGATAATTAGCTGTTACTTACTGCAAACAGACACTTTTCTGACCAAACCTAGCAGCAGCACCAATATATGAGCATAAGCATAAGTATTTAGAAGGCAGTTTGACAGGTGCATCATGTCTATTTAGCAAAATAACTTATCTTCCTCACTAAGGCCTATGACCTTCCTTGTCATGGTCTTTTTGACTAGATTACACTTCCATGTCCTTTTTTTTTTTTTTTTTTTCTTTTCCTTTCCGTACTAAGAAATTTGAGGGTCTTACCAGAATTGTTGTTGTTCCATAATATGACAGAAGACAGAAATGTTGCTCATAGCGGGGTGGTACCAAAACAAGAAAAAAAAATCAGTTTTCTTTTTCTCACTGTATTTTGTTGATTGTACTTCATCATGTTTCTCTGTTCTAGAGCATTCATACTTCTAGAAACTGTTCATTGGATTTGAGGCTTGATCAGATTCATCTCAGGTTTTTTGTTTGTTTGTTTGTTTTCTTTCAAGTGTGTTTCATAGATATTGTAAAGTTTATATGGAATTAAGCTATGAGGCACACACTCTCATTCCTTCTGATTTTAAGATGGGTGATGGTGGCACATACCTTTAATCCCCAGCACCTGGGAGGCAGAGGCAGGCATATCTTTGAGTTTGAGGCCAGCCTGATCTATAGATAGAACAAGTTTCAGGACAGAACTACAGAAAAAAAACCTTTGTCTCAAAAAAAAAAAAAAAAAAAAAAAGGAAAAAAAGACCCCACCCAAGAAAAAATAATTTTTTTGGCTACCTACCGGCTCAAAACTGATGCTGAAAGGGTTTTTGTTGTGGAATTTGAATGTGGCCATAGCTAGTAAGCAGGCTATGTGCTTTTAACCCTTTTGGATAGCTTCCATTGTGGTTGGTTTGGGGGGTTTGTTTGTTCAACTGCCCTAAATTGCTTATTGGTTATGAATTTCACAAGCATCACTGTTACTGTGAATGCTGGACCTGGAGAATACTGTACCTCCCAGCTACAGGGTGAAAGCCACCAATATTGTGGTGCAGCTTGGCTACAGCTCTTGCTCCTGCAGATTGTCAGCCCATAGATCACCGTGTTGGTTTGGTGGTTTCTACTGATAGCTTTATGAATGGGACTGATGAGGATGACCTCGAGGAATTTACATGTGGAACCTTCACCAACCTAGTAGGAATTTGGAACTCTCAAGGCTGCAGAGGCACCCAGCTTTCCCCTCGGCAACAAACTGAAATCTTTTACCTTCCATTGTTAATATAGTTGAGAATTCCCTATATAGATTACTTTACAAACATTTTACTTCATCATTGGACAAAGAAAAATAGAATGACAACTGTTAATCTTGATGTTCCTACAGTTGCTTCTGTATAGAATTTTCAGGCTTTAATGGAATACTGTTTTTGTTTTTTTTCTCTTTTTCTAAAGTAATCTCTGAGCATTTTTGTACATGAGTGTGTCCACATGCACATGCCTGTGGAGGCCAGAAAAGGGAGTCAAATCATCTGAAGCTGGAGTTTGAGCAATGCCAAATTCTGGTACTTTGATAAAGCAGTAAGCACTCAATTTCTCCTGCCTAGCATCTCAACCCAAGGTTTGTGGCTGGCTCTGGAGCTTCTGTAAATTATCCGATTTCTATGTCCCATTTCACCATAGGAGTGCTGGTATTATTACCATTTCTGGCCTTATATGGGCTTGAAGAATCTAATCTCATCTTCTCACACTTGCTTAGTACTGCTCTGTCTATCTAGCCGTGTGTGTGTGTGTGTGTGTGTGTGTGTGTGTGTGTGTGTGTGTGTGTGTGTGTGTGTGTGTGTGTGTGTGTGTGTGTGTGTGTGTGTGTGTGTGTGTGTTATTAATATAGACCAGAAACAACTTTGGTTTTATCTGGATGTGGTGGTGGTGTGCCCCTATAAACTCGGCACTCAGGTAGAGGAAGGAGAATCAGAAGTTTGAGACCAGTTTGGGCTATATAATTGAGACTAGCTTAAAGAATAGCTTATTCTATTTAATGTGGGTGTGTGTGATTATGTGTGTGCGTAGTGTGTTTTGCTAGGATTAAGCTTATGGGAAATGCTGACTTAAGTTTGGTCAGAAAAAATGATTTTTATAGTATGTAATATTTAATTTGAGTGGTTAATTTTCTGCTGAGGAGATTTTGAGCTCTAGGTGAACTCTCATAAACAATTAGCCACTTTAAATAGTCCTCACAGAACAAAATTAAGCATCCTTACACTTAAATACTTCTATTGCAAATACAAAAAAAATACAAAACACCATGAATAAGGTAACTTGAAAACTTAAGCTGGACAGTGATGGGGCACCATGGTGCATGCCTTTAGCCCCAACTAAAGGAGGCAGAGGCAAGAGGATCCTATGAGTTCAAGACAAACCTGGTCTACAAAGTGAGTTACAGGACAGCCAGGGCTGTACAGAAAAACCTTGTCTCAAAGGAGAGATGGAGAGGAGGAAGAGTGGAAGGGAGGGGGAGAGAGAGAGAGGCTTATATAAGTTTAGGGAATCAGAGTTCAAAGCAAATGCATGCTAGCAGGAAGAGTTGAACTCCTTCCTATCTTGATCCACAAATAGGAAGCAGAGAGAGCTTGAAACCTCAAAGCCTACCTACCCCAGTGACACACCTCTGCCAACAAAGCTGCATTTCCTAACATGTGCCTCTGGGGGCCATTCCCATTCAAACCACCACACAGAAAATTAAAAAAAGAAAAAGCAGCAGTAAACCTTGGCAGTGTTGTTGTTGGGTTTTTGTTTGTTTGTTTTTAAATCAGCAGTCATTTTCTCTTGAGAGGGCAAAGATTTTTTTAGTGCCTGGGAAAAATGGTTGTCCTAATTTTTAGTAGCAAACTTAGTGTATTATTGGGTTTATTGAGCTATGCTACTAAAAAGTTAAAAGAGGTTTATATCTTACATCTATTTTTAAGTGTAATTTCTAAAGTTTATTGCATTTAATTTTTTATTTTGTATATGTGGGTGGGTGATTTATGGAGGTCATGATGACTTGGAAGAGTCACTTCTTCCACTATGAGGGTCCTGTCGATCTGAGGTCATCAGGCAGCTATGTGTGAGTTGCCTGTGTTGCATGTGGAGTAGTAAGTATCCTCCATTACTTTGAGGTGAGTGCTAGGATCTGAACTCCAGTCCTTATGAATGCAAAGTAGGACTTAAGTAACTTTGAACCATTTCTCTAAAGCCTCCTCCTTTTAATCCTTATATTATTATTGTTATTACCATTTGTGTGTGTGTGTGTGTGCACTGCACTGCTCATGTATATCTACGTGGGTATATGGAGGTCAGAGGACTTTTCTGGGTTCCAGGTATAGTATATAGGTTATCAAATTTGCATGGACGTGCCTTTACTTGCTGGGCAATCTTGCCAGCCTCTTTAATAACTATTTCTTATTTGATTCTAAGTTTTTGTTTCTTAATTGTATATGAGTGTTTTGCCTGGGTGTATATATCTCTGTACCATATGCATACCCAAAGGCATTTGATCTTCTGGAGTTAGACTTACAGATGTTTGTGAGGTTCAGTATAGGTACTGGGAATTGAACCTCTGTAAGAGTTGCAAATGCTCCTGACCACTGAGCCAATTTTTAACTCATGATTTGAGGTCATTTTAGAAACTCTTAATTTTTTCCCAGGCTTGTTTTTGCTCCCTTCTCACCTCTATGCCCCAGATAGAGTCTTCAGTTTTATTTTAGCCACAATTATAGAAATTGTAATAGTTTGCTACTTATACTTAACTGTTTTCAATGACTCCAAATTTCATAATTTAACTGGTTCTTTAGTAGATGGCTATTTAAATATTACCAGTCTTAGACAGCAGCAGGCCAGTAGTTGACTATTTTCTTGTACATTGTTGTAGAGTAGTATAAGTTCCTAGAAATGATATTCAGTATGAGCTAAATTTTAATTTTTGTTAATTATAGAACATTTCATTTCTATTCCATGAGGTACATTTTGTTTCTTTTGGATGTGTAAAAAGTTATTTGCCCTGTCTTATTGAGTAGACTTTATGCTAGTAAGCCTAGTGACTACTACTGTCCTTTTTTGTCTTTTACACACACACATTTTGGAGACAAAGTCTGTGCATCCTTGGCTGGTTTTAAATTTACTATGTAGGCCAGGCTGACCTCAAAAGCCTACAAAGATCTTCCTGCCTCTGCCTCCCAAGTGCTGGATATAAGGCATGTGCCACATGCCCACCTGTGCTGTTGCTTTTAAATTTGTTAGCTAAAAAAATTTTAAATGTAGTTAACTTTATTGAAAAGCTTATGAAAAAAACATCTCAGAATATCATCTAGTTCTTTTGTGTGTATGTATACTAAAGAGCATTGTTGTAAATGCAAACTTGCACTTTTAACATGAGCAACATTTTTAAAAAAGATTTATTTATTACATATATAGTGTTTAACCTGCATATGTGTCTGCAGACCAGCGAGAGCAGCACATTACAGGTGGTTGTAAGCCACCACCTGGTTGCTGGGAATTGAACTCAGGACCTCTGGAAGAGCAGCCAGTGCTTTTAACCACTGAGCCATCTCTCCAGTCCCATGAGCAATATTTTTAAGCCCTTGGTTTTTATCTTGTGTATGTGTGTGTGTTTAATGGTTTTTTAGTTTATTTTGGTGAACCAAAAACAAAATTTTGACTTTACCTTGATAAAATTGATTTCAGTTATTTAATTACATTTGCTGGAAATTCACCATTCGGATATAAAATGCTACCTTTAATGTTTTTCCCCATACATTGCTGTATTGATTTTTGCTATTACCAAATTTTAGATGTTTTAATATGTGGGCAGGGCTAGTAGTTATGCTTATGAACTTTTCTTCCTTAGTTCCTTACACTGGTCATAAAGCTCTTGTATATATTAGTAGGGGATAATTTTAATTTAGATTGCAACAGTCTTAGAACATGTTCAAGCCAGTGTGGTGGCTCATACTTGTAATCCTATTGCTTTCCATGCTGCGGCAGGTGGTTCACCAGCATTCAAAACCAGCCTGTCTACATAATTAGATATCTTTCAGTGGTTAAAGCTAATTTATTTCTTAAAAAAGATATTACTTCTCCCAGGCAATTTTATTCTGAAGAGATTACTTTTAGAACTTTCCTAGATTGGTGCTTGACTGAATTGTTTTCTTAACAAATCATTTACAAAGTAGGTGTGGTGGCACATGTATTTAAAACCAGCACTTTAATCCTGTCAGAGACAGGTGGATATCTGTGAGTTCCAGGACATCCAGAGCTACATAGTGAGGCCCTGTCTCAAAAAGGAGGGTGGTAACGGTGATGGCACATGCTTGTTTTCTCAGCCTTTGAGACAGGAAGTCTAGAGGTGTTAGGAAGGTGGGTAAAACTTACTTAGTATGTCCGTATTTGTAGATTTGTTTTCAGTGTCACTTTCGTTCTGATTGGCAGGAATATTCTTAACAGTTTTAATGTGTATGACTATTGTTTTGCCTGCATGTGTGTATGTGTACCATGTATGTACCTTGTGCCCATTGAGGACAGAGCATGGAACCCTACTTATAGTAAAAACCCAGAGCAGGATATTGGGGAAAAGCCTAAAGATCTAAGAGACCGAGAAACAAGCCACAACCGCTTTTCACCTAGCCATTCCTCAGGAATCCTCAGACTGAATGAATGACTGAGTCCTCTGGTAAAGGGGGGGGATTGCATTTGCTGGGCTGAACTCTTCCATCTTATCTTTCTTTCTCCCCCAGCTATCTCACTTTCTGGTTCAGCTTTCCTATTTTTAGGATGGGGGGGGGGGGTTCAAGGCCTGCTGGACTTGAACAGAACTGCCTGCCTCTGCCTCCCAAGTGCTATGATTAAAGGCATTTGCCACTTATTACTTGTCTGTGTGTGTCTGTATGGGTTTATATGTATCATGTGCATTCGGGTAGTCAAAGAAGCCCCAGAGGGCTGCCTGTCTCCTAGAACTGATGATATAAGTAATTGTAAGTCATTCTATTCGGGTTCTGGGATCTAAGTCCTCTGAAAAAGCCACAAGCAGTTTTAATTACTGATCTGTCTATATTCCTTGTTTCGTTTTTGAAGACAGGGTTTATTTGAAGACAGGGTTTTACCATGTGTCCCTAGCGAGTCTAGAATTCCCTTTGATCCACCTTCCTATGCCTCCTAAGACCAAAGGTATATACCACCATACCTAGCTTGGCTCTCTGTTACCCACATCCAATAAATCAGAGTAAACACTTGATTTCTTTAAGACAGACTGAACACTAACTAGATTGGCTCAGAATTCATGTTTTTCTACAATCAGCCTCTTAAGTGCTGGAATTTACCAATGTATTCAGTCATACCTGGTTTAGTATGATTAAGTTTTCTGTTCATTGCATTTATCTTTATGTAGCATACCCTCCCTTTTTTCCTCCCTCTTCCCTCCCCTTCTCTCCCTCCCCCCTTCCTCCCACCCCTTCAACAGGGTGTCTTGTAGCACAGGTTGGCATTGAGCTTATATGTAAGCAAGGATAATCTACTTCTGATTACCCTGTCTCTACCTCTTTGCTAGAATTACTGATGTGAATCACCATATCCTATGTGTGTGTATGTTTTGAGACTTCATGCATACTAGGCAGACATTAACAATAGAGTTATATTGTACTCTGTTTATGTAGTTTTCATTACTCTGTATGTACAAACTACAAATTGTCTTTGAAGTATTTTGCATAAAAATAAAGTCCATTTTATTGAACAAAAGTGATCACTCTTTTTATGCAGTTCTGGCTGTCTTTGAACTTGCTGTGTAGACCAGGCCGGCCTATCTTTCTCAAAAGTCCTCCTGCATTTGCCTTTCCAGTGCTAGGATTAAATACATGCACCACCAGGTTCATCTATAACTTCGGATAAAGTATGCACTTCCCACAGTCCAGATAATGGACTGTTAACATGATGTTCTAATACTTTTATTGACATTGGATCTAGGGATAGACGTGTTGTTCTTGACTTAATTGAGTATGAGATTTTTAAAACAATAACTTCAGTTTGTTATTTTTTTTCCCCCTTCAGGCAGCTGAGTATGTCCCAGAGAAGGTGAAGAAAGCGGAAAAGAAATTAGAAGAGAATCCATATGACCTTGATGCTTGGAGCATTCTCATTCGAGAGGCACAGGTTTAGTGATATAGGATTACATTTCCTTCTCTATGGGTCCAATCACACTACTTGATTCTGCAGTAATATTTTTGTAGTCCTAACATTGTAAATGCTGTTTATTGGTTTTCAATTTTAGAATCAACCTATAGACAAAGCACGGAAGACTTACGAACGCCTTGTTGCCCAGTTCCCAAGTTCTGGCAGATTCTGGAAACTGTACATTGAAGCAGAGGTTAATATTTTATTTATTTTTTCTTATATAGCATCTGGTGGGAATTACAACTTACGTTATAGTGATAGAAAAGAAGTTAGGAGTATAGTGTAATTAGGACAAGGAGGATTTAAATGTCTCTGTCTTTATTTTGTAAAATAGGTATGAAGGCGTAATTAAAATGACTTTTTGAAATTTGGGTCTTTCACAAGCTGATGATTGTTGCATTTTGAAGTTGCAACAACATTAAAACAGTTTCAATGGTGTTGGAGTGCTTTAGCCTTTTATTTACTTGTCATGTGTCAATTTATTGCCTCCTGTGTCATTTATTTAGATCTCATTTTTCTTTTATTCCTGTAACAAACTAATACAAAAATACAGAAATGTTGGCTTAGTTTTTTAATAGAGTATTTTAAATGTCTGGTAAAATGAAACATTTTGGAAAATAATTATTTCAACATTTTAATTTTATGAAAAATGCATGGTTTGTCAGTATAAGCACTTCAATGATTTGAAGTTATTTTGCCGTATGATAAAGCTTACATTATATGGGAATGAGCTAATACGATTCAAACTTTTTAATCATCTACCCCAATGATATTTTGATTTTTCTTTTTGTTTGTCTTAACTTGAAGTCAGGCATGTTTTCTATAAAGTCCTGTTTTCTATTATGATTTTTTTTTTTTTAAATATAAGGCTGGAATTAACAGTCAAATCTACAATAAAATGTTAATATACCAGTATCAGTTAGCACTAAGTAAATCACTCACAGAACATAAATGAGATGGAAATAGTTGGAATATCCACACTAAGCTGAAAATAACCATTTCTTTTTATTTATACTACTTATGCAGTACTTTTAATATTTTATAATATAAATTCTCAACATAAGTATTCTGAGGCCTCAGCTGTTGCTGAAATTTTGTGGTCTGTGGTTTTCTTTTGGACCTCTGAAAGGACTTTAACCATCAGTGATACTCAATAGACCTTGTAGCACAGTATCACCTGTGATGCATCCTCAGAATAGTCCCAACCAGCAACATATTTATTTAAACAGGCTACAGTGTACTCAATTGAATCTGTGCTATAGTTTAGAGTATATTATTGTGGAGGGAAGGAAAATTACTGGACAATAATGGAAACATTGTGTGTTTGTGAGTGTGTGTGTGTGTTTGGTTTGCATGTTTGTGTTTGTATGTGTGAATGAGATTGTAACTTAAGTGGAGTCTGGTAATTTGGCCCATAACCATATCTTTAAAATCTCATCACTTCTCTGGAATCATTCCATTCCTCTGTATATGTTTAAGTCTTCAAGGTAGATGGGTTTTAAACTCTTGTGTATACTGAAGACAATACTGCTTCCAATAACTTGATAAAACAAAGAACCAGGATCATCTGCACCCTTTTAACTTTCTAGTTGACCTTAAAAACACATTAGTTTATGTTTAAACCAGCAGAACAAACATGATTGAAAGATAATTATTTTTGGAAACAAACTAGTACCTTCTGAGTCATGAATTTATTTCTCCAAAATTCAGATACTAACTTGAAGTTAAGCTGAAATTGGTAATGAGGTTCTGATTCTGTAATTATAAACACACAAAAAGGATTTATTATTTTCTCCTCATTTCTTCCCTAAGATACAATCTATATTCTAAAAAAAATAGCACAAAAGAATAGGTGTTATTCCAGGGGGCTGAAAGTTGTTTAAATAACAAATTTGTTTCATATAACTTCAGAACTGCTAGGAGTTGCCTGGTTTATTTAGTGGTAATGTTTGCAACTACTTTGCACTCACACACAAATATATGTGTATGTATACAGCACAAGCACAGATATATGTATATGTATAAAACTATTGAAAAAATACTAAGTATATGTGTGTTTAATTTTTTTTATATTTTGGGTTTAGTAATTAATTACAATGTTAAAATTAAACTCTGGTTTCAGGCATACACACCTAAGCTGTCTTTCTCTTCTGGTTTGCTCTTAATTTTTATTTTCACATTTAATCTTTTGACCAACAAGGTAAAATTTTCTTTGATCGTGTCACTTAGTGTGACCTTTATTTTTGATGAAGACATATAACCTATTTACATTACTTCTATACTAACTGTTTTGTAACATCTTGTATGCATACGCAAGAAAATAAAGCTTTGTTAATACATTGTCGTAATTCAGTATTTCATGGTGGGACATTTAGGATGTTAATTTGTTTAATTCAGCTAAACTGTTGTGTAGCTAAATACATTAGATTTTTTTCTACTAGAGAAACATCTTTAGTAAGGAGGGAAACATGCTTCCCCAGGAAAATCTCTTATAAATTCTGCTTATTCTGCTTCAGTAAGAAGGATCATAAGAAAATAGTTTTTAGGATATTTTTAAATTGGAAATATGAATTAAAAATAAAGAGTATAACACTTATTTAGAAAAATAACTTTCCTTATTTGTAACAGCATCATGTAAATTTACCTGTGTAAAATATATGCTTTAAAATGGGACCTTTATAATTTGTTACTTGGGCGTGTTATTTTTTTTGTTTTATTCTTTTTTCTTTTTCTTTTTTTTTTTTTTGCTACACTTTAAAAATATTAGCAGTAATATTCACCTAGTGGTTGGACATTTAGAACCAAATTGTGTATTTTTATAAAATTTGAAAATCAGACCAACACATTTACCATTTTATATGTATAATATTTAAGATCATTTTTGTCCCAAGACCTTAAAATTCATTGCTTTTCTTATGTTCCATAACTGCTTCCCTAGGAGATTTAATAAGAAAAGCAAGCAATAACATGATAGAATGTTATCAGGAACAGTGCCTAAATCTGACTGCCTGGCTTTTATGTAAAAGAAATATTTTAGTGTATCTACAGCTTTAGTGAATTCATATACTGTCTTAAGTGAATTCCAGGTTTTTTGTTTTTTAGCTTAACACAGCTTTTTCTTGTTTGATATTTTAGGATATTCTAGTCATAATCAACCTCAGCTCTCTACAGAGCTGCTTTCACAGGGATTTAATGGGTCACTAACTACCACAGAATTGAGGAACATTACACAATTTTACTATATTCCCCTAAATTTCCCTCCCTCCTTGTGGTTTCTGTAGCTTTTCTCATAATTAGGCGAACACAACATGTAAGGTACAGTGTTTTATTGTTCCAAGTAATTTGTCTCAAATTGAACCACATTCATAAAACTTTGCGAACGGAAGGATGTTCTCTTGGGTAGCTGAAGGAGGAAGAAGTCACGCTGCTGGTAACAGCAACGATGCACCTTGCTGTTTATGAAAGCTGTGATTTAATAAAGCATTTAGAGAGTTGATGGCTTCTCATTTAAAAATATAAACGTGAATTCTTTGCTCTATACCTGTTTTTTCTTTTCTTATAAATAGTAGTACAACTATTTTCTCAGAAGTAACCTTACTTGGAAAATGGAAGTGAACTCAAGATGGAACATGAGTGACTTAAATTGAAATAAACTTCTCCATTCTTGATTCTGTTTTAATGCCTTTATATAGCAGTTTAAATTACTGTATTACAATGTTTTGTACATACTGAGCAATGTGATTTTTAAAATGCAGATAAAATTATGTAGACTGGAAATTTCTATCTTTCAGCTTTCTAGCCCTTAATTGAAAAATCTGTACTCTTCTTAGATCTACTTTTCCTGTTTGTAATAAATGTTGGTCCATGTCTGTGTGATTATTCAGATTTTACTCTAAAACTCTTCTTCTTAATCTACTGTTTTTTAAATGCATAAAAATAGAGAAAATAATAGGAATCACAACCACAACTGATTTGGATAATTATAGTACTGCTTTATAAATGAAAGAAGTATTTTCAGTTACTGTTACAAACAGTAAATCATTTTTAAGTTTCATTGAAGTATCTTTCTCCTTCCCTCACCCATTTGTGTAACACCTATATTTGGGTTTGTCACTATTGTTAGTGTAGTTTTTTCTGTGGTGATCCAAGGCATTTCATACTAAACTATTCTCAAAAGACATAGCTATTGCTAACGTTTCTTTAACACCTATAGTTTGTATCTTCTAGGAAATCCATTCTTTTCTTCGGACATTTAGCCACTTTTTTGATTTTAAGTAAAGTACTCTGTTAACTAAAGCTCTTTAAATTTCTCCACTTTACTTTTATATTCATTTATTCCTGTGTATGCATGCTCACACTGCCGTCACTTGCCTGTGTAGGGTATTGGACAGTTCTTCTCTTTGTACCATGTAGGGCCCAGGAGTCAGGATCATAGTATCGAAAACTTGGTGGCAAGTTGAACAGCTTTACCCCCTGAGCCATCATTGGTCCTGGATTTCTCAACCTGTAAGGCAGAATTATTCTGTCAGATGATGGCTCATACCTATAATCACAGCATTTGAGAGATAGGTGGGTTGTCATAAGTGTCAGGCCAGCCTGTGCTGCTAGTAATTTCTACCTCCATCTGGGCTACAATGAAATAGACCTGTGCCGAAAACTCAAAAGAAATCTGAAAATGTAGGAAAGGGTTAAAAAGATTTATGATATATGTATATTCTCTAATTAATTGTGAAATAGAATTAGATCATGCAGTTTGAAATTTTTCTGAAGACAATGTTTTAGCTTGAATTTCCACCTTTGTATAATAACAGTACTTTTTAAAACTTAGAAGTGGATAGTGATTTTGAAATAGCTCACTAGTTCAGCTCTGGTAGAGGAGTTTGATTTCCAGCACTGACATCAGGAGGTTCACAACTGCCTGTAACACCAGCCCCAGGGGATCCAAAGATCTCTTTTGGACTTAGCAGCAACTACACTCATGTGCACGTCCCCAAACGACACATAAGAATAAAATTAATCTTACATCATTAGAAATATTTAGATGTATGCTATGAATGTTTTGCCAGTGTGTATATATGTGCATCACATGTATGCTTGGTGCCCACAGGGGTCATCATACTCCCTGGAGATGCAGTTATAGATATTTGTGAGCCACCCTGTGGGTCCTGGGAATCAAAGTGTGCGGTGTCTATTTTTTAATGGGTAGTTTTGGTATATGAGTTTCCCTCATCCCAAGAGGTAAAGATAAACCTCAATATAGTATTCATGAGTAAATAAAAATGCTCAAATGCTCCAAAATACTATATACTTGACTTCCATAGTTGGGGATTAGAAATAATTTCAGCACAGGAAATTTCAGGGACTTTTCTGAACATGTGGCAGTTGACTTTTAAAAGGGGGAGGGATACATGTAATTCCCCTTTCCTCTCCCCCCTTGAAGATAGGTCTTAACTTCTTTCCAACTTTTAATTATCCTGCCTCAGACTCTATCATACTGGAATTACAGGCATAGGTCACCATATTTTGAATGTATCTTTTTAAAAGCTGAACTTCGGGCTGGTAGCTTGACAACTTAATTTTAATCTTAAGTCTATATGGAAAAAAGGAGAAAACCAACCCTAAGCTTTCCAGTGACTTCCACACACAAAAGTAAATACTAATTTTTATAAGTTACACTTTACATTTTTTGGTAGATAGGTTTTGTGTTTGTTTGCATTTTTTTTGAGGCAGGGTATGATTTAATTCAACCTGGCTTCATGCTTAGCTTTGTAGCAAAGAATGACCTTAAATTCCTCATCGCCCTAGTTCTGCTTCCCAACAGCTGGGATTATAGGCACACTACCACACTGAGGTGAATTAGTTTGTTTTTTTCATTATTGTGTATAGGAATGCCATAGCATTCAGAGCTCAGAAAATTTGGGATTTGGTTCTGTTTACCACTGTGGGTTTCAGGGATTGAACTCAGGTTGCCAAGCTCATGTAGCAAGCAGTTTTTTACTCTTGTCTCACTGGGCCTGTTCTATTTTAGACAGTGTCATTCTGTAACCCAGGTTGGTCTTAAATTCATAACACTCTTTCTGCCTCAGTCTCCCAATTGCTGACAGTCATAGATGCCCCTCTGCCCAAATAAGCTATACTCTTATGTTGCTGTAGGCAGTGATGTATTCACTTATTCACTGAGCTGACTTTTTCTTAGAAAAATTCCTAGCAGGAAAAACAGTTTGTTGATAAAATAGGTTGAAATCTATGCAAGCTCCCTGATCTGAACAAAGATAGTGACCGTTTGCCTTGACTGTACTCTGTTGAAAAATCCACCCACTTTTCTTAGACTCAGAGAAGCTTAATGTGGGTAAGTTGCTATTTTGTATGCCCATGACTTCCAAAGGAAAATTTTCTGTTTGGAGGTGTTAATCAATAGTTCTTAAATCACCTGTGTCAAATGCAAAGGTTAAAATGTACTTTTGAAATAATGTTTTATGATACTGAAAGTTAACAAAGTCCTAAAGGTGTATTTTTTTAAGTCTTAAATGTAAATATTACTTCCTAATGTTCAACGGTAAACATTGTAGTTAGGAAACTTTTTTTTCTTTATCTTAAAATTCACACATGGGAGATGGCCCTTTTTATGTGGTAATTTCTTCAGCCTTATAATGGACTTGAATAGTGCTGACCATTCATTCAATAATAATGGTGTTTTTAATCTCTTTGCACTCAACACCGTAAATGCTGGACCATTGGTATATTTAAAGTAAAGAATATTATTTCAACTATAAAATAAATTAGTTTTATTACACATGAGTACATCAAGTTGTTACCCTTTGGAGCCAAAGCTTACACACAAGTAAGTGTGTACCTGAGTTTGTGAACCCCAGTATTGTGATTTAATGTTTTACTATCCCCACTCTTCTCTTTTTAGACAGCCTTACTATATAGTCTAGGCAAGCCTTAAACTCTTACCTACTTACCTCCACAGTAATGTACTTGACTTTTTTGAGACAGGATTTCTCTATGTAGCCCTGGCTATCCTATAACTTGCTCTGCAGACCAATCTGGCTTTGAACTCCCAGATATCCTCCAGCCTCTGCCTCACAAGTGCTGGGATTAAAGTCATATGCCACTACCGCTTGGCTCCTATGACAATTTTACTTAGTAAGGTTATTGTTGGTTTTAAAAGATTACGTCTATATTTTTGTATGTGGTTTTACACATGTGATTGCAGTGCCTGACCAAAACCCAAAGATGATAGTGGATTTCCTGGAACTGGAGTTACAGGCAGTTAGGGGCACAGATAGGAACACTGCAACAGAGCAGTTGAATATCATTAACCACTGAGCCCTTGTTCCATAACCTTAAAAAAAAAAAAAAAAAAAAAAAAAAGGGCTTGGCCAGAAATTGTGCTGTCTACCGTAATCCCAGCACTTAGAATGAAGAGACAGGAAAAGGAATTGAAAGTCAAACACTGCCCTGCATTATGGGACCCATCTACCTCCATCCTCCAAAATAGCCAAGACTAAGGTACTTGCTGCCTGGAGATGTGAGTTCAGTACCCAGGGTCCACATGGTGGGGAAAAAATTCTAATGACCCAAAGTTGTCTTGTGACTTCCACGTGTGTGCCATTGCCATTTGAGGATCTGACTGAGTTCAGTATTCAGGGCCCATGTAGTGGAATAAAAAAACTGATGTCCAAAGTTGTCCTGACTGAAATATTAATGCTATGGTACATGCTTCCCCTAACCAATAAATTAAAACCCATGAATTTCAAAAGACCAACATCAGTATCAAATTTTTAAGAATCTGACATGCTTTAAGGAAGTATGTTTTATTAGAGAATTAACTAAACCTGAGGAATTTAGTGGCAGCGTTTTTTAGTGCAATACCAAATCTTAATGTTTTAACTTTCTTATATAACATTACTTTAACTCCTTTGCCTACAAGTATTATTGTTTATCAGTTTTGGTTTTGCATTGCAATTAGAATTTGGAGGAATTGGAGAAGGCTCAGAAGTTAAGAACACTGGTGGTTCTTCCAGTGGAAGGGGATCAATTCTCAGTACCTGACTTTTCAAATTTAAGTGCAGTTCTAGGGGTTCTTCTGACCTCCAAAGGCTCTAGACATGTAGGTGATGCTGACATACATGCTGGCAAAGTACCCATGCATATAAATATTTGAATATTGTGGTTCTCATAGTTGGAATCTGGTAGGTGACAAAAATGCTTAAAAACATTAGATAATGGGCTGGAGAGATGGCTCAGAGGTTAAGAGCACAGGCCATTCTTCCAGAGGTCCTGAGTTCAATTTTCAGTAACCGCATGTTGGCTCACAACCATAATCGTAATGAGATCTGGTGCCCTCTTCTGGTCTGCAGGCAGAACACAGTATACATAATAAATAAAAGTATTTTAAAAGATTTTAAGTACTTAACAGTTTAGAATCAAAAGTCCAGGTTATATGATGATCACAAAGTTTAATCTGCTTCTGTGACATAGAATGATTGTTAAATGTTTCTATTTTTTACAAAAGGCACTATTTGGCCAGTTTTAATTTTATTTTCCCTCCAAGAAAGGGTTTCTCTCTGTAGCCCTGGCTGTTTTGGAACTTGCTCTATAGACCAGGCTGGCCTCAAACTCAGAGATTTCTCTGCCTCCTGCATGTTTGTATTAAAGGCATATGTGACCACTACCCAGCAATTGATGTGGGAATACTTGTAGTTTATTGTTAAGGAGTAATGATGAGGAAAAAGAATCTATTCAGTACCTGTGCAGTTTGTCTTTTGAGTATTTTTAATCCTTGGGTACAAGTGCAGAATCTGCCTGTTTTAGAGGACTCTGTAATCTCAGAGGCTGAGTCAGGAGGATACTGCCTGGTCTACAGAGTCAATAAGACCAGCCTGTGCAATTTAGTGAAACCTTGTCTCAAAAAGAATGAAGTTAGCTAGGAATTAGTTCAGTGGTAGAAAGACTTACACATGTAATACTTAATAAGTGTCTTCTTATGCGTTAGTCATAATTCACCTTTTGATCCATAGGTATGTAATTTTTGAGATACTTGGTTTAAGCATAACTGGAGATTTAAATCTAATAATTCTAATTCCTTAACATTCATTGTCTACTCAGTTTTCTTTATAGAATTTCCTCCATTACCTGTGTTCATATAAGTCAGAATTTTGGAATACACTTAAAAAGTTGATTACTCAATCACAGCACTAAAGGTATAGGCCACTTCACATTTCAGAGTATAGTAATTTATATGCTGCTTCAAACTGTGCTTTATATTAGAAGGTTTTATTGTTTGATAGCCTTAGCTGGCCTCAGCCTCAAATGCTCGCATTACAGATATGAGTCACTGTATCCAACTTGCTTTGTATAATGTTATATCTCAAAAATTCTTAGTACTGTTCTGCTTACTCCAACTCCTTTCTCACATCTTATTGTGAATATTTGATTGGGATAAGAGGTAAACACTCTTCCAGTCTCCTATTATTACTTTTTTTCAAACAAAAATTGTGATTATTTTTCCTCAAAGTAGCATACTTCTCTTGCTCCTTTTGTTTTTCAAGAGAAGGTTTCTCTGTATAGCCCTAACTGTCTGGGAACTCTGTAGACCAGAGTGGTGGGATTCAGGTGTCAGCTGATAAGGTCAGAAGACACTTATCCAGGGTCCTGGGCTCTTGAAGATTCTCCTGCCTCTACTTCCCAAGTGCTAGGGTTAAAGGCCTCTCACACGTATTTCTAACACAAGAAAGTGTTATATAAACCCCCCCCCCCAAATCTGAGATTATATTGTTTCTATTTTTTCCCTTTGAACATTTGCTTCTTTAGGATTCTAAAAGGTCATATTTAACAATTTAAATTGTTTACCTGTAAAGCAACTTTCAGTTCTGTTTTCTAAGTTTCAAGAACTATAATTTTACTTTCAATATATTTAATGTTATTTACTATTTAATGATATATCAAATTTATTTTGGGATAGAAAATTATGAAGTGGGCAGTGTTGGCATGTGCCTTTAATGCACTGTAGAGGTGAGACATTCAGATTTCTGTGAGTTCAAGGCCAGCCTGTTTTACAAAACAAGTTCCAGGATAGCCAGAATAGTAAGTTACACAAAGAGGCCCTGTCTAGAAAGGGGAAGAAAGAAAGAAAATTATGTAGTAGTTTGTGACTTTAGAAAGATTATGTGGCTAGGCAGGACTGGAGCAGTGGTTTATACCTTTAGTCACAGCGCTGGAAGACAGGATGTCTTGAATCCAGGCCAACCTGATATACATAGGATACCCAGAACTAGGTAGTGAGACAGCACAGAATTGTTTTACACTCAAGTGTATGTTTTTGTTTATATAAAAGCCTAGTTCTCCCCCCCCCCAAATAACTCAAGATGGGTTTTTAGAATGAAACAGGTGCTTTCTGTTTGTGTTAGTTGTAGTCAGATAAACATTGTCTGTAGTCTTTAAAATATTTTCCAATAGTACAGTTTATTTTTGGATCCAAAGATTGTTAGAAAGGGCATCTAGTATTTTTTAAGCCTTACACCTGTGTATTTTCAGAGATTTTACATAGCTGTAGGTGCATAGTAAATGATGCATCACTCAAATTTTGCTTTCACTTTTGTCAAGGGAGGATGGGAAAAACTTGTAAGTTATAAAATTTATCAACTTTTCATTATCTACTGAATAAAAGTACGTGATAAATGTTGTTAGTTGCTATGCACTTTGGTGTAGAAGACAGAAGACAGGGAGGACAAGTCAGTCCTCTTCAAGTTTTATACACTGAGGCCTGAGATGTATATAGGAAATGCACTGAGGATCCCTGGTAAGGAGAGGAAGAGAAGCCCTAGACTGGCATTGAATTCTTGCTCCTCCTCCCTACTCCTGAAGTACTGTGTTGGGGGTACTCCATTCCTGTTTTAGCTTAAGACAGGATCTTAGCTGGTCAGTGGTCACACCTGTCTTTAATCCTAGCACTTGGAAGGCAGAGGCAGGCAGATTGCTGAGTTTCAGGACAGCCAGGACTCAGAGAATCCTTGCTCCTCTCCCCCCACATTCCCTCAAAAAGATAGGATCTCACTGTAGCTTTACCTCCCTAGTGCTGGGATTAAAAGCAGATGCCTCTAAAAGGTGACTTAAGGACAAGAACATGAGCTAAAGTATGGACAGAAGACATTTAATATGTAAAGTAATAAAGTGAGTAATTTTGTTATAGAAAAGTATTAAATAAAAATAATTCCGAAAATAGTCATGTAATTTTGGAAGTTAGGTAATGGAAAATTAAAGTGTCTCCCCCCCCCCCATTATATGTATATGTGTTTTGCATGTATGTCACATGCATGCAGTGCCCCCAGAGACCAGAAGAGG
The DNA here is from genome assembly GCA_033318265.1 of Phyllotis vaccarum. Lineage (NCBI taxonomy): Eukaryota > Metazoa > Chordata > Mammalia > Rodentia > Cricetidae > Phyllotis > Phyllotis vaccarum. Next base: position 133,610,891 of record JARWLC010000001.1, read on the forward strand.
GCATGAGATTCCCCTGAAACTCAGATTACAGATGGTTGTGAGGGTATAGGTGCTTCAAATCAAACCCAGGTCCTCTAGAAGAGCAATCTGTGTTCTTAATCACTGAGCCATCCTAGTACCCGTTTGCTGTTCAGTTCATTCACCCCTCCGTCTACTTGTCTATCATCTACCTGCCTATCCTATCTAGTATTTTGTTTTTGAGACAGGGCCTTACTTTGTAGCCTGGCTGCTCTGGAGCTCACAATATAGACCAGAATAACTTCAGACCCAGAGAAATCAGATTGTTTCTGCCTCTGGAGTGCTGGGATTAAAGGTGTGTATCACCATGCTTGTCTTACTGTTTAGTTTGAATATTGGTTAGAAATTCTTACTTGATTTCAGTTTTTACTTTTAAGTATTAAAAATTGAAACACTATTAAAACCTATTTCCACTTTGCTTGTATTTATGTAGTTTGATAAAAACATGAATATTCCAAAGTCTTATATTTTGAGAGAAAAATGTTTTTATAGGAGCTGACAAGCATAAAGAAACAATCCTTGTCAGTATCTAGCTGATCCAGTAACACAGTTCCCAAGTTGGCTTATTCTACAAACAGAAAATAAATAATTCATTTGCTGTAAACATTTTTAAAATTTATTTTTATGTGTATGAGTGTTTTGTCTGCAAGCATTTATTTATGTGTACCAAGAATGTGCAATGCCCACAGAGGACAGAAGAGGATTTGGAATTGGAGGTTTAGGTGGCTGTGAGCAACTACGTGGGTGCCAGGAATTGAACCCAGGTCCTCTGGAATAGCCACCAGTGCTCTTGACCAGTGAACCATCACCCAGTCCTGTAGTATGCGTTTCACTATTGAAGAGATAGAGTGTGCACTGAAAGGACAAGACACTGAAGGGCAGTGACTTAAGATGAAAGCATGTCAGTTGCTGTTAGGTTTTCATTCTAGTACCAAAAACTGAAACATAACTTTAAACCGACTTCATTGAGTTCTTCTGAAATACCTGAAGACCTATGGGATATCTAAGTATGGCATGGCTCAAATTAAAAAATTGAAAGCACAAGAGTAGTTGTTTCCAAGTTTTTGTCAAAGCGAACTTGATGGATCTTACCAGATTCCAAATCTTATTTCCTTATAAAATTTAAAGATTTTGAGAAAGGTTTTCTTAATGTTATTGATGAGTGAGGTGCTAATAAGAATTATGCTGGCATTGTAAAGTTGCTAATAAGAATTATGCTGGCATTGTAAAGTTGGCGTATATTTATTCATTTGGGGATAAAGTCTTACTATATATCTATCTTGTAAGTCAAACCTAACCTTGAATTATCCATCTGCCTCTCCCTCTCAAGCCCTAGGATTAAAGTTGTATGTCACCATGTCCATGTTATATAGTTTTTAGAAAGAGAACCATGCTATATGAAGTAATGTATTATTTAAGGTAGTAGAGTCGGTAAGGGAATTTGCTTTCTGAATTCATGAGTGCCAGGTTTTTGGTTTTTTGGTTTTGTTTTGTGACAATGACTCTGTGTAGCCCTGGCTGTCCTGCTTGGCTCTGCCTTCCACATGCTAGAGTTAAAGGCATGCACCACCATACGTGGCATGAGTACTCTGGTTCTTGATCACATATAGTTACTTTCTAGAATATCCAAAAGCAAAGCCAGGATTTATATTCTAAGTAGCAATTGTAGAGGTAGGAGTTTGAAATTGAGTTTGCCTATAATATATGGTAAAACTATGTCTTAAGAAGATGGAGGCTGGGAAATCATATATTTCCAAATCCTGAGTTTTGATTTATTTTTAAATTATATAATGTATATGAGTGTTTTGCCTGCATAGATGGCTGTATACCACATATGTGCCTAGTAAGGCATCAGATTACCTGGAACTGGAATTTCAGGTGGTTATAAGTGGTCATGTGAGTTCTGAGAACCTAACTCTGATTCTCTAGAAGAACAGCAAGTGTACTTAACCTATGAGCACTTTTCTGGCCCCAATCATAAATTTTAATTTTCAAAAATTAGAATATAACAGTTTATAACAAAGTTTCACTTTTACTATTATAAAATTTTATGTGGCTGATACTTTCACTAATAACATAGGTCTAAAAATTTATGTACTTAAGCACTAAAGAAACCTTTAAAAGGTGTTTTTAAAATTATTATATTTAGTGTAAATGTGCACACTCATAAGCAGATAAATGCCAGAGCACACATGGATGTAGGACAGTCTACCCAGAGTACTCTCCTAAGTCATCAGGTTCAGGGCCAGGTGCCTTGATCTGCTCAACCAGCTTGGGGGTCCCACAGGGTATTCTTTTTTTATTGCCTAATATCCCTGACATTTAAAATTATTGGTCTCACCCTTATTCAATTTCTACTCCTCTCTTCTCTTTCTTGCCTTACTTGCTTGCAAGGCTGTCCTGGAGCTTGATATCTTTTTGCCTTAGTCCTGGAATTTTTATTTTCTGGGAGTGGTCTGGCTTTAGAATTATATAGAACATTTTTTAAGAGTACACACAGGGGTGAGGTGGGGTGGTATTTTGTAAGATTATTTATTTAAGGATTACTCTAATATTCCAAAAACTATCTGGTTGTGATTTTGAGAAGTTACTGGATTAATAAAATTTATCCACATTGAAATAACAATTCTGAGATATTTGCATATGTACTTATAAAAACTTGAGTTCATGTGTCAAGTTTTTCATGGATTGATTTGCTGAATTAGAGGATAATCATTTCAACTTTTCCCCATTCCTTTGACAAACATGACTAATACTGCATATTTCCATAATACCAATGTGACCCATTAATGAAAAAATGTTGGGGCATTTATATTTTTCAAAAAATAATGGAAAATATGGGCCTAAGTCAGGCATGGTAGCAAACACCTCTAATCCCAGCACCCTGGAGGCAGGCAGATCTCTGAGTTTGAGACCAGCCTGGTCTACATAGTTGTCTAGGACAGCCAGAACTACATAGACCCAGTCTCAAAAAACAAAAACAGAACAAAAAAAAATGGTTCTGCAAAACTCAGCAGATCACAGTGCTTGCCACTTAGCATGATAATTTGAGTTCAGTTCCTGGAACCCACAAGGTAGGAGAGAACCAACTTCCATTGTTATCCTCTGACCTCATACCATGGTTTAAGTGCCTAGACATATACAGTACTTAATATATGTATGTGTGTATATATATTAATATATATGTTTTGATTTAAATATAACATTTAGATTTTAAAAAATAATTAGCTTTCAGTTTTACAGAAAAGCATTGGAAGTCTATGTTTAATGTCATTTGCCTTTGTTTTTAATTCTTGTAAAAGCTTATAATCTAAACCTTCCACTTAGGCATACTAAACATTAAAGATATAAAATTACTGGTCTTATGAAAGTTTTTTTAGTGGGAAATATATTTGGCTAATTGAATTTTGTTTACTGTTTCAAGAACATTGCATAGAGTGGTTGTTTGCTTTCCAAGACAGTTTATATGTAATCTGAGGACAATCAATGTTAATAAAGTCTACTACAGTAGAGTATGAATAACAGATTAGGATACTCCTCTTTTTCTGAAGTTAAGCTGCTGGGTAGAATGTTAAGAACATTTTTAAGGCGCTGAAGAGTTATCAGTACAACAAAGAATTCCAAAGACCACAGCCTTGCTGGGAGGAAAATGGGAAAGAAGCTCAAAGTTAGGAGTGTTTAAACTTTGTCTTGAGAAAATTTGCCAAACTGGGAGATCTGAGCTGCAATTCGAAGTCTTTCCAGTGAAGCATAAGACCTATCTACATTGGAGATTTGATGGCATGTCTCTTCCCTTAGAGCTCTGTGCTAAAAAGCTACACGTAGAATGACAACAGTGAACCAGTATTAAGTCTGTGCCACTTAGAAACTGAAGAGGAGGAAAGTTTCTCTGAAGAATGAATTGGGGGAAATCCTGGAATGTAACAAGACCATTTAAAACCATGTAACAGTGTTAACTGTGTTAAGCATTGAGAAAAAGATTCAAAGCATCAGTTACGGGAACTCAACATAAATTGTGATACTGGTGTTTGGTAATCATTTATTCAAACTTCAGGAGGAAGTATACTACCTTCATAACAAGAGCTCAGATTAACCCTACAGATGTGAAACTTGGAAAAAGCTAAGCATGCCCATAGTAGCTACAGACCTCCAAAAATTTCAGAAGTTAGAATAAAGTGAATATACATTGTTGAAAGCATAAAGGACAACCAGAGGAATCTGGTTTGGAGCTTTAACAGTCTAAAACCAAAATATTTCTTGACATTCTAGAACTAGAAGAGACTCAAAGGCAAAGCAGAATTGGAAGAATTTTCTAGGATTCTAGACTCAGTCAACAGATTGGTGATACTTACTGAATCCCAGGAAGGATTGCAGGTGGGGGAGAGCTACCCCCAGATATGAAAACAAAAGTTAGTAATAAAAAACCCTCAGGAGCAAATGAATACAGAATGTCTGCAACCCTCAGACTTGATGGCAGTCAGCTTGACAACAGCAGAGGAAGCAAGAAGGATGGAACTGCATCTTCAGTTTGCTGAGAGAAGACAGCTGGTCAGTTAACTTCAAATTATGAAGTGGAATATATTGTCAAGATTAATAAAATAGTTAAAGTGTATTTTGGACATCTGTAGTGTATAACAAACTAAAAGGAATTTGTTTTGCATATGTATATATGCTTTATTTACATGAAGAATAGAGCCATTAATAATGGATTATCCTTACATTTGTGTTTTGCTTTTGTTATTCTGTGCTGAGGATTGAATTCTGAACCTTGTGCATGCAAGGTGTGTACACTACCGCTAAATATTCCCAGCTAGGACACTTTAAATTCTATTTTTTTTCAAAACAAAATATTTTTAGCTTTTTGATGTAGCCTTTTACTGTTAATCAGGATGGCTTCAGATTCACTGTGTAGCTAAGGATGGCCTTGAACTGATCCCCCCTACCTGTATCTTACATGTGCTTGGATTGACAAATGTGTGAGATCATAACGATTTTATATGATGCTGGTGCTTGAACCCCGGCCGTTGGGAATGTTAGACATGGACTTTACTAACTCAGCCACATTCCTTGCTTTCATTTATTCATTATTTTTCTTTTATGAGACAGGTTATTTATGCATAGTCCTGACTGTCCTCTAACTCACTCTGTAGACCAGGCTGGACTCTATCTGCCCCCCCTCCACCCCTAACCCCAGTGCTGGGGTCAAAATAATGCAGCACCACTGCCAAGCTCCTTGATTTTTAAGAGGCATTTTTTAAATTGTTACTAAGTTATATATATGTCAGTTATGTATATATAAGTTGGCTACCCATGAAGTACAGAAAAAGGGTATCAGATCTCTGGAGCTGGAGTTAGAAACAGTGTGGGTGCTCTGATACTCTACAAGATGTGCTCCTAACCTGAACCATCTGTCTAGCTCCTCAACTTTAATTTTTTTTTTTTTAATTTATGTTTAAGTGTGTATATGCTACTTGTGTGAGGGTGCCTTGGAGGTCAGAGATTGATCTAGAGCCATATGTGTGTGCTGGGAACAGAACTCAGGTTCTCCATATGCAAATATTCTTAACCACTGAGTCATTTCTCCACCCCAACTTTTGGCTCTTATTTTTAATAGAAGATTGTAAATATTTTGTAAATCTGATTATTTAATGTACATACAGTGTATCAATGCTGTTTCAGGATGTCACGGGTAACAACTTGAAGGAGTCAATTGTCTTCTACCTTGAGGGTTGTAGAAATTGAACTCAGTTCTTCAGGCATGGCAGCAAGCACCCTTACACATTGAGCCATCTTATTGTCCCTTGTAAATTTTATTTGGTTGGTTTAATCTCAAAAGATTGTGATTTGTGGCATCAAGCAAGTAGTTCCTTAAAGATGTTAACTAAATCTTATTTATTTTTGAGACTGTGTGAATCTCAAATTAAAACCTTCGTTTTGTAATCTTGACTTGTCTTGAACAATTACTTCCTGCATCAGGCATCCAAGTTCTGAAAATATAGCTATGTGTCACTACCAATAGATGTTTAGAGGCTAAGCTTAATTTTTCCCTAAAGTAAATACCATTAGGGGCTGGAGAAATAAATGTTTGTTATACAAGCATGAAGACCTAAGTTTGGATACCCAAAACCTGTCTAATGCCAGATATAAGGACACATATCTAATCTCAACTCCGCTAAAGTGAGATAAGATAGGAAGTGGAGACAAAAAATTTCCAGAAGACTGGGTTAGCTAATTTAATTTAGCAGTGACAGACAAAAGACCCTGTCTCAAGGTTGAAGGCAAAGACTGGCACCAGCAGTTGCCCTCAGACCTCTACATTGACACCATGGCATGTGCACCTGCATATATACATGAACACTTAACATTTATGTTAACATATAAGTTCAATTATTTTGTACTTAATTTCAATATGTATAATGTATGCTTTATTTGTTTTGTGCATTCTTAAAGGTTTTTTAATAATTGTTTTGAGAAATGACTGATAGTATGTTTAATATGTTAACATAAAAAACAACCAAGCATGATAGTATACCTGTAATCTATGTGCTTAGGAGGCTGACTAGAAGAACCTCATTCCTGCTTGGAGTTCATAGCAAGTTCAAGGTCAAGCTGAACAAAATAAAAGTCATAAAGGGTGGGGAATGTACCTCACTGGTAGCATGCTTGCCTAGTACATTCAATCCCAAGTACCACAAAAAAATAGAAGCCCTAAAAAGGTATGTATCTCTTTTTAAAGAGTTTTAAAATACATGTCAATAAAAAGTCCAAGGTCAGGAAGGTACCTACAATGGAACCTTGAGACACAAAGCCTTTCTTTAGTCTGCATGCATATCATCTCATATGTGTGCCTGGTGCTTATGGAGGCTAGAAGAGGGAATAGAATGATAGTTTTGTACCTATTCCTCTGTCCTCATTCAGATTTAGGTAGTAACTGCTGGGTACTCAACTCGGCACTCCTATTTTTTAAATCATATCTGTTGATAAGTTTGAAAGTACAGTGCAGTGAGTTGCTAAATTAGAAAAGGCACGATCTTGATATTTGAATTATTTTGTTTCACAAAATTTTACATTTAAAGAATTTAGATTTTTTTTTATCCTTTGTTGTTCTTGTAAGAACAGTTTGTTGGTTATATCTCCCTCTTTATACTTTCACTGTCAGGCTCTAATGTCAGAAATGGCTATTTAAGAGATGATTCTAGAACTAAAAACCTTGTTTCTCTTTAGTAGAATCAATGGAAAATGGGGTTGATTTTTATTATGCTCATGCAAAGGTCTAAATCATGGAATCTACTAAATTTAAAACTCCATATCAGAGCCTGTAATCAGACTCAGCAGATACAGGTACCTTTCACCAACCCTGACAATTAAGTTAAATCCTTGAGGCCCAAATGGTAGAAGAAAAGAACTGATACCTGCTAGTTGTCCTCTAACTTCTACATATTCATATGTGGCATGTGTGTGCTCATGCACAAAATACACCAATAAAGTGAAGTGGGTTTTTAAAACTACCACCTTAAGGATTACAGCTTTGTAATTAGCTTTTAGAATTTTATACATTTTTACATTCCTGTTGTACTAAAAATAGTATGGATTGGTGTGGTGACATGCTTTTAATCCCAGCAGAGGCAGCCTGGATCACATAGAGTTTTTCTCAAAAAACAAAGCAAGATAGTATATAAGTAATTTTGACCATGATGCATAAATATGAGTGTTCATTCTTATGAGGATTTAGACAGCTGGTAGGCTTTTACCTACATTGATTTAGTATTGTATGTCAAACACTGTTCTGGATGCTGTAAGGAACTAGATTTTAAAGAAGTATGTGTGCAAGTCCAAACATAACTTTCAGGAGTCAGTTCTTGCCATGTACTTGATGCAGAGTGTTGTCTCTGCTGCACTAGCTTCAAGTGGACGCCTGTCTCTATCTCCCCTGTTTTAGTGCTAGAATCACGAGTGTATTCTGGCTTTTATGTGAGTTCAGGTTTAAACTTGTGTTGTCAGGACTTTTTCCTGCTGAGCCATTTCCTTGGCACTCATGGTATTATCATTTAGCCAAATGCACACATTTAATCCTTGTACTCAGTAACAGGATGGGTTTCTGTTCAAATCCAACAAGACCTACAAAATAAGACCCTGTATCAAGAAAAAGGAGAAAGAAAACTATTGAATCATTTGTTTTTGATGAGTGAACAGAACAATCTTAGGTGAGTTAGTGAGAAGTCATGATTGTCATAGGCTTTCATTAGCACTTATTATGGAAGCTAAGTACATGTGTAAATAATTTTAGAATCAGAGGACTAATTTTAAAAGGCAAACAATTATACCAAGTGAAAGGACAATGGGAGGGAAAACCACCTTTTCTGATTGTTAAAAGGAAAACATTCTTATCTAAAACCAATAAGGTTTTCTAGTAAAATTAGAAAGTGAGTATAAAAGGAAAATGTATATTCCTGCTTTTACTTCACTCTCTCTCTTTTTTTTTAGATTAAAGGCTTGTACCAGCACCTCCTCATTCCAAGCTTTTTAAAGTGATTTTAGTATTAGTACTGGAGGGACAGCTCAGTAATTAAGAGTACTTGTTCTTGCAGAGGACCAGGGATCATTTTCCAGCACATCTAACAGACACACATTTGCATATTCATGAAGGTAAAACATTCATAAACATTTAAAGTTCTGTTATTTTTACTTACTTGTGTATTGTACATATGTTCAGACCAGAAGAAGGAGTTTGATTTTCCATCACTAGAATTAAATGCAGTTGTGATCTACCTAACCTAATGTGGGTGCTGAGATTTGAACTCCCTGGGTCCTCCGGAAGAACAGCAAATACTTTTAAACTTTTGTTCAATCTCTAACGTTTTGGCAGCTTGTATTTTTCACATGTTAGAGTATTGTTCTCATTTTTGGATCTGATCACAGGGCCTCAGATGCCAGGCAAGTGCTATACCTAAGCCCTAGAAATGGTAGTGCACTGCATTTTTTAAGACTCATTTGTAGAGTTTATACAGCAGTCTATTTGAGGTAAATGCTAATTAACTAGCCATATACACTCATTATTTCCAGTGTTTTGCTTTATAAGAAACTTAACAGTTGGGCGTGATGCCACATGATTTTACTCAGTACTAAGGAAGAAGGGGCCAGTCTGATCTACCTAATAGTTTCAGGCCAGCCAGAGCTATACAATGAGACCCTATCTCAAAAAAAAAAAAAAAAAAAAAAAAAAAAAAAAAAAAAAAAAAAAAAGGCCTACCTTTTAAAATTTGTTATTATCAAAGACCGCTAATAGGATCTTTCAATTTGAATCATGTGGTGATTTTTAAAGCTACTCTGGATTTTTTTTTCCTTTCAAGTTCAAGATCCTCCTGCTTCTCTGCTAGGATTAAAGACTCAAGCCACCACCATCCAGCTGTTACTTTGGACTTTTAAAAAAACTAGCTAATGAGTACTTTGAGTATGCAGAATGGGATTGAATTAATGTATAATTTTGGTGTAGAAGATGATTACATTATTTGATCAGCATTTTAGGGGTATTCTTAATTGCATTATTTCATTAATAAAATTTGAAAACTATGCATATAGAATTGAGAGAATGGTTGTTGGGTCCAATTGGCTGTTTTCTTAGGAATGTTCAAGTAATGGTGTTAATTTCATTTTTTAAAACATGGAAATCTTTAGAGTATGTATACATGTAAGTTACTGAGTAAGTAAAAGGTTTATTTCATAGTTGCAAGTCTTCGGTGGTGAGGAAATTTTGGAAAAGTGGCAAAGTTGCTCCAAAAAATAGAGGAATATGAAGTCAGGAGACAGAGCTCAGTTTGGTTGAATAGTATGCATAAAGCACAAAACACAGTAACCCTATAATCCTAGCGCTAGAGAGACAGAGGCCAGCCTATGATAATTTAGTAAGGTGCTATTTCTAAAAAACTGCAGATTAGTTATGTTTGAAAGGTAATAATTGGATTGGTGATGACAAACTACTTTATTTTGTTGGCTAAAACAAGGCTGACTGTAAATGTTCAGTGTTGACTATTCGCTTGTTTAGGTTAGGACAAAACTAAATTTAGGTCCAAGCTTGGTGCTCCACAGTCTTGATTGAGATTTGTATACTTAGCAGTTATTTGACTTTTTTAGCCTGGGTAAAAATCTGAGGTTTACAGTGGGGATGATTCTATGCATGCCGGTGGTAGTTGAAGAGGAACTGTTGGTCATTAGTTTGACCAAAACAACCTAACTCCCTTGACTATTATAAAATTTGTGTGGAAATAAAATACTAGAGAAATAAATAACTGACCGAGAAATTGTCTCAGTATGCAAGATGGTCTTCAGTTTTGAATACATTCTTCCTGTGTTATTGTCTCTTGTACTCTATCACATACATAGATATCAAATGTATATACTATTTAGTATATTTTAAAACAGGGTCATATGATATTGCCCAGGATGGTTATGAATGCCTGGGCTCAAGCAATCCTCCATGTCAGGTTCTTGAATGTTTCAATATTTAAGTTCTATATTTAAAATAATATGAACGTAATTTTCATTCTTGATGTTTTGTTTGTTTGCTTGCTTGCTTTGTTTTGTTTTTGAGGGTTATCGATCTAATATCCAAGCTGGTCTCAGTCTTCTGGGCTCAAGTGCCCTCTTGCCTCAGCCCCTCAAGTAGCTGGGATTACAGGCGTGCATCATCACATCTGGGTAGTCTCTTTTTTAGTGTATTTGTTTGTTAGTAAAAGACAGGGTCTTGCATAGCTTAGACTGTCCTCAAACTTGTTAGCCAAGAATGACCTTGAACTTCTGATCTTCCTGCCTCCACTTCTCTGATTCTGTGAGTACATCTGTGTGCCACTACACATTTTTTAATTCATTGCAAGAGAACAAAAGATTGGAAAATAGCTTAAGTAATGCCTGCAGCTCATTTTATGTGGTGCTAGAAATTGAACCCAAGGACTTAGTGAATGCTAGGCAAGCACTCTACAACTAAGGTACATGCCCAACCCTTGCCATTCTCTATCATATATGTACATATTTTTTCTTTGTTTTATTGTATGTATATGGGTGTTTTGCTTTCATGTATGTCTATGCACAGTGTGTGTGCCTGGTGTCTATGGAACCCAGAAGAGGACATCAGATCTTCAGGGACTGAAGTTTACAGACAGTTGTGAGCTGCCATGTGGGTACTGGGAATCAAAATGAAGTCTTATGTAAGAATAAGTGCTCTTGAATAGAATCTGGAGACATTTCTCCAGATTCTATTTTAAAATGTATGTGTTGGGGGAGGAGTACTTTGAGGAAGGATGAATTTTATTTTAAAATGTATGTGTTGGGGGGGGGGGGAGTACTGTGAGGAAGGATGAATTGAAGCTATCCTGGGCTACCTAGTGAGATCTCATGGAAGGGGGGAAGCAAAACAACCCTTAGTAGTGTCTTGGACAACTAAACATCGCTGTACCTCATTTTCTTTTTCTTTAAACCTAATTGTTTTGCATGTCTTTTTTTTTAAGTTATTTGTGTGTGTGTGTGTGTGTGTGTGTGTGAGAGAGAGAGAGAGAGAGAGAGAGAGAGAGAGAGAGAGAGAGAGAGAGAGAGAGAGAGAGAGAGAGAACCTCCACGGTGTACATGTGGAAATTGAAGGACAACTTCGTGGACTCAACTCTTCCTCCACTATGTCCCTGGGATTGAATTTAAGTAGTCCAGCTCACAGGCCACAGACTTGAATGTTTTGTTTTAACATTAAGTTAGTTACACTGTTGAGTATCAATGCTAAATGCTGATAGTGTTACCAGGATTTTGTTAGTGATTTTTATTCTTAAGAAGTTGAATTGCTTCAACATTTAAATTGTAATAAATAAGCAATTTCCTTTTTATTACTAGATCTACTGTCTTTTGTGAACTCTCCTTTTGACAAGTGGCATTTTCTGCCATCCACCATTTTTCTTTTTCTTTCTTTGTGTGTGTGTGTGTTTGGTTTGGTTTTATATTCTCTGACTATTTTGCTATTATTTTTCTCCTGTTATTTCAAATACTCTTTGTGCATCTTTTCTCTGCTAGAAACAAGACTCTACCCAGAGTCTTGACCAGACATGGTGGCAGAACTCTTATCCAGCACTCGGGAGACTGAGGCAGGCAGATCTCTGTGAGTAAAAGGCCAGCCTGATCTACATAGTTAATTTCAAGACAGCCAGGGCAATACAAAGGAGATTCTGCTTGCCCCCCCCCCCACCAAAAAAAAAGTGAAAAGGAGTCTGGGTCTATTTTTTTTCATGTATTAATTTTTCATGTTTGTATTAAATCATGCTGTCTTATTTGAAAACAGTCTAATACAAAATAAACTTTATTATGCAACAGCTCTCAACAGTTTTCATGTTTGTTCCATGCAAAACTGTGTATTCTGTTTTTCTCTGTATTACTTGCTTAAGCCAATACTTCCTGACATATAAATAATATCCATGTAATACTCACAGCATCAGAAACTCTACAGTGTTCTCTCTAATCTGTACACCCTACCATCACCATTTTTCTGATGAACCATCTCCCCCTGCTTACATCATTATCACCAGCCAAAAGAGTCACAATGGCATCTAGGTGTTTTGTGTAGCAATTTTAACTCTGCTTGGCTCTTTTTGCCCTTTGTGGTAGATCTACACTACTATTAGCCAATCTGTTTTCCAGTATATATTCTTACTTAACCTGGGTATCTTCATTATTCTATACAGTATCTGAGTCTCTCATGTGATTTCATTGGGTTATACAAATCTTGCTATTCATGATGGCCTGGATTCCATCACAATAAAAAACTTCACTTGTTACAAAAGCTACTTTTTCATTCCTTTTCTTGAATTTTATAGGATACAGAGAAAAGTGATTGAAATTTAAGTTCATTTCTATATTGGTTTTATGTTTCTAACTAAATTATACGATTTATAATAGGTTTCAAATTACTGTATTTCCCTATCCACTTGGTTAAAAAAAAAAAAAATCACACGAACACTTTCTTGAGAGAGGTGAGAGGAATCAAATTTAGAACCTTCTGCATGAAAAACAAGCCGCTACTTCAGTTGCATCTCCTAGCCCTCACAGACTTTTTAGATGACTCAGGAAAGTAAACAGTTAAGTAGTACTCAATGATTAGTACAAATAGCCCAAAGGGAAATAAGTTTAGTATAGGAATAAACTTATTTAAAAATAACTAACATATCCAATTATAGTTATAATAATTCACAAGGATCTAGACTATCTGGTTACTAAGTCTTGTTAGTACAACTCCATGAGTTAGGGCTCCATTTTGTCCACCAGTGCTCAGAAAGGGAGAAAGGTTTGCTGTATGGTGTTCATGTAATTACTTGCTGAGTAAAAATTGATTAATTTGTAAGTACCACTTCTAGACAGCTTTATTGTAAAACTTTGAGTCAGGCACCAAGAACTGTCCCAACCACTTGAAAATGTATTAGTACATATTTATTTATTTTGAGTAGGATTTAGTAAAAATCTCCATATATAGCCTTGGTTGTCCTGGAACTTACTTTGTAGACCATGAGGGCCTCAAATGTGTGATCTTAACTGCCTCTGCCCCCTGAGTGCTGGGACCACAGGTGTGCACCACCATGCTTGGACCATTTGTAGTTATTGTTTTGTAAATTCCTTAGAACTGTTTATATTCTGTAATCTTCCTATAATTTTCACTGTATTGGGTGATTAAAAAGAAGCCAAATTGTAGTGGAAAGAAACTGTTCAAAATAAGAATTTAGAATTTCATTTGTTTTGAGATTTCATGATTAGAGCTAAGCTCATTCATACTTTCCTCTTTCATTCACTTATATACTTTTTTGTTTTGTTTTGTTTGTTTTTAGAGACAGGAATTTTCTATGTAGCCCTGGCTGTCCTGAAACTCCCTTTTGTAGACCAGGTTGGCCTTGGACTCAGAGAACCTCTTGTCTGTCTCTTTAAGTGCTGGAACTAAAGGTGTTTGCCACCACTGTCCAGCATATTTTTCAATTAGAATTTTATATCTTTGACCTTGAAACTCACATTAATCATAAGAGCCATAAAGTGGCTCTTTAGCATGAAAAAGATTGTGAGATCAAGTTGGGAGTACAAATCTGCAATTCTTTTATTCATCATTTATTGTAAACAACTTTAAGGTTTTCTTGCTTTGCTCAGTATTATCTGAAAACACATATTTTTTACTTGTTCAAAATAGTGAATTTCTGAAAATACCAACAAAATATATAGACTGTTTGAGGTTGTTTTGCCTAGGTATTTATTTTGTGATGAAGGATTGGTTCTTGCTGTGTAGCCATAATTCTGTATGTGTTTGGTATGTACACATGAATGCAAATTCTTACAGAGGCCAGAGGTGTTAGGTCACTGTATTTATTTATTTTACAGAGAGTATAAAATGGAATAAGATTAATGACTGTGATTGGGAATTTTTATTTTTTAAAAGAAGGTTTCACTGTCTATTTCTGGTTGGCCTGGAACTTGCTATGTAGACAAGCCTCTGGTTTCTCACTCTCCCACCCCCACCCCAGATGCTGGGATGATGGTAATGTGCTGCAGGCTTGTGATTAAGAGTATTTCTGAATTTGTAATTGTATGTAAGATACTTCTCACTACAAATTATACTTTTTTGATAGTGGGATTTTTGAGCACGTGGAACTTCTGGATGATGTACAGTCTTCATCTTTGAACCACCTCTTGAAGTGGAAATTACCATTCCTATAGTGTAAATGGCAAAGCTGATACTGGCAATGTTAAATAGTTGGTACAATATGATCATATTCTTTTCATTTTATTACAATGGAAATTTTACTCCTAAAGTAAATTGAGAGTAGTTGATCAGTTATTTTAAAGAACATTTTTTAGGGGTTGGGAAAATGACTCAGCAATTAAAAGTACTGGCTACTCTTCCAGAGGGCTTGACTTGGGTTTCTAGCATCCACATGATGACTCACAACCACAAGTAGTTCCAGTTCCAGGGCATCTGACTTTTTTGGCCTCTGAGAGTATTGCATGCACATGGTGCATAGATAGACACACATGCCACCAAAATACCTATGCACATTAAAAATTCCTTTTAAAAAATACTTTTAAAAAAATGAGATTAGGGTGGTAATTTGGCTCATTTGGTAAAGTGCTTTCTTTGCAAGCATAAAGATCTGAGTTCAGGGCTGGAGAAGTGGCTCAATGGTTAAGAGAATGTATTGATTCTTGCACGGGACCCAAGTTTGATTCTCAGCACCATATCAGGCAGGTCACAACTGCCTGGAACTCCAGTTTTAGTGAACCAACTTCCTTGGTCATGTACACAGACACATACATTTGTGTGTGTGTGTGTGTGTGTGTGTGTGTGTGAGAGAGAGAGAGAGAGAGAGAGAGAGAGAGAGAGAGAGAGAGAGAGAGAGAGAGAGAGAGAGAGAGAGAGTTTAGATCCTCATTGCCTACATAAAAGCCGAGTACATCACATCTGGAGCTCACTGACAGCATGCTCAGCCAATCGGTAAGGAGAGGACAGGAGAGGGGGTCAGTGAGCTTGCTCAACAGGTAAAAGAGTACTTTACTGTCAAGCCTGATGATCTGAGTGTGATCCCTAGGACCCCATTGTTGGTGGGATATTTGTACGCTGTGAAATTGTATTGCTGTGATTGGTGTAATGAAAAGCTAAACAGCCAATAGCTAAGAAGAGGTTAGGCAGGACTTCTGGGGACAGAGAACTCTGGGAAGAAGAGGGTGGAGTTGCCAGAAAGATGAAAGAACTAATGCCACGTGACAGATTGTAGATTAATATAAGTTATAAGAGCTAATGAGGCAAGCCAAAACTGAGGCCAAGCATTAATAACTAATAAGTCTCTGTGTCATGATTTCAGGGGGTAGTCCAAGAAAGGGGTGGACGAGGGGGCAGACTCCCTCAAGTTGTCCTCTGACCTCCACATGCACAATACACAAATATGTTCTTATACACAAAGAAATAATGAGACAAATCTGTTACAGTGGGGCTTTTTGGTCAGGATTGGCTTACTAGAGAAATTCTCAATATTTGCTAAAGTAATGATTGGCAATCAATGACTGTACTAAGTGCCAGAAAATTAACTTTACATTAATCAAAAGTACCTTTGCATATTTGTTATGCTAATACCAACCAAAATAATCAGCTTGCCGTGGTGGCACATGCCCTAAATCCCACCACTGGAAGGCAGAGGCAGGTGAATCTCTGAGTTACACAACAGCCAGGGTTACACCAAAAGACTGGGGGGGGGGGGGTCAGAGAAGAAAAAGAATTAAGGAAACAGGACCAATTTCTATAAGGGAAGCCACATAAATTATGTTTAGACCTTTCGAGGGAGGAAATGCTTTATCACCAAGTGCTATGACAACTATGTTTCACAACCTTTTATCCCATGTTTTTTTCGTGGTCATTAAGATTTCATAAATTGCTTTTGATCATTGTTCCATAAAACTAAATTATGTTACAGGCAGTACTAACACACCCATTTATCATGGTCTTATGGAAATCCCTCTTAATTAGCTAGTGTAGCTAGTTCGTTTTAATTTAAATAGGGTCTCATGTGTCCTAGGCTGGCTTCAAACTTGACATGTAGCCAAAGACAGCCTTAAATTTCTGATCCTCCTGCCTGTACTTTCCAAATGCTGAGGTAACAAGCATGAGCCACTATATCTGATTTATGTGGTTTTGAGAATAAAACCCAGGGCTTCATCCTACTAGTCAGGCATTTTACCAGCTCATCTATGACCAACCTGGATCATTTTATTCTTTTAAGGGCTGTTCCCAGAGGTTTTCCATAGAGGGTATGGCTTGCTTTGTCCACTAGTGTAACTTGCATGTCTTTGATTGTATCCCCCCCCCCCCCTTTTTTTGGAGACAGGGTCTGTCATCATAGCCCTGGCTGTCCTGGAATTCACTATGTAGATCAAGCTGGCCTCAAACTCACAGAGATCCTTCAGTCTCTGACTCCTGAGTGCTGGCATTAAAGGTGCATACCACAAGCCCTTTTAAAGTTTTACCATTCTGATGAATGTAAATTGATATGTAGGATTTTAGTTTATCTTCTTCACTTAGCAGTCTGTACATAATGTCATATGGTTTTTAACTTTGCGTCTATTGGAAGTTGTATATTCATATTCTTGGGTGGTTTCAACAATGAGTAATTTGGTTTTTCTGACCAGTTGTAAAAACTAAATAATTTCATCTCCATGTGGGAAGCTGGAGTTAAAGTCCTCTTCACATTCACCTTGTACCCTGCTCTCATGATTAGATGTTGCCCTCAGATTTTGTGGATGTCTCAAAGAGGACTTTACATATAATACAGGTAAAAGACCAAGAAGCTGACCCATATTAATTAGAACTTCTTAATTGCTTTCCTGTCTAAGGAACATTGACACCAGCTTGCTTTTTTTTTTTTTTTTTTAAAGATTTATTTGTATTTTATGTTTATGGGAGTTTTACCTTAATATGTCTGTTTCCTGTCCAGATACTGTGTCTATAGTGTCAGATCCTGTGGCACTAGAGTTGCTGTTGGCTGGCACTGTGGGTGCTGGGACAAGTTCTCTGCAAGAGCAATAAGTGCCCTTAACTGCTGCAGCCTATATTGCCTTTTAAGAAACAAACAAATCTGAACTAACAGGAAGGCTGAGTCCTTTCTACCAAAGCATACATTCTTGGTTGCTTGAGAGAGAACTAACAGCAGTCTGCTTGCTGTCTTTTTGTGCTCCCTGGATCAGAAAACAACCAGAGTATACCAATACAAAGAATGCAAACTAAAACTGACATCAGGCTTTCAGAAAACAACTATTGGAGGAGGAGCATTGGAAAAAAGACAACAGTTAAATACAAGATTTAAAGGACATTATTGATTGGTGCAAACCTGGTGCCAGAAACCATTAATTTGTGAACGAAGTAAAGTGATCATACAGACACTTACATGCCTAGAAAATCTGGCAGATAGGCTTCAAATAAAAGTAAAACTAACATTTTGAGTCTATAACCAGAAGAGCTTAAGTGTAGAAAGAAAAAGAAACAATGGAAAATAGACCATAATTTTAAAAGAAAAATTTTTATCATTTTTGATTTTGCTTTTGTTTTTCAAGACAGGGTTTCCCTATGTAGCCTTGTCCTAGTACTCACTCTGTAGACCAGGCTAGCCACGAACACACAGAGATCCACCTGTCTGCCTGCCACATGCTGGGATTAAATGTGTGCACCCTGCCAAAAAAAGAAAAGAAAAATGAGTGGAAAAAAAAAAAACAAAAAATTACAGGTTCACAACCACTTTTGAGTTGAATTTAGCACCCACTGTAGGAACTATGGTAGGAACTCATACCAGGCAAAGAATCTGAGTAAATGGGTCATAGGCCTTAGGGAAAAACCTACTTTAATTAATTATTCTGCTGAATGAACATTGCAATAAAATGATTCCTAATAAGCATGGAGCAGAGCATCTCTCAGCTTTCATCAGAAACACCTTTTATAGTAGATGAAAATTAATGTAACTGGACAGCTTTCAGAAAGAGATTTTGGAGTGTTCAGCCCAGAAGGGGATATTTTAAATGAACCTCTCCCCTCAAAGCTCGGGGATCTAAATGGAAGAAGGGA
Organism: Phyllotis vaccarum; assembly: GCA_033318265.1. Lineage (NCBI taxonomy): Eukaryota > Metazoa > Chordata > Mammalia > Rodentia > Cricetidae > Phyllotis > Phyllotis vaccarum. The sequence continues at coordinate 133,629,516 of JARWLC010000001.1, forward strand.
CAGGAAGATTGTAAGAGCCACAAGTGCTAGATGATTTTAAATAAACAGCCATTTTAGACACATCAGGGCAAATGCACATATGATCTCACAGATCATATGGATACACAAAGCTACACAAGCTCAAACCTGACAAAATACCAGCACAGAGTAGGGGGAGTGGGTACAAGTCCCATCCAAACTAAGAAGCTATTTGCAAATGATAGGTTCAGGGATAGGAAGTGACACTGTAGGTAAATCAACCACACTCCAGGGCAAGTCTCAAAAGTAGCTGCTGGCTAACACAAATCAGGCTCTAATTTTTAGTGGCTTTTTTGTTCTGTTTGTTTTTTAAGAGAGAGAAAAAAATAGGAAGATGGGTGGGAAGGGATGGCAGGGAGAGTATGGGAAAGTTTGAGAATGGGAAAGAACACAATAGATAGCTAGGCATGGTGGCGCACCTCTTTAATCCCAGCCCCCTGAAGACAGAGGCAGGTAGATTTCTGTGAGTTCAAAGCTAGCCAATCTAATGTTCCAGGAAAGCTGGAGCTACAAAGACTTTGTCTCAAAAAAAAAAAAAAAAAAAAATTTAGAAGTCTTGAACAGTTCTGACAACGAGCTCAAAAGAGGTCTTTCTATTTCTGGAGTTGGGGTTTATATTAGATTTTTCAGAAGACTCCCAAAACAGGGCATTGTTAATGACACCGTGCACTTCAGACACAGGGCCCAAAGGCTTCTGAGCTGGATCTAATTTGTAGTCCATTTTCCTGAGGACTAGTTTTCATGCAAGCCTCCAGTGGAGGGAACAACCAATACTCCTACCCAGCTATGATGCCTAGGAACACAACCATGACCAGCATGGCACAATAACCCTAAGGGTACAGTAGTGGCATGCAAATGTTGGCAGTAACTAACAGCTCTCTGATTGAACTTTAGAACCTATTCTACAATAGGGAAATTATGCCTGGTATTGAAAACCTAGCCACTACATAGGGCTGTTGAATTCATGGATCTTGCAGGAGAACCTACAACTTCTACTTTACTAAACCAGCATAATCCCTAAGTACATTCTAAAGATTTGTTCATATAACCACAGAGAAGTATAGTCCTTAACCCATTGTCAAGGAAAATTCTCTTAGCATTACAAGAAACAACCAAACAAATGTTGTGAAGCTCAGTTCCACCTGGTATAGCTACAACACAACTCTTGGAACTTAGACTCAATTATGGAAGTAGAGATAGACTGTACGAGCCAGAGGAACAGGGTGTTTTGCTGTAAAATGTGTCTCTTAGGAATGTCAGAAGCTACACCAACATGACAGCCAAAGCATCAGCTGGTACTCAAGGAGTATACCAATAGACATGCGAGTAAGAGAAAGCTCAGGAGGCCTCAGCCTTACACAACTACAGGCAACCAAGGAATGCTTAAAGTTGGCAAATAATCTTCCCAGGGAGGAGCACACCAGCTGGTTATTCAATATCAAATGATTGGCCCTGAAAATAGACGTGCAAATTTCATCATACAAACTGAGCAGGTTGTGTTTATGTATTTAGGAATATATGTAATATATGTATGTAACAACAATGAAAAAAAGGCCATGAATTTGAAAGCAAAAAAGGATGTATGGGGAGGGTTTGGAGATAGAAAAGGAAAGAGGGAAATGATGTAATTATCTTAACCAAAAAATACATACATATATATACACTGTATAATATTCTCAAAGAATAAATTCTAAAAGATTAAAGGTTTAAGATGCTTGTGGTGATGGCATTTGGGGGACAGAGGTAGGCAGATCCCTTAAGAGTTTGAGGCCAGTCTGGTCTACAGAGCAAGTTCCAGGACAGCCAAGGCTACCTGGGGAAATCTTAACTGGGGGTGGGTGGGGGCTGCTTAATTTCAAGCAGAAATTAGTAATGATAATAGTAATTGACAGATAATAAGTGATTACTTGGGAACCAGTTCTCTCTTTCACCACATGGGACTCATGATTGAGAGTTCTGGATCACGTGCATGCAACATTATACCTGACCCATTTTTTATTTTTGAAGGAAAAATTTGTAAAGTTGGTTAAAACGTAGTCAAATTAGTCAAAAATTCAGAAAGTGTTGATACTATTAAAAGGAGTAACATTAATCCTGTGTTTTATTGTTTCTCTTTAGATTAAAGCTAAAAATTATGACAAAGTTGAAAAGGTAAGTTTTCTTAAATATATTTTGAAGTTTAAGAGTTTCTATATGACCAATATGATAATTAAATATAGTAAAATAATTTAAGTTATTGACTCCAAGTAGTAGTTATATCATAATAATACTTAGAAGCTTAAACATTTTTTTAGTTTTTAGGAAATTTAAATCAAAGCTACTTTGAAATTTTAATTCATTCCAGTCAAAATATGTCAATATTGTTTTTAAGAGAGAAACAATATGTCAGTAAACCTTGTTGAGACTGAGGAAAGAGAAATACTTAACCATTGCTAGTGGGGTATAAAATAGTGCAGCTCTGTGGAAATCAGTATGGAGGTTTCTCAAAAAATGAGAAGTAGGAGCCAGGACTACTGATCAATCTCCAGCACTGATAAAAACCAGACACCTTGTAATGCCATCTCTAATTCTAGCCTTTGGGAAGTGGAAACAGGAGAATTAGAAAGTCACTTTTCATCATAGCCTGGCTAATGTGAGACCCTGTCTCAAAAATAAACAGCAAAGTGTGGAGTATGCTTTTAATCTCAGCACTGGGGAAGCAGGCATATGGGTCTCTGAGTTTGAGGCTAACCTGTTCTACCTAGAGAGTTGCTGGACAGACAGGAATATGTAGTGAAACTCTTTGACTCAGAAGCAAATAAATGGCTATCATGTGACCCAGCTATATCTCATGTGGGTTCATACTCAAAGAGCTCAGAGTCCTACCATAGAGACATTTGCACATCCATGTTTATTGCTGTACTTTTCACAGCAGAAATGTAGCCAGCCTAGATGTCCATCAACAGATGAGTGGATAAAGAAATACAGTACATATACATCGTGGAATCATTACATTTGCAGGAAAGTGGATGAAACTAGGTTTCAAATTTAAAAAAATAAATAAACCAGACTCATACTGCTTTTCTCTAATGGGAATTCTGGACATGGTTTTGTGTTAGTATAAGAGAGAGAGAGAATTAGAAAGGGGCCAAGAGAGAAGGAGAGATTTAAGGGGAAAAAGAAAAAGGCAAGTGAGTGGGATACATTGGCCATGAGGGCAACGGGAGAGCTATTAGGAGGAAGGAAAACAAGTGGAGTGAGGGGGAGGAGTGAGGGTCAAGGTCAATAAGAGCAAAACAGGAGAATGCCTCAATGAAGTTCCTGTCATACGCTGATTTAAATTAATAAAGAGTGTAGAAAAGAAAAATAATTATATTTGTTTACTTACATATTATGTCTGTTGGGAGAAGACAATGGCTATAAGCATGGGTTTAATTGTCTAAACTGAGAGGATTGCATTTTTTAAAAAGTTTTTAAAGAACTTTTTATTTTATGTATATGTGCTTTGCCTGTGTGTGTGTGTGTGTGTGTGTGTGTGTGTGTGTGTGAGTGTGTGTGTGAGAGCGCGCGTGCACCACATGCATGCCTGGTGCCCACAGAAGTCGGCATCAGAACCCCTGGAACTGGAGTTACAAATGATTATGAGCTGCCAATATGGGTTTTGGGAATCAGACCTAGGTTCTCACCCATTGCTCTTAACCACAGAGCCATCTCTCTGTCTCATTTACTTCTCTTTTATTTGTAAGAAAAGTAATTCCTGAAAAGACATGACTTTATTTTTTAATATGCTATTTTATTTATGCAAATATGAAATTGATTTAACTGGATGCTGATACTATTTTCTTACTTTTAAAGCTATTTCAAAGATGCCTTATGAAGGTTTTGCACATTGATTTGTGGAAGTGTTATCTTTCATATGTCAGAGAAACCAAGGGAAAACTGCCAAGTTACAAGTAAGTGAAATCATGGTCTTAAGAATGCATGTTGAAGTGGGGGGGGGGTACGCCTTTAATCCAAGCACTCTGTGAGTTTGAGGCCAGCCTGATCTACAGAGTGAGTTTAAGGACAGCCAGGGCTAAAGAGAGTAAAACCCTGTGTGTGTGTGTGTTTGGGGGGATGGCATGTTGTCTCCAAGACAGTCAATTTTACATGACTCACTATCTCTTCTCTCTGAGCTATAGGTGGGAAAAAACCAAAGTATTTGAAAAGTCAGAACTCTCCAAGAAATCAGGAAAAGTGCTTTAAAGAAAGTCACTGGCATTTATTTTCTGCTAGAGAACTGACTCATCCAAATTTGTCTATATTGAAGCACAATGTATTTGCAACACCATAGCTGTTTTTGACAGGCTTTCAATTTTCTTCAAGAAACTTTTTAATGCTTGTTTTGGCAGTGCAAAACAAGTTATGGTATGAGCTGTGTGTGCCACTTCAGATGTCCAAGGCAGCTGCTGGAAGTTAATTCCTCACTATGACTTACACCTTTCTGTCCTCACTGACTCTAACTTGAATGTTCTCTGATACATTTTGATAACAGTTTTGGGCTTTGATTTTTTTTTTTTTTCAGACAAGGTCTCTTTATAGCTCAGAGTATTATGGAGTATCCTACAAAGTTCAGGCTGGCCTTGAACTCAATATGTTGTCCAAACTGGCCTTTAACTCAAGGTAGTGCTCCTGCCTCAGCTTCCTGAGTCAACAGCTTCTCGAGATAACAGGCATCCGCCACCATACTCAGCTGATAACAAAGTTTTAAAAATATCTTTCATATTCATTTCAGAGAAAAAATGGCTCAAGCTTATGACTTTGCACTGGATAAAATCGGAATGGAAATTATGTCCTATCAGGTAGAGTTCAGATTTTAAGATACATACACAGGGCTGGGAATATAGCTGGGTGGTAAGAGTACTTACCCAGCATGCATGGGATCTCTGGGTATACTCTTAAATGTGAAAATATCAAGAAAGATATTGATATTTTGTTTTATTTCTTAGATTTGGGTGGATTACATCAATTTCTTAAAAGGCGTGTAAGTATTGCCTTAATTTTTAATATAAAAGCAATTGGTTTAGCTATAATATAAATAATGATATTTCTTATCCAACTTTAGGGAAGCTGTAGGATCTTATGCAGAAAATCAGAGAATCACTGCTGTCCGGAGAGTCTATCAACGAGGTTGTGTTAATCCAATGATCAACATTGAACAACTCTGGAGAGACTACAACAAGTATGAAGAGGTACATTAAGCCAGAGTTTATTACAAACTGGACATTTTAGTTGTCATCTATTTTAACTTGGGGAATCTAGCTTTCTAGTGTCAGGTGCCTGAATATTATGTAGTATCTTCTGCTGCTATTGGTGTTTGATTTGCTGCACCATGGATTAAACCCTGAGCTTTATGCATATGAGAGAAGACCCCTACCATGGAACTATATACTCTAGATACATTGGCTATATTGATTCCAGTAAACAAATTTATGTTTTTTATAGTATTGCAGTAACATTAATATGCAGATATCTCTGATATATTGGCTTCAAATCCTTTTGATCACTACCCAAGAATAGTATATCTGGATTATATAGTAGGTCTGTTTGTAGCTTTTTAAAGAAATCTCTGTATTGACATTGGTATTAATTTATGCTTCCACCAGTAGTGTATAATTTTTCCTTTTGTCCACATCCTTGACAGCATTTATTATTGTTTGCTTAATGACTGCTTTGACTGAATAAGATAGAATTTCATGGTTTCGTGTCTATAAAAATTCCTAGGCCAGGATCTAGAGTGATGGCTCAGCATTTGGGAACCCTGGATGCTCTTCCAGAGGACCCAGGTTCAGTCCTCAGCACCCACACTGGCTCACATCCATCTGTCGCTCCAGTTCCAGAAAATCCAGTTCTTTTTTGTTACCTCCATGGGCACCAGCCATGCATTGGTGCATAGGCATAACTCAAGATAACAACAATACACAGTTTTTTAAAAAGGAGAGAGAGAGAGAAATTTTGACCAATAAAATGGCTCAACAGGTAAATGTACTTGCTGCCATGTCTGATGCTCTGAGTTTAATACTCAGAACCTACATTATAAAAGGAGAAAGCCTATTGCTGCAAGTTGTCCTCCGACCTCCATGCATGTGCTATGGTATGTGTATCCACCCATCCATCTGTCCACACAAAATAAATACAGTAAAAAGAGTTCCTAATAATAAGATTGTATGGTCCACTCACAGTAGATACTGTTGTTGGGGAGAAGGAGCACACGAGTCATGGTGAATGTGTAGAGGTCAGAGGACATCTTAGTGGAGTAGTTCTCTCCATCTTTACTTTATCTGATTCTAGGCATGGAACTCAGGTCACCAGGTTTGTATGGCAAGTGCTTTTACCTACCAAACCATCTTGTATACTAGTCTACTTAATTTTTCCCCCTAGGCTAGATATGTAATTTAGTGGTAGAGTGTTGTCTAATTGCCTAGCATGCAGAAGGCTAAGCGTTAGTCTACAGAATTGTTTTTTTGTTTTTTGTTTTTTTTAAAGAAGAAAAAAGAAGAGAGGGAAAAGAAAAAACAGTAACTTTTTTTTTCTTTTTCAGGGTATCAATATTCATCTAGCTAAAAAAATGATTGAAGATCGAAGTAGAGACTATATGAATGCTAGACGTGTAGCAAAGGTATGAAATTCTATCAAGCTATTTAATTCAATGTTAGTGAATCATTACAATAATTGGCAAAGCTTTCCTATTTGATATTACTCTTGATATTTTCAATTTTGTCATTTTGGAGACAGGACTTGTGCAGTGGCTGTCCTGGAACATTAAGCCAACTAGGCTGGCCTCATACTTAGATCAATTTGCCTCTGTCTCTTGAGTGCTAGGATCAAAGGCCTGGCAAGATGATAGAGTTAAGTTGAAATAGTTCTTTAAGTTACATTAAAAGACATTATATAATTTGGATTTGGAAGTTTTGGGGGTTTTTTTTCCCCTGAGTGTGTTACTGGGCATCATCTAACACAGTGTTGTATTTGTTACTGGTGTCATCTAACCTGGGGATTCATATACATTAGGAAGTGTTCTACTGCTGACTTCCATCCCAGTCCAAAAAGTTTTTTTTTTTTTTTTTTTTTTTTTTTTTTTTTTTTTTTTTTTGAAATAGAGCCTTGCAATATAGGATGACTGACCTGATACTTTATAGCTCAGCTACCCTTGAATTAATGGCATTCTTCCTGTGGCAGACAAGTGTTGGATCATAGGCATGAGCCACCATACCTAGCCAGAAACATTTTTCAAAAAAGAGAAGTTTTACATAGAATTATTGAAGTAGTTAGTTGATATCCTTCCTTCCTATTTGCTTATCTCAATATTGTGTTACTCAGCAGTCAGGGTACTATAAAATAACATAGCTCTCTGGGACAGATTTTGTGTGTGTACATACCTTTCTATTAATTGGTAAAATAGCCAAATAATACAAACTATTAGCTTCCAAAGGTGGCGATAACAATATTACCTAAACTCCACTCATGTTATCTCTTACATCATCCATCCTGCAGAGTTACCCTCCTACATTGCCAGTAGAGATAGCCCATGGGTGTCTGTTCACCACTCTAGGAATCTGGTTTTGGTTGGTAATATTCTGTTATGTCTTTCCTTACTTGGGCCTTGTTTTGTTGTTTTTGGATGTTGTTTGACTTCTGATTTTTTGAGGCAGGGTCTTGTGTAGCCCAGGTTGCTCTCAAACTCACTGTATATCTGAATAACCTTGAATTCTAACATTATATTAACAAAGTGATATTAGGTGTGGGAGAGTAAACATTTTAAACAAAGTATTTCAGATTGGTCATTTTGCTCACCATATATCTGAGTTGTTCTAGGCTCAACAAAAATTTCTAAATGTTTGCTTAGGAATATGAGACAGTAATGAAAGGTTTGGATCGCAATGCTCCTTCAGTGCCTCCTCAGAATACTCCTCAAGAAGCTCAGCAAGTGGACATGTGGAAGAAGTATATCCAGTGGGAGAAGAGTAACCCTCTGCGTACAGAGGACCAGACCCTTATAACAAAAAGAGGTAACAAGAGTAACCCTCGTGGGACTGTTTGATGTTAACCTCATGGATTGCCACAAGCTCTGCTCCTGCTCCTCTTACTCGGAAGGTTAGGCTGGCTTCAAGCTCAGGATGTAGCCTCAGCTGACCTCTAGTTTATGGTCTTCTTGTCTTACCTTTCTGAGTCACAGGATTGGGCTACCATGCCCAGATGAGGCTTTGTTTCTTATTTCTAAATCTTTTGTTTTTCATGTACGGTTTTCATTTATTATCTTCACGGTCACACGCCCCTTGTCTTATTATCTTCAATCTGCTACTGAACTAATAGAGCAATTTGTTCATTTACATACTGTACTTTTTAGTTCTATAAATTTCCATTTAAAATTTTTTATAATTTTAATTTCTCTATTGAAATTCATGTGTTACAATAACTTGTGTGTGTTTTAATTTGTAATTTTATGTGTGTATGGCTGTTTTGAGTACACGAATGTCTGTGTACTGTTTACATGCCTGGTGCCCAAAGAGACCTAAAGAGGCCATTGAATGCTCTGGAATTGAAGGTACAGATAGTTATGAGCTGCTGTGTAGGTGTTGGAAATCAAACCCAGGTAGTCTGCTAGAACAAGTGCTCTTGCTGTTGAGAGCCATCTCTCTAACCCTAAAATGTGTCCTATTTAGGTTCACAACTGTACTTATCACCATAGCTATAAAGTCCTCATTACTAATTCCTGCAGGCCGTGGGCCATTGTGGAATTGGTTTCCTGTGACTTGCTATTAGTCACATTTTCATGTTTTGTTACCTGTATAAACAGTTAAATTTTTTCTGTTAAACGTTTTATAAAATGTACAAATAATAGATTGTAAAGACTGGAGTTTTATTTAATAGGAAGTTCAATTACTTGCTGCCCCTTCAGACTGTATCATATGAATCTTACCATTGCCCCTGGCCCATTCTGCTTTGATTTCTATTTTTTTAGGGGGGTGCTTTATTTCACTTTACTTTATAACATATGTATACAAAAACATACACACATCAACACACACACATGAAGACAGAAAAGTACCAGGGATTGAACCCAAGGCCTTGAGCATTTGTGCATGCTAAGCATATGCTCAGTCATAGAGATATAACTTCTGTCTTCAGTTACAATATTTAACTTCAGAAGAGTTAGACTTATACACATAACTGTTGCTACTGGATTGGAATTTCACTGAATTCTTAAATTTTGTAGGCTCACTCACCTGCAGGACTTTATAAATACTGTTTTTTTGCCTACATCTATTTTTGGGCACTGGGGATATAACCCAGAAACACATGCATGGCAGACAAGAGCTCTACCAGTGAGTCCCGTCCTTGGCAACCTCTGCCAGTGTATACCCACCCTTCCCTCTGTTCCACTTACTTCTCTTTGATCAGCTTCTGCCCCTTTGTCTCCAGATGCCAGTTACTCAGTGAAGTTTTTTCTTAGGCTTTCTTTCTTCCTATGTTTTGTGTGTGTGTATATGTGTGCGCGCGCACACATGCATATGGTTGTTAGAGGACTTTGCTTTCTTAGTAACTGTCTTTGTAGACTGTGTCCTTCTTGAACGTTGGAAGTCTTGTTCAGTTTTGCACTGATGGGCCTTTCTCTCTGTCCCAGTAGATTGTAACATAGTGAATGGTGTACAAATCAGCCTCTGGAAATGATGGCATCAGAGGTTACTGTGCTATTTCAAATCATCATTCATTGTTAGAGACCATGTCTCAGTGTAATAATCTCATGTGTGCTTGTGGTGATAATGTGTTATTGCTGTTTATCTTAATTGAGTATTTTGTGCTTGTATTCCCTTAGTTATGTTTGCTTATGAACAGTGCCTGCTTGTGCTGGGCCATCACCCTGATATTTGGTATGAAGCTGCACAGTATCTGGAGCAGTCAAGTAAGCTGCTTGCAGAAAAAGGGGTGCGTATCCTTTCCCCCTCTTTTTTTCATTTTGTGACTTTGCTCTATCAATAAGATCTACTGAAAAATATAAACCGATTTTGTTAGTAAAGTGTAAGTATTGTCTAGGTTTAAATACACATACATACACATACACCCACACATATAACATTAAATAGCAGAAGGAGAGCTATTTCGGAGGTGGGGAAGAGAGACTAGACAAAGTAGTAGGTATAATCTCAGGAATGAAAAGTATATATTGAAAAATTTAAGTTATGTCAGTATAAACTTTAGTAACACTCATGATTATACTTTCTTAGAATTCAAATATTATTGCTTTTAAAACTGTATCAAAATGTTGTATTCAAAGATCTTAAATAGTTTTCCTATGATTTAAAGTCAGAGGGCCCTGTGGGCTCAAGCCCTAGAAACTCTTCTCTGCTCAGAGCAGGAAGAAATCCTTGGTAATTTCTTTTTCAATGAATATATATTTGTTTTTTCAGTAAGTACATTATAAAGTGGATACTGTCTTATTTTTACTCTTTCAATTACATTAAAGTTATTGAGGATGTGCTTCCTTTTCCTTTTAGGATATGAACAATGCCAAATTATTTAGTGATGAAGCTGCTAATATATATGAAAGAGCCATAAGCACACTATTAAAGAAGAACATGCTCCTTTATTTTGCATATGCAGATTATGAAGAGGTGAGAAGAGTGAGAAGGTTGGGAACCATGCCTGTTGGTGTGGGGGGGTCTGTGGAGGAGGTCTGTGGAGAGGTTTTTGTGTGTGTTCGTGTTTGTGTGTGGGTGTGTGGCAGGTGTTTGTGTGTATGGGGGGTGTTCATGTTGGAGGTATTTGTGAGGGGAAGGTGTTCCTGTGTGGGAGCGGTTTTCGTTGTGTGTGGGGGGGTGTGTGTGTGTGTAGTATTGGGTTTCTGGCTCAGACTTTCCAGCCTAGCCTCAAGGCCGGGATCCACAGTCCCATAGTCCCACTGAAACACACAGATTAATTGTATGCTAATTGACCTGGGGCCCAGACATATAACTCGTTAGCTCTTGTTCTTAATCTAACTCATGACTCTTATCCTGTTCAGCCATGCGGCTCACTACCTTTTTTCAGAGCAGCATAGGTGTCCTCTGCAACATCTGGCTTGTCTTGTGTCTCTGTGGCATTTCTGCCCTGTTCTTCCTGTTCCCAGAGTTTTCTTAGTTTGGTAGCTCCCCACACTTCCTGTCTGTCTGCCTTTGGCTAATCAGCATTTTTATTAAACCAGTAGGCAGGATAATTATTTACAGTGTAACAACATAATTTCCCCACGGGGTGTTCATGTGTGTGTGGGGGAGTGTTCCATATTGGCTTCAAACTCATTGTCCTTGTGCCTACTGAACACTGACATAATGTCTACTGCTTACATTTTACTGCAAGACTAAATTTTTTTTGGTAGCTTCTTTGCTTTTGTAGCCAGAGATGATAACAGTTGTTAGTCCTCAAGTTCATATAAGTTTATGTGCAGTATAAGTGTCATGTATGCTGTGGGAACAGGAGTATAGTGTTCCAGCTCCTTAAAGCTCAGATCTGCTCATTTGTGAGTATATGTTTGTATTCACTTCTCTGCCCACCTTAGAGTCGCATGAAGTATGAGAAAGTTCACAGTATATATAACAGACTTCTGTCAATTGAGGATATTGACCCTACCTTGGTGAGTAACCTAAGTCTGTCTTTTCCACCATCATGCTCTGACTTAATATAACAAAAATTTAATTTGTACACTTAAGATTCATTGTTCTTGTGTCTTACTAGATCATGGGACCCTCTATACAAAACACTGTTGGGCGTGATGGCTCACACTTGTAATTTCAGTATTTGGGTCAGGAGTTCAAGGTTATCTTTGACTTATGTAGTGAGTTTAAGGATAACAAGCACTGTATAAGATTCTGCCTCAAAAAAACAAATAAACAAAGCACTTCCATCACCCCTGAAAAACCCCCTTCTGTGACCCTTTATAGTCAGTCCTTCACTCTGCCCCAATCCCCAAAAGTTGGTGATCTCTACTCTATTGGATTGGGTGAAAGAAGGTCTTTCTGTAACAGTCCTTTAAAACAGGCATACAAAGTAGGGGTTTCACTTAGGCATTTTTATGCATACGTTGTTTTTCTACTCCCCTATCTCATCTCCTTTCCCCCTTTGCTGGTGCCTTTCCAATTCCAACAGCTTCCCTTCTGCTTTTATGTCACACATACCCCCTTTCTCTTACTTTTGCCTACCCTTAGGGTCTTTTCCCTCATGGTTGAGTTTATAGTTTCATGGTCCCTCTATGGTACTTTGAATTTAATTGGCTGTAATTGTCTCATAGACAATGGCACTATTAAGAGGCATGGCTTTGTTTGGAGGAAGTGAGTCACTGTGGGAGCGGGCTTTGAGGTTTCCTATGCTCAGGATACCACCCAGTGTCTCAGTTCACTTCCTGTTGCCTGCTCAGCTACCTCTCCAGTATCATGTCTGCCTGCACACTGCCATGCTCGACACCATGATGATAATGGACTGAACCTCTGAAACTGTAAGCAAGCCACCCCAATTAGATGTTTTCTTTATGAGAGTTGCTATGGTTGTGGTGTCTCTCCACAGCAATAAAAAACCCTAAGATACCATCTCTCCTGTATATACGTATGTACATGTATATGTAAAAATCAAAGTTTAGTATATACATGTGACAGAAAACATTTGGAATTTGTCTTTTAATCTGGCTTATTTTGCTTACAATAATGCTTTCCAGTTCCATTCATTTTCTTGAAAATGTCACAATTACATTTTTATTTATGGCTGAATAAAATTTGACTATGTATATATACCACCAATTTTTTTTTTCTTTTTGGCTTTAGAGAGTGGGGGTATTGTGACAGGGTCTAGTATAGCCTAGGTTGTTCTTGAGCTCATTGTATAGCTGAGGATAGCCCTGAACTACTAATCTCCTGCTTGTGCCTCACTGTGTACCACCACATATGCATTATACCACATTTCTCTCATTTATTCATCTGTTGATGGACATCAGGGTAGTTCTATTCTCTGGCTATTGTAAATAGAGAAGCATTATGGATATGCATTTATCTCTGTGTACCGTAGGACTTAGAGTCTTTTGGGTATATGTGAGAAACAGAATATAGCTGGGTAATGTAGTAGTCCTAATTTTAGTTTTTTGAGAAGCCTCCATTTACTTTTCATAATAACTAAACTGTATTACACTGCCATAGTCAGGGTGTAAGAGCGCCTGTTTCCCTACATTCCCAATAGCGTTTGTGGTCATTTGTTTTCTTGGTGGTAGACTTCTGGCTGGAGCGAGATATAATCTCAAAGTAGCTTTTATTTCCATTTCCCTTATAGCTAAGGATGGTTGGTACTCGTTTAAAAAACTGGCCATTTAGGTTTCTCCTTTGGAGAACGTTATATTCAGTCCATTGATTTAATATAGATTGGTTTCAATATTGCCTTGACTGGAAGACTTTTGTTGGGGAAGTGTTTAGTTTTGCAGTTATTTATATAGTCTAAATATTAGCCCCCTGTCTGAAGTATCGCCAGCTTGAAAAGACAGCTTACTAATTTCATATGATCCCATCTGTCAGTTTTGAAGTTATTTTCTGTGCTATTGGAGTTTTCTAAAAGATCATGCCTGTACCCACACCTTGAATTCTTTTCCTTATGTTTCCTCCTGGCAACTTTAGTTGAGGTCTCATATTAAGGTGTTACTGCTCTAGTTGATGGCTGCACCTGGGAGAGTGGAGCCTAAAATGAGGCGGACTAAAGTGGTGAAATAGCCAGCTGATTAAGGGCATCAGACAATTTATTGGTATGACCTCAATTCTGAGGGTATTCTGAGGGTTGAGCAAAGTTCCCAGGAGTTTAGGCTGTACACAAGTTTAAGGACAGCTCAGAGGGTAAGAGCACTCACTGGCTGCTCTTCCAAAGCTCTGGAGTTCAATTCCCAGCAACCACATAGTGGCTCACAATCATCTATAGTGGGATTTGATGCCAGCCTGGCCACAAATTCAGAGATCTGCCTGCCACTGCCTCCTCTAGAATGCCAAGATTAAAGGTGTGTATGACTGTGCCCTACCTGTGTTCTCTCTCTCTCAGCTTTTTTGAGACAGGGTTTCACTGTGTAACCCTGGCTTTTCTGGAACTCACTCTTTAAACTAGACTGTCCTCAAAACTCAGGGATTTACCTGTCTCTGCCTCCTGAGTGTTAGCATTAAAGGCATATGCCACCACCACCTGGCTGTGTCCTCCAATTTTTATTCCTTATTTTTTCCCACTTTTTGTTTATTTTAATTTTACTCAAATCCACTCCTATTTATGTCCTAGTTGTAGTAACGGATTAAGAGTCCTGGTATTAACTAGCATTAGAAGACATTTTTGTACATCTTGGTCTGTCCCTTATGAGGTTCAGAGACTGGCTTGGGGGAACTGACTGAGGGAAATGTTGTTTATAGTGTTTTAGAGGTAAAAGTATTTAAATGTGACATGAGGAAGGAAAGGGAGGGAAGAAAAACAGTAAGTAGAAATTAGGAGAAAAATACCATGGATAAGAGTATGAGAAATCAGGTCCAGTGAGATGGCGCAGAAAGTAAAGACACTTGTCACTAACTTTACAGCTTGTTATCCCCAGAACCCTCATAGTGTCAGGAGAGATATGGCTTCCACAGTTGGTCTCTGACCTTCTCAAATGCAGGTGTGTGCACATACACACAAATAAGTACCTTTTAAAAAAGGAGCCAATCAAATATCTCTTTATTGTAAACGCCCTAAAGAAACTCGGAATTCAAGAAATATCTTTGCTTAGATTTTTAAGTGTATGTGTGGTTTTGTAAGTGTAAGTGCCTGCTGAGGCCATAAGAGGGCATTGGATCCCTTTGAGTTGGAGTTAAAGGTGATTGTGAGATAGCCAGTGTGGGTGCTGAGAACCATACTCAGGTCCTAAAAGAGTGGTAAGCACCCTTAACCACTGAGGCATCATTCCAACCTCTGAAATATGTGTGATGTAACATAATACTAGATAGGGCAATGCTTAAAGAATTTTCTCCACAGACAAAACAAGGGTATCTACTTTTTCCACTTTTATCCAATTTAGTGTTGGATGCCTTAGCAATAAGAGAAGCAAATAAAAAAAGAAAGGAAGTAAGAGTTCTTACTTGCAGATAGTATGCTTCTGTACAGAAGAGACAAAGACTCCAGCAGAAAACACTTGGAACTGATAAACATTTTTAGAACAGTGGAAGGGTACAAACTTAACATACAAACTCAGTCGTTGTCCTGTATACCCTAACAGAAGGAGGAGACCTGCGTATAGGGACACTCACAGGCACCTCAACTTATTTATATAGATAAAATAAAATCTTGGACTATACCTACCAAGAGAGTGAAGATCTCTACTGTGAAATTTTGATTGAGATGAAGGGAGTATATAGTGTATGTATGTATTCATGTGTGTGAGCAGGTGTGCTTGTGGGTGGCATCTAGAAATGGGCATCAGGTGTACTCTTTAGCTTTCTGCCTCATTCCTTTGAGATAGTCACTGAACTTGAAACCCACCTTTTGAGTTAGGCTGCATGGGTTCATCTGTTCCTGCCCTCAACACTGGTCACGGGCATGTACAGCAATGCCCAGGTTCATTTGAGTTCTGGGGATTCTAACTCAGGCTATCATCCTTGTGCTACAAGTGCACTTATCCACTGAGTCTTTTTCCTAGACCCCCCAGTTAAATTTATTTTTATTTTTTGTGATGCTAGTGGTCAGACCTAGGATCTTGTGCTTTGCTAGGTGAACCATACCCTCAGCCCTTGTTTGATTGCTTTGGTGGTGATAGGATTGAATCCCCCTTAAGTCACATAGTCTAGAAATAGTAGTGGTTATTGTATGACCATCTGATGATTGATTTAAGAAAAAAGAAACTGGGCAGTGGTGGCGCATACTTTTAATCTGAGCACTTGAGAGGCAAAGACAAAGA
Source organism: Phyllotis vaccarum (assembly GCA_033318265.1). NCBI lineage: Eukaryota > Metazoa > Chordata > Mammalia > Rodentia > Cricetidae > Phyllotis > Phyllotis vaccarum. Next base: position 133,645,459 of record JARWLC010000001.1, read on the forward strand.
GGAACTCTGAGTTTGAGTCCATCCTGTTCTATAAATCCAGGACAACCAGGGGTGTACATAGAAACCCTGTCTTGAAAGAAAGAAGCAAACAAACAAAAAGACCAGATTTGCCAGGTAGTGGTGGCACACACCTTTAATCTCAACACTTGGAGGCATAGGCAGGTAGATCTCTTGAGTTCAAGGCTACCCAGAGCTAGATCCAGGATAGCCAAGACTACACAAAGAACCCCCCCATCCCAATAATAACAATAATAATAATAATAATGATAATAATAATAGTAATAATAATAATAATTTTGTGTCATGTAAGTTATGTCTTAATAAAAATCAGCAGGTATCCCTATTGCCTATGGAAAAGTAACATAATTCTTACTCTAGTTTCTTATACTAGAAACATTAGCATAGAACTCAGTGCCCTGGTACTAGAAGCTGTGAGGACCATATTCTGCATAATGTATAGGATACAAATAATTTTTTTCTTATAGGTATATATTCAGTATATGAAATTTGCAAGGAGAGCAGAAGGTATCAAATCTGGAAGAATGATATTTAAAAAAGCAAGAGAGGATGCCAGAACTCGCCATCATGTCTATGTTACTGCAGCACTCATGGAGTATTACTGTAGTAAGGTAAATACTGAAATACTTCATATGAAGATGACATAATTTTCTTCATTTGAAATATATTCATGAAAAGAAAGCAGTCTTGCTGGGCATGGTGAGACATATCTTTCTTTAATCTCAGCACTATAGTTAGAGGCAGGCAGATCTTAATGAGTTCCAGGCCAGCCAGATTTTCAAAGCAAAGACCCCATCTCTAAAAGCCCTACTTTCAATTATTAAGTTTAATTGTTCTGCTTCTTAAAGGAGGTCTATCATAAAATTATGTGGAACATTTATCCAGCTCAATTTCTTGCTAATTTGTGCCTTATTAGACTACAATTTTAATTTTTTCTTTTGTTATTGGTTTTCTATATACTAGAAGGCCTTGTTCATCCTAGACAAGCTCTCTACTTGGAATATTTTTAGGAGGGTGGGGGTCAGTGCTGGGGATTGAACTCAGGCATTGATACATGGTAAACAAGTGTTCTCCCACTGGCCCCTTCAGGGTCACCTTGGTGTTTTTGATTTGTTGGATTTTGTTTTGTTTTGAGGCACATATCACTAAGTATGTCAAGCTGGCCTCAAACTCAATCTTCCAGCTTCCACTTCCCCAGTACTGGGATTACAGGCAATTCAACCAAGCAGCCAGCCTTGGAAGATGTCTTAGACCATGTGCTGACATTGGCTACTTAGCTGTTCCATTTTGTTTATGGTGGTGCTGATGATCAAACTCAGGGCTTTGAGAATTCTAGGCAAGTGCTCTACCACAAACTACATCCCCAGCTCTCTTCTCTTCCCTCCCTCTTCTTCCCCTCTCTCTCCTCATTTTAAAGAGACAGGTTCTTGCTTCATTCCCTAGACTAGCCCTGAACTTGAATTTGAATACATGGTTGGTTTTATTTAGCTCAGGAGTTTTATGTAACATGGATTTAATTTCCATTTTAGTTCTGTGTCTTGTCATATTTACATGTTGTGGGAGCTTTTCTTTGGTTTTGTTTGTTTGTTTTGTTGTTTGAAGAAAGTGTCTTGCTATGTAAGCTATGTAAGATGACTTTGAGCTTGTGGTAATCCCCCATCTCAGTACCTCTTGCTGGGACTATAGGTGTGCATGGCCCTGGCTATTAGATTCTGTAGCTTTAATATTCTTTATAAATACATTGTCTGGCATTTCATGGAATCCAGTACTGTGTAAGTGTTTTTGGCCTGGCCTAGCTCCGAGATCTTGACCCACAGTCCCAAATAATCACATAATCTTATATTAATTACATGCTGTTTGGCCTGTGACTTGGACATTTTACTTGCTAACTCTTACTCTAACCCATGATTAGCCAAGTGGCTCAGTACCTTTCCTCAGAACAGCATTTTTGTCTTCTTTCCTCTACATATGCCTGGCATCTCTGCTCTGCTTTTCTTCTTCCCAGACTTTTCTTAGTTTGGTAGCCCCACCCACACTTCCTGTCTGCCTTCTGACTACTGAGTGTTTTATTAAACCAGTAGGAAGAAGAAATATTTACAATGTACAAGAGCATAAATCAAATCAAGTACTATCTTTACTTCTAGGACAAATCTGTTGCCTTTAAGATTTTTGAATTGGGACTAAAGAAATATGGAGACATTCCAGAATATGTCTTGGCTTATATTGACTATCTATCTCATCTAAATGGTAAGTTGATTCTAGACTCTTAAAGATTCCTTAATTTTCTTTTTAAGATTCATTTATTTTATTTTGTGTATTTTGCCTATGTTATGTCTGTGTACCCAGGTCTTCATTGCCCTCAGAGGTCAGAAAGGGGCATTGGATCCTCTGACCGAAGTTACAGACTTCTGTGAGCTGCCATGTAGGTGCTGGGAACCAAACCCAGGTCCTCTGGAAGAGCAGCCAGAATTCTTAACCACTGAGTCATCTTTCCAGCCCTTGCCATGGTTTAATATTAAACAGTCTGAAATTATGTACCTGGGGTTTGGGTAGTTTTATTTTCTTCTTTAAAGTGATCTCATTCCAACATTACACCAGAAACAGCTACTTGATAGGCACCTATGAAATAGTGGCCTATCATCCATGAATTCACTATTTTAGGTTTTAGACAGGGTCTTACTATATAGCATTGGTTGGCCTAAAACTTTCTATGTAGATCAATTTGGCTTTGAACTAACGGAAATCCACATAGGCATGTTTGTTACCATGCCCAATTTATGTGGTGCTAACATTGAGCCCAACGTCTTCTACATGCTAGGCAAGTATATTAGTCAGGGTTCTCTAGAGGAACAGAGCTTATATAGAAGGAAGGGGGGGGGTGTGCGCTCGTGTGTGCACGTACATGCTAGTCTTCAGTATATGCAAGCTCTAATGCCAGTGAAGGAATGGACTATTTATCCAGAGCAAGAACAAGCTGGCAAGGAATGAAAACTTCCTCCTTCCATCCTTTATATAGGCTGCCACGGTGAGGTATGGCCCAGAATAAAGATGGATCTTCAAAAAATCTGGATTCAAAGTGGGTCTTCTACAAGAAAAAAATTTCTAATGGATACACCCAGCCACTTAGGTTTTAGCTAATTATAGATGTAATCAAATGACAACTAAGAATGGGCAGACAGTACATGAAGCATTCTACCAAGTGCTCTGTCCCAGTCCTATCAACTGTATATTTACAGGAAAGTGCTATGCAGTTAGGTGAAGCTGCAGTGTCGGGACAGAGCTGTTTTTGTTTTCTGGCCCCTCTGCGACTCTCTCCTGTCTCCTAGGGATAAACAGTGTTGTAAAAGCCCTCTAGGGCTGCTCATGTATCTTGGTAATAAAATTTTGCCCAATAGATGGGAAATATAGAGCACAATGCTACCAAAACAAAAATTAAAATGATTGACAATTGCCAAACCCCACCCACTACAATTGACATCTTTATTTTCCTAAACAATTAGAGAAGCAGAGGAACAAGCCACAGCCGCTTCTCACCACCTCTGAGTCCTCAGCCACAAGGGAAAGGAGATGAAGGACAGGCAGGCCAGGCTCCTGTCTCCTCTCACCTTATTTTCCTTCCTCTGTCCAGCTATATCACTTCCTAATGCTGGGATTGAAGGTGTGTGTGTTTAACAAGTCCTGGGAGCAGAGGCATGGGATTAAAGGTGTGGCCTGGCTCTGTTTCTTTTTTAGACTAAATTAATTTTATGTAGTCTAGGTTGGCCTTAAACTCAACAGAGATCTAGATGAATCTCTGCTTCTGCCTCCCAAGTGCTAAATTTAAAAGTGTGTGTCACCATTGCCTGACTTCTATAGCTAACTCTGTGGCTGGCTCTGTCCTCTGATCTGAGGTTATAAACAATGTATCACCACACATATGTGTATCTCTATAAAATTATTACGGTTATTGATCATGATATATCATTTCTTGAAAAAAAGAAAAGCAACGACTGGAGAGCTAAAGAAATGGCTCAGCAGTCATTGAGTTATTCCTGCACTGGGCCTGGGTTTGATTGCCAGCAACCACATGGTGACGTGTAGCTGTCCATAACTCTAATTCTAGGAGATCTAAAAGGTGTGCCCATAATGTATATACATGTATTCAGGCAAAACAGTCATACAAATAAAATGAATCTAAAAAATAAAAATAAACTGATCTTGTAATAAAGTTTTTTTAAGAAAACCTGTATTTACTTGTATATGAGGTGAGGTGTGTAAATTTAAAACTATAGCTTTACCACTGGCAATATGGTCATAATAATACCTTCCATAAGACTGAGAGGATCAGATAACTTTGCATGTATTTGATTAATATATTGAGAATGGGAAGCAGTAGCTATAGCAGAGCCCTGATGATGCACTGTGGGCATGAAGATGATGGTCCAAGCTCTAGTTGTTCTGAGTGGCTTTGAAGACACTAGACTGTTAGTTATTCAGCAAGTGACACATGCTTATGCCAAACAGGGTGTGTGTGCCAGATTCATAGACTTAATTCAAATAAAAGATTAATAAAAAGAAAGTAAATATTGTAGTGATTTCCATATTGCTTACATGTTGAAAAGACAGTTTGGGTATGCTTGGTTAACTACTTAAGATTAATCTTACCTTCTTAATATGGCTAGCAGGGCATTCTACTGCATTCCACTGTGTGGATAGCACTGTACTAAGGGTTCACAGAAAGAACATGTGAGTTGGGTCTTGAAGATGAATAATTCTTTCCAGCCAGCCAACACAGCAAGAAGCTTATGTGGGAAAGTAAAAAGGGATGTTTGGAACAAAGCTTGGATTAAAGCAAGGATAATATGTAAGATTTAATAATATTTTTTTTAAAATTTGGGGCTGGAAAGTTGGCTCAGCAGTAAGAGCACTGGCTGCTCCTCCAGAGGACCTGGGTTGGAGTTGCAGCAACTGGTGAGACTAAGCAATGGAGGCTTGCAACTTCAGTCTCAGAGGATCTAACATGCTTTTCTGGCTTCCACAGGTATTGAATGCAAGTGGTATGCAGACATAAATGCAGGAGAAGCTTTCACACATAAAAGAAAGATAAAATAAAAAATTAAAAAATACACTATGTTACTTGACATTGTGAATATGACTTACTGCATTTGGACAGATAGTGTGACTGTGCTGATATATTAAAAATCAGTCATATTGCTAGACTTAAAAAATTATTGGAGTATAATTTAGGTACAATGAATGTACTTATTTTAAGTGAACAGTTCAGTTGTTAAATTACTGCTAGATTCTTAAATTAAAAAAAAAAAATCCCTTGAATTTACAAGAAAAGTCCTGCTTTCAGTTTACAAAGGAATTCCTGAAACATATAATCTAACCCACTTCTGATAACAACTCTTAAATTCATTTACTACTTACATATTTACCTCCCAACCTAAATATTAACTGTTTTGTTAAAAAAAAAATAAATAACTGTTGAATTGTAAAGCTTTGATTTAACATTTAATTTTCTTTAAAAATATCCTAGAGGACAATAATACCAGAGTTTTGTTTGAACGAGTTTTGACATCTGGAAGCCTTCCTCCTGAGAAATCTGGGTAAGTCATATAAGATATGTGAGCTCTGATCTCCGGGACTGTGTGCTTTAGTGTGCATTTCAGGAGAAATTTATTTTCTTTCTAATTTTAACTACTTGCAAGGTTTTTTATATATATATGCACCTAAGCTTTATTATTTTATATATGATTGGGATTATTTTGAAATACTAATTTGTTAAATATTTTATATTTATATTTAATTTAATATTTAATATTTCTATTTAATATTTCTACTTTAATATCTGTAGAACTTAATATATTGGCATTCTGGTATGTATTTCCTTAGTGGAAAGCAAAGACTCTTCTTTATTGAAAGCTGATGGATGTGTTTATCTAAGTTGTCCTATTACCAATAAAAACTCGACAGTCAGATATTGGTGAAGGAATGACCAGCTGATCCTCTCTCTACACTTTCCAGGTCAAAAAGACCACAAAGAATCCATGTTCCCCTTTCTCTTTCCTGTGCATTTCTATCCATATTCCTGGCTTCTCTGTGGCTAATTCTGGTCAGCTAGTTGCTGACTCTGCCCCCGATTCGAGATTCACTTTATTAACAGCACGGAGTTTAAGTGTGATGACAACAGCTGGTTTTCCATGTTACATCCCACCTGTGGCTTTGACTGTGAGGGAGGAGCATGGTCTAATATAACAGGACAGTGGGTTTGCATCTTGGCTTCAGTTCCCAGCTCAGCCACCTAGACAGTGGAAAATTCCGCCTTCTCACTGAAGCACAAACATGTCTACCAGTGTGGGAGTTCTGTAGTTCCTGGTACATCATAGGGACCCAGTGTCCTTCTTTAGGAGCCTGTGGCGTTAAAGCAGCCATGTAAAAAATGAGAGAACTTTGTCTAGGTTCTTTTCCCACCAATAATTTATCCTCTCTCTGATGTCCCTTATTTACCTCCAATAGGAAGATAAGAAGTGTGTGTGTATCCAACTCAGGAAAGGGTTTGAATGCCCAAATATTTAGATAAAGTACTGTGTCTGTGTTTGATTTTCAGATACTTAAACAAAATAAACAAATGGGGAGGAGGGAGTGACAGTTATTAACCCTAATGAAGACAGGTATTCATTATATTGTCCACCATTTATAACTAAGTATTGGTTACATTTTCTATCTTACAGAGAAATTTGGGCTCGATTCTTAGCTTTTGAAAGTAATATTGGTGATTTAGCTAGTATACTCAAAGTGGAAAAAAGACGGTTTACAGCATTCAGAGAAGAGTATGAAGGCAAAGAAACAGCCTTACTGGTAGACAGATACAAGTTCATGGATCTATACCCTTGTTCTGCAAGTGAGCTCAAAGCACTGGGTTATAAGGTATGTACTCAGCACCAAGATATATGTTGTATCTCCACGTCCCTGATGTTTTTAAGAGTTTATGGATAATTTTCATTCTAAGATCAGTCTTTACTATGTTTCTAATAAGACAAAAAAATTGATTTTATTGTTGTTACTTATGAATATCAAAAGTAACAAAAGATGAAAATTAAATGTTTAAGATAGAGAGTGAATGCTTTCACTGTGTACCTGGAACTGTCAGTGTCTTATGTCTGATGGCTGATGGAGAAAAGTCTTAATGTAACCTTTAGCACTATCTGTTCTTTGAATAATTCTGAATAACTGGTACATATTTTTGATGGAGCTTCAACTAAATGTATTGGCTGTTGAGTATTTTGTCAAGACACCATGAAGGGACATGGCCAGGCAAGGTGGTACACTCATAACTGCAAGCCTGGGAATTGGGGTGAGGAAGGCCAGATTTGAGGCCAATCTAGGCTATACAAACAAAACAAAACCACAGCTGACTAAACTCACAACGTTCCTCTAGGGATCTGTAGCTTTCTACAGTAGCCCCTGGGGAAACTGGCTTCTCTAAAAGTAGTCTTCATTTATGCTGATGACTGACCATAAGAAAATTAATTTAGTCCCTGTAGTAAGAAGTTTTTGGCCCAGCCTAGTCCTGAGATCTGGACTAGCAGTCCCAAATAAAAGTCTTATATTAAGTACATGCTATTTGGCCCATGGCTCAGGCATATTTCTTGCTAACTCTTAAACTAATTCATGATTCTTATCTTGTTTAGCCCCATAGCTTGGTACCTTTTCTCAGGGCATCATTCTTATCTTTTCCTCTGTGTCTGCTATCATCTCTGCTCTGCTCCTCCTCCTCCCAGAGTTTCCTTAGTCTGGTAACCTCACCCACCCTTCCTGTCTCCTTCTGGCTAGTCAGCATTTATTAAACCAGTAGGAGGGACAAATATTTACAATGTATAATAGCATAATCCCGCAGTAAGTTGCTAGACCCTAATGATGCAAAACACCATTGATCCATCATTCTCAGCCTTTGTATGTGCTCTGTATGAACATAAGTCGAGGAGGAAAGCCTTAGGCTGGTCCCTTTAAATCATCTGGCAGTAGGATGCTCTTGGCCATCCTTCTTTTCCTCACCACCCTCTTTTGGCCCGAGTCTCACTCTGTCTGAACCAGACTAAAAACTTTGAGGAAAAAATTACACATAATTTAGCTTTAGGCTTTTTCTTTGGTGGATGCTCCAGTTCTGCACCAGCCCCATAGTCCTATTTTGAATCAGAGGATTCCTAATAACTCATATTTTACTGTTAAAAAAGATATACAGTTTCTACTTCTGCTTTGCTTCTCTGTGAAAAACCAAAGATATTTTAAGAATTATTAGAAAAGGCCAATTTTTTTTCCTAGGATAAAAGTGGTTTTAAAGAGTTTAATGAAAATAAAGAAAGCTAGCAAGATAGCTTAGTGGGTAAAGAGCTTGCCACCAAGCCTGGTGACTTGAGTTCAATCCCTGGAGCCCACATGATAGAAGGAGAAAGCCACCACCCACCAAGTTAAACTGACGGGCATATGTGCACCTGTATGTATGATACACGCACATAAATATAATTCATAACATTTCTTGGGCAGGGTTGGGTGGTGCACACCTTTAATTGTATCTCTTATCTCTGTAAGTTTAAGGCCAGCCTGCCAGAGATACATAGTGAGATCCTCTCTCAAAAACAAAACAACAAAAATTGACTGTTTCCAACTAGAGCTACTTTTTAATATGAATTTTCCGTTCTGTATCTCCCTTTCTACTTTGTATTTTGGTAGAACTAGAGTACTTTGCCATTTGGTATTTTGGTGGCTTAGTAAGTTGTACACCATTGTGAGCAATTTGACCGTGCCTACTCAATTACATTTGCACACATAATAGCAACATAACCACCTGTGTTGGAGCTGACTGAAGGACTGAAATGGATAGGACCTGTTAACGGGTGACTGTACTGCTTGGAGAGGGTCTTGCCAGTGCTGAAAAGGTCAGAGGGTGGGCTCCCAATCCTCTCTCCACTTCCTGTTAGTGATGTGATCTATTTTGAGCATCAGTGAATGTTACTGATTGCCTCAAACAGTGAATACAGTCTGGCTTAAAAAGTCTGACAAATATAGTTGTACAATATACATTCCTTCTCTCCTCTACCATTATAAGGAAGTTCATTGCACTAGCAAAATGCTTATAAGCCAATATAGGTGCAGATAATCCTTATCTTGGCTTTCATGGCACAAGATTTTACTTAACCCAGGTTCTTCACTTAAATGATGTTGTTCAATTCCAGTGGAAGGGAGGTAACAAAAATCTAAATCTCAGCTGGGCATGGTGGCCTTTAATCCTAGCATTCAGGATGCAGACCAGACAGATATAAGTTTGAGGCCCCACTATCTGCATAGTGAGTTCCAGGACAGCCAAGGCCACATCGTGAGACCTGTCTCAAACAAACAAACACAAAGTCTAATTCTTGAATTTTCCTCCAAATTACCCCACCCTCTCCTTGGTGCCTATTCTTACAACTCTTCTCACAAAGGCTCATATCTATTCTGGAGCTGGGGTTGAGATAAAACTTGTTTAAGTGTGACCTTCAAATCCAGTGGCTTCCCTTGTTGAGTACTGAACAATCTGTTACCATCATGAGGTTCCAGCTTACCCTTCTCCACACTTCCCTGTGCTTATAACCCAGTTATCCTTGCTGTCTCCTCAGGATGATAGAACTGCTCAATCCTATGTAAGACCCTTTTCAGGTTTAGGATTCTTCTGTTCTGCATTTTCAGGATGTCTCCCGTGCTAAGCTAGCAGCTATAATTCCAGACCCAGTTGTAGCTCCTTCCATAGTGCCTGTTCTGAAAGATGAAGTGGATAGAAAACCAGAGTACCCTAAGCCAGACACTCAGCAGATGATTCCATTTCAGCCACGGCATTTAGCACGTAAGACCCAGTATTGAGACCTCCGTTTGTTTGACTTAAATCCAAGGTGTGGGGGGACGTAACTGGCCTTTTCTACTGTAGGTTAATTATTAGACTTAGGTTCACAGTGACAAGTGACTTGACAGTAATCCTTGAATCAGATGAACTAAGAATTTAAAAAAAAAAAAAAAAAAAGACAAAAACAGCTCTGAGTGCTGCGGATTCTAATCACCCATTTCCCATAGGCACTGTTTGTGAGTGCTGCAGTGTACAGATTAGTTTATTTGACCAACTGGAAACTCACTATGGTTGTGTTATTCTGAACCACAGCTCTGAATGGTTAGATGGTTAGTAGTCCCTCTGTGTTGATTAATGTGCTATTGAATAACTGACTTTAAACAGGATTGCTAAACATTGTGTAACTCAAAAATAGTTGACAAAAATACCCTTTAGTCCAGCCTTGGCTTGCTTTACATGAAGTCACTTGTCTACTTCCCAGTGACCGTGAGACTGCCATTTCCTGTCCCATTTCAGTTGGTCATAGGAGTAAAGCACTAGAAGCCCCTTTAAATGTTAAGAAAGCAGCAGGGATATAGAAAGTTTATGTGTGCAGGTCGCTTGATTTCAGCTTCCTTACAGAAAGTGCACCTACTTGTCTCATGCCCGCCTTCTCGCTCAGCTCCAGGCTTACACCCCGTCCCTGGTGGAGTGTTTCCAGTGCCTCCTGCAGCTGTGGTTCTAATGAAACTGCTCCCTCCTCCTATCTGCTTCCAGGTTAGTTCACTATACACAGGCTCTGTGGCCACAGTAATTGTGTGCTTTTTCTCTTGTATAATGGAAAGTATAAAATAACTTGTCAGATAACTGAGATTAATTTTTTTCATGTCATAATAGGGTCCTTTTGTACAAGTGGATGAACTGATGGAAATTTTCCGAAGATGCAAGATACCAAACAGTGAGTAATAGAAGCTCCATTTTCAGTGTGGAGCCCACTTTATTGTTTTCCAAGGAAGAAGGTCTCTAAAGCCAATTATCCAGTCTGCAGAAGTGCAGTGACACCCTGAAGGGAACTGAACCTTCTGTAGTGTTGGCATATTCTGCTATATTGTCACCAGAGTCCTAGCATGTGTAGTGCACTGTGATCTGTACTAAGCATTTTCTTAGTGTTAACAGCAGCTTGTAATGTGGTAGCAGTAATACTCTTCTATGCTTGCTGATAGACTATGGGATGAGCAGAGACCTCACTCTTCTAGGGTAGCATCATCGTAAGCATCCTGTCCTGTCTTTTGCTCCATCCCAATAGCTGTTGAGGAAGCTGTGAGAATCATCACTGGTGGGGCCCCGGAGTTGGCTGTGGAAGGCAACGGCCCAGTGGAAAGTAGTGCTGTACTCAGCAAGGCTGTCAAAAGACCCAACGAGGACTCAGATGAAGATGAAGAAAAGGGGGCGGTGGTCCCCCCTGTTCATGACATTTACAGAGCTCGTCAGCAGAAGCGGATACGATGAGGCAGCTTCAAGACCTGCCTACCTCTGAGAGAAAAGACTCTTACCCAGGGTTCCTTTTTTGCCTCTGGAGTCGTGTTTTAAAGAAACAATGCTTTGTTACACGGTTTTTGGAAACAAAGTTGTATTGTCATTGGTGCCTCTATCATATGGTTCTTGAGAAAGCAAAAACCAAGCCTGTATGGATTTTGATAGGAACAGACCTATCGTCTAAGGAAGATTAGGTTTTAAATAATATGAGAACAGTACAGAATGGCAAAGCCACTTCTTGTTCCTCTTCAAGGGTGTCTTGTATGTACCACTTGAAGATTTGTGAGTTTTCCACAGTTTTATTTTAAAAACTGGATGGCTATGATTGCAAAATATTTTCACATTTTCTGAAAAACAGTTGTTCTCAGTTTGCTTATGTAGTACTGCCTGTTTGTTCTTATTTATGGCAGAATATATGGCATCTGTTTTGTAGTTTACAATTTTTAAAAAGGTCCTGTGAAAAAATAAAGGACCTCAAAAAACATGTCTCCTTCTGTTTCTTTCTGTGTGTGTGTGTGTGTGTGTGTGTGTGTGTGTGTGTGTGTGTGTGTCTGTGTACATGTCCATTTGGGGGGGGGGGGGGATGACACAGAAACCAGTGGAGGATGCCAGTGTCTTAACTCTTACACCCTTGAGACAGACACTGTTTCTCACTGAACCTGAAGATTACCTTTTCTGGTTGGCCGGAGAGTTCCCAGGGTCTGCTGTCTCTGCTCCCAGTGCTGGGGTCACAGGCAGGCAAAGTCATGTCTGGCTTTTTATGTAGGTGTGAGGGACCCAAACTCAGATCCTCAAGCCCTCTGCCCATTAGCCATCTCCCCAGTATTTCTTCCTCTTCTTCAGATTTTATGATTATAGCTACAGACACTATATTATTAATCTAATACCAATGAAAAGTCATTTTCTGTTTTGGAGTTTTTTTTGGGTACTTAGGAAACATTTTTAAGAGGCAGATTAAGGGTGAGGCTAGCCAGGGCTACACAGTAGGCTCCATGTTAGACCACGCTATAGAGTAACAACACTCTGTCACCAAGAAAACAAAACCCCGCTTTGGCCAGCATACCTACTGGACTGTGTAGTATATAAATGTTAAGAGTTCACTTACACAGTAGTAAATAGTTCACTGATTGTGTTTTGAAAGGTATTTCTGAAGCTGGAGAGGTGATTCAGTGGTTAAGAGCACAGCCTACTTTCCTGGAGGCCACAAGTTAAGTTCCCAGCACCCACAACAGGTAGTGCATAACCGCCCATAACTCCAATTCCAGGGGTCTCATATATCTTCTGGTCTCTGAGGACATTCATGTACACACTCATAGATTAAAAACACAAATATTAAATCTTTATAGGATTAACTATTTCTGCCCTAAAGCAGTTTCCATTTAGAGCACTAGCTCCTGGTGGTATGCTTAGCTTTTAACAGATTGATACTTTTAAATATTTTAGGTTTATTTTACGTGTATTAGCAAATTGCTTTCATGTACGTATGTTTGACACATGTACCTGGTGTCTCCAGAGGACACAGGTTGTGGCTTCCTTTGGAGCTGGAGTTAAGAACAGTAGTGAGCCTCTGTGTAGATGCTGGGAACTGAACCTGGGTCCACTGCAAGAGGACTATCTCATACCACTGAACTATCTCTCCAGTCTCATAATTTTCAAGAGTTTCAAACAAAAGTAACAAAATTCAGGTGCCATGTTATTAATTAAATCTTCATATTTAATGCAGATGTCAGTTGATCAAACATTGAAGCTATGAGGATGAAGACTAGGCATTAATGGTTTATGGGTAGATATGCCTGCAATTCCAGATGTTTGGAGTTGAAGGCCAGCCTCATAACAAAGGAAGACCTCTCTCCAAGAAAGCAACTGCTGGAGCTGGAAACAGCTCAGTGGTTAAGGCTTGAATCCTAGCATCTACGTGGAGGCTTACAACCAAGTTCTAGGGGATTGGATGCCTATTCTTACCCTCATCGGCTACTGCAAGCATGTAGTGCATATACATACACTTAGGCACACACACATCTGCACACAGAAGTATTTTTTTTTTAAGCAACTATAATTTATAAAGTATCTCTAGTCTGAGCAGTTGCCACAATTCTGTTTTGAGCATGCCAACAGTGCTTCTGATAACAAAAGCAGAAGCTGGGTGTGGGAGTGCACACCTTCAGTCCCAGCCCTTGGAGGCAGAAGCAGGAGTTCAAGACCAGACAGGGCTACAATAGTGAGACCCAAAACAAAAAGACCTATTAGATAGAGATAGGGTTCACTGACTAAGAGTACTCACAGGCTGCTCCTGTAAAGGGCCCAGATTTGATTTCCAGCACCCACATGATGGCTCACAGTGACCATTTGTAACTTCAGTTCTAGAAGACACAACACTTCCCAGCCTATGCAGGACTGCAGCACATGGTACATAAAGATGTGCAAGCAAAATACCCATACATACAAAATAATAAAACTAGACACAATGGGGTTAAGGGAAATAAAATCTGACTTGTGCTGTTAACACTGGCTACATCTTACTTTGAAACTGGCACCATCATGCCAGGCCTACAGCTGAGTAAGATAAGTGTAACAGAAAACCTACATGAGGGCGTTAGGCAAAATTCTGTTTAAGTTCCTGAGATTTATTTCCAGAACCATCTATTTCTTAAAGTACTAGTGAAAAAAAAATTCTGTGTATGAATGCACCGTTTGCCTGCATGTATATATGTGCATGCCTGGTGTCAGGCCTTCTAGAACCGGAATTATGGATGGTGTGAGTTGCCACATGAATGTTGGGAACCAAACCTGGGTCTTAACTGCTGAGCCAACTCTAACCCTAAGAAGTATATGTAATAGATAATACAGCTTAGAGGTTATTAAGCTTCAAGATTATCCCTCACCAAGACCATTACATTGCTATAAAAACTGACCAAGAAGGCTGTGATGAAGGATGGTCTTTCTATACAATGTGAATGTGTTGCTACTGTTGGTTAATAAAGAATCTGCTTTGGCCTATGGCAAGACAGAATATAACAGGTAGGAAATCCAAAAGAGGTACACAGAAAAGAAAGGCAGAGTCAGGGCAGATACTGTGAGCAGCTGGGAAGCAAGAGGTAATGGAACACAGGTAAAGCCACAAGACACATGGCAACACAGATTTATAGCAATGGGTTAATTTAAGATGTAAGAACAAGAAGCCTGAGCCATAGACCCAAAGCTCGTAATTGATATAAGCCTCTGTGTGTTTATTTGGGACTGAATGGCTATGAGACACTGGAAACTCCTAATGCAAAGCCTGATGTACAGCTGCAAACACAAGGCTCAGCCCAGCATTAGTTAGCGCTCACCTGCTCATCTGCTCACTCATTCACTAAGAGTGGGGTGGGCAGAGATCACCAGTGGACAGGCTTGTCTGAGGTGAACTAAGTGGCATTTACTATGGAGTGGTGGAAGTAAACACCAGGCCTAAGGAGGCCTTTGAATCAAACATGCATAACTAAAGGAAGTCTGAATACCAGACTCTTGGCACTAAGCAGTATACCTAAAGAAAGAGGCGACATACTGTCCTTTGCTGACAAAGAAGTTTATAGGCCCTTATCATGCACAAAGCACGTTAGTGCCCATCCAATCCAGTCCTCACAGGAGCAGTATCAGTAGCATTCCCATTTTATAGATGGAAATACAAAGGCCTAAGGGAGAAGACAACCTAGTGAAAAAGACCCAAATGTTGTGTGATATTTTGATCCTGTTCTGACAAATAAAGCTTGAAGTCAGGGCAGAGCTAGCCACTAGCTGACCAAAATTAACCACAGAGATTTTGGAGGAGTGAGGACAGATTGGACAGGAAGTAGTAGGCGGAATAGAGAGGGATCTCAGCCTTTTGGAGGAAGGAACAGAGAAGATAGGAGGGGACTGGTCGCTTCTCTGCTTCTTATTCTTCGTTCTTATCCTGATATCTGACTCTTGAATTTGTTTCTTAAAGATTTTTTATTTATTATGGTTATCAGTATTCTGCCTGCATATATACCTGCAGGCCAGAAGAGGGCACCGTATCTCACTGTAGATGGTTGTGAGCCACCGTTGGGATTGCTGAGAATTGAACTCAGGACCTCTCAAAGAACAGCCACTGCTCTTAACCTCTGAGCCATCTCTCCAGCCCCTGACTTTCAAATTTTTATTGGTAAAGAATGTTTAGGGTGACGTTTAATCCAAACCTAGGTCTTTTAAATCAGAAGCATTGACCACTATCCTGTCAGAGAAGAAGCAAATGACCATGGGTGTTGCTTCCTTCTCAAGGTGGAAATAGGGGATTTGACATAGCTAGTTGAGATTTTTTTTTCCCTCACTGTGTGACCCTGACTGGACAGGAACTTTTTGTAGATCAGTCTGGACTTGAACTCTGCCTCCAGCTCTCCAGTGCTAGGATTAAAAGTGTGTTCCAATACACTTGGTGATGTGGGAATGTCTTTCTGCATGCTGTGAATATCAATCTTTAAATAAAGGAGCTGTTTTGGCCCATGACAGGCACCATAGAAAAAGTAGGAGGAGAAATCAGACCATAGGTAGGAGAAGCAGGGCAGCATCAGACAGACTGAGCCAGACGCCCAAAGGAGCAACATGTAAGGAACACAGGTGAGCCACGGGCCACATGGCAGACAGATTAGTAGAAATGGGTTAAGATGAGAGAACTAGCTAGCAATGTGCCTGAGCCATAGGCCAGACAGCATGTACTTAATATATGCGTCTGAATCATTTTGGGGGTCTAAGCAGCAGCCAGCGGCTAAGGGGTCTGGGGCAGCAGGTCTGTGGGTCTGGACCTCTGGCTGCTCTGAGCCAGAAACCATATTGTAACAATTTGGCTCACTTAACTTGGCTAATCAGAAACACATGTATCAGTATGGTTCATTACCAAAAATGGGTTACACAGCTGGAGAATCCCATTTGCTGCTTCAAATTTAGCAAAAACAAACTCCCAAACACCTGAGAATCCACTCACCTTTCCACCCAAGTGAGAGCCAAGAAAGCTGCAGTTCCTGCTTTTGCTATTCATGACTCTAAAAGGCTGGTGACACTTATTGTGGCTGCTTCTGCCCACATATGGTTGAAGTACCAATTAAACAGCAGTTTCATAAAAAGCCACAGATCTCCATAAATCTGTTAGGAAATTAAGTGAAATCCAATTATCATGAAGCTTTTAAAAATCAAGGCCTTGTACTGCTAGAGAAGCATTTTACCTCTAAGCTACATCGTACAACCTACAAATAACTGCTGAATGTTTCCTGAGTAGATGACCATCTGCTGGGGGATGTGTGTGTGTGTATGTGTGTGTGTATGTCTGGGACTGAGAGCTTCATACTGATAGAGAAGGATTCTACCACCAAGCTACATATTACAACCCAAACAGTAAATGTTGAATTATGTTTCTTGAGTAAATGGCCTAAATGGATTTTTTTTGGCTTACACTGTTAATTCTATGAGAAGCTCAGAAAGAAAATTATGTAACTTACTTTCACAAAGCAACAAATAATTCAGTGAATACCATGGCCATGAACCATAACTCTTTGTTCCCAACAAAACTCCAACAGCAGATAATACACAAGTGCTGAGCTGGGAGTCTGTAAAGGTCTTTGTTTATGAATCAAAATCTCAAGTTGCCCAGTCAACTCCACCAGCTTAGGAACCAGGAGGGAGTGTTAATTCTTAGGAGCATCTTAGGAGTTAGAAGAATGCCAAGTGACATGGTGACTGCATCTTCTGCAGCAGAGCGACTGATCTTCTCATCCTTGGGGAGAGTAAAAGTCGCAAACAGGATGAATCAGGCCAACTGAGCCTCCTCCAGGCAAGGAGTCATGTCTGCCTGCATAAGCTCAGATGCCAGTGAGCTAAAGTACCCTTCCAGAAGTGGTCTCACTGGACACACTGTAAGAAACAAGTTTCTATACTCTGACCTAAAATGCAGGCAGCCTTCCGGTGTAGTGACCCTGGGCTGGATCCCGAGACACTTTGCTCTCTTTCTCCTGGTACCAAGCTTTCAACTCTCACACCTCTACCCCAAACGCTGAGATGACAGGCAATTACATCCAATCCAGCTTTTCCCCCAATTGGCCATATCATTATACATTAGAAGTCTCTTTAATAATGATCTTATAATTTCTGCCTCAGTTCCTACAAGCAGATCCAAGTCCTTTGTATAAATCTTTGGACTGGACTAGAGCGATAGTTCAGTGGTTACTGAGGACTGTCTGCTCTTCCAGTGGACCTGAGTTCAGTTCCCAGCACAAAGCAACTAACAACTATAACTCCAGTTCCAGGGAATCTAATGTTCTCTTCTGGTATTTCAGGCACTGTATACGTGTGGTAAACAGACTTACATGCAGGCAAAACACCAGTACACAAAAATAATCTAAAAAAAAAACCAAAACATGTTCTAATAGTGCTCGGCCTCATACCTGCACCTGGAATGCCTCCCCTCTGCTTATTACTATGACAGTGCCTTGTCTCCCAGCAAACCCTAATGTATATTTAACTCTGCTCCAAACACAACTACACACATCCTTGAGCAGAAGCACAGAGCAAATAACAATTCAAACTGAAGTGGGGCCTCTGACCCAGTCACACAACAGTTGCCAGAGCCTTTTTCATGAGTTTCCAAGTTACTTGTACACTCTGTCCAAAGTCTCTGTTATCACTAAACGGTTGGGGGTTTGGAGTACAAAGCTCAAATCTGCAGTCTTTAGCATGCTAGTCAAGCTCCCTACCACTGACTTCACCTCCAAGGCTATATCCAATCACTCTTCTGAACAATCTGTCCTCAAGCCTAAATGTTAATACTTTTGTTTTCTTTTGGTATTATGAGAAAGGGTCTCATTTAGCCCAAACTGGCTTAGAATGTGCTGATAGTCAATGCTGACTTTGAACTCCTAATCCTCTCGTCTCCACCTCCTATGTTCTGGTATTTCAGGTGTTTGCAGATACATCTGGCCAAACTTTAATGCCTTTCTAGTCAGGTGTGGTGGCACATGTCTAGAGGCAGCAGAAGGGAAATTTCTGATTTCAGGGCTAGCTGAGTCTTCAGAGGGAAATCTAGAACAGCCAGGGCTACACAGAGGTCCCTGTATCATAAAAAATAACAACAATCTGAGCACATAATATAGTATACTTTTATTATTTATTTTGGAGATAAGATCTCACTATGCATTTCTTGATAGCCTGGAAAATCACTATGTAGATCACCCAGGCCTTGAACACATGGAGATCTACCTTCTCCTGCCTCTGGAGTGCTAGGTTAAAGGCATACATCACCACACCTAGCACATTATTTAACTTAAAACAAAAGTCAGTGTCAGTCTGTAGCACATATTTGAAGAAATTATCCTCCATAGCCACAGTTTATTCTTTCTTCAGGTGGGATCCTGCTGTGTACCCCAGGCTATCCTCCTGCTGTGTACCCCAGGATATCCTTCTGCCTCAGCCTCTGAAATGTGGGGATTTTAGGTGTGCTCCCCAAGGCTAGGCTCACTATGCATTCTCCTGCATCCTGTCATCCGTGGATAGTTTTGTCTCTGATGCCCAGGGGTCTGGCTCTCCTTTTACTTTAATGTCCCTGTCTAAAACATGCTCGGCAGTACATGTACTTCTTTCTCCCGAGAGTTTCTCTGTGTAGCCCTTGCTGGTTATCCTGGAACTCTCTAGAAGACCAGGCTGGTCTCAAACTACCAGAGATCCACCTGCCTCTGCCTCCCAAGTGCTGGGATTAAATTTCTATGCCGCCACCGTCTGGCTTAATTTTTCCGCTAACAGATCATCTGCACCACATTCAAAGCACTCATGATCACATGGTGTGTCAGGAATTCTGGACACTCAAACTCCTTAATTTTGTTCAAGAGCTGAAGAAATGACTCAGCTGTTAATAGCACTGGCTGCTCTTCCAGAGGACCCAGGTTTGATTCCCAGTACCACATGGCGGCTCACAACTGTCTGAAAGCTCAGTTCCAAGGGATCCAATGCTCACTTCTGGCCTCCATGGGTCTACATGCATGTGGTGCAGATATATATGCAGGTAAAGCAGCCATACACATTTTTAAAAGGAAAGAAAAAAAAAGTAACAACATTGCTCAAATATTGGGAACTTTTCTTCCTTATCTAGATTTAGTGAGGTTGGGTTATTTTACCTGAAATACTTAAGTCTAATCTCTGAATTAGAATTCCACCAGCACATCAGTGGGCTATTCACTTCTTTCCTGCTATACAAAACTATACACATCTACTTTTAAGGCTTAAAAGTAAAAAAATTTCTTTAGCCCTGCTTTCCTGAAACTCACTCTGTAGACCAGGGATTCAAAGGGCAGGGATTAAAAGTATTTACCACCACTACCCAGCAGGTTGCCTTGCTTTTGAATGAGGCTCTCACTATCTAGCCCAGGTTGGCCTCCCTAGAGCTAAAATCACAGGCGCATGTCATCACGCCTGGCTCCATAAGCCTCAGCTACCACCATCCCGGCTGAGGAGCGCCTCTGCAGAAAACATTTCTGCCCTTGTTAAGACAGACTCTATTATTCAGGCTGCTCCTGAGTTCCTGGGCACAAACAATCCTACCTTTCAAGTAACTGTGTGTGTGTGTGTGTGTGTGTGTGTGTGTGTGTATCTTTCATTGTTTAGATTCCAGAGATTGATCCCAGGGCCTTGTGCATGCTTGGCAATCACTAACCACTGCACTACATCCCAAGCCAACAAACAAGCTTTTACAGATCCAGTTATATCCAATGGGTACAGTGGCAGAGGCCTGTAATCCTATCGTGTGTGAAGCAGAGGCCAGAGGACTGATGCAAGTCAGCTTGTTCTATATAGCAGGTTCCAGGCCAGCCAGAGGCTTATAGTGAGAGATACTGTTTCAAAAAAAATAATAAAATATAAGGCAAAATAATCAAGTAACTCTGCTGTAGAATAGAAGGCTCTGAACACTGGCTGGGCCAGAGCCAAGAAGCAGTAAATGAATAGAGGTGGGAAGGGGTGGGAAGGGGTGGGAACAGACGCTGTAAGGCTATAGACAGCCTGGTCACAAAACACCAATGGAGGCCAGTCATCAGTGGTGCACACCTTTTATCCCAGCACTTGAGAGGCAGAGGCAGGCAGATCTATGTGAGTTTAGGCCAGCCTGGGCTACAGATCGAATTCCAGGACAGTCAGGGATTCATGGAGAAACTGGGCCTGGAAAAAAGAAAAAATAAATAAAAAACCAAACCCAGAGGGGAGAGTAGGAGGAATGGTGTAAAGGCTGACAGAACGAGCCGTGGCTCATGACTGAGAAGGAATGGCCCACAAGAAAGATCCCACAATTCCTGGGAGAACTGGCTCCTCCCACCTGATGCTGCAGGAGAGAGAGAGTAGCAACAGACTGAGGAAAGCTAAGTGCTACCTATGGACTCAAGAACGAGAGCTTCCCGAGTCTGTAAACTTGCGCTCCTAAGTCCAGTCCTCAAAACAGAACTCAGTGGATTCGTCCACAGAGACAAGGATATTCTTCTCTTTGCAACCAATGCTATTAAACAGGAGTGTGCCACATGCCAATCTCCACAGCGATGGCAGGCACTGCGAGCCGGGATTCTGAGGAGATGAGGAGGTGCTTCGCAGCTGTGCACCTCAGGAGCGAAGGAGGAGCTTACTGAGGATTGCGTCATAGTACGGACAAAACACCATCTTGTTATAGTTGACCAGACGCACGAATTTCACCGCAGCTTCTTCCAGCTCTTTCTGAATGGGACCCAATCCCCCTGGCACTGTAGGCAGTAGCTTCTGATGACCAGAGGCAAGGTATGTCTCCAAGAAGGTAAAAATTCGGGACTCTGTGGTGAAAAGAACAGTGATCAGGGGTCTCTCCTTCAGGGTGACGTCATACACATCTGATTCTGTGGGAGGTCTTTCCTAGTGAACCCCTAAATAAGATCTGCAGAACTCTGCATTTCAGTGGGAAAGAAGACGTATGTGCACAGAGAGAGTCTGCGGCACTGGCATGCTCCACTCTTAGAAGAGCAGGACACCGAGGTAACAATGGCCATGGCCACAGGGCACACAGGCACAAAATAAAAAAAAAAAAAAAAAGCAAGAACGAGTTCAAATCTGGGGCTGGAAAGACGGCTCAGCCCTAATAGCACTGGACTTTGAACACACACACCCCTAAACTGGATATGGAAGCACACACCTTTAATACCAGCCAGGGATTGATGATTCTCTGAGTTAAAGGCCAGACAGACCTACAGAGACCTTGTCTCTATAAGCAAACAAAATCTTAGAAAAAATTGTTCAAAAAAGTAAAGAGGGTTCAATATGCAGCTCCATGGAGTACATGACCCTGGGTTCAATGTCCATAGCTGAAAAGGTCAGAAGGAAGAGAAGGGAGGAGGGGGAGAAGGCAGAGGGGGAGGAGGGGGAGGAGGGGGAGGAGGGGGAGGAGGGGGAGGAGGGGGAGGAGGGGGAGAAGGGGGAGGAGGGGAGTCCTGCCCCACTCTCATATTTTCTCACGGCTCAGCACAGACTTCCCTCTTTGACGCTCACAGTGGGAGACACAGAAGTCATCTATTGAAACTCTGAAGCCATTCTAAAGATGAATGGATTTTTCAGACTGCCTGCCTTGCCTTCTGTACTGGGGTACACACTTTGAACCCACAAACTCAAACACACTGACGGCTGGGTCCTACACCTCTTCATTCCTAAAGGAGCCTGGTTCCTCTGAAGTCCCCAGAGCTGGAAAGCCCATATGAAAGTGAGGTCTGTTGTGGAATATGACTTTAACTAGGCAAAGATGCGTACATTTGTTTACAATGTAAAGAGATACTGCTTTGCCTGTTTAAGGTACCTGACTGTTCTAAAGAAAGCTGAACTGCCAATAGGTAGGCAGTAGAGGCACAGGCAGGGCTGGCAGGCAGGGAGAATCTAAAATGGAGAAAGAATGGGGAGAGAGAGATGCTGAGGGCCAGCCAGTTAGGCAGCCACCAGACAGACAGACACAGAGTAGGACATATGGAAGGAAAGAAAGATGAAAGGCCATAAGGCAAAATGTAGATGAAGAGAAACAGGTTAAATTAAATTATAAGAGCTAGTGGGGCAAGCCTAAGATAAGGCTGAGCTTTCATAATTGACAAGTCTCCCTGTCATGATTTGGGGGCTGTTGCTGACCCCAAAGAAAGCCTGATGCAGAGGGCTTACATCATTCCCTCCAGGACTGTGTCACTCACTGGTGCTGCCATCAGGAAGCACATACAATGGTGAGACCTGAGGCTTCAGGGTGTTCAAAGGCCTTCCCTTGTTGAGTACAGTCTCTATAATTAAAAGCCTCCTCAGTGACCCATAGATTAAACTGTGGTGAATGTAGGGCCAAGATAAAACAGGCTTGAAAAGAATTGTCTCAATTAAAAAAAAAAAATCCACATTATTCATTCTGTATGAAATAATCCTTAGTAATAAGGACTTCAGTCAAGGCCTTTGACACTAAAGTCAGAACTTTGTGATAATGACGGTCTCTGGTCCCTGCCCGTCCTTTTGGTCAGCTCATCACACTAGTGATGAACCTGACCCTCCCTTAACCCAGCAGCACTCAGGGCCATAATCCATCAAACCAAACCCTCTCAATTTTCTTCAGGGCCTGACCTCTAGCCCCCCCTCTGGGTACTTTTTTTTTTTTTTTTTTTTTTTGTCAACATAAGCTAAGGTTTTCTTTGGTAGAGAAAGAGAAAAATGAGAAAATGCCTTCATCAGATTGCCTGTAGGCAGGTCTGTGGGTCCTCCCTCCCTCCCTCCCTCATGGTTTCTCTGCAATCCTTGTCCTATGACTCATACCAAACTCAGAGATGACTTGCTTCTGCTTCCCAAGAGCTGGGATTAAAGGTTGACCGCCACACTTGGACATTTTCTTGATTAATGACTGATGTAGGAAACTCCAGAAAAGTGAGTGTTACCACCCTGAGAGGAGTCGGACTACATAAGAAAGCAGGCTGAGCAAGCCATAGAGAGCAAACCAATAAGCAACCTCCCCCCATTGCTTTTGCTTTAGTTCCTGCCTCTAAGTCCCTGCCCCAAGTTCCTATCCTGACTTCCCTCAATGAAGTATGACCTGATGATTCTAAGATGAACTAAATAAATACCCTCCCTTCCCAAGGTGCTTTTGGTCACAATGTTTCACCACAGCAGTAGAAAGTAACAAAGAGACCCTTTAAGAGACGGTCCCCCAAACATACCCACGATCCTGCGAATGGGGTCGTCAGGACTGGCCAGGGCCTGAAGCTGGCCCTTGAGCACAGTTTCCTTATTGATGGAGAATGGGGAGGATCCACTCAGGGAGAGGCAGCTGCTCACCTCCAGGCATACTTTCTCCCCAATGGAAGTCAGAGCTTCCTCCAGACGGAAGGAACTAGAACAGAGAAGGGAATGGGAGCCAGGAGAAGAAAGGCCTCATGAACACAAAGCGTAATAGCACTGAGCTTTGTGGGGACTTGTGGCTTTCTCCCCTGCTCCCTCAGCTCCTGGCTGTGCATCCCTGTTAATCATACCAACATGGTGTCTTGTTTGTTTGTTGACAGGGTCTCATGTAGCTCAGGCTGGTCTACAACTTACTATATAGTTGAGAATAACCTTGAATTTTGGGTGCTCCTGCCTCTACTTCCCAAGGGCTCGCATTAGAACTGTGTGCTACCACACCAGGTTCTATACAGCCTGGGAAGGAGGGCTCGGCAGAGCCGCACACCCCTGGCCTCAGACCACAATGTCTCACTCATGCCTCTGTGGCAAAGTGAGGTTGGGACTGACTTCTGTCTTCAAACACCTCCAGAGGAACACACAGAAACAGAAATTTGGTAGCTGTGGGACAGGAGTGGGGATAACCCTTCCTTCTCCTTGAGTGCCCATCTGTACCTTGGTTTCTTTTTACCATGCTGGAGATCAAGCCCAAAACCTCACATGGAAAGCACTTTGCAAACTGAGGTATAGCCAGCCCCAACTCTCTGCAGCTGCTTAGGTTTGGTTTCTGAAACATGATCTCAGGTAGCTGAGGAGCCATGAATTCCTGGTCCTTATGTTTTATCTTTCAGGTTTGGGGTCACAGTCTTCACCACTATGACCCCAGCTAGATATTTTGAGAAGAAAGAAAATCCAAAAGAGAAAGCAAATATCCAATGTTCCTTGGGAACACCTGTGAGAGCCTCCTGCTGGGCCTATGAGATGTATCCTTTTCAGCCATTTCCCTGACAGCTACTGTTTAACTATTCACCCCAAGTAACTGCAGAGCAACAGTATTCTGGGTCTAGAGTCTGTACTACAGGACTTCTGAGAGGAAGGGTGTGAGGCCCAGGATGCACCTGCTGGTGCTGCTCTGTATAGGCTGAGCAGCCAGGGCTCCCGGAGAAGTCTGCGCTGGTAGAAAATGGAGAGGGCAGCCAAAGGCCGAACCTGGGCAAGAGCATCAGAACAGGCCTCAGATCAGCTGTGTCCTTGGCTGAGTCAACTACTTGTCACAATGTATGATTTGCCCCATGTGGTACTGACCACACCCACTCATTGTCCAAACTCAGCAGCACAACCCTTCCTTTTGTACGGATGATATGGTGGTCTGCCCGGTAGTGGTGGTGCACATCTTTAACCCCAGCACTCGGGAGGCCAGCCTGGCCTACAGACTGAGCTCCCGGACAGCCAGGGCTATACAGATAAAACAAACAACAACAAAGAATAGACTCTTATTTGAATGCTTAGGGGGTGGCATTAGGAGGTATGGCCTAATTGGAGGAGGTGTAGCCTCATAGGCGGAATTGTGTCACTGGTGGTAGGTTTTGAGGTTTCAAATGCTCTAGCCAGGCTCGGTGGCTCCCTCTCTTCCTGCTGCCTATGGATCCAGATATAGATCTCTTGGCTCTTTCTCCAGCGCTATGTCTGTCTGCATGCTACCACACTTCTCCCGCACCCCTATGGTGACAATAGACTAAACCTCTGAACTGTAAGCCAGCCCTAACTAAATGTTTTCCTTTGTAAGAGTTGCCGTGGTCATGGAGTCTCTTCACAGCAGTAGAAACCCTGACTTAGACAGAAGGTCATCAGGGCTAGGGTCCCCCTTAGAGTCTCTGCATGGGGCTTAGGGCTTACTGGAATGCTGGGAGTCAAGTACTGGCTGTGCTGTGGGAGTACCTGTTAGAGATTTCACAATGTGAAAGCTGGTACATAATGAAATGGCATAGTTGAAGGCACAGGATGTGTATGAGGTGTGTGCAAAGGGCAGGGAGGTGATGTTATGGGTGTGCCCTGGCGGGGTAAAGTTTGCTTCTTCTGTGATCTTTCTCTTCCAAGAGCCACAGCTGGAACAACTGGCTGTCCTGGGGGCCAAGGCACAGGTTACACTGGTTTCCTTAAGGTGATTTTGAAAGTAATTCAGTGAGTGGGAGGCAGTGGGTACTTGGTTGGTTGGTTGGTAAATAAGACTAAGTTAGAAAAAGAGGTTACACATAGGGTGAGTTCCGCCTCAGAAGGTGTCTACTTCAGTCCCACCTGTGTTAAAGTGTAGTAGGCACAGGAGAAACTGACTTTCTCATTGTGGCTCACAATGTGAGCTCACTGTGTGAAAAGCACAGTCTTGGAGCCTTGAGAAGTCTACAGTTCCCTGTAACTTGGACGTAGTGGCCATAATGACTGAACAGCAGGTAGGCAAAGTCTTTTCTAACTCCTAAAGGTTGTACACCGGGAAACTCCCATGGTGCACTACAATTCCGATTTCCACGGTAGGGCCCAGCCACTTACGGCAGATGCATGTCCATCAGCAGTATCTTCACCGTCATCTTGAGTTTCTCAGAAAAGTCAGCCTGGCCAGAAATTCCAGGTGCAGCAGTACTGAGAGAGACAAGCAGCACAGCTCCCAGGATAGCCAGCTGCTCCAGCTGCAGCTGCAGCTCTTGGAATCGAGACTGGTCCATCAAGACAGTCTGCAATGAACACACATGTCACGGCTGAGCAGGGACTCAAGATGGCCAGCAGAGGGCAGTGGCGCCTTTCAGATTTCCGGGATTCCTTTCAGAGCGGCTGGACACTAAGCATCCCCTGAGGCAGGCTGGAGATAAATCCAGACTTTGCTCCTTCTCAGCCGTGTGATCCCAGGGAAGTCTCCTTTACTTTCTTTACTTTCTAGCTATGTGAAAAGGGGGTTCCCTTTGTACAGGTGCTTGAAAGATGAAGAAACTGGACCAGGGGGGAGTGGCTGAGAAGATATAGTGGTAGGAAGGGAAGGGTAAGGTGGAGCTGCAGTGGCCAATGCCTTCCCACGTGTCCGGGAATGACTGTCCCAGATCTAAAGGGAAATATCCACATCCTGTGACTTGTGTGTCTGTCTCCCACAAACCAGGAAGTCACCCGAGCTGATAGAGGGGAGGAGTTCCTTGAAGCAAAGCCTACAGTTATTCATCTTAGTACACACAGCACAAAGGAGACTCAAACACTAGGCAAGCTGGGCACAGTGGCTCAGCCTATAAATTCCACCCCTCCATCCACCCACAAATACACTCAGAAGGCTGAGTCAGGAAGGCTGAGTCAGGTCAGCCGGGAATACAAAGTGAGACCCTGCCTTGGAACAACAAACAAACAATAACCACCACCTCAGGTAAGGAGATAAACAGTACAGAATGACAAACTGAGCAGAACTGATGACCACACAGTCACCTGAAGGTGGACTGCCTCTTATATTAAAGAACCCAGTCTTTTCCTGCCAGAGATACCAATGTTAAAGAACCCAGGACTCACTGTATCAGTGGATACAGGAGTTAAAGAACCCACATCTTACTGTATCAGCAAATACAGGTGTTAAAGAACCCACATCTTACTGTATAGGTGGATACAGGTGTTAAAGAACCCACATCTTACTGTACTGGTGGATACAGGTGTTAAAGAACCCACATCTTACTGTACCAGTGGATACAGGTGTTAAAGAACCCACATCTTACTGTACCGGTGGATACAGGTGTTAAAGAACCCACATCTTACTGTAGCAGTGGATACAGGTGTTAAAGAACCCACATCTTACTGTAGCAGTGGATACAGGTGTTAAAGAACCCACATCTTACTGTAGCAGTGGATACAGGTGTTAAAGAACCCACATCTTACTGTAGCAGTGGATACAGGTGTTAAAGAACCCACATCTTACTGTAGCAGTGGATACAGGTGTTAAAGAACCCACATCTTACTGTAGCAGTGGATACAGGTGTTAAAGAACCCACATCTTACTGAAGCAGTGGGTCAGTGTCAAAGAGTCCAGGTCCCACCCAGCTAAGACTTCAGAGGAGAGAGAAGAGCAGTAAGAAGGTTAGGTAGGTAGTGATTCAGTTAAGAGGTTTCTGATTGTTTTCTTTTCTTTTGGGGAATTAGGAAGGTTTAGAGACAGGGTCTCACCATGTAGTTCTGGCTATTCTGGAACTTGCTATGTAGACTAGAATGGCCCTGGCCTCACAGAGAGCCAACTGCCTCTGTCTCCAGAGCTCTGGGATTAAAAGAGTACACCACCCATGACTGGCTCAAATATGAGTTTTTACAGGTTAATCAAACAAGCTTTAGGAACCTGCTTTGCTGTAAGAAGCTAATCAAGACATTAGCAATTTAGGGTCAAGCCAGAAGGGGTAGACTATGTTTGTGATCCTAGCACTAGGGAGGCTGAAGCAGGAGAGTCAACAAGATTTTGAGACTGGCCTAAGCTGTAGTGTTAAAAACAAAACGAAAATGATGTGGGATGTCTTTCTCTATGCTGTGACTATACTTTGTTACCATTTGTTAATAAAGAGCTGTGTGGTCTATGGCAGGCAGCTTGGAGACAGGTGGAAAACCAAGCAGAGATAAAGAGGAAGAAGGAAGGAGTCAGGGACAGAGTCAGAGACTCTGCAGGCTGTGGCCTAGAGAGCAAGATGTAATAGGACCCAGGCAAAGCCACAGAACACATGTCAAAACAACAGGTTAATAGAAATGGGTTGAGTCAAGTTGTAAGAGCTAGTTGGTTATGAACCTGAACCATAGGCCAAATAATTTGTAATTAATATAAGCCTCTGAGCAATTATTTTATAAGCGGCTGCAAGATCACTGGTGGGGGAGCTTTGTCCGGACTAAGAGGCCCAGATGGGACAGAAAAGAAAACTTCCTAGGAGATAAAACTATCTCTGAAGACTGTTCCTTCATGAACAGTTTTTCTAAAATGGACTTCCTAGCTCACTGCTAGCATGACCATGATGTCATGTATCTTTGGCAGGCCCTGACTTCAGGATGCAGAAGAACAGATGCTTATAGTTCCAGAGGGTTAGTTCTTTATCATCATGGCAGGAAACAGACAGGCCTGGTGCTGAAGCAGCAGCTGAAGACACTGGGCTTGGCAGGGGCTTCTGAAACCTCAAAGCTCAATGGTTTAGTTGTTGAGCAATAATTATTTGGTACTCTGTGAAGATGTCACTCTGATTGGTTTAATAAAAAGCTGACTGGCCAATAGCTAGGCAGGATTTCCAGGCACAGGGGATGCTGGAAAGAAGAAAAACAGGACACCAGGAGATGCAGAGCAAGCAAGATAAGCACTATAGGTGAAGTAGAAAAGACACAAGTAAATGAATAGAAATGGATCTGTTTAAGTTATAGGAGCTAGTGAAAAGCAAGCCTAAACTATCAGCTAAGCTCTCATAATAATCTCTGCATCATTATTGGGGAGCCAACGGTCCCAACAAAAAGTCCAACTACAAAGAGCATCCAATGTGGGGGCTAGAATATATATATATATATATATATATATATAAATAGGGCTTGAGAAAGCAAGAAAAAAAAAAAAAAAGACAAAGAACTCTGTAGAACTGGATGTGGCTTCCTAGTCCTACAGTGTCAGGCAGGCTGGTGTTCTGTGGCATGCAAAGGTGGCTACTGGCTGCTGCCTGCAGGCTGGAGCCATCTGCCAACACCAAGCACCAAGCTGGGCTGCACAGCAATTGACAGAAAATACTTAGTAAAGACAGATCCAGGCAGGGAAAAAAATAAACTCTAAACAGGTTGCAATGTATTTAAAAATGTGTGTAAGCTTAAAAAAGGAAAGAAAATTGGTATAGTCATAGAGAAAATATTATATAAATAATAAGATAAAGTCTTTAAAGAAAAAATAAAATAATATAAAAAGGGAAAGCCACAGAGAGATGGGAAATACACAATGAGTCTGGATCCTGTGTGGTGTTAAAGTGACTTTAAATGTTTTGATTGCAGATGAGCAAACAATAGCTGTGGAGAGACACTGGATTATAAAAACTACTAAATTTAACCAACATATATATATATATTAAAAATGCTTTAACTTCAAAATGGAAGTACAAATTTTGTTATGTTTGGGAAGAGGTTATGCTTTTGTTTCCACAAAAAAATGAAAGGCTATAAGTTTATTCAGGGTTGATAGAAATCATATTTAATTGGAGGAGACCCCCTGAAAATTATGGCTACACATAAAAAATAAACCTAGAAAAGCTACAAGACAGGTGATGTATGTTTTACCTGTTCAAATATAAAACAAAAAAATTATCTTTGGCTGCCTTTTGAACACTACACAGTCCCTACTGTGTTAATGCAGATGTTTATTTTACCTTTGGAAGTCTGCGTATTTTCAGATGGAGGGGATGAAGCACCAATGAAAACGGGTGGCCCAGGGGACCCAGCCTCTCAGTGGCCTCTTCTGCAGTTTCCTCAGTTCTGCATCCAGAACAGCTTCAAGGCTGCTGGCTGAGATGGTCCAGCCTCAGAGGATTCTAGCCAATATTTGACCATCATCCCAATTTTCTTAGGGTCCCCCAAAGATGCCAGCACCCCAGAAAGTAGGAAGCAGTCTTAAAAATAATGTCCACATTCCCAAGAGGTGGGGTGAATGGCTTTTGGTCATTTGGTGGGTTATGGATGCTTATTATCATTTAAGGGGGTTGGTTATAAGCTGTTATTAGTCAGGTAAAAAGCTGAACAAAGGAGATTAGATTCAAGGATCTCATTCTGAAAAGAAAAAGGGGATATAGAAATAATAGGATAAAAGATCAGATTATTGAATCTACTTTTAAACTAAAGAAGCAACTGCTAGTCTTAAATATTTTACATTGTTATGGATTTTTATAGACTGATGTTATTTTGTTATACTATATACAGGTTTCTACTCTTGCTTTAGGTATTTTTATATATTGATACAAATTTACGGTTATTTTTGTTAGAATGTACTGTGCATACATTTCTACTCTTCTCTAAGATATTGTACCTATGCAGCTCAATTAACAATATAATATAAATTTCTAGTCCTTGAAAATTATTTTGTACTATTTAAGAAAATAAAAAATACAGATTAGTAGTTAGCCACCTATAACAAACTTGTAGCCATGTTAAATATGTTTTCAAGGTCAAACCAATTATGTTTTAGACAGGTAGTCTTCAAACACTGCATAGATCTACAGAATATGGCATTTAAGATGTTTTAATAGCATAAGGCTTTTCATGGCACTGGGAAATATTGGCTCCTGGCAGGACCAGTCTACCTCAGAGAAGATGATAGACATTAAAGAGCCTCCATATGGAGTTGGCTTCCTTTGTGGCAAAAGTTAGCCACTGGGCAAGGAGCTGCCCTTGCCTAAATTGCTGACAGTATGTTCTCCAAACTGAACAAACAGGACACAAAAGAAAGCAATTGCCAAAATTTGCCAAGACATGGCAGGGCAGTCCTTCAAATTCCTGCTTCACAGAAAAGTCCATGAGACATCCCGTGCCCGTAGGCCAAAGACAGATGCTCCAATGTTACAGAGGAAACTTGGGTGATTGCCCAGGCAGCCAAATGTCTCTGTCATTTCTATAGTTTTGGAAGTTGTTTGTACTCTTTATTTATTCAAACAATATTTTATCCTTCTCAGGTCTCTGATGGAGTTGAGGGCAAGATAGTTATAGTTACAGTTTTCTTTGTTACCAAATTCAAACACAAACAAAAATCTTACAAAACAGATGTAAAATTGTTAAGGTTAAAAAAATTAAAAGCTTAGGTTGTTGAACTAAAAAGATATTTTAAGGATGGTAATACAAGTTATAACAAAAGTGGTTTATGTATAAAACTTTATACTTTATACTAAGATAGGGTAGATAATAAAGTGCTTCCTCAAATACAAATGGACTGGACATTATAAATGTAATTCTTACTTGATAATTACTTTTATTGTACATAATTTTATTGAACCAGAGTTAAAAATCTTTTTTTTTTAATACAAAAAAGGGGAAAACACTGTGGAAAAGAAAAAACCGACTGGCCAATAGCTAGGCAGGGTTTCCAGACACGGGATGCTGTGAAGAAGAAGGGCACAGATGTAGAGTAAGCAGGATAGGTGCTATGGAGATGAGGTAATAAAGCCACAAGGCAGAAAGGAAACTAATAGAAATGGGGTAATTTATGTATGAGAGCAATGTAGAAACAACTCTAAGCTGTCGGCAAAACTTTCATAATTAATAATAAGTCTGCATATCATTATCAGGGAACCCGACTGTCTCAATGAAAAGGCTTGATTACACTTAGTGTTTAAGAGAACTGGCTGTTCTTGTAGTGGACCGGTTCGATTCCCATCACCCATACGGTGGCTCACAACCTTCTATAACTCCAGCTCCAAGGGATCCGATGCTCTCTTCTGACCTCTGTGGACACTACAGTCACATGCAAATACCAGCAACCTTAATTAAAGCCTACTCCCTGAGACATACCTCCTCCAACTCCTAATCCTTTCCAAACAGTTCATACAAACATATGAGCCGATGGGGGCGATCTTCATTCAAATCACCACACTGTCTGATAGGTAGAGTTACACAGTCTGTGAGGATGGGAACACTCTGCAATGAGAATGTTCGCACAATGATGTGTACTTTTTAATACTATTCAACTGTATACTTAAAAATGATAAAAATGGTGAGCTGGGCAGTGGTGGCGCACATCTTTAGTCCCAGTACTCAGGAGGCAGAGGCAGACAGATCTTTATGAGTTCCAGGCCAGCCTGGTTACAGAGTTTGTTTCAGGGCTGTCAAAAAAACCCTGTCTTGAAAACCCAAAAGAAAAATGGTGTAAAAAAGCACAATGGGGCCTTCAAGATGGCTCAGCAGGTAAAGACACTCGCCATCAAGAGCCCACACGGTGGAGGAAGAGAAAATTCCTGAAAGCTGTCCTCACACACCCACACTCACCTCCCACAACATCATAAACAAATGTAAAAACAAGTCATTTTTTATACAATAAAAAGGTGGGAGAGCTTTATCCAGATCGAGAGGCCCAGACAGAACAGAAAAACTTACCAGCTACATAAAATGATTAAGTTCTGGTCTATGCCATCAAGTGTCCCCATTGTGTTCCCCAAAGAAGCCAGACACGAAAGGTTCAAGTGGTATACTGCATTTGTAGGAACTATAGAGAAGAGACAAACGCAGAGACCAGAGCAGAACTAAGGGAAGGAAAGTATGCTAACTGCTGATGCCTGCATAGTCTGCAAATATATTAGAAACCATTGAGTGGTACAAGCCAAGGAGAAATTA
This sequence comes from Phyllotis vaccarum, assembly GCA_033318265.1. Taxonomy (NCBI): domain Eukaryota; kingdom Metazoa; phylum Chordata; class Mammalia; order Rodentia; family Cricetidae; genus Phyllotis; species Phyllotis vaccarum. The sequence continues at coordinate 133,678,391 of JARWLC010000001.1, forward strand.
TATCCATGATCATTGTAGCATCACTTACAATAACCAAAATATGGAACCAGCCTAGATGTCCATTAACAGAGAAGGAGATAAAGGGGATGTGTTTCATATACTCAGGGACATTTCATTCAGCCATAAAGAATAAAATTAGCCTGGCATGTAGCTCACACCTGTAATCCCAGCATTCAGGAAGCATCAGCACATAAATCTTTATAAGTTTAAAGGCAGCCTGGACTAGGTAGTGAATTCAAAGCCATTCAAGGCTATACAGTAAGACCCTCTGTGTGTGTGTGTGTGTGTGTGTGTGTGTGTGTGTGTGTGTAGATGGAGACTCAGAAATAACCACATTTTTCTTTCATAGGCAAAATCTGCATTGAGAGGGGTGTGTGTGTGTGTCTGTGTATGTGTGTGTGTGTGTGTCTGTGTGTGTGTCTGTGTGTGTGTGTGTCTGTGTGTCTGTGTCTGTGTGTGTGTCTGTGTATGTGTGTGTGTGTGTGTGTCTGTGTATGTGTGTGTGTCTGTCTGTGTGTGTGTCTGTCTGTGTGTGTGTCTGTCTGTGTGTCTGTGTGTGTGTGTGTCTGTCTGTCTGTGTGTGTGTCTGTGTGTGTGTGTGTGAACAAACGACATAAAAGTCAAAGGGAGACTGTTGAGGGAGGAACGAGCTTTAAAGAAAAGAGAAAGATGGGCATGGTACATACATCTTTGATCTTAGCAGTAGGAGGCAGAGACAGGTGGATCTCTGAGAGTTTGAGGCTAGTCTGGCTTACAGAGCAAGCTCCAGGACAGCTAAGGAAACAAAGAGAGAGACTCTGCCTCAAAGAGTGGAGGTGAGCAGAGAGGGAAACAAGAAATAATAATGGGGGCAGGGAAAAGAAAGACAATATTGCATGTTTTCTCATAGAAAGTGCACACAAATATACACAGAAGGGGGATTACTTAAAGAGAGGAAGGGGACAAGCAGAAAAAAGAGAAGGGACACTAACAAATGAATATGAGCAAGGTGCAGTAATACATACAGAATGTCACAATGAAGCCCCTTTTTTCGTAAAACATTCATAAAGAAATAATTACAATTTCAAATAGACATTTTTGGTCTGTGATTTATATCAGAATCCCATGATTCTTTCCAAAAAGCTGAGATGTATGAGACAAAGAAAGTATGGATGGCTAAATGCCAGCAGCACCTACCTCAGGGAAAGGTCTCCGAAAGTGGTCCCATTTCAGAAGCTTCAGGTAGGCATAATTCTGGACAGAAACAGGGCTTAGCACTGGAGCATCTCCAGAGCCAGCAGCCCCTCCCCCAGCTGGCAGGGCATGCTTGTACTTCTGAGTTAAAAGGTCATTTGAGGCCTCCTCCAACCACTGGGTGACAAAGTCCAGGGAGTCTGTGGAAAACAGGGCTATGTACATCATCCTGACACTCATAGGGACACTTCTTGAAATTACCTTAAGGAAGAGCATTTCCACAGTGAAATTCAGAATAGAGAATGAACTTTGGAATCCATAGAACACAATCCAGATCACAGTATTACTCATCACTAGCTTCATGACCTCAGACAAGTCTATCTGAATAGAAGGTGGTGGCCCACATCTTTAATCTTAGCACAGGTGGAGACAGGCAGATCTCTGTGACTTTGAGACCAACTTGGTCTACAAAGCTAGTTCTGGGCCAGTCGGAGTGGTTGCATAGAGAAACCCAGAGACAGCTGACCCCAGCTGCTGAGAGCTCACTGACTCTGGATCGACAAGCTGGGGAACCTGCATGGGACTGAACTAGGGACCTCTGAATGTGGATGATAGTTGAATGGCATAGAGTTTGTGAGGCCTCTGGAAGTTGGACCAGAGTTTATTCCTAGTGTATGAACTGGATTTTCAGAGCCCATTCCCTACAGAGGAACACCTTGCTCAGCCTCGATACTGGGGGAGGGTCTTGGTCCTGCCTCAACTGGATGTGCCAGACTGCATTGACTCACCCTGGGATTCCTTACCCTCTGAGGAGTGGGGGGTAGAGAAAAAAAAAAACAAAATAAAAAGAGAAATGCAGAACAATTGCTTCATAGGTTGGCAGGGCTCACTAGCCAGGCCTCCCCCTTCCCCCTTCCTTCTTCTCATCTCTATTTCTGACTACTGCATTCAATAAGCCAAAGCCGCCAGACAACCAGGACAAGACAGCAGCTGGAGTTCCCCGTGTAACCCAGTGTTTACACCGAGGGCTCACATACCTGTCAGGGTTACACACAGCCTTGTGGTGTCTAGTGTGTAACTCACTGCATAAGGAACACTGACAGATGGGCCCTTGGTGGCTTCCAGTGGCCATTATGCCTCACTGCTTTGCCAAGCTAAGTCACACAACAGGTATCCTATAACAACACGAGTGTCCTCCACATTCTGAGGAAAAAGTGTCTCTTAGAAGAGTTGCAGCCCTAATGGAGGCCTCCTTCAAGTCACACAGGCAGCTGGGGTCACAACGGCTGTCAGCTCTTCTCAGGTGCAGCATGCACCTCTATTCTGTGCACAAAGTTCTCATCTTGGTCCTGACGGCTGAGCCATGTGGCCTCACACTGCCTTTAGCCTTCTAGAGACAGCCTTTTTCTGTGGCATCCAGGCTTTGGAAACCTTGGTGGACAAGTACTAGACTCTTGACAACCAGAGAGAGACAGGTAGGCTCATCTTCAGCAGCATCTTTCACTAAGCCTGAGCTTCCTACACAGAACTACCACAATCTAGTTTAGGAGACCACGTCCTGTGTGCCTCTCAGCAGGCACCATGGCACCAATTAGACTGACCAGTGTCTCAGCCAATATTTTTCCACTACTGCTACTCTCTTCTCTTTCCACTCCTGGTCCCAGGCATCCAACTGAGGCTGCAGGAATTAACTTTTGGGACCACTGAATTAAACAACCTGTTCAGGCAACAAAATCTATTCAGAGACGACCATTTTCATCTCCTCATTGGCAAAGCTGTGCCTACATGAAATTCATCACACACAGCATCCGGAAAGCACCCTAAAAACACAAGTCTAGACTCTTCAGTTGGGTGTTTACCTGCAGTCATCTGAGGCTTGCAGAAATGTCTTTTTCTTCCCAGAACTTGGGGAGGTAAAGGCAGGAAGACTGTCATGGTTTAAGGACAGCCTGGATTTCATAGAGAGCACCAGGCTGGCCTGGTCTCATAACAGAAACAAAGCCAACTGTGGTGGTACACATCTTTAATTCCAGTACTAGAAAGAAGGGCAGTGTTGCAGGCTAGCCAAAGCTACCTAACATTTTGAGACTTTGTCTCAAAAACAAACAAACAAAAGCCCAAACAAATAACGGAGTAAAAACTGATGTTTCCTGGTTGTAAAAACAGATTTATGCATAGAGGAAAGAAGTTAAGTAAAGTTCCCCGCTGCTCTCATAAGCAGAGAAAAATTAATTAAAAGAGATTTGTCATGATTTTAAAATCAAGATGGGAAATATGATGTAACTGAAATGGTGTTTTCCTTGGGGATGTTTAATCTAATAATCCTCACTCTTCATTGTTACTCTCATGTCTACCTGGACAGTTCTTGTCAGCTGAGCTCATTTACTATTTTGTTTTTGGTGCTTAACAGCATCCCACACTTTTCCTTCTTTGAGTTACACCACCCTCACAGAGTCTAGTCTTGAATTAGAAAAAGGTGTTGGCTTTGGCTTGTTTTTTTGATTCAGTTTTCGTTGTTGGTATTTTCAAGTCAGGGTTTCTTAGTGTAGTCCTGGCTGTCCTGGAACTCACTCTGTAGACCAGGCTGGCCTTGGACTCAGAGATCTGCCTGCCTCTGCCTCCAGTGCTGGGATTAAAGGCGTGGGCCACCACCTGGCTTAATTGTTGGCTTTTGCGTAATAACAAGATACAGTAGTTAAAATGCATCAAAAAAGCCAATAATAAAAAGGTGCCACAGAGCATCACACTTACTCGGCTGCTTCTCCAACACCTCTTGAAACTTCTTCCTCTCATATTCGACTGACTGCTGCATGAGGTGTGGTCTAATACTAGTGATAGCAAAGTTGGCCATGTCTACTTTCATTAGGTCCAACACAGAAAAGATTGCCCTGAAAAAGGGGAAAGACTTAAAATCAGGCAGTAGTGACATGAGCATAGTTTAAAAGTGTAAACAAATGTTTCCTGTCCCTACCACCAGGACCCAAATAACCAAGCAACTTAGAGACTGAATATGGATAATAAATGCTCGGCTGATAGCTTAGGCTTGCTACTAGCTAATTTTTACACTTAAATTAGCCATATTTCTATTTGTACTTTGTCATGTGGCTCATGGCTTGTTACCTCATTTTTTTATATGTCATGCTTGTTGGGCACCTGGCTGGCATCTCTCTGACTCTGCTCACATTTTCCCCATCATTCTCAGTTTAGGCTTTCCTGCCTAACTTCCTGCCCAAATACTGGACTGTTAGTTTTTCATTAATCAATGGCAGTAATACATATTCATAGTGCAGAAAAGGATTGTTCCACAGCAGAAAAAAAGATGTGTTTCATCTTAGAAAGGGCAGCAAACGAAATTTAAAAAATCATTAGAAAAATTGATTAAGAAAATAAGTTTGGGGACCTGGGAAATAGCTCAGTGGTTAAGAGCACTTCCTGTCCTTCCAGAGGACCTATGCTGGCTGGGTTTCATGTCAACTTGACACAAGCTGGAGTCATCGAAGAGGAGAGAGCCTCAGTTGAGGAAATGCCTTCATTAAGGTATGCAGATGGATTTTTCTTTGGGATACCAACTCACAAAAAAAACGGCATGAGACTTATTAATATAAAGCTCATCTTTAGCTTATGTTTGTTCCTAACAGTTCTTATAACTTAATCCATATTTTCGAATCTATGTTCATCCAGGTGCTTGTTACCTCATCTCCATTTTTCCTATCCTGTTTCCTCTACATCTGGCTAGCCACTCCACATTTCTTCTTACCAGAGTGCTCTCTGTCCAGAAGTCCCTGCTATACCTCCCACCTAGATATTGGCTTTTTAATTAAACCAATCACAGTGATTCATCTTCACTCAGTGTAAAGGAATATTCCACAACAAAGATGGGGCTTTAGGCAAGTCTATAGGGCATTTTCTTAATTAGTGATTAATGTGGCAGGGCTCAGGCTGTTGTGGGTGGGGATGGTGGTCCTGGTCTATAAGACAGCAGGCTAAACAAGTCATGGGGAGCAAACCAGTAAGCAACACTCTTCCATGGCCTCTACATCAGTTCCTACCTCCAGGGTCCTTCCTTGCTTTGAGTTCCTGTCTTTATTGTTTTTGATGATGGCTATTATATGAAAGTGTGAGAGAAACAAAGCCTTTCTTCCCCAAGTTGCTTTTGGTTACAGTGTTTCATCACAGCAATAGTCACCATAAGACAAATTGTTACCAGAATGGTGGGACATTGCTGTAACAGACCTGACCATGTGCTTGGGAAGGATTGTGGAAGGGCTTTGGAACTTTGGGCTAAAAAAGCTATTGAGTGTTCAGAGCTTAGTGACCTTTCCTATGGGAGTTTGGAAGATGAGAATGTAGAGAGCAGTGCAGAAGATGGAGGCCTGATCTGGGAAGTTCCAGAGGGAAGTTTGAGAGTCTCTTAAAGACTCTATCAGGCTGTTTGCTATTTGAGCTGACAATCTATGGTTCTGGTTAGCTGGGACAGAAGAATCAACTGTGACTAACAAGAGGCCAGCAGCACTAAAGTAAAACCTTTGCTTTACTGGGACAATTGATACTGGTCAGCTGGAGCCAAGAAATTTGTGATTAAGAAGCATTACTGAGGTGAAATTTTCCAGGAAGTGATTCTTCAGTTAGTACACAGAAGTTGTGTGTTCCAGGGGCAGCCAAGGTTGTCCTTTACTGGCAATTGAACTTGGTGATGTATAAGAGTCACCTAGGTTGTACTGGGTTTGAAGGCATGAAGGAGTCGTGAAAAACAGCTGAAGCTTGGCACTGTGAGAGGTCGGGAAAGGCCATTGATGAAGATGGAGTCAGAATAACAGTGGAAGACCAAGGGTTAAAGGGGTCATGCAGAGAGCCCAGGAGAGGCTACTAGTGTAGGTGCAGCCCAGTTGGAGCAGAGATCCCAGCGTTTTGGAGATGCCTGTACCATGGGGCAAGTGCCAAGAACAGCAGCAGCCACAGTGGAGTGGACCCTGCCTGAGCCTAAAAGACAAGCTGTGAGTATAGCAGAGGACAGAGCCTTAGAAATGACCCAGGCCCTTTGGAGGAGCCTGAAATATTATGACTGAATTCCAGACATTGGACACTGAATGATTTACGCAGTGGGAGTTTGGCTTTGCTTTGACCCGTTTGTGATTGTGCCCTGGTTCTTCCCTCTTGAAGTAAGAAAACATTTTAACTTAATTTTGATTTTTGTAAAATCCCACAAAAATCTCTTTTGAAAGAGATTTTGGATTTTTGGAGATTTGATATTTTAAAGAGACTGAACATTTTTTGTTTGTTTGTTTTGTTTTGAGACTGAGTTTCTCTATGTGGTCCGGCTGTCCTGGAACTAGCCCTGTAGACCAGGCTGTCCTGGAACTCTTAGATCTACCTGTCTCTGCCTCCCAAGTACTGGGATCAAAGGACTGTGCCACCACTACTGAACTTTTAAGGTGTCTGAATCTGTACAGACCATGGGACTTTTAAAGTTTTTTATGTTTTATATGTAATATTAACATAATTGTGCCATCTTGCAGATAAATGAGAAAGGGTTCTAATAGAAAAGTGATGTGTGTGTGTCAAGCTGACAAGGGGTCAGTTGTACTGGCTGGTTTTATGTTAACTTGACACAAGGATTATCAGAGGAGGGACCTCAGTTCAGTTGCCAGCACCCATGCTGGATAGCTGGCTCTTTGGCCTCCTCAGGTATCTGCACTCATATGCATATGCCCACGGACAGACAGATAGGCATAAATATAATTAAAAAGAAAATAACAATCTTTTTTAAAAAGGAAAACAAGCAACAAGTAGCTTGAAAGACTGCAAAATGTCCTGTCAGTGGTAGCCCATACCTTTAATCCTAGCACTCCGGAGGCAGAGGCAGGTGAATCTCTGTGAGTCCAAGGCCAGACTAAGATACAAAGTCAGTTCCAGGACAGCTAAATCTACACAGAGAACCATGTCTCAAAAAATCAAAATTTTAAGGTGCTTTTAACCCCCTTACCCTCATCCTCTGTTCCTCATACTTGACACTGCCTTTCCAGCCCAGAGCATGTTCCCTCTGGCAGCCTCAGGAAGGACAGGGATCTTGACTTGAGCAGAAGCTCCTTGGTCTTCATGCTTATATAGGCTGATTCATTTTCTAAGCAAAGATGAAAATTAGCCAGGCGAGGTGGTGCACACCTTTAATCCCAGCACTCTGAAGGCAGAGGCAGGACGATCTTTGTTAGGTTTGAGGCCAGCCTGATATTCATATCAAGTTCCAGAAAAGCCAGAACTATATGGAGAAATCCTATCTCAAACCAAACAAAAGAACAAAAATTAACTTCTTTCATCCTCCTTCTTGCCCCAGTGTTTTAAGAGGTATCTTGTTCTCCAGTTCAGTGGTATACCGGATAGTTCACACCCAAAGGACAAGCTCCTGACCTGCTTCTGAGAATGCCTTCCATCCTGTCTCGCCTATACCATGACTAAGGACAACTAAGTGCCCACTTGCAGGAGGTACTTAAAAACCCAAGGCTCAGGGCCTGAGGAGATGGTTCAGCACTTAAGAGCACTGGCTGATCTTCCAGAGGACCCAGATTCAATTCCCAGCACCGACATGGCAGCTTACAACTGTCTGTAATTACAGTTCTAGGGGACCTGATGCTCTCACGCAGGCAAAACACCAATGCACACAAAAAACCACAACAAAACAAAAACCAAGGTTTGCTGAGCCTGCTGGCACATGTCTTTAGTCCCAGCACTCAGGAGGCAGAGGCAGGTGGATCTCTGTGAGTTTGAGACAGCCAGAGCTACACAGAGAAATCCTGTGTTGAAAAACAAAGAAAGAAACCCCAAAACCAAAAACTCAAGGCTCAGCTGTAGATGTGGCCCTGCACAAAAGCAGAAATAGGATCAAATGTGTTCCCAGAAACCACATGGAGGCTCACAACTATGTAAAATGAGACCTGTTGAATACGTAGTAAGTCTTAAAACAACAACAACAACAAAAACCCCACAGATCTCCTGAGGTCTCTTTATAAAAGTCAAAATATTGGACAACCTGAGTTATCAAAGCCACAACCAGCTGGAATTAAGAAGTACTGCTATTTCCCTTATTTATTTTACTTATTATTCATTCATTCATTTTTAAGACAGTATCTCACACTATGTGCCCTAAACTGGATTTGAAGTCAAATTCTATCCTACCTTAGCCCCTTAGTACTAGAAAAACAGCAGCTGTGGGTAACAGAATTCCTACATTTCCATGTTTTAAATGTTTGTTTTAGAAACATTTTTTGAAATGACCCAGTCCCTAGACTTGAAGTGTGAATCTGCAAATAGGTTTTCAACTAGGTGTGCTGTGATGGACCCATTCCATACCTGAAAAGAGGCACTATTTCCTTAATTTCCTTTAGTTTTTTAACTTCCTCGTCTCGAGCAGGGGCACACAATGTCCCCATCACACCAATGATGAATTCTGCCAGCTTGGAAATGTCTAGAGCCCCATTCTCCGCTTCCTGTTTTATCAGTTCCAGATCCAAGACCTCGGTTATCTGGTCTCGTAGTCTAGTGTGACCAGGCAGCAAGAAAGACAGCAGAGTCTACAAGAGAGCACAACTGAGACTAATCAGAGCTTCTCAGTCAGGTTCCATCTTTACTGTGCACAGAAGACATTACAACTATTCAAGAGTAAAGGATCAACTGCTATCATGATACTGCACATATTTTTACCCTCTTAACAAATCTACAGACAAATATGCACATGAATCATTTAGAGTAACTATTTAAGCCTGTTCATATTCTAGCAATCACCTGAATACAAGAAAAACTGGGAGTCTGTTGGTTTGTGTTGTTCTTTGAGGCAGGGTCTTGCTGTGTGGTCCAACCTGGCCACAAGCTAGAGACCTTCTGCCTCAGCAAACCAAGTGCTAGGATTATGGGTATGTATTACCATGTGTGGCTAAAAATGACTAATGATAAGCAAAGGAAAGGACAGTTGTTATGGAAACCTACGAGCCAACCAATGATTCCCATTTTCCCAGATAACAGTTCTTCAGCCACCACAAAAAGAAGTCCTTCAGCCTACAGCCTCCCCTCTCCCAAGGCACAATCACTTTTTGGCTAACATAAATTGAATATGTCTATACTCATAAAAATTTTATAAATAATATTTAAATATATATACATACATATATATAAAATGTAAGTTCTCTGTCTCTAATATGCACGTTTTCTACAAAAGCAGTGCCTTCAGGTTATCACGGCTTGGTTGACAGTGGTGCTAAATCAAAAAGTACTCAACCCAAATTCCTTCAAATAACGTGCCTTTGTGACCCTCAATCCCTTTAGAGTCCTCCAGCACAGTGGTACCACAAGCTGAATGAACGAGCACTCCTTAGGCACAGTTAATACTCTGCCTCACCTCTTTGATCTCTCCTACAAGTTTGATGGCATGGTCATATGTTGGGGGGTCTTCACTTAGCTGGACACTCAAGCAATCCCAGAATGCTTTATGTACGATGTCCTTTACTCTCTTCTCCAAGCTGAAGACAACAAGGAAAGTAAAAAGATAAATATAATACAATAGATATGCATATGTGTGTGCATGTGTATGCGTCTAAACCATTTTCAAAGGAAAAGTAAAAAGATAAATATAATACAATAGATATGCATATGTGTGTATGTGCATGTGTATGCATCTAAATCATTTTCAAAGGAAAAGTAAAAAGATAAATATAATACAATAGATATGCATATATGTATGTGTATGCGTCTAAATCATTTTCAAAGTCATAAATTCTGTGACTGTATGGTAACAAATCTTAAAACCATAGAAACAAGGAAAAACACCCCAGACATAAGCCGACTACCTGCTTTGCTTCTTAAGAGTAGATTTCACACCAGGCAGTGATGGTGCATACCTTTAAGCCCAGACAGAGGCAGGCAGATCTCTGAGAGTTCAAGGCTGGTCTAGTCTACAGAGCTAGTTCCAGAACATTTAGGGCTATTACACAAAGAAACTCTGTCTTGAAAAAAAAGAAAAAGGGTGGATTTCACATCACTTAGTAGACAACATGAATCCAGTGAACAGCATATAAAAATGCCATAAGGAGAGACAATCAGAGGCTGGAGAAATGCTCAGAAGCTAAGAACATCTATCGCTCTTGCAAAGGATGTGGATTTACTTCTCAGCACCCAATGGTAGCTCACAACCTCCATACATAACTCCAGTTCCAAGATCCAATACCCTCTTCTGGCCTCTGTGGGAACTAGATAATGCATGTGGTGCACATACACATATGCAGGAAAAAACACTAATACACATAAAATTTTTTAGAAATTAAAAAATTTAAATTTCTGAAAGACTAGAAAATTCAGGGTTGCTAATTTTATTTTCTCTGATACATATATGATCCTTCCTATGATACATATATGGGAATACAAGTGTCCACAGAGACCAAAGGTAATAGATCCCCCTGGAATAGAATTACAGGTGGTTGTGCACTGTCCAACACGGGTACATGGAATTGAATTCAAATCCTCTTGTGAGAACAGGAAGTACTCTTAACTACTGCGTCATCTATCCAGCCTTCATCTTTCATTATTATTATCTTGTTTTGTTTTTGTTTTTTGAGATAGGGATTTATATAGCCCTAATGGCTCCTAACTTGATGCATAGCTGAGGATGACCTTGAGCTGATGATCCTGCCTCTACTTCCTGAGCACTGGATTACTGGCATGTGCCACCTCACCTTGTCTTCACATAGTTTAAAATCTGGCAAAAGATACAAATTCTGTAACAACTACAATACAATGACACAGTTACAAGGAAATGAACACAACAATGCACTAGGGAAGAAATGAAATAGCTAAATCCTAATAGAGAAAAAGCAGCATGAAAGATTTTCACAGACTCCAGATCCTTTACTTGTGGCTTTCAGACCCATGTTCACAACAGTCACTCCTAACCTAGGAATATTTTTAGCACTGATATACAAAAGGAAGAATGTACTTGAAAGGCATTGAGGAAAGCCATTCCCAAACTGGGAAATGCTCTAGTAAACAAGTCCACGCACGCACCTGCCTTCTGCTAATTCAACGGTGTTAATCCGGAAGTCTCCATCTACTACAATTTCATGGGCTAGAGCCATGTTGGTGACTCCTTTCGCTGTTTCTAGAAGTTCCTCTGCGGTGACAAGCCGGGGAGGACTAGCTGTAACAGAAACCCACTGTAAGACACTACTGGCTTAGCTTGCCATAGCAGCTGCAGTGACACCTGTACCCAACATTTCAATCAAGGGGTTTACCTTTATTCTTTTTATCTAGAATCCTGAAAGTCAGAAGCATCGATAAAATACACAACACATATAGTGCCCACTAAGCCTGCTCATAGAAAATATACAGTACAGTGGGACTGGAAACTTAAATGATAGGTTTGCATTGTCCCAGCAAGCGGAAGGTTTATGTTCTGCCTCTGCTAATGTCTGTCTTTCCAAAAAGAAAAACACAGATTTACAATCTTTTCTGGGTGTCAGTGAGATGACTCAGTGGGAAAAGGCGCCTGCAGTCATGCCTGTTGATTTGAATTCTATCCCTGGAGCCCACTTGGTAGACAGTCATGACTGATTCCTACAGGTTGTCCTCTAACCTCAGTGTGTGAATCCACACACACACACACACACACACACACATATATATATTTTAAAATGATCTTTTCTGCTTCCATAAACAACTTACTTTTGCATTAACACTGATATTTCTCAAAATTAAAATAGCATTAAGTCTTAAACAAGTTTAAAACTGCTGCCCTGGAATTCATGAAATGGCTCAGCAAGTAAAGGTGTTCCCAAGCCTGACGGCCGAGTTCAGGCCTGGGTATCCACATGTCTTCTAAACTTTATACATAGACACACATACACAACCTCTCTCTCTCTCTCTCTCTCTCTCTCTCTCTCTCTCTCTCTCTCTCTCTCTCTCTCTCTCTCTCTCTCTCTCTCTCACACACACACACACACACACACACACACACTGTTAAATTTTTTAAAAGTCACCAGGATCTGTCCCTCATCCCACTCTCGTGCATGCACCGTCTCTTTGGCACCTGTTTTGACTGCAAATAACCTCCATGCTTTCATCTCTTGCAATACAGCCTGCAATTTATCCTCCACATCCCAAGTTCTGGTAAAATTCTCTCCTAGTGCTCTGAACCAAGGTGCAAGGGGTTGAGTTTATGCCTAGGGAGCCGGAAACCACGTTTCTCCAGCTTTAAATTACAGGTGATGAGAAGGAGGCGCTGGCTGCTGGCCCCTGGAAGGATTCTGGCTTTAGTGTCTGGCACGGCAGAAGAATTATACAGGCACCAGGTCGAGGGCTGATGCTGACAGTCGGAGAGCCCTAAACTGGAGACTAGTCTCCTGAGATAGTGATAAGATATGATAAGCAATGTCTCTGGTTTGTCCAGGTTTAGCAAAGGAAAAGTTCTTAACTTTGAGAAAAATAGTTTCCTTCTAACATTATTCTTTCCTTTTGGTCCCTGAAGAAGGAACCAAATCTAAGAGCTGCCCATATCCTGTTTGTTTGTTTGTTTGTTTTTAAATCTTTATCAAAGATCTATGCATATGGGGAAATTTTGGAACTACTGAGAATTCTTCCTCACGAAGTTCTCAACATTTTCAAAAATATTAATAAAAATACAAAATAAAAATAAAATCAGCATCGTGCCTATCAGTAAAGTATAAAAATGTCGCAAATAAAGCCTAGATAATATTTTTTCAATTCTTGATATTATGGAGATGTCAATTTTCTCTAAATAAATCTATTGACTAAACATACTCTAACCAAAATCCCAGCAGGCTGTTTTGAAACTTTCCAATTGATTCTAAAATTTATATGGAAATGCAAAAGACTCAGATAGCCAAGACTATTCTGGAAAGAAGTCTGGAAGACTTATGCCGATTTCAAGGCTTTCTATCAAACTATAATCATCAAAACTATAGAATTTTGCATACATGTAGGTTGCCAGAGAATACAGAAATAGACTCAAATACACACACAAACACACAGAGAAACACACTGACACACTCATATGTGTGTGTGTGTGTGTATATGTGTATATGTATGTGTGTGTATATATATATATAGAGAGAGGGCAATCATAGTATTTCTAATTAAAATACTCCTAAAAAATTAAATCCCCATATACAAAAGAAAGTCAGCAAGGCAGTGGTGGCACAGGCCTTTAAACCCAACATTCAAGAGCCAAGGGCAGATATTTCCAAGAATCTTCAAGTTTGAGGACAGCCTTGAAAAAAAAAAAAAAAAAAAAAAAAAAAAAAAAAAAAAAAAAAAAAAAAAAAAAAACCACAACACTCTGCCAACTATTGTGGTACATATCTTTAATCCCAGGACTATGGAGGCAGAGGCTGGCAAATCACTGTAGGTTCAAGGCTAGCCTGGTATACATAGTGAGTTCCAGGACAGCTTGGGCTACATAGAAAGATCCTATCTTATAACAAAAATAGGAACAATAACAACAATTTTTTTAAAGACCTGTAGTGAATTTATGATGTTACATTGTAAATAACTGTCCTGCCTATGAGTTTAATAAAAAAACGCTAATTGGCCAAAGGCAGACAGAAAGTATGTGCAGGGATACCAGACTAAGAAAACTCTGGGAACAGGAAGAACAAAGCAGAAATGCCACAGAGACTCCAGAGTTGCCAGTCAAGCCAGAAGATGCAGAGGACAACTATGCTGCTCTGAGAAAAGGTACTGAGCCCCATGGCTGAACAGCATAAGAGTCATGGGTTAGTTTAAGGGTAGAGAGTTAGCAAGTTATATACCTGGGCCTTAGGCCGATCAGCCTAAAATTAATGTAAGCGTCTATGTGTCTCTGGGGTCTGTGGGTCTGCAGGTTTAAACCTTGAGGGTAGGCCAGAAAGTCTGGGCCAGAAACCTCTTACTACAAATGGCAGCCCAATGTGGGTAAAATATGCCCACATAAAGCCATAGAAAGCTTTAAAATGGTCTAGAGCACAGAAATGAAGCCAAAAGCAGCTTCGGAGTTGTGTTTCTCACATGAGCCTTGGTACAGAGATGCCCTGGTGAGGAGTGTGGGCTTGGGCTACAATGGCTGGCTTTTGGAATGCAGCTTAAGGTGTAAATGGCTTGTTCCTGAAGTTTCACAGGACCCTCAATATAAGCAAAAAGTTGTAAATGATGTATTTAAGGTTTGTGTTCATAAGGACAAAAAGGGAACAGAATCAAAAATGGCTTCTTAGTGTTGCTGTTTTCTTGGATCAGCTCTGTTTGCTGGAGGCAAAAAGAGACTTGGCTTTTTTAAGAGAAGCTTCCTGATTCAGCCTTAGAGGCAAAACACTGTGAGCCTTTTAAGAAGCCCTGCTGCCAAATACTTAAATGGAGTTAATGAGCAGCAGATGGCAAAAGCTTTACTTGGTTATATGGACCCTAAAATTCCCCAGAGTACCTGGGCTAAAAAGCTAAATTCTCTGAAGCTAGACTAGGAGCTGGGTGGAGCCTTCCATCCATCCTACCAACCTTTAATCCTGGCAGATTAAAGGTGTGTTCAGAAACAGAAAGAAATAGAAGAATCTGGGTGGAGTCATGAATCACCCTAGCCATGCAAAGGTGTGGTCAGAGACAGAAAAAGTTAAGAAATAAATATAGAGTAAAGATAGTTTTTTTAAAAAGTCTAAATGGTTTAGAGTATGTTGAAAATATATATACATAGGCTAGGAGAGAAAAAAGGAAAAAAGTAGAGAAAGCCCTTAGAAAAGAAAGTTAAAAAAAAAAAAAACAAAGCTACATAAAGATGGAAAATACAAAGAATGTCTGGATACTATATGTTACTGTCTTATCTTTAACCTTTTTGACTGAAAATGAAGTAGTAAAAGCTGCTAAAAGACAGTTGATTATAAATGCTGTTGGATTAATTCAACCTATATATTTTGTAAATGAGCTGACTTTAAAACTGAAATGCAAAGATACGCTACTTTGGAGAAGAGGTTTTCTTTTTATTTCCACAGAAAACGAGAAGCTGTGGATTTATTCCTGGATAAACATAAAGTTTGATAGAGGAAGACCCCTGAAAAATCTCCAGTGGAAATGGATGGCCCAGATGATTCAGCATTTCAGAGCACCTCTGTAAATTTCCCAAGCTCTGTATCCAGAACAATTTCAAGGAGACTGGCTGAGATGACCCAGCCTTACAGAGTATTCCAAAGATTTGTGCATAATCCTAAATTTTTCTTTGGATTCCCATGGGATTTCCAGCATCCCCCCCATTCAGCAGGAAGTAGCCTAGAGAACTATGCCCGAATTCCCAAAACATGGATTATGGATGTTTGTGTTTGTTTACAGTGTTGGTTACAAGTTGTTATAGATAACAGTGAAAAACAATTATACAAAGGAAATTAGATTTGGGGTTCTCGTTTTAAAAACAGAAAAGGGGATGTGTAGTGGATTTATGATGTTACATTGTCCCGCCTATGCGTTTAATAAAAAGCACTGATTGGCCAAAGGCAGACAGGAAGTATGGGTGGGGCTACCAGACTAAGAAAACTCTGGGAACAGAAAGAACAGAGCAGAAATGCCACAGAGACTCCAAAGTTGCCTGACAAGCCAGAAGAAGCAGAGGACAACTATGCTGCTCTGAGAAAAGGTACTGAGCCCCATGGCTGAACAGGATAAGGGTCATGGGTTAGTTTAAGGGTAAAAGAGTTAGCAAGTTATATGCCTGGGCCTTAGGCCGATCAGCCTAAAACTGTTGTAAGCATCTGTGTGTCTCTGCAGGTCTGTGGGTCTAAACCTTGAGGCTAGGCCAGAAAGTCCGGGCCAGAAACCTCTTACTAAAAAGATCCTCAAATTTTTCCTCTATGACAAACAAAAAGTAATTCAATGAGAGTTATAAACACAACAGCTAAGATAATAAAACTATAAGATGAAAGCAAATCCTTATGATCTTATAGAAAAAGCTCAAACTATAAGAGAAAATGATAAATTAGACTTGTATCTAAAACTTGTACTCTGTGAGAAATGCTATTAAAAACATGGAAAGCACACCAGCATGGTAGCATAAACTTTTAATCACAGCACTTGGGAGTCAGAGGCTGGTAGATCCCTGGCAGCCTGGTCTACAAAGCAAGTTCCAAGTCTGTTGTGAAACAATCTTTGTACACTGTAAATATGTAATGTGGTAATATTTTGTGTATTCTCTAAGAAATGAAGCTTACCTGAAGATTAGAAGATGGAGTCAGCCACAGAGTTAGCCATAGAGCCCAAGCAGTGGTGGCACACACTTTTAATCCCAGCACTTTGTTCCTAGCATTTGGGAAGCACACAGGCCTTTAATCCCAGTACTACAGGGTTGAGACAGGAAGTGATATGGCTGGGCAGAGAAAGAAATATAAGGTGGGAAGAGACAGGAGTCTGGCCCATTGGCTTCCTCCCTTCCCTTTCAGCTGAGGACTCAGAGGCATTCAGTCTGAGAATTCATGGAGACAGGATCTTCTCTTTTCGGCCTGAGAGGATTCAGTAGTTGTGAGAACTGGCTCTGGCTTATCCCCCCCCTCTCTCTCTGATCTTTTAGCTTTGCCCTAATATCTGGCTCCAGGTTTTTATTATGAGACCAATTAGAATTTGTGCACTAATGTAGTACTCTCATTGGTTGATAAAGAGCTGACTGACCTATAGCTGGACAGGTAGAGATTAGACAGGACTTGCAAACAAATAGAAAATGTGAAGAAGTAGGGAGGAGTCTCAGGAGTGGTGAGGAGATACAGTGAAAAGCAAGATGAACTTGCTGTGTAGGAAAAAGGATAGATAAGAAATATGGGGTAATTCAAGTTGTAAGAGCCAGTTACAAGCCTAATTTATGGGCCAAGCATTTATAATTAAGTCTCTGTGTGGTTATTTGGGAGCTGGCCAGTGGTCCCAATGAAAAACTCTGATTATAAATGGCATTCCAATGTGGGGCACCTGTATCCACATAAGACCTGAGAAAGCTTTAAAAAGGTTCTAAACACGCAAAAATGGAGCCAAATTTGGTTTCCTAGTCTCATATCTCTCATGCCAGACACATTAAAGAGACGTGTCTCTGAGCAAGCCACCTGTGGGATGGAGTCAGCTGCCAACCACCATGTGTTAGCACCATACATTAAACTGAACAGTGCCAACAGCTGATATAACAATTTAAGATTCATCAATCAAAAAACAATACAGATGCTCAGAGAAGATGAAAAGAAATCCAAATTTAAAAAAATCAAAACTATAAAAGAGTTACAGTATGTTTAAAATATACATCAGCTTGGGAGAGAAAGAGAAAGTTTATACATAGACTTAAAAATAGTTTAAAAATAATAGACATTAAAAAATTAAAGGAAGGAGA
Source organism: Phyllotis vaccarum (assembly GCA_033318265.1). Classification (NCBI taxonomy): domain Eukaryota; kingdom Metazoa; phylum Chordata; class Mammalia; order Rodentia; family Cricetidae; genus Phyllotis; species Phyllotis vaccarum. The sequence goes on from JARWLC010000001.1 coordinate 133,695,933, forward strand.
AGGAAAAGAAGGATGATAATAATAATAAGAAGAAGAAGCTGCCACCATGTAAAGATGGGAAATGGTCAATTCTGGATGTCATTTCCCAGGGTCATCTATTTTGTTTTTTGAGCCAGGCTCTAGAACTTGGAACTTACCAAGTATGCTAGGTGGCCAGCAAGCTCTGCAGATCCAGTTGTCTCTGCCTCTTCTGGTCTGTAACTATAGACATGTGCCACCATACCTAGCTGTTTTATGTGGTTTATGGGATTTAAATTCAGGTCCTTAAGCTTGGGCAAACACTTTATCAATTAATCTATCTCCTTAGGCCTCCTGGTAGTTTCTTATAAAGCAAAACATATGCTTACCACATGTCCCAGAAACTCCACTCCTAAACCATTACCCAAGAAAACAGAAAGTAGGGCCATGTAAAGACTTGAGCTCATATATTAATAACCTTATTCACAAAACCTTGACAAATCCAAATGTCTATCACTTATAGAAATATAAAGAAGTTGTGTTATCACCACAAATAGACTGTTACTTGGCAATAAAAAGGAACTACTGTTAAATGCAAAACCACAAATTTCAGAAGAACTCTATTGACAAAGTCATATGTAAACAACCATATTCACTAGAAGTCCATTTTTTAAAATATTCTAAAATTAATACATGTGCATATGTGTGTGTGCGTGTGCATGCCACTCCACATGTGTAGAAGTTAAAGGACAAGTTATAGGAGATGGTTCTCTCTTTTCATGATGTGAGTCCGTAAGATGAAACCAAAGTCACGAGGCTCATCAGGGAGCACCTTTTACTCACTAAAGCCTCCATCAGCCCTATACAACATTCATATAAATTACACAGACAGCAAGACTACACAGAAACAGATCAGTGATTACCAACGTCTGTGATGGAGAGGGAGCTTTGCTGCAAAGTGGCAGAAGAAAATTATGGGAGGTGATGACAATATCCTAGCAGATCAAGGTTGTGTTGCAGTTATAAATTATAAAGGTCATCAAACTGTGCTCTGACTTTCACTTTCCATTTGTAAAGTTCTTAGGCACTCAAAGATTAGATATATCCGTGTGAATGTGTGTGTATATATAAATATATGTAAACATCTTTTTTGTTTGTTTGGTTGGTTTTTGTTTTTTGAGACAGGCTTTCTCTGTGTAACAGCCCTGGCTGTCCTGGGACGTGCTTTGTAGATCAGGCTGGCTAAAGATGTGGGCTGCCACCATCTGGCTAATACACACACACTAATAAACAACAACAACAAAAAACTTTGGTAGACTATAATTTTAGCAATTTATTAAAGATCAAAGAAAATTTGCATGCTAAATAGATATGCTTATAAAAATATTTTATATAATTAACTAAATATTGGTTGAATAGTTTATACTGAAGTTCATACAGCATCTTCAATGTTTTTCAAAGTTGATCAAAATTGTGACTTTGTAATTATTCATACTGAGAACTGTTTTATATATGTAGTAAAAATTGCAGAAGCACTTTTAAGGTCCCTTAAGAAATTGCTAGAAATTTTTCTCCTAATCCTAACCCAAACTTCCAAGTTTTTAAACTAATACTCAAACATAAATTTTGTTTGTTTGTTGTTTTGACTTTTCCAGACAGTGTTTCTCTGTGTAGCCCTGGCTGCCCACGAACTCACTAAGTAGACAAAGCTGGCCTTGATCCCAGAGATCTGCCTGCCTCGGCCTCTGGAGTGATGATATTAAAGGTATGTTCCACTACCACTCAGCTGAAACATACATTTTAAAAATGATTTTTAAAAGAATGATATGCATATCTGCATACATCTACAGGAATGTGAGTGCTGGTACCCAAAGAGGGGTAAAAACACTGGATTCCCTGGAGCTGGAGCTACAAGCAGTTGTCAACCACCCAATGTGGATGCTGGGAACAAAACATGGGTCTTTTTTTTTTTTTTTTAGCAGCTTCTGTCTTCCTGAAAACTTGGTCAGAGGTGCTAGGAAAATACTCTTACCTTAGACATAACCACATGTATTTTCAAATAATGTAGCCTAATACTAACTTCACATTAATTTAGAGACATACCATCATTGACAATGCCAAACTGCAAGTCTATGCTTTACAGAATAACAGAAAAGATAAATCCAAAGCTCTCATTTATTAGAAATGACAGTTAATAAGTACCATGTTAACAGTCTATATCTTGTTAGTCAGTTTTCTGCTGCTGCCCTGAGTACTAAAGATAGATCAACTCAACTTCCTAAAAGAAGTTGTTGGGTGTGGTAGTTACTCCTATGATACCAGCACTCAGAGGCTGAGGCAGTTAGATTACATGAGTTTGATGCAAACCCCAAAGTGAGTTCGAGGGAAGCCAAGTCTGCAGAGTGAGAATTTGACTCACATATGTACATACATATACAAAAGCTGGGAGCTGGGTGTGGTAATACAAGTCTGTAACCCAGCACTTTGGGAATGGAAACAGGAGGAGAAGAATTCAATGTTACCCTTAGCTAAGGAATTTGAGTCTAGCCTAGGCTCCATGAAGTTGTATGGTGGAATTCAGGTGTTAGCTGACAAGGTTGGGAGGCATGTCTCTGGAGTACTGGGAGCTTGAATGGGGTGTGGCCAGCACCCTTGAAGGGCTACTGAGATCAGTAGTAGCTTGTTCGATTCCTGCATTCTTGGAGATCAGATCAGCATCCATCACGAGACAATCCTAACTTCAAAAATCACACTAAAGTTTAATTTATAGCCATAAATGTTAAAATACCCTCTAATAAATATTAATCCTATATATATTACAAATAAATATTACTATAATAAGGCTGCATTTCAAAAACCATCCAGGTTGGGGTTGGCTTACAGTTTGCAAGTTCTAGCCCCTGATCTAGTAGATCCATCCTTTTGGGTCCATGTGACAGAACACTCACAAAAGGTGAATAAAAAAGTGGCTTGGGCCCTGGTAATCCCTTGAAGGGCAGTTCCCAATGACCCTCCATCCTAAAGTTTTTACTAACTCCTCATAGGGCCACAGCTGAATCCCATCTTTTAACACATGGGCCTATGGAGAACATTTCAGACTCAAATGATAGCATCAGCATTACAACACTCAGTCCCGTCATTAGAAATGCAGCAGATAGGGGCTGGAGAGACGGCTCAGCAGTTAAAAGTATTGGCCTTCCAGAGGTCCGGTTCAATTCATAGCACCTAAATGGCAGCTCACAACTGTCTGTAACTCCAGTTCCAGGGGATCTGACACCTTTACATCAATGCACATAGAACAAATAAGTTAAATAAATGTTAAAAAGAAAAAAGAAATGCAGCAGATGACATAATCCTAGTAGTAGTGACAACCACTGGTGTTTACTAAGTGAGCATTTACTATTTCTAAGCACTGTTCGTAATGCTTTATATGAATTGATTTAATGGTCATGACTACCCACAGACAGAGTGCCTCATGTTAAAGATGGGAAACCACCTCCCTAACTACACACATGAGAGGCAGTAACTCATACATGCACACCAATTGGTGCTACTTTTATCTATATGACCATAAACTAATAAAATGGGCCCACTTGTACGTACGTGCTATAAGTCAGCTATGTTGACTGACTAACTATTCAGGACTGGCTTTAATTATTTTGGAAACATACCTCAAAACCCCAAAATCTTTGCCCTTATTACCAGTCTGCAGAACAACTGTTCATTTACACTTTGATAACATCAACACTGACATTCTTAGACTATGACACTCCCTCTTAAGATCTACATTTTTGGATTCACTCCAAAAGGTTTAGATGTTAAGGAAAGCTATGAGCCAGGCAACTGCTGGTTATACAGGAGAGCCTGTCACCTTTCATCTAGGGCTTATTCCCACTGGGGCTAAAATCATTTCTTCCTCAGCAAATTGAATCCCCAGGCCTGTGGGAACCCAGCCGTGGGGAAATGAGGTTGGGGGGGTAATGCACTCATTTTCTTTCTTGAGCTGCATAAGCCATTCCTGGTTCAAAGGAGCCTCAGACTTTTCATTCTTTGAACTAAAGCTCTCCTGTTTCTCAGACTACTTCAGAGAAAGTGGAATGTCACGGGGGCTGAAGAAGGATAGGAACATTCTAGACATCACTTCTCATGCAATTGTAAGCCCACAGGAGCTAGGCTGCCTGCTGGGAAACTGTAGCTGTTGCTAATTGCTAATCGTTGGCAATCTTGTCATACTATAAGAACTTAGTTCAGAGGCACAGGCACAAGGAAGCCACTTGAAAATAACAATCAGGGCTTTAACCAAAGTCAAGTTTGCTTACAGTGAGGTCTTCCCAGTCTTTGGGGACTAGGTGAGTCCGACTTTATTTTTTTCTGTAAAGCTTCATCAGAACATTCCAGAGCAGCTTCCAGACCTTGCTCAGAGTCACCTGGCTTTGACTCTCCTGCTTCATCTATATGGGACTTGTCAGGATTTTCAGACATCCTCAGCGAAGTTTATTCACCTTCCTACAAGAGAAAGAAAATGAGCCAAACGTGTTCTTACCCTGTCACTAACTGACCAAGGCAACCCTTAGTCTCTGAGTTTCACTTTTTTCAACATTCTTTCAAAAGTTTTATTCATTTATACTCTACCTCAGTGATCAAAGACATTTAACCAACAACACCTGTAACTCTTCGAGAATAGCTGAAATCTTTGTATCCCGCTCCTGAATAACAAGTCACAAGGGGGAGGAGGGGTCTAAACTGACAGAAGACTTAAATTGCCTCCTTCCACTTTAATCAAAGGAAGTGGTGATTCAGTGCTAAGTGTGACATTGTTTCCCTATATAGCCCCTACTGATCCTGGACTCTCTGGCCCAGTCTGGCCTTGAACTCAAGACCTTTCTGCCTCCAATTCATAAATGCTAGGATGTGCACCACCACACCCATCTGAAACTAACACTCTAATTCCCTGACTCAGAGTTTACAGGAAATGTCCTTAGAAATTGGGCCTGGTTACACATTCTTTTAATCCTAGCACTTGGGAGGTGGAGCAACTTCAGGATCAGGGTCACTTTAGTAAAAGCAAACAACACCAAAATATAACTCATTTGTATACAAGGCCACCTTCCAATACTGTGCTGAGGAGATGGATGGCTTCTAGTCCTGCTGTATGGATAACAATACCTGGGAATGGGGCTTAGGGAGATGGCTCGGTAGGTAAGGTCTTTGCTATGAAAACTTGAGGACCTGGATTCAGATCCCTTGTACCCACTGAAGCCAGGCACAGAATCATGCCTGTGAGATACTCAATGTTGATCTCTCTGGCTTCCATGCCCATGCACAGGCGAATATCAATACTCAGCCCTTCCTCTAGATTCTAAAAAAATAACTGGGAGAGGCAGGCAGATCTCTGTGAATTTGAGACCAGACTGGTCTACATAGTGAGAGCTGCAGGACAGTCCAAGCTAATGAGACCCAGCCTCAAAAATCAAATAAATAAAATAATATATAAGTAAATGGGGACAACAAATATTACTTCTAGACTCTATAAAGTGTTTAGGAGAAATGTATGGGGCAAACACACACACATATGGTATATACTTTTAAGCAGTTACTAATCAACAAGAAAGACATATGGGTAAAGTAAGAAGTAGCAAGCAGCTATAATGAATGACTGAGTTTTCATCATATTAGCTGCTGATAAGAATGGGAACAAACCTGACGCTCTAGGCTGGACCAGTTAATAAACGCATTTTTTTTTCAAAAGATTTATTTACTTTATGAGTGTTTTACTTGCATGTATGTCTGTGCACTGCATGTGTGTCTGATGTCCAAGTAGGTCAGAAAGGGCAATGGATCCCTTGAAACTAGAATACAGATAGTTGTAAGACATGTGGATACTGAGAATCAAACTTTTAATATCTGGAAGAGAAGCCAGTACTCATAACCACTGAGCCAGTTCTCTGTTTCAAGATTTATTTTTATTTTATATGTATTAGTGTTTGCCTGCACATATGTAGACCATGTGTGTACAGTGCCCTCAGAAACCAGAGGAGGCATCAGATCCCCTGGAACTGGAGTTAACAAGTGGTTGTGACTGCCGTGTGGGTGTTGGGAACCAAACCTGTGTCCCCTTCAAGAGCAGCCAATGCTGCTGAGCTATCTCTTCAGGAATCTTTGGATTACACTGAAGTTTCTTAAGCCCTCCCCATCCTCTCTCTCTTAGTACACTTCCAGTTAAGAAAAACAATGCCTCTGAAAATAATCACACCCAGATTACAAACCATTATCATAAACACTAATTCAACTGAATTCCACACTTGGAAGGTCGTCAAGAATCTAAAAAAACGTAGACTGTTTTAAGGAGATTTGTCATGCTTCTTCATACTGGAGAGAGAACTCCTTGGTACAATTAACTAAAATCTCAAGATCTCTATCAAATAGAATAAAGTTACGGGAACTGAAATTTTCAGGCATGTTGTGATGGTTAGTCTCAATTGTCAATTTGATGATGCGTGCTTCACCTTGGAAAGGAACCTCAGTGAGAACTGTCCAGATTAGGCTGGCTAACAGGAATGCCTGTGAGAGATTGTGTTAAGTGAGATGGGAAGACTTGAGCAGCATCATTTCCTGAGCTGGGTTCTAACAGGAGAGGGAACTATACACAAGCATTTGTTGTTCTGTTTCTTGACAGAGAATGTACGGTGACCCCCTGCCTCATTCTCCAGCTGCAGTGACTTCCTCATAAACTTCCTATAAACAGATTGTAGTCGTGGACTGTAGCCCAAATCGTCACCCTTAAGTGTTTAAGTAGCTTTTGTCATTTGTTTGGTTTTGGAGGCAGGGTCTCACAACCCAGGCTAACCTGAAACCCTATACAGAGAACAGGCTGGTCACTACCTCAGAGGTCTGCCTGCTTCTGCCTCTCAAGGACTAGGATTAAGGGGTACCGCCATGCCAAGCTGCATTTTACCTTTCTAATCCAGTGCCCACCACCACCAGCTCTAGCTACATAGAAAGTTACTAAATTAACCAGGTTGGTCCTAAACTCAAACATCTGCCTGGCCCTCCTGAGTTCTGGGATATGGGCACCACCCACAGCCCAACTTTTCCTTCCAAAACCCAATTCTTCACTGTCCTAAATCCTACTAGAGTCTGGAAGTGCAACAGACCCAATGTATAACATCACCTCCATGTTCCCTAAGAAAGAAAACAACACTTTGTTCTCTTCACATGCTGTGGAGCCGCCCAGATGATGAAGTCATCAGTGGATGCCAAAGGAGGGGAAAACAAGAAGGCTCTTTTAAACTCAGTAGACCTCCCCAAACCAGGGTGCTCCCTTCAACCTATGAATGTTTACACTTTTCTCCAAAGTCCTGCAGGGCTGGTTGCTAGACAGCTGGCATTCATCGCTGCCTTAAAATCCAGTCTAAATACGATTATTTAAATAGGGATTGAAAGATGAAAATCTAGCCAAAGAGAGCCAGACATGCTTTCAGGGAGCCACAATGAAACACAAAGTTGCATGACTTTGCTATTCTGAATAGCAGGAGGAAGCTGAGAAAACCTTCCCAGAAAAGATGACATGTGACCCATCTCTGAAAGGAGTAGAATTTCACCCATTTATAAAGGGGGTGGAGTGTAAAGGGGAGGGAGGTTTATTCCTCTGGCAGAAGCTATGGCACCTGAAATGGAAATATGACAGGTAGTGAAGATGGGAAAAAGGGGTTGAGGGTCAGATGGGTAAAGTGCTAATTTGTTCTAAAAAAACAAAACAAAATTCTTTGCCTAGATTTTGAACTTCTCAAGAGCCAAAATCAACCATATTCTCCATAAATACTCTATTAGCATATCTGCACCACCACCAATCCTGGTAAACAAGTACCCATCTGTTTGCAGACATATCCCTGTGTCATCCGTGTGATTTGGGAGAGGTTGCCCAAGGTGTTTTGGGTAATGCTGGACCTATGGTTTGAAATTGACAAAGTGATCAATTTTTCTTTAAACATCTTGTTCTCCATCACTACTGAGAAGCGATTCTGGCTCTTTACCGGGCTGTGTAACTTTAGTTTTCTACGGAGTTACATACCTCTTGATTTAATGCATAAGACTTCACAACAACAACAGGCTGGCACACAACCACCATTCATTCCATAACTGGCAACTATAAAGAACAGTGGGTACATCCGGGGCTATTTAATTGCTCTCATTCATTCACTCAACAATCATAAAACCTTACCCATACCTAACCAGGAAACCGAGGGGAGGAGGATCTTGGCACGAGGACCCGCAAATGACGGAGCTGCACGCGGGGCCAAGCTAAGCACAAAAGAATCCTCCAAAAAGAGTCTTTCAGTGAATGACAGATCTTTGCCGACCGGCGGGGAAACCGCATCCAGATTCCGTTGTAAACAGCTGTTTACTGGGCAAGGGAGCGGCAGAGACTCGCCGGGAGTGCGGCCTGGAGGGTGGGCCTCTCCACCCAGCCCGGTCTCCTCTTGGCCTCCACCCCGCATCCCCGGAACCGGACCGGCCGGGAGTGGCCAAGAAACGCCGGTGCTTCCGCCCCGCGCCTCCCGAGCTGGCCAGCCGACCTCCACGGCCGCCCGCTCACCTGCCGCGGCGTCGGTGATCTCCCAGCGGCCGCTCCCACTGCGGTTCCCGCGGGGCCGGCGCCGCGAAGGGACGGGAGCGACTCGCGGCGGCCTGGGCCTCCAGCCCTCCCGGACTGACTCGCTCGTCGGGCTGCGGGGTGTCCTCTCAGCCCCGCTGTGGTGGGCAGCCAGTCCTCAGTGGCGGGCTGTGGGAGGCGGCTGTGAGCCCAGACGCGCCTGTCCACGTGGGCGCCGCCATGTTCCTGTACGGCAGCTCTCCGGCTGTCACGGAGGGGCTCGGGAACCGGCGGTTCGCAGCTGAGCCGCACCATATTTTTTGTATGGAAATGGGCCAGTGCAGGGTCTGCAGCGGGGCCTGGTGCGGGCCGAGGGGTGCCCGTCACGGGCGGTTCTAAGTCGCTCGCCCTGCACAGGGAGGCGCCATGTTGCCTTACTGAAAAGCGGAGGCGCGCCTCCTGAGATGCGGGAGAAAAGTGAAGCGAGGGTGCGCCGTTAGTCAAGAGAAGTGAAAGGGGAGGTGCCTTCGAAGCCACTTTCTGTGCCAGGACTTTGAAAATTGAGTTTTTCGTCATCTCCTCGAACTCCACTCCCTTGCCCTCATGTTGGCGTCACCCTCTCCCCAGGAGCATACTTAGCTGAGTCTCACTGACACAGGCGCAGATTGGATTCTGAGCCCTGAGTGGCCATGTGCTTGGTGACCGAAGCTTCAGCTGATGCAAAGAAAGCAGGGTGAGGGTGAGGGGGTTAAGGGAGCTGGGTGTGTTCATCAACTAGATGAGTGCTCACAGGAGTTGTGGTCAGGAAAGGAAGATCATTTCCCCTAAAAATCATGCCAGGACAAGCCCACTTGGGAGTCTTGTCTTAGATCCGGGAGGTTGGGGCCAGCATGATCATTGGAGCACTGAGAAAACTACCTCCCACACACCTTCAACCCTGCAGCACTAAAATACCAAACTAACCACACTAACAAATAATTTGTTATCGGCTTCTATCTTAAATAATAAAAGACATGTGGCTTAACTGGGTTTTTTTTTTTTAATGTTTTATAACTGGGTATAAATTATGCATTTCTTAAAGCAAAACAGTAAGTCTTCTACTTGTAGCCTATAAAATGTGGGTTTATTTAAATAACTAGGACAAACAGGTGGGATTAATGCCTTTAAACTCCACTAAAGCCCATATAACTATTGTTAAAGTATTTAAGCATGGGTATAATACAGTGTAGCCCCCTCAAACCATTTAACAGGAGGCACGTTGTTTTTCTGTTATAAGATGGGCTTGCTGTTCTTCCAGAGGACCAGAGCTTCTGTGCATATGGTATGGCTCACTGTAGGGGGATTATGTTGTTCCATTGTAAATAATTGTCCTACCCACTGGTTTAATAAAAAGTGCTGATTGGCCAAAGGCAGACAGGAAGTATGGGTGGGGCTACCAGACTAAGAAAACTCTGGGAACAGAAAGAACAGAGCAGGAATGCCACAGAGACTCCAGAGTTGCCAGACAAGCTAGAAGAAGCAGAGGAAAACTATGCTGCTCTGAGAAAAGGTACTGAGCCCCATGGCTGAACAGAATAAGAGTCATGGGTTAGTTTAAAGGTAAAGAGCAAGTTATATGCCTGGGCCTTAGGCCGATCAGCCTAAAATTAATGTAAGCATCAGTGTGTCTCTGTGGGTCTGCAGGTCTAAACCTTGAGGCTAGGCCAGAAAGTCTGGGCCAGAAACCTCATACTACAGCTCACAACCACAGGTAACTGCAGTGCCAGGAGATCCCATGCCCTCTTTTGATCTCAGGGTACCAGTATATGCGCGCGCGCACACACACACACACACACACACCCCTAAAAATCTTTTTAAAAGCCAAACAGTGAGGTGTGATGGCTCAGTGAGTAAAGTTACCTGACACGAATTCTGTGACCTTTGCTCCATCATGAGCTCTGGAACCCACATGGAAGGGCAAAGTAGAGACCTGAAAGTTGTCCACTGACCTCCACTTATGGGCCCTGACACTTGAGAATGGGCTCTCACAGACTAAATATAAATAAATACATAAGCAAGCCATCCTGGGATGCTGAAATGACTCAACAAGCATTTGACAAGCAAGTCTGGCCATTGAAGTTTATTCCTGGAACCCACATAAAGGTGGAAGGGGCAGAACTGACTCCACAAAGCTGTCTTCTGATCAGTGGCTTCTGTGCTCACATACACTGTACCCACACCAATTAAAAATGAGACATTTCTTAGATAATTCATTTAAATAAAAAGATATTCAACTATTTGAACATTCACTTCTTGTAATAGGTCTTTTCTCGGTTGGACTTTCTTTTAGGATTGCCTGCCCTGCCCCCTGTATTCGGAAGTTTCTGTCTTGGCCAGAAACTCTCAAATACCTGGCAGCCACTTCCCAAATAATTGACTCAGAGGCTTAATTTTTATAGTAACTGCTAGGCCAGCAGTTCAAATTATTACTATCTAGCTCTTACACTTAAATTAACCCATAATTCTCATCTATGTTTAGCTGTGTGGCCTGGTATCTTTTCTCAGTACAGCATTCTCATCTAGCTTCCTCTGTGTCTAGCTGGCATTTGCTGGCTCAGCCTTTCCTCTTCCCAGAATTCTCCTAGTCTGGTTGCTCCGCCTCTACTTCCTGTCTAACTACTGGCTAATCAGTATTTTATTAACCAATAGGAGTAACAAAACTTCACAGTGTACAAGAGCATCATCCCATAGCCCCGAAATAATGACACAGAGATTTCTTATTGTGAAAGTTTGACTTTTAGCTTAGGTTTGGTCCCAACTAGCTCTTATAACCTATATTAACCTGTGTCTATTAATCTACATTTTGTCACACGGCTTTTTACCTCTCTTCCATTCTGTATGTCTCACTCCCTCTGTGTCTCATTGGCATCTCCCTGGAGCACCTAGATTCATCCTGAGTTCCTCTCTCTGCCTGGAAGTTCTGCCAAGCCACTGGCCATTCAGCTCTGTATTAAACCAATAAGGTGCCTTAGGCAGGCAAGATAAAACAGCAACACATCTGTTGCATGAATTCTGTTTGTACTAAAAGAAACTCAGAGCCAGGTCTCAGGGAAAGGCTGGAATATCAAAGAGAAGAAACACTACACTCAAATCTCATTCAGCTGTCTTCCAGCTTCCTCAGCCTCGCTCCTCGTGGCTTCTACTGCCTGCTCTGTCTTTCTATCCTGCCTTAAATACCCTCTTCACCCAGTTGTTTCACATACAGGTTAAGATTAAAGGAGTGGGCTACTACTATTTGGTAGTTAGTCTTGAACTCACAGAAACACAGAAAGATCTCTGTCTTTGGAGTTATGAAATTAAAAGCCTGGCACCACCACTGCCTGCCTGGGAGCCTGGAACTCCCTCTATAAACCAAGCTGGCCTCAAACTCAGATCTGCTAGAATTAAAGACTTAGGTCACCACTCCTGGGTCTTTCCCTGAGCTGGGATTAAATTTGTGAGTTACCACTCTCTGATCCTCCTAGATTGACTGTGGGTAGATCTCTGATATTCCAGACTGGTTTTATTAAATATATAACATATCACCACACATATCTTTAGTTTGCTCAAATATCCCAAAACAAGTTCTCCTCTCTAAATTCAGACTAGTGTGCCTATCCCTAGTTGGTGAGATTTTTGTGTGTGTGTGTGTGGGGGGGTTGTTTTGTTGAGAATGGCTTTTACTGTGTAGCTTTTGGCTAACCTGGGACTTCCTATGTAGACCAAGCTAGCCTCAAATTCACAGATATCCACTTGCCTCTGCCTCCCAAGTACTAAGATTAAAGGCATGTTGACCAACAGGAGCAGAACTTCTAAAACTGTGTCATCTGAGAACTATATGGGTGAGATGCCAGGCAAGAAGAATGAAACACTTCCCAGGTGATTCCACCATGCAGCCAGAGAAACATAGGCAAACTCTGAGAGACATTTGCCTTCCTTGAAGGGTTTCTCAAACTAAGTTTCCTTTGGAAGGGATAAGACAATAGCAAAACCATTCCATTTTAATTTGGAATGATTCATCTGTAATCTCGTCATTCTTAAGTTTTCTTTAAATATTATAAACATTCACAAATATGCCAGTTTGATCTTTGGCTGAAAGAATAGAAACTCAAAGTAACCTTGAGATAAAGGGAGTTCAGTGCCAGGCTGCGGTCTGGAAGGAGAAAGAACAGCTGTCCTGTGGGAGAGTTACTGCTGTCACCCTCTTTGAACATACAGGATATCTCTTCCTGTTCCTTGTGTCTGGTTTCTGTCTTGGTGCTGCCCCCTCGTGCTTTAGATTTGCCTCGGAAGGATTTGGCCAGCCAGGCTGACTTTTGAGTCTACAGGAGGCTGCCTTTGGATGAGGTGCTCTGCTGAGTAGAGACCAAGCTCACAGCCATCAAAGCACTGAACACACACACGGGGATGGGCCCTGTAGAAGGAGTCAAGGATGATGGAGACCAAGCTCACAGCCATCGAATCACTGAACACACACACGGGGATGGGCCCTGTAGAAGGAGTCAAGGATGATGGAGAGCAAGCTCACAGCCATCGAAGCACTGAACACACACATGGGGATGGGCCCTGTAGAAGGCGTCAAGGATTAAAGAATGAAGGCACCACTCTGACAGCAAGGACAAACTCCCCCAGAATAGTGGTGGCCCCAGGGCTGGAAGTTTATGATGTCTTCAAAAATAATATTTACTGCTGTATTTCTGTTGGCTTAATGGTTGCACATGAGTCTACTGCTATTTTAATTACCATCTGCGGCACCCTGCCAGTCACTCAAGCCACAGCCTGGAGAGACTTCCAGTCTTGCAGCCTGGCTCTGCCTCAGCCTTGATAACTAAGGTTTAAACTAAGTCTCTATCATTCTATTTACCAACAAAGACTTAGAAGTCAGATGTGGGGGTGAAAACCTGCTGGGTCAGAGAAGCTGAGAAGCAATCAGCTGACCTTGCTTTTAGAGAATCAGCAGGAGCTGCATTTTTCCACTTCTGCCTCTTTCAGACTTTCTATGGCTAATTCTGATCAACTAGCTGCTGACTCCACCCCTTGAACTAAGGTTGATTCTATTTAATTAACACAATTGTAAACTGGGGGTTCACAATGTGATTAACCTACAACAATTACTTTAAAATACCTTATTTTGTATTTTATGTATATGAGTGTTCTATCTGCAGGTATGCCCTTATGCCAAAAAAGGGATCAGATTCCCACAGGGGATGGTTGTGAGTCACCATGTGGTTGTTGGGAATTGAACCCGGGTCCTCTGGAAGAGCTGTCAGTACTTGTAACCACTGAGACACCTCTCCAGACCCCAAATATTCTATTCTCGGGCCAATGAGTTGGCTCAATGGGTAAAGGAGATGCTGCAGAGACTGATGGCCTGACTTTGATCCCGAGCTCCACATGGTGGGAGAAATCTACTCTTCCACACTGTGCAGGTCTTAACATACACACCTGAGTACACATATACATGCATAAATAAATGTAATATATTTTTTAAATTCTTGAGGTATGTGATCCTATTGCAGACAGGGTCTGTGTTGACATCCATGGCTTTTGTCAAGAAGACCATGTGGATTCCTGGGGTCTGGGCTGCCACCTGGGACCATGTTGGTGTCCAGACCTGGACTGCTGTTGAGGACTATGTCTGGGTCTGTGGTCCTACCACTGCCATGGTCTGTGCTGAAGTCCAAGTCCCATGCTGCCACCAGGGGCCACGGAGGCCCAAGTCTAGGCCAAAACCTGTGGCCTATGCTGCAACAGAGACTATCCTGATCTGAGTGGGCCCTGCTATCCCCCAGAACTAGACTGTCATCTGAACCCAGGCTGCTGCTTAGGACCATGTTTTGGTCAATGGTCCTGCTGAAGCTGGGCTTTGTGTTTTCTGTGGCCCATCTCATCTCAGGGGAATATCAACCATTTGTGATACAATTGGAGGGCCATACTGAGCTGACCCCCATCCTTCATTAGTCCTTGGATAGTTGGCCCTGTTCCTTATTGGACAATTGCAGCAAGAGAACTGGCCTCCTTACACTCTGAAGAGATGGCCCCAACCCTCATCACCTCAGAATTGACCCTGATGGCATGGACTTAAGGGAGCTGGCTCTGCCCTTCTCTCAAGGGGGGCAGCCCAGTAACTTGGACTGACCAACTCAACTATCATGGAGACCCCACAGCCAGGCCTGGGGCTGGCCCACCCAACCCTCTTCCCTATCTAGGACCTGCTGGAGCTCATGAAGGAACTGATCCTGTGGAAAGATACACAACTCAGGGTGGCTATGGGATATCCAAGTGCCAGAAATCAGAGGCCTTGAACCAGGCCAATGACTCAATGCAATGAACCTTTACAAGTAAAGCTGATTGGACAATAGGGTATAGCCATGTGATACACTGCAGCTCCCAATGAAGGACAGATGTGGTAGTGCTGGAGGGGCAGGAAAGATGGAGGAGGGAAGTGGTTTCTTTTTCTTTTGGTTTTGTTTTTAATTTTCTTTTGGGGAGCACTGCAGGGATGAGGGGAGGATATGGGGGACCAGGAGGTGAGCAGAATTAGGGCACATGATATGAAATTCTCAAAGATTCAATAAAGAAATGTTAAGTTAGGGAAAAAAAGGTTTTGAAGGCTGGAGAGATGGTTCAGTGGTTAAGAGCATGTACTGCTCTTCCATAGAACCTGAGTTTAATTCCCAGCACCCACATCAGGCAACTCACAACTGTCTGTAACTCATCTCTAAGGGGACCTGACACTGTTGGCCTACATAAGTACCTGTACATACTTATACACATATAGATAATATACTAAAAAAAGTTTGAGGTAAGCTGCTCCACCCCCAGCCTAGACAAGTTCTTACTGTGTAGCCCAGGCTAACCTGCAACCCACAATCTTCTTGTGTCAGTCTTTGAAGGACTGGAATTAGATGCTAGCCATCATTATCTGGTTTTAAACTGTGCATTTATTTGAATGTTTTTCATAAAATATACATTCTCTTAGAATGTGATTTTTCTAACAGGTGCTGGAGAATCATGGGTCAGCAGTTAAGAACACTGGCTGCTCTTCTAGAGGACCTGGACTCAATGCCCAGCTCCCACATAGCAGTTCACAACTACACATAACTCCAGATCCAGAGGATCTGAGACATTATGTACAGACATACATACAAGTAAAATGCCAATACACTCAAAATTTAAAAAATTTAAAACAACCAAACAACAAAAACACAAAAAAGCAAGGCATGGTGATAAAAGCCTTTAATCTCAGCACTTGAAAGCCAGAAGCAGATGAATCTCTGAGTTCAAGGCCAGCCTGGTCTACAGAGTGAGATCCAGGACAGCCAGGGCTACACAGAGAAACCCTGTCTTAAAAAAAAGGAAAGAAAGAAGAGGAAAGCAGTCAGCATGAACACTGCTAGCAGAAACTGAACGTTCCTGTCCTTTCCTGGTGTTAGTTCTGGGAGCCAAAGAACCATGCTTTAATTATGTGCAAAACAAAGATCGCAGATGAGATAGCACACAGCTGCTCTGCCGGCTCTGTGGACCTCACCAGTTTCAGTAGCCTTGATCTGCAAACTTCCTCTCAAGCATAAGTCATATTTTTTTCACCACTTTTAAGGCTGCCTCTTTTTCTTAAATGTGCCCAAACCTGGCTTTCCTAAGATAATTGGTATCATGTATTATAGTTCTCAGCCTTCTGTTTGAAGACTGATATAGGTTATGTCAGAAAATAAGAGATCATTCACAGCATGCCAGCAGATTGGGATGTTCAAGTTTTCCCTACCACTTAAGAAATTTGTCTATCAATTCATTCTGTATGTGTGGATGGGTATTGTGTTATGTATGGGTGCCTTTGCCACATGTATGTAGTCAGAGGGAAACTTACAGAAGCTGGTTCTCTCCTTCTGCCATGTAGGTGCTAAGGATCAAACTCCGTTCAGTGGGTTTGATGACGGGTGTCTTTACCCACTGAGCCATGGCAACTCTTATAAAGGAAAATATTTAACTGGGTGGCTCACTTACAGTTCAGAAGCTTGGTCCATTATCATCATGATGGGACATGCAGGCAGACATGATGCTGGAGAAGTAGCTGGCCATACCTACTCCAATAAAGTCACACTTAATAGTGCCACTCCCTTTGGGGGACATTTCCTACCACCATATCTGTCTCAAAAAATGAAAACAAAACTAACAAAAGCCAAAAACATATCCCTACTAATATGTAGACTTTCTGTTAAGTACTTTTATTACTAGATGTATGTATTTATTTTATATGAATGAACATGTACATTGCCCACAGAGGTCAGAAAAGAACTTTGGGTTCCCTGAGACTGGAGTTACATATGCTTGTGAGCCACCATGTAGATTTTGGGACCTAAACAGAGATCTTCTTCAGGAGCAGCAAGTGCTCTTAACCATGGAGCCATGTCTCCAGCCCCAGTACTTTCTTAAATATATTACTGCATATCCTGTAAATCCCTATGATTTTCTATATAAATTGAACATAATAATTATAAATCAACTCACCTTAAGGACTCACCTAGTCCTTAACATCAGTACACTGAGTAATGGGTTTTAACACGTATGGGTATGAAAGTTTTATTAAGTACAACTTCATTCAAGCTTAAAAATATCTTTAGCTATCTAATTTGTCTTTACACACACATACAAACATTAGAAACTCAGTCTCCAAAATACTCAGTGAAGATGTCCGGATGACACTTATGGAACTGGCCTAGCAGTTTCTTCTTCTCTTTGGCAGAGAGTTTTGAATCTTCATCAATAGTCTTTAGTAAATTCAATAGTTCATCTTTGGTTTTCTTCTGTGTATGGCTAGAATGGTCACTTTCATCAATTCTCTGGCAATAAATATAGCCTTGAGGTTTAAAAGCAAAAAGTTCCAGTTAATGACTATTTCCCACATTTAACTAGAAAAACCACACAGTAGTTTACTTTGACATCTATAAAATGCATTAAAGAGGATAAGATGATAAGAATAACTTTGATCAAGGTTTTGTTTTGTTTTGTTTTGAGACAGGGTTTCTCTGTGTAGCCCTGGCTGTTGTAGAACTTGTTTTGTAGACCAGGCAGGCCTTGAATTTACAGAGATCCACCTGCCTCTGTCTCCAAAGTGCTGGGATTAAAGGTGTGCACCACCATATCCAGCAATCAAGATATTGTAACCTAGCCTTTGAGATGGCTCAAGGGAAAGGCAGCTCTTTCTCCGAGCCTGCTGTTGAGTTCAATCCCTAAGACCCCTATGGTGGAAGCAAATAATCAACCCCTGAAAGTTGTCCTCTGACCTACACACACACACACACACACACACACACACACACACACACACAGAGAGAGAGAGAGAGAGAGAGAGAGAGAGAGAGAGAGAGAGAGAGAGAGACAAAGAGACAGATTAAATAAGCAAATGTGAATTTTAAGGGTTTGAAAACACTCAAGAAAAAAGCATTTGAAAGTTGTTTTAACCCAGGATGAACTCTAAGCCTAAATAAATGAGAGGAAAGGAATGTTTCAAACTATTTAGTTCAAACTAATCATAGCAAAATACTTTCAAACCAGCACCAAGGACTTGTCTTTAAAAGATGATGAAATTCAAACACCTGTGATTCCAGAACTTGGAAAGTAGAGGTAAGAAGACCAGGACCTCAAAGTAATCTCTGGCTAAATAACCATGGCCAACCTGGGCTACAATGAGCTCATGTCTTGAGGGGGGGGGGGGTAGGGAGAGATGGAGAGAGAATAAGAAAAAAAAAAAAAAAAAAAAAAAAGACCATGCAGATAATATTCTTAAATTACCTGTGTTTTTATCAGGATCTATTCCTTTTTGTATGGCCAGAAGCTTAATACTAACAATATTATGTAGAGTTCCAGGAATCTTAGGAAGAAGGAACACAGAACATTATTCAGGTGCATTTAAATCTGTTACAAATAAGCATGATGAATCACTATTGGAGTCTTACCTTGAAAACGTCTTTTTGATGATCCATTAAGAAGAGCACAAGAAGATCAGTTTTACCTTTGGATAAGTTTTTATTGTTGACAATAGCTTTTGAGAATACCCTCTTCACAACCATCCGATTATCACTCTGAAGGATAAAAACATGCTCCACTGTACATACTTAAAAGGTTACAGTTAGCGCTAAGGGGATTTCAGATATGAATGCTGTCACCACTGGGGGATGCTGAAGACACCAAATACACTTAACATTTAACAACAGACTTACTTCTTCCTGTAATTTAAATTCAGAAGGGTGTGCTGCAACAGCCATGAAGTAAAGCAGTCTTCTAAATTCTTCTCTATTTTGGGAATCTAGAAGCTTCAGAAACAGCTGAGTGGCTTCTAATGCTATTTCTGTCTTCCCATTTACTTGAGCCAAAAGAAAAACAATGCTTAATTGACCAAATAAAACTCTATCAAAAAGAGCAAAACTTGTTACACGGTATGCTAAGTAGTACACGTCCTCAAAGTTATTTCCAAAGTGGGGATGAAAAGTAGAGAACCAATTTCTGCAAGCTGTCCTCTGATACATATGTGTGCATGCACACTCAGAAATTAGCATAATTTAAATAAAAATGAAAGATGACCAACTAGATAAAGATTTTTGTTAGATCTGACTCTTGGCTTCGTAAATTCCCACGGTTTCCCATTAACACACTTGAAAGTGTACTGTGTACATTATGCTGATAACTGTACCTGAGGAAAAGAGAGGGGATTGTCTAAATTTGTTTTCAAAATCCATGTAAAGCAGTATGATGGTGTAGGTCAGGAGAGCAGAGTGCTGCTGGTTTGAAGGGGCTACAGGGTCACGCTGGTATCTCTTCTAAAGCAGAGAACTAACTGCCGTTCCTGCCTAAGCTTGCAGCAAATGACAGCAGCGTCCTGAGGCAGCAATATTCCTAACTTTAGAGTTGCTATGTGCTCAAAGTGACCCCTAGATGTGTTAAAATGAATATATTCTCCATAGACTAGTCCACATTCCCTCCCAGATTTACAGAGTACTATGTTGGTTCACTTTGAGGGCAATTAACTTTATTCCCCCTAAAAGATGACCGCTGGTAGTATGCTCACTTACCTAGGAGTTCTGCTATTCCATTATGTACATCACACAAGTGGTTTAACAGAGGCTCCCTAGTACTATAATATTTGCCAATAGCATTAAACAGATGTTCCTTTACTAAGTCCGTTCTGTCTGGTTGCTCAGGAAAATTTCTGCTTATGTCCACAACCATGTGGTCAGGAAGATACTCCAAGCAGTCAATGGCTGCAGAGACCCATTCATCTTCCCTAGAGCAAGGGAGAGGAGGGTCATTTTAAAACAGAGCAAATGGACACATACCATCTGATTCCCAAGATAGCTCATGTTTGCCACCAGGATAAATTTTTCCACATTCAAATGCAGTAAAATCATTTATTATATATCTAAATCATATATAACAGGTCAAAGATAGTGGATAAATTGCACTTTCCTTGTGCGTAAAAATATCTACTACAATAAAGATGTGAAGGTCATCAAAATTAAAACTTGACCTGGAACTCCCAATTGCTGCAGGATATTTGTTTACACTGCATGAAGATGTGTCTATATTTTACCTTGCCTGCCTAAGGCATCTGAGTGATTTAATATAGAGCTGAATGATGAATAACTAAGCAGCAGAGAATAGGCGGGACTTCCAGGCATAGAGAGAAACTTGGGGTTAGAATCTGGTGTGGTTGGTTACACCAGCAAGACACAGAGGGAACTGGACATACAGAATAGGGGAGAGGTAAAAAGCCATGTGGGAGAATATAGATTAGTAGAAATAGGTTAATATAGGTTATGAGAGCTAGTTGGGTATGAGCCTAAGCTAAAGGTCATGTTATCATAATTAATAAAAAACTTTGTGTTATTATTGTGGAGCTGGTGGTTCCCAAACAAAGTCTGACCTTAGCCAATCCTGATTCTCCCTAGTGCTAGGATTACAGATGTGTGATACCACTCACATGTGAGTTCAGACCTCACATACAGTGTTGTTAGCATCAGAGCAACATATATGATGTGTTACCTCTAGCTTTACCTAGGACAGAATACAATAAGATAAAAGATAACATTTCAAAATAATTAAATCAATGGGTAAAATGTTCTTTTTGAGATTAGGGCCCCTTGTGGCCCAGGCTGGCCTTCAACTCACTATGTAGGCAGGGATGACTGTGCACTTTTGATCCCCTGAGTGCTGGGGTTACAGGCATTTGCTACTGTATTATGAGGTGTTGGAGATTAAACCCAGGGCTTTATATATGGGAGGCAAAAACACTCCACCAGTTAAGCTACATTCCTAGTCAGAAAATGCTGTGTTTTATATGTACTCTACTGCCATAGACTTGAGACAGGTAGGGTCTATAAAAAGATAATCTTAATGTCATTTCTAGAACAAATTCTGTATATTTAGGTAATTATAAAAATATTTCCATCAAGCCGGGGTGGTACATGTCTTTAATCCCAGCATTCGAGAAGCAGAGACAGGCAGATTTCTGTGTTCAAGGCCAGTCTGGTCAACAAGATAGTTTTAGGATAGCCAAGGCTACACAAAGAAGCCCTGTCTTGAAAAACAAGAACAAAATTATACACACACACACACACACACACACACACACACACACACACACACACATAACGTATATATAATGTAATTATAGATTTTTCACGTTGCTTTAAGTTACAGAACTGTAAACGTGCCGGATGAACTGAACAGCTAGTATACTAAGATCAGTGCTTTCATGTAAGGTTTTAAACCTCCTCAAGTTTTTATTTTTTCATTTGTTTTTCACAGTCTTTTTATGTAGCTCTGGCTGGCCTGGAACACAGAGATCCATCTGCTTCTGCCTCCTGAGTGCTGGGACTTAAGGTGTGCACCACCACACCTGGCTCTGCAATACTATCTGTTAGCTTTCACTACTCATATTAATAGTCTGTTGAAATGCAGAGCTAGAAAGAACTAAAAAGTTGTACTCCTTATCCATTTCCATTTCCTTAACTGGACTGAACACTACCTATTGAGGCAAAATAATTAAGCACTGAATCAACTGAAATCACAGAAGCTATTTTAGCCTTTTGTAACTTGACTTAGAAGAAGATTATTTCAAGTTATGGGGAACATGGAACTCTTAAGCTAAAATAGTCTGCTTTTAGCACTACAAGACTGAAATCTTAAGTTTATATTCACAAGCACAAACAGACGTAGTCTCAGTATGTTTGAGGCCCTGACTGACCTCAAACTGACAGTGCATCCTGCCTGCTTCCCAAATGCTGGGAGTACAAGGTCTTATGTAGCTATAGCTGGCCTCAAACTAGCTATGTAGCTGAAGGTAAGCTTAAAGGGCAGATCCTTCAGCTTCTACAGTCTAAATGCAGGATAACAAGTGTGTGTTACCACACCTAATTTTAATCAGTTTGCAGGGCTTTGTGCATACTGGGCAAACACTCTCCCCACAAACATTCTAAAATAATTATATTATTTACACATACTGAGAGTCACCATAGGCCCTGAGAATCCCTCGGTCCAGATAGATAGTGGTGTTGACCATGCCAGGCTGTCTCTTAGACTGAGGAACTTTAGGTACAACCTCTTGCTGTTTGAGTAAGGAGTCAAGAAATGGAAGGTCAACAAGTTGTAGTAGACGTCCAATTGTCTCTTCTTGCCATACTTCATTAATAACTACACAGGAAAACAAAGTGGGAAGTAACAGTTAACAGTTATCCCATGCTCACTGCAGTATTTGTCTAGGGGGATCTAATAGATTTGTAGCAGAAAGGGAGTACCAGGCCACCCTTACTTTAGAGTGCTTTTCTTATAACAGGACAATCAAAGATTTGTTTAAAGTGTAGGAGAACAGTCTCTGGACAACAGGAATTCTTGTCATTCTTTGTAATATACAAAGCAATGTGTCAGAGATAAGAGATCAAGCCATATAACATGTTAATAAGAGCTTTAGAAGAAAGAATGGTTCATTCAATCTCAAAACTCATTTGAATCAATTGGCTGCAGAGTATTCCACTCAGGCTTTCCACAACCAGGATGGGGGAGGGGAGTGGAAATCAAACCATCAGGCTGCATCATGGCCACTTCTATTAATACTTCAAATATGATTTTTAATTTTTCATGTAACCTAATAAAATCACAGGAAAAGAAACATCTGAGAGAATATATTGAGTAAGAATCTGCATGCAAGACATTTTGGATTTGAATGTCTGCCAGCTGATGGACAAAAGTCAGTGTTCAGGGTTGTAACACTGATGTGTTGTTCAAGATAATAGACTTCTGTTGAAGCTTAACATAAACAGCTTCAACACACAAGCATACTCTTTCTCTGCTTGAATATTAAAATTCAAATAAAGGTTGGGAGGAAATACTGTCAACAACTGTATCTACCAAGTCTTCTATTTCTCACTCTGCATCATTAGTTTACCTTGAGGAGACAGCCTGGTAGAGGTATTTCTATGAGGGGAGTTGGCAGGCTTTAAACTCAGATTTTCCCACAGGTCCTCCAAACTGTCCGACTTGATATCAGGTGACTTAAATATTGTATCTGAGTACCTAAAGTAAAGTTTTAGTTACATGATTAGAGAGCTGCAGGTGTCTAGAGAACTCATGGTCTAAAACTAGAGCATAAGTGGAGATTCTTCTCAAGAGTCTCTTACTCTACCCAAATGCACTCACACCCACTCTACTTGTTTTTTTTTTGGGGGGGGGGGGTTAGGGTCTTTTATAGTCCAAGTGGTCTCAAACTCACTATGTAGCTGGAGCTGGCCCTAAACTGGAATCTCTGGCCTCCACATCCCAGATCCAGGGATTACAGGGAGGTATCTATTGCTCTAAAATGCAAATACTCTGAATAGAATCTCCTGTGAACCTTTATCTAGATGTAACTCAATGACTACAAATTTTAAAACATAATAAAAATGAAGCAGGCCTGGTGGTAAAAACTTTTAATTCTAGCCCCCCCCCAGAGGCAGAGGGGGGAGAATTGTGAGTTTACTGAGAGCCTGGCTTGCTTTCTACTGCAAGTTATGAATCAGCTTGCGCCCCACAGTGAGACTCTGTGTCAAAACAAACACCAAAGAAAACAAAAAATCCAAAAACTATCAGTCTTTGTTTACTAGTTAGTCTGACTATTTGTCACTTAAATATTAATATGCTGCATCACCAAATAATGTTTAGGTACTTGACAATATTTATATACAAAAAGCTCTTTTTAAGATTGTCATAGTCGCAAGTTACTAAACATTTTTGGTCTCAAGTGTTTCAAACAGCATGAAGATGCACTTGACGAGTGTGGACCACACTCTACTCTCTTAATTCCTTTGCTTGTGTCTACTGAGGTAAATTTTATTGAGAAATGTAACAACAATTGAAGTCAATATCCTAAGAGCCTGACCCAAAGGTCAGGGCTGAACCAGGGCACCAAATTATAATCTCTACAGCTCCAACAACAAAGGAAAAGACAGGCTCTTTACTCCATAAACTCATGTATCCTCACCCATGCTCATTCAGTCACTGGCCCCCTCTCCCGACTGCACGTTTGGTTAGCCTAACCTTCTCCAGCCTTCAACACTGCTTGCCTAGTCCTCACCAACTACTTAGCACCATTTCTGGCCCAAAATTACCTTTCTAAAACACAGTCCTATCCTTGTGAACATCTTTTGTGGCCTTTCCTACAACTATATGGCAAAGTCCCAAGTTCCTTACCATTCCAGATCAGTGGGGCACACCTGTAGTGTAGATGGTTGGGTTGTGCTTAGGAATCCATGAATACCTGAGACATTTAGGGAGACCTGGTCTCAAAAATTAAAAACAAACAAAACAGCCCTGGATGAGAACCACACAAATGCTTTCAGATGTCACATGAAGCTGTGGGTATTGATGTACTAATTCACCACTCACACTCCATGTCAACTACTACATCTTAAAGATGCCGCAGGAGCTGGCTCTGCCTGCCTGCCTTTCTCATCCCACTTTGTATACAAATTTTCAGTTTTTACACTGTTACTATAACTTGAGACAGAAAAACAATGTTTGCTGACTGTTCCTGCAAAGTACACATATGAACAAATGAAGTCTAGGATGTAACTGGTACATCAACATTTTGTTATATTTTATTAAATTTACCAGGATTTAGATTTTAGGCAAAATTATCACTTATGATCTCTTTAAGAAGTAGAAAAAGATCTGCTAATGTGCAGATGCTCGCCTAGTAGCAGGGCTCACCTGGAAGGAATCGCTTGGTTCTCGCTGCCTAACGGACAGTCCTCACTATGTATTGTTGTGAACCTATAAAGGCTGCAACTGCTATCTTCAAATGTAGGCTTTTTGTCTTTTCTGAAGACTCTGGTTGGAACTGCTTCAAATACTTTGTAGTCCATAAGTGCTTGACATACTCTCACCACTTTGGCCCGAGGAATATCGACATCACCAAAGAATTTATTCTGGGTTAAGTGAGAGTAAATGACGTCCACAGCTTCTGAGCCGACGAAGCAGTCATTGTGCTGTTTTAAGTGGTGCCTCCGTTTCTTGACCACCACCTGGGCCTGAAGGGTATTTATAATGCTGCTCCACACATATGTAGCTCCAAATGGCTTTTGGGCCACACTGAAACCTAAAGGAAGAAAAATCAGAGAAACTGTGCATTAGTACATTGTTTATTTGGATGAGGTCTAAGCAACTCCTAGGAAAAAGCTAGCAATTTCCAAAATAAATTTTCTAAGAGAAAATTAGAAGGGCAGGCTATTGAAATATTGTTATCAGTGACAATTTATTTAAAAATTGGGTGTCTGCTATATCTGAATGCTGTCCATAGGCAGACACAGCAGTAATAAAGTCAAGTCTGTTCTCATATTTAAAGGCACTGTGGGCAGATCCAAACATTAGGTATGTGCCCAGTCAATGCTAAAAAAGAAAACAGTTGCTGGGCATGGCAGATCACTCGTGGCACTCAGAAGGCTAAGGCAGAAGGAACAGAAGGTTGGGACCAATCAGAGATACCTAGTGAGAATTGGTCAAGAAAGAAAGAGACAGACACACACACACACACACACACACACAAACAAGTGGGAGTGGAGGAGCAGCAACGGCCGAGTAAGGGAATGCTATTTCATTTCATTTAGTGTGTGTGGGAGGGTGAGTGTAGGTACATGTGTGTCATGACACTCATGTGGAGACCAGAGGACAACTTGCAGGAACATGTTCTCTCTCCTGTGTGGGTCTGGAGCTCACGCTCAGGCCATCTGGCTTGGCTGCAGTGCCTGTACATGCTAAGCCATCCTGACGGGCTGAGACTATGGCTTCATTTTTATTTTCTGTGTATATGAGTGTTCCGCCTGTGTATATGCACCATGGGCTGCCTAGTGCCTGGAGGCCACAAGAGGGTGCTGATCCTCTGATACTAGAGCACGGGTGATTGAAAGTTCCACGTGGATGCTGGGAGTTAAATCTGAGTCCTCTGGAAAAGCAGCCAGTTTTTTTGTTTTTTTGGGTTTTTTTAAACTTTTTATTCATTTTACATACCAACCACAGTTCCCCCTCCCACTCTCCCACACCCCACTCCTCCCCCAGCTCACCCTTCCATGAGCTCGGGAGTCCATTTGAAGAGAGGAAAGACAGATTATATGAGCAAGGGGAGGTCAAGATGATGATGGGGAAATGTACAGAGACAAGTGAACAAAGCTTATGGGAACTCATGAACTAGACCAACAGCTGTGGAGCCTGCACAGGACCGGACTAGGCCTTCTACATGTGGAAGGCATTTGTGTAGCAGCAAGTGCTTGTAAGTACTGAGTCATCTCTATCCCCTGAGAATGATTACCCCCCTCCACCCCAAGACAGTCTTACTATTTAATGCTGGCTGTCCTGGAATTAGATCTGTAGACCAGGCTGAGCTTGCACTCAGAGATCAGCCTGCCTCAGCCTTCCAAGAGCTAGGATTAAAGGTGTGGGTCACTACCAGCTAGCTGAAAATGCTATTTTAAATGGGATGTCAGGAAAGACTTTTCTAGGGTTGGAGATTTAGCTCAGTGGTAGTGTTTGCCTAATATACGAAAGACCCTGGGTTCAGTTCCCAGCTCTGGAGACACAAAATCACAAAGACCCAAAGACTAAAAAATGAGGAGTCACTTTTCCAATTGTTCTATCTAGGAGGGGCTGGAGTAAAACCAGGAAGTGAGCTGTAGAGACAGCAGGGGAAAGAACAGAGAACAGAAAATCCAAAGGCATTCACTCTGCTAGGTCAGTAAAGGCCAGAGTGGCATGTGGAGAGAGCCAAAGTAGGAAGTGAGATCAAGGAGTGAGAAGATCAGCTACCACTAGCTACACGAAAGATTATCCAATGTTCCAGTTTTCAACAGCAAACCTATGAGGCAGAGAGCATCTGGAATTTGAGATACAAAATGCATTCACAGGCGCCATGCCATTCCTAAGCATACTGAGATCATTCTGGAACACACACACACAGAGGCGGCAAGAACAAGCTAATAGTTCTAAAGCTTCCTGCTTTGCAGGCTTCTAACTTAAATACTTAGTAAACAGGGTAAAGTAGCAGTAGGAGTTTATTAAGATGAGGGTGATCCTGAGGGACTGGGAAGTGGGGAGGTTGACAAACGTTGGTTAGGATGTAAACCAAACAAAACCTTACATGGGGGAAAAAGACAGAGGGACACAGAAACAAAGCAAGCCATTTGCCCACTACACACACACACAAAAATAAGCTTCAAAAGTTTTCCTGTCAGGCTGGTGAGATGGCTCAGTGGGAAGCCAATGGCCTGAGTTTAATCCCCGGAACCAACACGGAGGAAGGAGAAACTGACTCCTCAGCGCCGTCCTCCGACCTCCACGTGTCTGCTTCATGGGCATGCACAAATGCACAATTTTTTTAAGTTTTGTTTTTCTTAATATAAAAGAAAAAAAATTTTCCAAGCCAGCAAGATGACTCAGCAGGTAAAGGTTCTTCCTCCAAGCCTGACTGCTGAGTCCCCAGAACCCACAGGGCAGAGGGACAAAACTTACGACCACAAATTGTCCTCTGACCTCCACACACATATACACACAAAGTAAATTAAAATTTGAGAAAACTCTCCATGATCTTTTTCCTTAAATAAAACATTATTTGGAAAAATACACAGAAGAAAAGGAAAACCAGTTGTAATAAGTCGGGACCTGATCCTAGCTACTTAATTAACCACTCAGGACTGTGAAGCACTCGTTACCGTGTGATCTTAGGAGCTACACTTTTCAAGAGCCTCTGAAAATTCTGCAGCCCTAGTTAAGCCCCGTTTTTGTCAAATACACTGCTTCGTTTATGCTCAGGCTTCTCTAGGCAGAGAAGCAGGAGTTACTCCTACTTCCTTTCAGATTTTAAAGTAAGGAATGAGAAGGCTGACCATTAAAGAAACCGCTGCCTAGAGAGAAAGGAAACAAACCGTGTGCGTGTGAGAGTGTCACTTTCAGAGGCAGGCACAGGATGCCCAGCCTGCTATGTGCCTGCTGAGATATGTGCAGCAGCAAGGGCTCCTGTTGTTGACTCATCCCCTCTTCCTACATTTTTAACAGAGACTACATGTGATGAAAACAGAAGACAAGCTCCTGAAGAACAAACTCAATTCTGTGTGTGGGCATTGCATGCCAAGGCATGTGTACGGAGGGAGGAAGATACCTTGCTAAACTCACTTGGTTCTCTTTCCAACATGTGGTTTCCAGGCTGGAACTCGGGCGTGCGGCACTTTCACTGGGCTGAATCATCTCACTTACCTTAAAATTCATTTTTAATGCAATGGAAATAGTTGTTTTTCCATTGTTTTTCTTTTGCACTGAAGATTGAATTGAGTACTGTAGTAGATGCTCAGCAATCACTTTGCAACCAAATACACCCTACAGGCTTAAATTTTGAGTTCATCATTTGGGATCTACATCCTGTGCTGAAGTGTAAGGAGTACACTGAGTCACTATACTATATTACTTCATAACATAATTATGTAACTGCTAGCAACTGTAACATTTTCTTACTGTGAAAATTAGTAGCACACATATAAATCCCTCTGTTTACTTGTGGGTTTTCAATACCAAAAGATGAGTAATTTATTACTTACCCATTATTATATTAGTTCAAAATAATTAGTGTGATTGTTTTCAATTTTAATAAAAATTGTATTTTAAAAATGAAAATATCTGGGCATGGTGGTATATGCTTTTAATGCCAGCACTTTAGAGGCAGAGGCAGGTGGATCTCTGTGAGATGGAGGCCAGCCTGATCTACACTGAGTTCCAGGCCAGCCAAGGATACAGAATGAGACCCTATCTTAAAAAAAAATCAAAACAAAATGAAAACTAAGGTAGTTCTTAATGTAGTAGAGAAGAAGAGAAGTGACAGCTCCCAGTGGTAAGCAGTTTCAAGAGTCAAATAATGGAGAAGATGAGAAAGTTAAACTAGAACTAGCCGGACAACAGTCTAAGTGTTTGCTGCTGGGTAGAGCCGGTGTCATTGAGGGAATCTCAGAATTGGTTCCAGACTCAGGATTAGCTGCACTGTCCACAGCCACCACGAGCAAAAAGTGTTAGCGGTCAATAGCTGCTCCTGCCAGCTACTTCCTTCTTTGGGGAAAGGCGGACACGCCTATGCATCCCTGGCTGGCCAGGAACTCACTATATAGACCAGGCTGGACTTCCTGTCTCTGCCTTCCGTTCTGGGACTAAAGCTATAGATAGCCACCATCTCAGGCTCAACACCCTAAATTCTTAATTTATCTAAAATAACAGAGATTCAAATTAACTTAATGTTGGCTCTGTAATCTTTCAAATTTTGAGACAGTGGGGTTATTTTTGTTTGTTTCTTTGGGTTTTTTGATTTTAGTTTTTTTGGTTTGTTTTGTTTTTTCAAGACAAGGTTTCTCCGTGTAGCTAGTCAGTCCACACACTGGTGAAGGCAAAAGATCAAAAGTCAAGGCCATTGTTGGATACCCAGAGAGTTTAGGGACAACCTGGGCTACCCGAGATTCTGTCTTAAGAGAAGCCAGTTACAAAATAAAAGATTAAGACTTCATCTTTCCTTTATGATTCTGATTAAATGTTAAAAGAACCAAGAAATTAGAAGAAACAAATTCAAAAGTTTTAAGGTTAATGAAGCCTTTCCCAAAGTATTTACAAACCCTCGCTAGCCAGTACTCCTGAAACAGTATTGTGAACTCTATAACACATTACACATAGGAGTAAGCAGGAAAGTTAAGCAAACCTGAGGAGATCAGATTGTCTTTTATTTTAAGTGAAACAGACTTTAAGTGTTGCCCGAATTCTGGTTGTAATACAAACTCAGAGCCAGATCTCAGGGAACTCTCTTTGAGATATCAAAGAGAGGAAACACCACAGTCAGATCTCACCCAGCGGTCTTCCAGCTTCCTCAGCCTCACTCCTTGTGGCTTCTACTGCCTGCTCTGTCTTTATGCCTGCCTTAAATACCCTCTCGCCCAGTTGTTTCACATCCAGGTTAAGGTATGGCACCTTAAACAGACTTTAAGGCCAGTAATTTTCTTTTCTTTTTAAAGATCAAGTCTCAATATATTAGCCAAGCTGATCCAATATTATCTCATGACTGAAGTAATCTGTGTATAAGCACTGTTCTCACACCTGCTAGGCTAGTGATTGCATTAAAGATACAAAAGTTAAAACACTTGAGCCACAAAATAGGTTAGTATGTAAATGCTAAAAAGTAAGTTGAAGCCATCAATTTTAAATTAATAAGACAACTACAGGATGATGCAGACCGAACAGCATGGAAAAAGCTAGTGCTTACACAGGAACTGCGTAAGAAGAGAAGACAAAGTTTCCCCACATTAACCTGCTGCTAAAATGTGGGAAATCAGGAAGTTTTACAGGTTGGATAAGACTGTAGGAAAGATTAAAAAACAGGTTAGAGCAGGGTACTCAGCACCTGTGTGCCACATAATGTCTCCAGAGTCCTCCATGCGTGATAAAAGACAGTCTTTCCAGGTCCTCACTGTTCTCACTGACCATTAATTCCTAAACACTGCATTCCGGGATATTTCCCCTCAAGCATCACCACCCACAGACCCAGAGCTCAAGTTCATACAGCTATAGCAATACAGCAATACAAGCCAATGTGCCAAAGCTCATACCAGGATAACCAGTTTTCTGAAGTTGTGACCTCACTAGTTGACTGCAGATCTCCAATTCTGGGTAGTGAATTGCTTATCGCCATCCAGACTTGAAATGAATATTAGCGGAATAAAACTGACTTGCTGTAGTTTCTAGACAGAACTCAAGAAATGAGAAAGTACAGAATGATTGTTCCATAAGTCAACAATCACAACAAGCTTCGGTCTTTCTTCAAGCTTCACTACCACATGAGCTGGACAACTTACAAAAAAATCTTTTTTTTTCTTTTTTCTTTATAAGATAGGGTTTCTCTCTAACAGCCCTGCCTATTCTGGGATTCCATTTTGCAGACCAGGCTCGCCTTGAACTCCCATAGTCCCACCTGCCTATGCTTCCCAATGGTTTCTGTTGTTTTTTGTTTTGGTTGGTTGGTTTTTCGGTTTTTCAAGGCAGGAAAATGATACATCTTAAAGCTAGGCACTGTGAACACCTTTTTAACTTATCCTCAGTAGGCAGAGGCAGGCTGATCTCTGAGTTCCATGACAGCCAGAGCTACAGTGAGACCATGTCTCAAGGAAAGAAAAAAAGAAAGAAAGAAAAATAAATAAATAAAATTCTACATCTTGAAGCTTTCTAACATTTAGTCAGTTGTGTTCTAAAACACATGACTGAAGCTGGAGACAAGGCTCAGCAGTTAAGAGCCTTGGCTACTCTTCCAGAGAACCTAGATTCGAATTTAACACCTAACAACAGCTCACAACCATCTCTAACTCCAGTTCCAGGGGACCTGACACCCTTTTGGGGCTTACAGACTTACATGTATGTAAAACACCCATACATATGAAATAAAAATTAATTTAAAAACATCATAATCAAAGGAATCTAAGAACCTAAAAATAAGCTTTAACAGCTCTTCTCAAGAGATTCAAGCTCTGTAGATAAGACTCTTCACCAACTGACTCAAGAGCTGAATAATGCATTTAAGCTTGGTTTCGGGTCAACACTGCTAATTATAAGGATTTAAAGAGGGAAGTTGCATTTCCTTAATTTAGATACTGAATATCAAACAGAATGACAGGCCCATAGGAAAATAAAACATGGGAAAACACTGAACCTTGCTGGGTACAAAACCCAGAAAGTGGCCCAGTAAGAGGCTCAGAAATTACTTTAAACTATGTCTCTAACATTTCAGTCTCCTTTTCTGTTTTTGTTGAGACCCTGACCTATGAAACTCAGGTTGGCCTCAAACTTTCTCTGTAGCTGAGGCTAGCTTGAATTCCTGATCCTCCTGCCTCGACCTCCAGAGTGAAGTGCAGGCACGAACTACCATGCCCAGGTTGCAATCCTAAGTACTAGATTAAATCTAGACAAGTCAACAATTTTTTTATTTGCTGCAAAACAATAATAGCTCTTTGGCAAGACTTGTCTTTCATGGATATGTGAACTCCTATGTAGCTCCCAGAATTTATTAACAATAAGTTACATTTTCATGATAATTCTGACCTTTAGTCATTTGAAAAACTGATTATCACTATTTTTAATAATACATAGTAAATAAGGTTATTAGCCAATACTTCCTTTAAAGCCAACTCATGAATCAGCCATGGTGGGACAGTACCTTTACTCAAAGATTACAAGGATAACCATGAAAACAGAAGTTCAGCCTTGCTGTTAAAGCCTAGTTAAGGGAAAAGCAACTCCAATCATGCACACCCCTAAAACAGATCAACACACACATTCCATAACCAGATTGTGACAGAAGGGAAAACGTAAACACATCCTGACAACAGGTTACTTCTTTGTTTTGCTGGCTCTTGAAATGGTCTCAATTTGCAGCTCTGGCTGGCCTGGAACTCACAAAGATCGCCTGCATTGGTCCCCTAAGTGCTAGGATTAAAGGTGTGTGTCACAATGTCCTTCTAAAATGTAGTACTTAAAAATAAACATGCAATTACTTTTTCATTTTAAAGCTTTGAACAACTTTTAAAAAGTAATTTAAATGACTCATCTTCCCCCCCCCCTCATAAAACTTTAAGAAATAGAGCTAGTGCATATTTTTCAAGTTTCCTTATAATTAGAGAGATTAAAATCACTTGGCAGCCTTTTGGATTGTCTCTTTAACACTGGTTAATGAACATTTCTTAGCTGTTGATTGCTAACTACTAAAAACCATTCTTAAAGGTTAACTCAATGGTTCTCCTCATCAGGTTTAAATCCTCATCAGACCTATTGGAAGACATTTTTTTTAAAATTTATCACAACTGGATGGAAGGGGCTACTAACATCTAGAAATGCCACTAAAAGTCCTACAATACACAGGATGGTTCCCACAACACAGACAGCATCAGCAATATGACACAGTGCTAGATGCTATAGGTAGAGTAAAACAGAATAGACTTTGGAGTCTCAGTGACCCAAGTTTCACTCTTGTACTAAAATACAACCTGGGCAAACTACCTAACTCTTCTGTGCAATATGGCTAACTATGTACAACAATAAGCAGATGTCTAGTCAAAACCAGCGTGGAAACTATCAGTGTCCAGAGGAGCCCAAGGAGACAGGGCAACTTAATGCAATACAGTTATAATACCTTGTATAGGATCATTGAAGAGAAAATGGACAGAGCACAACTAAAGAAACCTGGGTAAATTGAACTCACAGAGCTCCACCTGCCTCCACCTCCCTAGTGCTAAGATTAAAAACATGCATCACCATTAAATCATTTAGGATTTAAGAAAAGTTTAAGAAGTACAATTCCCCTGTACATGGTGGCACACACCTGTAATCTCAGCCCTCAGGAGACTGAGGGAAGAGGATGTCCAACTCTGAGACAAGTTTGGGCTACAAAAGAAAGTCCTGTTTCCATAAATAAAGAAAAAGCTGGAAGACTGGAGAGATGGCTCAGACATTAAGGACACTTGCTGCTCTTTCAGGACCTGGGTCTGGTTGCCAATACCCACAACTGGTAACTCACAACCACCTACAATTCAGATTCACAAGATCTGATACCCTCTCTGGTCTCATGTGGCTCACATAAACTTAGACACACACAGAAGTAATTCTTTCAACAACAACAAAACCATTGAAAATATGGGGGTGCCATTCAGGAAAAGAATACTTGTCTAGCATGTATAAAGATCTGGGTGAGATCCATAGCACAGAAAAATTATTTTTCTAGAGTAGCTTTATTTTTTCAATTTTATTTCACTATTTTATGTGCATAAGTATTTGCCTGAATGTGTGTCTGTGCACCATATGCATGCCTGCTGACTGCAGAGGCCAAAAGAGGAGGTCAGATTCCATGGAACTAGAATTACAGTTGTAACCCTTTGTGCAGGTGTTGAGCCAAACTCCAGTCCTCTGGAAGAGAAGCCTGTCCTTAGAACTGCCTAGTCATCTCTCCAGCCCCTTGATAGCAGTTCTAAAAAGAACATTGCTCAGGCTAGAAAGATGCTCAATGGTTAAAAGCACTTGCTGCTCTTGCAAAGAACCCAGTTTCAGTTCCTGGCACCCACATGGTGGCCACAATCATCTGTTACTCCAGCTCCAGAAGATCCTATGCATCATCTGTCCTCCGTGAGCAGCAGGCACACACATGGAATACATACATGCAGGCAAAACACTTAGACACATAAAAATGAAACATGTTAATCTTAAAAAAAAAAATTACTTGGGGCTAGAGAGATGGCTCAGGGGTTAAGAGCACTGACTGCTCTTTCAGAGGACCTGGGTTCAATTCCCAGCTCTCACATAAGCCAGTTCCAGGGATCCAATGCCCTCTTCTGACCTCCGAAGTACCAGTCACACATACATACGAGAAAAACACCAATACACATAAAGTAAATATATCTAAAAATATTTTTTAAATTACTCGGAAATGTTTAGTGGACAATAGCTGAAACTGTATGAAAACACTGAAGGTCAAAGAGGTTTCTACTGCAGCTGAGGCCAAGTGGGAAACCTTCCTATACTACAGAAAAGGGCACTGCAACACTTACTGGATAGAGCCTGACTCTGAGATGCCTTGGTAAAAGCTGGCAACAGGTACAATATAAATCCACTTACAAAAATGATTCTAACATGTGCTAAGAGTAGCATCAACAAAAGCAGAATTGGCCCCCACTTAATTCAGAGATTAATGAGAAAGCATATGGGAAGTATTCTGAGCTCCCTGGAAAAGTGACACCAGGCAAATTCAAAGACTTGGGTTACAGTATAAAGGGATAACATGATAACATACCGCTTTGTTGTTGGTCTCTATTAAGACAGGTGTCTTAAGTTCTGGCTGAAGATTAGCATAAAACTCTTTTTCTTCCTCATAAATCAGGTTCCTGCTTGTGCTTATAGCTCATTGAAAGTATGAAAGAGTTACTAATCCCTGGAAAGGGGAAAAGTACAAAGCTGCTTGCCAGAGCACACAGAAAGGGAACAGCAAGGAACCAAAACCCTAGGCTCCCATTACCTTGCTTACAAGGACTGTGATGAAGCAATCCATGGGTGGAAGAGAGGTAAATAAACATTAGCAAATAGGAATTCTAGATGTAACACCATGAGAACAGGCAGCAGACCCCTCAGCCCACTGTACCGGGTGCAGAGGATAAAAAATAGAGTTTGCTTTAGTAAAAATGTGCTAGCAAACAGCTCAACCCTTCCCTCTATGAATCTTCTACATGGACTTAAAATTTATTCCTTCTAACCATCTAAAAAATAGGTTCATAAATGTCCAAAGCCCAGAACTGCCATTTCAACTGTAAAAAGGGTGTTTAAGTGGGTGAATTAGGAAATTTCATTTACCAGAGAAAGCCTAAAGATATTTTAAGTGACAGAACGACCAAAGCATTTTAAAGCAGAATATGGCTAGGTTTGTTTGCTTGCTTTGGTTTTTGAGAAAGTCTCTGCCTGGCTTGGAATTTGCTGTGTAGACCTGACTGACTTGGAATTCAGAGACCTGCCTGCCTCTGTCTTTCCAGCACTGGGACTAAGGGTGTGCGCCAAGGACTACAATTGGTGTATAGGGGCCGTTTTATTATCTGTACAGAGAAAAGCATAAATGGCAAGTAGTTCTCTAGCACAATTATCGTTAACATTTTGGAGGGTTCGTGGAGCATTAATTGGTAAGTCAAACACAATAGTGGGGCCACTGAGATACACTCATCTAACCTGGGGGAAGAAATCACTGTTTCACAAATTGGCATTTTACACATGAAAAGCTTTGGCAGAAAGCCAATTTCACCAGCCCCAGAAAGGGAGAAAGCAGCACCTTATCCAGACAGAGGCAAATATCCCAAGTCATCCGATACAACTCATTTGCAGAATTAGAGATATGATGGGGTCGGAATTTTAGAATGGCGTAGTTGATTCAGTTCAAAGGTCTTAAACCTGCCCTCAGTGATTCAATAAATTTGAATCTCGAGTGGCCTTAGGCGTTTTGGAGGGCAAATTTGAATCTCAAAGTCATGTAACTATCAAAGAAAGAAGAAAGGATAAAATGGATTCACCGAAACACTGCTTGTACAGAAAGTGTTGAAGTCACACAACATATGTTTCATCCTCATCTGGGAAGCCATCGACCTTTGGTCCTACCACCCAGCTTCGTGCTCCAGACGCTGGGCAGGAAGCTATCCAAAATTCCGCACTTGTCACAGCCAGGCTGTGGAGCCTTACTCGGGGCCCCGGTGCGAGCTAAGTTCGGGAAAGTTCCTAAAACACCGGGATCTGGCTGCAGCGAGGTCGGTGGCTCGCTGCCTACCCACCCGTGGGGAGAAAGCGGATCCTCGCGGCCGCCCAGCCCGAGGTGCGCGTCGCCCGCCCACAGCCCGCCCCGTGCCGCCGCGACCCTCCGACCCACCCGGAGGCCTCTGCGCGGGGGTGTACGGAGCCGACAAATTCAGCGCCGCCGCCTTCTCCCGAACCGTGGCCATGACCACGGCAGGATAGACACCACAGTCCGCGCCTCCGCCGCCGCCGCCGCTCCACAAAATGCGCGCCGGCGCCCGAGCCTCCGGTTAACTGGCTCGGAGAGGGGCGGAGCCCCCGAGCCCCGCCCACAACGGGTCACGTGCCTCCCTGGTGGGCTCCAAGGCTGCGTCTCTGCCCTCCAAAATGCCTAAGGCCCCTGGAGATGGGCGGTGCCCAGGTAAAAAGTACTTGTGGGGCTCGGCTTTTCCAGTGCTTGCCCTCACTAGCCCGAGGCTAGACCCGCTGGGTCTAAAGGTGTCCCTGAGGGTGTCTAGCTTTGCTTCTGCCGCAGTGCACTCACCTGCGAATATTAGGACCAGGTTGGCTGGGCTTTTTAATGAGCATTACCCGAACCGACGTTCAGTCTTGAGTATTTGAACCAGAAGTGTTTCCAAGTGTGTCTCGATAATAAATGCTTCGAGTTTTTTCCATAGATCCCGTCCCTCTAAAGAGCAAGCAAAGCCTTATCTTGCTCAGGAGAGCAATGTCTAGAGGTCAGAGGATCGCAGCAACGAAAGATCATAGGGCTGCCTGCCAAGGAAATCTGTGTCAATTCTAAATTAATCGTGGGTCTGGTGAGCACGGGGAATGCTGCGGGAAGGGGAGAGTGGGAGCATAGGCTGGAGAGGCAGGAGAGGGAGGGTTGTTGCTGGGAGCACCTTGGTTTCTTCCGTAGTTGAGGCAGGGAAACCCGAGGCCCAATGCTGGAGTAAGTCTGCAAGGTTGAATGGTGCAGAAGATCATTAACCCAATTGACCGGTGCATACACCCTTCCCTTTCTTTTTTGAAAAAAGACAGGTTTTCACTATATGCCCTAGCTGCCAACTGGCCTTGAATTTGCTCTGTAGAGCATACTGGCCACGAACCTGAGAATTTCTGGCTGTCTCTGTCTCCTGAGTGCTGGAAATAAAGGCATGCGCTTGTATTGTCTCTTTAGCGCCCTATCTCTTTGGGGGCTGGAGCTAAGACTCACCGGTAAGAAGAGCTTTTAGATTAACATAGGATCAGAGTAAGCTTCCCAGTATGGCACACAACCACCTGCCTATAACTCCAGCTCCAGAGTGTCTGATGGCCTCTTCTGGCCTCTGCAGACACCAGAACTCCTATCTTCATGGCTATGGCTGCACAGCAAGTTCAGCTAACTACTGTGCCGTCTTGGGAAAACAAATCCTGACAAATACTAAAATTGGATCTTTTGAAAAAGGCAGCATATATAGCATAGTGGCGATTTTTGTTATTTTACGTCATCCAGAGGCTCCCCCCCTCCCCCCGCTTTGCACTACCTCGTCTCTCCTAACTAGAATACTGGCATTTTTCTGTCTACATCAAATGTACCCAGGGCGACTTAACCCTCTTTTCACCTACACTTTCTTCACTGCAGTTCCCCCTTTATTTGTAGCGCGCATTAAACGCATTATTATTCAGCCTCCATGTGTATATTTTGTTTTGAGGTGGGTGGGGTTTTGCTCTATAACCTTTGGTGATTCAGCATTCACTTTATGTATAGATAAATTAGCCTCAAACTTAGCACAGTTCTCCTGCCCCAGCCTCCCAAGTGCTACGGTTACAGGCACATTCCACCCAGGGCTGCCTTATGAACGGTGTTTCCTCCCCTCTCCACCATACAGAATGCTTTAAAACCACTTTCATCATTACCTATTTCTCAAGCCAGTCAGTTAAGTCTAGTTTATGGGAAGAACTTCACTTGCTATAAACTGGCCTAAGAACAAACCTGCCTGAACCAGTCAAGAGGTAGAAAACAGAACAGAAACTGTATGATTCATTAATCTATTCTGTTCAGACATGAATATATATATATATTGGAGGGGAAGGGACTGGGAGGAGAGGAGAGAGAGGAAACTGCAGTTGAGATGTAATAAAAATAAATAAATAAATAAACCAAAAGATGAAAAAGAGAGAGAAGAGAGAAATAAATTTTCTGTTGTCTTGAGCAATGTAAAACAGTGATGATCGTTGGAGCTAGGGCTCTGGGACTCACATGCTGACAATTACTGTAGCACTGAGCCGAACCTCCAGCCTCAGGTGGGTTTTATTGTATTATCATTTCTTTTTCATAAAGTGTTTCTGTTTTATTTTATTTTATTTTATTCTGAGATGGGATTTCTCTGTTTAACAGCTCTAACTGTCCTGGAACTCCCCTTGTAGACCAGGGTGGCCCCAAACTCACGGAGATCCTTATGCCTCGGCTCTCTAGTGCTGGATTAGTAGACTACCACCAGACTACTTTATTAGCTTATTTTCAACAGGGTATCATAGTGTAGCTCTGGCTGGCTTGGAAATTTGATGTAGACCAGGTTAGCCTCCAACTCACAGAGATCTGCCTGTCTCAGTCTCCGGAGAGTACTGGGTATGTGTAAATTGACTTTGAATTCCCAGGGTTAAAGCATCCTCTTGCCTTGGGCTCCTGAGTAGCTGGGACTTCAGGTGACTGCAACCTTGAGCACTCCTCCACAGCCTCTGCATTAGCTCCTGCCTGATTTCTCCTGAGTGATGAACTGTAAAATGAAATAAGCTCTTCTCAAGCTGCTTTTGCTCACACTGCTTTGTCACAGCAATAGAAAGCCCAGCCAGGACAAGCACCTTTCTTCTTTTAAGACAGAGTAATATTCTATCTCATTTTCTTTCAGCCCTATGCTCCTTCGCAGATCTACCCCCATTTCCCCACCCACCCAACTTTGTGTATATTCTTGAATGCATGCTCTTGTGGGTACACTCGCTCTCTGTCTTAAACCCATCAAACTCAGTTTGTGTTGGCACAGGCCCTGCCCTAGAATGTGGTTCATATACCAGCGAGGATCACACCTTTAGGGGAAACTGACTCTCTCCAGGAGCTATCAAAAACCGGTAGCTTCTCAGCTCAGGGCTGGAATTTGCGTCCACCACCCACCATCCATGCTGGGATATTTGTTGGACTGAGCTTGGGTAGGTTTTATATATGTTGCCATAATCACTGTAACTACATATGCACATCTGCCTGTGGTATCTGGAAATTTCTTTGTGGGAGGATTTGGGGGTTCTGTCTGTTGTCATCCATGTATCACATTTTCTTTATCCATTCATCTATCAGTGGGCATTCCAGTTGTATTCACATATTTTGTTTGTTGAGACAAGATTTCTCTGAGTAGCCCTGGCTTTTCTGGAACTCACTCTGTAGACCAGGATGGCCTCAAACTTAGAGATCCTCCTGCCTCTGCCTCCTAAGTACTGGGACTAAAGGCATGTGATGCCACTGCCTGGCTGTTTCCACTTCTTGATGCTTGTGAATAATGCTCCATTGAACATGGGTATGGAAGTATTTCTTGAAGATTCCAGTTTTGGAGCTGGAGAAGGGGTTCAGTGATAGAACACGTGCTTGGGGGGCTAGAGAGATGACTCAGAGATTAAAAACACTGGCTGCTCTTCCAGAGATCCTGGAGTTCAATTCCCAGCAACCACATAGTAGCTCACAAGCATATATTATGAGATTTGGTGCCCTCTTCTGGCGTGCAGGCATGCATGCAAGCAGGCAGAACACATAATAAATAAATAACTCTTAAAAGAAAACAAAGCCCTTGCTCGGTGTGTGTAACATGGAGTTCCATCCCTAGCACCTCAAATACATACACTCAAAGGGATCTTTCCTTCAAATAATTGATTATATACCATATTGCATGAATTCCAGTTAGTATATAATGAAAACCTAGAGCCACACATGGGAGAAAGCTGGAATATCACAGAGAGGAAAATGATCACAGTCAATTCTCACCCAGCCAACTTCTCAGGCTGAACAGGGTCCTCAGCCTAGCTGGTCACTTTTACAAAATACCTGAATTTCTCTCTGCTCCTCCTGTGTTAAGTATTTTCCCCTCTCAGTTGCTTCATTTCCAGGTTCAACTCTGCATCATAATCCTAGAGTTAGGACTAAAGGAGTGAGCTGTTTGGTTGTTAGGCTCTGAACTCACAGAAATACAGAAAGATCTGGTCTCCTGAGTGATGGGAATTAAAGGCACGAGTCACTACTCTCTGACCTTCATGGCTTGACTGTGAGTGATTCTGTCTTCTGATATTCCAGGCTGATCTTATTTAATATAAAATATATCAACACAGTACCAGAAGTGAGATCATAGTGTAATTTTGATTAGTTTTTTTGAGGAACGTCTTTTTTTCCCCAGTAATGGTCATGACATTTTACATTTTACTAGAAATGTACTGGAGTTCAGGCTTTTCTACATTGCTGATGTTTTAAAATTAAAATGTCTCTAAGGACTGAGTGGTGCGGAGACTTTCCATATCCCCCCCAGAGCTGGAGCTCGAATTCAGAGCTTGGACAAGCTAAGCAAGCACTCTGCTACCAAGTCTTGCTTTTGTTTTTGTTTTGAGGTAGGATCTTGCCACAAAGCACAACTGGCTTCAAGCTTGAGATCTTCTTGCTGCAACTTCCTGCATGCTGGGATTCAGACGTAATGTTGAGAATTAGTGCATATGCATATTGGCCATTTCTATGTCTTTTGTGAGAAACATCTTGGTATCTTTTGTTCATTTTTGAGTTAGCTCACCTTTGAATTTTTTAATTTAATTTTTTTGTGTGTATAGATGTTTTCCCTTCATTATGTTTGTTCACCACAGGTCAGAACAACATGCTGTTGGATCCCTTAGAACTGGAGTTCTAGATGGTTGTGAGCTACCATGTAGGTTCTGGGAATTGAACCCAGGTCCTCTGGAAGAGCAGCCAGATCTTAATCACTAAGCCATTTCTCCATTCTGGGTCTGTAGTTGGACTTTTTCATCATGACTATTGGCTCCCCAGTAATGACACAGAGGTTTATTATTAATTATAAAACTTGGCTGATAGCTTAGGCTTGTTTCTAACTAGCTCTTACAACTTAAATTAATCCATTTCTATTCATTTATTTCTGCCTCCTGGCTTTATTATCTGTTCTCTGTGATGCCAATCTTACGTTCTTTGCGTCTGGCTGAAGACCCTGTCTTCTTGTCTTTTCTCTCTGCTCTTCACCGTGTACAAGAGATTACCCCTCAGTATGGGTCCTGTTTTGTTTCTGTTGTTGTTGGTGGTGATAAATTATAGTTCTTTTTTATATTAACCCTTGTGATCTGCAATTATTCTCACTATTTGTTTTATAGACAGGGTCTCACATAGCCCAGGCTAGCCTGGAACTCACTATATTCTCAAGGATGTTTTTGAACTTCTGATCTTTCAGCTTCCTACTGAGTTGAGTGCTGGGGATTAAACCCCAGGCTATTAATTGCTCTAATATCCATAATTCCATATTTTGTATTTCTCCCCCCAGGGTTGACTTTGCTCTGTTATTTCCTCTGATGTGCAAATGTGTCTTTACATCCCATGCAGCCCCTTTTGTCTGCTTTTTGCTTTTGTTCCCTGTATTTCTGTTGTGTTTAACAGTTGATCACATGCAGCCCAGACTGGCCTCTATGTAGCTGAGGATAACTTACCTATGCTTTGTGTAGTGGGATTATGTGTTGTTACATTGTAAATAATTATCCCATTTAATAAAAATGCTGATGGGCTAAAGGCAGACAGGAAGTGTGGACGGGGCTACCAGACTGGGAAAACTCTGGGAACAGGCAGAACAGAGCAGAAATGACACAGAGAAGCCAGAAGATGCTGAGGACAACTATGCTGCTCTGAGAAAGGTACTGAGCCACATGGATGAACAGGATAAGAGTCATGGGTGAGTTTAAAGAGCAAGAGCTAGCAAGTTATATGCCTGGGCCCAAGATCAGTCAGCATACACTTAATATAAGTGTCTGTGTGTTTCAGTGGGACTATGGGACTGTGGGTCTGAACATCTGGGACACCAAGCTAGGCTGGAAAGTCTGGGCCATGAGACTAGATCGGAAAGTCTGGGCCACCAGGCTAGGTCAGAAAGTCTGGGCCAGAAACCTCATACAACACTTTTGTTTGTTTGTTCCACTGGGAAACTCTGGATGCCTCTGAAGATCTCTGTGTAGATCTAAACTCCCTATGTAGATCAGTGTAGTGGTTTGAAGGAAAATGCCCCTCAAAGGGAATGGTATTATTAGGAGGTATAGCTCTGTTGGAGTGGGAATGGCCTTGATGGAGAAAATGTGTCACCATAGAGGCAGGCTTTGAGTTCTCGTATATGCTCAAGTTAACACCCAGTGTCTCAGACCACTTCCTGTTGCCTGCAAGCCAAGGTGTAGGACACTCAACTACCTCTCCAGCACCATGTCTGCCTGCATGCCTCCATGTCCCACTATGCTGATAATGGACTGAATCTCAAAAGTAAGTGAGCCACCACAATTAAATGCCTGTCCTTTATAAGAGTTGCTGTGGTCATGGTATCTCTTCACATCAATAAAAACTCTAACTAAAACAATCAAGCTGGCCTTAAACATGAAAAGAGATCTGCCTGTCTCCACCT
Organism: Phyllotis vaccarum; assembly: GCA_033318265.1. Classification (NCBI taxonomy): domain Eukaryota; kingdom Metazoa; phylum Chordata; class Mammalia; order Rodentia; family Cricetidae; genus Phyllotis; species Phyllotis vaccarum. The sequence continues at coordinate 133,739,013 of JARWLC010000001.1, forward strand.
ACCAAGTGCTGGGATTAAAGATGCATGTCATAGTACCTAGCTTTACATGCTTTTTTATTTTGTTTTCAAGACAGGATTTCTCTCTGATGCTCTGGGTGTCCCAGAACTCTCTTTGTAGACCATTGTTGGCCTTGAACTCACAGGAGCTGGAGAGATGGCTTAGAGGTTAAGAGCACTGGCTGTTCTTCCAAAGAAATGGGTTCAATTCCCAGCACCCACATGGCAGCTCACAACTGTCTGTAACTCCAATTCCAGGAGATCTGGCATCCCCACACAGACATACATGCAGGCAAAACCACAGTATACACTATAATTAAAATAAATCAATCTTTAAAAAACAATAATAATGTCCTGTAGTGGAATGTTGGCATCCCTGTCCAAAATCATTAGACCATATACTCAAGGGTTTATTTCTGGGATATTTGGATGTTTTTGATTACTACAGTATTGTAATATGTTTGAAAGAGATGACAGTATTTTTCTTTTCTTTCTTTTTGTTAGAACAAAAAGGGGAGTTTGTCCCCTGGGGAATGGGAACACAGAGAATGCCTCTGCCTCTGCAGCAGCAGCTGCATGTCCTGCAGGAGTAGACATCAGAAGCTCCAATGCTATGGAGTGGAGAGAGAGAATTCACTACAGTAAACCAGCCAGCAACCTAAAGAAACTAGTCATAAGCCCCAGAGAAGGCTGAGGACTGTCAGTAATGGTAGGTGGGGCCTGAGGCACAGCTCCACTGTTAGAACCAACATTTTGTGTTGAATTCCTTTTCAGAGACTCCCACTCAGACAATCCCTAATTCTTAGCTTCACTACAGAAGAACTTCAGGATGAAGCAGTATAGGCAAAGTTGGAGTTTATTAGGAGAGTACAGTATAGGTGTTAAGAGGGAAAGAGGTTGCTTAGGAACAATATGGCATACCCAAGGTGGATATGGACTTCCTAAATGAGGGGGCACTCCATTATCTCTACAGTGGTCATTTAGGGGCCATTTAGGATTCATACAGTCAAACCCTGACTCAAAAAAACAAACCAAAACAAACCAAACATCCTTGTAGGGTTGATGATTTAACTCAGTTGGTGGAATGTTTGGCATATGAAAAACCCTGGATTCACTTCCCAGCACTGCACAGACTGAGTTGTGATGGTATACTTTAAAAAGGGAAGAAACCATGTGGAGATTCTGAACTTGAAAAGTACAATACTGAGCCATGAATGGTGGCATGCACCTTTAATCTCAACACTTGGGAGGCAGAAGCAGGGGTATCACCAAATTCAAAGCCAGCATACTTTACAGAGTGAGCTCCTGGACAGAAACTCTATTTTAAAAAAGAAAGATTATTTTTAAATGATTGTCACTGTGTTTGTGTATGTGTGTATACGTACAGGTGCACATCATAGTGCACGTGTAGAAGTTAAGAATAACTTCTGAGAGATCTTGAGTATATATAGGTCCCAAGAATGGAATCAGCCTTGACCGCAGGTGCCTTTACCTGACGAGCCATCTTGCCAGCCCACGTATTATTTTTGTTTTTAAATTTTATTTTTTACTTGTGCATGCCTACATGTATTCTTCCATGTCATTCCTCAGGTGCCCTGCACTTTTTCCCCCAGAATTATCTTATGCCTATTATATGTCTGCATATGCATGTATGTAGTATTAGGTTTCTGGCCTGGACTTTCTAGCCTAGCCTGGTGGCCCAGACTTTCAGACCCACAGTCCCATAGTCCCACTGAAACACACAGGCGCCTATATTAATTTTATGCTGATTGATCTGGGGCACAGGCATGTGACTTGCTAGTTCTTGCTCTTAATCTAACCCACGACTCTTATCTTGTTTAGCCATGAGGCTCGGTACCTTTTCTCAGAGCAGCATTTCAGCTTCTTTCCTCTGCATCTGCTGGCATCTCATTGTGGTGTCTCCATGGCTTCTCTGTGGCATCTCTGCTCTATTCTTCCTGTTCCAGAGTTTTCTTAGTCTGGTAGTCCTGCCCACACTTCCTGTCTCCCTTTGGCCAATCAGCATTTTTATTAAACCAGTAGGCAGGACAGTTATTTACAATGTAACAACGTAAGTCTACTACACATGTATGTACACACTCTGTGCATGTCTGGTACATGTCCAAGTCAGAAGAGGCTGTCAAGCGTCTTAGAACTGAAGTTACAGATGGTGTGAGCCACCACATGGGTGCTGGGAACTTAATCCAGGTTCTCTATAAGAGCAACAAATACTCTTAACTGCTGAGCCAGCTCTCCAGCTCCAAGTCCAGTTTTTCTTTTTTCTTGTGAGACTCAGTCTCAGTATGCCCTGGAACTCTCTGTGTGGACAAGGCTGACCTCAAACTTGTCTGTCTCCCGAGAGATATTAGGTGGTTCCTATTTTACCTGTTTACTTATTTTGAATGCTGGGGAATTCAACCCAGGACCTCACACAGGCTAGGCAAGATATACTTCCACCCCATTAAAATTATTTGTAAATTATATTGTATACAAATATAGACACTGTGCTCTTGAGGCCTATGGACATGTCAAAGTACAAGAGTGTTATGTGGAAGCAATCTGTATTTATGTTGAGGCACCAACTCCAAGTGGCAAACTAGCAACCACAGCAATGTACTGTTAGGATTCTTACACTAGGAGAGGCAGGATGTTTGATAATACAACAGGAGGAGAAAGGGAAAGAGATATATAATAAGGTGACATTTCCATACATTAGCAGGGTTAAGCTCACAAGTCTGAAGTAGATTCTGGTAAAATTAATATATATGTAATAAATCTAGAGCATTACCAAAACCAAAAATTACACTGAAAAAAATAATTTCAAGGTTATATTAGAAAATATTTACTAGATGAGCATGCTGTTGTGTGCCTTTAACAATCAGTACTCAGAAGACAGAGGCAGGCAGCTCTCTGAGAGCTCCAGGCCAGCTTGATCTACATAGTGAGATCCAGGATAGACAGGGCCATCAAAGAAGAAAGTAAAGAAGAAAAAAAAAATATTTATTTAGTTGGACTTGGTGAAACAGAGCTGCAGTCCCAGCATGGAGGAATCTGAGGAAGAAGGATTAAGATGTACAGCACCTATAAACAAGTAAATAAATGTATTGAAAATAAAATCACAGAAAAAGATGCAGACAGCAACTACAAGAAAGCTGAGGTGGACATACAAACATAAGAAACTTAGACTTGCGGGCCCAGTGGCTTACATGGTGATCTCGGCACAGAGGCTCAGGTGGAAATAATACTGAATTTGAGACTAATCTGGTCTATATAGTTAAGATCCAGGACAGTAGCCTACCTGTTCACAAAAATAAATTAAAAAGGGAAGAGACACTAAATAAACAGGTTCCAAGAAGTTACCGCCTGGGTGCTGGAGAAATGTCTCATTGGTTAAAAGCGCATATTCTTGCAGAGGACCCAAGTTTAATTTCCAGCACCATATCAGGTAGATTCCTTCCTTTATTTTATTTTTGAAAAAGGGAGGAGAATGTTCACCTACAGGAGGTGGTGGACCTTAACCAGCCCGGGGGGTGGGGGTGGGGGGGGATATTGACCTGGTTCCTCTAAGAAGTCCATGAGGATACCTCGTTAATGGCATCTTTTGTGGAGGAGAGGGCCTAGGCCCATCTGAGCAAACAGAGGGGCCTCTGGATGTCAACCTCTATGCAAACCAGGTTTGTCTCTCTGGGGACGCAAGCCTGTTCGCCAGCATTCGGCCTCCCTGTGCAGTGCTTGGCTTCGCACCCAGCGGTGTCGGTACTGTCAGTAAGCACCAGCTCCTGTATTATGCCGCTCCTAAAGGAAGGGGCTGAGGCATATTTTCAGGATTAATGCTCTGTCAATCATATCGAGCCGATGATAGTGAATTTGGATTTGTCTGCCAAGTAGGACACCGACCTGATCAATAAAAATTGAAAGCCTCTTGAGGACCCAGGGACCAAGGGAAAGCAGAAGCAAAATGGCAGCCAGGGGACCCAGCAAGGGAAGGAGGTAGGGGAGCACTCCTAGTAGCCCCCACCAATTATGGGAGGCCTGTTCATCCAGCAGTCAGAAGCTGTGAGAATGACTTCAATGAAGGTCAGCAGGGCAATTGTCTCCAGGTCCTTTGGGCCAGCATCTGTGGGAGAAGAGGGTATCTCGGGAGTTGGTATGATCCTGGATACAGGCTCAGGGTTAATTTGCTTAATCAACCTTTCAGGGAGCCAGCGCGGGCCTCCCTTTTTTGATCATAAATGCATGCCAATCCATGACCCCATATTAAAACTGGATCAGGCCCATTCCATCGAGCAGTTAAGGGGCCTCACCACATGACTAAAGCATGTTGGTTTTGAGTCTGGGAAGCCAAAGACGATGAGCTGCAGTTCTCTCATATCTATCCAGGGTAAGGAAATTCAGCACAAAAAGGGCGTGATGAAGATTACGGGGGCTGCCTCGCGTATCATAGAGCTAGTTCCTTTTAGTTTCTGTAGCGTTGATTTGAGGGTCTGAGGAGAGTGCTCAACAATACCCTGGCCCTGAGGGTTGTAAGGAATGCCAGTAATATGTTTTATCTGAAGCTGTTGGCAAAAGGATTGAAAGTTCTTACCTGTATATCCGGGGCCATTATCTGTTTTTATAATTTTTGGTTTTCCCAAAACTGACAGGCATTGCAAAACATGAGAAATAACAATTTTGGAGGCCTCTCCGGCCTGAGGTGAGGCAAATATAAAGCCACTAAAGGTGTCAGCTGTGACATGTATATATTTAAGTTTGCCAAACTCAGAGAGGTGGGTCACATCCATCTGCCGAATCTCATTAGGAATCAGTTCCAAATGTGGAACTGGAAGTGAAACTATGCACTTAGGACAACTTTTTACAATTTCACGGACTTGTTCTCTGGTCAACTTAAACATTACTCGTAGGGTATGAGCATTCAAATGGTGAATAAAATGTGCTTGTGTAGCCTGGGAAAGATCACACACACACAGGAAAAATTGCCTGTGTAGCCATATCAGCCAAGGCATTTCCCTGTGAAAGGGGACCAGGCAGATCTAAATGGGCCCGTAAGTGGCCAATAAGGAAGGGGCGCTGAAGAGCGTAACTGAAGGAAAGGTGGTGCAGTGTTGGTGGAGGGTTTTATGAAGGGAACGGTTTCTAGCAGGGGTACAGAATGAGCAACACAAGCACTATCAGCATACAAATTAAAAGGTTGAGAGGAAAAAAGTTGAGAAACATGAATCACAGCATAAAGTTCAACGAGCTGTGCTGAGGAATATGGAGAACGGCAAGAGGCAGCCTTTCCATCCGCTACACAGGCAGCAACCCCATTTGCTGATCCATCAGTAAACACCAATGGAGACTTTTTATGGGTTGTAAGGCGGTGACTCGAGGGAACACAAATGGGTGGATTTTTGCAAATTGTAGTAGGGGGTCATCACTGCGGTAGTGATTGTCAATAGTTCCCTGAAATGAACAAGCGACAGCCAATCGTCTTCTGTCTGAAACTGCCAATCCAATTGCTCTCGTGTATAGGGGGAAACTATAATATCGGGATCTCTTCCAAAATATGACGGACCATTCCTCTATCTTTGATAATCAGCCTTGCTACTAATAATGGAAAAGTGACCAATACTTTATGGGGGAGGCAGATAAGTGAACCCAAAGTAGGGGACTTCCTTGATTTTTACCTTGAACTTTAATATGTTTCCAAAAAAAAAATCCCAGTAGGTGTATGGGGAGGTAGCAAATATAACAAAAAACAGGGGACCCATATAGGAAATTTGGTATACTGTCTGATTCTGAATGGCCTGATTAACCAGTGATAATGAGGCCTATGTCTCGGGTGTGAGCTTGCGGGAAGATGAAGGGTCAGAATCTCCTTTCAAAATATCATTAAGAGGAGCTAAGGCATCAGTGGTAAGTTTTAAATAGGGCCTAAGACATTGAATATCATCCAACAATTTCCGGATGTCATTGAGTGTGACAAGGTGAGAGGTGCGTAATTGAATCCTTGGAGTTAGCACCTTTTGTTGCCAGAGTTCAAAATCCAATAGGAGAAGGAGTCAGCCATCTGAACTTTATCTGGGGCAATCTGAAGCCTCTCCTGGAGAGGTTGCAAGCTACCTCCTGGTAGCATTGGAAAAGTTGATTCCTACAAGGTCTTGCCAGGAGGATATCATCCATGTAGTGGAGTATATAAATGGCAGGCCAATTCTGCCTAACAGGATCTATAGCTTGCACCACAAACTTTTGGCCTAATGTGGGGCTATTAGCCATCCCCTGAGGTAAGACTTTGCATTGAAATCATGGCATGGGCCCTTGAAAATTAATTTGAGGAACGCTAATGACAAAATGTATTTTATCCTCAGGATGCAGGGAAATAGTGAAAAGACAGTCTTTAAGATCAATAACAATTTAAAAATACCCAAAGGGGATAGCCACTGCAGAAGGCAGGCCAGGCTGAAGGGCAGCCATAGATAGGGGTCATAATTGGCAACAGCAACTTTAAGTTTTTCTAAGTGTTTTAGACTAAGACGTTTGTATTTTTGTTCAGGGACCTCACTTTCAGAAGCAAACTCATCAGAGCCACTGCTATCCTTGTCTGAGGCAGGTGCTTATAACTCCAAGGGCTCTACCTCAGCTTCCTCAGGATCTTTTGTGGGCTCCAGGATCCTAGCAGTTTGGCTGCCAGTAACTGGAAAGGCATAAGGCCCAGGAGATGTTTTTGTTTAGATTTAGTCTTTGGGGGAGCCATTGTTGCATTATCGGAGGCCTCCTGAACGTTCAGGGAGAGAGTGGCCAATTCCTTATTAACTTCTTGTAATTCCTTCATAAGCTGGAAGGTTTCACGCCTCTTTTGAAGCATCTTTTAAAGTGAGGAAACCTCATCAAAAAGAGAATTTTTTGCTTTCTGTAGCAATTCTGAGTCAGTCTCATCCTCAACAACTGGGGCACAAAAGGGAGGTGCATAAGGGGAAGGTGTAAAATGGAGGGAGTCTCGACCCATATGGCTTTTGAGCTGCACCTGAGGTGGCTCTGCTGAGCTCTGTGCAGGAGGGAGAGGCAGCCTGACACAGAGGAGGAGGGGAGCCGTGGTGGTGCAAGCTACGCAGACTTAGAGTTGTATTTGCGGTGGCCAATCAAGATTTTGGTACCTGAAAGCCTCCTTCCCAATGTCTAATTTATCAAAAATTTCAAGGGAAGGATATAATTGTTCTGAGGGAGAATTTACCTGAGTCTGCTTTCCTTGTGAAAATTCTGAAGAATCAGGCAATTTTGTATAAGGGCTCTCATTTGGCATAGCAAAAGTTACTGACTGGAAAACTGAAGGTGGACAGAGTGTCTCTTTAAAGCCTCCTCCCCTTCCTTAATTAAATTTTGAACATCAAGGGAATGGTTATAAATCTTGAAACCTCATTAATCAAGTTCCAATAAGAAAAAGTAATAACAGGGGCCCTTTCAGGCCCAAAGATCTGATAATGATCCTGCAAACAATCTCCAACATGTTTTCACCGTTTCTCATCTATAAGGTCCCTTCTTGGGGGAACCAAGGACAAACGTCCCCAATATAATCTAAAAATGTTTTTGAACCTTTTTTTCTTTACCCTTGTTCTTTGCGTCTTGAGAGACTGTTTAAGTCCTGAAATGAATAAATCCTGTTGAGTGAATGCTGTCCCATGGTAAAATTACCTTGCACCCTCACAACCTAAGTCCTCTGGATCTGTCTCACAGCTGGGCATCTCCGTGGCGATCACTGTCCAGGCCAACGCTCACGGCCTGCTCCAGTGTGTGACAACATTCACTGATCCTCCATCCTTAGGGCCCCCGCATTGGGCGCCAGTTGTCCCGGCCAGAGGGGGTCTTCAATGGAGACTCTAGAAGGGGGAAAGATGAATGACAAGGACAAGAGACACAAATAATGGTGGCAAGTCTGATTTATGATCAAACTGAAGTGTTTTATTTTTCTCATGCAGGTTTTATAGCAAGCTAAGCGGGAAGTAGGTGCAGGTTGGAGAATTCTCAGAGCCAGGTTGCCTAGCAACCTAGCCACAACTTGTTCTCAGTAATGGTCAGTTGCACAGGTACTGGAACTTGGGCTTTTTCCAGGGGCTTTGTATGATTTCTATAAAATAGCCCAGACAGAGAGGGAGAACAGAAACTTAGTTTCTGGGAGGGGAAATAGAAACTTAGTCTCTGGCAGCAATATGGCATGGCTCTTCTTCATCCCCAGCAGCAGATCAAAACTGCCTATAACTCCAGCTCCAGGGGATCTAACACCTTTCTGTCCTCATGTGGAGATACACATACACATAAAAAAAAAATATGCAGCTGTCACTAGTACTGGGGTGGGCCTTTTCAGTGATGCTGCTGTTTTAGTGTCTATTATATAAGCAAGACAGATCAACTCTGGTTCACCAAGCTGGACTTTGCATGGAATCACACCTTTGGTCTGTCATTGTTTCTCTATCTGGGGTGAACAGACACTTGTTTACATCTTCCCAAGAAAAATGAACACCATACTAAAGGCTAGAAGCACACATTTGCAGAGTTGGCTGATTTGCTTTCTCCTGAGCAAACAGTTTTCATAGGCTGCCTCCTATGCATACATACCCATTGTTTCTTCCTCACTGGGTGTGCTCACACACACCTTTAATTCCAGCAGACACAAGTGACTGCTGTCTGTGAGTGTGAGCCTAGCCTAGTGCACACAGTGAGACTGTTTGAAACAAAACTACTACCAATATTATGGGATTTGGTATCTACTCTTATTTAATCTTAATGACCCCTTTAAAGGCCCTATTCCCACGTTGACTCACATGTCTGTAATATATGGGTAGAACTGGAGGACATAACTCACATAGTGTGATCTCATATGGAATCTGAATTTGTGAGTATGCACATATGTGATCATGAAAGTAGAGGTGAGATAAGGGAAGAGATTTTTTTAAATAATTTTTTATTTTATGTCCATTGGTATTTTGCCTGTATGCATGCCTGTGTGAAGTCACAGGCAGTGGTGAGCTTCCATGTGGTTGCTGGGAATTGAACCCAGATCTTCTGGAAGAGCAGCCAGTGCTCTTAACCCCTGAGCAAAGGAAGAGATCTTGAGGAGGGTAGGGAAGGGTGAAGGGATGCATATAATGTGAAAACTGAAGACAGGGCATGTTGGAAGGGGACTAGCAACAGAGACTAGGGAAGAGGAAAGGGCAGTGGGATAGGACTGAATAAGATCAAAATACGATATATAGTCTATAATGAGACAGATTACTTTGTATAATGTAGTTGTTGTTATTGTTGTTTTAACTCTCTTATTCTTTTGAGCTCCTGCCACACAGCTCCCCCCAAAATACAGTGAGACTTATTCTTATAAATGCTCAGCCTTAGCTTGGCTTGTTTCCAGCCAGATTTTCTTTCTTTCTTTTCTTTCTTTCTTTCCTTTGTTTTTGACTTTGTTCTTTGAGGCAGGGTTTTTCTATGTAGCTCTGTTGGCCTGGAACTTGCTCTGTAGACTAGGCTGGCTTCAAACTCACAGAGGTCCTCCTGCATCTGCCTCTGAAGTGCTGGGATCAAAGGTGTGTTCCACCACCACCACCACCAGGTCCTAGTCAGCTTTTCTTAACATTTCTTAATTATCCTGCCTATCTTTAGCCTGTGGGCTTTTATCTTTTTCTATTTTTCTATACTTTACTTCTTACTCCATGGCTTGCTGTGTAGCTGGGTGACTGGGTGACTGGTCCTCCTTTCTCTTCTCTATTCTTGATCCTTTTTTTCTGCCTAGATGTCTCCTCCTGTTTATTCTCTCTACCCACCAGCCCCACCTATCTTTTCTCCTGCCTTGCTATTGCTGTTCAGCTCTTTATTAGACCAATCAGGTGTTTTTGACAGGCACAGTGACACAGCTTCACAGAGCTAAACAAAAGCAACATAAAAGGATGCAGCACATCTTTGCATCATTAAACAAATGTTCACAGCATAAACAAACCTAATGCATTTAAAATTAACATTCTACAACAGTATGCTACTTTAAAATGTATAAAAAGAGGTGGGGGTCTAGAGACATGGCTCAATGATTGAGATTACATGCTGCTTGGTTTTAATACCCAGCACCTACAAACATAGCAGCTTTCAACTGTTTATAACTCCAGTTCTAGGAGACCCAGAGCTCTTCTGGCCTCCCTGGCACCAGGCATGAAATACAAGTACATATGTTGCAAACAAAACCCTCAAACACATTCGACAAAAAGAAGTTGGTCAAAAGCAATGAAGGATTGTGAAGAGGGCAGTAGGAAGTTAACTGATTTTTGTTGTTTCCTTGTCCTGGATACTTGTAGAAGCCAAACTGTACAATAATCTCCATTTGGACAAAAACAATCACCTCCCTAAGCATCACGGCTATGTGTAAATCCCATACCAAGGCAATTTCTTGACTCTTGATTGACATCAGAAAACAGATAAGGTTTAACAGACCAATAGATAATTGTACCTTCTTTCATTTGAATCCACTCAGCACTGAATTATTCATCATAGGTAAAGAAGAGATATATACATAAAAATAATCAATAACCTAGCTTAGCTTTATGGAGAATGCTTTTCATTTGAATTAACATGGTTCTTTTTTAAGTTAATGATTTACTTAAAGCTGAGCAATAAAAGAAGTTAATCCATAATGCCAAGCCTTGTACTTTCCCCGCATTGTGAGCCGAAAGCATATTTTAGGCCTTCATCAACTTTGTAGAAGAAAAATTATTTCTTTTCCACCCTTTTTCTTTCTCTTTTATTAACAAAGCAAGAATAGATTTTTTCCTAATAAAATATTTTCATTTGGAAGACAAAAAAATGTAGAAGCATTTTTAAAATTTTGTGTATGATGGGGTAGAGGATGCAAGCATGCCAGTGAGCATGTGTGGGGATCAGAGGACAATTCTGTGGATCCCATTTTTCCTTACAGCTTTACATGGGCTCCAGGGCTCAAACACACGCCATTGACCTAGCAAGAAATATGTTTTACCCACTGAGCCATGTCCCAGGGCTAATAAAACTATCTCAAGGCTTGGGTTAAATAATTGACTCCAGAGAACTTTCTGAGATGCTGTGGTGGTTTAAAAGAAAATGGCCCTTAAAGGGAGTGGCACTAATGTGAAATGTGGCCTTGTTAAGTCTGTCTATCCCTGTAGAGGCAGATTTTGAGGTCTCATAGAGGTGGAAGCTATCGCCCAGTGTCTCAGACCACTTTCTGTTGCCTGTAAGATGTAGGACTCAGCACCATGTCTGCCTGCATGCCACCATGTCCCACCATGATAATGGACTGAACCTCTGAACTGTGGGCCACCCCAAATAAATGTTTTTGTTTTTAATTTTTTTAAAATAAGAATTGTCATGGTCATGGTGTCTCTTCACAGCAATAGAAGCCTTACGACAGATGCAGAATACATTTTACCAAGGTGCTAAAACAAGAGAGTAATAGAACAACGTAATGTAAGAGCTGCTCTTTGGCTTTGCAATAGTCAGTTGAATAACTCTTCTCTCTCCCTCCCTCCCTTCATGGTTCTCTGTGTCTCCTGTCTGTCCTGGAACTTGCTCCATAGACTAGGCTGGCTTCAAACTCAGAGATGTGTTTGCCTGTCATCCTGAGTGCTGGGATTAAATGCATTTGCCACATTCCTGGTGTAACTTCTTTTTGAGTGTATTGCCTGCATGTATGTGTGTGCACCATCTGTGTGCCTGGTGTTGGTGGAGGCCAGAAGAGCATGTTAGATCTTCTGGAGCTGGAGTTATGGGTGGTCGTGAACTGTCTGGTGGAGGCTGGGAAGATTACCTAGATTCTCTGAGATCATGTGCGCTTTCCTAAGCAACCAGATCCCTTGCCACCAATGACCATTTCTAAAGTATTCTGTGGAAAGATACTAGAATGAACAGAAATTTCAGAGCTAGATGCTGAGAACCATGGGAGTATACAACAGGTGACAACTAGGGTTCAGTCGACCCACCAGATGTATAATTCCCTGATGTGGAGTCCCATCTGGCAGAGCTGTGGGATCACTAAATGTTGGTGACCAGTTGTTTTCTGTCTGTAAGATTCTTTGATACTTTCCTAATAAGAACAGCTGTGGGCCCATTGGTAGTGTTTTACATTTTTGGGCACACTTATAGTTGGATAGTCAGGAAAGTTTTTCTGTTTAAACTATATAATCCTGATGTGAAGAAATAATACTAGAATATTCTTCTTTACTGACACAGGAAAGTAACAGTATTTTCAGTTTCAAAGACAAATAATTTTAGACTTCAGAACAAATTCAAGTCTGAACTGCCCCTGGAGAAAATATACCAAGACTAATTTCCAGCTGCTGCTTATTGTTGAATGCAGGCCAGGCTGTTTGGAGACACACCCTCCTTGCAATGTACCCTGACCATGCCAAGTTCAACTTGCTACTGTTCAGTGTCATTCACTGTCTGGGAAAAAGTTACATGCAAAGCCAAGCATTTACCTTGGCCAGTCTTTGTGACCTTACTAGACTGAGAAAAACTGTGTGACTTCATGTGTTAGGAGAATTGGTCGGGCCCTAAAAATGTAATGTATAATTGTCAGAGTTTGGCTAAGGAAGCAGGGAACACTGACAATGTAGAGGCCGAGAGTAGTGACCGTGTATGAATGAGTGTAAGGAGCAGCGGTGTTGGGATGAAGACATGCAGAATGTGTGTGTGCTGAGTGAGAGAAGGACAAAGAGGGTAATACGTGAGAAGTGATGGATGAGAGAGCGAGCTGCGAGTGAATGATGTAGAAGAAACATGGGTATGAATGAGTGTGTGAGAACAGTGTAAAGTGTTAGATGGTGAGAGCTGTGTAAATGAGATAAATAGCTATGGCTGTGTGGAGATTTTTAACTGTGTGTAGGCAAGAACAGTGAAACTTTATAAAAGGAGATGCAGAAGAGCAATGTATGTAAAAGATGTATAGACAGGTGAAAATAGATGTAACTGTATATAAAGCTGCATGGCCCTATGTATGTAAAGATAAGTAGTTGTATGTAAAGAATGCAGCAATGTGAGATATACAGCTGTATGGAGACAGTCAGACCATTTTTAAGTTGAAGTAAAAGAGAAAGTTACCATCAGAAGGCATATTATATTTCCTTTTGTTAGTTAGATATTTATTAATTACCCTACGATCAAAGTTCCTTATTCCTCCCTACTCTGAGGCATTCCTCTTATACTCTGGAGTGGCATAACACAGTCCAAGCTAGCTAGAAGAGCTAACTAGGCCTTTACAGATCTCAGGGTTAGACTTTGGCAGGTAACCGATTACTTTTTCTTTTAATTTTATGTGTAGGTTTACTTCTACGTGTGTATCTGTATGCTTGTCTTGCATACCTGGTGCCTGTGGAGGTCAGAAGGTGTCAGAGCCCATTCCCCCCAACCTCCGCCCCTGAACTGGAGTTATGGATGGTTGTGCACTGCTATGTGGGTTCTGGGAACCAAACCCAGGTCCTCTGCAAGAACAAGTACTCTTGGTGGCCGAGTGTTGCAGGATATTATTTTAAAACTCTGTGAAGCTGTGCCATCTAGAACACCTGATGGCCGAATAAACAACTGAACGGCCAATACAGAGGAGAGGCAGGAGAAATCTGGGAGGAAGGGATCGAGGGTCAAGAACACGGAGAGGAGGATGCTAGGGGCCAGCCAGCCAGCCATGGAGTGAGAGTCAGAGATCACAAGAGAAAGGAAAAAGCCCAGAGGCAAAAGGTAGACAGGATAACTTAAGAAAAGCTGGTAAGAAATGAACCAAGTCAAGGCTGGACGTGTGTTAATAATAAGCCTCTGAGTGGGAGCTCCGTGGTGGGCCCCCAAAAGAGCAAAGAAAAAACCCCAACTACAGCCAAGTCATCTCTTTAGCATCCTTGTGTTAGGTTCTATTGCTGTGGAGAGGAGCCACAAACAAAACAACGCACACAGGGAAACGTGGCTGTGGCTAGCTTACAGTATAGAGGTGGGAAGCAAGGCAGACATGGGCTGGAGAGGTAGCTGAGTCCTACATCTGGACCCCAAGGAAGAGAAACAAAGCCACTGGGCCAGAGCTTAGAAACCTCCAACTAGGCCATACCTCTTAATAGTGCCCCTCCCTATGGGACTGTCATTCAAACCACCACTACCCTAAGAGGCCTTTTCTGTGTAATATAAAGCATTACACAAAACTAAATGCTGACAATAACTTCACCTGAAATACTTGGGCTGCCAGGTGGTGGTGCACACCTTTAATCTCAGCAGTCAGCACTCAGGAGGCAGAGGCAGGTAAATTTCTTGAGTTCAAGGCCAGATTGACCTAGAGAGCTAGTAGTCCCAGGACAGCCAGGGTTTAGGATTTGTTTTGAGACATGGTCTCACACTGTAGCCTTAGCTGCTCTCCCAATTTAAGTCGTCCATTTGCCTCTGCCTTCCAAGTGCAGGCACTATAAAACCCAGACTGGTAATTCTTTGAATTCTCCGAGAAATAAGAACATAGGTGATACTTAGTGCTTGGGAGGCAGAGGCAGGTGGATCTCTGTGAGTCTGAAGTCAGCTTGGTCTACAGAGCAAGTTCCAGGACAGGCTCCAAAGCTACATAGAGAAACCCTGTATCGGAAAAAAAAAAAAAAAAAAACAAACCCAAAAAAACCAAAAACTAAAAAACAAACACATTAATTTTGTTTTTAAAAAATTGTTTTCAGTTTAATGATCTGAGTTAGTAACAAATATACAAAATTGTCTTTCACATTTCAATACATGGTATAATGGACCAATTGAAAATTATAAATTACAAATGCAGGTTTCTTTGTATCCTTAGGCTTAGTTGTATGTTTTATAAATAGAGGTGATTTTCAAAAACGTGCATTTGTGAATACAGATGTCACAAGTTGTGCATCTGAGTTAATGCACAAATAAGAGTTATACATTGTTCATTTGTGCAGTTGTATCAAGTATTCCTGATGTAGGAGCAGCTATCCTGGGCTATTTCACTGTATTTGAAAAGCATTTTGTGAAACAAAACATTTAAAACAAAAAAATTACATTCTGCAAATACATTGAGATTTGTAACCCATACAGAGGAAACAAAGCTGCACCAATCACCTAAGTGATGACCTCATCAGGGAGTCAGTTACAGAGAGATTGGACTGTATGGACCATGAGAAGACTCTCCAACCACTCATCTGAACCAGCAATGGACACCACCAGGGAACCAAAAACAACTGTGGGTATCTATCCTTAGAGCTATAGGTTGGAATCCATCAGCTTCACAGAAAATAAATAGTAAACAGAAATATTACTTTTAAAATGAGAAACTTTGAAAATAGCTCTAGAGTGTAAACCCATGTATACATTTTCAAGTTTTATAAATTTAGAACTTTCAAAATTATATGAAAATGTATTAAACATTTAAGAATAGGATTATGTCTTATCTTCCAATATTTTCAACTTGGCAAAACCATAGGAAATGGATAGCTTTTAGTTCAACTTAATGTGATAAATCATCATGAATTTAGAATTATGGGGATCAAGTAGTAACTGGGTTATATCAAAATGGCAAGGAGGCTCCTTTGGCAACCATTATTCTGAGCTAGTAGCAAATATCAACACAGAATTTTCTATCTTTTACATGAAATTACTTAAGATCTCTCTGCACATTTGAGGGATGGGGGTTGGGGAGGAAATCCAAAGCCTTGAACATGCTAGCCAAGGGCTCTGCACTGGCTACATCCCCAACCCTCCAAATCTCTAATAGGTAGGAGAATCCAATCTTAATATCTTCCTATCTTATGGCAACATGTGCTTCACCTCTTCTCTACAACCTAAATGTTTTCCTATATCATACAATTCAAATTCCCTGACAAACACTAACCAATTAAGTATTTATTTAGCTTCCTACAGAGAAAGGACTGGTCTATGGTTATTATATAGTCTTACTGTTCTCTAGTGCCTGAGGCAGATGTTTTCCAATACTATATAGAATAAATGAAGCTATGATAATGCATCTGAACAACAGGTCTCTGAGGGAGTATCAGAGGACTTGGCCTTCTACATTGTGAATTGTATTTTACTAACAGGAATACAATTGTAAACTGGAAAGCCAGGCATGGTGGCATATACGTATAATCCTAGCATTCTGGAGGCTGAGGCAGGGGGATTGCCATGAACCTGGAGCCAACTTGGACTATTGAGTTCTAGACTATCCAGGGCTAAAGTGTGAGACCCCCGCTTTAAACAAAAAAACAAAAATAGCAATGTGTATTTTGTGGTAAGATTAACCTTAGATTCATTCATAAAATGAGGTTCAAACATGTACTTCATACTTTATAATTCAAGATGAAGGTAAGTGTACCAACTCCATGTTGGAAACATACAACTGTGCCCAGAGTCAAAATTAATCAGAATATGGCTGCTTCCTGCACTCCTCTGCTTATAAAATGAATCTAATGATTTTCCTGTCACTGGCACCTTCCGTACAGGCAGGCTACATAAAATAAGCCCAATAGTTTCCTTTGTTCTCAAATAAACATTTTTAAACTTTTAGAAATGGTACATTTGACCCTGGAGAAAACATTGTTTCTTGGTACTACTGAGTCTAAAAGCAGATACAAATGTTAAGGATATTATTTTTAATAAGATAGTCACCATAAATAAATGTTGGCATAAATCGGATGCACATTTTCACCCAACAGTGTTTCATTCTTAAATCAAGTGGTGTGTTAACTTCAATTCTTGTCAGGTTACCACCCATTCTCAAAACCAAGACAACAGGCGTATCCATGCATTTCTCTCTTACTTGGGCACTGAACAGTAACACTGCTTTCTAGACACGGATTAAGGCACTAAATGGTAGTAAAATAAGCAAAGGTATGATGATTTACTTCTTTAGAATCCTAAAACAATGAGATCCTTTAGAAAGACACTGCTAACTTATCTTCACAAAGAAGGCATCCTGTTGGCAACAAAAAGAAACAATGCAGAGCCATGTTTTTAAACCTAATACATTCGCTGTCTCAGCTGGACCACTGGAAATGCTATCAAGCTACACTAGTGTACAGAAGGCTTAAAGGCACCAAAGAACTCCACCTCCAGTTCTGAGAGAGGAAAGCTGTGTGTAACACTGCACACCATCTTATTAGTCAAACTTGTGTATGTGTGTGCTTGTATGGGGACATGTCTTGAAGAAATTGGTTCTCTTCTTCCACAGTAAGGGTCTTGGGAATCAAACTCAGTTTGTCAGGCTTGGCTGCAAGTGCCTTTACCTACTGATAAAATGTATCAGTAGGTAAGTTTTTGTTTTCTTCAGGAGACTAGGTCTTTAGTATGTAGCTCTGGCTGTCCTGGAGCCCACTATGTAGAACAAGTTGGCCTTGAACTCAACCAGGCTGGCCTCAAGCTCAGAGCCACTTGCCTGTGCCTCTTATGTGCTGGGATGAAAGATGTGTGCTACTACACCCGGCAGTAGTTAATTTTTACTTTGACAAATCAGTATAAATCAAGTGCTAGTTTGGTAAGAAATTTATTTCATGAAATGAAATTAGTGCAGTGTTTCACACAGTCCCATTTATAAAGCTAAACTAATTCTAGCACCGAATGAATATTCTGAGTAACACTAGGGCAAAACAAAAATGGCCACCTCAGGACAGAATCTACAATGCAAATGACATGTACCTACATAGGCTTCCTGAAAACAAATGAAGTATGGACAGAAAAATTAAACCACATTTTCTTTGTGAAAAATACAGCTATTAGTAAAATAAAATGTACAATTGAAAACTTTCTGAAGAAAAGAAACACACTATAAACAAAAATACTTTTCTTTAAACAGGGAAAATAGTCAAATCACAATATAACTTGACACAAAAAAACAGTCACGGAATTGCACAGTTCCACACCCAGTTTCCTGGACACATTAAAGGACTCCACAGAGCAGAACGCAGCTTCTGAGTTTCATGTTTAAACTGAAGACATTCTCATCCAGGATGCCACAGCACACCAGATCTGTTCACACAATGTACAATACTTTCCATACTGTGACAGACACAAATGCTTTCTGCCACCTCTTTCCATTCTGACGCCAGCAGCGGGGGAGGGAAAGTCAGGCCACTTCAATGTTACTTTCCAGCAATAAAATTATACTTTGTACATGCTTTATCCTTTGTCAAAAGACATTTCTGAAAATAAAAACCCAGTCACTCCATGGTTTAAAAAATAGAAAAATCATTCATTAGGAGAAAAGGCCTGGATTCCATGGCAGTACCACTGTCCTTAGCAAAGGTCCTGGTCAAAGTTGCATGCCTGCATGAGACCACTGCTGGAGATCTGATTTTCTGTGACACGATGACATTTCATTAGTGCTATAAAAAGGTGGATTTTTGGGAACGTTAGGAACATTTCTGTTGTACATGATTTAGTAGTTCTCCAAACTTTTCAAATAGGTCCTCCACCCACTTTACATTTTTCATACAAAGTTGAACAATTTCTTCCTGTCCTAAATCTTCATTTTTTTTCTGCACAGATGATATCTAAAATAAAAAAATAAGTTGCTGCATTAATTTATACAGATCACTTCTTTTTTTTAGACTTAGATGCTTTCTAAGGCCTTATTAATATACCCATAGGTACTCACTTAAAACTTATTTATATTTTATGTACATTGGTATTCTGCCTACATGTGTGTCTATGTGAACAGGAGTTATAGACAGATATGAGCTGGGAATCAAACCCTCTGGAGGAGTGGCCGTCTCTCCAGCCCTTATATTATTATGTATTAAAGTGACAATGCCTGAGAACTTGCCATATAGACCTAGCTTTGAAGTCACAGTGATCCTCCTGCCTCTGACTCCTGAGTGCTAGGATTACAGACATGAATCAGCTTTTAGACTAATCTTTGCCACCTACCCTTATTCCTAGCTATAGCAAATGAATATTTTAGATAAGTTTTGATAAAATCAACTTCTTTTATCTTGGTTCCACAGGGCAGGTAAAAGTTTTGGTAAAGTGCTTCATGCTTTCTTAATTCCTTCAAACTGTATTTAAAAACCAATGATTTAAAACTTATATATTCCTGCACGCCAGAAGAGAGTACCAGATGTTGTAGATGGTTGTGAGCCACCATGTGGTTGCTGAGAATTGAACTCAGGACCTCTGGAAGAGCTGCCACTGCTCCTAACCACTGAGCCACCTCTCCAGTCTCCTAAAACTTTTATATAAATGGGTGTTTTGCCTGCATGCGTTCGTGTGCCTAATGCCTACGGAGGCCATAAGAGAGCTGGAAAGATGGTTCACTGGATAAGAACATATACTGCTCTTCTAGTGGACCCGAGTTTGATTCCCAGTATCTACATGAAGCAGCTTGGAACTGTCTATAACTCTGCTCCAAGGGGATCTGATACTGTGGCCTACACAAGCACCTGTACACAAATATACATAGATTAAAAAAAAAAACAAACAATAAATTAAAAGTAGAGTGTCAGGATTTCTTGGAACTGGAGTGACAGATGGTTATGGGTGCTAGGAATTCAACCCAGGTCCTCTGGTGGTGCTCTAAACTGCAGAGCTGTCTCTAGCACCCCCAAATGACAAATAGTGACGTCAACTCTATCTCAGACCACTGAAAAAATGGTCAACATAGTTTGTATAACCATCTTTGGCTTTCTTCTTTAGACTTACATTTTTCTATTTGAGGCTGTGGCCCAATACATCAGGTACAGCCTGTGCTAATTTAACCTGGTAATGATAAAACTCAGCACTATGAGGCTGGAGTACACTCAGAAGTTAAAAGCAATTGTGGTTCTTGAAGACCTGGGTTTGGTTCCCATCATCCACATGGTTGCTCACAACTATCTGTACTCTAGTTCCAGGAGTCTATGAACGCTCTTCTGACCTCTGAAAAGACATTACAAACATGGTGCACATACATATTCATAGGCAAAACACTTAAGTAAATAAAATAAAAATGTCTTAAACAAACTTTGTAGTATTGGTTAAGATAGGTGTTTCTGAGCCAGGCAGTGGTGGTGCATGTCTTTAATCCCAGTACTCAGGAGGCAGAGGCAAGCAGATCTCTGTAAAACTGAGGACAGCCTGGTCTCTCTCTGAGATCTGCCTACCTCTGCCTTCTGGTGCTGGGGTTAAAAAACTTTGCTACCATGACTGGCTCAAAACACCATGTATTACAGAATTGTAATCAAGTGATAGCACTTTTAAAATACTGCCAGTTATATCTCAACAAATGAGGAAGATATGGTTCATCAGAGTACCAAGAGCAGAAAAACTCAAATATAGTCATTACTTACAATACAGACATTAAGTACATAAATATTTTGTAAATCTTTTTGAAGGATCCTATTTTATAAAATTTAGATACCAAGTGGCAGTGGCACAAGCTTTTAAACCCAGCACTCAGGAAGCAGAGGCATGTGGGTCTCTGTGAATTTGAGGCAGCCTGGTCTACAGAGCGAGTCTCAGGACAGCCAGGGCTACATAGCAAAACCCAGTCTTCAAAAAACAAAACAAAACTAATGAACAACAACAAAAACACAAAGAGAAAATTCAGAAAAACATGTTATTTTGTTTCAAATAAATAAAAAGAAATTACCTCATTCTTACATATTAGATAAACATGGTATTTATAATGATGGAGTGAATGATATAATGAATATAACTGTATTTTCTCTGGATCAACAGCAAACTCCTAAAAAAGAAAGAAGTTTACAGGTATTTTTTATGTGACATCAGAGCTAAGAATACTAGATCCAAAGTCAAATGACAACCTGGAAAGTGTGTTCTGTGGCTAGGTATGGGGCTGTATTAATACACATCAAGGAGCTCAAATGGAAATTATATTTTAATTCATCCTTTATCATGTTTTAAGTACATGTTATTTGAGAAACTCACATTAGAGAAAAATCTAAATAGAAGCATATGAGATAACAAAAGAGTAAAATCTTTTTGAGGAGAATCTTATTCCACAGTTCAGGCTGGCCCGGCCTGAAATTCAGATCCATCTGCCCTGCCTCTTTAGTCCTGGGATTACAAGATCACTGTCTCTTTCTTAAAACTGAGCCCATGAGGCTGAGGCTGACTTTGAACCCTTGATTCTCCTGCCTCTTATATATAGCACGTAAATGTAACCAGGAACTACCATTCCAGATGCAGAATAAAAGATTTCTATTATGGCTTCAGAGATAAATGTGGTTGGTGGCATTATACAAAGTCTTTCAGGCTCTTCCTCTAGGCTAGGCTTAAATATTTAAGTAACATTAATTTTCTGACAACAAAGGAATCACCAATACAAACTGACATGCAATATCCACCCCACATCAGTTTCAACATTTTTTAATCAACCTATTAACTTAGGACTCCTTGTATATACTGATACCAATCCATCTTTATTTCCTAAATAAAAATCATATGAAAGCATGGATTTTTGAGTAGCTTTTACTATGATAATCACTAGTTCTTTAGATTTTATTATTTTTGACTATGTATATAGGTGTGACTGAGACACATTTCCAGTACCCTAGTAGTTAGGAATGTATTTGTCATACTATAAATACACAAGTGTGTTGTTGTAGTTGTCCGAGAGAGAATCAATGAATCTTAACTCTTCTTTGCAAAAAGTAAATAATTTAAAAGCAGGAATCATGCATATGATTTTAATCCTAGTACTCTAGAAGCAGGTGGGTATATGAGTTTACAGTGTGGTTTACACACCAAGTTCCAGAATAGCTTAGTGAGATCTTACCTCAAAAATGAAAAACAGGAATACCATAGTTTTATTTTGTTTGCAAGACAGTCTCTCTACACATGCTGGCTGTCCTAGAACTCAGAGATCCCATTGCCTCTTCCTGGGATTAAAGGTGTGTGACATTGCATCTGGTAGTCGGGATTCCTCTTATAAACTACTCTGCAATAACTGCATACTTGTTGTGTGAATGCATTTTTTTTCTTTTTTTAAGATTTATTTATTTATTATATATAGTGTGCTGCCTGCACGCCAGAAGAAGGCACCAGATCTCATTATGAGCCACCATATGGTTGCTGGAAATTGAACTCAGGACCCCTGGAAGAGCAGTCAGTGTTCTTTAACTCCTGACCCATCTCTCAGCCCCGTGGGAATGTATTTCTACAGAAAATACATTTTGTTTTTTGAGACATGGTCTCATATAACACAGGATACCCTTGAAATTGCTATGTGACTGAGGTTGTCTGCAAACTCCTAATCCTTCACCTACACCTGTAATGGGATTCAGACCTGAATGACTGAATACAGTTTTTGATGTGTAACTACTATACTGCAAAACTATTTCCTGAGAAGTTTGTAATGACTTATCCATTACCACCCTCCAGGACTGAGCTAAATCTCCGCCAGTAACTTATACTGTAGAGAAAACCGATGTCATACATTTTAATGACAGATATTGATATCAATAGTCAATTTTATGAAGTGTATACATCCTAAAACATGTTTCAAACTATGTACAGGTAACTCTGAACAGGTAAAAAATGAATTTTCTTGTTTACCACTCCACAATGAACGCATGCTTCAAAATGTTACACGTTTTTAATAATTATACATAAATGTTAATAAATTAAAATTTGAAAACTATACGCAAACATATAAACTTTTACATTGGATGATTACCCCTATTAGTCTATTTTATAAATTCTGTGAACACTCACTATGGCATACACAGGAGAAATAATAGTGTCCATCCTCAGAACACGGCTGCTTATGACACAACCAAAGTACATTTGCTTGTTTCAATGGCGTCATGGGGGCTGTGTTAAGTGGAAGAGGTATACATACATTAAGTAATATGTACTTACCTGTGCAGACTTAGTGGTTGTTTTAGAAGTCCTTAGAGTTTTTTTATTATAAGTTTTGCCATTCATTTTTATTTTAGAAATAGTAGATCCTCCACTTTTTGCTTTAGAGTCTCGAGTAATAATTGTTAGTTCAGGAAAACTTTCCAAAGCATTCTTTAAAATAATGAAGAATAATAACTGACATCAGAAGAAAACTGGAATCTCCAGCCATTCAAAATTTATATACATAAAAAGCTCACAAATACACACACGGACAGTCAAAGTGGGATGTAGTTACAGATTCTTCGAACCTTTTCCCACAGAGTGAGGATTCTCTCTCCCCATCCCTTGAATCTGGGCTAATTATATGGGCTGATTTTTTTGAGCAACAACACACTATGGTGTAAGAACATCTCAGTTATTACTAGCAATGCCTCTTTGATTGGGAAATAGGGAAAACAGGAATATGTATTTCTTAAAATACTGCTTCTAGCCTACTATTCTGAACCAGAGGCAAACTAGCTACAGGGAAGTCTTTAGATTCTAAAACAAGATGAGGACAAAAGGCAGAAGAATTGTTGTCTTTCCTGCTGCATTTTTCTGGCTTCTTGGACTGCACAGAAAGTACTTGTGAGAAAAAGACCTTGAAGCAGAGTTTGATGGTGTTCTGACCGCAGACAGGGAACTGCCACTTGTGGAGATATATTTCAAATTTAATAAAAACCAGTTTGAGATATCAGATGAAAGGATGAGAGAGTGGTAACTCACACCTTTAATCCCAGCCACAGGAAATATTAGGAGTGGTGACCTATGCCCTTAATCCCAGCAAATCTGAGTTTGAGGACAGTTTAGTTTACAGAAGGAGTTCCAGGCTTCCAGGCAGGCAGTGGTGGTGCCAGGCTTTTAATTTTAACCTGGATGTGAAGCAACTGGGCGAGAGAGGGTATTTAAGGCAGGCATAGGAAGACAGAGCAGGCGGTAGAAGCCACAAGGAGCGAGGCTGAGGAAGCTGGAAGACAGCTGGGTGAGATTTGACTGTGGTGTTTATTCTCTGATATCTCACCCTTTCCCTGAGATCTGGCTCTGAGTTTCCTTCATCCGTGCAGCAGCCACTGATGATGCAGTGGCCACGTGGCAGAAGCATTCCTAGTCTCTAGGCTTTAAAGCCCACCGACTTTTAAGCCCTTACCTATCTGGTAAGTCATTGTGACATAAGCTACATGCAATAACAGAATGATCCCTGTAGACTAATGTGATGACTTTGATCAGTTTTTTAAAATTGGATTCCGCTGGCAGCAGCACAAATTATTATGCATCAAGGATTAAAAGTGCTGCTGTTACATTTATGGGTCAGAATGTAATTTAACTTTCACTGTTCTCTTCTAGACTTCCAGTTTCCACAAACAAGTATTGTGAAACCGAAGAGTACATTTAAAAAAAACTAACAAAAAATTGCCTTAAGTCTAAGTGTAACAAGGAACTGTCATTTGATAAACTTAAAAAAACTTCTGGCCTATCTACTGAAGAGCATCAATTATTGCCTCAGTCCTTCCTCACATTACTTGGGCATTTATCATAACACTGGTGTTTTGCAACTTAATACACTGCTCCAGTAATTCTGAGTCTAGAAGTGCTAGTTACAAGAAGTAGAATTTAAAGTCTAAAAACAGATTGCAAATTTGAAAGCACTTAAATTTGAAGGCACTAGGTCACTGGAAATAAAAGGAGAAAACTTACATTTTCCAGTGAGGACAAGAGGCTAAAGATCCTTGAGGGTAAAATCAGAGTGCCACTAACTTAAGAAGGCTTTAAGGACATTTAAAATAACCAAACTTGGGGCTAGAAATGTGTCAGTGGCTCCTGGCACCCACATAGAAGCTTACAATGGTTATTTATACTAGTTCTAGTGGGTTCTGAGGCACTGCATGCCCACGGTGCACTTACACGGATACAGGTAAAACACCAGTAAACATAAAGATAAATAAACCAAAATAAAAAAGGTACAGAGTTTATCACAGCAAAAAGTGGAACTAAATATTTCTGCCATCTTTCCTTTATTTTGGAGCTGTATAGAGCACTGAACCTGGGACCACTCACTCAACTAAATACCCTATCTCTATATTACATATTTCTTTGATTTTACTTTTGTTTTTTTATTTTCTGTTCGTTTGTTTTGTTTTTGAGATAAAATCAAAATTATAGAGGACTACCTGGCCTGGAACTCATGGTCATCCTTCTGCCTCAAGCTCTAGAATGATGAATTTACAGGTATATTCCACCATGTCTAATTGTGCAAATTACTTCTAAAGAAAACATTTCCTTAATCTCCTATTTGAAGCATTTCAAAAATTTTAACTTTCTTGAAATGTATACAATTACCATCAATGGAAAACAATGACACACTTTGCCCAAGTAGAAAAAAAATAAATAGTTCTAGATGTTACACATTAAAAAGAAAACCTGGGAGGTTTTCTGGACTGAGTAGCTTTTATTATAAATTTTCTGAATTCAGATTATCTTTTAATTCTATATTCCAACTAACAAAATACCAAATTATGTTAAGATAACATTAATAGCAAAAACTAGAATTCCCCCTTTTCCTGTCTCTTCTTTCCAAATGTTGGGATTCTAAGTATGTTCCCACACAGCCAGCTAGTCTTTAATTGTAGATACAATGTGTTACTTTACATTGATTTTATCATCTTATGTGTGAGTACTTTGCTTGTGAATCATGTGTGAAGAGGAAGGCACTGGATCCTGAGACTACAGACAGATGTTTTTGAACCAGCATGTGGTTACGGGGAACCCTACCTCAGTCCTCCGTGAGAGTAGCACATTATCTGTGGAGCCACCTCTCTAGCCCAATATGTGTAAGCTTTAGAAGTTACAAGACTACACACATTTTATAGGAAGTACTTCAAGAAAAACACATACATAGATAGAAAACAAAAATACCTCTTATGAAAGAAAAAGAAA
Organism: Phyllotis vaccarum; assembly: GCA_033318265.1. Taxonomy (NCBI): domain Eukaryota; kingdom Metazoa; phylum Chordata; class Mammalia; order Rodentia; family Cricetidae; genus Phyllotis; species Phyllotis vaccarum. The sequence goes on from JARWLC010000001.1 coordinate 133,764,777, forward strand.
AAAAATATATATGAATAAGACTTAAATATGGCAGTTGAAGAGTATTACTTCTGGGAAACATAAAAATTTTATAGGAAGAATATTACATATTAAGTGACTAAAAATACAGTTACATATAACACACACACAAATCAGAATGACTTTAATATATTTTTCTTTCTACTTATTTGGGACTGACTGCTCCTAAGGTTTGCTGATGCATCTCCAAGAGGAAGTACCTTGAATGGCTGGTCCAAATGAAGATTCACAAGAAGTCTTTTCCGATTATCATTCAGCATTCCATCAATTTTTTTCATATGTGGTAAAAGTAGCTCATCTGAAATAAAAATTATTTCAATAGGAGATAAACTATCAAAATAAATATTTGCTAACACCCATTTTTTTTTCTTAAAGACATTAAATGCACTGGCTCATGTAAATTTAAGAAATAGGCATTTGCTGGGCAGTGCTAGCATGAAGATCTGAATACATATCCCCAGTTACCCATATTATAAAAGCCAAGTGTGAGCTGGGTGGCTGCGAACACCTTTAATGCCAGCACTTGAGAAGGAGAGGCAGGAGGATCTCTGTGAGCTTAAGGCCAATGTGGTCTAAAGAGTAAATTTGCCTATACATGCAGGTTCTCTCTCTCCCCCTCTCTTGACAAGGGCTCATTATGTAGCCCAGGCTGGTATAGAACATACTATATAGGCCAGGTTAACTACCTGCTTTAGCCTCTCAAGTGCTGGGATTAAATGTGTACATCACTACACCTGGCACCTTAGCTGAACTAAACAAAAGGATGAATCCCTACAAGGTTGATTAATTTCTTTAAACATCATTTATTACTAATAATAGTAATACTACAAAATATAAGGATTTTGAAGTTCTATAAAACACTGAGTATAAACAAGACTTGTTTTGTGGTTAGTCCTAGAGATGAGGCCAGGGCCTTGCACATACTAGTTAGGTAAGTGCTTTACCATTAACTATAATCCCATTCAGAGATTTCCTTGGTTTGTTTGAGATTGAATCACACTATGTAATTTTAGCTGGCCTGAACTTGATACCTAGACTAGGCTGGCCCAGAACTAACAGAGATACACCTGCCTCTGACTCCTGAAAGTTGTGGACTACCACACATAGCTGAGATCCTAATTCACTGTTATTTGGGGCAAAGACAAAGTAGTAGAGAAAGAAAAATTATTGTAACCCAATGTCAAAAATGAGTCCGAATGGTTATGTTAGAAAAGGGACAGGCATGGTGGCTTATACCTTTAACCCTGTCTCCAACCCTCCACCAAAAACCAAAGGCGGGGGGGGATAAAAATACCAATCATTTCTGATATTGAATGCCTGAGGTTATTAGAGTGTTAATTTCCCAGGACAATACTGGCATATATTACATATGCCATCACATAATAATATATAACCACAGGTAAACATTAGGAAAACATACCTCAAGTGTGGTAGCACACAGTACTTAGCACTTGGAAGGCAGAGGCATGTGGATTTCTGTTAGTTCAAGGCCAGCCTGGTCCTGGTCTATACAATAAGACATTTCAAAGCAAACAAATCCTCAAGAATAAAAAATAAAATAAAAGAGACAACAGTGAAAACATTCATTTAAACAACAAAAATTTTGAATGTGCTCCTTAGTAGGCCATACCATTGCTCTTCTCTAAGGCTTGCATTGTGTCTGGATCCAGAGCAATGCTAACAAGCAACTCCATGTAACTCTTGAAAGTCTCCTTCATTGCTCTTGTGTTCAAAAAACGAGTGGCAAAGGGAGCTGGAGGATCAAATTCTAGGATGAATAAAAAATGATACCAAATTTTTCCTTTTTGACAATTTTAATATTAGTTTTCTTTATAACAGTAGCCTCTAAACAAAACAGAAGACACTCAGTAAAGTGTTAGCATGTAGATCTCAATTCAGATCCCCGGTTACCCACATTAACAATCGAAGTGTGAGCCAGGCAGGTGGTGCACAAACCTTTTATCTAATACCAAGGAGGCAGGGGCAGGCAGACTTCTGTGAGTTTGAGGCCATCATGGTCTACAGAGTGAGTTCTAGGAAAGCCAAGGCTACACAGAGAAACCCTGCCTTGAAAAACAAGACAAAAGCCAAGTGTGATGGCACATACTTTTAACCCCCTTGAAGGGAAGGTGGAGACAAAAGGATCCTTGGAGCTTGTTGGCCAACCAGTCTTGCCCAATTGCACCACTCTCCAGGTTCAATGAAAAATCCTGTCTCTAAAAGTAAAGTGATAAGGAACAGAAGAAGGCAGCAAACACCAATCTCTGGCCTATACTTGCACATATACATCAACACACACAAGAATATGCAAATACATACAAGTACAGGCACAGACAGAAACATCCCAGATGAACAGTTGTGGTAGTACACACCTTAGCACTTAGTAGGTGAGGCAGGAAGATTAGGAGTTCAAGGTCATCATTAGTAATTTACCAAGTTTAAGACTGACCTGGTTCCCACATAAGGGACAATCAATGTAGAGCTCATTTTGTTCTGCTGATACAGGTTTTTACACTCTGCAGTCTTCAAAAGCATCACCTTTCAAGTGCTGAGGTTATAGGTGTGAGTCACCAGGCTAGCACCACAGAGCTTATGACACAGAGACTGGTGGCCTTCTCAAACAGAACCTTTGCTGGTGGTGGAGTTATGAATGGTGTTAAAAGCTTCCCAGGTGATCATGAGGCCTAGTACCACAGCAGCATCTGACACACAGGCCAGGTGAGAGATGCATTCTCTTCTGACACCCCACATCTCAGACACCTGCTGCTACCTCTTTCTTACAACTGTAGTATCAACCACATAGTAAAATGAAGCCAAGGTTGGCATAGTGAAGGGAGGCCTATAAATTTAAGGCCAACCTATTTTTCATAAGTTCCAGACCAGCTAAGGTTACATAGTGAGTCTCTTGTTAAGAAACCAAACAGCACATGCCTTTGATTCCAGCACTTGAGGCTTGGGGAGGGAAAGGGAAGAAGCAGGCAGATGTGTGAGTTCATACTGTTTCTGGAAAAGGATGTAAATTTGGTTCACAACACCCATAGTAAGCAGGTCACAGCTGCCTGTAATTTCAGTTCCAGGGGATTCAACACACCCTTCTGACCTCTACAGGCACCATACTCAAAATGCAGAAACTCAAATCCACATTCAGAAAACATAGACAAATATACACACAAGATAGATACAGAAAGACACACACACATTATGCATAAAAATTAACAACAATAAACTCCAATCATGATCTGTAAAAGTCTTCAATCCTAGCATTCAGTAAGGAGAGGCTAGCAGGGCTAAGTAGTGAGAATCCTGTCTTAAAAAATTAAAACTAGGTTGAGCATGATGGCTCATACCTTTAACCACAGTACTTTGCGGGAGGAGGAAGGCAGATCTCTGAGTCTGAGGCCAGCCTAGACTACATAGTGAGTTCATGACAGCCAGAACTACACAGTGAGATGTTATCTCAAAACTTACCAAAACCAAAAGAAAACCCTTAAAGGTGATAGTAGTGGTCAATGATAAAATTCAGATGACTCCAAGTAAAATTCAGAATTCTAGAAAACTTGTACCCAGTATTGTAATCTGGACAGCTTCACAGTATTTAAAGGTCTTATTGATGATATAAGTAGTAAAATTAATGATTTGTTTCAGAATTGACTACTAAACTCAAGGTCCCATGCATGCCTGGCAAATGAAATACTAATAAGCCATACCTCCGACCCTGAATGTTATTTTGCAAATATTCTAAAATAAAATTGGCCCTAAATATAATACCTAAAACCACAGAACTCTAAGAAGAAAATACAAGAGATTTTAAATCTTGATTACCTTGGATTTAGCAATGGATTATAACCTTAAAATAGAAACAAAAAGTTGGGCTACCTCAGAATTTAGAGGTTTTTTTGTTTGTTTGTTTTGTTTTTCTTTTTAAATCCTACAGAATGAGAAGAAGGTATTTTCAAATCATACGGGTAATAAAGGGTGAAAGCCCAGACAATAGCCAGATGAAGAAAGGCACACAGTAATCACAGTACTGAGGGTGGGTGGGTGGATCAGGAATTCAGGGTTATCTTCAGAGAAAATTGGAAGCCAGCTTTGGCTACAGAGAACCTGTCTCAAAAACATATTCAATCCAGAGACAAATATCAAGAAATTCCAAATTTAATGACAAAAGTACAGGGAACCAAAGTAACTGAGCTGGGTGGTGGTGGAGCATGCCCCACAGGAGGCAGAGGTAGGTGGATCTGTGAGTTTGAGGCCAACCTGGTCTACAGAGTTCCAGGACTAGAGCTTACTAGCAATTGAAATAGGGGAAAATGAAAACCCACTGCATATATAGTATACATTTGGGGTGATAAGAGTTACAGGAATAAGTAGTCCTGATGGTACCATAATAATGTAATTAATGCTACTAAATAAAACACACTTAAAAATAGCAAATATTAAGCAAAACATTTTAAATGTAAAGGAAATGTATGAATTTTCATAGATCTTTCACATTAAGGTAACCAATATTTCCAAATGACAATGTATACTGTAAGACTATGATATATGAAAAATGTACTCAAAGACAAACCAGCAGATATTAATATAGCAGCATGAGCAGAGTTCAGCAGAGCAAGAACTAATCATTTTCGGGGCTGGAGACAGCTAAGCAGTTAAGAGCACTTGCTCTTGTAGAGGACCTGGGTTTGGGTCTTAAGTGTCCACAGGGTCTTTCACAACCATCTGTAATTCCACTTCAAGAGGATCCTATACACCTTCTAATCTCTGTGGGCACCAGGCACACACATGGTATATGTACATACATGCAGGCAAAACACTCAGTGATATAAGCAAAAAAAAAAAAAAAAAAAAAAAGTTAAAAGGCTAATTGTGAAGTGTATGTGTCTGAAAAGGCAATTCAACTTCTCTTCTCAATAGTACATTTTCAGTTGCAGTGCTCTTCAGACTTTAACCAAATCCACATTCAGTAATAAACTGATTTATAAGAGATAAAAAAATCCCACTGTGTAAATAAGTATTAATTGAATATTTAAAACACTTTAAGATTTAGTTGCTACTTAGTAAATCTAACAGACTGAGCCTATTTGTTAACCACAATCACTTCAAAACTAAAAATATTCTGAAAGGGTTTTAAAAAATTACCATCATGCATGCCTTTAATTCCAGCACTTGGAAGGCAGAGGCAGACGGACCTCTATGAGCTTGAGGCCAGCCTGCTCTGCACAGCATGTTCCAGGACAGCTAGGACTATACAATCTGTCTCAAAAAAAAAAAAAAAAAAAAAAACCCAAAAAACAAACAAACAAAAAATAACAACAATAACAAACAAAGAGTTTGAGACAGTTCAGTGGGTAAAGACACTTGCTGTCAAGCCTAATGACTGAAGTGATTCCTAGACCCATATTCCACATGGCTAGAGGGAACTGATTCCCCAAAAGTTCTCCCTGGACTTCCACATGCTTGCAATGGCATATGTATACCTGCATGCACATCTGCAATGTGAAAACAGAACTATATTATTTGACATAAAAGCCCAAACATGCCTCTTAACTAGTGACACCTAGGTGTCTATCATGTTCATTTATTCAAAAAATTTTCCCTCGTTATTGAGGAATCTGTTTAATTACAAAATCAGAACTCGGGAATCTGTACAATTACAAAATCAGAACTCTAGTTCTTCTATCCTAAGAAATGAGCACTGCTAGCTGCAGAAAGTACAAATAATGACTTAAATATGTATGCCGGTCTGTGAACTTCCATATAAACGCTGATAGAAATACACTTCTCCCTGCAATGTTTAATTTACTTACCTTGAAAGTGTGTACCCACTTGTGTTTGTCACTGCACATATGTGGAGGTCACAGGACAACTAACAAAAAACCCACACATGTTCTTAATCCAGCACAGAGTGGGTTCCAGAACATCTAGGGCTACACTGAAAAACCATGTCTTAAAACGACAACAAAACAAACCCATAAGAGTTACATGATGAATATTTTAGGTTTTTTTGGTCACATGGTCCCTGTACCAATGACTGAAAACTGCCACTGTAGCAGAAAACAACTATATGAAATCACATTATATCTAAACAGTTATCTGCAGTGCTGTGCTCCAATAAAATTATTCACAAAATTTGGGTAGAATTTTGCTGAACTATTCAAAACTTCTTGCATATACTATGCTCCATGTTTTCACAGCTAATGAAATGTATGCTTTGTATTCTTGTATTGTACATGTTTTAAATTCTACTATGGCAAATAATGGTAGATATACTTTATAACATGTTATATTGTACTACTAATTATGGATTGGATTGTTTTGTCCTAGAATTGTTTTCTTTCTTTCTTCCCTTCCTTCCTTCTTTTTCCTGGCATAAACACAGGTGCAAGCTATAGAATTTGTTTGTTTTTTCAAGACAAGGCCTTACTGTGAAGCTCCAGCTGTCCAGGAACTCAGATTTCAGAGAGATCTACCTGCCTCTAAAGGCATGTGCCACACCTGGCTGATTTTTTTTTTCCTCTGAAATTTATTTATTTTTGTTTATGTACACGTGGACATGCCTCTATGAATTTATTTGCACCACATGTGTACAGGAACTAGAGTTATGGGTAGTTGTGAGTTGCTGACGTTGGTGCTGGGAATTGCCTAGATCTTCTTGGTCCTTAAGCCATCTCTCCAGCCTGAGGACTAGATGATTCTTCATAATTCCCAGACTTAGTATACAACTGGTATTATTCTCCAGCCTAGAATTCGGCCTTTTCTACTTTATAGAGGTCAAATGTGCTCTATAGGGTGGATGTAATTAGTACAAAGCATAAGAAATTCAATCCAGTAAACCAATCCAATCTGAACTGTCACCATCACTATCCCCTCTATTCCTGCATCCTGTCTGAAAGCATCAAAATACTAATTTTAGGGGAACTCACCCTCATCCTCACTACTGCTAGAACGGACCTCAGGAGAAGATTCAGACTGTGATGATGAAAATTCTTCTTTCCATTTCTTCCGTTTCTTTGGTGGTGGTTCAGTCTTCACTTTGAGCTGTTTAACTTTAGGTTTTGTGGAAGAGGCTTTTGTAGTTATGGTTTTTGATACTGGTGTGTCAGAAGTTTTACTGCTACTACTTGGCTTAGATGGACCATTTCTGCAATGTTAAAACAAATTTCATTAGCATCATTAAATATTTTAAGATTAAAAAGAGATAAAAGGACTCTGATGATTAATAAGAAAACATTAAACATGCTAAGGCCAACATTTCCAAAATAAAGTACATGTGCTATGCAACTCAACAGTGACTCCCATAGCACTTTCTGAGACCTCCTGGAGATTTGTACTATGTTGAATCTAGAAATTTGTGTGTTTAAATCGACCACAACAAGTTGGCCAGAAGCTTGAAAATAGATTAATTAGGAAAATCTTAATTAGAAGAGACCTACACGAGTCTGAGAACTTCTGGGGATTTGTTCTATCTGAATCTAGAAATTTGTGTGTTTAAATCCACCACAACAAGTTGGCCAGCAGCTCGAAAATAGGCTAATAGGAAAATCTTAATTAAAACGGACCTACAAGACAGGAGATTGATGAGTACCTAGGGTCATACACACATTTCAACACCTATCACGGATTCATGCTGCAGACACCCTGGGCACACTGATCTATGAAGAAATTCTACTGTGTGCTCATCAATAATGCACATGTCCATGTGTGTTCTAAACCCACACAATTACCTTACTGTGGACTTGACATTCACTTATTACTTTCATTACATGGATGGAAAGGAGAGCTTCAGAAATGCTCTATCACAAAGAGCATGATTCCAAACATTTTGACCTTCTGTTTTTTCCACTTTGCTATAGTGAACTCAGACAAGCAAACAAGAAGGGACCTGCTCCAGCACAGAAAGACACTAGCTTTACTTCACACAACTCAACCTTTTAAAAGGAACCACATACTGCAAAATGAACTACATCTTTCTCAATTTCTTTAATTGCTTCGATCCTTTATACAGTAACAATGCTAAGATAAGCACATGAATATATTACATAATAACAAATACCTGATAGCCTGTGGAGGCTTATTTCTCGGCTTTTTGGAACATACTCTGACATACTCCTTTTTGTTTTCATTTTCAATGACTTTTACATATATCCTTTTGTATTTAGTTTTTGCGTCTCCAAAATATCCAAGGTACTAAGAAAAGAAGTATTTGAATTATACAATTTCATAGTCTACAACTAATAGTGCTGTCAACCACACTGCCAGTCATATTTTCCAAAACATAGCCATAACCAGACTAGTTTTATTCTGATTTTGAGGAGGGTAGAGGTGTGTGTGTGTGTGTGTGTGTGTGTGTGTGTGTGTGTGTGTGAGAGAGAGAGAGAGAGAATGAATATGTGAGTGAGAGAAGGAGCAAGTGCAAGGGAGTGCAGGCACCCAAGGAAGAGCTGCAGGCAGTTACAGGAAGTTTTGAGTTTCCAGACATGAACTCAGGTCCTCTTCAGTGCAGTACTGTATGCCATAACCAGCAGAGTCATCTCCAGCTCTGCCATTTCATTTTCTGTGTATGTATGCCTGTGTAGATGTGTGCCTGTGAGTGCAAGTGTTCTCAGATATCAGAAGCATACAGGATCCCCCAAGAGCTGGAGTTACAGTCAGGGTTGCTACGAGGGTTCTAGGAACAGAATCCAGGAGCAGGTACTATTATCAGAACTAATTAATGTCAATGCCCCTAGCCCCACTTACTTCATCCCAGAGAGGCAGTCTAGAGAAGCTGATGGAATCACTTTACTTACACTATTTGTAGCTGCAAATTCTCTTTGCCCATCTCGAATTTCAGGAACAAATTTCTGTAACAAAGCTTTCTGTACTTTCCAAATAGCTGGGGGCTCTTTTCCTACATTTAAAGCCTCCTATAATAAGCAGAATTAATTACATTTAGAAAAATATCAATATGCTTATATTTATAGAATGTTACTTTGAGAAGGAATCTTCTTTTTGAGACAGGGTTTCTCTGTATAACAGTCTTGGAACTCGATTGGAAGACCAGGCTAGCCTCAAACTCACAGATATCCATCTGCCTCCCTCTCAAGTGCTGGGATTAAAGGCTATGCCATCACTATCCTGCATGAGGAGGAATCCTGAAGGCTTAGCTAAACTCAATTTTTCATTCTTTTTGGGGAGTGGGGTATAGGGGAGTCAAAAGTGGAGGTTGAGGAAGGGTCTGTATGTAGGCCTGGCTTTCTGGAATTTGTAGGTAGCAGCCTGACTTTAAACCTACAGAAGTGACCTGCCTCTGAGTGCTGGTATTAACGGTATGTACCACCATGCCCAGCACAACTATCCATTTCTTATCTATGGCTGAGTTTCTACATATAGCCTGTATTATATGAAACCATCAGTCCAAAATGCAACATCGGCTAGGTTTGATAGCCCCTTGTCCCAGTGCCAACCTGGGCTACAGAGTAAGAGACTAAATAAACTAATTAATTAAATTATAAAATCTGATAATTCAGTCCAATCTCATAAAACATAGTAACAGGATACTCATAACATTTTTTAAAGTTTTGTAATGCACGACAGGCGTCCACTGAAATCATCATGAAAACATAAGTGCATATTCCAACTAAACTAGGTCCTTTAAACTGGGAACATCCACTAACCTTAAATGTCTCTATATCTTCTATCTTCACCACAAATTCATCACGTTCTCTGTACTGGCCTTCTCCTCCACTCTCTATATTTTCCTCATCTGTAAACCCTTCTATTGCAACTGTGTCCTGTCCTTTCGCAAGCTGGTCTGAAGGAAGACTATCATGTTCAGTGGCTTTGGAGGGCTCTGTGGAGTTTGCAGCAGATGAAGTCAAATGAAGGTCTTGTTTAAGTGCACCAGCAGTGGAGGAAGGGGAAGATGCACCAGGAGCTGACACAGGCAGAGATTCTGAAACTAAACGTGAACAAAATCAACAACAAATATTTAAACATTTTATGTTTTGAGTAAGGTCCAAACCCTTAGTGTAAGTTATTTTTATAATCGATTGCTTGGAAACAATTCCACGGGAAGAAATTAAGGAAAACTTGTTAGTCTAAGGTCAAAGATGTACAAATTAAACATGGAGAAGACTGCAGGGCAAACCTGCAGCAATGACCTACCTATCTTTTCCTCCAACTACATTGAACACAACACAGATTAATTTCAAAAGGAAGAGGCACATAAAGATGGTTGAAAATAAGAAAGGATTAGATAACCAAACCTTTAAGAACTCCTAGAAGAACGGATAGTTGCCTATGAGAAAGAAAAGAAACAGGCTGGAGAGCTGGCTCAGTGGTTAAGAGCACTGGCTATTTTCCAGAGGACCCTGCTCAGATGTCCAGCAGCTACATGGCACCTCACAACTGTATGTAATTACAGTTCAAGGAAATCTGGTGCCTTCTCTGGCCTCAATGGGTAGTGGGTATACACATGGTACACAGACTTAAATACAGCCAAACATCCCATTCACATATAACAACAATAACCACAGTAAAAACCAAACAAATACTTTAAAATAGCACTATATAGTAGTAAATTAAATAAATTAGATGGAATAGACAAGCTCTTAAAAAGACACAAGCTATTAAAAAGAACTCAAGAAGAATGAAAAGTATGATTATCCAAATAAGCAAAAATTAAAATCATTCTATAAAGAAAAAGCACAAGCCCCAGAGACTGCTAATTTCCACGAACAATTAAAGAACTAATACTAATACTTAATAAATTATAACAATAAGAAAATACCCCCAATTGACTTTATGAGGATAGTCTCACTATGTAGCCTAGGATAGCCTTGAACTCCGAGACCCACCTGCCTCTGCCCTCCAGAGTTCTGAGACTAAAAGCATTAGCTACCATGCCCAGCAATACAGTGTTACATTAGTAACGAAACTAGAGAACATAATAAAAGTAATATTAATAATGAGAAAACTGAGCTGCAGAGATACTTGAGTGGTTATAAGCACTGACTATTCTTCTAGAGGACCCAGGTTCAATTCTCAGCACCACCTCTACTTCCTGCCTAGCTACTTGACCAATCAGCATTTTTTAATACCCAATGTGGGGCACCAAATACTGCACAAATTCTATTGCATGAGCCAGATACTAAAAAGCTGAAATATCAGATAAACAAACCACAGTCACTTTTCACCTGCCAACTTAGTCCCGTCTCCATGAAATCCTTCAATATAACTTTTTTCTCCTTAGCCCACCAAGGCAGTATCTGTGAAAGCTGAAAAATCTCCTCTCTCTTCCTACACCCAGCTCTCTTCCTCTTTCCACATACCTAAGTCTCAGATTAAAGGTGTGGGTCACGACTTCTGACCTCTTATGGCTTGGCTCTGTGGTCGACTCTCTGATATTCCAGACTAATTTTATTTAATATATATCACCACACTGGGTGTTTCCCCTAATATATAAAAAAATTTATCTGTGTATGTAGAAACCCTAAGGAATTTACTGAAAAACTATTAGGACCAATAAACAAGGTAAGGAAGACTGCAGGACATATTAGGATCAAAATATAGTTAAAAAAATGTTTCTATATAATTGCGATGAACAAACCAAATAGTAGGAAAATAATTTAATCTAACATGACACTGAAGCAAATCAAATATTTAGGATCAAATTTATAAAAGTATAAAAGTTATACTGTAAAAATTATCAAATATTGTTCAAAGACATTAAAAAGCAGCAATAATCAAGAAAATATAGACAGTATTTACATTAAAGCATTTGCACACAGGTGTGTACACACACACACACACACGTCTATTTTCGGCACAGGAGTTCTCTGTGTCCTTTATCTTGTGTTATATACAAAATTAAATTAAAGAGGTGTGGGGATATTTTGTAATATAACAACATTTCGGAGATATTAGAGGGATCTAGCCATAATCAGTCTAGCACAGGGAGTATCCTGGGAGTGGTGACCTATGTCCTTAATCCCAACTGAGTTTGAGGTCATTTTAGTTTACAGAAGGAGTTCCAGGCTCCCAGGCAGGCAGTGGTGGTGCCATGCCTTAACTGAGTAAAGAGAGTAGTTAAGGCAGGCCTAGAAAGACAGACAGAAAGGGAGGAAGTCAAGAGAAGCCAGGCTGAGGAAGCTGGAAAACAGCTGGGTGAGATCTGACTGTGGTGTTTACTCTCTCTAATATCTCCGACTTTCCCAGAGATCTGTCCCTGAGTTTCCTTTATTTGTGCAACTAACAGGGGCTGGAGAGAAAGCTCAGTGATTAAGAGCACTAACTGCTCTTCCAGAGGACCCTACCACCCAGAAGAAAAATACATTTAAAAATTAAATGTATTAACAACAAAATTGAGATGGCAATGTTGAAAGTGAAATTATTAAATTGAGGGAAAAGGATAGATTTTATTATAGAAAAAGAAAATCTAACTAGAAAAATCATCTGGCCTGGGTATGGTGGTGCATACCTTTAATCCCAGGGACTGTGTCTAGCATATGCTAGGTCTTAGGTTCTACCTTCAGTACTACAAAAATATGTAAATCAATAAAGAGAAAGAGAATATGCCATGTTATAACTATATAACCCTTAAAAGTCACAAATATTTTGATACACCTGTTTCAGCTTCCCATCATTTTCATAATTCTTGAAGCATCTACATTTTGTTGCTTTTGTTTATTCTGTGTGGTCTCTGTATTTGCATGGGTGCTACGGGGCTTGTTTGGACAATTTAGTTCTCTTCCACCTTTATATGGGTTCTAGGATCAAACTCAAATTGCTAGACTTCCTGATAAGTGCCTTTATCCACGAAGCGACCTTATTTGCCACCCTGAAAAATTCTAGGTGGAAATGTTTTCCTTGAAAAATACACATATATTTTCTTTATTTTTAAATTTATTTGTTTCTTAATTTACTTTTATTGTTCTAAATGGTGCGTGTATCTCACTATATAGTTCTGCCGCTGACTCCTGAGTTCTGGGATTGAAAGTGTGCCCTGCTATACCTGGCTTCTTCAGAATTTTTTTTAGAAAATATATTTGAGTAATAATCCATGTAATATTTGCTTCTACTCTGTACTCATATTTATTAAGCCATTTACAAAATTCATAAAGGTCTGAAGGGTGATCTCTGTGAACAGAGCTACATAGTGAGACCTTGTCTCAATAAAGAATCCCTCACCCCTTTCCAAGACAGGGTTTCTCTATATAGCCCTGGCTGCCCTGGAACTTGCTCTGTAGACCAGGCTGGTCTCTAATTCAGACACCTACATGCCTCTACCTCCCTGAGTACTGATATTAAGGGTGTGTACTACCACCACTAGACAAGAAATTTTTAAAATAACATTTTAATGTATACATTCAAACTTGAACTATAGAAAATAGAACTATGAATTAATTTTCAAAATAACAAAGTACTATTTAATAGAAAAACAATGTTTGACTATTATTCACAGCTCTTTGAAGAAATCACCAGAACTGAGAAGATGATTCTGAGGTCACCAGGAATGCAAGTAGAACATACATAAAAGGAAAACACTCACACACACAAAATAAAAAGAACTGGAAGAGCAAACTATTTAAAAACAAATTATAAATACAATCAATGGGATATGGACAAAGTATGGCATAAAAAATGTAAAAGCTTAAATATATTCAGTAGACAGGAAATGCAACAAAATTATTACTAAAGTACTGTAACACCAGAGGAAAGTGAAATGGCTTAAATGTAGTCACTTGCCAAGCCTGATTCTTGGGTTCCATACAGTGGCAGAGAAAACCAACACCCACAAGTTGTCCTCTGACTTCCATGCGTGCAACATGGATGTGTGTATCCCTTCCAAACATGCACATGCAAAATACATGTAATTAAAAAGAAAGAGTGAGCACTGGTTGCTTTTCCAGAGGTCCTGAGTTCAATTCCAAGAAACCAAATGGTGGCTCAGAACCATCTATAATGAGATCTGGTGCCCTCTTCTGGCCTGCAGCCATACATGCAGGTGGGCAGAACACTATATGTGATAAATAAATAAATCTTAAAAAACAAAAAAAGAAAGGAAGCACTTCAACATACAGAAACAGGTTAAGACTTGGATTAGGATTCCAATAATACAGGAAAAAACAGAAGAAATGACAAATAGGATTGTGCAGAATTAAAAAGTTTCTGAACAAAAAAGACCAACTTAAAGAATGAGAGGGAAAAAGCCAGAAAGAGCATTGGGTACACTCCAGGGGAACTATTTCAGCATCCATGTTAGGTGTAACTCCAGCTTCAGAAGAGCCAATGCCCTCTTCTGGCTTCTGTGAGCATCGGGCATATGCACCATATGGGTGCACATATATACATTTAGACAGCACACTCATACAAGTAAGATTTTTAAAAATGCTGGGTGGTGGTGGTGGTACATGTCTTTAACCTCAGTATGTGGGAGGCAGAAGCAGGTGGATCTCTGTGAATTCGAGGCCAGGCTGGCCTACAGAGTAAGTTTCGGGACAGCTAGGGCTACATACACAGGGAAACTCTGCCGTGAAATAAGACCAAACAACAAAGAATGGGACTTTACCAGTTATTCATCCCTCTAATTCCTGGAGGCAATATGTAGAGTATATAAGTAACTCCAACCATTTTTATTTTAATTTATTGTATGTCCTGTGCATGGGTATTTTTCTGCATATGTTTGTATACCACGTGCATACCCAGTACTCATGGTGGTCAAGAGGGCATCAGATCCCCTGGGAATAGAGTTATAGATGATTATCAGTCACCACATGGGAGAGCAGCCCAATTATCTTAATCACTGAACTCTTTTGAAGTATTTGAACTCACTGTGAAACTTCAAGACTATTAATAAAATTAATCTTGGATCAGGAGGTAGATCCAGTGACTAATTGACAGGAATTAGCCATAAAGAGGATGGAGAAGCTAGGAATATGGATAGACAGTTGCACAGGAAGGCATATCAATAGACTTAGAGATTCTCAGTCTTTAGATCTGGGATGGTGTGGAGAGATGCTCTCTCGATGGGTATCTGGCTAAAAGAAAAGTCGGCTAGCTATTTCTCTGATTCTCTGATCTAGCAGGTTTTTATCCTCAAATCTGACTCTTGAGTCTTCATTGGTAAATAAAATGATAGAAACTTAGTTAAAACTTAACATTTGCAGGCCTTAGCCTAGCCAGTCCTCCAGGCCAAGTCCTGAGCAGTGGGTGCTGACTTTGGGGCCAAGGGGACACAGATGGTAGTTAAAATATCAGAAGATTCAGGTGCAGCCACTAAACTGAATGATAAACTGAGCTCCAGCACCCTCCAAGAATTATTTAAACAATAAAAATTAAGTTAAATTAAAATTCAAGCAATAAATGAAACAATGAACTGAACAGATATTCTGGATAGTATATGTGGCCATACATATATTAAAAAATGTTCAAAATCCTCAGACATCAAGGAAATGCAATTAAAACTATACTACACTCCATCAAACCTAGGTTCACATGCCAGCCTATGACTTACTAGTCACCAGTCACATGGACTTCAGTAGTTCACGCACTCTATTATTATACCTGTGTGCACATCTCTATTTATTTATTTTTAACAATGTGTGTGTATATAATCGGGTACAACAGTGCAGGTGTCCAAAGAATCTAGAGGCCTCAGATGGCCCCTTGGAGCTGAAGTTACAGGTGGCTGTGATACTCCCAACATGGGGACTAGGGGAATCAAACAAAGGTCTTCTAGGAAAGCAGTATGTGCTCTCAACTGCTGAGCCATTTCTGCAGGCCCCTCCTGTGTGCACATCTCCTAACCCTTGGTCCTGGCACAGGGATGCTGGCTATATAAATTGCTATAATACTTTTTCCTCAACCTGTGCATGCATTTAGTCTCAGCACCGAGTTCAAGGTCAGACTGGCCTAAATAATGAGACCCTATTTCAAAAGAGAGAAAACACAAACTTACCTGTCAATTGTTCACTGAAAATAGTGCTTTCCTATGTTAACTGAAGGGAAAAGTGAGGTGTGCATCCTAAGATATGGAAATATAGTAGAAGCCAGCATAGAATCCTTAAGTTCTCTCTTGACCAGAGTAATAAGCATTATGTATACAATGACATCTAATATTAAAATGCTAATCTTTGGGTAACGTCTTGAGAAAATATGCTAGGCTTCTGCAAGAGGCTCTATAATATTCCTTTTCTAAAACTGCCTTAAGATGTCTACACTTGGAGAAGTACAGATAGCAGACTGTATAAGGTGATATTTGTGGCATAACCAAAATCATTCATGTAAAGAAATGTCAAAAAGCAAAGCCCAAAGACAACTTCTTGTCCGTAAGATGTATTTGCAAGGCTGAATAAAACTAGAAAGTTGTAAAAATGTATGCCATGGCTAAAAAAACTATGGTAGGATGCGACAGCTCTAAGTCTGTTTAAAACTTTACCTGTTCTCTTTGTTTTATCAGAAGTAGCATCCAACGCAGTTAAGGAAGTGGAGATATTCTTATAGATATCATGACCACATATGCCAGGATCTTCCTCATCAGAAGAAAAGGAAGATAGCTGTTCCACATGTTTAAGTTCATTGTCAGGCTTTTCGGATGGACTGACCCCTCCAGTCTCAAATGCTAATGGTGCAGGTGTTGCAGGTGACATCTTTGAGTGTGGTGGGGAATAGAAGGTACGGGTCACTTGGACTCCTGATCTTCTGGTCCTACTAGGCATTCGAACAGCTAGAGTGGAGAACTGTTGCTTGGGCCCACACTTCAGGAAGTCTAAAAAAGATGCAATAAATCCTGTTTTGACCTCTGGCTGCTTTTCCTCCACTTCTTTGATCTTCTGCCTCATCTTTTCTTGATGCTGGTAACCCTCCTCACAGCTTTCTGAGGAAGGGGGAGTGTATGGCACATACACATCTGTACCCCTGGGGTTCTGGCGCTTGCCTTGGGCAGACCTTTTCAGTGGTCTTTGACTACTGTCCTCGTCCTCTCTACCTTGTCCTTTCCCTTTAGCTTTTTTCTTTGCAAGACTGAAGTATGTTGCATCTTGCTTTTCATCTTCAGTCTTGGCGCTGGCTGCATCCCCAAGCTGGGCCATGGTCAGCAGCGCCAGTGTGCTCCCTCTATGGTTCACGGCCACACCACTGTCATCACCCGCTAGGGTCAAATCACTCTCTGCTGTTGCACTCTCTCCACTTACGCTCTGGCTAGTAGAAACAAACTCCTGACTTCTGTTATTACTCAATGCACTGTCGACAGCTATTTCCCTATCCTCCTTAGACTCATGATTCATAACCAGCTGTTTCTTAAATGGGTCAGAACTTTGCTCTTGGTCTTCATTACTTGGTCCAACCATGGCTGAAGGTGCTTTAGTTGGTATATTTTGACCAGGTGTTTCCATGTGCTGTTGATCAAGGATTGTTTTTGACTGAAGGGTAGGTACTGATGAAAGGTTTACAGTAATCTGATTTCCACTTAAGGAAATGTCATTAATATTCTGTGGCTTTCCTACTGTAGCTGTTATGGAATTAAAATCTGAATTCACATGCCTGACATCTAATGACTGCTGAAAATGAGATTTAGAATCCCCACCTTCAACAGCCTGCACTGTTTCATTTGTAGTTGACTTGGAAAAGTCAGAAGGTGTAACCCCACAAGCTGCTGCTGTAGCTGCCAAGATGTCATCAACATTTGATAAAATAGTTCTTTCATCACTGAGAAGCATTGCCTCTGGGAAGCATATTGACCCAAGAGAAACAAACTGATTCTTTGAATCATGTTGACTGGTTTCACTGAAAGGACCCTTCGTTGTTAGCTGTTGCAAAGGTTTTGAAGGTTCCGGGAGGTCTAGTTTCATAATATCAGAATTCTGATGGAGCTGTTCCTGTGGATGCTCACCATTGCCCTGGATGATATGACTATCCATCTGAAGGAAAGGATGGACTACTTGTTGAGGACTCTGAACGCGCTGTACTTGTAAAGATGTCTTTGCTTGTCCCAGGTTTGCCTGAAGAATCCCAGCCTGCTGAAGAATCTGTAAGTCACAGGCAGAATCTAAAAGGACTGGTGTATTAGGAAGAGTCTGATGATTTGGAATCTGTATCTGAGATGAGGCACTAATTATTTGATCATGCTGTTCCTGAACCTTGGCCTCATGCATCTTCTGTATGAGAGAATGTTGATTGAGATCTTTAGTATTCAACCTTATCTGTGAAGCTTGCATTAAATTAGTTGCCTTCTTAAGATCAGGGTTTGCTGCATTTTGGGGCTGACCACTTTGCTGGTTAAGTTGTGTAACTGAACCAACCATGTTTTCTTCTTGTTTTGAACCCTGGAGAGCAACTCCAACAACTTGGTCTTCAAGGTGTGAGTTGTTTCTGGTTATACTCTGAGAATATGGGTCATCTGATTTTGATGCTTTATAAACTGACTCCTGAGCATTTACTTCTCCATCAGGTAGCCTTTGGCTTGATGACTCAAGAGATGCCTGTGACTGCAATGCCTGTAATTTTTGCATTGGATAATCATCATCTTGCTTTGAAGATGTATAAACATTTGAATCAAGTTTTCTCTCAGCATAAGACTTTGGATCGGGGGAAGATATGCTATTCTGTATTGCCTGACTACACGTAGAGGACGCAAAAGATGACTGCACAGCAGGCAAAAACTTCTGGGGCTGAGGTGGTGAAGATCCTTGCGGATGAGTGTTGGGGGACGAATGCATAGAAATATAATTTGGTGTTGGGCTAGAATCTGGCAAGCTCTGACCCCGAGAGGCAGAAGAGTAAGAAAGAGAAGGGGCTGTTAATGTCAGAGACTGTCCCGAAGCATAGCTTTCTGAAGGGCTAACAACTGATAAAACTTGTGATTGAGATGAATAACTGACCTGTGTTTGGCTAACTGGTGATAAACCCTGAGAATGACCAGATGAATAATTTTGAGACTGACTAACTGATGACAGGTCTCTTGTTTGAACAGGGTAATTCTCATTTGTAACTAAAGATAATACTTCTCGCTGATTGGAGGAATAACTAAGTGTCTGATTTTCAGAGGTTACAGGCTGAGATGACCCAGAAAAAGTCAATGTTTTGTATATGGATGGCGATTTCTCAGCCCTGCTGGATCTATAAACATGTGAATGAACAATAGATGGCACATTATGTGGCTGTACTATACCATAATTTTGGGACTGGCTGACTGACAAAAGGCTGGGTAGCTGTGCTGTAGAATAAATTTGTGCTTGACCTGATATTACAGAACTCTGGTTATGTAAAGGTTTAGAATAGTTTAGTGTTTGCACAGAAGGAATCCCACTTTGAGGCTTCGAAATTGTAGCTGATGTTAGTGGTTGTTTTGTAGAACAGCTATCTACTTTTGTAGCAGGATATCCTGATGATGGAATTACAGATGAATAAGACTGAGCAAGTTCTGCTGAGACCTGAGGGGTCTTCTGTTGCAATGTTCCATTGCTCACCTGAGTAGAATCTCGAATTGAGCTACAGGATAAAGATGACTGCCTGGATGTTTCCTGAAAATTACCAATACTTGCACTTGATAGATAACATTGTAAGGGATGCTGTGAACCAGTCAGTTGTGCCTGAACAGACTGGGTACCTGAAGGCCGCTGGTGGTGTTTAATAACACTACATTCTCGAAGAAGGGCTCTTTCAATGGAAGCAGCAGAACTAGTAAAAAGAGTTGAACTGTAGGCTTGAGGGGTTTGCTGGGCCCCCCCAAGTGTTGAAGACAACAAACTAAATTGAGGTTGTAAAAGATGGGGTGCCGACTCTTGGGCTGAGCGGTATGTAGAAGACTGAGGTGGTATGCTGTTACTTAATGCAGAACTGCCCAGGCGCTCAAATGCCAATGCAGTTGGAACAGTTCCCTGGGAAGTCTTAATTTGTAGCAAAGGATCATGAGGGTTTAAAATTCCATTTGATGTAGTGTTAAAAGATGAATCCTGAAGCACCAAAGGTGAGGTGGTAGAAAAGTTTCTATTGCTAAAGGTAGCAGGATGCTGATAAGCAGACAGCACAGGTGCTGGAAATGTTGCAGTGGCTGGCAAGGGGCCAGTAACAAACAGCTCAGTTGCTGCTGAGGAATGCATACCTATAAAGAAAGCACACAAAAATCTCTATGTAATTATAGCACAGATATTTAAATAAATGTTCATATAGTAGTGACAACTCATCAAAATGTCTATTGGTTAATAAAAAGGGCTACATATTGGATCTTATATAAAGTTTAAAATTAGTTTGCTTTTTTCTTTTTGTTTGTTTTATTTTTCTCAAGACAGGGTTTCTCTGTGTAGCCCTGTCTGACCTGGACCTCACTCTGTAGACCAGGGTGGCCTCTAATTCACAGAGACCTGTGTGTCTCTGCCTGTGAGTGCTGGGATTAAAGGCAGGACCACCACTGCCTGGATGATTTTCCTTTTGTAAAACAAAAGGGTCTGAAAGAAGGAGCAATTTCTATCTATAATGTTTAAAATAGGCGAGTTTACACACACACACAGTTAGACAGATGGAAGCCACTACAAGTGTACATAAACCTCTGGTACTTAATCTTATCCCAATTCCCGACACAAAATAATAAAAGAAAATGTATAAAACATTAAAATTAAAACACTAAATTGCCTATACCTGGCATAACAAAAAATAACAGCGATGCAGTTAACACTGTAAAGTTTTCTTTTTCTCTCTTTCTTTTCTGTTAAACCAAAGTATATTCACTGAAGAAATCTCTTGTACTTCAAGTACTGACTTCTCATGAACCGTCCAACAACAAAAGACATAACTGTTATGAAAACACTGACCATTAAGTAATAAAGAAATGTCAAGAGACTGTACATTTCAAGCTAGTATTTTTTTATTCATTTTTATTACTTTTAATAATCTATAGGTTTGTGTGTGTGTTATTTTGGGTTTTTGTTGTTGTAGTTGTTTGCTTGCTTTTTGAGACAGGGATTCACTATGTAGCTCTCACAGAACTCAAGTAGACCATCCTGGCCTCGAACTCAGAGATCCATCTCCCTCTGTCTCCCAAGTGCTGAGATTCAAGATATATGCCACTATGCCCAACACTGGCTAGGTATATATTAAACCTCCAAGGTGCAAGAAAGAAAAATGTATCTATTTATTATCATTAAAACAAAACTTTATCTCATTTTCATTTTAAAATTCCCATGTCACAGATATCTTATGTTTATAAACCAAAATGTGAAAGTTGATTTTTCTTTTTATTCACTCAATATGCCCAGAATCATAATACACTTAACAAAGAAACTATTACCAGTTGCTTGAGGAGTGGTGGCATAACCAGAAAGCTGGTGAGGGGCTGCAAATGTCTGTCTTTGAAGTATATCTGATTCAGACTGTGAGGGATGTCCATCTTCATAGCTTAAATGAGAAGAGACAGTATTAAAGTATATAATACAATACACATAATATGCATTATAAAATATAATACATAATACAAAGTACAATATGGAATATAAAGTAGTTTTTACACATACACACCCCAAAGGAGATAATCAAAATATTTACCAGAGAGCAACTAGGAGCTGCAAGCTGCTGTAGCCCAAGAACACACATAACTAGCAGGACCAAAAGCATACAACAGAAATAAGCTTCACAGGTAGGGATGGGAGTGCATGCATAAGCTTATTACAGTTTATAGACTGGAGTGTACTCATTTTAAAGACCAGGTTCACTAAATTTGAAGAATTAATATGGCAGTCTAATAAGCACAATGCAACTTAATCATTATATAGACAGTGCCAAAACAAATAACTTTTTAAATTACTGTATTGGTTAGACAGAATAATGCTTTATATTTCACATTCCACCAGATTCCCAACTTCCATCCCCATCTCGATCCTAGTTTACCTTCCTTTTTGAAAATAATCCCCCAGGGAGGAGGTGGTGCACACCTTTAATTCCAGAATTCTGGAAGTGGAGGCAGGCATATATTTGAATTTCAGGACAGCAAGTGCTACACAGAGAAACTCTGTCTCAAAAAAAAAAAAAAAAAAAAAAGGCCTATATCGTAATATCTTATACATTTCTGAATATATACTAAATTTAAACTGGTAAGAATATTGTATAAAACAATGGTTTCACAATGATATTTTTGTACCTATATAGCATGTACTTATATCACATTTTTCTTATCCATTCATCCACTGATTGACATTTAAGCCAATATCACAACCTGGCTAATGTGAATACTGATAGTCTAAATAAGATGCTCAGCACTCTAGGTATCTCTGCCCTATGCTAACTTTAATGCCTTTGAGTATGTCACCCAGGAATAGCATAGCAGAGTGAGATGTACTCTTAGTGTTAGTTCTTTGAGGAATCTCAATAATGATTTCCACAGCATGTGAACTAATTCATATTCACAGAGATAGTATATGAAGTTTCCCCTAACTTCTACATCCATTTTGTTTTCTTTATGACAATCTGGAGTAAGATGCAATCTCAGTGTGGTTTTGATATGCTCTCTCCGAATGATGGCTATGGACAGTAAACAGAAATCTTCAATTCACTGGTCTGTTTATTCATTGAATTATCTTAGTATGTAGTTTTATATTTGTTATTTTTATGTGTATGTGTCTATGCCTATGTGAATGTATGCAATCTCAGTGTGGTTTTGATATGTACTTTCTGATGGCTAAGGATATTAAGCAGAAATGTTTAATTCAGGAGTCTATTGACTGGATTACCTTTAAGTGTATAGTTTTAGATTTGTTATTTTTATGTATATGTGTCTATGCCCATGTGAATGTATGTGTATGATGTGCAGCTCTAGGAAGACAGAACAGAGTGTGGGATCCCCTAGAACTGGAGTTCCAGACAGTTGTGAGCTACCATATCAGTGCTGGGAACCACTCTGTCCTCTGCAAAACAGTTAAGTGCTCTTAACCTGTCAGGTATCTCTCCCCAGTGCATAGTATTTAATTTTTAACATTTTATATAATCTAGCTATAGGCACAGATAAGGACTTTCTGAATGGGTCTTCAGTAGCTCAAGTAATGAGAATTAAACAAATAGGAGTCCATAAAACTAAACGGTCTTTCCTACACACCAAAAGAACACCAGAGTGATACAAAAAGCAAAGTTTTACACATGTCTTTTGCTCAAGTCAGGCACACCTTTAACCCCAGGACTGTGAGGCAGAAGGAAGAGGGTCTTTGTGAGAACCTGTCTCAACAACAAAAACAAAAAACAAATCTATTGCCCAATTTAATTGGGTTGTTTTGTAGTTTCATGTTCTATTCACAGTAAACTTTGGTCCAAAAATTCTAAGTGAAGATTTTCAGAAAGAAACTTATTTTTTGAAATTATATTGGGATATATTAAGTGTACAAAACAGTGGGCTTTGTGATGATGTTCTAGTGTATAATGTACCTTTCCTCCCTCCATCCTTTCTTTGAGACATCTTTCTAAATAGTTCTGACTAGCCTGGAACTCTCTATATGTAGATCAGGCTAGCCTCAAACTAACAGAATCCCACCTGCCTCTGTTGCAGAATATTTGTTTATACTGTAAAAAATGTGTTTTTGCTAAGGCACCTTCTGATTGGTTTAATAAAGAGCTAAACAGCCAATAGCTAGGCAAGAAGAGGTTAGGCAGGACTTCCAGGGATAAGAGAGGACTCTGGGAAGGATAAAGATAGAGTAGTGAGGAGACACAGAGAGGGAAACAGAAGGTACAAAATGGAAGAGACATAATGCCATGTGACAGAACTCAGATTAATATAAATGGATTAATTTAAGTTACAAGAATTATTTAGGAACAAGCCTATAGGCCAAGCTTTCATAATTAATAAGTTTTTGTGTTATTTTCTTCAAGCTCATCCCTCCCTCCAAAAAAAAAAAAAAAAATCTGTGTCTCTGCTTCCAAGTACTGAGATTAAAGGTGAGCACTACTATGCTCAGCTATGTAATGTGCACTTCAACCATATCCATACCCACCTTACCCTCTTCTGTTGCTCCTTGTTTTCTCTTCCCCATTACCATTTTAGGGTCTGTGTAGCCCCTGGCTGATCTCCTAGTGCTGGGATTAAGAGCATGCACCACTTAGCCCAGCTTTTTTCACTTAACATATAGTAACCCCACCTCCAAATGATGCACCATTCTTTTTTTATGGCTAGATAATACTCCCTCCCTTGTATAAATATTCTTAAAAAAGCAGAACTACAGCTAAGGGAGAACTACTGAGTTACCAATTTGTTGATTTAGGTTTCAGGGACAAGGCTCTTTCTTGCCTCTAACATGCACAAAGCTCCAAGTTTGGGCCTCAACACTATAAATATATTTCTTTAGTAATTCTAGTTGATTTGCAATAACATCTCGTGTTATATTTAATAATTAACAATGTTGAACACTTTTTTATCTAGTATGAAGAAATCTCTAGACATGTTTTACTGAAATTTTTTGCCCAATTTTATTTGAGCTGTTTTCTTATTAACTTTATCAACTGCTTACATATTTTAGAATCAACTCCTCCCAGATGGTGGTGGCACTCAGAGGCAGGAGGATCTGAGTTTGAGTTCAGCCTGGTCTACAGAAAAAGTTCCAGGACAGCCTGGGCTACATTATAAACCCTGTTTTGAAAATGCCATCCCCCTTAAGAAAAGAAAGAAATCAAATATTTTCTGCAAACCCATAGCTTTCATTTTCTAAAAACTTCTTCAATACTGTACTAATTTTAATCAAAATTTAATTTTTTAAATACAAAAATGACAATTAAACTCTTTGTTTAACCCAATGTCTCACAGAACATTTTCCTCTTTGAGTTTTCTTCTGGAAATTTTAGAGTACAAGTCTCTAACAACAGAAACTGAAGGTATGAACAGGTAGTGTATTTAACTTGTGTGATGCCCTTCATTCAACTCCCAATATGAAAGAAAAAGTAAAAGGATACTCTTAATTTCTTTCATTGCTGTGACAAAATACCCCATAACTTAGAAGAGAAAGGGTCTATTTTGGCTCACAATTCCATCAGTGCAGAAAGAGTCAAGGCAGCAGAAACTTGGATCAGCTAGTCATATCAACAGTCAAAGCAGAGAGAGAATGCAAGGGTATATACTCACTGCTCAGCTACCTTTCTCCTCTATGATCAAGACCCAGACCCAGGGAGTGGGACTGCCTACTTAAGTGCTGAGTCTTCCATCATCAATTAACATAACACAATCCCTCTCCCTCTTGGAGACTTTTCCCAGGTGATTCTAGACTATAAAGTTAACAAAATACCAGAGTTTGATTCTGAAATATCTGCATAGTCTTTTATAAACTGAAAATCTATAATCTAAAATACTCCTAACATTTCCAAGTATGTGACGATCATGCAATGTTCAAAACATCTAGATTTCAGAGTCCACTTGGAGTTAATTTTCTCAACATGATATAAAGTCATACATTTTCCTTCCCCACACATATACACAACAAACATCACATTGAAACCAGGGGCTTGTACACATCAGGCAAGTACATGATAGCACTGAGCTATATTCCTAGTCCTTGATTTTTGGAGACACATCTCCTCCTATACAGTTTAAATTAAGCTCAAACTCATGATTTTCTCCCCTCAATTTCCCAAGTAGCTGCAGCATGGGGATACTACTATTTCTTCCATCCTTTCTTTTCATTTTTTCCACAAGACTAGTAACATTCATCATACTATGCACTTCCTGGTTTGCTTATTAGATAATTAATTAAAAAACAACTCCAAAAGGACAAGGTCTTTGCTTGTTCACTGCTTCATCACTAGTACAAAGGATTATATCTGACACACTATAGATACTTACAAGTAATTAAAATTTTGTGTTCAGTTTCAGAACATTGACTAAGTATCTATTCAGTTGTTAGGCATCTAAAATTCAAACGTTAAGCCAGAGGGTCAGCCCCAGTTACCAGATTTTCTTTTATTCTAGCCCCATGTTAGGCACCATTAAAAAACAAAAAACAAACAAACAAAAAACAACTCTACTCTTTCAGGGGACCCACTCCCAAGCTCCCAAATAAATTACTCACAGAGGCTTACTCTTAATTATAAAGCCCGGGACTGAGCGTGGCTTTTTTCTAACTAGTTTTTCTTATCTTGTCTACCTTTCTGCCTCTGGGCCTTTTCCTTTTCTACTTCTTCTGTATATCTCTCTCTCACTCTTACTTGGTAGGTGGCTGTGTAGCTGGGTGCCAGGCTCCTTGCATCCTCCGCCTTTTACTTCTTGCTCTTTCTCCTAAATTTCTCCTTCGATTTATCT
This sequence comes from Phyllotis vaccarum, assembly GCA_033318265.1. NCBI lineage: Eukaryota > Metazoa > Chordata > Mammalia > Rodentia > Cricetidae > Phyllotis > Phyllotis vaccarum. The sequence goes on from JARWLC010000001.1 coordinate 133,791,040, forward strand.
TCTCTGCCTGCCAACTCTGCCTATTTCTCATTCGTGCTTCGCTACTGGCTGTTCAGCTCTTTATTAGACCATCAGGCACAGTAACACAGCTTTACAGAGTTAAAGAAATGCAACATAAGCAATACACCTTAAAATAATATTCTACAACATATATCCATAAATCAATAACCTGGCACTTTTGCAGTAGGTACACATGTGGTGCACATATATACATACATAAAAGCAAAAAATTCACAATAAAAATAAATTTTAAAAATAAGTTATAGAAAGCAAGAAATACTGTTGAAAAACACCTTCGAGTGTGAGTGTGTGTGTTCAACAAATTATTTTAGTTACTTTTTTTTTTCTTGGGGAGATGGAAATTTGAAAGAGGGTCTCTATGTAGTCCTGGGCCTTGAACTCACAGAGATTCATCTGCCCATGCCTCCCAAGGGCTAGGATTAAAGGTGAGGGCCACCATACTCTGGGGGTGGTGGTGGTGGTGGGAGGGGAGGGCTGTTGCTTTTTTAAGGCAGGGTTTCTGTGTTCTTCTGTCCAGGAACTTATTATGTAGACAAGGCTGGCCTCGAACTCACAGAGATAACCTGGCTCTGCATCTGGAGCAAGACAGTGATCTTACTACACAGCCCCAAAGTCAGAGATGTGACAATTTCTGCCTCTTAAATCTTGGGATTAAAGATGTGCACCAGGACACCTGGCCAGTAGTTTTGTTTTTGGTAACAATCTGAAAGCATAAAGGTTATCTGTGGTATAAAGTTAGCTTTTAGTTAACCACAGTTCATAGCATTAGGAAGATCAACTAAAATCAAACTCCATGCTCCTTTCATTCTATGTCCAGCAATTCTCCTCTAAGACATAAAAGATTCCCACAAAAAAGCATATGAATGTTGACAGCATTTTCCTAACAAATAAAAAAGCAGGAACAAATTTTAATATAATGGTACACTGTTCAGACACAAAAAGGATGAACACAGAAAATAACTAAGCAAAAATCAAACACAAAAGAGATGAGGGCATATGCAATTCCATTTGTATGAAATTTCCCAAGTAAGCAAATCCATGAAGAAACAAGGATCACTGCACTTGTCAGGGATTGGGGTTAGGACAGAACAGGACGTAGCAGCTAATGGGAATGTGGTTACTTAAGGGATGAGGAAAATGCTTTAGAATTGGACAATACTAATCTGTGATCATCCAGTGATAGTGTTTCTGGCAACATTATCAGTAAGAAGATAATGCTATAGTACATCTGCCTTGTTGCACACAAGTCAGTCTCCTGTGGCTGGTCAATCTCTCTATACACTACATAATCATTTTAAAAACATGGATACACAGAACTGGGGATATAAAATAGCTCAGTGGCAGAATATTTGCCCAATAGAGACACATTTCTAGTTTGGAATACCAGCACTGGGAAAACAACAAAAAACACTTGGATCGGGCTGGGGAAATCACTCAGAAATAAAGAATTTGCCTAGTATGTGTGCAAGGCTCTGAGTTCTATCCTTTGCCAGTTGATTTTTTGTGGTGTTGTTATTTGTTTGTCTTTTTAATCAACTTGACACAAACTAGTTATTTGGGAAGAACCTCTGCTGAGAAAAAAAATTCCTCCATCAGATCGCCCAAGGGCAAACCTTTAGGGCATTTTCTTGATTAGGGGTTAATGTGGACAGGCCGGGTTCATGGTGGGTAGTTAACAAACAAACAAACAAACAAGAACAAACAGGTTGAGCAAGCCATGTGGAGCATACCAGTAAACAAGCAGTTAGTTCCTCATAGTTTCTGCTTCAGTTTCTGATTCCAGGTTACTGCCCTGACCTCCATTCAAGATGGAATGTGACTGAGACATGCAAAACCTTTTCTCTCCAACTTCTTTTTGGTCAATTGTACCTTTTCACAGAAATAAGCCCTAAGACAAATCCCCATTACAAAAAGTTACTCTGTATATATTTATATAGTTTTAAAATAATTTCGGAATAGTAAACATTATAATGAGCTATCAGTGTATCTTCCTTGAAGTTGTTTTGTTGAGACAGCTTCTCACTATTGTAGCCCAGACTGGTACTACTGCACTTGGACCCTCAGCCTCTCCTTTGATGGGATTACAGGAGTGAACTACACTTGGCTGAGAACCAATCCTACTAGTTTTCTTTTTCCTTCAATTTATTTGTTTCTCTTGGACTTATTTTTGACTGGACCCAGACTTAGAAGCAGCTCTCAGACAGGTCAGCCCAGTCTCTTAGCAATCTGTTTCTGGTTTTTTTCTTTAGCAGCCTTCACTGTCTTGGTCAAAAGTTTGTCACAGTCTGAAGCCTCCTTCTTTTCCTTAGTAACTGTTTCTTCAGGGCTATATGTCCGCATTTGTGTTGCAGGAGTAACAAGATACCAAATCTTGGGTTTCTTACTCTCTTTGTTTAAAGGCTTCCCGACAGTGTATTAGGACATCGTTTTCTTTAGAGAGATTAAAAAGCTTTCAGATTCTGCTAGGTCTTTTAGGTCCCAACCAACTAGGCACAGTAATATGCCACTCCAGGAATATCCTCTCCTTTAAAAACAAACAAACCCAATTTGAGAACACTCAGATTGGCAGCCACAATGTGTCCTCAAACAGACTTGTGCTTCCTCTCTCTAAATCTCCTTAAGTCTGTAACAAAAATGTTCCTTACTAAACAGCAGGCACACTCTGCCATGGGTCAAAACATCTTGCTTCATGGGAAACCTTGTTTGTCATTCCCATCACTGATCCCAACCACATAACCCTCCCACTATTCACCCAGAGCATCAGTGGCTACTACTGAGGCCATGTACCTCTCATGGAATGTAAGAAGCTTTCACCCATAGTCCATTTCAATGGGTTTCTGACAACCAATAGCTGGAAAGAAGACACTATAAAAAGTTCTACTCCTTGTAGTCTTAAACAACGGCAATTTATCTTTTCTTAACTCTAGAGTGAAAAAAAATTCTTCAGAATACAGATACTGTTTCTAATTCCTGTATTTGAATCAGCTTAGAAAAAAATGTATATGTATTTAAAGTTCCAAATAGCCTTTCCTAAGACGTTTATTACCCACCCCCACACAAAATGCGACCTTGAGCTGAGACTTAGAAAAGAGAGATGAACAAAGAGAGGTGTTACAGCCTTCTATCTCCATTCCGGACTGCTATGGAATAATCCTTTGGTCTACTGGAAATACTTGTCACTTGAATTGGTTTAATAAAAAGCTAATTAGCCAATAGCTAGGACAGCTATGATTTTCAGAACAGAATGCTAGGAGGAAGAAGAGCAAAGTCAGGAGACTCCAGCCAGAGGAAGAGGAAGCAGGACATATAAAAATTGAGATAACAAGCCAAGAGCATGTGGCAGAGGGCAGATAAGAAATATGGGTTCATTTAAATATAAAAGTTAACTACTAACAAGCCTGAGCTATTGGCTGAGCATTTACAATTAATATTAAGGCTCCATGTTGGTTATTTGGGACTGGTTTTGGGGGAAAGAAAAGTCTGCCTAAGGCAGACAATAATAAACGGGAATCATCTGGCCTTAGGAAAAAGTGAGTCAAAACCTTGAATGAAAAACTATTGTCTCTATAAATATAATTCATGTTAACCAAGAACACTAAAGTTTGATTAATTAATTATTATTGTGATTGGGGGGGTATGCACAAGCCACAGCACTTATGTGGAAGTAAAAGGACAACCTACAACTTCCCTATGCCTTTAAATGGATTTTGGGATTGAATTCAGGTTGCCAGGATTGTACAGCAAGCATCTTTATCTGCTAAGCCATCCTTTGGTATCCTACCCCTATGTCTGTAATGCTTAAGGAATAAAACACATCCCAAGTTTAAAAATCAACTAATCAAAGTCTCATGAAACGTGTTAAATCCTAGACAAACAAGCTAGAACTAGCACATAAACGATAAGTTTCTTAAGCAATCAATGAATAATTTTGTCTTAAGAAATTATATCACTTTTTTCTCTCTTTGAGTTAAAGAATTTAGCCACTAAAAACTACAATACAAAGAAAACAGCATTCTCTTTAAAGTTATTTTTTTCTTAAGCCTCGGCAGTATCATCTTTCCATGGTTGGGGAAGATAAAAACCCAGGACTGCAGTCAGGAGCCCCCAAATCTCTGTAAGTTTGAGCAGAGTGTGAGGCCTTCTAGAGCACAGTTCTCTTAGTTGTAGCCTGAAGCTTTTTAGAGTTCTACTAGTCTCAGTTTAAGATAAATACTTTAACTATAATACTTTTCGGTATAAAATTTGGGGCTGGAGAGACAGCTCAGTGGTTAAGAACACTTGATGTTCTTGCAGAGGATCAGGGTTTCCTTCCCAGCATGCACATGACTGCTCACAACCATTTGTAATTCCAGGTAACCAGGGTTTCCGACACCCTCTTCCCGCTTTCATGGCCACCAGGCACACACATGGTATACATACATATATACACACACATAAAAACTATTTTTTCAATTTAAAAAAGTCTTAGAATGGAGATGGCTTGGCTGTTAAGGTAGAGTACTGTTCTTACATAGGACCTGAGTTTGGATTCAGCTCACAATTGCTTGTCACTCCAGCTCCAGAAGATCTGATGCTGACTTCCTCTTCTAAACCCTGTAGGCACCTCACTTACACAAGTCCATACCGTAACATATCACACACACACAATTAAAATATTTTTAAAAATCTGTACAAAAATAATCAACAAAAGAGAATTAAAAGCAACAGAGCACATGTTGCATGAATCCTAACTGGTCTTGTTAAAAACCTGGAGCTAGATATTGGGGTAAATGCTAAAAGACCAGAGGGACTGGGAAACAAGTCTCAGCCACTTCTCACCACTCTGATTCCTCTGGCCAAAAGGGGGTAGATCCTGTCTCCACAAATCCTCAGACTGAACAGGGGAAGGGAAGGGAAGCAAAGGTCAAAATAGAAGGGAAGGGAACACAAGTGTGTGTAGGGGATTGCAACAGGAACCTCCTCTATGGTCCTGCCTTAGATTCCTTTCTCTGCACAGCCTTATCACTTCCTGTTTAAATGTTCCTAGTGGTAGGATTAAAGACGTGGTCCTAAGTGCTGTGATTAAAGATGTGTGATCCCTAGAGCTAGGACTGAAGGCATGTACCATCACTGCCTGACCTCTATGGCTATGTGACTGGCTCTGACCTCTGATCTTCAGGCAATCTTTACTTGATACACTATATATCACCACAATAGCAGGTGCCTGCAAAAACAGAATTCTCACCAGGGTGCAGCCTGAGTATCCTGGCCACTGCCAGCGAAGCAGGCCAGGAACTGTGGAGCTGAATTTGCTGACTAAAATAGCAGCAGATTAAAGGAAAACTTCTGTACTGATGGAAAAAAACAAAAACAAGCAAACAAACAAACAAAAAACCAAGTAAATTGATAAAACACATAAGCACTTTGCACAGTACCACATTTGGCAGATCATAAAACCTCAATCAATGACATCATTATTGGACCTAAAGGTTACATCTACACAACTGACATTTATTGACTGTCAAGTGTTTGACTACAGACTAAAGGAAAATAAATTAAAAAGCTAAGGAAACAGAAAAATATAATACTGTATGGGAAGACTTTTCCTAGGAAATGGCAGCTGAGTATTGAAAGAAGAGACAAAATTATCTAAGGAAAAAAAAAAGTACTCTAGGAAGATGAAACAGCATATACAAAGGCCTGGAAATGAAATTATAACAACACACTAGTAGACCTATAAAGAATTTTTTACATGGTTCTACTAGAGGATAGATACTATGAGGTTATCAAAAGTCAAGTAGTGGAAAATAAGTATGTCATTTTATCACCAAAAGGCTGTAAAAGCTTGTATTCACATAAATAAATAAATAATCAGTGTTTGAGGAAATATACTGTAAATTCACTTTCAAAACTTTCAAGAGTTTTTAGGACTGAACCCAGGGTCAATGGTGAGAGTGAGCCGGGTTACGTCATGGGTAGAGCACATGTCTAGCATGTAATCCTGGGTTCAATCCCAGAACAAAATCTAGGTAAACACTGGTAGAAAGATAATCTGATAAACTGATTACCTGGAGAAAACTTACTGTTTTCTCAAAAGCAAAAATCTAGGTCCCTTTGGAACAAATCAAAATGTAATTCTAGCTACACTAGAACTCCTTCAGAGTACAACTGAGAGCCATTGGCCAAAACCATTTATAAGAAAAAAGGAATAATAAAAAAGCCCAGAGTGGAAGTTGGGTCATGACCATTTAAGTGTTTACTGAAGACATGGCAATGAAAATGCCCAAGCAGGTACGGTACATGACAAGCAGACCGAGAGCAGAGTTTGTGAGGTAAACGTAGTTGTAAGACACAATTAAGATCAACAATAATAACTAACATACTCAAAGATGTTTTCTGAGTCCAAACTAAAGTCTCTCCCCTTTCCTTATCTCTATTTAAGATATCATTAAAGTGTAAAACATGTTGGTACACAGCTTTAACCTCAACACTCAGGAGGCAGAGGCAGGTTGATCTCTATTAAGTTCAAGACCAACCTGGTGTAGGGGGGAGGTGTCAGTATGTAAACATTACAGGGACCAAGTCTATTCTATTTAAAGAAAACAAGCTACCATTCACAGTTTTTTGTTTGTTGGGGGCGGGGTGGGGGGTGGCTGAGACAGGGTTTCTCTGTGTTAACAGCCCTGGCTGCCCTGGAACTCACAGAGATCCACCCATCTCTGTCTCCCAACTGCTGGAATTAAAGATGCTCAGCCACAATTTGTATTTTTACAATAACTTGAAATGCAGATTTAGAAACCAAGAATGAACCCACAAGGATAATGAGAAAGCAACTACAAATTGGGAGTAAAACTGGGAGTTGGTGTCTCATGACAATTTATGGTCTATATCTAATTGCCTTTTTGTTTAAATTCTATCTAGCTTTGATCTTAAATTTCTTTGTTTAAAAACTCTCTTGATGGGGCTGGAGAGAGGGCTTAGCAGTTGAGAGCACAAACTGTTCTTCCAGAGGACCCAGGTTCAATTCCCAGCACCCACATGGCAGCTTACAACTGTCTATAACTCTAGTTCTAAAAGTCCAACACAGACATAAATGAAGGTGAAACACCAAACTTTGAAATAAAAAATAAAAACTTATGAAGCTAGCAAATGGCTTGCCGTCCGTGTGATCAGGGACTTACACAGTGGAAGGAAAGAATTAACTACCAACACACACACACACACACACACACACACACTAAAAATAAGGAGCAGAAAGGGACCTGGAGAGATGGCTTAGCAGTTGTAGAGGACCTGGGCTCAATGCCTAGCATTCACAACAGGTCACACAACTTCTAGAGTATCTGATGACCTCTTCTGCTTCCTTGGGCAGTGTATACATGTGACATGTGGTGCACCTGTACAGGCAGGTGTGTGTTCTCCCTCCCTCCCTCCCTCCCTCCCTCTCTCTCCATAAATAAAAAAAAAAAAAATTAAGGATAGGGGAAAGGGAATTGAAGAGATGAGTCAGTGTTAAAAGTGCATACTGTTCTTTCAGAGACCTGACAAAGATGTGATTCCCATGGCAAGAGGCTCACAATCAACTGTAACTCCAGTTCCAGGGGATCTGACACCCTCTTCTGTCTTTTAAGGGTACACATGTACACACATGTATATGCCAATAAATAAATCTTAAAAAGAAAAAAAAATCTTAAAATATATTTATAAAACTCATATACTGGAAATGCAGCTATAAAATGTTTCTTACATACCCCATTTAACCACGCTCAAAATTTTTCCCAAGAGAAAATTTTAGATTAAGCACCTATGCAACAGTAGTTGTGTGTGTGTAAAATGTACTAGTATAAGGCATACATAAGACAAGATTCCTGACATAAAATAGTAAATTAGACAAGATAAACTGTGTACAAGTTATGATGAAACAGGTGCATAGTAGAGAAGGATCCGTTTCTTTCTTTACTCAATAAATATATATAATTACAAGGTACTGGAGCTATAACAGAAAAAGATAAGACAAGGCCAGAGAGATGGCTCAGCAAGTAAGATACACTTCTTGTAAGCTGTTCTCTGAACACAGAAGTATTGTGGCACACACATCCACACACATATAAATAAGTGTTAAAAAAAAATTAAGCTGGGCATGGTAGCTAATACCTTTAATCCCATCACTTGGGAAGAAGAGGCAGAAAAATCTCTTGTGAATTCAAGGCCAGCCAGGGCTACAGAGACACTCATCTCAAAAAATTCCAAAAACTTTTTTTTAGATAAACCAAAATGAATGTCTTTTTGGCATGCCTTTAATCCTAGCACTGGAGAGGCAGGGAAACACAGAGGCAGGCAGATCTCTGTGAGTTCCAGGCCAGCCCGGGTCTACAAAGTGAGGTCCAGAATAGCCAGGGCTGATACACAGAGAAACCCTGCCTTGAAAAACAAAGCAAAAAACAGATTATATAGTTTATGTATGTCTTAGTTATGGTGTCTATTGCTGTGAAGGAAGGGACACCATGACTACAGTAACTCTTATAAAGGAGAACATTTAATTAAGGAGGCAGCTTACAGTTTCAGAGGGTTAGTCCATTATCAATCATGAATAGCATGACAGCTTGCAGGCAGACATGATGCTGGCTGTAATGAGTCTTTCTCTGTCCCACCAGCCAGCTCTCAAATAATGACACAGAGACTTAACTAGCTCTTAGACCTTAAATTAACTCATTTATATTAACCCAAGTTCTAACACATGGCATTACCTCTCTTTCATCTTGCACCTCCAGTTTTCCTCTTACTTCCTCTCTCTGCCTAAAGTTCCGCCTATACCTCCTGCCTACCTATTAGCCATCAGCTCTTTATTAAACCAATCACAGCAATATATCTTTACACAGCGAATAAGTATCTCACCACAGCTAGCTACACGTTGATATGCAGGCAACAGGCAGTGGACTGTGATACTGGGCATTATCTTGAGCAAAGGAAACCTTAAAGCCTGCTCCCACAGTGACACACTTCCTTCAACAAAGCCATACCTAATAGTGTCATGTTCTATAAGCCTATAGGGGCCATTTTTATTCAAGTCACAACAACGATTGTATTTTACTTGCATATGTATTTCTATACCACTTGCATGCCTGGTGCCTGGGGAGGTCAGAAGAGGGCCTAGGACTACAGTGATAGGATGGTAGTGAGTGAATAGGTGGATGCTGGGAACCAAACCTGGGTCCTCTGTAAGAGCAATAGTGCCTCTTAACTGCAGAGCCTTCTCTCGGCCCCTAGTATTGATCTCTAATTTCAACGGAGAAGAGCCTTAAAGAAATTATGCCATTGGGGCTGTACCCTTTGAAAGGCATAATGGAACTCCAACACCCCTCCCCAAGTCTCTTTGCTTTCTAGCAAGGAAGTGTGGCATTGAATCTACCGCATGTTCCTGCCATAAAGTTCAGTGGCATCCTAAGCCCAAGGTAAAAGCTTAAGCTACCACGGACTGAAAACATGGTCAAAATAAATCTTTTCTCATTATAAGTTAACTATTTTCTCAGGACTCTGTCACAGTGATGAAATACCTTATAGTTTGGTTGCAGGATCTACTTTTTTCCTGACTGGGTTTTGGTCTTGCTTTGATCCAATCATTTCTTACTGTGCTCTCCTCTTCCTTATTAGAATGAGAATGTTTATTGTGTCAGCAGAGTAACTTTCTATTTAAGTTTATAGCACTCATGTTTTGTAGTAAGAGGTTTCTGGCCCAGACTGTTGGGCCTAGCCTCAAGGTTGGGACCCAAAGACCCGCAGTCCCACAGAGACACACAGATGCTTACATTAATTTTAGGATGATCGGCCTAAGGCCCAGGCATATAACTTGCTAACTCTACCTTTAAGCTAACCCATGACTCTTACACTGTTCAGCCATGCAGCTCAGTACCTTTTCTCAGAGCAGCATAGTTGTCCTCTGCATCTTCTGGCTTGTCTGGCAACTCTGGAGTCTCTCTGGCTTTCTGTTCTGTTCTTCCTGTTCCCAGAGTTTTCTTAGTCTGGTAGTCCTGCCTACACTTCCTGTCTGCCTTTGGCCAATCAGCACTTTTTATTAAACTCATAGGTGGGACAATTATTTACAATGTAACATCATAAATCCACTACACTCATGGATTAAGAGAGTCCTTGAATCAAATAAGGTTTGGACTTTGGACTTCTAGACAATGTTGGAAACTCTAAATACCATAGCATTTTTAAAGTTGGACTGAATTCATTTTTCAATGAGATACTGATGAGCCTATGGGGACACAGAGTGGGAAATCATGGCTTAAAAGTAATGTTTGAATGTTAGATTGACAAAAGGTAGAATTCTAACTGCCCACTTCATTGTCAATTTAATGAGATTTTTGAATTTCATCAAGTTTGACACAAATCTCTGAGCCTGTCTGTGAGGGATTGTCTAGATTAATCAAAACAGGAAGATCCACCCTATGTATGAGTAGTGTCACTCTGTGAGTGGGGTCTTAGACGGAATACATTCTGGACTGTGGATGTAGTGTATCTGTCCTCCACCTGCTTCTGTCACCAGACCTTCCCTGATACAGTCTTGACTATATCCCAAAACCTCTTTCTTTAAGATGCCTTTTTTCAAGTATTTTGTCACAACAATGAAACAAATAATTAATACATAATTAATTAATGGTGTGTCCATTTAAAGATAAGAAGATAATGAAGAATCTGAGCATCCTTTGTCTCTATACAAACCTATAAACTCACTTCTTGGTCCTGTGAACTAATCACACACTTCTTAGTAAATAAGAGTTTTATTTAAATTGGGGGTGGGAGGTTGGAGGGCACTGGAGAGATGACTCAGAGGTTAATAACACTTGCTGCTCTTCCAGAGGACCCTTTGGTTCCAAGCACTCAAATCAGAAGGATCACAACTTTTTATACCCTAGCTCTTAAAGCATTTACAATCTCATACCTGCATGAAGATACTTACATATAATTAAAAATAGATTTGGTGTTCAGAAAGCTCTGTGAAGAAGGAGAAGATCCACATCAGTGTTCTTAGTGTGGTCCTTAGATAGGCAGCAACAGAATCACCCAGGCTGCATCCCAGATGTACTGACTCAGAAACTCTGGCCCAGCAGCCAGTCCTTAGGTGACTCTTCAGGACCACTAAGATTTTATCAGGGTTCAATTTGCACATGCTGCTTCCTTGGCTACTTCCTCAGAGGAAATGTTCTCACCTAACTGCCCCTGACTTTCTAGCACCCAAGGTAATTAAATAAACCTTAACAAAGACAAAACATGCAGTACATGTGGGGATTTAATAAAGTTTCAGAAGTTTTGGAGATATCAAAGGGAATCTACCCAGTCTATGTGGAGGGTTAGTAAAAGCTCCAGAAGTCCCAGAGCTCTAACCACAGTTAGTCTAGGAAAATCAGAGTGGTGATTCAAACCTTTAATCCCAGCACAGGCAGTATCCTGGGAGTGGTGACCTACACCCTTAATCCAAACTGAGTCAAGGTCACTTCAGATTATAGAAGGAATTCCAGGCTCCCAAGCAGGTGTGGTGGGGCCACGCCTTAATTACCAAAAGAATACTTAAGTCGGGATTCAAACACAGAGAAAACCATTCTAAGGGAATCGAGGCTGAGGAAGCTAGAAGACAGCTGGGTAAGATTTGAATGTGGTGTTTATTCCCTCTAGTATCTCCAACTTCTTCAGAGATCTATCCCTGAGTCTCATTATTTCGTGCGACAAGTACATTCATGTGTGATCCCAACACTTGGGAAGTGGAAGGAGAATCAAGAGGTTCAAGGTCATCCTCACCTACATAGCCAGATTAAATCCAGCCTAAGCCAAATAACCCTCCATCTCAAATTAAACACACACACACACACACACACACACACACACACACACACACACACACACACACACACACAAACCCTACTTTCATTTTGTTCTTTAAGACAGGGTTTGTCTACGTAGCCCTGGAACTTAGGCTCCTCCTAAGCTTGCTAGAATTATAATTATGACTGACTAAAAACAAAGGTTTTTTTTTTTTTCCCTTTTTTCTGTATTAACTGCCACTGAACCTTTAATGCCTATAAGAGTTAAACAGCATTTACTGACAAAAGTGAAGCAGCATGTTTATGCAATGTATATACATAATTCAAAACAGGCAGTGTGCTAGGGGTTGGCACAGTTAGGAAAGTACTTTGGTATTCAAGCATGAGAAGCTGAATTTGGATTTCCAGCATCTACAAAAAAATAAAATAAAAAAATAAGTAAATAAATAAATAATAAAATAAAATTAAAAAAAAAAAAAAAAAAAAAAAAAGACAAGCATGGTGGCATGCTCTGTGGGTTCCAAGGCAGCCTGGAAGAGTGAGTTCTAGGATAGCCAGAGCTATTGCACAGAGAAACCCTGTCTCAACACAGAAACAGTGGTGGTAGGGCTAGAAAGAGAGTTCAGTATTAAAACACAGGCTGCTCTTCCAGATGACCTAGGTTCAATTCCCAGTAACTCCCCCCAGTTCTGGGGAATGCCCTTTTGGCCTCCCAAGCAGTACATAGATATGATACACAGACATACATCTGGGCAAAACAGCCACACACATTAAAATAAGTATACCTTTAGAAAAATAAAAGACACATGCCTTAATCCCAGCAATTAGAAGGCAGAGGCAGGTGAATGTGTAACCAAGGCCAGCTGACTTACACAGAGAAGGGTTGGGGAAAATGTCTCAAATTAATACAAACATTTAGTAAAAAATTCTTTGCTCATTCCACCTTTTTCTTCTAGTTTAAAAATGTACCTTTCTTTTATCCCTTTAATATGTATGCTGCCAATCACCCCGGTAAATCTTTCTCTTTTCTTTTAATTTTTATTGTGGAAGAGGCAACTGTACCATGGGGCACAGATGGTGGTCAAAAGACAACTTAATGGCCATCCACCTTTACAGAGTTTCTGGGAATTGAACTCAGGCCAGTCACCAAGTTTACCAGTGAGCACCTTTGCAGAATAAGCCAGTTTACTGACCCATTATCCTATTCTTTCCATCCCAGCATCATTATAAATCTCTATCACCCCCCTCTTGTCTGATGTGGTTCATACACTGCGGGTATCGGGTATGCAAGCAAATACACATACTAGAATTATTAGTCAAGAGCACTGACATCTGTCACTTAGGAAACTATAGTGTTCCAGCTGAGGGCTGGGAATAAATACTTCAGTCACTAAAATCTTTAGGTCTGAAATTTCTTTATTGTCTCTATACAAACTCCTGAACTCACTTGTCTGGTCTTGCCATCTAAGAACAAATACATCAAAGTAAATCAAAATGCTGCAAAAAAGAAAGAAACTCCTCAGGATTTATTTAAATTTGGTGAGAGTGGGAGTTGGGACTTAAAGCCTTTCTGCTCTTAGGACTAGAATCCACTGTTCAGCACTCACACAGTGGCATACATTTGCAGAGATATATACACATAAGTAAACTTGAAAGAAAGAAAGGAAGGAAGGAAGGAAGGAAGGAAGGAAGGAAGGAAGGAAGGAAGGAAGGAAGGAAGGAAGGAAGGAAGGAAGAAGGAAATCAAGGGCAGGAGAGATGGCTCAGAGGTTAAGAGCACTGGCTGCTCTTCCAGAGGTTCAGAGTTCAATTCCCAGCAACCACATGGTGGCTCACAACCATCTATAATGAGATCTGGTGCCCTCTTCTGGCATGCAGGCAGAACATGGTATATGTAATAAATAATTAAATCTTTTTTAAAAGAAAATAAAAAAACAAAAGTCAATTCATTCACAATATCACCTTCTTAAAAAAAAAAAAAATCTCTTAGTTTCCTAATATTTACAGAGACTAAACTCTAAAAATAGTACTCACTCTGTGGTAGCATAGCTCTGATGAGTCCCCACAACCTAACTATGTAGAGTGTCCCCCACAGACTGCACTTAACTGGAGACTTCACGGACTGACAGAAGTGATGCTGTGCCAGTTCAAAGACAAGCCCAAGGCCAGCAGAGCAGAGTCCTAGTCCTTCCTCTTGGACACTTCTTGGAGGCTCCTCCTTTGCACTACTCTTTCTATTAGGCAACACTAATATTGTAAGTCAGTTTGTGCACAATCTAATTGACAGATGCTTCTCGATCATCTTAAATACTGTAAGTCCCCTAGCCATATTTGTACCTCTCTTAAAAAGAAATAAAGTGTGTACCTGGTGGCAGCTTTTCCATTTGCTGATGTTTACCAGCATTCAGAATGCAGCAGTGCTGGTAATACATATTGCTGTGTGCACTGTTCTAGATGCTTTTCTAAGTTATTTTACTTAAGCCTTGAGAATCCAAAACTGTCCCCATTCTATAAAAGGAACCAAGGCATAAGAAACTTGTTGAAAATCATACTGAAACTAACTGAGACAAAATACAAACCCAAACCCTCTCACTCTCTAGCTTATGTTGTCCATCCCTGTGAATTCTTGTCATGCAATGTGTATTCTAGTGGTGAAAGAGGGACAGTGCTGCAGAGTTACAGGAAAGTCAGCAGCATCAGAACAATGATGATAATGTGAGGGGAAACTGTACCTGGTTAGAATTACTAACTCATCCTGTGTCCCTCCATCAGCACAGCCAGAGAAAAGCATCACAGAAAGAGCTGAATCTCCCAGAAACAGCAAAGCAAAGACAAATCCATTGAAAAGAACAACCAGCACAAAAGCCATAATTTCAGTATGTTTCAGGAGGAAAGGCCAACCTGACTGCAGGGATGGCAATGTGAGAAACCTGTGAGAACATTTCAGCATTAGCTGAGGCTCAAACAGAGGCCAAGGATCTGACTTTTCTGTTTGGCTGAGTAACACTGGTAGTTTTTAATCAAGATAACACATCACCTGAGTTGTAAAAAGTTAACTCTGCTCATCTATGCCTAATAAAATGTGGTATGGGGCTGCAGAGAAGGCTCACAGGTACTGGGTTTGATTCCCAGTACCCACGTGGTGGCTCACAACCATCTGTAATTCCAGTTACAGATCCTAGCCCTCCTCCAACCTGTTAAGAACACTGCATGCATGTGGTGCACAGACATACATGTAGGCAAAGCAAGCATACAGACAAAACAAATCATTAAAACAAAATTTAGAGGACCTAAAGTAGAAGCAAAGAAAGCAACAGGAAAAAACTACAACGGTTTTCCACGGCAATTATGGTAAACAGTAGCAGCATTTACTAGATGGGAAAGATAATCGTGTTTTAGAATTCTGTTTGAATATTCAATATCCACATGAAGATGTCAGACACTAGTTGCAAAAATAAGAATACAAATTTCAATGTCATCTTATTCGTATCAAGTTGAGCTAGAGTGAGCAGAGAGAGAAAAAAAAGGATGGAACTCCAAGCCCCGTCTCACACTAGAATTTAGAAGCCAAGTATCAAAGTAACAAGTATATTAATTAACCCATCACCCTTGACATAACAAGAAGAGGAAGGACAGTCTTTCTTATTTTTGTAGAATTCTGTAGAACTTGGTACATTTTAATAAGTGAATAAACGCATGTCATTAGATTTCTTGAGCTTTCACTAAAGAAATATATTGGACAATAAAGGCTACATTACCTCACATTTGTCAGGCATTAAGATTCTGATTTAATAAACAAAAGAAAAAATGTATGCTATGGCAGACATGCTTTAGTATTCATCCCAGAGAACACAGCAAGAAAATAAAGCAAGCAGTGGCCCCAAATTCATACTTCAATATCACCACACTTCAATAATCACAAACATCCAAATCCTTTATCTTGGCCCCTGCTAAGGGTGGAGGGGAAATGAGATATAGCCATACTGCTCACTTCAACCTCCACCTTACCCCACACAAAATCATGCATCACCATACCCCGTTTTTATGTGGTGTGGGGATTGAACCCCAGGCCTACAGCATGCTAGGCAAGCAAGCTACTCAATGAACTACACTCCCAGCCTCTGAATGGCCTTGGATTCAAGAGATCCACCTGCCTCTGCCTCCTGAGTGCTGGGACTAAAGTTTAAAGCTAGAGGTTCCTTCAAGTTTTCAAAAGCTCTTATTAGATCACAATTTATAAGATGTAAAGACAATTCCAAATTAG
Organism: Phyllotis vaccarum; assembly: GCA_033318265.1. NCBI lineage: Eukaryota > Metazoa > Chordata > Mammalia > Rodentia > Cricetidae > Phyllotis > Phyllotis vaccarum. The sequence continues at coordinate 133,807,126 of JARWLC010000001.1, forward strand.
CAAAAAGTTATTTCAATCAAACTTCTGCTATAGTAACAGTATTATTACTATAGGTATCATTTATTTCACGAACAATTAATTTGAACTAGCCATTGTTCTAAGCCAGATATAATTTGTTTTACACAAAAACTTTTTGCAATAGGTTTTTCTAAAACAGTTTTATACATGTATATGAGTGTTTTATCTGTATGTATATATGTACAGCACATGGGTGCATGGTGCCCCAAGAGGAAAGCATCAAAATCTTCTGGAACTGGAATTAAGGACCTGTTAGCTATCATGTGGGTGGTGGTGGGAAATGAGTCAAACCTGAGTCCTTTTCAAGAAATGCCCTTAAATGCTGATCTGTCTCTCCAGCCCTAGAGTATGTGTCCTTTCTATTTTCCTTCTGTGGATGAGGAAACTAACGCAAAGACACAGTAAGTAACACATCTACAGCCACAAACCTTCTAAATGATGAGGCTGAGATTTAAACTTGGGCATTGTTGCGTCACGAACTTCTATGTGTAGCCATTATACTGATTGCAATGCAGGTAAGTATAATGGTACCATTCACTCACATGACAGTTAAATATACTTTCATGATTTGGCCTAGAAACAACACCAATATCCTATTTCAGTGTCCTTTCTGCTATGGACTGAACATTCTTTCAACTGCACTGCACTTTCCTGGTTCGCTTTCATCATCTCCGGCCCACAGCTTTTCCGTGTTCTTGACTAGTTTTTAATTCCTCTTCTAACTTTGTTTACTCAAAGCTTAGGATTGATGTGTCTTTAAATGCCATCTCAAAGGAGATGACCTTATTTGTTTTCAGTTCAAACCTCCTTTGAGCACCTAGTCACATATTCCACTGTCTCTCTGACCTTTTACTTGAACATGTTAAGGTCATTTAATGATGAGCTCATGTTTTTTACACCCATCTCACATCTATTTCTCGTATGGATCCACCTTTTCCACACTTCTAGCCATCTAAGTTGCTCGGTCCAGAAACTTGGAAGTTCTATGTATTGTCAGCAAGCCTTATTGCCTTTTGTGGGGCTGAGACACTATAAGCCAGGCTGGCCTTGAACTCAAAGTAATCTTCCTCTCTACTGGGATTATAGGTGCAAATTTCTATGCCTGTCTAGCCATGCTACTGTTAAATATATCTTCACTTCTCTTTGTCTCTTTCTGTGCTGATACTAGCTCTATTATCTTTCACTTACATGGTTGGTTTATAAAGTTCCCTAATTTAAAGGCATCTTAGCCTTTTTTTTTTCTCCCTTAAATTTATTCTCTCTTAAAGCATCCATTTGACCAAGCAAACAACTCCCTAAAGGTCATAATAGGCAGAGGGTATGTTCATTTGTTTTCAAGAACCAAGGGGCACAAACATGTGGAAATGTAGAGAATTAGTTCCTATTGCCAAACTACACAAGTAATTACCGAGTGCTATTTTAGAAACATTTAGGGTCCAAAAAACAAAAAACCTGGAGTTTCAGCTGGTGGTGTTAGCATATGACTGTATGCTTTTAATCTCAGCAACTGGGAGGCAGAGGAAGGTGGACCTCTGAGTTTGAGGCTAGCCTAGTCTGCAGAAAGAGTTCCAGGAGAGCCAAGGCTGTTACATGGAGAAACTGGTGTGTGTGTGTGTGTGTGTGTGTGTGTGTGTGTGTGTGTGTGTGTGTGTGTGTGTGTGTGTGTGTGTGTGTGTGTGTGTGTGTGTGTGTGTGTGTGTGTGTGTGTGTGTGTGTGTGTGTGTGTGTGTGTGTGTGTGAGAGAGAGAGAGAGAGAGAGAGAGAGAGAGAGAGAGAGAGGGCAGATATCAAAGATTGGGGCTGGAGAGATGGCTCATAGGTTAAGAACACTGGTTGATCTTCCAGAGGTCCCAGGTTCAATTCCCAGTACCCACATGGCAGTTCACAACTGTCTATAACTCCAGTTCCAGAGGGTCTAACAAACTCACAGACATGCAGGCAGGCAAAACACCAGCATACATAAAAATATAAAACAACAACAAAAATAATCAAATATGGCCTGGCATAATGGCATACACTTGGGAAAGGCAGGTAGATCTCTGAGAGTTTGAGACCATCCTGATCTACATGATGAGTTCCAGGACAGCCTTTTCTCAAAAAACCCAACCAACTAAAAATCAATTTTAAAAAGTAAAAAAAAAATAAAAATCTAATGGAGCTTCTATCTCAAAGAAAATACTGTTTCAAACTCATATTTTACCAGGCACCTTCCTACTGAGTGATGAAGATAAATTTTAGGAGCAAGCAAAGACATAAAGCAGGATGTTAAATCCTATGTCAATAACAAGCGAATGCCATTACCATCTGTCAGTTTCTGAATAAGTTAAAGGAAATAAGGTGGCAGACAAGCTAATTCTTTATGGATAAATATCCATATTACACTATCACAACTAGTGTTCATTTGCACCTTCAGAAGAAACTGCCACAAAAGGGAAACAAAAACATTCAACTGATGCATGAATTATGAAACGGTTTTTTAAATGTTCTAAAAAATATGATCAAGCTTTTGAAATGTCTGATATTTTAAGGACTCTGAGGGCACATTCCAGATAAAGAATTTCTGATGTAACTGAAATCAAAGAAGACATTTGCCCGATTTGAAGAAAAGTAAAATACAATTAAGAAGTGTGAGCAGCCCTGTACAGATGGCCTGATCCTAACACAACATGTTAACAAAGCAGTTTTGGTGGGGGAGGGGGAAAGCCAAGCATTTACCACACCCCTCCAAAATGTTTTAAGGCAATGGGAGGGTTTTCATTAAGTACTACTAATATCTAAAAAATAATAACAAAAATCTTTAAACTTGTTTTCAAACAGGCCCAGGAGTCATTCTGTGCTACTTTGATAACATTGGGAAAATATGATCAGCCAGTTTTTGTTTTTTGCTTCGGAGGACTCTGCTCAAAGTAATAACAGACAATAACTAGGCAACATTTCAGTGTTAAATTTTTTTTTTTAACTTGAGATAAGAAATGTTGCACATTACCTACCACAGCTGAAGGGAAAGTTAATTTGTAAATTACCAAAGACAATGAAAATGCTCTGTAAAATGATAGCAAAACTACCACCAAAATTATCAAAGGTCCAAATATCCTTCCTAAATTCTTCAAAATGGTTTACTTACACAAAACTATAATTATTTCTAAAAGACCTTAGCATATCACCAGTTAGCTCAGAACTGGAAAATAACTCTTTTCAAAAATCCTGGCTGTTAAACACAAGGGCTAAGAATCTCTGAGGTTTATTATTACCTTTTCGTTGAATGAAGCGTTATTTTTCATTCTTTCAGAGTAATTCCAAGGTGCAATCTAAGACAAAGACCCGCTACTCAGTACACATCTATTCTAAATCATGAAAGCCGCACTTTCCCTTAAAAAAAGATAATTGTAATACTGTGATACGTAAAGTGAAATGAAAAGTTCACTCATGTCATTAAAATTATTTAGAAACCTGGTGAGATCATCCATATAGGCAACTAAGGTTCCTGTTGGAGGCTGAGGATTAAGTCATTAATTAAAAGCCAGGATTCCCGTTTTGGGATCAGAAGCGGCACCTACCAGATTCAGTATAGTCAGGGAAGGTGGCTTTAAAAATACCCGGCTCCCAAAACCTCCAAACCAGACCACGCCTTCCAGTCAGCATTCGAAAGGTACCATTTCAAAGTATGGTACCACTACACATTTCCCGCGAGCTTAAATATCCAACAGGAGTCCACATTTTGGGGGTCCTTTGGCCATGCCGTATGAACTCTTATAGAACGAAGCCGAGATGGAGAAAAATGTTTTGGGTCTTCGATCTTTAGAGCCTTCTTTGACCACCAGCCCTCAGTGCTTCCCCAACACTCAGACACAGCCTGCACAAGAGGAATTCTTGACTTCCTGCCGTTGTTAGAAGGAGAGGAAACCTAAGAGCAACTTTGAACGCGTGGAACAGAGCCACCACTGCAAACATATGTCACCCAGTCCCTGCTCGGCGTTCGCGCCCCGCTCTGGGGGTTCCCTTGCAGCCCAGCCATCCCAGGTCCTCCAGTGTCAGCAGCACGGCGCCGCGCCTCGTCCCCCCCCCCCGCCCCCACCTTTACACAGCCGAGGTGCCCAACACCACATTGTCGGCCACCCAGGTTCCAGTACAATGGAATGTCACTGCCCGGGGCTCTGTGGTTCTCCGCTAGGCCTCCCCCCGGAGTCAGTCCCGGTTCCCCAGATACCGAGTTCAGCCTGGAACCCAAACTTCACCAACTGGGACTCCAGCACTGAGAGGTGACTGCGCCCCTCCACTCCCACCCAAGCTTCCCTTCAGCCTCTCGCGCCGATCCGCCCCAGGCGCGAATCCTGCCCCACGCGCCCCCACCCAACCCGGACCACTCGCCAGTTGTCCACTGGCTCTCCTGAGAGTGATGAAAAGCACCCCCGAAGGTCCTCATCCGGACCGGGCCCCCGAGAGGGGCGGCACAGGCCCCGGCGCATCCGCGGCCTTTCCTGGCCCAGTGAGACCCCGAGCCCACCCTCTCTACCTGGCCTTGAGGCTGGGGCTGCTGCCGCTGCAGCTGGGGCTGGAAGCGGCGGTCGGGACCCGGGTTTCGTAGGCCCAGGCGGGGGCGGCAGGCTGCGTGGCGGCGCTGGCGGGGGGCGCGGGAGGCTCGGCGAAGCCCGCCGGCGCGTAGTGCGCGTCCATGGCGGGGTCTGAGGCGGCGGGGGCGGGCGGGAGGCGCGGGTAGGAAGAGGCGACGGCGGGAGCGGCCTTTCACATGGCGCCGCCGGGGGGACGGGGGAGGCTGGTCGGAGGAACAGGGCTGCAGCTGGCGGATCTCCGCTCGGACGTCAGGCGAACGGCGGTGCCTGCGGCCGGGACTCGCGGCGGCCACAGCGCCCGCAGCCGAGGCGCCCCATGTTGTTGGATTTCCCAGGATGCACCTCCCGCGCCCTCCACCCGCTCATCGCCCCGCCCCCTCGGCGCCCCGCGCTCTGGACTGCGGATTCGGGGGCCGGGCTGGACGAGGGCTGCTCCGTGGACACCCTGGCGGAGGAGAAGAGGCCTATGCACTGGAGCACCCGCGTGGGTGCGGAGCGGGGAAGACGTGCCAACGCTAAGCCTGGATTTCGTTACTCTACCCTCCGGGGTTCTTTTGAAGAAACTCAAACACTCGATCACAGCTTGTGATTTCTTTCTCTGCTCCCCAAACGACAGACAACTGCTGCTTTACATTACTCGTTTCCTGCCCTAAGTTTGCTGGGCTTAGAGGATCTGGTTCCTGGTTCCTGCTTCCTGGGGGAGATTTCTATTCAAATTGATTCAAATTCAAACGAATTTTCCAGCCCTTGCTGAATGGGCCTTTCCCAAGGGTGCTTATTAACTGTCTCCACCCCACCTTGGGGATTTTCTCACTCTGGAGTTCAGAATCTTCTATCCCAAGATAAATACTGCCGCATCATTGATTAATCCAACTACCATCTGGATGACTTTAATTACAATATATTTGAACTCACTATGCTCAAGATTTGTAATCTCTGCAGGACTCTACCCAAACATTGCCTTATCTGACTTCCAAGCTGTGTGGTGTGGGTAATTTAATGACTTTGAGGTTGTGCTTATTAAAGCTGTTTTTCCTTATGAGTAATGAAATTCAGGGATAATAGAAATCGCTTGGCTAGTGAGCCAAAAATTGAATGTTAAAATTAACTGTGAAGCTTGGATTTAATAACTACCTCCCTTTAAAAGCCCATATTGGCTTAACAACTATCATGTGCTTAGCAAAGAGATCTGTTCCTCAAGATAAAGACTAACACCAAGGTTTAAGCAAATCGGACAGGCGTAGCGGAAGACCTAATAAAGTTGATAACACTATCTCGGTGACTTCTGTAATACCTAGTATTAGATCTGTTATCCCTTTGGAGACAGACTTTGTTCTGCGAGACTTCTGTTTTTCTGCTGGCGCCTACATCCTTTTGTTTCTCTGCAGTCCTTAGTGTAAACCCTTCTGCACCTGTGATGCTAGGAGCCTGACTCCTGGGTGAGGAAGTAAAGAAAGTAGTGGTTATTTACAATTGAATTCGAAGGTGTGGACACACGTGACCTTTTCAGTTTTATGTTAATCCCAGTAAGCATTTACTTACTTTGATATCTTTGAAAAGTGGTTTTCATTGGGGAAGGAATTTGCCAAATCTCAGATCCTGCTGAGAAGTACCTTTTTGCAGTAAAGCAAGTATCCTTTACTACATTTACTTTTCTTCCAGCAGACGGGAGATTTGGAGTCTAAAAGAAACTTTTCACATCTAGCTATTGCGCACTAAATTTTTGTCTCTGGAGAATGTAGGAAATGAAGTGGTGTGCTGTAAATGTTTTATGGAACTCAGTTTGCGATGCCCACAACTGGTACTCAGGGTGAGTTTAAAAGCAAAACCCAAGCAGGTGCCAATAAAACCTTTATAGTCTCTCACACTGTTAGGTAGTTTGTTAATCAGAGGAACGACATTACGGAAAAATTTTAGTATTTTAAAATAATGCTGTTTCTATCACCATATGTCCGTTTGCCTGCTGAATAAATTTTCCTAACATAAAATCAACACGTTTATTCTCAGCTATCAGAAGTCTATGAATATCATCACTGAATATTTTAATATTTATAGGGCACAATGTGATATTCTGACACAGGTAAATCTTTTAAAATTGTAAGGCTATGTACAATTGAATTTTTAAAGATATTTATTCACGTTGGTGTTTTGCCTACATGTATGTGTGTGTCAGATCTTGGAGTTACCACCCATGGTGGTGAGCTGCCATGTGGGTGCTGGGAATTGAACCCAGGTCCATCTCTCCACCCCCACCTCCCCATACAATTGAATTTTAAATGTATTCTGAATAAATGAATAGTCTTCAGAAGGATGTCTTTACTAAAGATAGAGTCCCAGCACTAAAGACTTTTCACATCTGCTTCAAATCATGCCTATCCAAGCCTGTTCAAGGAAGGATCAAAAGTTTAGAATGAGCATTGTTGTTCTTGTTTAAAATAAGATAACCAGGAGTGTGTGTGTGGGGGAGTGGTTATAGCTCACAGATAGAACTCTCATCTACAATGTACCCTGGGTTGAATCCCCAGTACTGCAAAATAATTAAAAATGAATATGGCAAAGTAGAGATTTTTATTTGCTTAAAAAAATAAAACTTTTATTATTTTATGTATTTTACCAGGGTGTTTTACCTGCATATATATCTGTGCATTATGTGCATGCCAGGTGTCAGATTAACTGGAAACTGGAGTTACAGCCAGTTGCGAACTGCCCTTGTAGGTGCTGGGAATCAGACCAGCTCTTGGAAGAGTAGGAAGGGCTCTTAACCTCTCCAGTCTTGAAAAGCAAAAATTTTTTTAAAAATCCTTTTTTTTTTTTTTTTTTTTTTTTTTTTTTTGCCTATGAAACACCTACTCATTAACTTGTTAAAAACTCGTTTGAAATGATAAACCTGCCATTATGGCTTCCCAACTCCATCAGGCAAAATCAGTTGCTTTGATTCCATTGTCCTCTGTTGCTTTATTTTAACTTCTAACTTCTACTTTGTGTTTTGTTGACATAGGTTTTATTATGCACTTCAAGCTGGCCTGAAACTCAACCATGCATTACAGGTCTGATGGAAAAATGAAACTAAAGGACATGACTACTCCTAAAGTATGGAGAAGACCAGACTACACCAGACCATGAGAAGAAAGTGGGGAGGGAGAGTAGGGGAGGAGCCTCCAACCTGACTCTGCCAGGGCCAAGTCCAGCCCCTGAGAGGCCGACTGTAGGGCAGGGGGCGGGGTGAGAAGTGCGGGGAGGAGCCGCAGGTACTGAGTGATTTTGGGGGAGCTAGGGAGAGCCACAGACACTGAGTGATGTTGGGAGAGCTGGCCAGCATCTACTTTGATATGTTAATAGGCATCTCAGCCATTTTTAGGGGTTTCTGGGACCTAACTAGCAATCTCCCTGCCACTCTCTCTCAGGTGTTAGGATTACAGGCGTAAATTCTAATTTCTATTATAGTAAACACTAGCACTGCATTGCAGTTGGTTGTATAACCAACTACCCACCATTTTTTATCATATATCAGGGATTCCAACAAGGCAAAGTTTATATGGTGGTATGACCACATAATGACCCCCACAGGCCCACATATTTGAATGTTTGGTCATCAGGGAGTGGCTCTACATGGGGGTTGGAGAGGTAAGGCCTTGTTGGAGTAGGCGGAATTGGTAGCAGGCTTTGAGGTTTCAAAAGCCCAAGCCATGCCCACTGGCTTTCTTTTCCTTCTGCCTGCTCATCCTGATTTAGAACTCCCGGCTACCTCTCCAGCACCAAGTCTGCCTGCATGCCGCCACCCATCCTGCCGTAACAGTGATGGACTAAACCTCAGAACTGTAATCCAGCCTCAATGAAATGTTTTCCCTTATAAGAGTTGCTGTGGTCACGGCATCTCTTCACAGCAGCGGAACGCTTTTAATTCACTTCATCTAGCACTAAGTCTCTCCCCAGTCCTTTCTCTCAACTGGCATCTGAAAATTCGAAGAGCCCTGCTTTAGTGGTCATATGTATCTTAAGAAATCTTGGTTCCCCTCATGGAATTCTTGTTCATAACTGAAGAATTTAGGGAACAGACTTAGAAGGAAGCTTGGAAACAGCTTCATTAAAGTTCAATACAAAGGCAGTAAGATATAAACCTCAAAAACTGCCTGGAGGAGTAAAAGGATTTAACAATCCCTACACTCTCTCAAAGCCAGTCTGATCTCAGAGTGAGTTCCAGGACAGCTAAAGCTGGTAAACAGAGAAACTCCGTCTTGTAAAACCTAGTGAATAAATACATATTTTGCTTGAGTGTCTCTGTTCCACATGTGTGCCTTGTGCTGGAGGAGGCCAGAAGAGGGCATCAGATCTCAAAGAACTGAAATTATAGAGAGTAATGAGCCTGGATGTGGATGCTGGGAACCGAACCCTGGTCCTCTGGAATTGCAGCCAGTGCTCTTATCTACTCAGCCATCTCTCCAGCGTCCATCAGTAGATATCTCAAGGACTGAAGTGTTGTGTGTCAACCCTAGGAACTCCAAAGCCCCATGTCCTGCTCTAAAAACAATCTGAAAGACTCTTAGTGATAGTTTAGGAAGTGTGATCTTTTGCTCCTCTCAGAACAAAAGTATTATGAAATTACATTAAAGTGAAATACCAATAAGAAACAAAATGTATTATTAAAAAAATATGCCCACAGTCTCCCACATTTCCCACTCTGTTCTCAATCTAGTTGAAATTATTATTTAAACTTGTAGGATGCCTGGTGTTAGACCAAATAGTTGTAAGTAACATGCCCAACATCCTATGACTTCCTGTTGCAGGTGAGTCCAGCCTTTCTTCTTTTAAATTATTACATTTACCCTGGTGTGGTGGCATAAGCCTTTAGTCCCTGCACTTGGGAGGCAGGCAGACTTCTTTGAATTCCAGGCCCAGCTTGGGCTACAAAGCAAGTTCGAGGTTGGCAAGGCCTAGAGTGAGATGCAGTCTCAGAAAACAACAATAAATGGGATTGAGGGATAGTTCAACAGTTAAGAGCACTTGCTGCCTTTGCAGAGGACCAGGGTTTGGTCCTCACACCTACATGGCAGCTCACGCTGTCAAAACATTCATATATATGAAAGTAAATCTTTTTTCCTTAAATTCCGTGTTTGTGTGTGTGTGTGTGTGTGTGTGTCTGTGTCTGTGTGTCTGTGTGTGTCTATGTCTGTGTGTCTGTGTGTGTGTGTATAACAAGAGATTTTCTCTTGCTACCAACTAGGCCTCAGGGGTTGAATCCAGGTCTCCAGGCTCAACATCAAATACCTTTACCCACTGAGCATCTTTCAGGCCCATATCCAACTTTTTGATATTGCCATTCAACACTGTCTTCTACAAAATTCATACTGGAGACTCACACAGTTGAGTTTTAAAAAGTAACCTCTCCCCACCAATCTCCTAAGGCTTTAAGTATGTTTGCAGTTTTATGTTGGGCCACATGTATAGCTATTGAGTTAGAGACACACACTTTCTGGATAACAGAGGGATTCAGCTGTTTAGAGCAGCAGAACCCCAGCTCATGCAAGGTGGCTTTGTTCGTTAACTTATTAGGAAATGCAGAATTTGGAGTTGATTGATTAAAAATGTAGTCTATAAAACCACACATTTCCTATTTTACAAATAGACCAGCCATTGTGTAGAAAGGGTGTGTGGTCCCTGGTAAAGGGTTTACATAGATCTGTATGGTTGACCTCATGAATTCCCTAAGATAGAGATACAAGTGCTGTGCCACTGAGCTATGTCCTTTACTTACTGTGTTTTCTTTTGTGGTTCAATATTTCCTGGGTGCTCTAGGACCCACAAACCTCAAGTTTTAGTATTCCTATTGGTTTCCTATGGTGACTTAAACAAATGACCACAAACCAGATAACTTTGTAGAAATTCATTGTTTCTTAGGTCATACTGCCCCTGGAGGCTCCAAGGAGAATCTTTGGCTTTGCTTTTTGGCCACATTACCCCAGTCTGTCTCTGTCTTCGTCCTCATGTGTCTTCGTCTTCATGTGTCTTCACCTCTATATGACTTGCTGCTTTTCTGTCACTAATGAGGTCAGTTGCTTCTGGATATGGATCTAGCTGGTAAATTCAGGATGAGCTCACCTCAAGACCTGCAATCACATCTGCAAAGACCCTTACTTCAGGCCAGGTTACCATTCACACACTTTGAAGACTGATGCATGGACACTTTCTGAGGGTCATCAATCAACTCACTACATCATCCACTGATGATCTTTGTCTCAAGCAATTAATATTTTAGTTATCATGATGATTTAAATGATAACATCCCCCACAGTCTCAGACGTTTGCATACTTGGTCCCAAATTGGTGGCATTCTTTGGGTAGGAACTGTGGGGACTGGTTTTGAGGTTTCAAAACCTTGAGCCATCCTCAGCATGCTTTTTCTGTTGTGCTTACAGTCCAAGCTGTGAGCCCTTGACTTCTGCTCTCAGCGTCTCATTCTTACCAACTGTTGCCTCCACTCTGCCATCACGGACTTCAACCCTCTGGAACCATAAGCCCCCTAAACTCTTCTGGAGGTTTTTTGGTCATGCTGTTTCACTACAGCATTAGAAAAGTAACTAACACAGTCACCAAAGAGTGATTTTCCTAATTCCATCATTTCTTGTATGGCTATATAATCATTAGTTACTATTATTTTACAAGGAGGAACTCATTTTATCCTATTCATTTGATTTTTTAAAATTATTATATTTTTGTGCATGTTTTGCCTGTATGTATGTCTGTGCAGCACATGTGTGCCTGGTACCTGTGGAGGCCAGAAGAAGGCATCAGATTCCCTGGATCTGGAGTTACAGATGATTGTGATCTACCATGTGGGTTCTGGGGATTGCATCCAGGTTCACTAGAAGAACAGTCAGTGCTCTTGACCACTGTGTCATCATGCCAACCCTTTATTCTATTTATGTCAATATGAACCCATAGATTCTTATTTTAGTTCATGGTTTTGCTAGCAAAGTAGGTCCAGTTTGTCTGAGCCCTGCGCATTTCAAAGAAAAGTTTGACACTTCCTTGGTTCTATGGCTATAAACTTAAAAAAAAAAAAATTAGATGTATTTATTTTTTTTTGCTCATATGTATGTATGTGCATGACACCCATGCCCAGTAGTCAGAAGATAGCATTTGTAGTCAGAAGTTTCTGGCTTAGCCTTGAGGTCTGGATCAGCAGTCCCAAATAATCACACAAAGTCTTATATTAATTTCATGGTGTTTGGTCTTTGGCTCAGGCTTATTGCTTGCTAACTCTTACTCTTAAACTAACCCATGACTCTATTTATGTTTAGCCACATGGCTTGGTACCTTTTGCTCAATGCAGCATCCTCATCCTGCTTCCTCAGCATTTCACTGTCATCTTTTCTCTCCTCTTTTGCTTCCCAGAATTCTCCTAGTCTGGTTGTCCCACCTCTACTTCCTTCTAGATACTTGACCAAGCAGCATTTTATTAAACCAATATTTACAGTGACAAATATTTACAGTGTACAAAAGGATAATCCCACGGCAGGCATTGGACTTCCCAGAACTGGAGTTAATTATGAATCCCTGTGTGTGCTGGCAAACAAACACCGGTCTTCTGCAAGAGCTATACATACACTTAATTGCTGAGCTGTCTGTCCAGCCCCAACCTCTAAGTTTTAAATGCTTGAAATATTTTGTCCATTTTAAGAATATCTTCGTTTACTCAAGGCATTGGTCCACACCACATCGTTTAGGTTAACGACATGAGGTGGCTGTGGGTCACATATCAGTTGGATCCTGGAGGGATTTAAGAATTAAGGCCAGCTGGAAGGAGAGTGTATTTGTTATCTGTCTTGTTGCTGTAACAAAATCCACAGCAAAATCAACTGGAAGGAAGTGTTTATTTTGATTTACAGTCCCGAAGGATAAGGCCCATTTTAGCAGGAAAGGTATAGTGTCAGGAGACAATTGGTCACCCTGTGTCCATGCTAAGGAAATGGGAAAGAGGGAGGATATCAGCTTGCATTCTCTTTTTTATTTAGTCTAGGACCCCAGCCCATGGAATGATGCCACTCATGTATTGGGCAAGTCTTCCCACCTCAATCTAATTTAGGTAATCCCTCATAGACATGCCCAGAGATTTGTTTCCATGGTGATTCTAAATCCTACTAAACTGTCAGTCAAGATTAACAAACAAGCAATTAGGAAAGATAGCCAAAGCATTCCTTATGCATATGTACATATATGTGTACATGTACTTCCACACATAGAAAAACAAAGTAGAGAATATGGGTCAGTACATTTTATAACAAACCCTTTATGCTCTCAGGCTCCTACCCCAAGATCCTGCACTGTGTGTCTTTCTGATGTTTTAGACACCACTGGAGCTCCAGGGAGTCCCTACATTTCTCTATCAGGAAGGGTGAACAATAAATAAATGTACCAAGCTCTCAGCTCCAGGTAGAGTATTCTAGAAGGCATTTTGCTCCTTTCTCAGTGGTTCCCATGCTAGGGTGACTATGTTACTTACCATTGTGACTTCTTCAATCATGCATACTTTAATCCTTCTTCCTTGTCTCCTTCCATACTTATTTTCATTCCTTTCAAAGTAAATTACCTATGCCCAAATCCTTGTCTTGGGTTCTTGCTTCTGGAGAAGCATGACTTATGCTAGTGTCTGAGATTCAATTCTAGTTCTCCAATTCAGCTGTATGTCTTTATAGGTGGCTTACACCACGCCTACGCAGTTACTCAATCTTCCAGCTCTAGGTTGAATAAAGAAGCAAAACTGAGTTAAAATAAATATGTAAAAATGCTTGCGGTGGGTTGAATAAGAATGTCCCCCAGAGGCTCCATCACCAGAGAATGGCATTGTTTGAGAAGGATTAGGAGGTGTGGCCTTGTTGGAGGAGGTGTGTCACTGGGGATGGGCTTTGAGGTTTCAAAAGCGATACTCTCATCTTCAACCTTGGAAGAAATCAAGGAAGTAACTTGGTGATTACATGGCTCACTTGGCAAGATATAAATTCACTAGGAGACAAACTCCTAGCATGTCCCTGAGGGAGTTCCTAGACAGGCCTCACCGAGGAGGAAAGACCCACCCTGAATTGTATACCACCATCCCAGAAATCCCAAGCCAAATGGGGGATGTGAGCAGAGCACCAGCATTATTCTTCTATATGTTCTGACTCCAGATACAATGTGACCAACCATGTCTTTCACTCTCTACTACATCTGCCCCACCACAGTGGGCTGGCTGTATCTTCCAACTGGGAGTTCAAATAAACATTTTCTTCTTTAAGTTGATTTTGTTGAGTTATTTCATTTCAACAGCGTGAAAAGTAATGGATACATAAATGGATAAGTAAACTGGTATGCTCAGACAATACATTTTTAAAAACAGGGTCTCTACATAGCCTTGGCTGTTCTGGAACTCACTATGTAGGCCAGGCTGGCCAAACAGTAGAATATTATTTAATGTTCAAAAGAAATGAGTTATCAAGTCATGAGAAGACATGGAAAAAGCTTAAGTACCTATCATTAGCCACAGTGGGATATCACTATGTAACCATCAGAACACAAAAATGATAAAGTGGTGGTTATTGACCTGGTTGTTAAATCATGGGCACATTCATGCCCACACAAAATCTATAAATGACTATTTGTAGTGTCTTTATTTATAATTGCTAAACCTGAAAGCAAGTGAGATGTACTTCAGAGGGATACTGGAAAAACTGTGGTCTATCTAGACAAGGGTTTATTATTTAGTGCTGAAAAGAGCTGACTATTAAGCCATAGAGAGAGGAAGAAATTTTTTAGTTTGGTGCCGAAAATCAAATGCAGGCATTCACATGCTAGGCCACATCCCAGCACACATGCAATTAGTCTTAAGGAATAATATACTAGCCTTAAATGGTATATTAAATATTAAAGCTTTATTAAAAATTAATACCCACACAACTGTAGCTCAATCATTTAAATAGGATCCTGGCTCAACCAAATAAAAGATATATATGCTATAAAGATTATTTTGAAAACATGCAATTAGTTGGTCAGGCTTAACCTGCATAATATCATATGTGAGTCACTATAGAATAAGCAATAAATATTACTTAGTATAAAGTTTATTCACATGTATAAAAAGTAAATGTAACAAGAAGCTCATTAAAATAAAATACAGTTATGTTTTAGGAAGGCTATGCATTAAAAAAATGGGTGGTTTTTCCAGAGAATACAAATACTGATACATTTGTACTATTTAACTTCAAACTCTTAAGGAAATATTTGTAAACCCAAAACATGGCAGAAACACAATCCATCAGACTGAATGTATCAACATATATCAAATATGGTCCAGTTGACCAGAGACAATAGCTACAAAAGTAATGCTTTGTAAAAATATTATTTTAACTTAAAATATTTCGTTTCATTTATTTACTGATTGGAAGGTGGTGAATGTTTGCCTGCCACCACACATGTGTGGAAGTTATCAAAGACCAATCTGCAGGAGTAAGTTCTTTCCCTCAACTACTTGAGACCTGGGGACTGAACTCAGGTAGTCTGTCTTGGCAGCAAATGCCTTTACCCACTGAGCCTACTCTCCAGCCTATTATCTAAATTTGTTCACTTGATGTGGGGATCAAACACAGATGCCAGTGTAAGTGTGTATTCTACTACTGTTCCCCCAACCCAATTATAATATTTTGTTTGTTTGGCCTTGGTTTTCTTTTCTAATTCTTTGTATCTTTCTAATTTTTTTGAGGGAGAGGGTCTCATTTTTTTAGTTAAGGCTGGCCTTGAACCTACATCAGTCTTCTCCCCTCAGCTTCTCAAGTACTAGTGTTCCTGGCATAGGCCACCATGCCTATGTCCAAAATCTAATCTTAAAAAATATTACAGAAATACTAGACATTCCTCTAATAGCATAAATATCATTCATAGCATTTCAGATCAAACACTAGTAAAATTCAATTCACATTCAATTAAAACAAAAATATTGTGACTGATATCAGCATTTTTTTTAAAGCACAAGAAAATCTTTTAGCATTAAATTCTCTTGTACATTTAGGAAGAGTATATGCACAAATAAATGTAGAGGGATTATGTTGTTACATTGTAAATAATTGTCCCACCTACTAGTTTAATAAAAACGCTGATTGGCTGAAGGCAGACAGGAAATGTGGGCAGAGCTACTAGACTGGGGAAAACTCTGGGAACAGAAAAAGCAGAGCAGAGAAGCCAGAGAAACACCATAGAGACAGCACAATGAGTTCGAGGCTAGCCTGGTCTACAGAGTGAGTTCCGGGACAGCCAGGGTTGTTACATAGAGAAACCCTATCTCAAGAAAACAAACAAACAACAATAACAAAAAAAAAAAAAAAAAAAAAAAGGAAAGAAAGAAAAGAAAAGGGGGGGGGAGAAAGAAATTCAGAAACCATTCGTGGAACAGAAGTTTATGTCAGTGGCTTTATATTGAGAAATTTCCCTCCAGTTTCTAGGTGCTTGTTAACAATGGTTCTATTATATTTTTCTATTTGTATTCAAAGTATGGCATCTAGATGCTTTAGGAATACCACTGACTTCACAGTTTTAGTGGTGAATTTGAGATCCCTTCAAGTTGGGGTAGATGACAAATGAAAGGGTGCTAGTGAGGCAATGTGAGGTCGTCACAGGTCTTGAAGCTAACTTTGGATTAGACTTGAGGAGTCAGTAGAATATTTCAAATTAGAAATCAGTAAAAGATACAGGGTATGGAGGTATGTATAGGTCAGGGGCAAAACTTCCCTACCATGAGCAAGGCCCTGGGTTCTGATCCCCAGCACTATAAATTTAAAAGAAGAAATACTTTTATATTTCTTTAAATATACGTATTTTAAGGCCAGGTATAGTGGCACACACCTTTAATCCCAGCACTTGGGAGGCAGAGGCAGGTGGATCTCTGAGTTCCAGGCTAGTCTGGTCCACGGGAGTTCCAGGATGGCCATAGTTACATGAGGAGATTTTGTCTCAAAAAAAATAAATAAATAAAAATAATATAGCTTTATGTGTCATGTCTATGTGAGTGTATGAAACATGATTACAGGTGCCTGAAAAGACCAGAAGCATTGGATACCCTAGAGATGGTGCTATAGGTGGCTGTGAGCAGCCCAACATGGGTGCTTGGGTCCAAACTTGGGTCCCCTGAAAGAGCAGCAAATGCTCTTAACTACTTGAACAATCTCTCCAACTCTCTCATATCTTTATATCTCTACTCGTCCTAAATACTCTCCAGTAAAGTATGAGATGGGACTAGATTAAGTGGGTTACTCATGGCAAGCCCAGCTTTTACCAACCTAGGAGATTTCAGGCAAGTCATGCCTTAACTCTGACTGTTAGGAAGTAAGCAAAGTCAAGCTGGAGAGATGGTTCAGAGGTTAAGAGCACTGGCAGCTCTTCCAGAGGACCTGAGTTCAATCCCCAGCAACCACATGGTGGCTCCTGGGACCCACACAGGAGAGAACTGATTCCCGAGAGTTGTCCTGACCTTCACAGATCATGTACATACACATTACAATAAATAAACGCAATAGTTTTTTAAAAAGTGAGCAAAGTCAGTTTTAGTAACCTTTTAAAGAGAATTAAGATAAGTGTAAAGTATACAGCTGTACTAGGAAAGGTAATATGGAGAGAGATACGAAGAACAGCAGAACTTCATAGGTAATATGGGTGACTTGAAAATACTTCTAATTACACAGAAATTTGGATAGATAATTTATTTGTGACAAGCAGCCAACAAGTCTGAAAATGTAAAAGGATAAAGCTTTGCCAATCTCTAACAACTGACATCTTCCTTTTATTACTTTAAAGAAGATCATACTGCCTTGTGTTTTGCTTTGCTTTATCTGAGACAAGATCTCACTAATTACTCCAGGTGACCCTTGAACTAAATATGTGTCTGAGGCTCAAACTTATGATCTTCACGCCTATACCTCCTAAATACTGAGACTGCTGATGTAGCACAGAGTATAATGCCATGAAAGAAACACACACTCACATTCACACACATACACACACTCACACACACATACACACTGCAAAATGATGTACATTTTCTAAAGACTTAATTTGGGCATAACTATCAAGCACAAGCAGGTTTGCAATCACAACTCATATCATAAAACATTACAAAATAACAATTTAGAAAGGATCTTAATGAATAGGGAAATCTCTAACAGAAACAGACAGCAAAGAAAACCACCAATGTTTTTTTTCTAGCTGATTTTTCAAGTGTATCTATTTCCTTGATCTCAGAGCATATAGCTCCTTGACAGGTAAGCTAATGAACTCCAATACACAAGCGTAAAGTTAGTGAGTGTGGGATCCACACTTATGAGGCATACTCTGCTACACGTTTGTTTTTATTTTTGTGCTAGAGATCTAACCTAGGGTCTTGCACATATGTTAACCATGGGATTTCCCACTGATCTTCTCTACTACACTCTTGAGGAAGACCTGGTCATGTATATGACTACAGCAGAGAAGTATATGTTAAAACTATGGTGTGTTTTCAATGTGTTAAGATGTAGTAGGAGAAACAGGGGAGACTGACTTAGCTTAATGATACAGCATGTGCTTAGCATATGTGATGCTCTGGTTCAGGCAACATGCACACACACACAGAGACACACACAAACACACACACATACAAAGAAAAAAAGCACCCAAGCACTCCAGATGTAAAGGCTTTCTGATGACTTCAGTTGATATGGCTGGGGAATCTAACCCAGGCTCAACTTCTTGCCTCTACCACCTTATCCCTAAACTTCCAGCTCAATATTGTGTATACATGTATACACATGTATGTGAACACATGTATGTAGAAACCAAAAGTTGATATTGGTATCTTATTCAACTGCTCTCCACCTTAATTAATTTTTAATTTAGTTTAGTTTTTGAGAAGGGTTTCACTGTGTAGCTCTGGCTCTACTGGAATTAATTAGTTCAGGCTGGCCTTCCCAGTGCTGGGATTAAAGGCTTGTACCACCACCGATAGCCATCAGTGTTGTTTTTTGTTTTTCTGAGGCAGGCTTTCTAGCTGTCCTAGAACTCACAATGTAGAACAGACTGCTTTTGAAATCACAGAGATCTCTGCCTCTTGAGTACTTGGACTAAAGGCATGCACCACTTCCCTGGCTCCACCTTAATTTTGAGACAGAGTCTCTCACTGAACTCGGATTCAGCTACAATGGCCAGCCACCAACCCTAGGGGGTCCTCCTGTGTCCCTCTGCCCAGAGCTGGGATTACAGGTGTGCACCCAGGAACTCATGGGGCTTGGTTGTTGTTTTGTGCTTTGTTTGTTTGAAACATGTAGGTACCAAGGATTGAACTCAGATCCTTATGTGTATATGGCAAGGACTTTTCCAAGTGAGGTGTTTTCTAAACCCATGAATACTAATTTTTAGGAAAACAAAACAAACAAACAAAAACCCTCTTGGCCACACAGGAGCATGATTAATAGCGAATGAAAACAAAGACCTGCAAATTTGGTGAATGCTCTGTACTAATTAAATTAGAAAACCCAGTGACTACATGAAGGCCACAGATCTACACTAAAATGTCAAATTCTGTGAAATATTTTTTAGCCAAAAATAAATCCTAGTGAAGAGAAGATTCAATATCATGACTTGATATAAACTAATGATTGATCATTCCTAGTTTGTTCATTATAATTATTCTATTAACAAAACTTTGTCTTATTTTGAGGCAGACTCTTGATAGGTCCCAGGCTGTCCTTGAATTCTCATCCTTTCCAGTTCAGCCTCTTGAGTGTGGAAATTATAGGCATCTATCACATTACCCAGTTATAGCAAAGACTTTTGAACCAGTACAGCATACATTGCAAAAAGGTACTTTCTTCTTAACTTCGAGGAGATGGAGTTGGAGTCTCTTACCAAGATGATAGAGCTCAGCTCCGGTTTCAGCCGATAGCGGAACGGTGGTGAATTCTGTTCAGTATGTATCGCTTCTTTATCCTTACAGTTTGTCATAAAAAGATGAACAGGCAAATCTTCTTTGTTTCAGGGAAAACAAATCATTCAAACCACAAGAATGTCTTACAACAAGGTGGCAAGGTGGGCTTAGTGAGGTGGCAGAGACATAGACTTCTTAAATACCCTAAATCCTTTTGCTGGTCCAGGATATGGAGGTGGTGGTGAGACACTTCGTTTTCTGGTCGATGCTACTGCCTGTTCATAAGAAGGTAGTCCTGCATCCTCTGAAGGTGGTGATGAAGGCAAGACAGCCTCCTCAGGGTTTCTGAAAATGATGGAGGGTGTGTGCCTTGACCTTCTTGTGTAGACAGCTGAAGAACTAAACAGAGAGATGGTGTTTAGGTTTAAGAGAGATGAATTTCTGAATTAAGATAATGTCATTAAGAATTCTAGAACCTAGGCAGTGGTGGCACACTCATTTAATCTCAGCACATGGGAGGCAGAGACAGGCGGATCTCTTGAGTCTGAGGCCAGCCTGGTCTACAGAGTGAGTTCCAGGACAGTCAGGGTTACACAGAGAAACTATGTCTAGAAGGAAAGAAAGAAAGAAAGAAAGAAAGAAAGAAAGAAAGAAAGAAAGAAAGAAAGAAAGAAAGAAAGAAAGGAAGGAAGGAAGGAAGGAAGGAAGGAAGGAAGGAAGGAAGGAAGGAAGGAAGAAAGAAAGAAAGAAAGAAAGAAAGAAAGAAAGAAAGAAAGAAGAGAGACCGAGAGCATTGAAGTTACACGTGTGTCAGAAACTGTACTCTGTATTCTGTGATCAAAGTCAAGCTCGCTGACTCAGTTTCCTATTCTCTAAAGCAGAGTCATAAAGCTCCCTCAAGAGAGTTGCTGGTGTGGACAGAGTAGGTTGTTTGATGTAATGCTTGCAGCAGAGTGAATCTCTTTTCCTCCTGCTCCAGAAATCAAATCCACTCTTTGTTGTGTAATGGCATGACACCAACTCTTTTCAGTCTAGTTACCTGATTGACCTTTGACCCTTCCCAAGTAGTATCTTTGTTATGTAATCTAGACATGGCCTGCTTTCCATGATTATGTAATCCCTGAACCCTCTTTTCAAAGCCTCCCTTATTTTGGCCTCAGTGTATTTTTCATAACTTTCTTTTCTGTTAAGTATATAGAATTCTTAGCCCCCTTTTCTCTCTGTTCCTTTCCCTCTCCCTGTCACTGCTCCAAGACAGTTCTCGTGTAGCTCAAGCTGGCCTCAAACTTACTAATTAGTTAAGAATGGCCTACAACTTCTGCCTCTCCCTCCTCAGTATTGAGATTATAGGCATGCAGTGCTGGGGATTGAACCATTGATCTTCTGGCTAGGCAAGAGATCTACCAACTGAGCCACATCCCCAGCCCAGTGTTCTCTGACTCGACAGGCATTGCTCTGTTCTGGGAATGCTGTCTCTTTCTTTTCTCCAGCCTTAGTTACCTAAACCCGTTTATTCTTGGCCAAGTTCATAGTAAAGCAGTAGCCTACTGTGTGAAAACCTGGGTTTCACCCTCAGCACTGGGACACAAAGTCTAACTCCATCTTCTCTTCTCTTGCCGCCTTCTCTTTATATTGGGATTGAGTTGAGTCTCTGGCATGCTAGTAGGCAAGTACCGTACCATTGAGCTGCCATCTCTAGTCATTTAAAAATTTTGGGAAAGGGTCTTTTCAGGCTGCTGAGCTGGCCTTGAACTCACTATTGTAACTGGTCTTGAACTGGCAATCTTTCTGAGTTTTAGACTTGCAGATTTGTACTACCACACCTAAGAAATCCTAACAATTTCACAAAACCTTAGTGGGTGAAAGCTAAATGCCACATGGGTCTGACGTTCTCTCCTGTGAATTGCAAACTACATTAAACATTTTAAAATTACATTCATTTGTGTGTGTGTATATGTACACACACACACACACACATTACAGTGTACTTGTGGAAACCTGAGAAAAACTTTCTTAGTCAGCATCATATAGATCTATCTCAAGGACTGAACTTGGGTCTTCTGGATCAGTGACAAGTGCCTTTGCCCACTGAGCCATCTTGATAGTTTACAAACTACAATTTAAATGTTAGTAAGTTGAGCTGTTTAAACTGAATTTGCCTGACAGTGAAGTATCAGTGCATGAACAAACCTCCTCTATTTAGGGGTAATATGGTAATTAGGATTAAGATAATTTTGACTAATCTCTAATTCATGTCTATAGTATTTTTCCCTCTAAGGGACAGTTAACGTGTCTGGGGAGTTGTCTTGAAAACCAGAACCTCTGTAAAAGCCAGACACAGTAGCATAGGCATCTGTGATCCTAGCGTGCTTGTTGTCATTTTAGGTGTTTGTTGAACACTGTTTGTCCCCTTGAGAGAAACACCAGCTCAAGTCCTTTTATAGGCTGTCTTTTGTTGTTTAATCCTTCCTTAGTCTATCTTTTTTTTCTTATAACTTTTGTTTTATATCAGTAGCCAGTGCTCTTAACTGCTGAGCCATCTCTTCAGGTCTACTAGGTCTATCTTTAAAATCTTTGAAATAAAATATTATTTTATCCTGTCAAATCCAAGTTTTATTTTTCCTCTCAGTTTTCACGTATGGTCCTTCAGCCAGAAGTCAAGACCCAACTCACATTCTCCCTATTTCTCCTCCAGCTCCCAACCAGCCACCAAGTCTCACAGCTTCTTTCTCCTTAGACAAGTCTAGACTCCTGACCTCCCCTGGGACTCCTAGGCTGGCATCACAATGGTTGCTCCTCTACCCTACAGGTTCTTCCTGCTCTGCTGTGTATTATTTAAGTAATGTGTCTGCTTTTGTCCCCACTGTGCTCCCAGATTGGAACAGTTTACTGCTTTCTAGAAAACCTTTTTCAAAAAAGAAACTTTCTACTCATCTTATCCCATGGGGCTTCACCTGTCACCACCTTCCCTAAACTGAAATGACCCAGCCCTTTCACATGTTTAAACACAGACTCCCTCTCACCAAATAGTAACCACTCTATGTCGTGATTGAGTATTTCTCATTCACTTTCAAAAAACACAGACTAGACTGAATAGCAGGTGTATAGTAGCAATGACAGCACATGGTTAGACACAGCAGAGCAGAAGTTAGTTATACAGGGACTGCGGCAGACTCATTGGCTAATATTTTGTAATCTGCTGAGTTTTAAAAACGTATTTATCGTAGATTTCATTTTAAATTTCATATGATTGCTGGGTAAATCTGCAATCAGTACAAGCTCTGAACATGTTTTGTGCTGTTAGGAATTGAACTCAGGGCTTTTCATTTGCCAGGCAAGCACTCTACTACTGAGCTACAGCTTCCAGCCCCTGGGTATTATTTACTTACTTATCTATCTATCTATTCATTCATTTAGATGCTGGGGATTGAATCCAGGGCCTCATATATATTATATACAGACTCTACCACTGATCTATATGTCTGGGTTGGAGTCTATTTTTAAAAAGCATAAACACTACAAAGGCAGATTCTTTCTCAAACTTGTGGAGCCACCTGAGCTAGAAAATGAACTGTAACAATAATAGCTAGTGAAGATTTAATGCTATACATCAAGCATTATTTTAAGCACTTAATGGTCTGGGCCACCATTCTGCACAATGCCAAAAAACATCATTCACACATCTGTGTGACTGTTGCTGCCCTGGAACTATGATGCATAATGGCTTTAATTATTATGGAGGTGAACATGCAAGTAACACATCCAAAAGCAAATCCTAGTCAATTTAGTACTCAAGATCTGAACAGTGGCATTTTAGCTCCCATCATTTTACATA
Organism: Phyllotis vaccarum; assembly: GCA_033318265.1. Taxonomy (NCBI): domain Eukaryota; kingdom Metazoa; phylum Chordata; class Mammalia; order Rodentia; family Cricetidae; genus Phyllotis; species Phyllotis vaccarum. Next base: position 133,830,470 of record JARWLC010000001.1, read on the forward strand.
ATTCACTATATCACATCGTATTTAGACCCAGCATAATACACATTGATCTCTTCCAGAAATAAATGTTAGTCTAAGAGTGCTGTTATTTTAGAATGGAATCATATCTTAGAGTAATATGCCAGGAAATATAAATCAAGTAGCAAAAAAAAAGTTTACAAGATACTCAGTATTTTGAAAATACTGTACCAGATTAACCAGTTAGACTAATACTGTGTGATTCACTTGTGTGAGACCAGGGTAACAAAATTCACAGAAACAAAAGGTAAGATGGTGATGAGCTTGAGCTGGTGGGCTGGGGGACTTGAACAGAAGATGGGGGGTGGTTGGGTTCATACGGATGGAGCTGGAGATGATTCATGTGAAATGAATTCTGAACTTGAACAATTTACTTACAAGTAACAAGACAGATTTTATTTTATATAAACTACTATTCTGGAAATGCATTTCAATTATATTATTAAATACCAAAATTAAGTTGCAAATGAGAACATATAATGTACATACCAAATCCACAATAGTAGTTTTTTTTTTTGTATGTGTGTGTGTGCACATGGGTATATGTGTGTATGCAAATGTGCAGGCATGTGCAGAGGTCAAAGGACAACCTTGGGTGTTGTTCCTCAGGAAGCATTTTGGGGTGGTTTCATTTTATTTTTTGTTCATTTGTTTGTTTGAGACAGGGTTTCTTGTGTAGCACCAGCTTATTTTTTATTTGCTTAATTTTTACTTTGTAAAAATTTTAAAATTTTATTTATTTATGTGTATGTGTGATGTGTGTGTGTGTGTGGTGTGTGTGTGTGTAGATATGTGCACATGAGAGCAGGTAGAATTCTGTCCCTGTGGAGCAAGAGTTTCAGGTGGCTGTGAGCTGCCTGATGTTGGTGTTAGGGGTCACAGTCGGGCTCTCTCAAAGAGCAGCATACACTCTAAATGGCTAAGCTGTCTCTAGGACCCTAAAAAAATTGCTTATGTGGGAAGAAAGTAGGATAAAAAATTTGCAGACCTTAATCTTCATTATCAATAACTTTTGAGATACTCATATAGCAATAGAAATAACTTTTAAGTGATTCTCTCAGATGAGCTGGCCTGATGGCCTTTATTCCTTCAAGAGGGAATGCTTTGCTTGGACTGGCTATATTGCTGAGGATGCTCTTGCATTTCTGGTCCCTCATCTCTTCCTAAGTATTAGTAGTAGGATGGGAGACATGGTCCATCCCAGGCTTACATGGTGCTACAAATCAAACTCAGGGCTTTTATATGCGAAGACTTTAATAACAGAGCTACATCCCTAGTCTTTGAGGAAAAAAAGTACTTTACTAAAGGTTGTGGAGAAATGTATCCTTTATATTTACTGATCTCATGTAAAGGATCTTTATTTTTAAATAAGTAACCTCTAAAATGATAATTCGGACAAACTAATAGCCAAAGTCATAATTATGAAACTTTAAGAGGACTCAGTTTTTTTTTTCTCATTTATTTTAAAGATGAGGAAAACTTTGTGTGTGTGTGTGTGTGTGTGTGTCAAGGAGGGCAGGAGAGATGAGTCAGCCATTAAGAGAGCCCCCTGCTCCAAGCACCCACATCAGGCAGCTCACAACTGCCTGTACCTCCAACTCCAGCTCTGGCATTCTCAGACACTTGCACATACATTATACAAGTAAGCACATACACAAAATAATAATAACATTGTTTTTTAGGTTAAGGAATTCAGTGGGGCTTAGAGGTATGCCTGTAATTCTAGCATTTGGAATTTATTAATTCAAGGCCACCATCTATTGATAATGTCTCAAATAACAAAAGGAGCAAGAGGGAGAATTTTGTTTTAAAGTCCATTGTTAAATAGTAACAGAACTAACATGAAAACCTTTGCCTTCTAATTCCTACTTGACTATTCTCCCTCTACAAATTATTCCATTCTTTATTTATATCTGATATGAAATAATTAAAAACAGTCTTATCCTATTAATTTAAACAGTGTAATTAAAGTTTTCTGGCTTCATATTGGTCTTCTAAAATGAACAAAAAGCTGGGAAGTGGTGGTGGATGCCTTAAATCTCAGCACTTAGGAGGTAAAGGCTGGCAGACCACTATGAGTTCAAGGCCAGGCTGGTCTACAGAGTGAGTTCCAGGACAGCCAGGCTGTTACACAGGGAAATCCTGTCTCAGAAACACCCCCCCACACACACCCTCCCTTCAAAAATTAAAATGGGTGCTGGACAGATGGCTCCGTGGTTAAGGTCACTGGATGCTCTTCCAGAGAACCTGGATTCAATTCCCAGCACCCACATGGCAGTTCACAACTGTCAGTCAGATCTTGTTCCAGGGGATCTGATGCCCTCATACAGATATATAAGCAAGCAAAACACATAAGCATATAAAATAAGAATAAGTAAATCATTGAATCCCACCACTTGTGAAGTAACTGGCCCCTGTAATCTCATAGGGAGAGGCACTATTAAGAGATTTGGCTTTGTTGGAGTGGGTATGGCCTTGTGAGAGGAAGTGTGGGCAGGCTTTGAGGTTTTCTATGCTCAGGATAAAACCCAGTGTCTCAGTGAACTTCATGCTGCCTTCAAGTAAAAGATGCAGCCGGCTTTACACTTGCCTGCACTCTGCCATGCTCCTGGCCATGATGATAATGGACTGAACCTCTTCAATTAATTGTTCTTTTTGTTTGTTTGTTTGTTTGTTTGTTTGTTTGTTTTGTTTTGTTTTAAAGAGTTATCATGGTCCTGGTGTTTTTTGGAACTGAACAGGAATTTGTTGATTAAGCTGGGCTGGCTGGCCTCAAGCCCTAGGGAATCTCTGTCCCCAGAGCCCTGAAGCTGGATGACTGGCTCAGGCTGCCACACCAGGATTTTCTAGTTGCTGGTGACCTGAACTCAGGGCTTATGCTTATTTAGAAAATACTTTACTGAATGAGCCAAATCTCTGATCCTATTTTCTTAATTTTGACAGATCTACTATGGTAACATAATTGGAAATAATGGGAAAATCTGAGCAAAGGGTGCATGGAAATTCTCTGAAGTATCTTGACAATCTTGATTATTTAGGATTATTCTAAAGTAAAAACCTCAAAACAAACAGCTATCCATTTGACCCACTTAAAAATAACAATACAGAAAGTACACTAATGAAGTTAATATTTTGACTTACCCCAGATATGGCTGCCTATTACACTTGGTGATACACAGATAGTAACCAAATAAGCCGAAAATAACCAAGAATACTCCAGCAGCAATTAATCCGGTCAGAAGACCCATAACATCAATTTTCTCTTTGTTAACATCTTAAAAAAAACCAGTGAAATAAGTTAATAGCATGCCTGAAAAGTAATAAATTTAACACATTATTAAGAAGATTTTCTTATTTATTTAATATTTTTTTTCAAAATAGGGTTTCTCTATGTAGCCTTGACTGTCCTGAAACTGCCTCTGTAGACCAGGCTGGCCTTGAACTCACAGAGATCCTCCTGCTACTGACTTCTAAGTGCTAGGATTAAAGGTGTAGGCCACAATATGGCCAGGAAATACCAGTTTATCTTAGAGTTTTTGTGTTAGAGAATCTACCTGGAAAAATGTAAATGATATTTATTATTTAAATTTATTTTTTAAAATTGCTTATTGTGTGTGAGTGGTTGCCAGGACACACGTGTGGGTATTGGAGGACAATTTTTGAGAGTTTATCTTCTCCATGTAAGTCCTGAGATTTGAACTTGGGTTTGGTGGCAAGTGTCTTTACCCAGTGAGCAATCCTGCCAGCTCTTATATGGTACTTCTTAGACATCTATGTTATTATTTTATTTATTTAAACAGACCATAGTATATGAATAATATCTAACTGTAAGTGGGATAAACATGTACTTTGTTCAGCTAGACAGATTGGTACATTTATTAGGCAACCTTGGAGTAGTTCCCCATGGTGAATGAAAGAATTAAGGGCAAAATTAATTAAATAAATGACCAAAATACAACTAACAGGAGAAATGGGTGGAAGGCTTTAAAAATTTTGGTCAGATAAGAACAGTCAGTTCTTCTGTTCTGTAGCAGGCTGGAGTAACTATTGTTGATAATTTATTGGTATTTCAAAATAGAAGATTTTTGTATTACCACCTCAAATAAATGACAAGCGTTTGATGTGATAGACATGCCAATTGCACTGATTTGATTACTATATATTGTATATAAGCTTTAAAATACCACACTGTATTCCTTTAATAGGTACAATTATTGTATATCAAATTATTAAAAAGAAAAGCAAGCAGCTTGAGATGAGCAAGACAGAGGCTTCCCCTTCTGCAGAAGCTGCTTCCCAATGTTTTTCTTTTTCTTTTTTTGGTGTTGCAGATTGAGCCCAGACTTTTGTACGTGCTAAGCATGGTATTCTACCACCGAGAAATGACTTCAGCCATTCCCTTCTTCCTGCTCTCAGAGTGGGGTATGATCTTTAAGAGCCTAGGCTGGCCTGGAATTCACTAAGGAGATGCGGAACGTGATCAGTGAGAATAGAGGTGTACACCACCACACCCATTTTATACCAGTTTTTAGGCTCAAAACCAAGGCTTCATGCAAGAATTCTGTCGACTGAGCTGCATCATGCCTGCTTGGTGTTCATTGCTGGAGATCAAGCCTAGGTAAGCACTCTATGACTTATGCTGGATGGAGCCCAGCCCTACCGTCAGCCTTATCCAGCAGGCTCATTTACCTATCAGAGGTACTTTATTCACTTGTAATGGTAACAAAAGAAAAAGTTACCCTAGTTTATAAACGGGAACTAACAGAGTCCTACTTTTGTGCAAGTTTTAACTTAGCCCAGCTGCTTAAACAACCTTAAACCCATTATCTCATTTCCCTAATATCTCACCAAACTTGATTTTCAGTATGCAAACAGATGGAGGTAGCCTTCTGTCTCTCACCGTCCTTGGTATGTGTGTTGAGCAATAGCCAAACTTAAACATCAACACTAAAATGTGTTACATGGTGAGAGGTGAGGACAGCAGGACATGTCAGCAGTTCTTCACCTTACCTGATCGTGTGGTTGGTCCTCTAGTCGAATAATCTCGCCAAAATGTCATCTAAGAAAAAGGAAGACATTTTCAGATTTCAATGTATTTCCAATGACCTGGATTGGAGGTGGTAAGCTCTTGGCTTGTGGCACAGGCAGGACTTTAGTTCATTCAAGCAGACGGCAGTGACTCATTCTGCTGTCTGTGTTGTCTGGTTACTTGGTGAAGAGATTGCTGCTGGTTCCAGCTCTCCATTATTACCCTGCTCTGCTAGTCTCCCTTTACCCAGCTGAGGCTGGTCATCTGTGAAAGTGATCTGATTTTCTGCAATGGGCGTGGGACTCAGTTTGCTAGGAGAATTGAGTTTACTCACTTGAAAGCTTATCTCTGAGGCAGTTCAAGTGCTATGTGCTTTGAAAGAGTAGAATAGTTTTGAGGAACCAGGATGATTAAATTAGAACATGTTCTTGTTTTCTGAGAGAGGAGAGAGGGTTTCTCTGTGTATACTTAGCTGTCCTGGAACTTCCTCTGTAGACCAGGCTGGCGTCAAATTCAGAGATTCACCTGCCTCTGCCTCTAGAGAGCTGGGATTAAAAGTGTGTGTCACCACTGCCCATCTTAAAATATTTTTTTTCAATTATGAAAAACATAATTAAATCCCAGTAGGCACAACTACAAAGTATATTTTTTTGTTTTCCAATCTTTTATATGTAGATATTTTCAGGAAATGAGTGGCTGGGGATTATGTTAGAATGAATAACTAGGTTCCCTCACTGTACTTTTGGAGGGTCTCTGGGGAGTTTCTTATTCAGCAAAGAGCAAAGAAAGATGCTTGAGACAGGAGAGCTGGAGCTGGCATTATTTACATACAGAGGAAGTAAAGCATTTAGCATTCCTCCAGAAAATTCCATATTACAGAAGGCACAATGTTATCTGTCTGTCTTCTGTATTATCTGGTTTAACGGGCAGGATTTAATTATATTTTAATGGAGATTTTAAAAATAACAAGAATATCCGGGGCTGGAGAGATGGCTCAGTGAATTAGGTTAGAGCATTTGTCCTTGAAGAGGATCCAGAATCGGTTCCCAGCAGCCACGTGGAGGCTCACAATCATCCATAACTCCAGTCAGGGGGACTGGGAAGCCTTTGACTGACCTCCTCGGGTGTAAGCAAGCATGGGATGCACAAACATACATGCAGAAAAACATTCCTATGCATAAAACATGGGAATTAATTTTTAAAGTATTTTTCTCTCTTAGGCCAGGAATGGTGGTACAAGCTTTTAATCTCAGCACTTGGGAGACAGAGGCAGGAGGGTCTCCACTTATCAAGACTCCCAACTCAAAACAAACAAACAAACAAAAAATGCTAAACACCAGAGGCCACTTTACATCCTCAGAGCCAGAGGCAGGTGAATGGCTCCGTGTTGAGAGAACTTCTGTGCAATTAGTCCTAAGGACAGAGCTCAGATCCCAGCACTCAGATAACATGTAGCAAATATATACACATACCTAAATAAAATAAATCTTAGAAGAACACAAGCATAACATTCTCATTGCTTGGCACATAGTAGATTGTCAATAAATAGTTGAAATATAGATGTGAGCAATCAAAAAAGGTCAGATCACTAAGAATTGCACTTTGTCTTAAATGACTGATGTTCACTTCAAAGCACTGATTGTAATAATGTCTTAGTTCCTGGGGATGGAACCCAGGGGCTTGTGCTTTCCCGTGCTGTGGTCTCTGGGACATCTATAATATCATCTTGAACTGAAATCCACTCTGCACTGAGACTAGTTTTGAATATAATAAACACTGAACCTGTGGCAAGGCATGGTAGCACATGCCTTTTAATTCCAGGACTTGAGAAGCCAAGGCAGGAGGATCTCTGAGTTTGAGCCCACCCTGGTCTGCATAACAAGTTCTAGAATACCCAAGGCTACACGAAGAAACCATGTCTCAAATAAATAAATAATTAATTTTTTAAAAGGTTAAACACAAACTCACCACACAGACCATAATTTGCTAATTACTATAAACATTAGGTAATTAAGCACGAAGCCAACTTTGAAGAGGCTTGCTTAGCATTTTAAGAAGTAGGAAGAGGTAATAGGTGTATAATTTTGACTTTTGTTTAAAGAACACAGGTATCATAATGTATTTATGGCCACCTTCTCAAGGAATAATGAAGTAACTTTCCAGGTGATTGACATCACCAAACCAATTACCGTTTTCTCGTCATCCCCGATAATCTCTCTGGCTTCTTCATAATTACAAAACTCCTCATTGCATTCTCTCTCCATGTCTCCAGGAGTGAAGAGCTCTAAATCAAACCTATTGTACAGGAGGCGGCGGGGCATAAAGCCATTTGCTGCTTCTTTTGATGCAAAGACTAATAAAGAAATAAAAAAAGATTTCAAGCACAATAAAGGTAAGTCAGAAACTTTCTGTTCAAACTGGAGGGAAAAAGAAAACCATTCTATCGATATGGGTAAACTGTGCCAGCCTCGCCTAGGTGACTTTCAGACTGGCCTCCCAAATAGCAACAATAAAACAGCTTCTGGGAAATGTTGGCAATTCCAAACAATACTTGAATTTTTTATGCCCCAAAGTATTAGCACAAATAAAAATTATTAAGATTTTAGTTATCTGGGCTGGAGAGATGGTTCAGTGCTTAAGAGCATTGGCTGCTCTTCCAGGGGACCTGGTTTCAAATCCCAGGACCCACATGGCTCACAACTATCCATAATTTCAAGATCTGACACCCTCACACAAACATACATGCAGACAAAACACCAATGCACATAAAAGTAAAAAATTTAAAAAAATTTTAGTTATCCTTTATGGTGATTTTTCCCCCTGAAAATAACAAATGATTACTCTTTCTAAAGGTTGTTTTCCTATAGCTTTTCTTATCTTTTTCTTTTTTCTTTTTAGTGCTAGAATCTAACCTACAGCCTTAATGATATGATAGTATGCTTTTTTGATGTGTGTGTGATGTGTGTGCTCATGTGTTGGTGCACCGACGCATTTGGAGGCCAGGAGAGTGCTAGGTGCCCTGTTCTGTTGCTCTCCACTTATTCCTTTGAGACAAAGTCTGTCACTGAACCTGAAGCTCATAAACTTTGGGTATGCTGACTGGCCAGCAAGCTCCCAGAACCCACCTGCCTCTATTTCCCAGGACTGGGATTAAGGTACATGAGTGGCCATTCTTGGCTTTTGCAAGGTTGATGTAGATTAAAACTGAAGCTGTCAGGGTTGCCTAGCAGGAGCTCCTAGTTACTAAGCCACCTCCCCAGCCCCAAATTAACATTTTTATATTGAAGGTTTTATATAAGCTTATACTAAAAGATAGAATTCTAAACTCCTGTTAATAAAATTATAGGTTAAGTAGATTAATTTAGAGCCATTCAGTTTATCCCAAAGGACTTGCTCTTTCCACCCATCCATCCCACCCTTCACATGGGTGTCCATAATACTTTGTGGGATTTCTTCCGCATTTGCTGAGAAATAAGTGGGAAACATAATAAGGCGAAACATGTTCAGGATGAAGCAGGACAGGCTTAAATTGAAAGTCAGCCTTGGCTACATGGCAGAATAAGAAAAAAGCAGAGGAGTGTGTGTGTTAGAATATGATTTGTGAGTTTTGTAACCTCAGGCTGGCCATTATTTTTAGTGTCATGAGAATACTCATATTTTACTCAATATCTTTTCTATACATTAACTACCTAAGTAGGTTAGAATCTTCTAGATCTGTTTTGGCCAATGTGAGAGTTCCTGGATTTGGCTACTAAGCCCTAAAAAGATGGCTAGTCTAACTGATAAATAAAACACTAACAGAATTTTAGATTTCATGGAAAAGTATGTGAAAGAGCACAGGCAAGTTATATATTGTATATACTTTGAAAAGGCATTGTAGACGGTAGTTAAAATAAAAAAAATTATTAAAAATCTATTTCACCTATTTCTTTTTGCTTGTTATTTTATTTTTGCTTTAATTAATTTATTAATTAATTATTCCAGATAGGACCTCCCTATGCAGTTCTGGCTAGCCTGGAACTCATTATGTAGGTCAGGTTGGTCTTGAACTTTTACAGAAATCCATCAGGTGTGATGGGATCAAAGGCACATACTACCATACCTAGCTCCTTTTTGCTTTTTAATTTATGCCTAACGGAAAAAAAGTTAAATTATTTATGTGATTCACATTTTTTTTTTTTTTTTGATTATTATTCCAGGTGTCAATTTCTTACTTTTTTTTTCCTGGCAGTGCTGGTGATTGAAGCCAAAGTGGGCTGTTGCTCTGTTGTGGAACCGTGGCCTCAGACCTGGTGTCAGTTTCTCTGCTATAACAACATACAGGCTAGTGCACGCAAAGAGAAAAGATTTATTTGTGTGTGTGTGTAATGTATGTTTGTGCACAAATATGTGAGCATGCTTGTGGATGTCAGAGGACAATATATAGGAGCTGGTTCTCTCCTTCCACCAAGGATTCAGCTCAGCTTGTCAGGCTTAGCATAAGCAAGTGCCTTTACCTATTGAGCTATCTTGCCAGAAAAAGAAAGCCTTTAAAAAAACTTTTCAGGCTGGAGAGATGACTCAGAGGTTAAGAGCACTGAGTGTTCTTCGAGAGGACCTGAGTTCAATTCCCAGTACCCATACGAAGCTCACAACTGTCTGTAACTCTAGTTCCCGGGGGACTCAAAAACCTCACACAGGCATACATATAGGCAAAACACTAATGCTCATTAATAATAATAATAATAATAATAATAATAATAATAATAAACAACTTTTCAGAAGACAAAGACAGGAGGATCTGTGAGTTTGAGGCCAGCTCGTTCTACATAGCAAATTCTAGAATATCCAAGGCCATGCAGAGAGACCCTGTCTCAAAATATAAACAACAACAAAACCCTTTTTCTGGGTATGGTATTGAAAACCTCCAATCCTAGCATTTGGAAGGCATAGGCAAGTGAATCTCTGATTTTGAGGCCAGCTTGGTCTACATGACAAGTTCCGGGCAAACCAGGACTACGTAGTGAGACTCTAACAATAATAAATAATAATAATAATAATAATAATAATAGTAATAATAATAAAAATAAAAATAAAACTTTCTTTCTATGTTGCCTTCTCAAATCTTTTAGTAGCATTCTTAAAGAGTTAATAAAAAATTGCATTAAAAACAAAACAAAGCTGGGTGGTGGTGGGGCACACTTTTAATACCAGCATTTGGGAAGGAAAGATAGGCCAATCTCTGTGAGTTCAAGGCCAACCTGGTCTACAGCAAGAGATATATAGTAAAACCCTGTCTTGAAAAACCAAGACTCAAAAATATAATAAAACAAACAAACAAAAAAAAAACCCAAGCAAACCTCCCAATGGCATCCGTATCTCCCACAGAACAGAAGGCCAAGCCCTTTCAATGACCTAGGGGTCCCCTTCTGAGGTCCCTGCCTTTCTGCGCTGGGTTCTTCCCGCTTTCCCTCCCGTCTTCTGCGGCAGCTTACTGTGCACTTCCACCACACTGTGCCCTCCCCACCTGTGTGCTTGCTGGTTTTCCTTATTTTAGTCTGCATTTCACCTCCTCTGGGATTCAGTTCAGTGTTACTCTGACCCCACCCTATCCAATCAGCATATTTTGTTCTGCTTTTCCTGACAGCATTTAGCCCAAACCTACTTTTAGCATGCTTCACTTATCTGATATCATAATATTCTCTTTAAATTTAAAAATTAATTTATGTGTATGCATGTGTGCCTACATGAGCGTATATGTACCATATATGTGCAGGTGTCTACAGAGGTCAGAGGGTGTCAAAACTGGAATTATAGTTTTAACATGCCATGTAGGTGCTGGGAACTAAATCCAGTTCCTTTGCAAAAGCAGCAAATGCTTTTGATCACTGAGTCTCCATGTTCTCTTCATTAGTGGGAAGCATTGATAAAAGGAGAGATGCCGGTTGTTGGCTCATAAGAGAGGTCAAAGATGATGATGATGTGAATAAACCTACCTTTCTAACTATGGAAAGGCACTATTGGGCCTATATTCTTTTATTTATTTAATTGGTTATTATTTATTTTGTGTGTGTGACTGTGTGTGTGTGTGTGTGTGTGTGTGTGTGTGTGTGTGTGAGAGAGAGGGAGAGAGAGAGAGAGAGAGAGAGAGAGAGAGAGAGAGAGAGAGAGAGAGAGAGAGAGAGAAGGATGTAAATGCACAGAGACCAGAAGGGGGCATCTGGCGTCCTTTCTTTCACTCTTGGCCTCTCTGGCCTATTGTCTTGAAAGCAGGGTTTTGCCCTGAGCCCCAAAAGCCAACAGGCTTCATCTGTCCAACTCAGGGCTGGCTTTATAGGCATATGTAGAGTTCTGACTTGTTACTGGGTATTAGGATCTGAGATAGATAGTATCCTTGATAGTACAGCAAGCATCTTAATCATCTCTCCAACCCTTAAGTTGGACCTCAGTTCTACAGATAGAAGCAATTCAGAGGAAAAAGCTGGTGTAACTCTGTTTGGTCAAGGATTAAAGAGGAAACCAGAAGGGAAACAGCATAGAGCTGCCCAGCTCAGCCTCATGATCTTTACATTTTATTGGCTAAAGAGACAGCACCAACCAGGAATGGCAGCTCATACCTCAATCGCAGCACTTGGAAGGCTAAGCAGGGATCGGTTAGCATGCCCATGGCATAGCCGGGTTATAGAGTGAGGTTATATCTTACTTTGAAAAACAAAACAAAGTGAAAAGAACCATTGCCAACTTTCCCATTGGCAATCATTCCATCACCCAGCTCATAGTCATCCACCTTACCCTAAAACCCAGGAAAGCTACTTTTCTTTTTGAATAAGGTGTTTCTATGGATCTCAAGCTGGCTTAGAAGATACTATGTAGCTCAGGCTGGCTTTGAACCCACAGAGATTCTCCTAAGTGCCGAGCCTCCAAACCAGGCTGTTAAAACTACCTTTAATTAGAAAGCAACAAAAAAAAAAAAAAAAAAAAAAAAAAAGAGCTATAGATATTTTTACTTTTCCTGAAATGATATTCATGATGTCATAAATACAGCTTATATATTCATGACATTGTAATTGAACATCACTTAGATGTGCTTCCTTAGATCTGCACTTTGTCTCTTCTCTTGAGTGTGAAAGTATCAGTTCTGTCAGGGGCTAACCTTACATATAAACTTCAGGCCAAGTTCAGATTTTTCCTGCTGTCCTTTTGATCTTATAAGAAATACGGTCAAATTTCCTTCTGTTTGGAATGCAGCAAACTTCTCTAGAGAGCTCAGGGCTTCTAGTAAGGGCTGCTACTGCCCTTCCCCATGACCACTGTGTGTGTGTGTGTGTGTGTGTGTGTCTGCGCGTGCAGGTGTGTACTGGTCTTTGAGCCTGTGTTTTTCTTGTCCTGAATTCTCCTAAGAGTCTGGCTGTCTATGCAGTCCATTTTTACAAATCTACTACTCAAATATTTCATTTTTTCCTGTCTTCTGTTTTTCTATGCTTTCGAAATAAGACCCTTCTATTTCAAAAGTGTTCTAAGATTTTATTTTATTTTTTAATTTATTTTAGCAGAACTATCCCAAGGGCTTCTTTCATCATGCTAAGTTTCAGTAGCACTTCTATATTCATAATCTTACTTTTTATAATCTCAGTTATCCAAGGTTAGCCAATGTCTAAAAATATGGAATAGAAAAATTACATGCCATTCTGAGAAGCATGATAACAACTCTTGTCCCTTTCATTTAGTTCTGTCCAGAATATGAATAATCCTTTTGTTCACAGTATCCACAGAAGATGTACTACTTGCCATTTTGAACAGACCATGCCCGGTAGTGTGTACGGTGTTTATCCATAGGGTTCAGTATGGTCCGAGGTTTCAGGTATCTGTTGGGGCTTTTAGAATGTACCCACTGAAGATAAAGGAAGGGATGCTGTGCCTTCAACATTTCCATTCATTTTGTTTCATTTGTAGACAGGAAATGTCGGCTGTGTTTCACTAGCTTTTCCAGCACCAACAACTGCCACTTACTCTTTTGGCTTTTCAAGACCTTCTGTTCCTACCTCTGTTACTGTGCTTAGAAAGAGTATTTGTTTACCTCACCTGGCCAGCAGAGCAAGAATGGTAGTCCTTTCTACAACTCCAGCAGCCAGAGGGCCTGACACACAGTGTGCTTATATATGGCTCCTGACTCATTTTCATTTCCCCAAAACATCTGCAGGCTTCTCTGCACTTGGGTCTGACTTCTACTTACTTTACGATGTTTGTGACAGTGACACCTATCAATGCTCGTCAGGTGAATGAGTGCACTCAGGATCATCCCAGAGGGCAGTATCTGTGTCCTACTGAACATGGTCCATCACCACAGGTGGAGGCTTGGGAAGCCCAAGAAACATTCCTTTCCTTCTAAAAGCTTCTTTGTTTCAAATTTGTCTACTCAATTGCCTAGAATCTTACCATCAGAATTTGATTTCTTTAGGCTCAAGTTACCCTTTCCTAGCACACACACACACACAAAGCAGGAGAGCATACTTCATACTTCATTTATCATTAATAAGCCTGTCAAGAGTATTAGTAACAAATGAGCTGAGAACTGTGTTATGGAATAATAGTTGGAGATGTGTTACCTTCTTTTATGCTGTGGAACATTTGTTTAATGGTGCAAAGATGTGTTGCATACTTTTAACTCTGTATAGCTGTGTTACTTTGCCTGTTTAAAACATCTGATTGGTCTAATAAAGAGCTGAATGGCCAATAGCAAGGCAGGAGAGGGATGGGTGGGGCAGACAGAATACATAGGAGGAGAAAAAGAGGGGCAGAAATGAAAAGAGGAGAGGAGGAAGTCGGGGCCAGCCAGCCACATAGCCACATAGCCACATAGCCAGCCAGCCAGCCACACAGCCAGCCAGCCACACAGCCAGCCAGCCACACAGCCACACAGCCACACAGCCACACAGCCAGCCAGCCAGCCACACAGCCACACAGCCAGCCAGCTACACAGCCACACAGCCAGCCAGCCAGCCACACAGCCACACAGCCACACAGCTACACAGCCAGCCAGCCAGCCACACAGCCACACAGCCACACAGCCACACAGCCACATAGCCACATAGCCACACAGCCAGCCAGCTACACAGCCAGCCAGCCACACAGCCACACAGCCAGCCACTCAGTAATAAGTCAAGAAAGGGATAGAGAATGGTAAAAGCCCAGAGGCAAAAGGTAGATGGGATAATTTAAGAAAAACCAGCCAGAAACAAGTCAAGTAAAGGTGGGCATTCATAAATAAGAATAAGTCTCTGTGTATTTACTTGGGAGCTGGGTGGTGGGCCTCCAAAGAATAAAAAGTAAAGAAAGAAATTAACAAACAGAAACAACAGAAGTGGATCTGATAAAAAGAAAAGGGGGAGGGGGAGGAAGGTGTGAGTAAATTCAAAGTGCTGGTGACTAAGTAGGAAAAAGGATGCTGAGAGCCTAGGGCACTTTTTTCTCCCTTGCTTAGGTCAGGCTTTTAAAATGGAAGCAGGAACCAATCCGTTTGTGACCTGTAACCGAATTCTGGGCTAGCAAGCCACACTCTTATCTCTCAATCGTATAGACAACATAACATTTGAAGAAGAAGAAGAAGAAAAAAAAAAGACCAGAAGTGTCATGCCGCCTCTCTATCCCATCATTCAGAGGAAGTCTGCCAAGATTAAGGGGTTAGAATTCTTTGCTCAGGGTCTCTTTGCTAGTGGATAGGGTGTCACTCAGTGGTGGTGCTTGTCTATTCGGGGACTTCCGGCGGTGCACAAACAAGTCATAACAAGAGTCAGTCTCTCCAAGAGGCAGCCTCCTCTTTCAAACTAACACACAGCATCGGCTAGGAAAACACAACTCACTGATTTTCAGACTTCAAAAATATGCTATCACTTCAGTTAACCACAAACCAGGTGTTAAACATCTGTTTACCAAGGGAAACTGCGGTATACTGTAGTTAAAGAACATAAAACCCACAACCAAGAAAGCCACAAATTAAAGGATACGTTGTTGCTTTGTGGTTCACAAAAGCATGTAATCCCCTATCACACTTTGGCTTGAGATTTATATTAAACGGTTCCTGGTTTCCAGATCTGTTTTTTCCCAATTGGCAGCCATGCTTACTTACCTTCTTCTGGAGCATGTTCGAAATCCTTTAGGCTTTTTGTACAATGAGGAAAGGCGAGTGTAAGTCTGGTCAGCTGGCTGAGTACGATCAGAAGTGGAAACATAGTCTAGCAACTGTCAAACAAGCTAAAACAAAAGTAACAAAGGCACATTTTAAAAAGGAAGGGGGGGGGAGTCCCTGTCTCAGCGGGTTGGGTTTGTGTAGGAACTGAGTCAAGGATCTGTAATACCCACAGCCACCGTACCACTGCGCTCCACGCGCGGCTTTTAATCTATCAGACCCAAGGCGCTCCGGGCAGGTGAAACCCTCGGAGCGCCAGGGAACAAAAGCTGCTCCCTGGAATCTGCGGAAGAGAGGTCGGACACTGGCCAAGGCAGAAGAGACTCCGGCCGGCCAGAATGTCACCGCCTAGGCATCACCTCTTGGTGACTCCCTACGTCGCCACCCCGTGCCGCACCTGTGTCTCCGGGAACATGATCCACCAGCCTTTGGAGAGGAGTCGAGTTGTCTGCTGGTCCCGAGGCGGCCGGGCCCTGCGTCGCTGACGTCGTCTGGATCCGGGCGACAGTCGGAGCCTGTCCCCTCGTGGCTCCCAGGTGACACCAGCGCGTCTAGGATCCGCGTAGGGGCGCTCGGAGAACGTGCCGAGGCCAGCCTGTGTCTCCTGGGCCGCAGTCGCCGCGGCGGGACAGGGAGGAGAGGCGGGTCTTTGGCGGTCACCTGGCGGAGCTCCTCCTCCTGGCCTAGCTTCTCCACCCTGCGCAGAGGCATCTCAGCTGAGCAGAGCACCCTGGGCGCAATGGGAGTTTTCTCAACTTAGATGGGAAACTTGGGGTTCCAAAATTACGTTTGGTCAGGTGTTCTCACGAGGTTCAGGGACGCGAACACAATTTTCATTCGAGAAAAACACACTTTTGTTTGTGATTTGCACTGACACATGACCAAAAAGTTAATTAATTACATTAGTTCTTAGATGGTGTTCATTAGCTCTGGGATGTCTACAAAATCCTTTCAAGATGTCTCCGATGTCAAATTTTTTTCCTAACAAGGCATGGTTTCAACTCTTTCACGTTCACATTCTCTCTCTCTGTCTCTCTCTCTCTCAGTGGAAATTTCCAGCAGCTATTTGACATGTAATGATACCATCCCCCTGCTAACGAATAGAACACCAATGACCAATGAATTACTACTAGATTAATCTCAGTATGCAAATTTAAACAATTTTTAACAAATTAGTTCTATTCTCAGTAATTTTTGCTTTGATTAGGTATTTTTGGCCATAGCTACCAGGGCATCTAATAATTTCATCCTTCTTGGACAAGTAATCTTAGATCTTGAACTTTTTATTCAGTTCTTTTCAGAAACGAAAGAATAAACACATTTCATTGTCATGAGATGAAGTAAAATTTTGAAAATGTCTCTTTTAAGATGCTATGTGAGAATTACCATCACGTAAATAATCCAAGAGGCCCTGAGCTCACAGTTTGAGAATGAAGACTGGGGAACACGTATCCCCTCATTCTTCATGTTCAAATAACAGGCTCTATCTCTCTTGGGAACAGCATTTTACATTCTGAAACTTGGTAAAGGTGAAACAAAACAAAATGAAATACCATTTTCTAGTCCTTCCTACTCTTCAATTAATTCACTTTTCACCAGAATCTTCTTTTTTCTCCTCACAAGGCTATTATCCGTTTTATTCTGATTAACAAAACCAGGTAGTTTTTCCTAACCACTTTGCAGATACTGTTTTATTTCCTTCTAAACAGTGGCCGCGCCCACCCCCTTTCCCCTTCCATCTCTGTTTTAAGCACCCCACCCCCGGCTGGATAATAGTCTTCTTTCCCCCTTATTGAAGCAATTGAGATCAGACTGTGAAGAAGTTAGAAATAAAGTTGTACGCAGGGACCGGAAATACCTTTCTGAGAGCAGCTGATCTTCCTATAGCCCACCTACGCCAGGAAGCTATGATAAAAGAGGGATAAACACCATTTTCCTTTCTGGAGAACTGGCTCTTTCTGAGATCTGTATCTAAGAATGCAGACCTGTAAGTTCTCCTAGGGCAAGAGCAGATACTCCACTTCCTTCACAGTACTCAGAAAAGGACCCTCCTTATTTTTATATTCAGTACATTTTGATAGGTGGCAGCAATTTACTGTCAGGTAGAAGTGCTTCACAGCATTATTAATTAATTAATTAAAGGGGATTTGAGACAGAATTTCTCTGTGTAGCTCTGGATGTCCTGGAACTCACTCTTTAGACCAGGCTGGCCTCAAACTCAGAGATCTGTCCACCTCTGCCTCCCTAGTGCTGAAACTAAAGGTCTGAGCCACCACTGCCCTGCTCACCTCATTGAAAACTATTTTATTAATTCTTTGAAAATTTCATAGGATGTAATTTGACCATATTCACCTCTCCTCCCCCAACTCCTCCCATAACCACCCTCACCTTCCTACCCACCCAACTTTGAGCCCCTCCCCCAATCTAATCCAGTTTACGTTGTCCAGCTACTCATGGGAGCAGGGTTCTTCCTGCCCTCTCGGGAGTCACACACTATTTAATAAAATTGACAAATGCTAATAGCCCTCAGCTAATGCTGGGCTTTTACTTGGCTTGAGCTTTCCAAGGAAGGTTTTGAGCTTGCTGTCAGTTTCGCACTATTTTGGGGCGAGGCAGATAGTGAGAAGCTCCCTGCTGTGAAGTCAGCAGATGGGAATCTGACAGCATTCCTTGGTAGAATGAGTCTACCCACATCCCCGAAAGTTTGGACTGAGACAATTGAGGCTTTGTGATGGCATCAAATATCAGCATTTATTCTGGCCGAGAGGGGGTCAGAAAGGACAAGATTGTTTCTCAGTGGTGAATTACCGCCTGCATGTTTCCTTGTGATATGGGTCCTAAGAATGGTACAGCATTTGGCAGGACACTCCCCCAACCACTTTGAAAGATATTCTGCGGTTAGCTGGGGAGATGGAGGGAACTAGTAGCAAACTCTTGGTTTCCTCTGTTGTTTACTTTTTGAGTTTGAATTTTTATTTTACTTTTTATCTTTAACAATCACATCGTTGTTTTAAAATTTTTTTAAACATTATTTTATTTGCATTGGTGTTTTTCCTGTGTGTATGCCTGTGTGTGGGTGTCAAATCTTGGAATTAGAGATAGTTGTTAGTTGCCTTGTGGGTGCTGGGAATTGAACCCAGGTCCTCTGGGAGAGCAGTCAGTGCTCTTACCTGATGAGCATCTCTCCTGCCTTAATTGCAATGTTCTTATACTTTTTTTTCCTAAAATATTTTAAGTTCTTTCCTAGATGGTATTCTCTTACTCTGGCCATCTGTGGAGTTGGGCTAGATACTCCGACTCCCATTTCATACAGAAGAATATTCAAGCATGGAGAGATAAATGCATAGGAACCAGGTTCTTGACTCTTCCCGGTGCTTTCTTTGAATTATTAGGCAATGAAGGGCAATGGGTAAAGAGTTGTTTAATTTAAAAGGAAATAACAAAAGAACAAAAACAGGGCAACGAGACTAATGGACTTGGATGATGAGTTAATGCATCTTTGGGTTTGAGCACATACACACCCACCCACTTACCTATGTGAATTCAAGAATGAAATGGAAACTGGCCCCTGTGTGGGCATGAGCATGGACTCAAGGGCTGTGACAGGAAATGCTTAGGTCACAGTCATGAAGCTCTTCCATGTAAGGTCACATCCATGTCCTTGGAGACACACGGCTGACTGTAGCAATGGAGTGTTTGGAATCGGAGAGGAACTGAACTATTGTTTCTGTGACATTTAGCCTTGACATTTCAACAGCAATTGGCTTCGGTTTTAATTTACCCAAGTAAAATCAGTAAGCAGAAAAGCACTCCTACTGCTGAACGTTAGTTGTGTATCCGTGTTACTGCATAGGGACCAAAGATTCTATTTTAAACATCTGCCAGGAGCCCTGTTGGGAAACTTTCACAGTTTAGATTCAATTTCATCACTGAAGAGCAATGATTATTAACAGCAAAACAATTCAATAAAATCAAGGACTCAGAAATGTCATCTATTTTTTTTTCTCAGGCTATGGGCCATTATCAGAGCTACGTGTTATGACTGAAAAATATATAAATAATTCTATAGTCATTCCAAGGCACCTGGTTCTGAGTTGCCCCAGGGCCCTGTGACGAGGACTTTTGTCACAGTTTGTCATAGAGCTGTCACTCTGTGTGTGGAACTTACATTTTTTTTTTACAGTTGTAATTAGTTCATTACTTCTGCCTAAACCTCTCAAAACTGGTAATATAGGCGTTCATCACAGTTCCTGGTGCCATACAATTTTTCTGACTTCTTTTGAACTCATATTCAAATAATCATAGTATTCCAAATGAAAAGTTTTTTTTTTTTCATGTAGGCTTTATGCAAAGTCGTTTGCAAAGCCATACTTTCCATATATGGCACATACAGGAAACGAAACAAACCATGCATTTCTACCTGTAAGTGACAGCATTCATGAGTGAGTATGGGAGGGATGCAGCTCCCTGGTAGAACATTTGTCTAGCTTTTGAAAGACACTGGATTCTCAGCTACTCTGGAAACTGAGGCAGGGAGATCATGAGCCTGAAGTCAGCCTGAGCATTGTAGCTGTACAGCACAATAACAGTGGCAGTGAAGGGGCTCCTGGTTGAAAGTCACAAGTTATGCAGGAGTGCTCCCACAAATGTGACGTGGTGCTCCCAGGAATGCACAAACAGGATCCTTTGTTCTCTTTTTATTTAGTCCTGTGTTATTTCACATAACATCCTGTTTTCAAATTCTCAAATGTTAAAATACAGAATATATGTTGAATCACCTCTTTTTTTTTTTAACGTTGATTTTTGTTTGGCTTATTTTTTTGTTTGGTTGGTTTTTGTTTTTGTTTTTGTTTTTGTTTTTTTTTGATATAGAATTTTACAGTGTATTTTATGCTGGTCTTGAAAAGGAGTTTTCCTGCTCTAAATAAGTGCTAGGATTATAGGCAAGTACCAACACATGCAGCATAATTAAGAATTTCTATGATTTTTTTTTAAAGGCTGTTCTACTTCCTTAGTATTCTTTTTTTTTTTTTTTTAATTATTAAGAAATTATCTTTGGGCCAGGGTAGAGTATGCATTTAACTTCAACAGTAGTGGGGCAGAGGCAGACAGATCTCTATGAGTTCAAGACCAGCCTGGTTTATAGAGCAAGTTCTAATTCAGTTGGCACCATACACAGTGAGATCCAAACAAACAACCCACTTTAAAAAAAAAAAAAATTAACTATTTTTTCTGTGCATTAGTGTTTTGTCATGGGTAACAGGTTCCCTGGAACTAGAGTTATAGACAGTTGTGAGCTGCCATGTGGGAGCTGGGAATTGTCCTCTGGAAAAACCACTAGCGATATAATCACTCAGACATGTCTCCAGCCACCTTTTTTTCTGTTTTGATGCTGGGACTTCATTCCAGGGCCCTTGCATGCTATACATGTACTCTACCACAGAGCTCAATCCTTCTCTTGTAATATTAGGTTTCTGGCCTGGACTTTCAAACCCACAGTCCTATAGTTCCACTGAAACCCACAGTCCTAAAATCCCACTGAAACACACAGGCGCTTGTATTAATTGTATGCTGATTGACCTGGGGCCCAGGCATGTAACTCGATATCTCCTGCTCTTAATCTAACCCATGACTCTTATCTTGTTTAGCCATGAGGCTCAGTACCTTTTCTCACAGCAGCATTTCAACTTCTTTCCTCTGCATCTGCTGGCATCTCGTTGTGGTGTCTCCGTGGCTTCTCTGTGGCATTTCTGCTCTGTTTTTCCTGTTCTTAGAGTTTTCTTAGTCTGGTAGTCCTGCCTACACTTCCTGTCTGCCTTCAGCCAATCAGTGTTTTTTATTAAACTATTAGGCAGGACAATTATTTACAATGTAACAGCATAATCCCACTACATTCTGTTTATATTCTTTTCCTCTCTAAGGATTTGTGTAACTTTCTTAGGTTGAGCCATATGAAAATAACAATTTTTTTTTGTAAATTGAAAGTTAAAAAAAAGTAAAACAATAGTCTAATATTTGTAATTTCAAATATTGTTTGAATATATAGTTTTCCTAGGCACTCAATATTTACTGAATGAATGACCAAGTTTTATTTGTTTGTTTGTTTTTGTTTGGGTTTTTTTTTTTTTTTTTGCCAAGTATTCCAGGCTATCCTCAAACTCGTGATCATTCTGCTTCTACCTCCAGAATGCTGGAATTATAAGCATGTGCCATCACAGCTGAACACAGATCTGGATCACAGACAGTTATAGTACATTTACAATTGCTTTACTCCTTTATTCTATTATCCTTATCATTAATGTGCTCCACTGAAGGCTCAGGAGAGTCTCCTGGTTACCTACATCAGTGTTATTCTCTACATATTTGAATGGCATCGAACAAAGTTATACATATGCATCTTCTTGTGAGCGTTTCTATATGTACATGTACAAAAATTAGTATCTCACAAAGTTGAAATATTAGGAAAGAGATAAAAAGCTTATTTACATATCACAGGCGTTGGAAGGAAGGTTAGGTTTTTAAAAATAAATTATCATTTCAGTCTTATTAGCAGTAACGTGATATATCTGTGATTCCTTCTGGTATTCTGCTATTCTCAATGGGCCTCAGAACTTTTCAGCATTGAAATAGCCAAGGCTTGAAAAGGAGACTTCTTAATTAGGGAAAACATGGCAATTTTCCTGAGTTGCTGATGACTGAATTATTGACCCTGTCTGAGGAGATTTTGACTTCAAAATGCTTTTAGTATTTTAATATGGTAACTCATAAGCCCATAGCATCTAACAAATCAAATGAGATCTTTCTTTAATGCACTGGCAAACAGGTGCAGAAATTGTGAGAGATTAGTTTAAGGAAATTGGGTAAGTGAATTAGGAGGGGCAATGAAACCAGGGTTTCTGGTTTCTACCTTTGCAGGATTCGGACTTCACCCCCTTGGCATTTAAATTCTACTTAATCATTTAGTAACTGCTGTTGTGATTCATGCCCTATGAGTCATCAAGAGAGGCTTTTGTTCTCTTTCAGTCACAAAAAGGTGAAATTCAAGCGCTAACCCTGACAAGGGCATCACCCGCTCATGGAATGAAGGACATGCTTTATAATGATATTTTCATTTTAAGAAAGGAAATCCCGAGTATTTGATATCAAAGCAACTGTACTTTTTTGGGGGGCAGGAGTTAAGGCAGAGTTTCTCTGTATAGCTTTGGCCGCTCGCTCTGGAACTCACTTGGTAGATCAAGCTGACTCTGAACTCAGATATCCACCTGCCTCTGCCTCCAGAGTGCTGTGATCAAAGGCGTGAGCCACCACTGGCCAGCTAAATTGAATTTCGTTGTTTGTTTGTTTGAGACAGAGTTTCCTGTGTAGCCATGGCTGTCCTGGAACTCTGCTCTGTATCTGGCCTTGAACACATAAATCCTCCTACTTTTGTCTCTTGAGTGCTGGGATTAAAGACATTGTGTCTCTACCACTGGGCTGCAACTATACATTTCAAAAGACATCAAATAATACAGGATACTTTCCCTAAAATACAACTATTAAAGTCAGTTTTGTAAAACGTATTTTTTTTTAATTAAAAAAATTTAGATTTATTTATTTTAGGAATATGAATGTTTTGCATGTGTGTTATGTGCATGCCTAGTGACCTCTGAGGGTGTTGGATCCCCCTGGAACTGGAATTATCAACAGTTGAGAGCCATCATGTGAGTACTGGAAATCAAACCCCAGGCATTTACCATAAGGAGTGTTCTTAACTGCTGAGCCATCTCTCTAGCCCTAAAGGAAGTTTTTGCACAGCTCACACCTTTCAAAATAAACTCTAAAGAACTAGTTTGTTTTGTTTCTTTGGGTTTTTGAGACAGGACATCACAATGTAGCTCTGGCTGGCCTGGGACTTGCTATACAGACTAAGTTGGTCTGGAACCCACAAACAGAGATCTGTTTGCTTCTGCTTTCTGAATGTTGGAATTAAAGACTTTTGTCCCTAGGCCTGGCTGAAAAATGGTTTAAATGGTTATGCTATAGGAAAATTTGCTGTGTTAAATCATAATCCCTTGGATACATTTAATAGTGTAACTATTTTCTTTGTATAGTATCTGTTGCAATGTCCAAAGCTCTAAATGTTGGTTCTTTAAAAAATTATTTTATGTGAATGTGTGCTTTGCCTTCACGGATGTCCATGTACCTCTTTGGGCCTGTTGCTGAGGCCAGAAGATGGTGTTCCCTGGAATTGGAGTTACAGATGGTTGTGAGGCATTATGTAGATGCTAGGAATTGAACCCAGATCCTCTGGAAGAATAGCTAGTGCTCTTAGCTACTGAACCATCTCTCCAGCCCTTCTAAATGTGTTTTAAGGTGCATTTTTAGTAGCCACCCCAAAATAAATTTCAGATGGCTTTAAGAATTTAATAAAGAAATGAAAAAAAAAGATTAAATGAAACACTTGAAGAAAACTGTATGTGAGCCAAGCAACTATCTTTTTGGGGAGTTCAGATGTAACCTCCTATAAAAGGGGGCTTATAGACTGTTTAGATCCCCTTATAGAGTGGTGGTGGGGAGGGTCACAAGACTCATTTGAGTATCCAGTCCCTCCCTACCACCTGTTGTAACTTTGCCTTAATTACTTGAGGCCTCAGGGAGGGGCTAGAGTAGATAGGCCAGACCGACTAGGGGACAGTATCCATCAATGGAGTTACATGGAAGCTCTCATCCCTGCGGGGTAAAGGCCTTCCAGGGACTGCCTTTTGGGGGAGGAACACCCTCACCTTCGTAAATCATCCCTTCTAAGTCATTGGTTTACCAGAGTAAACTCTGGTGGAACTGTGCTTAGTTTGGGACCCTGGGAAGCTGGGTAGATGCTGTTTCCATCTCCCCTAAGGAAGGAATTTTAGCAACAAGAAAATGCAAGTTTCTAATATCCTTTGTGTACAGAAAGAAGGACTCTGATAACTAAAGCAAAAGAAAATTATTAAGGAAAGCAATAATAGATTTTGCCTCATAAGAGTCAAATACGTCTAGGTATTATAATAAACCACTGAAACAGATGATAAGTGTTAAAACAGATCATACTTGAGAAATAAAGGGTTAAGCTGATTTTTCTTTAAAGTACAGAAATCAACAAGTCAAGAGAGGTTAAGAGAGCATGCTACTCTTGTAAAGGACCAGTCCCATACCATGTTAAACAGCTCACAATTGCCGGGAACACCAACTCCAGGGCACCCAATACCTCTTTCTGGCCTCCATTAGCACCCAACCACACATGGCATATGCATAGAAATACGGGTAAGTTATAAAACAAATCTCAAAAAGAATAAAAGCATGGCATTGTGACACACCTTTAATCCCAGCTCTTAGGAGGAAGAAAGAGGTGGAGCTCTGTGAGTTTGAAGTCAGTCTGGTCTACCTAGGAAGTTCCAGGCTTACAGATAACTTAAAAAAGAATAAATTGAAATCATTAATAATCTTAGGAAATTACAGGCATGTAGTAAGCTAAACATGAAGGTTTATTTTTACCGCTTTGATTGGCATAGAGACCAACACTGTCAGTGCTGGGGAGGGTGTGGCTCCAGGGTGTTCTCAGTTCACTGCTGGAGTAACCTTTTCAGAAAGCAGCTGTGCACTTCAGCAACTGTGGGGATTCTGCTCTTAGGCACCACAGCATTGCCTCATCCATTCCTGTGAACTTAACCATTGTACTTTTGTGATGATTTCTTTAGGCAGCTTGTGAGTCACTGTTTAATTACAGACCGTGCTTCTTCATTTCATTCTGTATTTTACATCTTCATCCTTTCCTGGGCACATAATCACAGGCTCACAAGAGCTCTATTTTATTCATGAATTAAAAAAAATTACAGAGTGACCACAATAAAATCAAGCTAGCTCAATCCTGACCTCTATGAATCTTCAAAAAAAATTAAATATTTTTCACCAGCTTCATTTGTGGCAAAGGCTGAGATGCCAGTACTTAGAAATGACAATTTCTAGGGTACCATGATCACATAGCAAGTTCCAGGCTATCCAGGGCTGCAGATCTTCCTCAACAAAACAAAACAAAAACAAACAAACACAAACAAACAAAACTCCTACCACTAAAACACTAAAACTCAGCAAACTAAACAAACCTTATATCATTTCCTATTATAAAAGCAATAGCTGCAGCCTATTCTAGGTGGTGCAGCAGACGCCAGAGGCCTCGAGTCACAATGACCTGTGGCAAAGAACACTTGCAAGTAAAGATGACTGACTGAAGGGCAAACTGTGGACTCAGTGGCCACACAAGAGCTTCCACAAGATTCTACTTTGTTTCCTGCTTTTGTTTTTTTAATTTGTTTTTTATTTGGGGGGGGAGGTTGCAAGGGAAGAAGGCAGATGAGAGGAGATGGGGGAATAAGTGAGAAAAAATGCATGATGGGAAATCCACAAAGAATCAATAAAAGTTAAAAAAAAAAAAAAAAAAACAACAAACAAACCAATAGCTGCATTTAGAATAGAAAAATAGAAGGATAAGGGGGAATCACTACTTGGAGGGGATCGTTCCCCGGGCCTTGTCTAGCTATTTGTGTCTATATTATACACGCTTTCAAATTAACCCCCAGGAAGGATTATAGATGTTGATATAGCAAACACAACAAAGAACATGATTTGCCGTGTATGTATGTGTGGTGTGGGTGTATATTTCCATGGGTGACTGTGTGTGAGCGCACATATGCTAAGGATCAAAGGTGACACTGGGTGTTTTTTTAAGTCACTTTCCGCTTTATTAAGGCAAGATCTTTCCTTGAATCCAGAGCTTGCCATTTCCAGCTAGTCTAGCTAGCCAGCACAGCTGAGCCAGCGACAGGGGACTTTCCTGGGACGAGCTGGCTACCTACTCCTCCTGAAGAGTGACATTGGCCAGGGGAAAGGAGCCATGGCTCTTAGTGGTGTGGCTGCTAGTAAGTTGCTCTTGTTCAAGTAATGTCCCCCTTCATTTTCATAAGGGTACCCCTAAATTAAATGCAATGAGACACACAGACTGAGAGAGGCAGAGAAGAGAGAAGGCAAGTAGGGAGAGAATTTAGGAAGAAGAGATTTGGTGAGAGGAAGAAGAGAATAATAGAGGATAAAGGGGAAGAAATATAACCAAAGCATAAAACTGTGGAATAATAAAAACGTCACTTGGTCTTTGCTGTGGCATATGCTAGCCCACTGTTTTAATTATTATTATTATTTTTGACAGAGACTCAGTATCTATTTGTAGGACTCTTGAGTTCTCCATTAGCACTGGCTGCAAATTGCATTTAAGCCTGCGATGATCACGTCTGCCTCTCATTTCCAGTGCTGGGAATCCGGGATTGAACTGGGGGCCTTGCCCAGGCTAGGCAAGTGCATTGTGCTGTCTTTAGCTTTCACAGTTGCACTTCTGGTTTTAGAGGGTCTCGTCTAGTCTTTGAATTTCTGTAGAGAAATACATGATCACTTTCTGATTTGTGTCTGTGAAAATTATAATCTATTATTTAGAAGAGTTACTTTTATCTTTGCACTTAAGACCATGTTAACTAGAGGTCCCTTTCGAAGAATCTCTTAAAAAAAAAAAAAAAAAAAAAAAAAGCCTTAGACATTTTGCAGGAAATAAAGATGAATGGCACTATAAGTAATATTTTTCTTTTCTTTAAAAATTTTTATTGTGTTTATTTATTTGGTTTTTGTTTGTCTGTTTGCTTGCTTGTTTGTGAGACAACTTATCTTGATAAGTAATTTGGCTGTCCTGACATATTTTCCCCTTTCTTTTGTGGTGTTAGGGAATCAAACACAGGGTGTTTTGTTTTTTTAATTTATGATCATTGGTGTTGTACCTGAGTGTATGTCTGTGTGGAGATGTCAGAGGCCCGGGAACTGGAGGCACAGACAGGTGTGAGCCACCATGTGGTTGCTGGGAATTGAACCCGGGTCCTCTGGAAGAGCAGCCAGTGCTCTTAACCACTGAACCACCTCATCCCAAACATGGGGCTTTGTACATTCTAGGTAAGCACTGCATTACGATACCCTACCGGATGGCTCTTTGAGACAGAGCCTCAAAGCCTCAATATGTGACTTGGATTAGCTTCCAACTTCCATTCTTCCTGCCTTGGCTTCCTAATGCTGAGACCACAAGCCTGTGCAATAAGGTGGTTTTGTTTTTTTTAAACTGATGTTTGTATCAGAAACTACCATGTTATCATTTTAACTGCACAATTCAAGAGTTTTTGGTCTGTGGTACTGTCATCATCACACTTCCATATCCCAGAGCTGTTAACCAGCCACTCCCCATACCCCTTCTTGCCAACACCTGGACACCACTAATTTATTTTTTTCTCTGTAGGGACTTGCTTTTTCTATATTTCATACAAATGGGATCATGCAATATGAGGTCTTAATGACTTGTGTTGCTCAGCATTCATTGCGAAGCTCATCATGCTATAGAATGTATCAGTACTTTCTTTTTTAGTACTGGAGGTAGAAGTGATGGCTTTGAGCGTGTGAGGCAGTGCCCTACCACTGAACTACACCCCCAGACTATGCATTCTTTGTTATGGCTGAGTTTTCCTGCATGGGTGGGTTGTCATACTTTTTATCTGTTAACCTGTTGAACTTTTGGGCTGTTTTATTATCATGTGGGTGTAAACACTTATGTATAAGGTTTTTTTTTTTTTGTGAACATGTGTTTTAATTACTCTTGGTATACATTTAGGAAATGAATTGCTAGGTCAGATGGTAATGCCGTAATTAAGTTCTTGAGAACTGTGAGAGTACTGGGCTCATGGCTGCTGGGAACTGAACTCGTGTCCTCTGGAAGAGCAGCTAGTTTTCCTAACCACAGAGCCATTTGTCTAGCTCCAATTTTAATAATTAATTACTTTTGGTCTTTTTGAGATAAGATCTCTATTATGCAGCTCTGGCTGTCCTGAAACTTGCTAAGTAGACCAGGTTGACCTTGAATTCACAGAGATCCACCTGCCTCTGCCTCTCAAGTAGTGGAATTAAAGGTGTTTGTTGCCATTCTGGGTCCCTATTTTTACTTTTAAGTGTGTGTGTGTGTGTGTGTGTGTGTGTGTGAGTACAAGTGCTTGAGATGGCAAGAAGAAGGCGTCAGATCCTCTGAAGCTGGAGTTTTAGATGGTTGTGAGCCGATTGATATAGGTGTTGGGAACCAAACTAGGGTCTTCTGCAAGAGCAGTGTGCACTCATGAACCCTAAACCATTTCCAGCTCCTTTTCTTTCTTCTCTCTCTCTCTCCTCCCCTCAGGTCTCACTATGCAGTCCTAGCTGACTTGAAATTTGCTATTAAGACTAGCCCGATCTTTGGACTCACAGATATCTTGTTTGCCTCTCTCTCTCTATGTAACATTCTTGAAGGCTTAAGTGTGCCTGCGCGTGCGTGCGTGCGTGCGTGTGTGTGTGTGTGTGTGTGTGTGTGTGTGTGTGTGTGTGTGAGAGAGAGAGAGAGAGAGAGAGAGAGAGAGAGAGAGAGAGAGAGAGAGGGAGGGAGGGAGGGAGGGAGAGGGAGAGGGAGAGGGAGAGGGAGGGGAGGGGGAGAGTGAGAGAGAGAGAGGGAAAGAGGGAGGGGAGGGGGGAGAGAGGGGAGTGAGATAGAGAGAGAGGGGAAGAGGGAGAGAGAGACTTGGGTAAGCATTTGGCCTGCATTTTCCCATAGAATACCCACAGATTTCTGTAGAAGGTCTCATTCTTCTGCTCATCATATGGAAGAGGAGTCTAAGATATTAAAAGTTCACAACTGGTTGGCAGGTCCAGCATCAATCTAACGTAGTCTGGCTCCAGAACCTGAGATGTTACTGTTTTTACTGTTTTAGGACACACATGAGATAGCACACAGCTTTTTAATTTTTCAAAGGCACAGTGAAGTCAGAAGTACAGGAGCTGTGTAATGTGTTCAGAGAACTGGAGGTAGAGAGTGGAGCCGGAAAAGGAGGAAGCATTTGACATGAATCTCAAGTGACAAATTCAAGAAGAGGAGATGCCAACTAAGGGAAAGGGCCGTGGGAAAGTTGTCAAGTTAGTTTCTGCCCATTTCATTCCACTGGTGGCAGCAGCCTCTGGCTCTATATTAAACTGCTGTATCCCTGCTCAGTGGGGAAAGATGGGATGATTAATTAGCAGTGTCTGCCATAGGTGAGGGAAGGGAGATGTGTCATGCTAGTGATGTGAATTTTCATCACTGATGGATGACGAAGAGATGAGAAACTGTGGGTCATGCTTTAGAAGGGAATGACAACCCTGTAACCCTAACTGAGTCCTACAGCATGTGTAGGAACGTAGAGGCTGAGCTAAGAGATGGCTGAGGTATAACGTCCTGCAGTGCATTAAGCAACAGACTGAAGAATTCGCACCCAGTTCCTAGGCAGCGAATTGAAACTTTCTGAATGGGATACTAAGACCACAGGAGCCCTGATACAGAACGGGTCAGGGCATGCAGGGTGAACTGATATGAAGAAAGATTAAACCAAGGGAAAGTGTTTTAGGGCAATAGTAAAGAAGATTAGTAGTTAGAGATAAAGCCCCAGGAAAACAAGGAGCTACCTTTTCTTCCATGAATTTAATAGAGATTAAAATGTTACTATGAGGAAACGAATCTTGAGTATTCTGCTGGTAATACCTTGGTTCAAATTTTCCCAAGAGCAACTTAGGAAGATGTATACAAAGCCCTAAAAAAACGATCTATTTCTGTCAGGAGTGGTGGTCTAGGCCTGTGATTCCATCATTTGGGAGGCTGAAGTAGGTGCATAACTACAAATTCAAGGCCAGATTGGTTCTATGTGGTGAGTTTAAGACTGATGATGTTACAGAACCTGTCTCAACAAAAGCAAAGAACCAGTCAATCAACCCACTAACCAACCAATCAAAACTGTTCCCTTTAATTTAATGTACAGAAATTTGTGCCATGGACTAGTCCTAGAAATATACACAGATGGCACTTTAATCGTGTGAGTTGCATAACTATTAGAAGCAAATGTAAGATATGGATGCAGCAAGGTACTGAGATTTGATTAACCCCCAAAGTCTCATGTCAACCCAAGCAACAATAAGAACAAAATGTAACTCAGATATTATCTGTGCATCTGTTCCTTCTACCAGTGAAACTGAGTCAGGACCCAGGTCACTTATACTTGACCTATAGAACTGCATGAAAACCAGTTTAGCCATAAATGTTCGGCTTACTAGAAATTTTATAAGAGAGATGGAAGAAAATCTTTCTCTAAGACATTGGGGCTAGAGGTATTGCTTAGTTGTAGAGTGAAAGTTTAGCCTATGGGTTATATCTCTCAGTAATGTAAGGAGTAACTAGACAAATGAACCAATAAATATGAAAACAGCTAACATGAAACTTGATATTTTCTCTCTGTCCATTGCTGTGTGCTAGAATCCATGTTCATGTGACTCTGTCCTACCCAACATGGGCTTCTGGTCCATTTTTTTTCTTGTTATCTTTTTTTTTTTTTTAAAGATTTATTTATTATGTATACACTGTTCTGCACATACACACACACATACACATACTCACACATACACACGCTCACACATCATAATTCATTACAGATGGTTGTGAGTCACCATGTGGTTGCTGGGAATTGAACTCAGGACCTTTGAAAGAGCAGCCAGTGCTTTTAACTTTGCTGCCTTTCTCCAGCCCCTCTTGTTATCTCTTTTAATATAAGGACTTTAATTTTTTCCAGTTGGTTTTAAGTATAGAGTCTAGTCCTAGCAGGTTTCTTTAAAAAGTTGGTTTTTCTTGAGAAAATTATTTAAATAAATATTTGTACAATATGTAAAAATTAATCAGAAATGACACAAAGTTTGTGTGTAGGGGCACAGACCTATAATATCAGCACTCAGGAGTTTGAGACAGAAGGCTTGAGAAGTTCTAGACTAACTTAAACCATATAATAATACTCTGCCTCAGTAAAAGTAAAATACCCTCTTCTGGTCTCCTCATGTACGGCAGGTCTTTGTGTGTGTGTGTGTGTGTGTGTGTGTGTGTGTGTGTGTGTGTGTGTGTGTGTGTGTGTGTGTGCACGCACAGACACATTTAGGCGAAACACTAAAGCATATAAAAGAAATAAAATTTTTTTAAAAAAGGTGGCTGTAGAGGTGGCTCAGTGGTTAAAAGCACCTGTTCTTACAGTGGAACTGGCTTCAATTTCTAAGTGCCTACATGGAAGTTCACAATCATCTGTAATTTCGGTTCCAGAGGATTTGATATCAGCTTCTGACTTCCACAGGCACCAAGTACACATGTAGTGTGTGTACATGTATGCAGGCACACACACACACACACACACACACACACACATACACACACACACACACACACACACACACACACACACACACACACACACACACGCTCGAATGGAATAGATCTAATTTTCAATTGTTAAAGATTTGTCTATTTAATTTATTTGTTTGGTGTCTGTGTCAATGTGCACACCTATGTGTCCATGGGGGAGGCAAGAAGGAGAATTAGTTTATTCCTCTATCATTTTCTTCCTATTGCTTTGAGGCACGGTCTTTTTCTGAACGTAGAGCTTAAGTTTTCAGCAGCTCTGGAAGTTGAAGAACCCCTCAATCCTGTCTCCATCCTCCTTCGAGCTATGGTTCCACGCATGCGCAGGATGCCTTCTTGCATTCGTGCCAGAATCTGAGCTCCAGTCCTCATAACTGAAGGACTTTCTAGGTCCCTCCCTCAGTTTCAGACTTTTATGAAGTGAAAAGAAGACTAATTTTTTTCCATATTATTTGAAAATGCAGGCCTGGCTAAATTTATATGACTAAAGGCATTTCTGTCAAAAGTGCTTATTAGAAAAGCAGAAATCTTGGAGAGATGGGACAATAAGAACATTTACTACCCTTTTAGAGGGTCAGAGTTTGGTTCCCAGCACCTGCACACACACACACACCACACATACACACACCACACACACTCACAGCACACACTACACACTCACATAACACACTCACACACACCACACACACATGCCCATACATACATACAAACACACACTCACACATACACTCACTCACACACACACCACACATACACATATACCACACACACTCACACACACATACACATACACACACTCACACACACATACACACACTCACACATACACACACACCACACACACATGCACACACACAGGTTTATATGTGTGTACACACATGTAATAAATGTAATTTAAAATTTTTAAGATATTTTCACACTGTAAAATTTGCGTTTTTAGTATTTACTACTCAGGTCTTGGTATTTTCACAAGGTTTTGAAACTATTAGACCATTGTGGAATATTAGTTTATATTCATTTATGCTGTGGAATATTAGTTTAATGATGCAAAGATGTGTTGCATTTGTTTAACTCTGTGAAGTTGTGTTACTTTGTCTAAAAGGCCTGATTGGTCTAAGAAGGACCTGAGTGGTCAATAGTGAGGCAGGAGAGGGATGGGTGGGGCTGTCAGGCAGAGAGAATGAATAGGAGGAGAAATGTAGACTTGAGAGGAGGAGAGGAGAGGGAAAAGGGAGAAAGAAGGAGAAGGAATTCTGGGACCAGTCACACAGCCACACGGCCACATGGCCACATAGCCACCAAGCCACACAGCCACCAAGCCACACAGCCACACGGCCACATGGCCACATAGCCACCAAGCCACACAGCCACCCAGACACACAGTCACCCAGCTACCCAGCCACACAGCCTCACAGACACACATTCACACAGCCACACAGCTACCCAGCCACACAGCCTCACAGCCACACAGCCACACAGCCTCACAGACACACATTCACACAGCCACACAGCTACCCAGCCTCACAGCCTCACAGCCTCACAGACACACATTCACACAGCCACACAGCTACCCAGCCTCACAGCCACACAGCCTCACAGACACACATTCACACAGCCACACAGCTACCCAGCCACACAGCCTCACAGCCACACAGCCACACAGCCTCACAGACACACATTCACACAGCCTCACAGCCTCACAGACACACATTCACACAGCCTCACAGACACACATTCACACAGCCTCACAGACACACATTCACACAGCCACACAGCTACCCAGCCACACAGCCTCACAGCCTCACAGCCTCACAGCCTCACAGACACACATTCACACAGCCACACAGCCACACAGCCTCACAGCCTCACAGCCTCACAGCCTCACAGACACACATTCACACAGCCTCACAGCCACACAGCTACCCAGGCTCACAGCCAGCCATGGAGTAAGAAGAAAAGAAAGAGATAAAGAATATGGCAAAGGTAGTCAGGATAACTTACGTGAAAAAAACCTGGCTGAGCTAAACTAAGGCCGGGCATCCATAAGAAAGAATACATCTCCATGTGTGTATTTGGGAGCTGACTGGTGGTGGTGGCCCCTAAAGAATAAAAACACAAAGCAAAAACCAAAACCCCAACTACATTAAACTATTAATTCCAGGGTATTTCTTAAATGTTTTAATTTTTATTTATATTAGTGTTTTACCTGCATGTATGTCTGTGTGAGGGTGTCAGAAGTTATGGACAGTTCTGAACTGCCATGTGGGTGCTGAAAATTGAACCTGGGTCCCCTGGAGGAACAGTCAGTGCTCTCAACTGCTGGGCCATCAGTCCAGCCCCAGCCCCAGGTATTTTTAGTACTCTCAGATGAATCCCTGTTCTTAACAATCTCCCCTCCTCTCCCCTCTCCTCCCCTGTCCTCCTACTCTCCTATCCCTTCCTCTGCAGTTCCTATGAACTACTTTCTGTCTCTATGATTTACCATTCTGTGTAGCTGGGATCATACAACTCTATCTTTGTATAGAACTGCTGAACTAGTTTCCACAGTTACTGAACCGTTGTATATTCTCACCGGTCATTTTCCCCTACCCTTGTCTGTACTGTTGTGGTCTGTTTCATTTTGCACTTGCTGGTACTCTGTCCTCCGAAATCCGACCTCATAACCTATTCTTTCCCCTCCATCCCTCCCTCCCTCTCTTCCTCCCTCCTACTTTTCCCTTCTCTTCTCCTTTTTCTGGGGACTGAACCTAGGAACTCTCACAAACTAGGGAAGCATTCCCACCAAGTCTATTCCCAGCCCTCTTTTTATTTTATTTTTCTTTTTTCCTTTTTTCCTTATTTATTTATTTATTTATTTATTTATTTATTTATTTATTTATTTATTTATTTATTTATTTATTTATTTATTCATTCATTCACTCACTCACTCACTCACTTATTTATTTACTTACTTACTTATTTATTTATTTATTTATTCATTCATTTATTTATTTATTTATTTAAAATTTTGAGTCCTGGAAGTTACCCAGGTTAGACTTGAAATCACTTTGTAGCCTAAGCAGGCCTTGAACATGTAATCCTCTAGCCCCTCAGAGGTGTCTTAGGTGATGAGTCACTGGTATTACAGGCTGTGCCACCAGGCAAGCTGCATTTCCCTTTCCATTGTTTATTTCAAATCATCTGTGGGTGATTGAAACTAGCAACCTACACAGTGTTTAAAATTCAGGACATTTCTAACTAACCTGAAATCTTGGAGGCATTGGAAACAATAATAATTGTCTAGTGATAAGTAGAGGCCTCCATCAGTTATCTCTGTCTGTCTCACTGCTGGGTCGCTGTATCAGTCTGCTTTCTGTTGCTGAGATAAACACCCCGACCCAGAGCAACCTGTGAAGGAAAAGTCCGTCAGGATGAGAAGCCCTGGAGGACGGCATGCTGCTCACTGACTTGCTCTCTATGGTTCACTCAGCTTGCCTTTTTATATAATCCAGACAACCTGCCCAGAGGTGGCACTCCTCCCTAACATCATTTACCAAGAAAGTACCCACAGACTGGTCTAAAAAATGACTCTACTCTGTGTCAAGTTAAAAATGAAACCAAACACCCCCCCCCAACTGTACTGGGATTATGTTACATTGTAAATAATTGATCTGCCTACTGGTTTAATACAAAGGATGACTGGCCAAAGGCAGATGGGAAATATGAGCGGGGTTACCAGACTAAGAAAACTCTGAGAACAGGAAGAAAAGGCCAGAAATGCCAGAGAGACACCAGACAAGCTTGTAGATGCAGAGGACACCTATGCTGCTCTGAGAAAAGGTACTGAGCTGCATGACTGAACAGGATAAGAACCATGTGTTAGTTTAAGAGCAAGAGCTAGCAAGTTATATGTCTGGGCCCCAGGTCAATAAGCGTACAATTAATATAAGCGCCTGTGTGTTTCAGTGGGACTATGGGACTGTGGGTCTGTGGATCTGGGCAATGAGGCTAGGCAGGAAAGTCTAGGCCAGAAACCACATACTACACCAAACTAACTAGCACAGCTTCATTTTTTTATATTTATTTTGACATATTCTTAAAATATTCCATTTATTGTGTGTGTGTGTACACCATGGTGTGTGCACCACCGTGTGCATGTGGAGGTTAGAAGAAAACTGGTGGGTATTGGTTTTCTCCTCCCACGGTGTGGGTCCATGGGTCACAGGACTGAACTCAGGTTTGGCCTCGGGCACCTCCATGTACAGTTATCTTTATACGGCCCCATAGATAATTGAATTCAGAGCTGCTGATTAAAGCCTTTCAGCATAACTTGATCGAGAAGTACTGAATTCATCCAAGACATTAATTTAACCAGAGTTAGTAAACATCAGAAAACTTTACTGAAAGGAATAAAAGAACACCTAAATAGAGGGAAATCACAGTCCAAGCATAGAAAGGTCGAATTCTTCCTACTTAAGTTACAGGGA
Source organism: Phyllotis vaccarum (assembly GCA_033318265.1). Taxonomy (NCBI): domain Eukaryota; kingdom Metazoa; phylum Chordata; class Mammalia; order Rodentia; family Cricetidae; genus Phyllotis; species Phyllotis vaccarum. The sequence continues at coordinate 133,866,463 of JARWLC010000001.1, forward strand.
TTCGGATGGTATGAATCAGAGTGACATAATCATTGAAACTGATTACAGAGTTGGCAACAGGCATGTGGAGCATTCACGACGTCAAACCATGCTTGAATAGGTTTGGTATTGACATCATAAGGACTAAGGGGCTGTTTCAGATGTCATCCTGCAACAGTGATGTTAGGGAATGAGTTAAAATGGACTGGTTTTGTGTAAGAGTGTAAGAGAGACAAAGGAGGAACTAGATCAAGGGCTGAGAGACAGAGAGGAAAGTGAGCGCAGTTCCCTCGGAGGCCAGCAGGGGGTACTGAGTCAACTGAAGCTGGAGGTATGTCATGAATTGCCAACCGTGGGTGCTGGAAACCAAACCCAGGTCCTCTGCAAGAACAGCAAGCATTTCAAACTGCCGAGCCATCTCTTTGGTTCTAAAGAAGTACTTAACTTCATAAGCATAGGTTGACTGGCTTTTTCCAAGATATTGAAATCTAAAAAAAAAAAAAAAAAGGAAAGAAAAAGAAAAGAAAATCAGAGGCAGGGACATATTTTCTTTTAAAAATTTGCATTACTACCCCTCAGGGAATTGGAACCAAAAACGTTATACACACCAGTGAGAAATGAGTTTCCTTTTCATTTCTTTTAACCAGCTTGGTGAAAAAGTACTAGATTAATATTGGAAATCTGGGAGCTGGAGAGATGGGCTCAGTGGTTCAGAGCATGTGCAGCTTTTGATGGGGGCTTGGGTTTAGTTCCCAGCCACATAGGAGCTCATACCCACCTGTAACTTCCATTCCATAGGATCTTTTATTATTTTTTTCTGGTCTTTGTGGGCACTGCACACTCATGGTGTACATGCATATATGCAGGTAAACACTCTTACATAAAAGAAAATAAATACATCTTACAAAACCAAAAACCATACCCAGAACCTCAGTTTTGGACGCAGGAGGAGGAGTGAATGAGGAGGGTGCTTCCAGCTCGGGCAGGAGGACCTGACTTTGAATCCCTCCAGTATGAGCAGAACACTCGGAAACAGCTGCACATGCCTGTAGGCCAAAAAAGAGAAAACTGGAAAAATGAGAGACCATCCTTCCAGTCTGACTGTGTCCTCAACTATTTGTGTGACCTTGAGTAAATAACTGAACCTCACTGAACTTGAGTTTTCTGACAAGATGCTTGCCAAGGCTCAGCTTAAAGTTGAGTCATCCCTTGTGTTAAAAAAAAATGGTAGGGATGAATATCCATTCATCATTTTAATAAAGATATATTCTATTAATTTGGAAAAGCTGAAGAGAGTATTAATTTTCCTCCCACGGTCTTAATGAAGAAATAAAGAAACTAATTTCCCATTACCATCCAAGGAGCAGTCTACTCCTTCACAGACTGAGAAATTAATGTAACAGATCCAAGAACTGAACAGTCTGTGCATCTTTCTTCTTCTCTCCACTCTAAGACTCTGAGCTTCTCTGTTGTATAAAAATGTTTTAAAATTAATGTTAAAAAAGTGAAAATTAATGCAATTTTAAAATTTAAGCTTGCTTCATAGTAATGTACTTAGGGCAAAATATCTTTAGTTTTCAGATGTTTGACTTAGTAAAATGTCTTGATTTCTTGACGGAAGCACAGCAACTATTACGTCTTTGCTGACTATAGTCTCCCCAATCACTGTAACTTCTACCCATCACACTTCCTTTTTCAAAACCATTTGCTGTAGTTTACAGGCAATAAGCTATCTATCTTCACAACATATTAGCAAAGCTGGTGTGATTCTCATTATTTAGAAGGTTTAAATATAGGAGGAATGGGGAGGTGGTTTAGGTGGTAAAGTGCCACTCTGAGGACCTGAGTTTAGACCCCTGGCGTCCACATAAGCCAGTCCTGTAATCCCAGCACTGGGGAGACAGGGACAGGTACATTCTCCAGGCTCTACGGCCAGTCAACCTGGTGAAGTTATCCAGCTCCAGGTTTAGTGAGAGACCTTTCACAAAACAGAAGAGGGAGAAGATTAAGGACGTGTTGCTCTCTGGCTTCTACATGATGCACACACATGAGCGTGTACCACCCGACCCCCAACACCAAAGAGTTATGAATTCCAGGACAGCCAGGACTACACAAAGAAATCATGTCTCAAAAATAAATAAATAAGTAAAAGTAAGTAGGCAAGTAAATAAATAAATAAATGGAGCTAGCCTGGAACTCTGTAGGCCAGGCTGGCTTCCACCATGGCCTGACTACATATACGTTTCTTGTTCTCATACTTTTTTTTTTTTTTTATGGATTTCATTATTTTGGTTAAATTTATGACGTCACCTTCTGATTAATTCCATTTCCAACTTGCACACTGCTTTCAATGAAGCTTTAATTTGTATATGTGATCACATTGTGTTTTACAGCATTACAACATTGTGTCTTGTCTGCTCCTGAGCAGAGGGCAGAAGAGGATGCTGGGTGTCCTACTGTGCCACTCTCCACTTTATTCCCTTGAGACAGGCTCTCTCACTGAACCAAGCTGGTGCTTAGCAAGCCCCAGAGATCCCTTGTCTCCAATCCCACAGTCTTGGAATTACAGATACTTGTGTGGCTACACCTGGCTTTTTATCCCACACATGTTAGGATCTGAAAGGTCCTCATGGTCACACAGTAAATACTCAGCCACTGAGCCATATTTCTAACTTGCAATTTTGACAACTATCTTAAAATCCAGCCTTTTATATTTTCAAATAGTTTTTTAAAATAAATATTTACTGTGTTGTCACAATTCACTTTATTCCTAAGTCTTCCTGGAAAAAGAACCAGAAACTTTCTGTTTCTCACATGTTTGTAGAGAATTTAAGAGAATGTCATCCCTCTCAATACTGCAGCTTTCTGTGGACAAACTAATGCTGCCAGTTTTTCCTTTTTCTTCCTGTCTTGAGGCAGGAACTCACAGTATTGTTGAGGCTTGCCTTGAATCTGTGTCCCTTTCCTGTCTCAGCCACTCGAGTGTTGAGATTGCAGACACCACACCAACAATCTTCAGGCTTTGTATTATAACTTCATCACTGCGGCCCTAGCCATGATCATGTCTCCCCCTCCCATTCTGTTTTAGTCACTGTTCTATTGCTGTGAAGAGATGCCGTGACCAAGGCCATTTCTAGAAGAAAAAGTTTATTTTAGGATCATCGTTTCAGTGGGTGAGTCCATGACCTGATGGTCATGATTGGTAGGAAGCAGAACAGCAGGCATGGCAGTGGAGGAGCAGCTGAGAGCTTACATCCTGCCCCACAAGTACGAGGCAGGAAGAGGCTAACAGAGAGCTGTTGTGACAGAGGTTCTGTAAGCAAGACTGGGTTTTCTGTGAAGGAAAAGTATACTATCTCATTAAGGCGATAAGTATTCTTCTGTTCTTCAGTATGGCTTAGTTTGAATCAGCCTTCCTAAAGGGTGGTCTCTTGGTCAGGTGACTGACAGGCCCAACCGGATGAACTCTTCAGGGAGGAGACAACAGTATGAAATGTTCTAATCTTCAGGGCAGATCAGAATGTCATGTCTCCACCTAATTCCATTCTGTTTACCAAGAGGAAGTAACTTTCCTTTTATGAGCGCCAACAGAGCTCTGATAACCTCAATGCTCTATAAGGCTACTGTAATGCTTTTCCCTCAAGAATGGAGACCCTAAAATCATTTGCAAGATAAGTTGAAAATGGGGGATAGATATAATGCATTTCCATCATGAAAATCCAGTGGTGTAATCCCAATGCTGCTTATCAGGTGAGATCAGTATTTGGACTGGAGTTTCAGACCTCTAGTCATACATACATAGTCTCCAGGTAGGAGGACTCACTTAGGAGGAAGTAAGAAATCCCCAGCCAGAGAACGGAGAGCATGTCCTGCTTTTGTACAAAGACAGCTCCTAAAGCGCCTAGCCAGTTTCTATGTTCTGTCCTCATCATTTTCTTTCTTGAATTTCAGAATGTTTTCATATGTTAGCTTCAAACTCCATTTGTGGCTCTGGATGACTTTACGGATTGACCTGCTTCCACCTTCTAAGTGTTAGGTTGTAGGTGGGCACCATCATGCCTGTTTATGAGGGGTTGGAAGCTGAACTTAGGGCTTGTTCATACCAGACAAAAACTTTGCCATTTGAGCAAAGTTAATTTCAACATGAGAAATTAAAAAAAATATATATTATTTTTACTTTACATTGTGTTGTTACAATGTGGTTTCTGGTCCCAGGCGGCCAGAGGCCCAGACACACAAATGTGCTGCCCCAGACCCCTTTGCTACCCGCCGCTGCTGCTCAGGCCCCCAAAATGACTCAGACGCTTATATTAACTTTGTGCTGTTTGGCTTATGGCTCAGGCACATTGCTAGCTAGCTCTTACATCTTAACTCAACCCATTTTCATTAATTTGTCTGCCACGTGGCCCGTGGCTCACCTGTGTTCCTTACATGTTGCTCCTTTGGGCTTCAGGCTTGGTCTGTCTGACTCCGCCCTGCTCCTCCTACCTATTCTGTTTCCTCCTCCTACTTTTTCTATGGTGCCTGTCATGGGCCAAAACAGCTCCTTTATTTAACGATTGCTATTCACAGCATACAGAAAGACATTCCCACATCGTGTGTGTGTGTGTGTGTGTGTGTGTGTGTGTGTGTGTGTGTGTGTGTGTGTGTGTGTGTGTACTTATGTGCTTCCTGCAGAGGTCAGAACAGGGCATTGGGTCCCCTGGAGCTCGAGTTACATATTGTGGAATATTACTTAACTCTCTATAAAGACCTGTTGCAATTGTTTCCCCTTGCCTGCCTAAGGCATCTGATTGGTTTAATAAAATGCTGAACAGCCAATAGCAAGGCAGAAGAGGATTAGGCAGGACTGGTGGGCAGAGAGACTAAATAGGAGGAGAAATTTAGGCTCAAGAGAAGGAGAGAGAGAAGAGAGTATGAGGGAGACAAATAGGAGACACCCAGAGCCAGCCAGGCAACCACCAGACAGGCAGACATGGCACAGGACATACAGGACGGGGGAAAAAAAAAAGTTAAAAGCCCTGAGGCAAAACACAGAAGAGAAACATTTAAGAGTTCATTTAAGTTATAAGAGCTAGTGGGACAAGCATTAGATAAAGCTGAGCATTCATAATTGATAATAAGTCTCCATGTAATGATTTGGGGGGTGGTTGGCAACCCAAAGAAAAAGCCTGCTTCAGTTACCGGCAGGACAGATTGGCACAGGGAACAGCCCAGGAACAGGAGGACAGCGGTGAGAAGTGACACCATGGTTTTTCAACAGTGCTCTAGGTCTTGCTTGCTATGTCCTAAAGTGGAGCTGCTAAATTCCTCCTGATGGATGTCTTAAATTATTATTACTCTTATCGTCTGTATGTGTGCACGATATGGATGTGTGAGTTTGTGTGCCACAGTGTGCATGAGGTGGTCAGAGGCCAGCTCTGTGGAGTTGGTTCTTTCTTTCATTATATGTCTTTTGGGGTTGAATTTAGGTGTCCAGGCTTGTAATAGCAAGTGCCTTTACCCCATAAACCAAGATCTTGCCGGCTCCCATTGGATGTTTTAAGCAACATCCCATTCACCTAGAATTCGAATTTGCACGCTAGACAACTCAGATATAAAGATTTTTCTTGGTAAACTACCTCAACATGTCTTTGTATTTATGTGCCTTGCTTAAGTTAGACCCACACATTGGATATGGTTTCTTAGACTTGATTTGACCTTCTGAACCCTGTAAACAAAGGAGCTCAACAGATATTCTGAGTTCATCACAGCAGTATAGGTTTTAAGAGCTCTTTCATCCTTTTTCTTCTCATGTGGAATTCCTATTAATGTCACAGAGATTTACTGGGATTGAAAGAAGAGTCTGTGTCCTTGAAAACTTGGTGAACAATGCTTGGACGTAAAAATGGTTCTTCATGTTTATGGACATCATATAGAAGTTCAAATCATCTGAAGACAGGCAAATAAGATACTGAGGATATATCTAGTTAAGTGACTGCACAGAATTGGAAGAGCAAGTGGATTAACTATCTGGGCAGCTGCTTAAGTGTTCATTGTAAGGTTGAGACTCACTACTCAGGCTGAGGAAGGGAATCACCTTCCTTCCTTCTTTCCTTCTTGTATCTTAATTTTTATTAATTTTTTATTTAAAAGTTTTTTTAAACATACCTAACATTGTTTTCTCTCCTTCCCCTCTTCCCAGTCATCCCTCTCCGTCCCCCCACCATCCCTCCATCCATTCCTCAGAGAGGGTAAGGGTGGGTTACTGCAGTCTGTTATAGCAAATTGAGGTAGGACCAAGTCCTTCCCAGGGAATCATCTTTTTTTTTTTTTTTTTTGCATTAAAGTCTCTGTATGGGGCTGGAGAGATGGCTCAGTGGTTAGAGCACTAGTTGCTTTTCCTGAGGATCTGGGTTCAACTTTTAGCATCTACATGTCAACTCACATCCACCTATAACTCTAGTCTCAAGAGATCTGATACCCTTCTCTAGCCTTCCAGGGCACCAGATATACTGTGGTGCACATACATACATACACATTTTTAAAATGTCCTGTGTATTTGTGTTACTGTGCCGTTGATTGCAAGGATAGAACTACCTTTTTTTCTGGGTAATTTTGTTCCTTTATGCTTTGTCATTGTATCCACTTCTCTCTTCAGCAGTTAGAGTAACAGCGGAAAAGCCTCCTGTCAGAGGCTTTATCTACATTATATAGCTAATATTCAAGGATGAGGTGCCATAGGCTGGACAGAGATGAACATTTATTGTGTAATTTAGCCCAAGTGGAGGTTCCTTCTAATCTCAAAGCAACTACTCCGTTCATCAAGGTATGCAGATAGGGCTTAAGTTAACTCCTGTTTGGGGCATGGTCTATCTTTTTAATCAAGGTATGGTAGTGAGAAGAAGGAAGGGAACACAGGAGGCTCAGCACAACCTGTGTACTTCCTGAGATGCCCCCCTAACTTATTAACAGAGTGATAATTCAGTATTTGAGTGCCCAGACAAAAAGTAGGATCAACAGGCTATTAATGCTAATTCAACCCTCAGTCACCCCTGATATTCTCTATTATTATTATTAATTTATTTCATGTATCTGAATGTTTTGTTTAAATGTATGTGTGGGCCATATGTGTGTCTGGTGACCTCGGAGGCCCTAAGAGGTTAGATCCCTTTGGAACTGGAGTTGCAGATGGGTGAAAATTGCCATGTGGATGCTGGGAATAGAACCTGGGCCATCAGGAGGAGCAGCCAGTGCTCTTAACCATTGATCCATCTTTCCAGCCCCTCCCTGGTATTTTAATCAGTTCTATTAGTCAAGAAAACTTCTGACTATGAAGAAAAAGGTAACTGGAAATGACAGCCTTTAATCTGTGAATTATGTACTTAAGGGTCACATATTAGAATTAAAGAGAGTCAGTCCTCATTAGTGGTCTAATTTTTAAATGTAAAGATCTACGGCATCATGCCCCATTATATTACTGAGTCTAATTTATTCATGCATACTGCTTTAGACATGGCAGAATCTGATAGTTACAATTTGGTAATCATTTTTTTATTTTAAATTGTATGTGTGTTTGTACTTGAATGTCAATGTCAATGGCTGTCAGAGGCTTTGGATATCCCCAAAGTGGAGTTATAGGCAGTTGTGAGTTACCTGATATGCATGCTGGAAACTGAATTCGGTTCCTCTGCAAGAGCAATGTGTGCTCTTAGTTGCTGAACCATCCTACAAGCTTATTTTGCTCTCTCTCTCTCTCTGTGTTTGTGTGTTTGTGTATAAATGAATTTGCATTAGGGAGATGTGGCAGGATGTGTGCTGGGAGGTTTCTGGGAAAGGCTTTCCTCTCTTCTAAAGTGGTTCAGAGACTTAGTAAGGTCTTCTCTCTTCATCTTTGTACTATGCACCTGGATGTACGACACAATCTTCAGACCTAGTACTTTTGTGAGATGGTGCCCACCTCAGAGGACAAAGCAATGTGGATCATTGAGAAGATCCAGCAATAACACCCGGAGTTCACTGCCTGCCACTTTGTGGTCTGAAACAATATATTTCCTAATTGATTAACTCAACTTAAATGGAGTTTTCTGTTATCAGCAGTTTAAAAAAAAGACATCCTGATAGTAATCCCAAAAATGTCCACTTAAAAAATCCATTTCATTAAATGGCAACCCCACTCACCCACCTTAGAATCCATTATTTTACTTTTCTTTACCTTCTTTATCCAAATCTATGAGGAAGACCTGTAAACTGGAGGAGATGCCTAAGAGAGGCCTATCCTATCACTATAAGACTTTCTGGTTAACTGGGAGGATAATGTTTCATTAAGACACCAGTAAGGAAGTTTTAGTTCAGAGGGCCAAGAAGACACATTTTATAAAATTGTCAAGTTACTCTTTTATATCTTTATTAATTTTCATTAAATTTTATTTGTGTGTATGTGTACATATGAGTGCATGCATGTATGTGTGTACATGCGATATGCAGGAGCTGGTTCCTTCTTTTTACCATGTGGATCCCTGGGATAAAACTCATGTTGTCAATTTTTTACCCAGTGAGTCATCTTGCTGGCCCTTCATTAAGTTTTGACTTAGAAGTCCAAACAAACAAAACCCCAACAAGGATGAATCGTTCTGTTGGAGTGGACAAAGCCTGAGGAAGGATACAGAGGAGTAAAGTAATATGAAGAACAATTGTGTCTTTGTCACTGTTCGATTGCTGTGAAGAGACACTATGACCAAGTCAGTTCTTCTAAGAGAAAGGGTCTAACTGGGATTTTGCTTATAATTTCAGAGACTTGGTTCATTATCATCATGGCAGGAAGCATGGTAGCAGGCAGACATGGTGCTGGAGAAGTAGCTGAGGGCTACATCTTGACCCACAAGCAGATAGATAGATAGATAGATAGATAGATAGATAGATAGATAGATAGATAGATAGATAGATAGATAGATAGAGAGATAGATAGATAGATAGACAGACAGATAGAGAGAGAGAGAGCCTGAGCCCTGCATAGGCTTTTGAGACCTCAAAGCCCACCCCCATTGACATACGATAGGACCACACCAACAAGGCCATATCCCCTAATCCTTCTAATCCTTTCAAACAGTTCCACTCCCTGTTGGCTAAGCATTCAAATATATAAGCCCATGGCAGCCATTCTTATTCAAATAATCATATTTTGATATTCTTAAAACTTAGAAGATATTCAAAAGTTTTAGTCTGGCAAGGGTAGTATATGCTTTTAATCTCCAGACTCAGGAGGCAGAGACAAACAGATTTTTGTGAGTTTGGGGCCATCCTACTTCCACAGAGCTAGTTCCACAACAGCCAGGGCTACACAGGGAAATTCTGTTTCAAAAGACCAAAAAAATTTTTTTTTATTATGTGTATGTCATGTGCCTGTATGTGCACACAAATACAGGTTTTTGAGGAAGCCAGAGAGGCAGGCATGTTGGAGTTTCAGGTGGTAGTGAACCACCTGATTTGGGTGCTTTTATCTGTTGAAACATATCTCCAGCCTCACTTATAATTTTTCTTTCCATGTGTTTCATATATATATACATATATATATATAATATATACATCATAAAATGATAGTAGAACCCCTTACACATATAGCACATAATTTAGACAATGCTTTCCAATAGGTTCCTCCATGGTATTTTAAACTCTACAGGTGATTGACATGTTAAACACATCAGAGGGAAAAGTCAACAAATCCAGTGATATTTTTTAAAGAAAAAATTTAGCCCCAGCTGACACTATAATTGTTACATTAAAGATTATAAGTTATAAATACATTTTACTTCAGTTATTTATCTATAAATATTTACTAGGCATGTGTAATGTGTCAAGCACTGGCCTGAGATTATAGGTACAAAATGACTAAGATTCAATCTGATTGCTAGATTTTGTGGTATGTGCCTATAGTTGCAGCAATTTGAGGGGTGAAATGATTAGTTGGGTCTATGCTTCAATCTTATTATTGACAAATAGCAAAGAAAAAGAAGAAAAAAAGAAAAAAATTGAACTTTGTTATAAGCATAGACATAAATAACTATAATGACAGGTGTTACGGTTGTGTAACTGTAACAAGCATCAGTACATGTTTTCACTACCATGTGTAGGTAGGCTACGGAAACCTGTTCTTTTACTTTGTATAGATATTATCTCTTGTTATTCTCTTAGGGAGTCGTGTTTATTCACAACATATTTTAGCTATGTAGGATGTAAAAAGTGTCATCTGAGAAAGACTAGTTTGGGAGACATGTAAATATGATCACTCCCTGTATTACACCAAATAAAAACAATATTCTTTCACCCTTTGACAACTATGGTTAGAACTAGATTAAGATAATGTGAGGCTTTAATCTATTGCAAGTGCAAAAATAATTCTGCATTATAACCAAGATTCACATGTAATTATAAAAAATCTATAGATCTTGTAGTCGGGAAAGTGCTTAATTGCATATATGTAAGACTACAGTAAGTTAATTGATTAGGTAAAACAGAATAGGAAACAACGCAGGAAGGGAGAACATTCAAAAGGTGAAGAACTTCCAGCTGGACATGGGTTTAGGTGGAGTTAAAAACATGTTATTTATTAGCTGGGCATAGTGGCATATGCCTTTAAATTCCAACACTCAGAAAACAAAAGGGGGTAGATCTCTGTGCGTTTGAGGCTAATCTGTTTTATATAATGAGTTCCACACTAGCCAGTACACATAGTGATAGTCTGTCTTGAGGTTACTTCTTTATTATTATTATTATTATATTTGCGTATGTGTGTGTGTGTGGTGTGTGAGCACATGTGTGGAGGTCAGAACAGCTTTTTGGAGTAAGTTATCTTCTTTCACGTTTACATAGGGGATTGAACTCAGGTCATACACTTGGTAGCATGTGCCTTTACCCACTGAACCAACTCATCAATTCCTCAGTTTCTTCTTATGAAATAAGGTCTTGCTATAAAGTCCAGGATGGACTTAACGTATGGTCCCTTTAATTGAGTCTTTCAGTGCTTGGATTGTGCTAACATGCCTGTCTAGGCTTTGATCTAGATGGCTCCATGGATACCTAAAATATGTTCCTGCCCTAACTTCAATGATAAACAATGATGTGGAAGTGTAAGCCAAATAAATCATTTTCTCCCCAGCTTGCTTTTGGTCATGGTGTTTCATGACAGCAATAGTAACCCTAACTAAGACAAATGGGTTGGATCCCTGGAACTGGAGTTATGGATGGTTTTGAGTCACCATGTTGGTGCTGTGAATTAAACCCTGGTCCTCTGGAAGAGTGGTAAGTGCTCTTAGCCACTGAGCCATCTCTCCATCCCTGAATTATTGTCTTGAAGCTCCAGCTGTCCTCTTAAGTTTGATAGTTTTATGAAACACACATAAAAACAAAGCAGAATACTGTCATAGCAATGATTAGCGGGCTTCCTTGCTGGTATCACCAGCTAACATCAAGCTATTTACATATTCTTTACAGCAGAAATAATTATTCCTATTTCTCAGTTCAGAATGACTGAGAAACAGTTTATCCAGTGTTATATATGATCTGTTTAGTTTGATTTACTACACCTCGAGAAGCTATAAAGATAGTTGTTTTCTATGTTCTTTCATTGGATGTAAAAGGGAAAAAAAAATCAAGCATGGTTTAAGGCAAGGTCATCATAACTTGAAAAATTAAAGTACGGAGAGCAGAAAGAAGGCTCACAACACCCAGGCATGGTCCGCTGTGGTATTGTGGGAATGAGTGGAGAAACTTTCATAGAAGCTATTAGAAGAGGTGGGGAACAGCTGAACATTTCTAGAATTGTTAGCCATATAAAACTTTACAATCAGGAGAGGAAATTCAGAAATTGTCTCAGTTGGGTGTGTTGCCAGGCTACCAGAGAAGGATCCAACCCCAGACACCAACAGGGAGTCACAAGTAAAGACATAAAAGCTCATGGGCTGCAGAAATGCCTCAGTGTTTAAGAGCATGTATTGCTTGCTCTGCCAGGGGATCCAAGTTCCAGGAAACCACACTGGGTGGCTAAAATCACCTGTAACTCCAGCTCCAGGTTATTTGGAAGAATTTTTGTAGTATGAGGTTTCTGGCCCAGACTTTTGGGCCTAACCTCAAGGTTTAGGACCCAGACCCACAGACCCACAGTCCCACAGAGACACACAGATGCTTTCATTAATTTTTGGCTGATCAGCCTCAGGCCCAGGCATATCACTTGCTAGCTCTCTACCCTTCATCTAACCCATGTCTCTTGTTCAGCCATGGGGCTCGGTACCTTTGCTTAGAGCAGCATAGTTGTCTTCTGCTTCTTTCGGCTTCTCTCTGGCGCTCTGGTCTTAGAGATTTTCTTAGTCTGGTAGCCCTGCCCACACTTCCTGCCTGCCTTTGGCCAATCAGCGCTTTTTATTAAACCAGTGGGTAGGACAATTATTTACCATGAAACAACACAATACCCCTACAAATTTTTTTTTTTTTGCTTTATTTTGTTATTTTGTGTACTATGAGTGTTTTGACTTGCATGTGTGTTGGTGAGCCACATGCATGTCTGATGCTCACTGAGGCCAGAAGAGTGAGTCCCCTGGGATTGCAGGAATTAACAGACAACTTTAAACTGCCATGTAGGTACTGGGAATTGAACTCCAGTCTTCTACAAGGGCAATATGTGCCCTTAGTCACTGAGCCAACTCTTCAAGCTCAAGATTATCTTTTATTTTTATTATATGTGTGTATGAGTGTAGTTGTCTGAGAAGGCCTGAGGCATAGAATCTCCCTAGTGCTGAAATTACAGCTGGTTGTGAGCCACTGGATGTGGAGGCTGGGAATCATACCTCTGAGTCATCACTCCAATTCCTAAATATGTTTTTATTATTATTATTATTGATAACATGGTTAGAAATTTAAGGTCAGAGACCATATCATTCAGATTTTGGTAACATGGACAAACTCTGTAGGCCTATTATATTAATACTTATATTGAATGTGTTCTCAATAGTGTACCATATTGTTAAGTGTCAGAATGGAGAAGAGGTGCTTATGGGCTCTCTTAACAAAGCATAGCAAACATGACATCAGCATCTTGCCTTCATCCTTCCCTCTTCTTTGCTAAACAGCTGGGTTACATTCCTAAAGCTACCCACTCCAAGGTTTTTCCCCTTATTTGATCACTTCCTTATGCCTGACAAAAACTCCAAGGTCCAGCTATCAAAACACCAAGGCCCAGCAATCAAAATCCATTATTTGGAGACAGGGACTCACATGTCCAATCAGGACTTACCAACTCACCCTAGCACAGACTTCGCTTTTTCTCCTTAAAAACCACTCCCGCAGGAACATGTTACTGTCTTTGTCTGACCTAGAGGACACCGTGCTTCCCTCCTCTCCTGGGTAATAAATCTACTTTGTGCTGAGAATTTGGTGTCTGTGACTTTACACAGCTAGAACAGGCTGACCTCGAACTCTCGGAGATCCGCATGCCTCTGCCTGGGATTAAAGGCTACCACCGCCCTGCCTGGCAGTGGATGTTTAAAAAAACCATTGACCATCTTATAAATATTTTCCTAAGCACTTGTTAAAAAAAAAAAAAAAAAAGGAGAAGAAGAAAAGCTTAATACAGTTCTCAAATCCTTAAGAGGCGCCCACTATACTCAACTGCGGCTTAAAAACCGGAAGCGCTTTGGGGTAGGCAAAGATGAACCGGAAATGCTGAGCACTGCCGGGAGCCTACATTCCCTCCCGCTGAGGTAACTGGACCACGCGGTTGCAGTTGGGCGGTTGAGGAAGTGACTCCGGTACTTTCTTTCTCCTGGGTTCTTAGAAAGCTCGGACCTCAGGTGTTCCCGCCGAATCCTCGCCGACCCTGCTAGTCGGCACCCTCCCGTCAGGTGTGTCTAGAATGTTCCAGCGCAAGCCGGTTACTAACAGCCGTGTAGTGTGCTTTAGGGTGCGTGCTTTCGTTTGAACCCTTTCCCATTCGGCCTTATTATAGTGTTGGGCATTCTTGTGAAAAGTTTTGCCACATTTTAATAACTCAGTGAACCGGTGGGTATTACTTTATGGAATAGCCCAAGCATAGGGCTTTAACTCTTTAAATTACTGAAGTATGTAACTATCCGAGGAAAGTTTTAGATTTTTTTTGTCTTTATTCTTCTGGTAATTTTCTTTTGCTAAATTTTGGGGTTTGTTTGTTTCAAGGTCTTGATTTGTAGTGCAGCCTGACGAGAATGCAGGGCCTTGACAATATTATTCTCTAGGTGTGCTTTTATAGACTTAAATGGAAATTTTCTGAGAATAAAATTACTGGCGTCTTAATATTTATGATGCCGAATTGAATTATGGGCTTAAGTTATTCATGCATTATAAAGACATTGTAAAGACATTGTAAAGACATTGTAAAGACATTGTAAAGACATTGTCTCTCTCTTCTGCCTCAAGTTGAATTTTAGAAAATGTGAGTATACGGGAACCTGTATAATTCCTACTTTTTGTTTAGAACATGTGGGATCCACTGAGAATCATCCGTTTAGAAGAGAAATTGAACTTTTCTAATATTTGATTATTTTCTCTTTTGCCTCAGTTGTGACAAATGTCTTTACCCTCTTCCTTTTATACCTTAAGAAGCAAAAGAAACATGAGGCTCAAAATCAGCAAACACTGTGCAATAGATCATACTCTCTAATCTTTTACAGTTCTTCAGCCAGTTTGTGTATTGCCAACAACACTGGTTAGTTAATGGGTTGGTTTAAGTTGTTAATAGGTTATGAAAAAGCAGATTTATACTTTGATGACTTATAAAGTGTGTTTATGTGACTTGAGAATGTTTAATTCCTGTCTTGGCTTTTAAATTATGGTGCCCACTAGGCGGCAGCATGGTATTTTCAGTTTCTTGAGCTCTGCCTGTCATAAGCAGACTGATGTTAGGCTAGAGTTAATCTGGCAGTAATGAAATATCATATACTGAACGCTTCTATTGTGCCATGACTTGTCCAAATAATTTATGTACATATCTCAACCATAAGGAATCCTAGACACTAGGACATTGCTATTTGTTTTTATTTTCATTATACCACATCCAATATACATAAACAATGTACTTTTCTATTTTATTTTGTATAGACAAGTGCTCCACTAAAAGAAGTTCTGGTCCAGGCCTATTACATTGATTATTTTTATTATTTTTTGACATTTATTTTTATTTTGTGTATGGCTGTTTTGCCTACATGTATCTATCTGTGTACCATGCTAATTCAGTAGTCAGAGAAGTCAGAAAAGGGTATCAGATTCCCCTTGGAACTGCTGTCCCACACTTTGTAAACTACCATAGGGGAGCTGGGAATTGAACTCAGGTCCTCTGGAAGAGCAGCAAATGCTTGTAACTACTGAGCCATCTTTCTGGCCCCCTACACCAATTTCTTGACTCATGAATGGATCATACTGTATAATTTTACTGCACGGTAGGGGTCTTTTTGTGTCTGTAAAGAGTTTACTAAAGGAACACACATTGGAAAATGTGTAAAGGAGTATAATTGAAGAAAATGATGTTATGATTGGTCTACTTTTTGACGAATTATTTTCTGTTAGTTGTGATAACAAATAAGAACTATGATATTTATTGGGAAGTTAATCTATATAATTATCTTAGGCCAATAGTGAAACAAAGAAACGGAACAGTTTTATAAACTAGAATTCCCACAGTGTCTTCCTAGTACCTTGAGTAGTTTAGCTCATGTGTTATCGTGGTTCATATGATCTTTATATGAAAAACGCTTTCAGTTCCTTCATATCTTTACATAGCGCAGACTTTATGTTTAGTTTATTTTTTAGATTTCTGTCAGTTTTTCTATCCCTCATAAAACCTGCTGCTGAGTTATTTTTCAAGAAAGTCAAATGCTCTTTTATAATTTTTGTGACACAGTAATTTAAATATTTTTCAAATACCCACTGTTTTCAAGATTTGTTTCCCCACTCAGAACTGAATACACCTTTTACAAATAGCTAATGAAAGATAACATTATGACAAAATTATGAATTAATATAATAAAGAACAGAGAGTTTTAAAAAATTTTATGACCATTGGTGTTTTGCCCCCTTGTATGTTACTGGTGTCAGAAGCACCAGTACTGGAGTTACAGACAGGTGTGAGCTTCCATGTGGGTGCTTGGAATTGAATCCAAGTCCTCTAGAAGAGCAACTAGTGGTCTTAACCACTGAGCCATCTTTCTAGTCCCCCAAACAGAATTATACAGAATAAGCCCCAAGAAAATGGGCTAATAACATGATCCAAACTCTAAGTGTAGCTCAGGAAACAAGAAATTTGCATGATTCATTCATTAGAAAAGCTTCACATGGGAGGGCTGGAGAGGCAGTTCAGCTGTTAAGAGGACCAGGGTTTGGTTCCTAGCACCCATGTCAGGGAGCTCAGAATTTCCTATAACTTCAGCTTCGAGGGGCTCAGTAAGTATTCTGGCTTATAATCATGACATAGACATAAATACACATAATTAGAAATGAAGATAAATCTTAAAAAAATAAAATTTTATTTATTTACTTTTTGAGACAATCTTGTTTATTTTCTAAATTTCTTTCATTTATGCCTTTTCTTATTCTCTTTTCTAAAATAACGTTGTCTAATTTTTCATTTTACTAGTGTTAACAACTTCTTAAGATTTTAAGCTCTGCCCAGAAGTCACTTCCTTCTCTGTAAGTCTCATCTTCCCAAAATAGTCTTGATTTTTCCAATGCTGGATTTGATGTTCCTTCTCTGTGCTGTCGTAATATTCTCTGCAGATCTTTGCCATCATCCATGGTCAAACTTTTACAATTATTTATATACATTTACAATTACATGTATATTTCTTTATTAGAATTCCTTGAGAAAATGTAAATCTGCATGCTTATCTGTCTATCTCCATTCTCACCTATTTTAAGACCAAATTTTGCCATTTAGTTCAGGAAGGCCTGAATTAAATTCTCCAGTAGCTAGGCTAGCCTTGAATTCAGGATCTCCTTGCCTTAGTGTCCTGAGTAGCAGGTTCTGGGAAGATGGACTTTTAAGACAAATCCTATTTTTTTAAAAAATGTTTTTATTTTTAGTATTTTATTTTATGTGTTAGGTTGTTAGCCTGTATGTATGTCTTCCTTGTGCCCTCAGAGGCCAGAAGAGGGTTTTGGATGACCTAGAACTGGTGGTTATGATCTGCCACGCTGGTGCTGGGAACTGAACTGGGTTCTTCTGGAAGAGCAGCTCTGAGCCATCTCTGGCCCCTGAATTATTATTTTTTGTTCCTATTATTTGCTTATATTTATACTTATATACTTTATATATACTTTAGGCTTTAAGGTTCTTCTTAGTTCTTCTTTTTGAAATTTTATGACTAGGTTTATACTTTTTCTCCTTTGCTGTTATGGCTCCCTCAAGCTCTTCCAGCTGTCCAAGCAGCTGTGACTGTAGATGCACAGCCCTGAGTCTGCCTTGGTGCACCGGAATTTTACAATCTACTTCTTTTCAGAGTTTCACTATCATCGACCTACTCAAAAGGAAGGGAAAGCAGATCCCTCTTTGTTCACAAAGCTTAGCATTTACTGAAAGTTGTCTGGACATCTGCTAGGTCTTACTTCTTTGATAATTCTCCTCTTTGTTTTTTAATTGTTTGGTATTTACTGTTTTTTTTTTCCTACAAAATGGAAATTGTTAAGTTTCTGATTCATCTGTATCTTCTCCTGACTCCTTATGACTTTAAATCTTTATTCTTGTATCTCACTTCATGTCTCATTTTTGTAGAAATAATTACCAATGACCTTGACATCTCCAAATAAATTTGTGTTAGCTAATAGTACATTTTCATCCTCCAAACAAATTCAGTTACCCCTGCTTAAAGTCTGTAACAAAATCTTTCCCCAAGCACTATTTCTTGAAATCCTCTTTTTTCATAGGTTAGTAAAATCAGAATTTTGTATCTTGAGTGAAGTTACCATCATTCTAACTGACTGTCATATTTGTAACTAGCTTTTACAATAAGACTCTGTTCACTAACACACAAACTTAAACTTCATAGGCCATCTTTACAGATGAAGTGGGGCACTGTAACTTTGAATGCTTAGACCACCCTTCTTTTATGTAATTATTTATCTACTCTGGTTTTGGTTGGTTGTTTTTTAAAGACAGGTCTTTTTACATAGCCCTGGCTGGCCTGGAACTCTTCAAACTCACAGAGATCCACCTGCCTCTGCCTCCCAAGTGCTAGGATTAAAGACTTATGCCACCAAACACAGCTCCCACTGTCTTTTATATTACTTGTGATGTTTTATGCGTGCCATGTCTTAGGTTACACTTACTTGAATATATCCATTACCCTTTCTAGATTGTAAATACTTTTCTGTAAATGCCATCAACTTAAACTTGTATTACCTATTTCTAATGCAGAAAGATTTAATGAATTATGTTATTTCCTCTATTATCTGTATATATGTGATATTAATTTTTTAAAAAAAAAATACAAGGCTAGAAGTGTAGTTTACTTGTTGAATATTTGCCTAGCTTATATGAGGCCTTGGGTTCAGACTCTACCACTACCACTGTCACCATCAGCAAAACTGGTCTAGCCAGGCATGGTGGCATGCTCCCTGTATTCTAACAATTTGAGAAGTAGAGACAGCATAGTCACTTGAGCTAGGACTTCAGGACCAGCCTGGGCAATACAGAATGGGCCTATCTTCACAAAATAAAATAAAAATCTCTCTACTCTTCCATATCTTTTATTGTATAATTATTTGTTACATAACTTCCTTTCTCTCTATACATATTTTTAAAGCTTTAAAATACCTTTAAAAACAATTAATTTGGGGCTGGAGAGATGGCTTAGTGGATAAGAACACTCACTGCCCTTACAAAGGACTTGGGTTCAGTTCTCAGTATCCAAAACAGGCATTTCACACCTGCTTAGCTACAGGGGATGGGGCATGCATGGCACCGGCCATGCATGTGGTACACAAATGTATGTGCAGCCACTCATACTTACATATAAAATAAAAGTACTTTTAAAAACCAACATCTCCCTCACACACACAAAAACCCCAGTTGGGTGGTGACAGCAAAGGCCTTTAGTCCCAGCACTAGGGAGGCAGAGGCTGGCAGATCTCTATGAGGTTAGTCTGGTCTACAAAGTGAGTTCCAGGACATCCAGGGCTGTTACACACAAAAACTCTGTCTTGAGAAACCAAACCAACCAACCAACTAATCAAACAAACTAAAAAAAAAACAAAACAAAAAACCCCCCAAAACTTGTCTATTGAAAAACTACTTAACTTAGAATCACTCTGATTATATATGCTACTTTTTTTTTTTTTTTTTTGACTCATGGCTTCCAAATGTTCTTTACTACCTTTTGCAAAAGATATGAATGATCCTTTTTATTCAGTGTAATATGCTGCTCACCAGGTACTAATTAAATGTTTGTCTTTTGTATATCATTGTATTTGATAACACGAGAATGTAAAAATGAATAAGATTTAGTCACTAAAAAGTTACAAAATAATTACAGGTCTTGGTAGACTTAGGAGGTTTCCAGTGAGTCTTGTCACTCAAGATTAATAATTAGTGTTTATGTATTTTAAATAATTGTTTATAATTTTTCTTAATCTTTTTCAGTGTACCTCTCATACCAGTTTATGCATGATAAGTAGCTAGTTTTGCACCAGGTTTCACTTTTTTGTGACAAATATGATCCATATTTTGTAGTTAAATACTATTTTAGCAATTACTTATAAAGGTAATATATTTATCCAATGGACTTGACAATAGGTTTTGGTACTAAAAGCGTTCCTAATAATGAACAAAAGTGTGAAGCACCAGCTTAGGACACATGTTAGAACTTTGGAAGTGATAGGTGCTTAGCAAAGAGTTTTTGGCAAAAAACATTTTAGTTTTGAAAAATCAAGTTGTGTCTTACATTTATGAAGAAATTATTGACAATTTTGTTTTATTCTTTGAAAGTTTTAGCTAATGTCAAAGCCTACTGATTGTTATTATGTGAAATGATAGTGTGAAATTGATGCCGTTATAGTATAACAATAAGGATGTGACTCATGTATTTTATGTACACATGCTTTCAACTGTAGTGACAAATGGCTTCATGCTGTGTGATTAAATGCATATTAGCGTTTGCCCTAGGCATTTGATTATTACCGTCTTTACTTCATTACATTTCCACACTGTATGGCCATATAATTTATAAGATAATACACACATCACTTTGTTGCTGATAGGAATTATTCTGTTTTATGGATGGTGTCCTTTAATTTTGCCTTTCATGGATTATAAAATTGGTTAATATCTGCTGAAGTGAATCACTGGAGAAGCAAATAAAGATGTTGGCCTCAGGTCACAATGTCATTTGTGATACTGGCAAAATCTTACAGGCTCATTTATCCCTGTACATGATTGATAACAGCATGGGTTAAATGGAGAAAGCTTTGCTTCCATTAAAGGATCATCATGAATGAAGGCCTCCCACTTAAAAGTCAGGCATGATGAGAAGACAGGAGACAGTCTACAGGTCAAATTAAATAACTTATATAATTTAAGTAGAATGACAGTGCAATTTGTCCATTTTGTGTTATTATTCTGACCCTATCAGGATTCTAGGCTAACTTACTTTTTACTCTAGAGTATTTAAGATGTAATTTTTAATACATTTCTTCAAAGATAGAAAAGCCTTATAGCTCTTAAATTGCGGCAAAGTACAGATTTATATTATGAGCTTTTGAGAAGCTACTTAAAGCCCCCAGTGAGTGTGATCTGTAAGATCAGTGAGATGGTGAGCACTAAAGCAGCACTCAAAGCAGTTTATAACAAATTGGTTTTACTTTACAAAGTTAATTTTTTTATTTCTATGTCTTTTCAGACAAGGTCTTTCTATGTTGCTCTGATTGGCATGGAACTGTATTTAGATCAGGCTGGACTCAAATTCTCAGGAATCCACCTGCCTCTGCCTCCTAATTGTTGGATTTTAATATAATGAGATTAAAGGTGTGTACCACCATAGCAGGCTCACAATAATTTTAATAATGAAATATCTATAATGTCTATGAAGAATGTATTTATATGAAGAATGTATTTATGTATTCATATGAGAAATGAATATTTATTATCATTATAAATAATAAATTTATTATAGTAAATTAATATAAACAAATGAACTACTTATAAGAGTAAATTAGTAACTGTTTGAACCAAATGTTAAAATAAATATAGTCAGCAGTTTTTAATGGCTACTTTCCTATTGTGGTTTTATATAAGGAAAAGCATATATATATTTTCAGAGATTCCTGTAATTCTGTATTTGAAACATAGGAATATTTTGATCAGTGAAGAGTAGAAAGTTTCAAATACTGCATATCCTTTTTCAGTAAATAGAATGATGTATTTTGTACTCATAAGTACATAAGCATTCTCATTGCTCTTTTTTTTTTTTTTGTCCTGGAGATTAAACCCAGGGCATAATGCATTCTGGTTAAGTGCTCTACCATGGAGCTACATCACAGCTCTGGTAGTTTCTTCAGTAACTTTTGAACATCTGCTATAAACTAGGACTTTACATATATTACCATGTTTAATCCTCACGTTGTGTGAAAGCAGTATCATTATTATATAGATTCTATATAGTTAAGTATGCCAAAATACACAGAGGTGACACAATAAGAAAACAGCCATATATGTTGTAGATATTGTTATAGGAATCTAAAAAACAAAATGCCATGTTTAAAAAAATTACTTAGCTGAGTGGTGGTGGTACATGCCTTTAATCCAGCACTCTGGAGGTAGAGGCAGGTAGGTCTTGAGTTCTGAGTTTGAGGCCTGGTTTACAGATCAAATTCCAGAACAGCCAGGGCTATAACAGAGAAACTCCATCTTGAAAAACACAGCAAATAAACAAAACCAAAAAACATTAAAAAAATTTTGTACCACAAAATTTCAAAACTGATTTATTTCTTACTGTATAATGCTGCCTGTGACATCATAGACCATTTTTAAAATCAGATTTATTTACTTGGGATGTTTTGCCTGTATACATATATGTGCACCATGCACACATGTTGAATCATCTAGAACTAGGGTTTTAGACAACCTGTAACTATTATGTGAAACAGTAAATGAAAGAGGAACATGATAAGTGCTTGTCCTTAGGAAATACCCAGTAGTGAGCTAGATGTATTATACACAAAACACCCAGTGAATCTTTAAATTGTGAGTTCACTTTAATCACATAGAAGAATTTAGAAAATGGAGAGGTTGGTGTGATTTAATTTGTTCAAGGGGAAGATTCCTGGAAAAAAATGAGCCTTGAGTTGAGCGTGATAGATTTAGTCCCCCTTCCCCCTTCTCTGCCTCTGCCTCTGTGTGTATGTTGGGAGAGGTTGCAAACTTATTCTAGGTAGAGAGATAGGAATGAGCATAGATTAGATCTGAGAATTTATAATAGAGGGGTTGGAGAGATGGCTTAGCAGTTAAGAGCACTGCTGCTCTTCCAGAGGTCCTGAGTTGAAGTCCCAGCATCCATATGGTGGCTTATAACCATCCTTAATGAGATCTGGAACCCTCTTCTGGCTGGGATGCACACACACACATACACATACACATAATAAATCTTAAAAAACAAAAGAAACTAAATAGAGGGAATTATTTGCATATTGAAGGAGGAGTTGGAAAAAAATCAGAAAGGGAAAACCCTTAAACTCAAGCAAGTACCCTTGAGCCCTAATTGCATTGCAGAAAGCCATTTCAAATTTGGAGGTTGATAAATAGTGTTTGTAAAATAATAATGAAGAAAATTTGTGGGTAGATCGAAGTAGGAGAAAAAGAAGTAACAAGAAAAAGTGTAAGGCAGTGGAGATTTAACTAGGTTACTTGTGGGGAATAGGGGTGCAGAATGAATCTAAGGGCCAATCTGAAGGAAAACAACAGTTTTGTTTGACTTATGGGCTAAAGGGGAGAGTGAAAGTGAGAATCCAAGAGGATGTGATTGAGTGTGTACAGGAGTGAACAAGGCCAAAGGAGCAGAGAAAGAATAAGAAAAGCAAACACATTGGGAACTTAAATAATATGTAAATAATTTAGAGGTAAAGAATTCCACAACTGTTAGTTTGTCTGTAGTCACATTGCTACCTATCAACAGATTTGTTAATATTGGCTAATTCCCAATCTGTTGTTCTTTAAATAATTGGGGATCATTGATTTAGTAAGTTCAGTGTCTAGGTGAGTGAAGTAAATCCATTTAATGTCTGACTAATATTTAAGCTTTTATAATACTTCATGTCCTAGAAGTATTTTATAGTACTTCCTTCATGGCCACAACAGAAGAGCTCCTCTTCTCAGAAAGTAGGAGATGAAGAAATAAGCCTTAGAAATTATCACATGATTAACACATAAATCTGGATACTGTAGAGTGTTGAAAAGATAAGTAGGACAATGTGCTAATGGGTCAATAGGTGTGGCACATAGGGATGTGACATTTAACCTGAGACCTGTAAGGCAAGAGTGCTGTTTACATGTGTGGATGGAGCTCTTGAGACAAGCAGATTGTCCACAGCCTTAAAACTGGCGTAGACTAGGTATGTTTCTGTGCCTGTCTACTGTGTACTAGTCGTCATGAAGACACTGGAGGATAAACCATGATGAAACAGCAGCATAGACTCCCAGAACTAAGGGACAAAGACATCATCTAGGTTTGGTAGACTGTTGGCTGGCAGGTCAATGATGCACTGTATAAAGTTATACTTAGATTTTTCCCTATGTTATTTTCTCAGGGAATTTGTTGGGCACTAGTAAGATCTCAGAGAGTAAAGCCTTTTCTGCAATACACTCTTTAGATGCTACACATGGAATTAGTAGTTTATTAATTTATTTATTGTCTATGCTTCCATTATAGGATTTAGCATATTGTTGGTTTCCATATCTGTCTTCCCAGCCAGATTGTGAGCTCAAATCTAGAGAAACTTTGTTGTACATATACTAGGAAGCTAATTAATGTTTCTTCAATTAACTAACCTTTTCAATTACATGTTTCTTCCAAGTTTATTTTGTGTGTGTATATATGTAATATGTATGTGTAAGTACAAGAGCTTGTGTATGTTTGTGTGTGTGTGTGTGCATGTGCCATGGCATAAATGTGGAGGTTAGAGGACAACTGTGTAGACTTCATTCTTTCCTTTTATCTTTAAATTATAGGGATCAAACTCAAGTCATCAGGATTGTATGGTAACCACTGGACTATCTCATTGGGTCTACTCAAAAACATTTGTTTGTTTGCTTGTTTGTTTATACAGAGTTTCCTTTTGTAGACCAGGCTGGTTTCTAACTCAAACATCTATCTGACTGTGCCTCCTGAGTGCTGGGATTAAACCATGAACCTCCATGCTAGTTACCTTTGTTTTGTGTGAAGACCACTCTCATTCAGGGTGTCATTCTAGGCACACTGCAATTTATATGATCAAATAAAAACTTGGTTTTGAAATTTTGTTTGAAACTTTAGTTTAACCCTAAGAGCATTAAGCTTTCTCTGCCACACTTGTAATGTTTAAAAGTATTCTAACTCGTATACAAGAGGGAATAAGAAGTGATACAAAAGTTTTTGCTAGGGGCTGGCAAGATTGTTCAGTGGTTAAGAGCACTGGCTACTCTTCTAGAGGACTCAGGTTCTATTCCCAGAACCCACTTGGCAGTTTACAATTCTAATGGATCCAGTGCTCTCTCTGGCCTCCATCAGCATTGCATACATGTGGTTCACAGACATACAGGTAGGCAGACTACCAATACACAGAATAAAAATAAAGGCAAAAACCAAAACAGAGCAAAACAAAACAAAACCCATGTATTAAAAAAAAGTACTTTCCAGAAAGTAGGTAGAAGAGTGATATGATTGGCTTAAAAGTTTGGAAGTAGGCTTGACTTTTGGACACCCCAAGCACTCTGAAAGGCATGGATTTGTTCATGATAAGGTAATTTTATTGAAAAAAAAATCTATGTATGTTTTGTGAATCTTCCCAGGTTTTCAGCCCAAGGAGATGGAAGTTGATGCTCTGAAAAAAAAAAAAGTTGAATTGTGGCAATAGTGACAGAGATATACCATTTATGACAGATGATGTGTCTTGGGACTGAAAATGGAAACTGAATAAAAATCTCACTGAACTTTGGAAACCTTACATCCTAGCTTTGATACATCTGTCAGATGAACACTTCCCTTTACTTCCTGTTTCACTTCAAGAGAATGGAGAATTTTCTGGAAAAGATAAAAGGCCTGAGAGAAAACTTGTTTACACATTAACATTGAAGGGAGAAAGCCCTAGTAAATTTTATTTTTGTTATCCGAAAGTCAGTAGTGAAGCCTGTCAGTCAATTAGCCTTGCCTCAGTGTTACCATTGATATTTTTACTGCAAACTTTTATTAAAAAAGAAGAAAAAACCAGCTTTATCGAGGTAGATTTTCCATGCTGTATAGTTCATTCAGAGTGTGCAAACTGGTTATTTTTAGTGTATTTACAGTTTTACAACTATCACCACAACCGGTTTCAGAATATTTCCTTCAAAGAAACCCCATACCTAGTCTCCTATAATCCCCCTCCCACCTTTCCCTAAGCAACCATTGATCTCCATTCTGTGCCTATGAGTTTGCCTATTCTGAATATTTCATGTAAATTGAACAAAATAATCTCTACTGATTATACTCCTACAATGTATATACTGACTCAAGTTAATCAAAACTTTATTCCTTTTTGTATAATATTTTATATTAATTTCTTTTATTCCTCTCCAGATTTTACAAGCTCTGTTGTACTCCTCATTTATGTTTATTTCACCTTCACACAGCACTGTCATCATTTTATAAATTAGAAGTAAGTTTAATGACATATTTGTCATCTTCATTATTCTTAAATAATGTTTTAAACTTTCATCTCAGATTGGATTCTTTCTTTTGAAATACTTTTGTAAATTCTGTCCAATTTTCTGTTTCATTTTCTCTGAAAAAATGTGTGTTTATCCCTTTGGAAATGTCTTATTTAGCTAAAGATATGATGGTAGTGCACACTTTTAATCCCAGCACTTGGGATGTAGAGGCAGGTACATCTCTAGGAATTTCAGGCTGGCCAGGGTCACATAGTGAGACATTTTTATTTTTATTTTTTTAAGTCTTTGACCAATTCTCTTTATTTTCTTTCTTTTTTTTTTTTTTTTGTTCATTTAAAACTATTTTCTTTTGTGCATATGAGAGTTTTGCCTTTTTGTATATCTATGCATAGTGAGTGTTCCGGATGCCGTCAGAACAGGAGAGTGTTGAAATCCCTTGGAACTGGAGTTTAATATGGTTGTGGACCACCTTCTGGGTGCTGAAAACTGAACCTGGATCCTCTGCAAGAGCAGCATTTGCTCTTAACCTCTAAGTCATATGTTCTTTTATTCTTCAACATACTTTTCCTGAAACAGATTTGTAATTCTGTGAAATTCACACTTTTAAAACACACAGCTCAGTAGTTTTGTAGTAAATACTAAAAGTTGTACAACTAACACTACTATCAAATTCCAGAGCATTCTATTCTATCAAAAAGAAACCATGTTCTCATTACTCATTCCCTGTCTCCCCTTGTGCCTGGAACACTTATCTGTAGAGATTTGCCAATTCCAGAGGCTTCATGTAAGTGGAATCAAATGACACATGGCCTTTTGTGTTTGCTTTCTTTTACTGAGCATAATGTTGCTTGTACCAATATTTTATTCTTTTGCATGGCACATAGTGGTCTACTATATAAATAAGCTGCATTTTGTCATTTTGTTTATCCATGCATCAATTGATGGACATTTGAGTTGTTCCCACTTTTTACTTATGATGACTAATGCTGTGATGAACACCATTCACAATCTTTTTTGATAGAGATTTCTATTTTTACTGGACTTATGCCTAGGGGTAGAATGCTGGGTCATATTGTAGTTCTATGCTTATCCTTTTGAGGAACTTCCCAAACTGTTTTCCAGAGTGGCTCAATGATTTTATATTCCCACCAGCAATGTAAGTCGTAAGTTTTTCTAGTCTTGCCAGTACTTGTTAATCTGTGTGTGTGTGTGTGTGTGTGTGTGTGTGTGTGTGTGTATGGGGGAGTGCTGCCTTGTGGGAGGTGTTTGGAGGTTGAATCTAGGGCCTTATACATGCTAGGGAAGCACTATACTGAGCTGCATATCTAATCTAACTCATTTTTATTTACTCAGCTGTATTATCTTAATGCATCTGAAATAGTATCTCTTGTGGTTTTGATTTTTACCATCTTAATGAGTAATAATAGTAAATATATTTTATTTGTTTCTGGCCACATGTAAACTATACTACACATATGCACACGCACAGACACATATGCTGTGAAGGAAAACTTTATTCTAATCACATGCCTGTTTTGTCTTTTTATTGTCTGATCATAGGAAGCTATTATATATTCAAAATAAAAGGTTTTTTGTCAAATATATGCTTTGTAAGTATTTTCTCACATCATAGATTGTCTTTATTATGTTATTTAAAGTACAAACATTTTAAATTTTGATGAATCCAGTCTACAAACCAGATATCCTTATTCTTGTTCTTCTTCATTGTCTTAGAGGAAAAATTCTTAGCCTTTTGCAATACATTATTTTATTAATATAATTATTAATATAATTATGGCTCTGCCTTGGTTGGAGGATGTTGAGTAGAGCAGCTCCTTTTCAAAAGCTGCTCAGACCTCACTCATGGCAGCTGCTTTGAACACCATGGATATGGATATGTTCAGTAAGCTACCCAGTAGCTCCAGAAAGCACTGCAATTGTTCAAACAGCTTGGGCCAGGCCTTTTGCCATTGACAACCTCAGCAGTCATTTCATCCAGGCCAGGGTGGGAGTGCTTTCTATGATGAGCCAGCAGAAGACCTAATTGAGGGCAAACACAATCCTCTATTTGCATGAAGGGTTATGGAGTGACTGGTGCAAAACTCTCCTGCCATACACCCTCTTACTGGTTACATAAACAGACTCTCTGACTTCTTTTTTAAGCCATCCTGGTACTACCTTCTTAGGCTGCCTCCTGGTGGTGTAGGTTAGCTCCATTAAAAAGATTTTCTTAAATGGTCTGGTCTCCTTTTGATCTTTATCATTAGTAGAGCAAGCTGAGCTGGTAAAATGGAAACAGTTGCAAAGGCAGCATGGGTAACAGAGGTAGTTGTGGCTATGGGGGGGGGGGGTGCTGCCGCAGGAGGAGTGGTTAGAACGTGGCTGGAGAGTTCTGAAACAGTGGAAAGGAGGTGCCAGGGAAGATACCAAAGACTGCAGGTTCCAGGTGCTGAAAGAATTCCAGGGATGTGCCAAGCCAAAGGTCCTGAAACCCAAGGCCTAGGAGCTATAGTACTAATTTCAGTCAAAAACCCAAAGTTGTGACACTGTGGACAGGAGAGCTGTAATAGTTGCCACTGTAGTAGCTGAAAGTCTCACCAGCAGGCTTTCCCGGGACTGTGACACTGCAGTGGCTGTCTGCTGTTGCTGCTCACTGCTACTGGAAGTTGGTAATGACAACAGCTGGCAAGTGTCAGGGACACTGGTGGTTAAAGGCCAGGGCAATGAACTTCTAGCTGATTATTTACAGCAGTAACACTGTGGTGTAATTTCCAGACTGTGGTGTAGCAGGCCTGGGACTATCAGACCTGAAGTTGTAAACCTCAAGGATGCTGATCTAGCTCCTGGGTCATGGGTCTCTGCAAGGGTCTAGGGCTGCCTCTTCACCTTTTCACTCCTTCACAGCGTCTATCTGGGTAGAACAAGATCCAGGCAGCAGATGACACCAGGAACATTCCCCTGCTCATCCTTGATTTTGTCATCTGAATCTTATTTCCCTAAACATTTGTCAGTTTTAAAAATATTTTTAAAAACTATTTTTTTGCATCATTAACAGCGATCTCATTCTAGTGTCTGTTTTATTTATTTCTACTGTCTTTGTAATTTTACCTTTGATTTCTCAGAACGTCTTGAGTGACATATGGTTGCCATTGATAGTTTGATACAAATATTCAAATCTTTTGTCTCCATCCCCTCTCTCTTTGTGTGTGTGTGTGTTGTATATGCATGTGCAGACCCAGTGTTGGGTGTTTTCCTCAGTTGCTTTTCACCTTAGTTTTTGAGACAGGGCCTTTTACTGAGCCTGGAGTTCACTGATTTAGCTAGGCCGGCCAGCCAGTGATCTCTCTGTTGCCATCATCCCAGTTCTGGGATTATAGACAATGCCACTGTGCCCAGGTTTTACGTGGGTGCTGGTGAGTCCAGACTCAGGTCTGAATGCTTGCACAGCAAATACTTTACTGACTGGGCTGCCTCTCCAGCTTCTAAATGGTCTGCTTTTTTTTTTAAATTAATAATTTGTTTTGTTTTATTTATTATTGGAGTCTCCTGTTATTATAATAGAATTCTCTGTTGTTACTTTGAATTCTGCCCTTTTTGTTTCACATAATTTGGTGCTTCAGTGTTTAGGTGCATGAATATTTAAAAGTGTTGTATCTTCTTTATAGATTGATCATTTTTGCTGTAAGATGCCTTTCTGTCTTGAGTAGCTTAGTATGATAGCTATTCTTGGCTGTCAGTGGACACACCTGGGAAGAAGAAACCTCAACTGAGGAACTGCCTGTTAGTTAGGCCTGTGGACATATCTGTGGGATATCCTCTTGATTGCTGATTGGGTTGGGCGGGGCTAGCCTACTGTGCGACACCTTGTGCAAGTTGTATGGGGAAGGCAGATGAGCAAGTCAGTTTGCAGCATGACTCCATGTTTTCTGCTTTAGTTACTGCTTCCAGCTCCTGCCTGCCTCGAGTTCTTGCTGTGGCTTCCCTCCATAATGGACTGTATCCTGTAAACTGAGATATAAACTTTGTCTCCCTGAGTTACTTTTTGTTATGATGTTTACCACAGCAACAGAAAGCAATCTAGAACACTCATTATCACTGTAAATGAGAATACTCTGAAAGTGCCAATCCTTTTTTCTCTGGTTGGTTTTAAGATTTTTTTCTCATTATTTTGTGTCACTTCCTGTGTAACTGAGCGTTGATTTTTTATTACTAGTTGTCGGTCTTCTTCAAATGTATGTTATCTGTTTTTTAACCATATATTTTATAAAATAGAGAGTTCAATGAATTAAAGTCTGCCAGTGGCACATACTTATAATCTAAGCATTTGAGAGGCTGAATTAGGAATATTGGAAGAGTGAAACCAATCTAGATACAGGGGGAGACCTTGTCTTAACAACAACATGCCATTTGGTTGATAATTTCAAGATTGGCTTTATTTCTTTAAACATGTAAATATTGCCTTCTGTTTGCTAAGGTAGTGCACATCTGCTGCCCTTGTCACCTGTTTCTGCTGGTTCTTACAGTGCCGCACACCTTTCTTTGCTTGGTTAGCTTTGTGTGCTGCCTATTGTCCTGGAAAACTATTCATGAAGATTCCTTGAATAACCAGGATAATAGGAGGAACTTTATTTGCTTTTTCAAGGTTCTTTGAAACATTATGAATGTGGAAGCATTTAAAATTGTATTAATAGTTTGAAGTTTCTTTCACTTAAAAAACATATCTGAAATTCAGCTTAAGATAAGTGTTTACTAGAGGTTAAGCCTGGAAGGAGGGAATGTGATAAAAAGGCCTCTGATAATGGTAGGACTCTGCATTTTGATTGTGACCATAGTAACAATAAATGTGCACAGAAGTATGTTTGTACAGATAAATACATGTATCACTGGTAAGTTTTCTGATATGCTCTATGGATTGTACCAACATCAGATATATATATATATATATATATATATTAAATATTATACTATTGTTATACAAGATGATAATACTGGAGATTCCTGAATGGATGGTTCATAGGACTTCCCTGTACTTACCTTTGCAACTGCTTTTGAACCTATAATTATTTCAGATTAAACAATTGAAAAAGAATTTTCTATAACCTGTCTCATACACTTTATTGGTTAAGATGTCTAAGTACCTAGGTTTTTAATAAAAGACCAAAGGCCTCTTCCAGTTTTCTTGAGTCTAAAGCTTGTATTGCTATTTTTTAAAAAGTAGCTTCCCATGAAAGTAAGGTTTAGAAAGAGAATGTGTAGCATCAAACTTCTGGTGAAGGGTCAAGCCCTGCCTGCAATATTAGGAACCCAGCCTTCACAAGTTTGGTGTGTAAGGGCAGAAAGTGTACTCTTAAAGGATACTCAGGCACCACAGAACCAAAATAGAGCCATTGCTGCTGAATGTCTTTCTGTAAGTTTTGGAGTATGAGAGATAGTAGCATTGCTATTCAGTGTTGAACCTGGAGGATTACAGGATAATGTTTTTATGGTGACTGTTCTTTTTTTTCTAGAAAAACATAGATAAGTAATTTTTTTAAAGTCAACTCTTTGAATTGCAGGGGATGAAATAAATATGAACATGGACGATAGTCTCAACACTGAATCATCATCATCTACCTTCAGTCTTCAAAGTTCTTTAGAGACAATGGCTTCTATTCAGCTCCTGGATTTCAGAACAAGTTTACTGGAAGCACTAGAGGAGTTGCGTATGAGAAGGGTGAGGTTCTCTTAAGGTTTTAAATAGAAAGCCTTGATTTTTTTCCAGTTTTTTTTTTTTCCTTTCAAGAAGCCCAAACAGCCACTTATTTATAAAGAAAAAAATTTAGCTTTGTGGGGTTGGTTCTCTTCTTCCTCTTCTACTTGGGTTCTGGGGATCAAAATGCGTGGCTAGTACCTACCTATTGAGCCATTTCCAAAACTTAAAGGGGGAGGGAGGAGGGTGAAGAGAAGGATGGGAGGGGAGGGAAGAAAAGGTGGAAAGAGGAGAAGAGGACAGGAGGAAAGAGAGGGAGAGAAGAGCGAGGAGAGAGATTGAGAGAGAGAGCCTAAAGAATTATAAAAGGTACTGACTGGATTTAGCACGTGTGTTGACTGATTTTTATGTCCACTTGACACCACTAAGGTTATCTGAGAATAAGGCACCTTAATTGAGATTGGCCTGTAGGTGGGTCTGTAGGGCATTTTCTTAATAGTTGTGGGAGGGCCCAGCTCACCTTGAGGGGTGCCACCCCTGGGCAGATAGTGCTGGATGGTATACGGGTCTAAGCAACTGGAGAGAGCCAGCTAGTAAGCAGCTGTCCTTCATGGCCTCGGCCTTAGTTCCTGCTGCCAGGTTCCTGCCATCTTGTCTACCTTGTCTTTCCAGGACTACAGGCTATAAGATAAATAAACTCTTTCCTCAAGTTGCCTTTGGTCATTGTTTTTGTGTTGGCTAATTTTCTGTC
Organism: Phyllotis vaccarum; assembly: GCA_033318265.1. Taxonomy (NCBI): domain Eukaryota; kingdom Metazoa; phylum Chordata; class Mammalia; order Rodentia; family Cricetidae; genus Phyllotis; species Phyllotis vaccarum. Next base: position 133,898,770 of record JARWLC010000001.1, read on the forward strand.
AAATTGACACAAGTTAGAGTCATCTGAGAAGGAAATCAAGTGAGAAAATGCCTTTATAAGACCCAGCTGTAGGCAAGCCTATAGGACTTTTTCTTAATTAGTGATTGATGTAGGAAGGCCCAGCTCATGTGGATGGTGCCATCCTTGGGCTAGTGATCCTGGGTTCTGTAAGAAGCAGGCTTTGTATCTGCCTCTGTCTCCATGTATCTGCCTTATTGAAGTTCCTTGTTTTCGATGATGAACTGTTATATAGAAGTATAGGTGCAATAAAGGGTTGCTTTGGTTATGGTGTTTCATCACAGCAGTGTTAACTCTAAGACAGTGTTTTTATTATAGCCATAGAAACTCTAAGAAAGCAAGATAGCTGTATAATGTAAAGCTTCAAAAACATTCTCTTTCTGAGGCTGTGCTGAATACTGTATTGTTAACTCTGTTGTACAGTCGATTGCAGCTACTTGTGCAAAGCAGAAAAAGCCACTGTACAAGAGACCTAGTTGTTTTTGCTTGACTTTGATGTGGTTTGCTTTTTTGTTTTCATCTGATGTTCATTATTGACCAGCCACTCTCTTAGGTGCTTTGTTGTATTTCTTTTCTTTCTATTCTTAAAATTTTAAAACTTAACATATTTTAGATTTATTTATTTTATGTATATAGGTGCTGTCTGCATGCCTTTATGCCAGAAGAGGGCATCAGATTCCATTATAGATGGTTGTGAGCTACCATGTTGCTGGGAATTGAACTCAGGACCTCTGGAAGAGCAGTCAGTACTCTTAACCACCGTTCCGTAGCTCCAGTCCCCAATAACTAGTCCCTTCCTTCCTTCCTTCCTTCCTTCCTTCCTTCCTTCCTTCCTTCCTTCCTTCCTTCCTTCCTTCCTTCCTTCCTTCCTTCCTTCCTTCCTTCCTTCCTTCCTTCCTTCCTTCCTTCCTTCCTTCCTTCCTTCCTTTCTCCCTCCCTCCCTCCCTCCCTCCCTCCCTCCCTCCCTCCCTCCCTCCCTCCCTCTGTCCTGGACCTCACTCTCTAGATCAGGTTGGCCTTGAACTCATAGGAATCTGCCCGCCTCTGCCTCCTGAGTGCTGGGGTTAAAGGTGTGCACTACCATCACCTTCCTAGTTTTTTTTTTTTTTTTTTTTTTTTTTTTTTTTTTTTTTTTTTTTTTTTTTACATTTTTTAACATTTGCAAAATCTCATATTCTAGACAAGGAAGCCAACACTCCTGTTCTGAAAATAAGTTACAAGTGAGAAAAAACCTGAAACATCACAAATCTTGTTCTAAGTTTTAAAATTATTGAAATTTACTATTATAAATTGCATGCCATATAAGTTACCTATTAGTGTAACTTTTTCTATAAAAATTTATATAAAAGTTATCTATTTGTATAACAAAATGTGTTTTTAAAAGAAACATGTTTAAAAATGTGGAAAAGTCTTGGATAAGCTTTATAAAGAAGTATTTTTAGTAAAGTTAAAATATTATCTTTTCTAAGTGAAACAACTTCAAGACACTAACACTTCATATTTTATGCTTCAAACAATATATTTTGTTTGCTATTTCCAGTTTGAAATTCATGATTCTTTAAGTACTTTCTGAGGGGTTTGATCCCCAACACCCTTTAACAGCACATGTGGTAGCTCAAGAAGTTAATTACAGGAAGATAGAGTCAAGAGATCAGAAGTTCAAGGTCATCCTTGGCTACATAGTGAGTTTGAGGCTAGCAAGGGCTTCATAACATCCTGTCTCAAAGAAAGAAACTTTTGCTATATTTAAGGTTAGTAAAAGAACAATGCATTTATTTATTTTGTGTGAGTGTGTGTGTGCGTGTGCACACGCATATGTGTAGGACCAGAGGTCAAACTTATTTTTTTAAAAAAGTGTGCACAAATATTTTTTTTTGAGGTGGTTCACAGAGATTGCCTGCCTCTCAAGTGCTAAGATTAAAAATATGAGCCACCATGCTCAATTTTAATACATATTTTTGTAATTCTTTGGGAATTTCATACATTTTACTTAAAATTTTATTTGCTGTTTTATTTAACTTGTATGAGTGTTTGCTTGCCTATATGTGTGTACATATATGCCTGGTTCCCACAGAATTAGATACCCCGAAACTGAAGTGACAGACAGCTGTGATCAACTATATGGGTACTGGGTATTGAGCTTAGGACCTTTGGCAGAGTAACCAATTTTCTTAACTACTGACCCATTTTTCTAGCCCCTCTATATATGCTTGTATATGTGGCTGTCAACTGGAGTGTCTTCCATCTATGTGAAGCCACATCATTAAAGAAAACTAACTTTCCCCTTTCTGGAAGCTGTAGGTCTTCATCTAGGGGCGGGATGATTTCTTGACTACTATCCTTTCTATGCCAGACTTGCCTAGGTCTTGCATATGCTTTTACAACAACAGTGAATTCTTTTGTGTAACTACCTTGTTATGTCTGGAAAACAATTTTGCTGTAGTCATCTACTGCCTCTGACTCTTACAGTGTTTCCTTTTCATTTTCTGTGTTATAGATGTCCCATATAGGTCTGAGCACTCAGCAGTGTAGGTTGAAGTTTCTGTCCTGCAAGCTATTCCCAAGTAACTACACAGAGGCTTAATATTAATTATAAATGTTCAGCCAATAGCTCAGGCTTGTTACTAGCTAATGCTTACACTTTTGATTAACTCATATTTTTATCTATTTTTCACCACATGGTTTGGTACCTTTTCTCAGTATGGCATGTCTATCTTACTTCTCTCGGCATCTGCTCCCTACTTCTCTGACTCCACCCTTTTCCCCAATATTCTGTTTGGCTCTTTCCTAACCTTATCCTATCCAGCTATTGGCCAGTCAGTTTTTTTTATTACTATTAAATCAATCATAGTGACATATATTCGTACAGTATGAGGAAATATCTTATACTGCAGTCTCTTATTCTTTTCACCTTGCCAGCTATGAGGCTCATGTTAAATGACATCTGTTACCAAAAAAAAAAAAAGAAAAAGAAAAAAAAGAAGCCTCTCTAATGATGTTTAAGAGATGCACAAATCTATGAATATAACAATAAGTCATTAGGAGTAGGTTTAATACTGTGTTCCATTTGCAGATTTAATAGCAATAGGTTGTCTTCTTTGGCATATTACCTTTCTAGCCAGGTGTTCTTGGCCTCAATAATGGTACCAGGTATGGGTTTCATCTTAAGGACTGGCCTAAAACCCTAGAAAGGGGTTGGTTACCTCCATGCCATTCACACCACTATTGTACTGGTGGGAATATCTTGTCAAGTTGGTCATTATTGTAGCTCCTGTGTTTCATAACTGGTTAAGATTGATGCTTACTTTCCCCCTCTGGTAGTGTGCTTAGAACTTTCTAGCACTATGAAAGCTTGCCATGGTATAGATATGGGATGAAGCTTTCAGGTCAATAGTGGTTTAAGTTCTTCATGTTCTGTGATTCAAGTATGTGGCATCTTCAGCAATAGGGTCTTGCCATCGAGTTCTGGAGGGTATAAGAGCAAACACTGCAATATTTGGGGGAAATCTATGGGACATCACTGACCAACAACTACAACAGAAGTAGCTGATTTCAGACATTGGATTTTTTGTTAGCATGTGATTTCTAGTTGAGGCATTGGTGCCTTGCTATAAGGTACTCCATAAACTTTTTATATATGCATATGTTTACATTTTAGATATTTTTTGCAGAAGTAGTTTTCATGTGACTTGTCTTAGTCATCCCTCCCCGTATTCCCTCTCTCCTCTGCCCTCCCTTATCCCAACCTATTTCATCCCTTCCCACTTCATTATTCCACTTCCCCTTTTATCTCACTGTGTTCTTTCTTCCTTTCCTGAAGGTCTAATCTTTTGGTCTCTGTGAGTATTTCAAATGAAACACATGTATTAACCTTTTTGCCACAGGTGCTGCTGCAGGCCGTTACTTATTTTTAATTTTTAATTTAATGGTGGGACTTTGTAACCATTTCTCTTCTACATGTTGGGATTTTGTCTGGTTTGCAGATTCTGTGAATGCTGCTGTAGTCTCTGAGCTCATGTGGATCAGCCCTGCTGTGTCTGGAAAACACTTGTATGCTTCCTTATCCGTTACCCCTAGCTCTCATGATTTTTCCAGCTCTTCTTCCACAAAGATCGCTGAGTCTTGAGGGGAGGAAGAACACACAAACTTACATATTCAAAGCTAAAACCCACAAATAATTATTTTTCAGTTTTAAGAGACTAGAGACTAATCTCACCATGTAGACTTGGCTGGCCTGGCACTTGTATAGACCAAGCTGGTCTTGAGCTCAAAGGGATTCACTTGTTTTTGTCTCCTCTTACTGAGACTAAAGATGTGTACCACTATGTTGAGCTAAATTGGTAACAATGCAATATGAAAACAACAGAATGCTTTAAATTAATAAAGATGTACAGTTTAACAATCCGAACCAACAAAATAGCTTATATTGTATTCATAATGTATGTATTTTAGAATTTTGACTCCTTTTCTTATGTATTTATTTTGAGGCAGTCTCCTTTGCTCCAGGCTTGCCTTGAACTGGTGAGCTAAGAATGGTATTGAATTCCTGATCTTTTTGCCTCCATCTCTGAAATGCTAGATGTGTGCCAGTGCATGCTGGGAACTAAACACAGGGGTCTTCATTTATGCTAGGCAAGCTTTCTGTCAACTCCTCTCGTCTTAGATTTGATTCTGATACATAACCTTGTCAGACAGACTCATGGGATTACTGATAAGGAGTAAAGATGGTTAGTAAAGCACATCATCAAAAATTGAGGATTTGAGTGGTTGGCATATGAGTTGAGTAGGATAGGAGTTATGTTGAACTTGAAAGCCTATATTGTATTCTATTGAAAATAGCACAGAAATTCCTATTTCAATGTAAAATTTATTGTATTCTAAAAATTAGAAGGGGTTGAAAGTTTCTAAGAATATATTTCTGATCCAGATCAGTTGTATATGGAAGATGAAAGACCTTTATTTACCATGAAGCTTTTAGAACATTAAAATAGGCATTTCCTTGATGTCCTTTTATAAACCATTTCTGGGTCTGTACAACAGGCCATGCCAGTTAACAACTGTGTCAACATATACATAGTGTGCACTACGATAATATTATAGATAAAAATTACTTTAAAATCTATTAAGTACTCATATTGTGATAAGGCCTTGGGCTCTGTATAAACAATAAATATAATTCAGTGGAATTCTGGATAATCTGAAGTAACAATGATTTGCTAAGTAAACTGAGAGAAAACTGACCACACAGTAGTGTAATTTGTAGTAATTTTATGTCACCTTTAAGTGCCTGCAAAATCTATGCCATTACTGATTGGTTGAATCATTAGAATCTGTAGAGTATATTCCTCTATTTTACATGGAATCTGATAAATGGATATTAGCCATACTGCCAAAAGTAGCATTGTTATATTCTTATACTTTCTTGGCATTTTAGCTTCAAGTTTTCTATTAAACTTATTTTTAATCTTTATTATTTAGCTTTTATGTTTTTCTTCACTCCATCAAGCAAGTTTTAAAAGTTTTAATAAAAATTCCTATGAGACTGTCAATGAAAGAAAATAAATTTAGCAAGAAAAATCCTATCTTCAAGTTCAATAAAGTATCCCAGAATATAGAATCCTAAAAGTGCTTATTTTTTATTAGATGCCTTAGGACTACAAGGATTTAAGTGTTTTTACAAAAACAATAAAAGAGGAGCAATTTGATGGTTTATTTACTCTTTATAACCTTTAGAAAGTGTTGTGCTTTTTTAAAGTGCTTGCTTCAGGCTGTAGTTTTACAAGATGGGCTATGTGTTGGTCAGACCCTTTCAATTCCTGACCCTGAACAGATTTAGGGACCTAGCACATACAGCAGGCATTTGTTCAGGAAACCTAAACTGTAACTGGCTACTTTTACTCTTTCAAATTTATAATCTGTCTTTATAAAATTGCTCAATTCAGCTTTTCTATGTTGTTTGATAAAATACCATGCACTTTTCTGTATATTTTCTTAGTCCAATTAAGCAAAAGTTGCTCAAGATAAATAGTTCTAATACTGATGAAATGACCCAAAGTTCATTTTAAAATTAGTATTAAAGAGGCTATTTTTATATTAACAAATTATTAGAAAGGTTTATGATATAGAAACTATCAGCACATTCCTATTAGTTATTTTAAAAAATATTTATTTTTTCTTTCAATTATGTTCATGTGTGTGTGTGTGTGTGTGTGTGTGTGTGTGTGTGTGTGTGTGTGTGTGTGTGAATATGTACATGTGAGTGCAGGTACCAGTGGAGGTGACAGGCAGCAGATCCCCCTGGAGCTGTAGTTAAGGCAGTTGTGAGCTGCCTGAGGTGGGTGCTAGGAATTGGAACTCATATCCTTTTAACCATTGTGCTATCTTTTAGCCCTCATATCAGTTCTTAATTTTTACATTTTTTACTGCAACAACTATTTCTAATTTTTATTTTAAAATGTTCTGCCAAAATCAGAATGTGCTTACATATAGGCAAATGGTTTTTAAAACGTGCATGCATACATGCGTGCATGCGTGTGAGTGATGTATTGGTGGACTCAAATGTGTCACGATGTGCATAAGAAGCCAGAGATCAACTTTTGGTAGTCTGATCTCCCTTTCTATCATGTGCGTCATAGGGATTAAACTCAGGTAATCACACTTGTACTGTAAGTACCTTTGCTTCCTGAGCCATCCCACTGGCCCTGGTGAAGGATTTTGTTTGGACTATAAAGTGTATGAAGAGTGTTTTGAAGCAGTGTATTATAACAATCCCTAAGTCTTATACCCACAATCTCTCTCTTTTAAAGATTTATTTATTATGTATACAGTGTACTACCTGCATGTATGCCTGCATATATGCCTGCACACCAGAAGAAGGCACCAGTTCTCATTATAGATGGTTCTGAGCCACCATGTGGTTGCTGGGAATTGAACCCAGGCCCTCTGGAAGAGCTGCCCATGCTAGTAACCTCTGAGCCATCTCACAATCTTGTAGTAAGAGGTTTATGTTACAGACTTTCAGGCCTAGCCTCAAGGTTTAGGACCCGCAGACCCACAGAGACACACAGATGCTTTCAGTAGTTTTAGGCTGATCGACCTAAGGCCCAGGTATATCACTTGCTAGCTCTTTACTCTTAATCTAACCCATTACTTTTATCCTGTTCAGCCATTCGGCTGGGTACCTTTCCTTAGAGCAGCATAGTTGTCCTCTGCTTCTTCCAGCTTCTCTCTGTCATTCTGCTCTGTTCTTCCAGTTCCTAGAGTTCTCCTAGTCTGGTAGCCCCGCCCACACTTCCTGCCTGCCTTTGGCCAATCAGCACTTTTTATTAAACCAGTGGGTGGGATAATTATTTACAATGAAACAACACAATCTCCCACACAATCTCTTAAAGATAATGCAATGCAGCATTTAAGAGACTTTGGAGACAGATAATTTGGGATCAAATACAAGCTCTAGAGTTAAGAATGCCTGTAGTATCAGTTACTTGGATGGCTGAGCCAGGAGTTCTAGACCAACTTGGGCAGTATATCAAGTTCTTACCTCAAGTATAAATCAAGCAAACAAACACGGGCTCACAGCGGATTTGCTGTGTAATGGTGTCATGGCTTCAGCTGTCAGCCCACACAAACCTAGAGTCACCTTGGAAGACGGAACCTCAACAAACTGCCAGACAGATCAGATTGGCCTATGACCATGTCTATGAGATATTTTTCTAATTGCTGTACTGTGGGCAGTACCATTCTTGGATCTGTGGGCCTGGGTTGAATAGGAACGGTAGTAAGGCAAGCCAGTAGGCAGCATTCTTCTATAGTCTCTACTTCAGTCTCTGTTTTGAGCTCCTGCCCTGACTTTCCTTAATAAGAGACTGTATCCTGTAAGACAAATAAACCCCTTTCTCCCTGTGGTTAGTATTTGGTAAGCTTGACACAAACTAGAGTTGACTGGGAAGGGGAAAGAGGGATTTCCCCTATCAGACAGCCTGTGGGCATGGTTTTGGGGCATTTTCTTGATGATTGATTTGGGAATACCCAGCCCACTGTGGATGCAGCCCGCTGTGGATGCTGTCAAAGTAGTCTTGAGCTAAGAAAGCAAGCTAAGCAATCCAGTTAGTAGTGATTGTACACGGTCTCTGCTTCAGTTCCTTGGCTTCCCTTGATGCTGGAATACAAACTGTGAACTGAAATGAACCTTCTCCTCTCCCAAGTTGCTTTGGTCATGATATTTATCACAACATCAGAAAACAAAGTAAGACATCAAGGAACTGTTCTTTTGCTACCTCAGCTTCTTCAACTTAAAATAGTAGGAGTACTTGTCTTATAAAATTGTCTCCTAGATTAATCAATATATACATAAATCTGAGAACAGTATCTGGTAAAATCTTACAATCTACCTACTTACTAAAAAAATAATGGTGACATGGTGAAAGCTGTATTTTCTACATTAAAAAAATCTTTTTAAAGATTTATTTATATGTTTGAGTGTTTTGCCTGGTGCTCTTGAAGTTCAAAAGAGGATATCTGATAGGATTAGTTGTGAGCCACCATGTAGGTGCTAGGAACTGAACCAGGGCCTCTGTTGAGCAATATGTGCTATTAACTGCTGAGCCACTGATCCAGTCCTCTTCTAAATTTTAACACAACTGTTTTTGGAAGAAATGCATGTATGTTGTGTATAATATACATATATGTATTTATATATTTTTAGGTAAGTCTCTCAATGTTATTCAACCTGGTCTTGAACTTGAAATCTGTCTTTCTCTTGAGTAGGCAAGTTTGAAGGCATGTATTATCATCTCTGGCCAGTTAGTTTTAATTATAGATACGTATTACTGTAAGAGATTCTAATGTTACCTTCTCTTTTTGTGTAGCATACAATGTTGGTATTTGTTGGCATGCATTTTCTTTCTTCAATTTTAGAAAAACCATGGTTGTGTCTTAGAGTTCACTTCTACTGGTGTGAGTCAGAAGTCCTCATTAGTAATAGTTATTCATGAAATACTCTTCCTTGCCAGTGACTGAATTTAGAGAGTGTATCTAACTCCATTATGGCAGTGAGATAATAGGACACGCTTATTGGGAAGCTCCTGGGAAAGGTTATCTTTTTATTAATACTGCATTTTTTCTCTAAAAGAATTTCTGTTGATGATGATGACGATGATGTGTTTGTGTGCTCATGGAAACTCTTTGTGGAGTAGGTTGTTTCCTTCTATCTTTACGTGGATTACAGGGACTGAACTAAGACCATTGGATTCTAAGAGATGCACCTGCCTCTGCCTCCCAAGTGCTGAGATTAAGGTGTATGCCACCATGCTTACCCTTTATCCAGATTTTAGATTACTTGGTTGATATGGGGCCATAGTCCTCTGCTGAATTTATAATTTAATTTGTGGAACGACAGGTTTCCCCGTGAGTGTAAAGCTGTGCCGTTTCTGTCTCTGAGGCTTGGATTTTCACAGCACTCCTTTTCTTCTCAATTTAGGAAGCAGAGGCTCAGCATGAAGAGCAGACTGCTAAAATTATCATGGAAACGCAGGAACTCAGATGGCAAAAGGCAAGTACTTCCCTCTTAGACGACCATCTTCAGCTTCTATTTAAAACGTACCCCAGGGCCTAGAGAGGCGGCTCAGTGGTCAAGACTACCTGCTGCTCCTGCAGAGGACCCATCTTCTTCCCCAGCACCCAGATGGAGCTTATAATTATCCATGACTCCAGTTCCAGGGCATCTGATACACTGCTCTGGTCTCTGCAAGTTCCAGACCTGGACAAAATATTTACACACATTAAGTAAATCTTATATTTTAACATTTATTTTAAAACTTTTTAAATTTTGTACATATATTTAGAAGTAGTGTAGCATTTGCAGCATGAGTTCATGACAGTTCCCACCAAAATCAATGCTATTTGTGGCTTCAGAATTTTTAAGCTTTATGATTTAACTCTGAATACAATTCTGCTGAAAACTTCTGTTTGCATCTAACAAATGTTACAGGGAATAAGTGTTTTTGAAAGCTCAGGGCTAGGTCCATGTTACCGCAGGGAGGTGTAACCAAATAGAAAGATATAAGCTGTGATTCTTTTCCTGTTATCTGCATTAAAGTATTTATGATAACACTTCTTATGCCTTCCCATCAAAGTAAAATTAACAACTAAAGAGAAAATATTAAGTTGATGGTTCCTCTCCTTAGGGGTAATATTTCAGATTAATAAGCCAAACAACAGTTTGAATCTGATTAGAAATTATGGGAAATTTTAAAGTAAGTCTTGGCCCCCTTGGTGGTATAGAATATGGGAGTAACCAGGGCAGGATTTTGTGAGGGACAGAGCTACAATCCTGTCCACGAAGAGAGAAAACAAGTGAATACTAAGAACAAAATGAACTATGAATATTTTTAAAATATAAATCCTGGAGAGATGGCTTAGAGGTTAAGTGAACTGGCTGCTCTTCCAGAGGTCCTGAGTTCAATTTCCAGCAACCACTTGGTGGCTCACAACCATCTCTGAAAGATCTAGCATGCAGGCATATGTATACATAATAAATAAATAAATAAGTGTTTTTAAAAAAATACAAGTCGTGCCTGGCTTCTGAGTTTGAGACTGAGTCTTGCTGTGTTCAGTTTGGTCATGAATGCCTGGGCTCAACTGATCTTTTTACTTCAGCTTTCTGAGTAGCTGGGACTACAGGTATTTTCAGCTGCACCTCCTATATATCTTTTTAGATAGGGATAATCAATAGTATTAAATTCAGAAGAGGAGGGTCTAGAAAGATGGCTCAATGGTTAAGAGCACTGACTGCTCTTCTAGAGGACCCAGGTTCAATTCCCAGTACCCACATAGTAGCTCACAACTATTTGTAACTCCAGTACCAGGAGATCCAATACTCTCTTCTGGTCTCCACAGGTACTAGGCATGCAAATGGTGCACAGACAAAATGGTACACTAGGCTAAAAAACTCAAACACAAAAAAGTTACAATTCAGTAATTGAATAAATAAAAAAAAAGTAATGTAATTCTTTTTAAAATCCCACAAGCATGTTTGGGAGTACTTAGGCTGATTATAAAGCTATAAAATATTAAAATAGGGCTAATGAAATGGCTTATCTGGTAAATTCACCTACTGCCAGGTTTATGCTTGAGCTCAATCCTCTCACTCCCCAGGCTGTGTGAACTCCACACATGTGCATGTGCACATGCACATACACACACACAAAGAAATAAAAAGTTAAAGAGTTTTGTTGCATGCATACCATAATACATTCCAGAAACAGAGCCAAATACATATGGTAATTTTTATTAATGATAGAATTAGCTTTCAATTCAAGAAGGGAAGAATAGATTATTTAATAAATAGTATTAAAGCTGAGTTTCACTGGGAGAAAAGTAGAGCCAGATTTCTATAGTACTTTACAAACTTGTATAAAGAAAAATATTGTTTACACTGTTAGCAGTGTGAAAATTACTGTGCTATATTGATCAGAATATCATCAAACAACCTGTTAAAAACATCTGTATGTATTAGAACTCGTTGTTTGAACAGTTTACAATCTCAGGGTTTCAAAGAGGCACATCAGAAAGAATATAGAGAGACTTTCTGGCTTTAGGCTCAAATGCCTTTAGGTGGATAATTTTAAGTTGGGCAATTGATTGGGCTTGAAAGATTTGTGATGCAGTATTTTAAGATATGTCAGGGTAACAACATGAAGATATTGAGGTTAGTTTTGAGAATGAAATATATTTTTTTTAATAAACTAGATATTTACCCAAGTAAACAAATACCTTAAAGTTTTTGCATTGGTCCAAAACAGTGACAGTTTGGTCTAAAACAGTGACACTTTTATTATTTTTCTTTTTATGTTCTTATGAAAAACTACTAGGCACAGATTTTCAGAGACAAACAAAATGTGTTGATTGGTATTCTCAGAACCTCTTAATTCTGAATATTCTTTTCATTTTCAAGTGATTTCAGTTATCAGTCCTCCTTTCCTTCTTCATCATAAGAGGATGAGGAGAGGAGACTACTATTATTGAGATGGAATAAATAAAGTCCACACTCTTTTATGGAGTCATGGTAGCATGGTTATGGCTATTTATATTACATAACATATATAGTATTTATATATTTAATATGCAATATATTTATCCTAAATCAGTATCTAAGAGCACCAGTTTAAACTAAGAAAACAGAGACTATCTCCAAATCACAATTCCACAGGTGGCCAAGAATTCGGAAAGTGATATGAAGCTAATGATTGGAGATATTATTTAAGAAATAATATGCATTTACTCATGTAAGGTTCTGAGCATGTATAAAGAATTAAAAACCTCTTAAAGCACAGCAATAGATGATGACATAGATAGAGAGTCCACATGGTTTTTTTTTTATTTATAGAGCTATATGGTAAATATTTCAAACTTTGTAGGCCATATCTTCTTCTATCACAGCTATTTAACAGTCACGAGAAGTCCATGAGTAAGTAAATATGTTATTCCTTTTGAGGGGTTTTCTTTGCAACCATTTAAAAATATGAAAACAATTCTTAGCTTACAGGTAATACAAAACATGTAGTTGCTCAAAGCTGGCTTACAGGTCTTCTTCCTCCTCCTCCTTCTTATCAGGCTGGCCTGCAACTCACAGAGGTTCACCTACTTCTACTTCCTGAGTGCTGGGATTAAAGGCATGCACCAGTATGCCAGGCAGATTCTAGTTTCTTGATTCTTGATCGAGATCTAACTCTGTAGGTTAGGAGTAAAGGCTGTTTGTATTATATATTTATCTTACTGATCCATTTCTTTTGATTGGGAGCTGTCCCCCCCCCCCCCCCCTTTTTCTGAAGATACTCTGTCCCTAATTTTTTCTTAGCATTTTCTAGTCTTAAATCTCTTGGTAGCATAGAAATCTTGGTATTGGAGAGTGAAACCTAATATCTGTTCATTTAGGAGATTGAAAGGCATATACCCTGGAATTTAGATATTGTGATAAAAGTCAAAGTAACTGATAAACTTTTTTCAAACATGACTTCCAAGTGTTTTGTTTCTTTGGGGTCATTTCCAGAGATATCTTTGAGTTTTAAGCCGTGTAGAAGAAATACGCTAACATTCAGTGTTAATACAGTTTTGATGCACATTTTATATATTCCTTAGAGTACTTTACTTGGTTTGTCTGAAGTAAGGAGCCTCAGATAGGGAGAAATAGCCAGTTTTATAGGGCAGTGTCTCCCAAGTCTGCATGGTGAAAGCCAGTGGCTGTAGAGCATATGGACATCACTGTCTTAGAATTGGAAGCAGGAGGCAGTGGGAGAGCGTGAGTAGCATTGATAAGCCATTGGCTGGTTTAAAAAAATTCCATTAAGGTCCTCTGGTGCCACCAAGTGTTTGTCCTGAAAGAGAGTTCTTGTGTAATTTACAGTCACACTTTCTTTTTTAGCATTGAGCCAGTTATGAGCATTCTAAAATAGCCATTAAAAATGGCATAAGGATCATGTATCATGAAGATTAGCTGGGGCATTTGCTTTGGCCTTTTGTCATCTTTTTTAGTGCAGATGTGTCCTAGTGAACATTAGAACATTGGAATGTCCTAATTCCAATTGGAAGTTCTAAATCTAAACTCTCCTTATTTCTACAGTGTCCTGAAATCATGGTAATCTACTGAAGCACCCCTGATAATGTTAACTCACTTCTCCTGCTAATTGGCAAGTTTTGTTGAATGAGACAAGTTCTGTCATCTTTGTTAATTTACCTGTTAAGGAATCATAGTCAGTGGAGACTGTTTCCTGTTTCAGTTTGAAAAATTACCTATCAACAAATAAGATTAAACTTAGATTTCATTTAGGAAGAGTACCTATCTTAAAGTTTCTGTTGCTATGAAGAGACACCAGGGCCATGGTAACTCTTTTTTTTTTTTTTTATTGTAACTCTTATAAAGGAAAACATTTAATTGGAGTGGCTTACATTTTTAGAGGTTTAGTCCATTATCATCAGATAGATATGTGACATGCAGGCAGACATGGTGCTGGAGAAAGAACTCAGAGTGGATAAGGAGCTGCATCTTGATTCTGCAGGCAACAGGATATGGTCTGGGACACTGAGCATGGCTTGAGCATATATGAGTCCTCAAAGCCCACCCCCACAGTGACACACTTCCTCAAGGCCAGACCTACTGCAACAAAGCTACACCTCCTAATTGTGCCACTCCCTATGAGCTTATGGAGGCCAGTTACATTCATGCTACTACAATGCCTAACCAATCAATTTTCATTGTAGTCCTTGCTTAGAGACCAAATTGTCAGGATTTCTCCTTTGAATTATAAGGACTAACAATCTTTAAAAAGTTTAGTCCTGTGTAGCTGTGGCTGGCCTGGAATTTGCTGTGTATGCCAACTCACTGATCTGCTTGGCTCTGCCTCCTGAGTGCTAGGATTAAAGGTGTACAAATCACCATATTTGGCCTATCATTTTTGTTTCTTTTCTTTTAAGAATTTTTAAAATTTATTTTATATACCAACCACAGATCCCCCTCTCAACCTTCCTCCCACTCTCCCTCAGGCTTCCCCCCCACCCCCACCCACTCCTCATCACCTCCTCTGAAAAGTTAAAGGCCTCCCATGGGGAGATAGCAGAGTCTGGTACATTAAGATGAGGTATATCAAGGCTGTGCAAGGTGTTCCTCCACAGGTAATGAGCTCCCAAAATGCCAGCTCACGCATCAGGGATCCTGATCCCACTGCTTAAGGCCCCTTAAACAGCTCTCTCCCATATACAGAGGGTGTAGCCTGGTCCTATGCTGGCTCTACAGCTGTTTGTCTAAAGTTCATGAGTTTCCACTAACTTGGAGGATGTTCTGGCTTACCATTTCTTACAGATGGGGTGTGATGAGATATAAGGGAAAGAGAGTGCAAATTATATCTATGTTAAATAGCTCCCTATGGCATCCAAAATTTTGAGACCCACGAATAGAATTTAACAATGAACTGGAAAGTAAGGTAAAGATAAAAGCAAGGGAACAAGGCATAAGAGACATGATGTGTGGTACCCAGTTCACCAAGCTGGTTAGGGCTGTGTTTTCCTGATAGTTGAGAACGTGGAACATTGGTGCTAACATGGGTGTGTGGGGATGTTTGTGGTCTTGCTAAACCCCACTGTGAGTTGTATGAAGTTAAAGAAGCTCTGGTGGATCTGGGTGACTTTGGCATATAAATTGGAATTGAAAAGTGCAGAAGTGATCAAGAGGAGATGAGGAAAGAAAAACAGAAAAAGGGACAAGATTTATATCAAGATAAAGTATTTAGGAAAAACATAACAAGAAATCAAACTCAGTGCTTATAAGCCAAACCACAGTTCATTCACTACAGGGGTCAAAACAGCAACAAGAAAAACAAATGACAGCGCAGTGCAGGTACAGAGTAATAAAGGTTTCATAGGCCCACCTTGACCTCCTTGAATAGCTTACAGACTTAGAAAAGTATCTTAAATGTGTGCAAGTACACCTGAAGGAGCAAGGGTGGTAAACGAGTATGCACGTGGTACGGGGGTACAGCTGTGAGAACTTGAGGGTTTTATGGTTGGGTAAGGTGCAGTTGACTGAGAAAATCTTCCAGGAGTGTGTGCCTTTAGATGTAAAAATATCAGCTGGGGTTTAAATGCGGGTGTGTTGTGTTTGGGAAAAGGTTACTCAACGTAAGATTTTGTTGGCTAGGGAGGCCCATGAAGCCCCACAAACAATACAGCCTGTTGCAATTACTGTTGGCTTTGTGCCAAAACTACATGATAAAATTACTTCTGAACATGCTGCACATGTGTTGCAGAACATGAGGAAATAAAGCTGAGTAGGGAAGAGGAGCTCCTTCCCTGCTTTTGTAGTATCAGAAGGCAACATGCAGACTGCTGGAGAGAATTGTTTAACAGCCACTTGTAAGTCCTGTGTGCTACCCTATCAACACACCAGGCAAGATGTGCTCACTGGTACAATAGTGCTACAATCATTATGGATGTAAACAAATCTATTTTAATTATATTTAAGGTCTGCTTCACAGGAAGGGGCACACATTTAGAAGTGTATACCAGGGAAACTTGTGAAAACTTGTGTCTGGGAAGGACATAGGCTCCAGCAGGGAAGCTATTACTAATGTTTGCTAAATGAATATGATGTAGCTGCCTCTGCTTCCACAGTGCTGGGATTAAAGGTATTCACTACTTTCTTTTCTGTTCTTAACAGTGCTGGGATTGAACCTAAAGTCTCATGCATGCTTGGCTGGGATTATACCACTGAGCCCACTGAGCCCACTGTATTCCCAAAAGCCAGCTTTTGTTTTTTCCTTTTTTTCCCCTTTCAGGCCTATTTTTTTTTTAAAAAAATCAAGAATTATTATTATTTTTTAAAAGTGTGTGGGGGCTGGGCTTGGTGGTGCAGGACTTTAATCCCAGCATTTGAGAAACAGAAATGAGTGAATCTCTTTGAGTTCCAGGCTAGCTTGGTCTACATAGTGAGTTACAGGACAGTCAGAGAGAGCTACACAATGAGACCCTGTCTCGGCCATCAAAACCAAACCCAAACAAGAAAAGTTTACGTATGTGTTTGTCCCATATGTGCAGCTGCCCACGGAGGCCAAAAGAGGCCATTGGATCCATGTAGGTCCTGGGAACTGAATGCTGTAACCAGAGCAGCAGTGTTCTTAACCATTGAGCCATCTCTGTATCCCTTTAACTTTGAAATAAGTAAAATGGAAAACCCAATTAGATAGAGCCTAAAGAATCAGACATACAGCTTTCACCTGAAAAGGGGAGTGGGGAAGTGAGAAATGGGTTCATGTAAGTGCAATTTAAAAATGCCTGAGCACTGGTGAAATGGCCTGTCAGGTAAAGTACTTGCTGTGCAAGCATGAGGACCAGAGTTCAGATTCTCAGACTCCGTGGGAAAGCCAGACGAGATAGTACATGTGTGCAGTTCCAGTGCACACTTCAGGGAAACTGGGAAGTGAGACTGGGCATCCCTAGGAACTTGTTGGCCAGTTGGCCTGGAGTAGAGAACAGTGACTAAGAAGCCTGTCTCAAATAAGGTGGACCAGCATCTAAGTTGTCTTTTGACCTTCATACTTTCCTTTGTGACACTCACAACACACACAAAGATAAGAGGAAAAAAGTGAAATTCTTTGCTGTGCTTTGAACTATTTTTACAAAAAAAATAGTTTGGTCAACTTAAAGAAGTAAATGTCATTGATCATATACACTTAGATAATAAAATTGGCTTCTCTGGAAATCCCAACCCCAAGACAACAATTCTGTGTACTAGGATTGTTCTTTAATTTTAATAAACTAATTAGTTAGAATTCCTTTCTTCCTTCCTCCCTCCCCTCCCACTTTTTTTTTTTCTTGACGTTTTAGGCTAATCTATGTAACTATGGTGGGCCTTGAATTCTTAATCTTCACTTCTCGTGCTATGGCAACATTTCTGGCTTGGCATGGAAGAAAGTGTGAAGCCAACTGTCTCTAGAGTCTAAAATCTTTAAAAGCAATGTATTTTTATTATGAAGGAGCAAATGGAAGTAAAATTTATATATAATTCTATGACTGAAATATTAAATTGGTTAAACTCTTATTTCAAGAGAATTAATAGAAATAAATTTGCTTTGAAATATTTTTGTATTTATTATTTTGTCTTCATGTATAAATGTATATCATGGGCATGCCTGGTGCCCACAGAAGTCAGAAGAGGGCATCCAATTCCCTGGAACTGGAATTACCAATGATTTGAACTGCCATGTGGAAGCAGAGCTTAGGCTCTTTGTAAGAACAGCAAATGCTCTTGAGCTCTGAGCCATCTCCCCAGCTGCCTGTGCTTAACTTATTTTAATTGTAAACCTAATTGAATTTTAAAGTGAGAAAAATTCTTAAACTTCATTTTAACTTCTCGTGTTCTTTTTCTTTTCTCACAATTTAAAAAACAGGAGACCCTTCAGAATCAAAAGGATGCATTAATAAAGCAACATAAAGAAGATATGGGAGCTTTTAAAAATCAGGTGATTTTTCATGATGGACTAACTGCAATTGAAAATTTGGTATTTTTTTCCTCTCTGCAGTGAGTATTATAACAAACTATTCTCTGCATACACAGAAAACAAAAGTAAAAATGTTCTAGAAAACAGGAAATAAAATTTGTACTTACAACTCATGCTAGACTAGAGAAATTTGGGGAAAATGTTTTCTTGGTGATGTAGATGTACCTGTCCTAAAAAATTTTGATATGTGCTCATTCGCCCTCTTTTGTAAAAGTATGATATTGTCTTACCTTTCCCATACTGCCCCTTTAATGAAGTCAGTCTATTGAATCATGGGTAAACTCACCAGTAACTAAGAATATTAGGAGGAAGATGTGGAGCCAGGCATGGCAGCAGTGCATTTAATTCCACCACTCTGGAGGCAGAAGCAGGTGGATTTCTGTGAGGTCAAGGCCAGCTTGGTCTATATTTTCAGTTCCAGACTAGCTAGAAGAAGGATAGGCTTTCTCAAAAACAAAATAAAGAGAAGACTAGAGAGAAGGAGGAGAAAAGGAAGGAGGAGGAGGAGGAGGAGGTGACTCCAAACCAAAGAACAAAAAGCCAGAACAACACCAACACCAGCAAAAGAAGCTGTGAAGGAGGGAGAGGAGGGGAGATCCTTCTTTGCTATCTGCTGGAGCCTCCGTGAATAGCAACCACCAGTAATTGAAAAATAAAGAAAATAAAGCTAAAATACTTCATTTTTGCCTTCATTAGTTTGAATTTTATCATCTTTGACTTTCTCAGATCCATCTCTGCTTCCTAGTAAATATTAACTTAGATTTCCATTGATGTTAATTCTACACAGCAAGAATAAATGCTTCCTGTAGAACAGAGCAAAGCAGGAAACAGTAGTCTAGGAATGCGCTCAGATACAGTCTCCTCTAGCATTCTCTCTTTATATTTTGCTTGTCTTCATTTCCATACAAGTGTGTGGAGAAATAGAAATCCAAAGAAATAAACATCGTACTTGGTTGAGGTTAGTGATAATTACAACTTGGGATGAATTGGTTTAAACAAGACAAACTTCCTTTTAATTTGAAATAGGTCTAACCAAAGCTATGAGAGTTTTAATTGAAGGGCAAGGAAGCAGAAGCCCACATGTAACACAGTGTTCTCTAGACTGCAGAGACTGAGCATGTAAGAACATACTGATACGTGCAGGATGTAGGAGATATCATCAGCTTCTCCCATTTGTTTATTTTATAGTGCTAGAGCTTGAACACAGGGCCTTTCACATGCTTGGAAAGTTCTTTACCACTGTGCTGCAGTCACAGCCCTGTGTTTATTCTTAATAAAAGAACTGTTGAATGTAAATGAAGAGTATGAAAAAGAGAGACGTTTCAAAGAAAAAATATTGACAATTTTGCTAAAGTCCTTAATGCTGCTTAGAATATTTCATTTTTTCCTTTGGCATATTCACTTTTATCTTGCTGTCAAAGTGACAGTTTAAAAATAATACAAGTCATTTCTATTTAATTATCATAAGTATTTAGGCAAACTCAGGCTATAAGCACTGCTCATGGAAAATATAAATGCCATGATTTAATAAAATGATACCTTTCAAAAATGATGCATGCTATTGCTTAAAAGTAGATAGTAAATATTCAGACATTTAGGACTTCTGGAGTGTTAAACCAAACTTCAAAGGAAATATTGGTGTTTAAGTATAATTTAGTTATTTATGTGCTTTAGTGATTGCCTTCTCTTTCATATATTTATATTTTCTGAATGTGAGAACATGTTCAAATTGTATAAATTCAATATAGGAGTAAAAATGCTTTCGTATTCTTCCTGGTCAGTAGAAATTACTAGTTTACTTACCTTTATTTTAATTTTAAATCTTACCAGCTACAAATGAAGATGTATGCCTTGGAAGAGGAAAAGGTAGCTATTAATTTAAAAAATATAGTTAAATGAATTTATAATCACTATTCACTATAATAGAAATGAATGTCAGTAATAAAATAATAAAGAATGTTGACTGATTAAAATCTTACAAGCAGAAAGAACTTGAGGTCTTCATGTTACTTGACCTTTGTGATTTTATGATTGAGAATTTCAGGCCTAATAGAGGGGAAGACTTTACTTGGTAAAACTGGGGCTATGATTTAGGCTTCTTCTGCTCCCAAATTAACATCCATTCCTTCTGCTACAGTGCTTCCTTCTATGAATCATCCCATGCTCTGATGTAACAGTTCTATGATATTTTATATTAACAGGTTGGGCAACCTTAGATTTTGTTATTTATTGAGGGGCTTTTAAATTCAGTATTTTATAAATCTGAGAGATGATTGTATATTCTACATAAGAATTTAATAATTATGTGTCTATAAGTTCTCTTAGAAGTATTCTTATAAATTGAGTTGTTATAGCAAAATATTTTTATTTTATGGTAATGTGTAAAGGTTATGACAGTGTTTTGATGTTTAAAGGCTGTTAGAAGTATACTTTGTCATAGATGCATGTTTAAAGTTTGAAGAATTAGGTCTAAAATATAGTTTTTGGTTTTTGAGTTTTATTTTCTGCTTTTATATTTACGCTAAAAATAACATATTGAAGTATGATTCCTTTTTCTTAAAGGGAAAATACAAACTTGCTACAGAAATCAAAGAAAAAGAAATTGAAGGATTGAAGGAAACATTAAAAAAATTGCAGGTAAACCAACTTACTGTTTAAATATCAATTTTCTGTTAGCATTGTGTCAATAAAATGCCATTTAGCATGGCTAGCAAAGCTAATAATATATTAAATTATAATTTTCTACTTTTACTTGGGTACCATAATTTGAAATTTGAATATTTGTTTGATAAATATGATAGTATATTAAATGGTATATATATGAATTAAGTAGAATACACATATAAATATAGTATATGCACATTAAAGTAGCCTTCATTATTTGTTGCTGTAATATAGGTGTCTTAGTTGCTCTTTTATTGCTGTTACAGTTTATCAGTGGTTCTTAAAAAATAATATTCTAGTACTTGGGAGACAGAG
Source organism: Phyllotis vaccarum (assembly GCA_033318265.1). Lineage (NCBI taxonomy): Eukaryota > Metazoa > Chordata > Mammalia > Rodentia > Cricetidae > Phyllotis > Phyllotis vaccarum. The sequence continues at coordinate 133,919,814 of JARWLC010000001.1, forward strand.
GAAGGCAGATCTCTGAATTTGAGGCCACTCTAGTCTACATAGTGAGTTTTAGGACAGCTGTGGCTACAAAACAGAGACCCTGTCTCACAATAACAAACAAAATTCTAGCATCAACTGAATATTTGCTGCATGTTGTAAGTATTACAGCTCTGAAGGGAAAGGTATCCTGCTGTAGGAAGCAAGGCTATATTTATTAGCTGTGTTCTGGTGGGAGATGACTTTCCCTAAGAAATGTAGCAATCCTGCTCCTCTCAGAGAGAGCCCTTACAGCTCAGCTCTGCTCCACTCTTCTAAGAGAGTTTCTCCACAAAGATGTTCATTGCTTCTGTGCTCCAGTGAAGTTCTTACTTCTCTGCTTCACTCTGCTAAAGTGAAGGGTGGGTAGGGCAGAAATGTAGCAGTTTGCTCCTGTCTTGGCAAAAGTTGTTACTTCTATGCCCAGGTCCTCTCCTGGGAAAGGCCTCCTCCTCCCCCAAAACTCATTCAAGGGATTTATGGGAGGGAGGAATCCAGGAGAGTGGCTGCCTCTGCCCAATGGAAAAAGGCAGCTACAGGCCTTAGATAGGGGTTCTTAGGGGCAGAGTTTTTCCTGGGTAAAGATTTTCAGGATGGAAATTGGTTGGATTTCAATCCTTGAGCTTGGACAGTCTCAGAGATTGGCTGGATTTTGTGCTCAGGGATTGATTGGTTTTTATGCTAAGGTAGAAAGCCTCAAGCAAAGACGGAGTCTGTTTCCTTGGCTCTTAGCCTCAGGGCCAAAGTATGTTTCTTTCACTGGCTCTGGTTTTAGGGTCAGGGCATGTTTCTTTGGCTAGCCCTTTTGTCTTACACATGTGAAGTCCTGATTTTTCTGCAGATTTAAAGACCTAAGAAATTATAGCCTTTGCCCACAAATTATTTAATCTCATACTTGTAATTTATTCAGTACATGCTCATAGAAAGTCTGCTGTGTGGCAAACACTTTTTTTTAGTGGGGCAGATACAGCAGTGAGCATAAAAGGGTAAAGATCTCTGTCTTGAGCCTACAAAAAATAAAATGCAATCAAACTGAAAGATTATTGCAGAAGATATTTTCAACGTATTACCATCTTAATAGCATTACTTACAAAGATCAAATTAGAAAATCAAATATAAAATTGCTAATGATTTCCTTGGTTTCAGTGTTACTGTGATATAAGGAGCACATACCTTTATCTGTAATTTTTTTTTTATAGCAAGCTTATACCAATCTAACACTGAAGAAAGAGTGAGAGACTGTCTAAAAAACAAAACAAAAATTCTAGCATTAGCTACATCACTTATTATAGTTACACACTGGATCATTAATTTTCTGCAAATATAAAGACTAAGATTTTGCCCTTACATTGCTCTCATTCTCATAGAAAATACAGAAGATATTCAGTCTAATTTTAGATATTCCATAAAACATGTGGCTAGGGATATTAAAAACTGTCAGTGTTAAGTAATAGTGGTACACACCTGTAATTGGCACTTAGACAACTGGGGCAGGAGGTTATGAGTTTGAGGTAATCTTGGGCAACATGCATACTTTGTATCAAACAAAGACAAGTGCATTGTGATGAGAAAAGTAAGGGGAGAATGCTTTTGCTCAGAGGGAAACTATGCAGTGTGTGAACACTGACTGGATCCTGTACTGTGTAAGGGCATGGCCATACAAATACAGTTTCAGTTGGGGAGATTTGGATAGAACTGTCTGTTAGACTCTAAGAATTATCACTATTCCTATTGTATAATTGGTACTGGAGTTGTATACAACAAAGTCTTTGTTCTTAGAAAATGCTTAAAGTATGAGGTGAGGTTTTCTGATTGAAAAGTATAAAATACTGTTCAGAGAAATTAAATAAAGGGAGATATGAGATGATTATTGGTTATGATCATGTTTTGTTTTTTTGTGAACTACTTTTTCCCCTTGTATTTCTTCATCATCACTGGAATTTTTAACTAAAATTTCCTCTAGTTCTTTTTTTTAATTAGTAAATTTGTTTTTTCATGATTCATACACGGCTACATATTCTGATCTTATTCTGTCCTATACTCTCTATTTCCTTCCTACCTCAACTGAACTGACTATCAGAGCCTGTGAGCTCACCAATAGTTACTTCCATTTCTAAAATCTGTTAGTTGCCATCAGATCAGCAGTGTATGTGAAGGCCCTGTGAGTCTATCCCCTGTTCCTGCTTACAAGATGGGAGTTCACATGAGCCCACAGATGGCTAAAGACCCGATCCCTGTCTCCAAAAATCTAGAAAGAATCGAGAGCCCTCACAGACATGGTTTCTTAACTGACCATTCGCTCCCCAGGGAACATCTTGCAGTGCCTAGAGCAGGCACACTCAACCTTCCTAATGCTAAACCATTTATTACAGTTCCTCATGCTGTGGTCACCCCTCTAACCATAAAATTATTTTTGTTGCTACTTCATAAATATAATTTTGCTACTGTTATGAATCCCCATGTAAATATTTCGGGAGATAGATATTTACCAAAAGGGTTGAGATCCACAGGTTGAGAACCACTGGCCTAGAGAATCCTGTGGACTGTAGATGCTCGTACTCTCTAGCAGACAGAGGACAGGGATGCTACCAATGCAAAGCACAAGACAGCCATTGAGAACAAAGAACTGTCCACCCTAACACATCAGCAGAACTGAGTTTTAAAATCTGCCTAAATTAGAGTACCATCAGTAAAATCCATCGCGACATCATTTATTTATACCAGGGGTAAAAATCAGAAGCTTCTGGAAGAGGAGCCTTGGGCCACGTCTGTCCACTCCAGCTCCTTCCGGTGGAGTTGAGAGATGTCTTTCCCAGGCTAACGAAGGCTGGTGAAAGAACTAGGGAGGTGATAAGAGACGAGGGCTGTGGTAGGACACAGTCCACACAGGAGACTGTGGAGACACTAGTGTAACTGGGAGCAGAGACTCCGTGTGGAGCAATAAGGCAGCCAGAGGACGTGTCAGCCCAGGCAGATGCTCCGAGATCCCTGAAGACAGCTAGGGGCTTTGGAATCTCACAGATCAAAGACACATAAACTTCTGTGTTCACAGAGAGGCCGTCTTTGGAATAGCAGCTTGTGCTTATGAACAGATACATATTTTGCCTCCTTTCTCCCATGTCATTTCTCATCATTTACATAAAGAGGTCTGCTGTGACTCCATTTTATACCTCATTAACTTGTCTTCTTTCTCCCTTTCTTCTTCCTCTTTTTCTTCCTCTTTCTCCTCTCTTCTTCTTCTTGGAAAACACCAATTGATGAATGATGCTGATACAGCAGGAGGGCCTGAGGAAATTATGAGGCCATGGCTGCTTCCATGGAGGATTCAGCATCAATTTTAGGGGTCACCATCATTGTCAAGGCCATGGCCATGGTCAAGGCCATGGGGCTTGTGGAAGTAAAGCCAAATACAAGAAGTGGATCCCTGTCACCAAGCTTGGACTTCTGGTTAAGGACATGAAGATCAGGTCTCTGGAGGAGATCTACCTGTTCTCCTTTCTTGTTAAGGAATCTGAGATTATTGATTTCTTTCTAGGCACATCCCTAAAGGATAAAGTTCTAAAGATTATGCCAGTGTAGAAACAGACTGGAGGTGGCTGGCAGACCAGGTTCAAGGCTTTTGTCGCTATTGGGGACTATGTGGTCATGTTGGTCTTGGTGTCAAGGGCTCCAAGGAGGTAGTCACTGCCTTCTGAGGGACCATCATCTTGTCCAACATTTCCATTGTCCCTAGGGAAACAAGACTGTCAAGCCCCACACTGTTCAGTGAAGTGACAGGCTGCTTTGGCTCTGTCCTGGTGCATCTCATTCTTGCTCCCAGAGGCACTGACATAGTTTCTGCTCTTGTGCCCACGAAGCTGCTGATGGTGGCTGGATTGATGACTAGATAGGGGCTGTACTGCCACCCTGAGAAACTTTGCCAAGGCCACTTTTGATGCCATCTCTAAAACCTTCAGCTACCTGACCCCCAACCTCTGGAAATACCAAGTCTCCTTATCAGAAATTTACTGACCATCTTTTGAAAACCCACACCAGAGTCTCTGTTCAGAAGACCAAGGTGCCAGCTGTGGCCACCCCATAAGGGTTTTTATACAAGAAAAATAATGTGAATCAAGTCTGTTTAAAAAAAGAAAGAAAATAGAAATTACGAATCCTGTAGCTATTATAAAAAAACCACCCTTTATAATTTGTGTTTTATTACCATATCTTTAGGCCCAACTTAAATTTTAGTAAATGTTGAAAAATTAATAACATTTTTCTACTAAACTATTTTCAAAAGGAGTATGATAATTTTGATGTAAGTAATTTTTTCTTTTTAGATTGTTACAATTGCTGTCATATATACAACATCTCATTATTTGGATAATGATTATTTTCAAAGCAAAAGAAATTCCTTCATATGGCTGACCCTTGAATATGTCTAAGGACATGTTTTGTCTTGCTGGTGACATAGTACAGGTGACATACTGCATAATACCCGACCTGCCAACCATGATACCTGAACAGAGTAGAGCAACAAAGAGTCCCTATGAGTCCCGTCTTCCCCACCCCAACTTGAAGTAGTTCAGGAAAAGCTCCCATTCAGATCCTATGTCAGGATCTGACACAGACCCACCTGGCAAAGACCTTTTAACACAAAGTCACTCCCCTTCCTCCTTACTTCCTGGTTACTTAGTTTTCTTCTTCTCTTGTCTTTTCATAAGGTAATACTTTACCAGGTGCTGGGTTCCAAGAATCATTAGATAGTGCCTTTCATTGTGGAGCTCATAGTCAAGGCTTCTAACTACTGAATTTAGAAACAAATGGAAACAGAAAACCATGCTCCCAAAAAGAAAAAAGAAAAGAAGTTATTTTTGCTTGATAGATTATTTGAATATGTTCCCTTTCTGCATAAGCATGGCACCTAGTTGATTTCAAAGGGAGGATTTAATTAACAAATGAGAGACTTTTCTTAACAAAATTGTATGTGTAAAGGTCTAGATAACTTTGCTGATGCTTCTGTGGATTAATGACTTATTATATAATGTCGCAAGATATACTCTTCTTTAAATTTCAGGTTTCTTTTAAGTAAAATGAGAAGGTTGAACTATATTACTATTTCCCAAACAACATCACTTCTATAGAGGAATAAAGTATGTCCATTTTCTACTCTGTAGTAGCAGTGAGCAAGAAGAGGAGTTGGTTTCACTGACTCCCCAGAAGCATGAAGAGGAAGATGGGTAGAATGTGATAACACTGGAGAGGGACTGAGGAGACGGAGACCTCTACAGCTCTCTCTCATTATTTCCTTACTAACTTTAAACTTCTGTTCTTTGGGACTATAAGATACTAATGACTCTTGCAGATCCGAAGGCGTATTTAATAGTTTTCTCTTTCTACTATTGAAGTGTAATGGTCTTAGGTCTCACCTAAACACATTGATGAAAGAGAACAGAATTCTTGGAGCTGTGAGTATGTGTATGTATCAATCAATGAATAATTTGAATAAGGTTTTCATCAGGAGGACCAAGGACATGTAACACAAAAGTCATAGAGCAAAGGTGGAGAATGTCCTCATCAGCAAATGATACTGGAACAGCTGGGCATTTGTGTGAAAAACTGATTCTAGACACAGAAATACAGTTGTCATAAAAATAACTTAAAATGGATTATAGACCAAAGTGTAAAATACAAAACTATAGCACTTCTAGAAAATAATGTAGGAGAAAATCTAGGTAGGTTTGGTTTGATAATGACTTTTTAGGTACCAGACCAAAGAAATGATCCATGAAGTGATTGATAAACTGGGTTTCACAGAAATGAAAAGCTTCTGCCTTTAAAAAGACTTTCAACATAGTGAAAGACAAGCTACAGATAAGACGAAAATATTTCCAGAAGGCACTCCTGATACAGACTGCTGTCTTTCACTTCCTATTACTTAAAACAGTAATAGGAAAGCAAACAACTCAAATTAAAAAAAATATGCCATAGATCTTAACAAAAACCTCATCAAAGATACACAGACAGATGGCATGTGTACATATAAAAAGATGTTCCACATCACATGCCATGAAGGAACTGCAAAGTAAAGTGTCAAAAATAACAGTATACTTCAACTGGAATAACCAAAATCTAGAACTCAGACGTGCTGGCAGGGGTGGATAGCAACAGGAACATTCATTGCTCTGGAGACAATTTGACCCTTCCTTACAAAATAAAAACAAATTTTTTTTAAAGCAGAGAAAAGTAAAAAGAGGATGGGGCATGTTAATAGTGGAGACACTCTGTGTGTTGCTGTAATGCTGGTTACATATCATTATCCATTTGTCCAGACTCAGAATGTTCAAGAGTGAACCTGTTGTAAACTGTGGGCTTTGAGTGATAATGTTATTGTAGGCTCAGTAATTGTAACAGGCTCATAATTTGTGTGTGGGAGGTGAGGAGGGAGGGAAAGAAAGAGATGTTAATAGTTGGGGAGGTTGCTTATGTGTGAGAACAGAGAGTCTGGGATAATTTGTACTTTTCTCTTGGTTTTGCTATGAAACTGAATATATATTTTTTAAATCTTGAAAAAGAGACCTACAGCTATTCTCTGAGTAGAATTATAAGAATCATAATAATTTTTATTACCAAGATATATACCATCCTCCCAATTTTATATAATTCAAAGTATTTATTTTCATGATGTGAAATTCATATTTTTGATCAAAAATGTAAGCTGTGATGATTCCAGTTTTAACTTCCTCAGTGATCTTCATCTTCTCTCCTTTGCATGTTCATAGCAGGTACACGGTGAGTCTTTTCCGTGTGCCCTCACACTCCTGACCTCTCTGGGCTTGCTGTGCTTTATTTTGCTTCTTTACATTTATCTCCTCCTTCACTAATTTTCAACTATGTTTTATTTGTCATATAACTTATCCATTAAGTTTTTATTTTATAATTGCATTTCTGTTTTATGGAAGTTCAATTTGGTACACTTTCAAATCTGCCTTTTTTATAGTGTCTTATACTTTTCTGATGCTTTTTACTTTGTCTTTTATGTCTTTAATCATATAAAAATAATTTTATATCTTTGAGATTTTTATCTCTTATCTCTAACTATTGGGGGTCAACTCTTCCTGTTTGTAGTGTCTGCCTGCTAAGTTTTCCCCTTGGAGGTCTTTGTGTTTGATGTAGTTCATAAATTTTAACTTGCTAGCCCCTCTTCACAGGAAGTACATTTTCTGGTGAAATTATGACATGTAACTTTTCCTACAGAACTTACTTCCTTTCCCCTGCTGAATCTCAAAATTTTTGAGATCCATTGTCAGTTAGTATAGATGAAGACGGATTTTATGCTTTCATAGGTGCTGTGGTTGGGCAGTTGCATCCTGGCATTCTTCTAACCTGGGCTAATTATACAGATGAAAGTTCACTGCTTTATAGCTACATGGGTAATTTTCCATTTTTCATGTGCCACATTTTATTTACATAGTATTTATTTTATTTATACTAGTTTGAGTTTCAACTCTATTTAGAAACAGATACATATACTTTTGATCAAAATATATATTATCTTTTTATGACAACTTTAAATTTTCTTAGTTTAATACATAAATAATGATTTTTAGACATTATACATTTTTTGTATAATTTACACAGTTCTCAACATTAACTTTGGAGATCACAGTAATCATGTTATAGTGTCATATAAAGTAAATGTATCTTTTCACTATTTGTATAAATAAATTGCTGGCTGGTTACAATAACATACGTTCTCAGTATCATCTCTGTTCACTCCTTGAGCTAATCAGAATCAGAATAATCCTTTACAACAGTAATTAGTCTATTTGCTTGAGGCTCCCTAGTGAATTTGCAAAAATCTAACCCCTACAACAAATTACAAGGCTAACAGTGATTTGCATTCTGCCATCTCTGAAGTCATCTTTGGCTATTTTTCTCATTTACTTCCTTCTTTCCACATGAGTGGTCTAGTTCCTTGAAACAAAGATACAAAAAGAGGTTATTGACTGTGTTAAGGCTTTTGAACTTGCTGTAATATTCTTCCTTCTATCTCAAGACTTTAATCAAAAGTTGCTGTCTCAAGAAGGTATTTATTGACCATGCAATGAAATTGCTTTTCTTGGTTATTTTTCTTTAGCTCTTATCAATATCTAATATGCCATATATTTTAACTTACTTACACTGCTTGTGGTTTATCTTCCTCAAGATAAAAGTGGGCAAACTTTTCCTGAGTCCATGTGGTGACCCCCCCCCCAGTACCAACATTAATGCAGTTTTCTTACAGGGAGTGAGCATTCAATATTTACTGAAGAAGTGACTTACATAAAACCTATTCTGTTAAGTATATGGTAGCTGGCTAAGATCCTTACTTCATAGTGAATGTGAAGCAGTTATTTTATTTTTCTTAAAGTTTAACAAATGTAAGTATATTGAAGAAAATGAGAATTCATACATGGCTGGTTAAAGTTTAGCTTGGTCAGCTATTCTGGAGGACTAAGTGACATTTTTTAAAGACAAAAATGTATGTAGTATGAGCTGGCCTGCCAGAAAAGTATGAAAGAGCAGAGCGGCGACACTTTATTAAGGGAAGGGCTTTTGCTGCTGTCTGAAAGCAGAAAAAGAGAAATGCCCTCATCTAGCTTCAGGGATTTGAAGATCTTGAAGCAGAAGCAGGAAAAGGCAAGACATGGAATCCCAGTAGTTCTGTGCCTGTTGCCTGTTTGTCTGGTAGCAGACCACCATAGTCCTGTTTCTTCTTGTAGTGTTCACAGACCCCAGCAGCAAAGGCATTCCCTTTTGTACTTCCTTTCCCTCTGGGCCATTTGTGGGAGTGAGAACTGACTCCTTTCCAGGCCAAAATATTAAAGTAACTGCATTTAAAACAAAACAAAAAACCCTTAGAAATTCTGCTTTTTGACATTTATTCTACTAAAATTTTAACTACAAAATATTGTAAAGGTGTTAAATGCAAAGAACTAGAACACTCATATTGTAAAGGTGTTAAAAATAAAAGCTCATAGAAAGATTGTTAGGCCTGAAACTACATTTTAGAATATTTTATAATGTTAAAAAGCTGAAAACTAGGTAAACTTATAAGCATGAGAAGGATTAGTTAAACTCTGGTGAAGTTAAGCCTTGGACTTTATATAACCATTACAAGTTAGAAGAGTCCTACAGACTGGGACTTGTGTTCCTATCATATCTCACTAGCTCTTTAGAGTCCAAATTCACTGAATGTGAAGTCTCAAACTCTACCACATGCAGTTTTTTAGTAGTTCTTACCACTACTGTCTGTATATTCCACTGGACCAGAAAATATACTCTTATGGTCAAGGATCTGTTTTGTTCATGCAGTATCTCATAAACATATGTAGTGATAGTAGTCCTGTGAAAATATATTGTGAAAAAAGGCAATGAATATTTTCTTTAAGACAGGATCTCCACTCTGTAATTCAGGCTGGCCTCAGCTTTCCTTCTAAGTACTGGTGTTGCAAGCATAAGACACTGTATTGGCCTGAAAGTACTGGTGTTGTAAGGAAGAGAGCTACTATAAAAATTTGAAAAAAAAAATTCCCTAGAAGTTGTAATAGAAAATAAATGCTACATTTGGTAGTATGTAGTTTTGATGTCAGAAGGAATTTATAGCAAAGAATTTTAATAGTTTTTTTTCTATTTTTTAAGGTTTCTCAATATTCTTTACAGAAGAAAGTAAACAAAATGGTAAGAAAATTACATAATTTATTTTTACCACTTGGGCTAATACACAATAATACTATAATATAATGTGACACTTTTAGTAAGAAAAAAATTCCTAGAAGTTGATACCAGATACAGTTTAAAGGCCTGTTACAATTTCAAAATCATTATAGCTTAGGTAAATTTTGTAAATTTATTTTCAAATTTCTTAGTGTTTTCATATTACAAATAAAATATGTGGAAATCTTCATTCTTTATTGTTCTACATTTAGGATATAGTACTTGTTATTGTTTAAGTAAGTATTTGTTGTTTTTTATTTCTATGCACATAAAATTAGTACTTATTTTACAGAGTAATATTTCACAGAATACTTATTTTTAATCTCCTTTGTAGCTATATTTGATTAAGAAAGAGGTTTTTTGTTATTGTTGAGGTTTTTTGTGGTTTTAATTAAACAGAATTCTCACTGTATCTACTTAAATCTTCAGAAGGCTTCTTGCTATTCAATCTTAAAGGCTTATGCTATTTCAGTCTTCATTCTTTGGAATAGACTGTATAGCAAGTAAAATCAATTTTTGAGTATACTTTGGTTATCACATAATAAGAAATGAAGATCATTGCTATAACAATGAATACCATATTAAATATTTTGCTTCTTGAAATTGTTTGAGGTGTTAAAAATAAAAGCTCATAGAAAGATTGTTAGGCTTGATTGAATAAAAGATGTGAAAATTCTGTTGCTATTCAACTGGAGAGAATAAAGACACTATTGTCAGACTATTTTAAACTGTGATTTTAATTAAGAAGCTGGAAAAACTAGATTCAGGTTTAGCTGTAAGTACCGTGACATTTGTGCTGAAGGTCATCTTCCACGCTACAGTGGCTTTCCACAGAATCTAGAGAAATTGAATAATGTACCCTTTGACCTGGAAGATAAGGCTACAAGTGAAGGAGCAAAGGCCACATAGAATGCATTTTATTTTATTCCAGTTTAAAATTCCATTGAATAAATACTCATAATCTTTAAAAAAAGTACCAGAAATATGTCTAAGTTTTTTGTTAGTGTGTGAATTATAAGATTTTTTCTGACAGTCAAAAGCATTATATCACTTTTCATTAAAATTATCTTTATCCTGAGTACATTTAATATTATTAATATTAATAATGTGCCCCATTCAAGGGCAATATTTTCATGTAAAAATTAAAAACCACATATGTTTACATATATTTGTCTTATATTTCTTAATTTATTATTCTATTCTTATGTAATTCACATTTTTAATTCAATGTTAATCTCATTTTATGAAAGTAGTACATTATCTTTTGTAGTGTTTAGCACTATGGGCAAGCCAGAAGATAAGCTAGACATTCCAGTAGTGTCCAGAAAGAACTCATACAACAGCAGAGTGTCCTAATATAAGTATCTTAAAAATAGTATTGAGAAATTTTAAAGATGTCCATGACTCCATAGAGGTGAGCAGTTAACTCCTAGTAAATGCCGGTCTACAGGGAGTTCAAGAAATTGACTTCCCTGTAAAGGTGGATTGTAAAGGTAGAGTTAAGTGCCTACAGAAACTACACATCATGAATAAAAATATTTTTCTTCTATCTCATCTTGGAAAAGTCATGGCCATTACCAATAAGAATGCAACAAAATAATTGAAGAGTAAATTTGGAACATCAAATTAGCTATTATTACAAGTTGGTCACTGAGAAAAACCCTATTTTATATAATTTACCAAGAAATTGATATTGTGTGTAAAGTTACAGATGACCATCATGATTGTAACTACTGTGTGCTTAGTGAAGTAAACCTTTAATGCCCTGAAGCCATGTGTGACTTCTCTTTTTGTGTATTACTTTCCTTTGAGGAAAGATGTCTTTTTCTTTGCCGGATTAAGGGAAAGTTTCAGTGTTAAAAGTTGTGATATAATTCAGAGTGACAGTATATTTTCTTTCAGAATATAATGTTTTAGTTTATATTGTTGACCTTATATATTTGTTTCTGTTCACAGTGTGCCTGCCTTGTGCCACAGGTTCAAATGACCATATATGGCTCTATAGGTGCTCATGGGATTTAGAGTTCCTAATAGTATCCAGTGATCTTTACTAAATAGTCTGCATATCTAAAAAGTAGAATTATGTTGTACAAATCATAAAATTTTATTTTCTTTGGATTCCACTTTGGCATCAAGCAAAAAATTTTTGGATGAGTATATTATAGTTTCATATATATGCAGCTCTATGAATAAGGACTTCCTTGTAGTTTTCACTAACACGATTATTAACTTTTGTAGATTTTGACTGCCTACTTACTGATTTTTAGGTGAAAGGTTAAGGAGACTGTTATGGGATCATAAGTTAGTATGTTATAGGCAGTGTTTTCTGGAAGGCTATGTAAGTATGGATTTAAAGTGAATTGTCCTTGACTCAAAAACATTCTGTTAGAATCCAGTGAAATTGTGTTAGATTTTTGCATATTTACTAAGAATTAGTGTAAATTCTTTTGTGAAAAATTAATGGTATTTAAATGTGGTTCATTATTTTCTGTTGCTTAGTAATTGATAATAGTAATGACCTAAGTGGATATAAATTTTATAAATTCTGAGTAGGATTCAACTTTTTATCAATTATATCTCCAGTTTTAATAGATTTTTTATGATATTACATTTTCTTCCTGTCATTGCACAGTATTGTTTTTGGTCCCTCTCATTCCACTTTTTATTACATTCTTATTTAGTGTGTTAGAGATGGGTAGAGTGGAGCATGTGCTCAGTTAGAGGTCAGAGGAAAACTTGTGAGTGTTGGTCTCTCTTCCCACCACGTGGGTCCCAGTTGTTGAACTCAGTTCATTGGGCTTTATGGCAAGTGCCTTTGTCTGCTGAGTCATCTTCCTGGCTCCTTGTCATTCTGTTTTAAAAATTATGCCTTATAATTGTATCTTTGTACATAGAGGTACCATGACATGTACATGAAAATCAGAGGACAACTATCAGAAGTTGTTATACGTGTATATGTGTGTTTATTTTATATATAACTTTAAAATTACTTTAAAAAATAGGAACAGAAGGCCCATTTACACCATCTAGCTAAAGAAGATTATCACAAGCAACTGAATGAAATTGAAAAATACTATGCTGCAGTAACAAATCAGTTTGGATTGGTGAGAGAGAATCATGTAAAGCTAGAACAAAATGGTAGGTGCTATCTTATCTAAATTTATCTATTTATTAGGGAATATTTAAGTGAACTTCTTTATCAGTAGTAAATTGAACTTATCTGATACTAGTAACAGTAAATGGCAGTTTAATGAATATTAAATTAAGTTTGAATTATTCATTGCATTAGAACTGTTTTCTTGTCCAAATTAGTGATATTTTCTTTGAAATGCACAATTTATATAATCAATTTCTTATATCTTTTATGTTACAGTACAAGAAGCAATACAGTTAAACAAAAGACTTTCTACCTTAAATGAAAAACAAGAATCTGAAATAGACAGTTTAAAGAAGGTACAATTGACATATTAGGCAAAAACTATACTCTTAAATAATTAGTCTTATAGGATATTATGGAATATTACTATAGTTGAGTAGTTTTCTGAAAGAAGTTAGCAAAATATAAATTAACAGTTGTTAGGTATGACTATAGCAAATATAATGAATGATTGATTTTTTTTCCAATCCATTCAAAATATTTCTTCAATTTATCATCAGAAGTATATATTCTTAGGGAAATAGGAATGGCCTGTAAAAGTTTCCTGGGTCAGTCAGTTCATTCACCCCTTCCCCTTCCTCTCTCCCTCTCTCTCTTTCTTTCTTCTTCTTTGAATAACTTACATGTGCTAGGTAATATGTGGTGATGGTAAGGAAGTCAAGGTAGTAGGAGCTTGAAGCATTTGGTCACATCATACCTACAGTGAGAAACAAATTATGAAGAATGCTTGCTGTTGCTCCTTTCTTCATTTATATAATGAAGGATCCTAGCCAAAGAATGTGCCACCCACAGTGGGCAGGTCTTCTCACTTCCTGTAACCCAATCAAAATAATCTCCCAAAAGCTTGGCCAGAGGTGTGTCTCTCAGATGGTTTTAATTCTCATTAAATTGAAATCCTAGGGTCTCCATGGCAACTTAGGGTCCTCTAGAGCATCATGGAATGGCTTCTTAAGATCTCTTTGCAGGGACTCTGATCTGTCATATATTGCCTGGTCTCCGAACTCTCTGGAATTAGGGATCTAGACACTATGGCCCCTTCAGTTTTGTATCTTTTAGGCCTAAAACCAGTCCTGATTGCACACTGCTGCCAGATGGAGATGAGTCTTGTGCTTCAGCTTCTGTGTGCTTGGAAAACATTCTTCTAGGCAATTACTCTAGAGGACTACGGAAACTAACACATACCTCTCACCACATTTTTAGTTCAGGCTCTCATTTTCAAATAACTTTATATTTTCACAAGTTGGAGCCTTACATGGGTTTTGTCCTTAGGACATTGTTTCTTTTGTTTGCAGAACGGGGATTTTTCTGCAGTGGTGTTGATTTAGCAATTAGAGAATCGGAATGTTAATTATTCACAAAATATCTAGCTAGCTATTGTGACTGATAATGTACTGAATTTATAGATAAAGTTAGGAAGAAGAACTGATAGCCTGTCAAAATTTTCTTCCTTCTCTGGAACATGGATCATCTTTCCACTTACTTAGTTTATCACACAAGTCTTTCTTTAGGTCTTTTATTTGTAGATATTCAGATATGTCAATATAATGGGTTTCATGAGGACATTATAATGTATTATATGATGTGTTTTCATTATATCCAGTCTTTATTGCCTTCTCTTGCTTCCCTCATACCATTGACAATCCTCTTCTCAAATAGTCTCTTTTCTACTTTCTTTTCCTTTTCAATGGCTGAGTTTCACTAGGGAGTATGGGCACCTTACCAGTGCTTGCACCACAGATATATATATAATCTTTCTCTAGCAACTATCAACCAGCCATAAATCTCAAGTGGAGGCAGGGCCTTTTGGGCTCCTCCTCTCCACCATTACAGGATGTTGGTGGTCCCAATCTTCTACAAGTAATCACAGCTTCTGTAAGTTCAGGAGTGCAAAAGCTATCTTATGCCTGGGATATTTGCCACATGACTCCTTGCCCTTCTTCTGGCTCTTAATTCTTTCTACCCATTCTCCATGATGTTCCCTGGGCCATGGAGGGGGTGATATAAATGTTCTATTTCTAAACGAGCATTAATCTCACACTTATTTTTATGTCTTTGGCCAGTTATAAACTTCTGCAGTTACTGCTGCCACTGTAGAAAGAAACTTCTTGACCAAAGCTGACAGCAGCATTAACCTGTGTATATAACCATAGTTATTTAGAAGGCAGCTTACTCATTTAGCAAAACAGAAGCAGTAGTTAAATTGTAAGGCAGTGGTTCTCAACTTTCCTAATGCTGCAAACCTTTAATACAGTTCCTCATGTTGTAGTGGCCCACAGCCACAAAATTATTTTATTGCTACTTCATAACTGTAATTTTGTTACTGTTATGAATTGTAATGTAAATATTTGTTATGTAGGATGTCAGATATGGAACCCCCCGAAGGTATCATGACTCACAGTTGAGAACTACTGCTCTAAGGCCTGTGTCCTCCCAATCATAGGGCTTAGAGTACCAGTTATGAATTCCTTCTTCTGAAAGAGCTCCAAATCCAATTAGAAGTGGCTGGTTACTTGTGAAACTAGCCACCACTGCAGCAGTGGGTACTTTGCTTGGCCAATTAGTGATGTTGTATGCATGCAGGACACAGCTGAGTAGTTTTATGTCAACCTGATACAACCTAGGGTTCTTTTAGAAGAGGGAACCTCAATTGAGAAAGTGCATATACTATATTGGTCTGTGGGCACACCTATGATGCGTTTTCTTACTGATGATTGATGTGGGAGATCCTGGCTCACTGTGGGCAGTGCTGCCCCTAGGCTAGTGGTTCTGGTACTATAAGAAGGCAGGCTGAGCAAACCAGTAAGCATCATTCCTCCATTGCTTTTACATCTGTTCCTGTACACAGGTTCTTGCTCTGAGTTCCTTGGATGATGGAATACTAACTAAGATGGAATAAACCCTTTGCTCCCCACGTTGCTTATGATCATGGAATCTATCATAGCAATAGAAATTCAAAGGCACTCTCCTAGCAGCCTACAAGCACCTTTTGGTACTCTGTGAGCTGGCTAGCAGGGAGGCGCTTTCAGTCCAGCTCCAGCATGATTTCTTGTATGTCTGTGACCATATTGTGCTGGCTACTTTTATGCCAACCCAAACTAAAGCTAGAGTTGTCTAGTAGGACAATTAGCCACTAGAGCCTTGCTGAGGATCCTTCTGTGTTTATGAGAGTGTTCTCTACAGCTAACCTAGGTGTAGTTTCTACCATTTCTCATTTATTCTGCTTGGTGGTTCCTGGACTTGAGGTTTGGTATCTAACAATCATTTCAGGAAATGCTCAGTTATTATTATTTTCATACCAGCTTTGTTCCCTTTCCCTCCTAGTATTGCCATATGTATATGTGACGTCAATTGTAGTTGTTAGAATTCTTTAATATCTTTCTTTTTACTTTCTCTTTTTCTCAGATTTGGAAATTTCTTTTGTTGTATTCTCTAGCTCACATATATTTCTGCATTTATGTCCAGACTAGTAAGGAGTTGAAAAGCAGCATTCTTTATGATACTTTTCTTTATGTGTTGACAACATTTATTTTCTCTCTTCTTTAATTGAATATGGATTTTTATATTATATATTCTGATTTGTTTCTTGTCCAGCTCCTCCTAGCTCCTCCCTATCCAAATCCAAATGCATTCTTTTTCTCTCTCATTAGGATATAATCAGGCATCTAAAAAAAAATAACAAAATAAGATAAAATATAAACAAACAAACCAGAAACCAGAATAAGACAAAACAAACAGAAAGCAAAAAAGAAACAAAGGGAAAAAACCCCACAAGAGACATGTACAGAAGTTGAGACACATACATTCACACACACAGAAAACACATCAAAGCAAAATCAGAAACCATAATATATAAGCCAAAAATTTGTAAGGTTAAAAAGAAAATTCCCAGACAAAGCATTGGGAGACATTAAAGCCTCCAGAAATACCACTGAATTTGTGTTGTATTGGCTATTTTCTTAGTTAGGGTTTCTATTGCTATGAAGAGATATCATGACCATGCATGCAACTCTTTTTTTTAAAAAAAGATTTATTTATTTAATGCATATGAGTGCTCTATCTGCATTTGTGCCTTTATGCCAGAAGAAGGCATCAGGTCCCGCTATAGATGGTTGTGAGCTACCATGTGGTTGCTGGGAATTGAACTCAGAACCTCTGGAAGAGCAGCCAGTGCTCTTAACCTCTGAGCCATCTCTCCAGCCTCAACCACACAACTCTTATAAAGGAAAACATTGAGGCCAGCTTACAGTTTAGATACATTTAAATGTAGACTGTATACTTAGTGAGACTACATTGGAAAAAAATAATTTTTCCTTTGTGAGCAGTTGTTAATTTGAAATAACTTCTGTGTTAGGGATGGAGGCTTATCTTTCTCAGTACCAGGAACCCATCTGGCTAAGAGTTATGCAGGTCTTGTACATACTGCCAGGCTCTCAGTTTATATGTGCATCAGTCCTGTTGTGTCTAGAATGCCTTATTTTCCTGGTATCTTTCATCCTCATTGGTTCTCTCTCTCTCTCTTTTTTTTTTAAGTTTTATTATTATGTATACAGTCTTCTGTCTGCATATATTCCCCGCATACCAGAACAGGGCACCAGATCTCATCATAGATGCTGTGACCCACCATGTGGTTGCTGGGAATTAAACTCAGGACCTCTGGGAGAACTGCCAATACTCTTAAACCTTTCAGCCATCTTTCCAGCCCCCCACCCAACCCTCCCCATTGGCTCATGAAATTTTTTCTTTTCTTTCACAAAGTTCCCTGAACCCTGAGGGGAGTGATTTGATATAGATGCCCCATTTAGGACCGAGTGTCCCAAAATCTCTTCACTCTCTGAACATTGTCTGTTTGAGGGTCCTCTGTATTTGTTACCATCTACTGTAGGAAGTAGCTTCTCTGATGATGGCTGAGCAAGGCATTGGTCCAGTAAGACAGAATAATGTTAGGAGTTGTTTTATTGCTTTAGCAGAACAGTAGAATTTGGTTTTCTGTAGGCTTATGGTACTTTTTTTTTTTAAAAAAAAATAATTTATTTCTATACATTTTATAAATCAAATAGATTACATCATTTATCCTCTTCTCCTTCTTCCTTCTGACCTTTCTCAGGTACCCTCCCTCCAGCCTCTATCATGCTCCCCCCTCAAATGATAGCCTGTTTTTCTTTGGCTTTTAATGCTACACACACACACACACACACACACACGTACAACCAGATGAGTTTACTTATGTTGTATGTTTATTTATCATTTCAGGGCTGACTACTTTATATTGGCTAACCAGTTAGGGGTTTCATCCCTGGGAGAGGCTAATTATCCCTCTCTCAGAACTCATTAATTACCTGTAATTCTTTGACTATGGACCCTATGTAATTTCTCCCCCTTTGAGATAGCATACCTATTGATATTGCTATTGCTCTGGTCTTATATAGCCATTTCTAGGAGGGAGTGAGTCACAGCAGGGTTCCTGGTATTCTGGCTTTTACAATATTTTAACCTCCCTCTGAGCTATAGATACTGGACCCATGATGTAGATGTATCTGTTGGGACTGGACTCCCCATGATCTGTTGTTCTCTGTGTTGTGTTCAGTTGTGGGTTTTTTGTGATGGTCTCCATTTTCTGTAAAGAGAAACTTCTTTGATGAGAGGAAAGTACAACACACTTATCTGTGGATATAAGAATAAGATTTAGAATATAGTAAAGAATCATGGTGGCCTAGCAAGGGGGCAGTAGTAGATTCTTTTCTAATATCCATGGTCTCACTAGCCCAGAAAGTAGGGTAGGTTTCTAATGTCAGGCTTTTGAGTGGGCCTTGAGTCCAGCTAAATAGTTGTTGGTTACCACCAATATGGAGTGTTATTTATTGTAACTTTATAGTTATCTTGTCGTGTTGGTTATTATTGTGGTTCATAGGTATTATGACTGGGTAGAGCTATTAATTGCATAATATTTTCCATTACCATGGAGGCTAGGCTGCAGGAAGGAAGCTTTCAAGTTAGCTACAACTCTAATTATTTGAATCTGGTGTCCTGAGTGTGAGGTGTCTTCAGCAGTCAGGTCTTATCTTCAAGCTCTGAGAGGCAACCAAGGGCAACAGCAATTGTCTATATTGTTTTGGGAGTCATTTGGAGTACTGTGATTAATTATTTGAGTACTGGAGCTTTGTCAGTCTGTGGTTCTTGTAAGGAGCTTTGTCAGCCCAATTGACTGACAAAGATGTGTGTGTGTGTGTGTGTGTGTGTGTGTGTGTGTGTGTGTGTGTGTGTGTGTGTGAATACATACACACTGATCTGACATATATGTTGTGTATAATTTTAGGTAAATGCAAGATGTAGTGGTTTGAATAGGTATGGCCCCCCTAGACTCATGTGTTGGAATGCATGGCTCATAGGGAGCTTCACTATTAGGAAGTGTGGCCTTGTTGGAGGAGCTGTGTCACTGTGGAGGTGGGCTTTGAGACTTCATATATCCTAAAGATATACCCAGTGTGACACAGCAGAGTTTCCTTCTGCTGCCAGTAGATCAAGAAGCAGAACTCCCGGCTCCTTCTCCATCACCACATCTGCCTGCATGCTGCCATATTTCCTGCTATGACAATAATGGACTATATCTCTAAAACTGTAGGCCAGCCCTAATTAAATGTTTTCCTTATAAGACTTGCTGTGGTCACAACAATAGAAACCAAACTAGGAATGAGATGATATGATTCCTGGAGTCTTTATTAAACAACATTGGTACAGTTAGTCCCTTGTCTCTGCCCTCCTTCTGTATTGATCTCCCTCCTCTCTAGTTGGAGCCCCTGCACTGCTTTTCCTTTGTATTAATCTCTTGCATTTTTAGATGCTTTCTTAGAATTTCTATATTTTACTTATTTGTTCGTTCTTAAATACTATCTTTTTAATTCAAATATTTACTCTATTAATGAGAGTTTTTAAAAAGTTCCCTGTCTGATGCTTTCAGCCCTTTGCCATATCTGACTGGTTCTTATGCTTGTTCAGTTCTTTCCAATTGGGTTGTTTACCATTTAGTATCCCTCATAAGTTTTGTTTCATTTTGGTTACAGGTTAAAACTGTGGTGAGTAGACCTTTAGGAATACGGTGGTAAGATGTCAGGGGAGAGGGGAAGATCGTGTAGTCTTCACACTAGAAGACTGGTGAACCTTTGTTACTATACTGGGATTTTTAAAATGTTTCTTCAATTTCTTCCTTACCTTTGGGTAGAACAAGATGGCTGGAGAGGGTTTGAGTTTAGTGTTTCTCCTTCTTTTAGGTAGAATGGCCCTGATAAAACTCTAGCAGGTTAGGATTTTATAAAATAATTTCCCAGAAGGAAGATATTGCTAAAAAGAGGATTCTGTAGTTTATTTATAAATAGTTTCTTTTCTATTCTCCCTGCACAAAGAGTATATTCATTAGTATCTATTACATGAATTCTATTTGGTATTAGAATAAAAACCCGGAGCCAGATATTGGGGAAAAGCTGAGATATCAGAGAGAAAGAAAAACCACAGGCTCTTCTTACCCAGCCAACTCCTCAGGCCTGTCTTCACAAATCCCCTAACCCCAAGCCTCTTCTCTCTCTGCAGAAAAAGGAAGTGCCAGGCCAGGAGAAGCTGCGCTCCTCCCTCCTCTCTCTCTTTGCCCAGTATCTCACTTCCTGCTTCCCCTTTCCTGGAGCTAGGACTAAAGGTGTGCACCACCACTGCCTGTCTCTGTTAGGCCTTGAACTCACAGGGATCCAGAGGTATCTCTGCCTCCTGAGTGATGGGATCAAAGGTGTGGGTCACCACTCCCTGACCTTTACAGCCTGGCTCTGTAGGTGGCTCTGTCTTCTGATATTTAAGACTATTTTTTTTAAAATTAAATATACAATATAGCACCACAAGTATCTAGCAGAGGTTGGTCTACAGACCCCATGACTTATGTTCCTGGAGTTTCACACTGAACCTCCAGCAATTGATCAATTGCATTTAAGGTTTTCCTACCCTGGCATTGGTTTTTGTAGACATTGCTGCTCTTTGTGTTTGTCTGTGCCTTCATTTCCAGGCTAGCAGTTTGTCCAGGATCTACCTTCTATTTGCTCTGGCTTCTACTTGTTAGAATACTGAAGTGTCTTACATATGTATACAGAAACTAGAAGTCCCTCTATCTATATTTATAGTTTTCTGAATTTAGTATTTTATTAAGCATCCAAAGACAATATATGTTTTGAAGAATTTGGAGTCTTTAGATGAATAGTATACACTAAATGCAAAATTTAAGCAATCAGGAAATTTAGCCACTGTTTTTCTGTCACTCCATTTGAAAAACAGCAAGCTCACTCAGGATGAAGATTGACATACTGTCTAACATTACAGCAGAGTTAAAAGGCCATAAATATTTGTCACATTATACAATGTTATTATAACATATAAGTATTAGGTCTTTTAATAACATTAAATTAGTTTTGTATTTTCTGAACTCTAATGTCTGAGGGATTAGAAAACAAATATATAATGGATAATCAACTTCTAGCCCTTAGAAGCCTTATGGCCAGGCATGATAGTACATGCCTATAATCCCAGCATTCATGAGGTTGAGGAAGGAATATCAGGTCTTCAGGACCAGCCTCAGCTACATAGTGAGTTAGAGGCAGTTTGATGATGCAGTTTCAAAAGAAAAAAAAAAGCCTTTTGTGTAATTTAGATGTATAGATGTTGCTTTGTAGATTTGAGAGTTTTAAGGATAGATATTTTAATATAAGAAATAAAGGGGCTGGGCATGGTGCTGCATGCCTTTAATCTTAGCACTTAGGAGGCAGAGGCAGGTAGATCTCTGTGAGTTCAAGGCCAACCTGGTCTACAGAGTGAGTTTCAGGACAGCAAAGACTACTGTGTGTGTGTGTGTGTATGTGTGTGTGTGTGTGCGCGCGCGTGAGAGAGAGAGAGAGAGAGAGAGAGAGAGAGAGAGAGAGAGAGAGAGAGAGAGAGAGAACTCTTCACTTTTTTTTTTGAAACAGTTTTTCACTGACCTGGAGTGCAATGATTTGGCTAGACTGGCTAGTCAGTAAGCTCCAGGGGTCTGCATGTCTATACCCTACCCTGACAGTACTTGGGTTATAAATGTTCTGGTTTTATTGCGGATGCTGGTGACTCAAATTCAGGTCCTCCTGTGTGGCAAGCACTTTCACAACTGAGCCAGTTCCTCAAAGCAGTTTTAATTTGCATATGTCTGCTGGCTAAGAATTTTTTACACTTTTAAAGGTATTTATTGGCTGTCTAGATTTCTTCTTTTGAGAATTTTCTACTCAGTTCAGGAGTCCATTCTTTTTATCCCTTCTCCTGTTTCCCCCCTTCCCAGCTTTCCCCCACCGATGTGGGGGGGTTGGTCAGCAAAGTCTGGTACATTTGGTTGAGAGAGAAAGCCCCTCTGCCCTGCATCAAGGCTGAGCAAGGCATCCCACCATAGGTAATAAGCCAGCTCACGCACAGGGATAGATCCTGATCAGGAATCCATTTATTGGCTGAATGATTTTGGAGTTTGTATGTTTAATTTTTTAGTTGTTTATATATCCTTCATATTAATCCCTCTTCTGATATATAGTTGGCAGCTTCAGCCCTGCATTCTAAAAGTTGTCTTTTCACTCTGTTGGTTGTTTATTTGCTGTGTAGCTTTGTCAGGCTCTTTAAAGGAACAGAACTGATAGAATGGGTGTGTGCATATAACATATTTAATATATATTACAAGAGGGGGTTATAGACTGGCTTATGCTGTGGTCTGTGTAATTCAACAATGGCTGTCCCCTGATAGAAAGGCCAGGAATCTGGTAGTTCATCAGTACATGAGACCAAAACTCCTAGAAAGTTGCTAGCCTTCAGTCTGCATTGGAATCCTGCAGAAGTAGGTTCTAGCAATGCCTCAGCAACAGCTAAATTAACTTGCCAGCAAGAAGGGAGGGCAGAAAGCAAAGGTTTCTCCCATATCCTTTTATGTGGGCTGCTACCAGAAGGTATGGTCCAGATTTAGGGCGGGTCTTCCCACTTCAGATGATCCAGTCAGGAAAATCCCTCACAGAGTGCTTGGCTTTAGTTGATTTGGGGTATATTCAAGTTAATGAGTTTCTTCATTTCATTTTCAATTCCTGGCACAATTCTGTAATTACTAGATTCCTATTTCAAAAAATCCTTAGAATAAACTACATCTTGGAGTGTTTTTTCTGTGCCTAACATTAAGGTCTGTTCCACTTTGTCCAGGGTGAAACTTTAGTTCAGGGTCAAAGATAAAGGTCAAGTTTTAGAGTTGTGTTTGTAGAAACTTATTTTCTATAACATCACTTGTTAATGATACTCAGTTCTCCAATGTACAGTTTTGATAGTTTTATAAAAACATTAAGTGTCTGTACTTGAGGACACTTCTGGGTTCTTTGTCCTATTTCATTGATCTGCATGTCTTTGTATCTATACCATGCTGGGTTTTTTCTACTTTGTCTCTATAGTATAATTTACTATTGGTATTATGAAACCTTTAACATCATTCTTTCTGCTAAGCATCCTTTGGCTATTTGAATCTTTTATGTTTGTATATGAACTCAGTTTTTTTTTTTAATTTTAGCTTTCTAAAGGTTGCCATTGGTATTTCTGTGGGAACTGCATTGATCTGTAGATTGCTTTTGGTAATATAGTTATTTTCACAATTTTTATTTTCTCTATCTATGAGCATGAAAGTGTCTTTTTCAATAGTTTAGTGCCTTAGTCTCTTGCTATAGAATTCTCTTAGCTCCTTACTTAAGTTGGTTTCTAGGTGTTTAAATATTTTGAAGCTATTGTGACCTTCCTAATTTTTTTCTTTGTCAGTGAGTTAATTATTGGTATACAGAAAGGCTACTGATCTGTGTATGTTGATTTGTGTTCTGCTGTTCCCTGAAAGTGTTTTTGGATCTAAAAGCTGTTGGAATTCAAGTAGAGGGCCCTATCATCTACAAACAGGGAGCATATGACTCCTTCATTTCTTATTTATATGTATGTTTTTTCTCTTGCATCATTGCTCTAAAAAGACTTTGAACACTGTGTTAAATATGAGAGGAGAGAATGGACAACCTTTCTCAATCCAGATTTTAAAAAAATGTTTTCAGTCTTTTTTACTACCTAATATAATGTTGTCTGTGGATTTGCTGTGTATAGCTTTAATTATGTTCAGGGCCTTAGCAGAGATTTTGAACTTTTTGAAGGTCTTTTGTATCAGTTTCAAGGGTCATGTCATTTCCTGTCCATGAGCCATTTGCGTGTTGATTACCCTCATTGGTTTGTGTGTGGGACAGCGTGTGGTATATGGTCTTCCTGATACTCTTCTTTTTTTTCTTCCTTCTTTAAAATCTACTTATTTATTTACTTATTTGAGACAGGGTCTTACTGTATACCCCTTGCTGGCCTGGAACACACTCTTTAGACAAGGTTGACCTAAAACTCATAGAGATCTGCCTACCTCTGTTTCCTAAGTGCTGGGATTTAAAATGTGTGACATCACACTCAGATTGAACATGTTACTTTAATCTTCTGACAAGTTTCATTCATGTACACATGTACATAAAATGAATTTTAGTCCTGTCTCCATTTCCCTGTCTTATCTCTCTCCCTCTTTGGATGAAACCCTTCTCCCATACTTTCCTTCCTACCATCATGTTTTTTGTGGTGTATGACTGTGTCAGGGTTACCATTGCTGTGATGAAACACCATGATCAAAGGAACTCCAGGAAGACAGGGTTTGTTTGGCTTCTGCTTCCACAGCACTGTTCATCATAGAAGGAAATCAGGGCAAGGACTCAAACAGGGCAGGAGCTGATAGAGAGGCCATGGAAGGGTGCTGCTTTCTCACTTGCTCCCCATGTTTTATTCCTTTTGCCGTCTTATAGAACCCAGGACCACCTGCCCAGGGATGGAACCTCCCACGATGGTCTGCCCCAACCCCTATCCATCATCAGTTTAGAAAATGTCCAATGTTATGGAGGCATCTCTTAGTGGAGGCTCTCTCTTCACAGATGACTCTAGCATGTGTCAGGTTGACATAACACTCTGCAGCACAGTCACCCACCAAGTTTAATTAGACTTATTGCATGAGCACGGTGGAGGAGTTTCACTAGAGCACAAGCAACCTGTTGGTGGGTAAAGTGACACTCTCGTCTTCTAGCACCTGTCATTCCCATAGTCCCTGGGGAAAGATGGGTCCTTATAAACCCCTCTCCTTTCCATGATGAAGTGTTAATGGGCCCAGTCTTATACAGTTGTTTTGTACAAGTGAGTTAATGAGTGTAGTAGCCATGTCCTATCCAGAAGACACCTTTCTTGAAGTATTTTTTCTTATCAAAAGGTATTATATTCTTTCTACCTCCAATTCTGTGATGTTCTCTGAGCCTTGGAGGGGTGATCTAGATGTTCCTTTTAGGACCATCACTCTGAACTTTAAGCAGTTATGAGTGTCTGTATTAACTCCCACCTGCTACAAGAAACTTCTTGGATAAATCATGAGAGCAGTGCTAATTTACTGATAAAAACATGAACATTTAGAAAGCAATTTAAAAACATTTCTATTTAGCAAACCAGTAATAGTAGTCATACTCATGGGAAGAGAGGGAGAAGGAGGAGAAAATTAAGGAGGGGTATGAGGTGGCTTTCTTCTAGATCCTATGACCTCTCCAGTCACAACTTTTTTTTTAAACTGATATATAGTACCTGGTATGAGTTCTCTCCCGTGAGTATGGCTTAAATCCAATCAGAAAGCAGTTGGTTACCGCCATCATAATCATGCTGTTGCACCAGTGAACACAGCCTTGTCTGACAGGTCACTATTGTAGTTTATGTGGTTCACAGTGACACCTGCATGTTCTGGTAGCTTATGCATTGATGAATTTAGTGACTCTAGAAAGTATTACTTTTAGCTAGCTTTTCCATACTTGTAACCAATTATCTGAGTAAACAATGATAGAAATAATTTATTTTAGTTTACTGTTACAAAGATAAAATAAAACTATGAGTTTATAGTTATTGGCACACTTGCTTCTGAGCCATGATGAGTGAACATCCTGACAGGGAGCATATGTGGAGCAGAGTAGTTCACTTCTACTATGGACAGGAGACACAAAAGGACCTGGGACAAAAGACAACCTAAAGCCATGACCCCAGTGACTTATGGGCTGGCCTGGACCTCACTATGTAGACTGACACAGCCTCAAATTCCCGCAGAGATCTACCTGCCTCTGCCTCCCAAGTGCTGGGAATAAAGGTGCACCTTACCTATCCTCCTCCCTTCCCCATTTTCCTCTTTAAATCACCTGCTGTTCCCATTTCTCGACCCCACGGCCCATTTTCACTTTCCTGGTTTCTGCAGTTATTCCAGGATATACAATCATACATGAAGATACCACAAATGCCTTTCTGGGTCTAGGTTCTACCTCTCAATATAATCTTTTCTAGGTCCATCCACGTTTCTGAAAATTTAATGATTCATTTTTCTTTATAGCAAAAGTCTTCTATAGTGTATATGTCCTCTTTTTCATTATCCATTCATCCACTGAAAAATGTTTCCTTTCTCTAGCTATTCTAAATAGAATGGCAATGAACATGGCTGAGTAAATATCTGTGGATAGTGTGTAAAGTCATTTGGTCATATCCCAAAGAGTGGTGTAGCTGGATCATTTGCTGCTTTTTTGTTGCTGTTATTGAGAATTTTACACCGTGGCTTCCAGAGTGACTGGACAGTTGTCACCCCACCAGTAGTGAGTGACGCTCTCCTCTACTCACATCCTTGTCATTCTTGTTGTCTGCTGTCTCCTTGGTCATTCTGACTAGGGTAAGTGAACTCTCAGAGTGCTTTTAATTTGCCTTTTCCTCATTGCTGGGATGTGGAGCCCTTTCTGAGGTGTGTCTTAGCTACTTCTGTTTCTTCTTTTGAGAATGCTGTTCAGATCCATAGCCCATTTTTAAAAATTGGGTTGTTTTCTTGGCTTTATTTTAAATAGTTCTTTGTATAGTATACGTATTAACTCTATCCTGTGTGTACGTGGCAAAGAATCCCTCCCACTCTGGGCTTTCTCTTCACTTGGTTGATTGTTTCTTTTATTGTACAGAAGCATTTTAGTTTTATGAGATTCCATTTGTTAGTTGTTGGCCTTAGTTCATGAAAAATTAGTCCTATGTGAAAGTCCTTCTCTACACCTATATCTTATAGGGTGCTACCTATGTTTCTTCTAGAAGTTTCAACATTTTGGGCTTCACATTGGTGCTTTTGGTCCATTTGCAATAGTTTTTTTTGTGTGGGTAATGTTTACAGGCCTAATAGTATCTTTATGCAGGCAGACATTTAGTTTTCCTAGCACATTTGTGAGGTTGCTGTCTTTTCTCCAGTTGAGTATTTCTTTGACTCTTTTGGCTGTAAAATTTCAGAGTGTTTAGACACTCTAGGTATATTATTTTATGTTTTATAAAATTTTACGTGATCTCTATATTTATTTTTAAAAGGACTTCTATTTGAAAATTTCAGAAGCTTACCAACTAATCATATTGGTCATATCACTCAAAACTTCTAATCATTAATTTTCTTAGAGATAATTTTGTTTCTTTTATACTGTTGTGTGATTTTGTCCAGAACAGTTAAATTATTGGTTTGTGATAAGGTAGAATTCCTTTTTTTGTGTGAAGCAAAATAAAACAGATCAAACTTAGTTGATAGATAAACTAGGTACTGCTGTTCTGTATGCTCCCTCCACTGTTGCAGCAGTCAGGAAGAATCCTGATATTATCTATGGGCAGTATTCATGACCTCTGCTGTTTGTCTGAGTAAATGTCAGACTCTAAGGAGACTGTGATATTAAGCAGACTCTCTTGTGCTGGAAAGAAAGGGGTGGGGAGAAAACAGCATGGTATTTATGACTGCAGGAACTATAAGCTGTAATTTCATGAGATCAAAGCATGTGCTGTTTATCTGTTACACTAACGGCTTTGAATAAAATGGTTAGAAAACAGACAATGTACTAAAAGTTCAGGATATTTTAAAGCTTATAAAGGCTATAAAATTAAAAGCATAGCTTTTCAGTGGAAAATTATTTTATACTGGTCTTTGATTTCAATTTATTATGCACTTAAGATTAATATGTACAAGAAAGAGAAGACATGAAATAATTAGTTTTCACTTTTCAGCCATCTATTAGTTTTCTATACCCATTTTTCTAACTTCTCTGCTATTTCATAACAATTATTTTTAGTGAGAATGGATACATTTTAGAGTATCTCCTAAAGATAACTAATTCCATCAGTTCCACTTTTCATATTCCTATAAAATATAGGAAAAGGACCAATGAGATGTCCTAACAGGTAGTGGCATGTTCTTCCAAGTTAGAGAATCTGAGTTCAGTCCCTGGAACCACATGGTAGAAGGAGAGAACTGACTCCTACAAGTTGTCTCTGATTCCCACATGTGTGTTGTGGTCCATACGCCCCACATACACACACAAGTAGATAAATAAATACATATAATTTTAAAAAGAAAAATAAAGAAAAGAAGTTAATTGCATTTTGTTGCCATAAAGAAGAAAAAACCCTTTAGACCACTAATTTTCATATTATTCAGAGAGTTGTAAGTGACGTAAGTGCCTTTATGCTTAGCTGTATACCTCTTATTATCAGGCCATTGAAGTAATGAACCTTAAACACATCACTAGTATGAAGCAAATCAACTTAATTTCTAGTTTGTTTGAATCTTCTATACTTAATTCAATTATATCTTGGTGTAGGAAAAGCTAATATTAAAAAGCTAAAATTTCAAAAACCATTTTCAGTTTTCCTTTGAAAGTTATCTTTGCATAAGAAGGCAACCTAAAACTGTTTTAGAAAGGCTGTTAATTATGTAAGGAAGGATACACATTATATTTAAGCTAGTATCATTGGTGTCTTTAAAAAACAAAATCTGAAGGGCTAGAGAGATATAGCTTAGTGGTTAGGAGCACTTGCTGGCTCCTCCAGAGAAGCTAGGTTTGATTTCAGGTACTTTTGTTGGATGTTTGACAATTACCTAGTGCCCTCTTCTAGATCATGGGCACCCACACTCCCATACTTATATACATAATTAAAAATAGAAGAAAAGATATTCCTCTTCAACCAGTTGAATATAAGAGATATTATTAGATTAAATAACACATAATATGAATTATCAGTCAAATATTCTGTAAATCAGAGTCAGAGATTAAAACCTTAGTATCCTTTAGCAGATATTTTACTTTTGCATTAATTTTATACATTTTAAGATCATACACTATTGAACTAACCTTGTCTTTCCCCCCGTACTCTGCACAGTCATCTTAGCCTATGGCTGACTAAAATGATTTATTCATTATATTGTTTTTTGGCCAGAATATACTTGAATCTGGACTTAAAATGCAGAATTATCCTATTTTTAGCTCATAGTGCTGGGATTCTTGGTTATAATAGTCAAGATTATTTTTCAGTCTCAAAATATACTTTTTTTAAAGTTAACACAATGCTAATAATTCACATGTGCTAGGCTGTGTTTTTCCAGTTTGTGAATACAGCTTCACTGGTCTGCTCACACCTAACACCACGGTACTTCTCTGTGACAGAACTGCAGTGCTGCACTGTTCCTTGAGTGGAGGAAAGCCAGTTGATTAGTCATAAACTCTTCAGCACTAAATTCATGCTTTACTTTCTAAACAGTCTTGCAAATTGACTGTAAACTATTGTACCATTAACAATAATCTGTTTGGCTGACTTTAAGTGCCTTCATCAAGTGTTTTTATTGCCATTTACTTTATAGTAAAGAAATCAAACTTGATCAAATTTTATTTTAAACAAAGGTAAGTCGTACATCTTTCACATCATTTTTCACTAAGTTTATTTATTATTACGTCTTTTAGTTCCTCTTAGATTTCTGAAGATTTTCAGATATTATAGGACAAGAGTTCTTCAGGATCTTCTAGAGCAGTGGTTCTTAACCTTCCTAATGCTGCAACCCTTTAATACAGTGCCTTATATTGCAGTGACCCCCCAGCCATAAAATTGTTTTTGTTGTTACTGTAATTTTCTACTGTTATTAATTATAATATAAATATCTGATACTCAGGATATCTGATATGTGACCTTTGTGAAAAGTTCATTGACCCCCCCCCCAAGGGATCACAACCCAGAATTATTATAGAGGGGAATTCACTGCTCTTAGCCAGAGAGAATGAATCTCAGTTCTTTAAGTAAATAAAAGTGATACCTAATTATTCATGACCTGAGTTAGGATGTCAGAGTACTTTACAAGTAGGAAGAAATTCCACATTGTACTGTATCTGTGGCAGTCACAGATTCCTTTATTCAACAGAGTAGGAATAGGTAACAGCATTTAGCACAAAGTAGGGGCTCAGCAAATACAAATTTTGTATCTGCATTTCATAGATGAGAACATTGGAAGTAAAGTAGATTAAGTGATTTACCTAAATTTACACAATGAAAACAGAACCATAGGAATGCAGATAAGTTTTGGCTTAGGACCTATGATCTTAACCATTCCACAATTAGTTATAGCAGTGTATGTTGCTAATCCACGCAAGTTCCTGCATTAGTCACGAGAATATATGTATCATAATGGGAGTGTGTTCAGCTTTTAATTGCTATAACAAAATACCTGATGAGGACCTAGAGAAGAATTATTTGGCTCACAGTTCCACAGGCTTCGCTCTGTATTTCTTGGCTCCATTGATTCTGGGCCTGCAGCACAGGGCAGGGAGCCTCTGGCACAGTTACTTTCCTCATGGTAGACAGGCAGTAGAAGAGTACTAACAGGAAGGACAAGGCAAGATGTGTTCTCCAAAGGACCCCAACCCCAGCAACCAGCTTCCTCCAACTAGGCTCTTCTTGCATAGCTCCACCCCCATAGCCTATTTAAATCTTGAATCATTAAAACATAGTCCTTATTGTTGTAATACTGCAGGAGAGTACCCAGAGGATGGAAGCCAGAGGGCCCCACAGTGGATGAGGGAGAAGCACCATGCAAGCAGGTGGCTAAGTGTGGGAGCCACAAAAAGAGACACTTTTTTTTTCCTTTTTATTATTTTTTATTTTTAAATTTTTTCCCATGCCCCCTACTGCTCCGTCTCCTGCTCCTTCCTCTCCCAGTTCTCCCAGCCTTTCCCCTCCCTCGTCTTGCCTCATCTTTCCCTGGAGAAGGCCAGGAATCCCAAGGTGAGTCAATTCAGTCTGGCATATCTAGTTGAGATAGGGCCAAGTCCCTCATCCAAGTATCAAGGCTGAGAAAGGTGTTTTCCCACAGGCATGAGCTTCAAGGAGCCAGTTCATGGACCTGAGGTAGACTCTGGTCTGATTGTAAAAGGCCCCATAAACTGCCCATGCCTTTTGACTGTCATCTGCATTCAGGGGGTCCAGATCTGTTCTATGAAGGTTTTTCAGCAGTTATTTCAGAGTCTGCAAGCTCCCAACAGCACCGGACTGCCTACTCGATGGGTCTCTCCATTGTGATCCTGCTCCCTCTGTTCCTATAACCTCTTCAGCTGGGCCAGTTGTTTAGCCCAGTGTTTAGTTATGGATCTCTGCATCTGCCTCCATCAGCTGCTGGATGAAGGTTCTATGGTGGCATTTAGGGTGGTCATTCATATGATAGGGAAAGGCCAGTTTAGGCTCCCTCTGCACTACTGCTTGGAGTCCAACTGGGTTCTTTGGTGTTCCCTGCTATCAGGTTTCTCTCTAACCCTACAATGGCTCCCTCTATCAAGATATACACTTCTTTGCTCTCCCTCCCTGTTGTCCTCCTAACCATCCATTCTCTCATGTTCTTTTCTCACCTCCCCTTGCTACTCTCCCACCCACCGTATGATCACAATTTTCTCAGGAGAGCTTTTCTATTTCTCTCTCCCAGGGGGATCTATGAATGTCTCTTTTAACTTTCCTGTTACCTAGCTACTGGAGGTGGTCTGGATTGTAGCCTGGTTATCCTTTACATTATGTCCAAAATCTACTTAGGATTGGGTACATAGCATGTCTGTCTTTCTGGGTCTCTGTTACCTCACTCAGGATGATATTCTCCAGATCCATCCATTTGCCTGCAAATTTCAAGATGTCATTTACTTTCCTGCTGCGTAGTACTCCATTGTGTAAGTGTGCCAAAATTTTTTAATCCATTCAATAATGTTGAGGGGCATCTAGGTTGTTTCCATGTTCTGACTACTATGAATAATACTGCTGTGAACATAGTTGAGCAGTGCCTTGGGGGTAAGAAAGTGCATCACTTGAGTATATGCCCAATAGTGGTCTTACTGGGTCATTGGGTAGATCGATTCCCAGTTTTCTGAGGAACCTCCATACTGAGTTCAAAGTTGCTGTACATGTTTACATTCCCACCAACAATGGAGGAGTGTTCTCTTTACTCCACATCCTCTCCAGCATAGGCTGCCATCTGTGTTTTTGATTTTAGCCATTCTGACAGGTATAAGATGGTATCTCAGAGTAATTTTGATTTGTATTTAAGAGACACATCTTACAGGCTGTGCTCACATGAAGACTTTATTAGAATAAGGGAGATGGGGAGAGGGAAAAGAGAAAAGAGAAAAAGGGGAGATGGGGGGTAGAGGTGTGTGCAACCTCTGGCAGGAAGGGAGAGAGGGAATGAGGGGGGAGAAGTGTGGGGATATGTTTCTGAGAAGTCTTAAAGGGAACCTTTTGTCAGGTCACTGGATAGGCCAAGTTTTTCCTTATTGGCCAAGACTCCAGGAAGTGGGTCAGAATGCTAACACTCATGATCATACTACTTTCCTAAAGCTTGTCAGTTGACAGTGAAGCCTTCAGTACATGGGCCTGTGGGGAACATTCCACCTTATCCTCCAAAATGTTCATGTTTATTTATGCAAAATGAACAATCCAGTGTAGGGCTGGTGAGATGGCTGAGTTCCACTCAGTCAGCCTCCATTTGATCTCTGAATCAAATGCATAGCCACATAGTGGAAGGAGAAAATGGCATTCACCCACATCATTCTCTGACTTCCATACATACAATGCAGCATACACCCACACCCATATCCACACATAAATAAATGTAAAAACTAAGAAGTTCACTACCAAATTAGAGAAATTGGAGTCACAATTAAGGTCAACCTCTCACAAAGCCTTAGGGTCATGAACAAAGTGTAGATAGGTTCTTTGCTGTCTTAGCATTTCTATTGCTGTAATAAACATCATGCCTGAAGACAGCTTGGAGAGGAAAGGGAATTTTAGTTTACAGCTCACACTCCATCATTGAGGGAAGTCAGGGTAGGAACTGAAGCAGAGGCCATGGAGAAATGCTGCTTATGCTCATTTGCTCAGCCTGCCTTCTTAAGCAACTCAGGACTACATGGCCAGAAGGGCAACATCCTCATCAATTATTAATCAAGACAATACCCCACAGACTTGACTACAGGCCCAGCTTATGGAGGCATTTTCTCAGCTAAGATTTTCTTTTCCTAAAGGACTCTAGCTTGTGCCAAATTGACAGAAAAACTAACCAAGGCAGATGGCTTCTAGTTCAATTCTGAGTGAAGTCCTGTTCCTGTCTGAAACTTCAGGAGTATAATGTTTGTCCTCTGTATTTTCATCAATTTTGTGCTCTTCTAAGTTACTATAGGAATTATTCATTAAACTCTGCTTACAACATTCTAAGACTTCTGTAGTCCAAATCTTTAAAAATTCCTATCACAAATTGGTTTTAAAGGCTGGGGTGATTTGAATAGGAACAGTACCATAGACTCATGTGTTTGAGTGCTTGGCTTACAGGGAGTGGTACTATGGGGGGGTGTGGGTTTACAGGAAACATGTCACTGTAGAGGCATATATGCTCAAGCTATGCCCAGTGTGGTACACAGTCTCCTGCTGTCTTCAGATCAAGATGTAGAACTTTTGGCTCCTTCTCCAGCACCATGTCTGACTGAACACTGCCATGTTTCTCACCATGATGACAATAGACTGAACTTCTGAGCTGTAAGCTAGTCTCAACTAAATGTTTTCTTGTATAAAAGTTGCTGTGGTCATGGTGTCTCTTCACAGCAATAGAAACCCTAACTAAGACAAAGAAAGGCTGTCCTGGAACTTGCTATGTAGGCCAGGCTGGCATTGAGTGTACAGAGACCTGCCTGTTTCTGCCATCGCAGTGCTGGGATCAAAGGTATACACCACTATGGCTAGCTCAGAGGATCATTTTCTGTCAGTAAAATTATTCCATGCTCAATCCTGTGCCTCTCATCCCAACTCTTTCCTCCACATTTCTCGGTTTTCCCAAGTAGATCACTAGTTCTCCTTTTCTTCAAAAGGAAGCTTTTTCATCAGTCATCTTAAAGAGACTTGTGACTTGATGCATACTGATGTTGCTTTTTCTCCTGGTCTTGTTTTTGGGAGTAAAGTAATATATGCTCTTCCTGTTTTCATATCTTAATAAAGGTAAAATTATGAAATACATTCACCTCAGAAATTTAACATGCTATAGAACTGCAATCTACAGATGAAATTAAGTTTAGGATAAGATTAAGATAGTTGTAATGGGCTCAGCTTTTCTGTATCATAACCCCAGATGGAGCGTTCATCTGTATAGGCCTACACAATGGCTAAGCAGCCTCATTTGTTTCTGAATGTTTTCCAATAGGAAAGTCTGAAATTTTGTCAGACTCATCAGTTGCTTGACCTTCCTTCATGCTTTCTACAATGGCTAACTCTCTGCAAATTATCTTGTACAGGTCATCTCTAAATCTCATAGAACCATGGATCACCTAATCTGCTGGTTTTCAACTTTTTTTTTTAAAGTTGTGGAATGTTTTATGGTATGGGAGCTCAGTATTGAAACATATAAATCTAGAGCTGGCAAACCTGAAGGGAGACTTGGAAGAACTCCTGAGCCACATCTGTTAGCTCCAGTTTTTGTAAGCTTAGCTTAGCGTTGCTGAGGCTCGTCAGAGCAGTTTGAAAGCTCTAATTGGATCCAACAACTTTTTGCAGAGAGAGGAACTGAGACCTAAGAGAAGGGTGGATTATTCAGTATCAAATAATTTACCAAAAAAAGTCTCTACTTGTCCTCACTTTATTTTATGCATGTTTCTAATATTCTGAGCAAACTGTAACCTTTACAGCATTAACAAACTGTGGTCATGGATTTGGTAAAATATCAGCAGTCATTGTATTGCACATGATCAGTTTATCACTCATTCCTCACGCTACTGTGAGATTCAAGCATGAACATATGATCCAGTTTTGCCAAGCAAGAGACAGTTGGAGGAAACTGTTGTTTTATAGAATGCCAAGAGCTGGGTGTGATGGTGTCTGCTTACATTCCCAGAACTTGGGAGGCAGGAAGATTGTGAATTTAAAGCTAGCCTGTGCTACATAGTGAGACTGTCTTAAGAAACAAAACAAACACTGTCCTTGATGAGAGATAGTCATTATATAATATCAAAATTGGCCACTTGTTACAAGTCCAAAGAACAGTAATCCCATATGTGGACATAACCAGTTATTGGCAATGTATATTGACTGCCCAAATCAATAGATGCTAGAACTGCCTTGTTTTGTGTCCTCTGTTGTGTGCTAGAGAATATCCTTGTTATTTGCTGGTTTAAGATGTGAAATGTAGACATGAAGGAAACAGAGAGAGAGTAAAGAAAGGATTCTCATGGCACCTGTACAGAAGTGACCTATTTAAAGGTCCTGTCAAATTCTAAAAACAGATTATTCTGGATCACTGATTATTTCCCCTTCCATTCTTTTAAAACTTTACCCTGTGGTCCTGGTTTTTTGTTTGTTTGTTTGTTTGTTTTGTTTTTGTTTTTTGTTTTTTTTTTATTACAGTTTTTCATTCAGTGAATTTGTATTCTTAATTCAGTGTCAATCCACAAGATGACTTCAAGTATCTGTTTCTAGCTTCTCATTTCACTTGAGCTAAAACTTTCAATACATCTCTTCCATCACCTCTCTCCCCTTTACGTCCCTCTTCCTTTCTCTCTCTCTCTTCTTCCTGCCTCTTTTCTTCCTCCATCCTTCCCTCGCCTCCCTCAGGATTTTGTTTTATTTCCCAGGCTAGTTTAGAAATCCCAGACTAAAGCTATTTTACCTCAGCCACCCAAGGAACTGCCCCCTTAATACAGGCAGGAAGTATCACACCTGATCTTCTGTTTCTTTTAAACTGTTTGGAAGTTGTCTCTCATTGTGACTTATTTATTCTAACACTTAATCTAACTGGCTACACACTGGAGTTTGCACTCTGCCATTTTTTGCATTCCTGAAACAGAAACAAACAAATGCAAGTCTGAAAATAGCCTATCCTGTGACTACTGTGACTATTGAACGTGAAT
Source organism: Phyllotis vaccarum (assembly GCA_033318265.1). Lineage (NCBI taxonomy): Eukaryota > Metazoa > Chordata > Mammalia > Rodentia > Cricetidae > Phyllotis > Phyllotis vaccarum. The sequence continues at coordinate 133,956,069 of JARWLC010000001.1, forward strand.
TATTATTGGATTACCTAGAACTGAATTCTGGGGAATTTATCATATATCTATCATCTTTTATACTTTGAAAAATATAAAAGGATCATGTTTTAGAAGAGTTTAATGATCATGGATCAGTGATTTCTTTTAGGGACCGATAAAAGAGTCACAGTTTATTCAAAACTGTTTTAAACATAGATTTTGAATATGCGGCCCTCCAAAAAGAAAAAGGATATGACATACCCACATGTGAATATGGGGTTCTCAATTCAGTATTTTAACATTAACCATTAATGAGATTCCTGGAAGCACATAGCTGGGATAGGAGAAAACCCATAAGCAAACAGCTGATAAGAGGCTTGTCAGAATCCTGGATGAAGTCTTTCTTTCTGTTCCCACAGTCTTATGATTTCTCTGCATTTCTGACCTGCCTCACACTCATCTCATGCTGGGATTAAGGCATAATAATGAGCTGGTGTTCTTTTCTCTAGAGTGCTTCCACTCCTTTAAACAAACTAACTTACAAAGCTACAAGCTTAAGATAGCACCTCTTGGCACTTGACACATAGTAGGTATTTGGAAGATGTAGACAGAATGTTCAATTCAGTATTTCTCCTTTGCCTACCAAATCAAATTTCCTCCTCCCTCTAACACCTATCTATATATTCAATATTATTTCCTAGTTTTCTCTGCTTATTGCTTTTGTTTTCTGTACCTCTCCTATCCTCAAAATGTCCCTTTAAACTTTTACTTATATAAAATGGAGTTGGAGCAAGAAACAGATGACATATTGGAATTGGTAATGGAAGAGTTTAATGGGAAGGATGCTTGTATTAATTTTGACAGTTAAAAGAACAAACAAGGGGTGGTGTTGCATCCTGCAGATAAAATCAGAGGAAAAATGACAACCACAGTCACACCTGAAGGGACAGGGAGCGGAACGGCGGGACTTGGAGAGAACTGTAGCTACAATGCAGAAGGTTGAGCTTTGAGCTCTTGGAAGATGTAGGGCTTTTAGGGTGGGGCTGCTACACAGCTGTCTTCTGCAGACCTAACCCTCCTGGGCTGCAGGACAGAGGATTTCCTGTTCTCATAGCGATCAGTGAAAAAGAGCATGGCAGGTAAAGATGGTTAAGTGGAGGTCACATATTCATTTACACATTTCCCTATTTCAAGTCTTACTTAGTTGTTTAAACTTTTGTTTTGCTATTTTATTTTTATTCTGTGTCAAGTGTTTTGCCTGCAGGTGTATTAGTGTACCATGTGCATGCCTGGTGCCTGAAGAGGTCAGAAGAAGCTGTTAGGCCCCCTGGAATTGGAGTTAGGGGTGTTTGTGAGCTGCCATAAGAGTGCTGGAAACTAAACCAGGTCCTCTACATGAGCAACAAGTGCTCTTCACAGCTGAGCTATCTCCAGCCCTGTTTAGTTACTTTAATATAAGCTTAGACTTCTTGTTTTGCCTGACAATAGTTCACCTACCTGCTTTTCTAAGAGCAGGCCTACTTGTTGTTCCACCTAGTTAGGTTAACAGTATTTTATGAATGTGCGTACCCAAAATGGTGTATGAACTAGGATGAACTCTCCTGGGTTTTGGATGGTGATTAAGATATAATTGTATTAAGCTGTGACATTTAGAGCTGATGTATCCAATTCTGGTTGCATCTCTTTTTTCTACTACGTCTGTTTGAGCTTCCTGGATGCCACAATCTTGGCTTTCCTCCTCCCTCAGTTGGCCATACTTTTCAACCTTCTCTATTGGCCTCTTATCTCATCTGTGAATGTTAGGATTCCTTGGGACACAATCATTTATATGCTTCTGCCTTTCAATACCTTCTTCCCATAAAGGACCTTGATGAATCAGTAAAATTATGTTGAACACTCCATCATGGGATCCTTCCACCAGGTACTCAGACCATGGGCTATACTCAGCAGTTGCTATGCTATGACATTTCAGAAGTGTCACTTTGCAGTGAACTGCCATTAAATGCACAGACTTATACTGTTCCAAATGCTGAGAATGATTGATGATTGAGGACTTAGCTCTAGGAAGGACACTTATACTATGTTCTTTAAGGCTCAGGAAACATTGTGAATGAGGAGGTAGAAAGAATGTAAAAGTTAGAAAATAAAGAGAGAAGGGCTATAGAATATGATCTTCTGGGCATGACATAGCCTTTGCAATCATGATCTTAGCAGCTGTAGTTCCCTGTATTGGCCTGTAACAGACTAAGCCTTTTGCTTTCAGTCTTGGATCAGGAAGGGACTTGTGTGATCATAACCCATCCTGTCTACAGTATTAGCTGCTGGTGGAGTCTGGGAGAGATGCAGTCCGTATATTTATTTATATATGCACAGATGATCCCACCAGGCTCCAATGGATAGTTTAAAGCCCACGAACACACAGAGTGACAAGTTAAAAGTCAGTGTGTCAAAAGTTGAGACAGAAAGGTGTGAATGTGAAGAAGGGACTTGTAAGGAGGAAAGATGGGAGGGAGATAAGAAATGGGTGTGTGAGAGTAACCAGAATGGGTTCTGGATACATCGATGAAATTGGCAAAGAAGAACGTTAATAAAAGTTATATGTAAAACATTCTGTTGTTAAGTGAAGTATAGTTTTAAGGATTTGGAAAGTATCATGAAAATGTCTTACTTTGATAAAATATGTATACTGAATTTCCTTTTTGTTTCTTATATTAAGGAACTAAAAAAAGTAGCTTCAGAGTTGATTAAGTCCAAGGCCATACATCAGCATAAGGTGGAAGAAGAAAGTATAGGTCTGATAATTACTGAACAAAAATATGAAGAGCTTCAAGAAAGACTTGACATGGTATTTGATTAAATTTACTCAAGTTTATAAAATTAAACCTTACCAAAAGTATGAGAACTTCAGCATGATTGCGCAGAATATTTCTTCTTCGTAAAGTTAATAGACATAGTTAAAATTAAGGTATGAATCTTTTTTAAATTATTGGACTTTTCCTCATTAGCAAATCAAATCTTAGAACAAAATTTAGATATAACAATTTTAATCCCACTCAAAATAGCTTCAGGTAATTTTATAGCACAGTGGTGTCTTTAAATTGCTTTTAAGATGAGAAAATGTATAGTTTTAATGTTTATGTTTTTACTAGCCTATATTGGGCTTCTTAATTTACTGTAGCCAATGTCTCAACACAAACATGAGTACTGAATTAAATATAGAATTTACTAAATTTTACACTATATCTTAAAATTCTTCAACTTTAAAGGAATTGGAATTAAATAAGAAAATTAATGAAGAGATTACCCATATTCAAGAAGAAAAACAGGTAAGCAATCCTCACATATTTTGGAAGTCAGTTAATATTTTAAAAACGAGTAATAAATAGGAAGTAGATGTGGGGTGATATTTGTCTAGGTGTGGAGTAGGCATTCAGCTAACATACTGAATAGACATGTTTCTATGTTTTTAGGCAGTTGAATGCATACTTCCACTGCATAAATAAATGTTATTTCATTTATTTTTTTTGAGTCAGAGTTTCAGTAGGTAGTCCAAGTTGTCTTGCAATTGGCCATGTAGATCAGGCTTGACCTTAAACTCAGAGAAATCCACCCACTTCTGCTTCCTGTGTTTAAAGGTGTGTGTATATGTGTCTTAGTGTGTGCATTTATGTGTGCTCACATGTGTGCACACACATCTGTATATGCAGAGACCAGAACTAACTGTTCAGTCTCTTCTAGCTGGAGTTAGAGATGCATGTAGGATGCCTGGCTTGTTAAGTAGATGCTGGAGACCAAGTCTGATCCTCATGAATGTATAGCAAGAACTCTTAATTGATGGGCCATTTTCCAGTCTCAGTTTTCTTTTTCTATCTTTTTTTTATTTTTTTGAGTTGGGGGTCTCACTCTGTAGAGCAGGATGGCTTGGAACTAACTATATTACCCATGCTGGCTTCAAACTTACTGGCAGTCCTCTTGTCTCAGCCTCCCAAGTGCTAGGGTTACAAGCGTCAGCCACATATTTCCTAGCTAAGTTTTCATTTTTCAGTGGTTTTATTATTTGTTAGACCAGTGGTACCTTAGAACCCTTTTCTCTTATTTCAGTCTATTTTTTTTTTGTTTAAAAATAGTTTGGAAAAAACTATAGTTACCTTTAAAAAATTTTAGGTTTATTGTATGTGTTTGAATGTTTTGCCTGCATATACGTTATGTCTACTATGTTTGTGTGCCTACCTGCAGAGGCCAGAAGAAAGCATTGAATCCCCTCAAATTGGAGATAACAGATGGTTGTGAGCTGCCATGTAGGTGCTAGGAATTGAACCTGGGTCCTCTGAAAAAGCAACAAGTGCTCTAAACTGCTGTGCTTTCTCTCCAGCCCCTCTTCAGCTGCTTTGCCTTTTCTTTTTCTGACTGTGCCTTCATTTGATTGGTAACACCCTGGTCTACAGAATCATTTTATAAATATAGTTCATGTGAAATTTTACTAGATATAGATTCCTATATCTCTAGGTGAGCAAGGCAACAAGTTAATTCCATTTTGAAATTCTTTTTCTCGTTCAGTAATGTCTTAGAATCTGTGGCCCATTTCAAAAACTTACTTTACAAGTTAAGGAACCTTTAGAAATAATACTTGATAGAAATTTGTATAAAAGTAATTATTTTGGATAATAAATCATAGAAGAGCTATTAATTCAATATAAAGTATCAAAATTAAGCTATAACAATAGTAGCTTAAAAACTAGAAATGTTCCATGTGGTAATAAAACAGACCTTTAACCCTAGCACCTGGAAGGCAAAGGCAGGCTGATCGTTGTGAGTTTGAGGCCAGCCTGGTCTACAAAGCAAATTTCAGGGCTCTGTTACAAAGAGAAACCGTGTGTCAAAACAAAACAACACAAAATCTCAAATGTAAGGGTCTGAGAATTGCAAAAGACTCCAGACCCAAATAGTAGGTAAAAGCAAAGAACATTTATTCCAGTTTGTGGGGTCTTCTACTTGTACAAAATGGCAACCCTGAAAGGAGCACACAGGCTCCTTTTAAGCTCCGCCAGGGGAATTCTAGGAAGAGTAGGTCATCTCAAACACAATTGGCTAAGCAGGCTGTAGCTACATTAGTACATTTTTAATTGCCTGTGGCTTTAGTTTTACCATTTGTGGGCATACTTGGGCAAGGTTGGGTATGTTTTAAAGGGAAATTTTGGTTACTGCCTTGAGAAACTGTGGGGACTGGCTCAGGCCCCTTATGTGTTATCTGTCTGGTTGTCCTTTTAGAAAACTGAGACTCAGGCCCAGTTGTAAAGTGGGGAAAGTTCAGACATTGCACCAAACAAACAAACCTAGAGTTGTATCTGGAGAATGAACTTAGAAACATGATATATTTTTATGTTTTTGAAGGATATCATCATTTCTTTTCAACATATGCAACAATTACTTCAGCAGCAAATTCAAGCTAATACTAAAATCAGTGCAGAATTGAAGGTGCTAAGAGAGAACAATCAGGTTATGTATATATGTATATGTTATCTACATACTGTTTAAATATGTTTCTATCTAACAGGCTTCCTCTGTTTAGTTGCATTTAAGTGTCTTGTTCTATCATTTGATTTTAAAAGGTAAGATACTAGATTCCTTCATCAGTTTTTCAGCATCAGTGTCTAAAGTAATAAATGTATATTTTTTTAACATTTAAGTAACTAGTTAAATAAATGTTCAATTTTTTAGATATCTGAATTGAATTTTTTGAAGGTCTCTCTAATATAGTCCTGGCTGTTCTGGAACTTAATGTAAACCAGATTAGGCTTGAATTTACAGAGATCCATTTGCCTCTGTTTTTAGTGCTAGGATTAAAGGGGTGTGCAACCATGCCCAACTAGTATATGACTTCATTTTGTAATAGGATAAATGGACATTTTCTTTGTTTTAAAATTGTCAAAATCAAAAACTGAAACAAAAAATTGTCAGTCACATTTAATAAGAATCAGCTTTCAGAATTTGGAGGCCTATCTTCATAAGAATATGATCAAACTGCCATTGTTAGCACAGTCATTCCAACATCTTCATAACAGGCAGAAAATGTTTGGAAGGGAAAGACATAGGGCTACTAATATTTTAGACTTAAAACTCCAAAAGGAGAGACCAACTTTTATAAGCAAGAACCTCTTCACACTTTTTCCCCAAGAACATATGATTTATTTTGTGGAGATATGGAATCACTTTGAAGTTCAGACTTATCACAGCTATGGAATTCTGGGATTATAGGCATGTAACACCATGTCTGAATCAAATTCATTATGAGTAGCTGTTACCAAGGTCATCTGGTAATCCATGTAAAGGAGTTGAAACAGTTTGGGGGGTAAGCTGAGTATTAGAGGTTAGCTAACTTATTCTATGATGGAATAGAGACCCAGAAAACATAAGAGGTGTTGTTTGGGGTCTTACCAATTGTGGAAAAAACAGTATTATATCTTTTCCCTGGTTCCAATCCAGCACTGTTTCTCAGTGTTACATGCACTCAACATATCTTTCCTGAAAGTATGAGAGCTGTTATATTTATGTGCTGGTTAGTTTTTGTCAACTTGATATAAACTAAAGTAGTCTGGGGAGAGGGAACATCAGCTGAGGAATTGCTTTCATGAGATTAGCCTGTGACATGTCTGTGGGACATTTGTTTCAGTAGTGGGCAGTTTACTGTGGTTGGTGTCATTCCTGGGTAGGTAGTTCTGGGTTGTATGAGAAAACCAACTGAGCAAGTCATGCAGAGTAAAGAGCAAGGAGTGTGCCTCCACGGTCTCTGTTACGTTTCTGACTCTGACTCCCTTGATGATAGACTCTAACTTACCTCCTCAATTTACCTTTGGTCGTGGTATTTTTCACAGTGTTATAAAATAAACTAAAAAAGTTTGTTAAGTCAATTATACAAAAATTGTACTAAAATGTGGTTGTATCTATAGTGGTCATTGCTTTGAGCTACTAACCAAATCTGTAAGTATGGCCCTAGAGTCTTTTAACTGTGCGTACCAATAAGTTAAATATTCAAATGCCTTCTCTTTAATTACAATTATTACCTGTCTCTTGACAGGTTTGTTATATAAAAAGCTATGTAATATCATGTAGTACATTTTAAAATATTGTCAAGTAGCCCACTAAGAATACAAACATTATCATCCACCATTACCTCTATTTTATAAACAAGAACATTTTAAAATATGTCTATTTTAAAGATAATCTTGGGATAAAGACAGATAATTATAAGATAAGTCATGTAATCACATACGGCCATGGACTAGAGAAGTTTGTCGCAGATCAGTGCTTAGCTGCAGACTGATGTCTAAGAACCATTGATATATAACATAACAAAATATTAATGCTGAGCTGTTGCTAAGGATCACATTGCATAGATATGGCAAGTGTTTTCTTACAGAGCTTTCGAATTCCACCTGTACTAAAAAGGATCATTGCCTTTGATAGTGGCCAGCTGGTTTTCAGTGCCCAGCACCTATACTTTCATCTTCCTGTGTTTCTAGCAGTAAGTTTAGAAAGGTCATAGATATCTAAATGCTAGTTATAAATTTAGTTATATTTCGATAGCCAATAATATTAAGAGTGTTTTTCATATTTTACTCCTGTATTATTACTGTATTAATTGGGCAATTTACTGTTATTTTAAAGATTAAAGCATTTAGCAAATGATTTCAGTTTGACCTCTGCAATATCCTTTTTTTCACAGATGTTTTTTAGATTTGTTAATTCAGTTGGAAATAAAAGATTTTCATGTATGTATGTTTATAATATGTACAAGTTTATATTTGTGATAGAATAGAGTGTAAACTCTGTGAAGACAGCAGCATTGTAACTGAAGGATCATAGGCACATGAGTAGTGCCAATCATGCAGTAGGGCCTTGTTAAGTGCTATTAAATGAATGAATAGTGTACAGGGAATAAACTTGGGCTCTTCCCAAGTCAGAAACTACCTGGTTAGGGCTTCCAGCTAAAAATGATGAATTAAACCCACGTTCACTTCTGCCACCTTGTGAAACTGTTATAAAAGGCAGTAAATCCACAAGGGCATGGAAATGATGAAAGAAACATAAAAGGTTAAGTTTTAAAAGTGAATTAGATGTACAGTGAGCAGAAACAGGAAATAGAAACCTAATTCAAAGTCATGGAAATGAGGCCTGGATTATGACTGAGTGGTAGGGTCCTTGCCTAGCATTGTGAGCTTTATGTCAGCTTGATACAAGCTAGAGTCATTTTGGACAAGGGAGCCTCACCTTCACTAGACTGGCCTGTGGGCAGGTCTATAGTGCATTTTCTTAACTGATTGATGTGGAGGGTCCAGCTCACTGTGGAAAGCGGTGGTTCTGGATAGTATGTAAAAGGTTCTCAGCTGTATGTAAAGATATTTTGTTCACTTTTCCTGCTGTGAGTATTCTCTGATTCTTAAACTTGTAAAGTGCTAATGTTGGGGAGGAGAACTCAGAGAGGCCACTTCCACCTTTCACTTTCCTATTGCTTTGTGTGCCTGAAAATTCTAGATGTTTGTTTGCTTAAGTTAGAGATAGTAAATAGACCTAATAATGTTAGTGATAGTGGTTTGTAGTTCTAAAATTCTAGTTTTATAAAACACTTGATAATATTTTATTTTGTATTAGTTTTTTATTTTTTAAACTTTTTATTCTTTGTGGCTTTCACATCAGATATATTTTTTTTATTTTTACGAAGTTTTTGAGAGAGTGCAGTATAGGGTGATTCTGTTGTATTAGCTCAGTGAAGTACCTAAGTGATGTGTTAAATAAGTTAAGCAAAAAAGTATTTATTTGAAATTAGAATTGTTTATTAAGGGTTTCTAGCCAGTTAATTTCTAAAATAAACAGATAAAAACATCTTATGGTAGTTAAATTTTTTAATAGGTTAGGTTGGATTATGCTACATTTCACGCTTTTCAATGCTGTAGTTTATATTACTTTTTCAGTACATTAAAACTTATGCAGTGAAACTGAATAATGGCAATGTTTTTATACCCTTTTATAGCCGTTTCTTCATCATAGCCTCCCCCTATTTCCTGTTAGCTAAACTCTAAGCACCTTTCTGTTAATTTATGAAAATTATTGTTGAGGTAGCACATTATCACTGATCTATATGGCACTTTCAGCATGTTCCATGCAAAGGTCTGAGCAACATAAAACACATCAAAATTCATTAATGTGGTATTGATTATTTTTTGGATAATTAATTTTATTGCAGACCCTTGAAAGAGATAATGAGCTGCAAAGGGAGAAGGTAAAAGAAAATGAAGAAAAGTTCCTTAATCTTCAGAATGAGCACGAGAAAGCACTAGGATCTTGGAAGAGACGTGTAGGTTTATTAAATTATAAAATATTAACATATTTTAAATAGCTATAGACATTTAAAATAACTATTTAATGCTAAGAAAATATTACACAGTTGATGTCAGACACATCTTTTCCTTGCACTCATATTTCTGCCAAAGTGAGTGTATTTTTAAAAACTAAATATAATAAAATTCCATCTAGTGTTTTTATGCATAGAGTATGTATATGTTTTATATACATGTATAAAGCATATATAACTACATAGAATATCTATTAATATGTGACAAAGAAAAATTAATTTGGCTTAAATAAAATGATTCATTGCATCTTATTGAATTAAAGTCCTATGAAAACTATTGGAAGCTGGGCAAGGTTACTGTCCTTAGTAGTTTTGTTGAGATGTGTCAGAGCCACGTTAGAACATGTATGCAGCAGTTAAGTTCTGCATCCATGTTCATATGAGATTATATGTTGTAAACAGCTACTTCCTTTAAGTCATATTTTTTCATCTACACTGAATGTTAATGTTGATAAAATATGTAAAACAATTGTAGAAAATTATGTAAATTCAAGTTTCAAAGCAATATTTTACTTCAAAGACTGATGGATCACAAAATTCGATTTTCTGTCTTAGTACCAATTTTCATTGCCTTCCTAATTCCTTATAAGAAATTAAGATTAAGCATGGCTTAATCACGCTTTAAATAAAGAATTAACACAGTAGAAAGTCACTATGAGTTTATGAGATTCTATTTCAGAAATATATTATTCTAATTTAGACTACTGTACTAATTATACCATTTCCTATATTATACTAATTATATCTTAATATAAATGTTATAACATTTTCTGTAGATGATTTTATTTGATTTCTGATATAGAAAAACCAATTTATTTGTAGTTAATAAGTTTTACTAATTCAAAATTTCAAGAGAGCAACTTTGTCACTAATGACTTTAATAAGGTATTATTAAAATCTAACAAAATATTTCATACATATATCACAATACTAAAAATTGGTTAATATTCCTCACCAGGCAAGTGTATTATCAGTCAACAAGCACAGTAACTTCAATTAGTCTTCTTTGCATCACAGTACCTTCCTTCTCACATAGTCTTTAAAGGCCATCAGAGTGGTGCTGTGAGGATTGGGAAAGCTGAGGGGGGAGAAAGGAGCTGCGAACAACATATAGCAAACATGCTGTGAAAGCTGACACACACACATACAGATGTCTGTAAAAGCTAACATATGTACGTTTGTATCTGGAAACTGGGCTTCCAGTGCTTGTGCAGTTAAGCAAAGCAAACTAATAATCATTTTCTCTTCTAGAATACGACAGTGGCCATCTTCCAAGGGCAAAGAGTAACTAAAGATAGAGGAAATAGGGCTGGAGAAATGGCATATCTGTGAAGTCAGTCTCCAGCACCCACACTGGGAGGCTAACAACAGGGCTTCTGATGCCCGACTCTGGCCTCTGTGAACACTCGCACATGTGCACAAGTACACATACAAACAGCTAAATAATACATTTTAAAAATAAAAAGAAACTTTATTGGTGAGGCTATAATTTGTAAGTTTAAGTAAAATGATTTTATCATAAGGTTTTTAGATTATGCAATCATAAAGTATAATAGACCAATATCATAATCATAATTATATATCAAAATTATTGAGTATATATCATTATTATAATAAACTAAGCAGAATATAGTTGAATAAGAAAAAAATGCTTTGATTTTGTAAGAATTTTCTTAAATGGAGATCAAATCCATATAGTCTATGTGTCTATAATCATGTGAAGTTTCTATGGATGAGCATTCCCCTAAGAAGGCACTTGTGAGTTGTAGAGCAGTGGAAGCCCTGTTTCCAGACAGAAACATGAGGCTCAAGTGCCTGTTCTGTTGTAACACTTAGTATTCCACACCTCTGGTTAGCTCAGCTAAATTGACACCCAGTGTGAAGCGGTGAAGATAAAGTCACACAGGCAGAACTTTGTAGGATTTTATGACTAAGGTAAATTTTTTTTAATAAGAAGGTATTTAGGGGCCCAGGCCCTAGGTTCAGTTTTGGATTGCAAGCCCAACTGCTACTTTCTATCTACACTAACTTAGTCAAATTACTTAATCTAAGTCTCACATTTCTCAGAGTATGAATATACAATATTTGTTAAACACTTATTACTCTTATAATGTTATTAATACATGCAGCTAATTTTGTTATTTGTACTATTCTACAAAAAATTAATATTTTCAGGTAAAATTTATGCACTTGCTCATTTTGGCTTAATCTTATTCTAGGTTGAAGAACTTAGTGGAGAAATAAATGAGGCTAAAAATGAGTTGTCGTTACTTAAGGAAACTCATGTTAAGTTGCAAGAACATTGCAACAAATTATATGATCAGGAAAAAAACGAGGCATGCAAGAAGTTTCAGGTAAAATTTAAATATGCTTTGGGTATTCACTATTAGGACTAGCACTGGTGATCATTTCTTCATGTTATATTTAAGGTGGCCAGTTTTTAACAAAATAGTTATAACCGTGTTGTTTGTCATACACTTTTATTTGGCGTCTGTGTAGAATTTAAGTTTTAAGAATCCCTTGGATTTAGATTTTGAATTATCTCAGGGCTACATTTGTTGAAAGCTCTGTTCTTTCCCAGTATAGTGGTTCACACCTTTAATCCCAGAACTCATGAGGCAGAGGCAGGTGAATGTCTCTGAGTTTAAGGCCAACCGGGTCTACATACCAAATTCCAGAATAGGCAGGACTAGTAGAGAGACCCTGTCTCATGAAAGAAAGGAAGAAAAAAAGAAAGAAAAGAGGGAAGGAAGGGGAGAAGGGAGGGAGGGAAGAAGGAAGCAAGCAAACATTGTTCCTTCTCCTACTATAGCTTGAGACTTTCTTTGAAATATGTGGGTCTATTTCTAGACTCTATTGTGTTGACCCTGTATTTATTAGTCATATAAATTAATGCCAGTAGCACAGTGCCTGTGTTAGTACAACTCTTAAACACACATTCACATAGAGTAGCAGTTCTTCAGTTTCGTTTTATTTTTTAATTACTTTCTGCTGTTGTAGATTTCATACATTTCCATTTCACTTTTAGAATTTATCAATTTCGGAAAGAGAATTCCCCTCTATTTCCGTTGAGATTGTGTTAGTTTTCCTCAGTTTAATAATTGCTTTATTAATATAAGAAGGCAGCTGAGGAAGCAAGCCCCTAACTAGTCATTTTCTGTTTTGCCAGCCAGCTCCCAAATGATGGCATGGAAACTTCTGATTAATTATGAAAGCTCAGCCTATAGCTTAGACTTGTACCTAACTAGTTCTCATAACTTAAATTAACCCATTTATATTAATCTACATTCTACCACATGGCATTATCTCTCTTCCATCTTTACCTCCTGTCTGCTGGTGTCTCCTGCATCCCTAGATCGCCTCTTCTTTATTTCCACAGAAATTCTACCTCACCTCCTGCATAGCTGTTGGCCATTCAGCTTTTTATTACAACAATAACTGCAATACAGCTTCACACAGTCTACAAATATCCCACAACACAAGCCATCTCCAGGTTCCTTCTTTGAGTTTCTGCTTTGACTTCCCCCAAATGAACTCTGACCTTGGATTTGCATGATAACATAAGCATTTTTCCCCTATAATTTAATCAGTGGTTCATCATAACAGCAAGGATGCAAAGGAGGACACTGAGTGAGTGTTTTTTTCTTGAGACTCAAGCAGAGATAATTTAACTTCTTCCTTTCCTATTTGTATTCCCCCTGACTAGAGGACATGTTTTCAGGTTTTACCCTCATTCATGCTGGCTGTCTAGCCTTTTTATTGTGTTCAAGTGTAATCCTTCTGTTGTGAGGATATTTTCAAATATAATATAAACAGTTGGAGATATCAGAGGACAGCTCCACCTCCTCCTGTCTTTTTTTTTTTTTCAGACAGTGTTTTCTTTGTAACAGTCTTGGCTGTCCTGGAACTTGCTTTGAAGACAAGAGATTCTCTTGCCTCTGCTTCCCAAGTACTGGGACAAACAGTGTGAGCCTGTGAGCCATGGCTTCTTCTGCCTGCTCTGTCTTTCTATCCCAGCCTTAACTACTCTCTTTGCTCAGTTAAGGCATGGCACCACCACTGCCTGCCTAGGAGCCTGGAACTCCTTCTGTAAACTAAGATGACCTGGAACTCAGATTGGATTAAGGACATAGGTCACCACTCCTGGAAATTCCCTGTGCTGGAATTAAAGGTGTGAGTTACCACCGTCTGATCCTCCTAGACTTACTGTGGGTAGATCCCTCTGATGTCTCCAAATGATTTTATTATATTTGAAAATATCTCCACATTCGGTGCTTAGTTTTCTCAGCGCTTTTATAAGGATATTGATTTTTTTTTCCAAAAGCTTTTTCTCTATTTATTTAGATGACTCTATGATTTTTATTCTCAAGTCTGTTTGCTGAGATATATTTCTTGGTTGTGTATGTTGAAACATTCTTTTAATACTTAAAAATGTATTCTTTGTGTTTTTCAAATCATGCATCTTTATCCCATTGATTCCCCATCCTTTCACATCTGTCCTCTGCCCCTGCACCCTACAAATAAAACAGAGTTCAAGAGAACAAGAGGGCGACATTAAAATGAGAAAATAAAAGGAATGAAAGATCATGTCATACACCCTTTACTCATCTATCTCTACTTGCAAGTGTTCATGGCAGAGTCATTGGTCTGGTTCAAGGCCCCTCCTCCACTACACACTTGATGCTGGCCTCCCACTGGGACTCTTCCTGGCCATCCTGCTGCCACCCTGTGTTGTAGAGATCTTGCAGCTTTGGGTTTGCGGGTCAGGTCCCTTCATATGTTCCAGTAGATCATGGATGGGTAGATGTTGGGGCAGGCCTTGGCAGTTGGTCTCAGATTGGGAAATGGGTACAGCTTTCACAGGTTCTGGGCTCACCTACACCTGTGTTGACAGTGTTAGCTCTATTGTGCTGCCCTGGTGAGGTGCAGGGCCTGCTCTCCTGAGTGTTTGCAGTTCTGTTAAGTATTGCTTCATGGGTTTTAAGTTCAGTAGGCATTTGATTTATGATAGTTATGGCACATTTATGATTGTTACAGCTTTCTGATTAATTGACCTTTATTTATATCATTATAAAGTATCCATCTTTATTCTGGAAATACTTGTTTTAGATCTAGTATGCTGATAATGAATACATTAACTCCATTTTTATTAATAATATTTAAGTGTTTTTATTTTAAAATGTTCTTACATAATATACTTGATGACATTTTCTCTCCTCCCACCTAGTTCCTCATTGTTTTCTCTGTCTCAAAAAAAGAAACACAATAAAAAACTTTAAAAAAATCAGTAAGACAAACATGTCAAAACAAAAATTATTAGTGTTTATAACTGTATTTTGTTATTTTAGTGGATGTATTTACTTTCTCTTATTTTGTCACTATTGTTTTTTAGACAGGGTCATCTATGGCCCAGGCTACCCTGAACTCACTGTGTAGCCGAGAATGAATGGGAACTTATGAGCTTCTGTCTCCCCAAGTATTGAGAATCCCAGCATGCACTTCCATGGCAGGATCTCTGTTTTCTTTTGTTATGATATGTAATAGTAATTAATATTTTCTGCACCATTAATCACACGTACAAGAACAGGCATTGATCTGGATTTGGCCCTCGTGTGGCTTGCTGATGTTCCTGCTCCAGGGTTTGTCCTATTTTCAAATCATAACATACCAGAGCTTTCTATGGGAAGAGGCCGCTACAGCTTCTTCAGTGTTGTCCTTGCTCTCCTTCCTGCCTTTATGTTATTGTTACTACACCCTTGCTCTGTGTAAGTCATGGTCCTTATTGTATAATGTTTAGCCATTGTATTTTAAAAATTACTTTTCATAAGCTGGATAGTGGTGGTCCATGCCGCTAATCCCAGCACTCAGAGACAGGCAGATCCTTGTGAGTTAGAGGGCATCCTGATCTACAGAGTGAGATCCAGGACAGCCAAGGCTACACAGAGAAACCTTGTCCTGGGGGGGGGGGCAAATAAAAAAGTAATTGCCTGACAAAGAAATACAAATTAGATAAAGTGTCTTCCATACACTCCTGTGCTGACCATTCCTGTCATTCTTCATTCACACAGGAATAGCTTGAGTAATTATAGAGATTTTTCTCTGAAAGAAGAGTTTTCACTGTAATCCTTTGTGTGAGTGATCTTATCTCATAAATTTAATCTACTCATCTAATAATTTACTTGAAAAGGCAAGTTCAAGAACAGTTACTATATCATAGCTAGAACTAATAGCAAATGTTCTAGAAATGTATATTATTTGAAAACATTTTGTGGTGATACATTATGTATTTAATAAGTTTGCCTGAAGCAGATTTTTGAAAGTCACTTGCTTGCACTTTCTGTTTACTCAGTTAATATTATTTCCTTCCCAGGTCTCTGAGGGGGTTGAAGACCAGATAGTTATAGTTTTTCTAGTTTCAGATTCAGAAAAGAACCTTACTGAAAAAGTGTGAAGTGTATAAGTTTGAGAGACATCAAAAGATAGTTTGGGGTTGATAATACAAGTTAGATAGAAAGTGAATAAGGAACAATCCTTTGGAATCACCAAGATAGGATAAAATAATGAATTATTTTCTCTGAATTTGTCAGTTGTTAATGGACTGGACATTATTGATGTAATTATTGCCTGTATATGTTGTATATAGTTGTTGTACTTATTCTGTATAGTTTTTCTTAGTTATAACCTTTTTATATTTTTGACAAAAAGGGATATGTGGTAATATATTGTTTGTAATCTAATAAAGTTTTCCTGAAGATCAGAGGGCAGAGCCAGCCACAGAGTTAGAAATCAATGAGCGGTGACACACACCTTTAATCCTAGCACCTGGGAAACAGATCTTTGAAACACACACAAGCAAGGAAGCCTGTGTGCACAGGAACCAGGAAGTGAGATAGCTGGGCAGAGAAAGAAATATGGCTGGAGGAAGCAGGAGTTCAGTGCTTTGATTGTGACCCCTTCCCTTTTGCTGAGGACTCAGAGGTTTTCAGTCTGAGGCTTCCTGAGGAGTGGCTGGGTGAGAAGTGGTTGTAGCTTGTTCCTCTGTCTCTCTGATCTTTTAGCTTTTCTCCAACATCTGACTTAGGGTTTTTATTATAAGACCAGTAGGATTCATGCAATAATACTTTACAGTTAGTTCTACCCAAATGAGAATTCTTGTTTTGCTGTATCTAATCTCTTCATAAAACTGGTGTTTCTAACACACGTGCTTATTCATAGATCCCTTCATTATTTGTTTAACATTTGCTTGCTATAGTCTATATGCTACACACTGTGGAAGATGATGGAAACATACTGAGTCAGATACATGCAGATGTTGGTAGGACCTTGCAGTGCATTAGGACAAACAGGGACATGAATAATTATAACTCACTGAGGAGAGATCAGCAGTTCCAGAAGGGGCTGCTCAGAGTAGATCTCACACATAGGAAAAGTTTTGAGTTGTCAACAATAAGACCTTTCCAGACAAAGATAATATATCAAGTAGATGAAATAGTATAGTCAGAAATCAGAAGTATAAGATATTATTCCATATGTACCTAGTAGTTTAGTATGGTTTCAGAGGATTCTGGCCATACAGTCAGTGACAGGAAAGCTTGAAAAGATAGGCAGACAGCACAATAAAGAGAGTGGAACAGTCCATTTATAGGAGTTTTCTTTTTATTATTTTGGGTTTTTAGACAGAAGAGTAAAATGGTCAAATCAGTTTTTATGAAAGATCATTTTAAGATGCTTGGGGCTCCAGGTTCAACTCCCAGCTCTACATAAAACTGGACCAGGGCTGCAAATCAATCCCAGCATTTGGGTATGGAGGCTGGAAGATCAAAAGTTCCAAGGTCATTCTTGGTCACAGTGAGTTTGAGGCCAGCCTAGGATACATAACATCATGACAAAAAAAAAGAAAGAAAGAAAGAAGGAAAGAAAGAAAGAAAAATTAAAAAAATAATGATGTAGATACAGTGGAACAAAATAGCAGAGAGAAGAGCTGAGAGAATACCACAGCAGAGATTCTAATACCTGTAAAAGAAGTTGTGAATGATCTGATTGCCTACAAAGAATGAACGTATTGGTATGCAAAGAGAGTTGGGTTGTGAATTCCAGGCTATGCAAGGCTACATAGCAAGATTCTGTTTCAAAAAAAACCTATAAAGCTTCATGAATAAATCTAGCATTCATTTACTTTTAAATTGAAAATAGCTTTTTAAAATAAGTCATACATTTTCATGTTAAGAAATTTAGGTAGCTAGGCAATGGTGGCTCATGCCTTTAATTCCAGCACCCAGGAGGCAGAGACAGACAAATCTCTGGGAGTTTGAGGCCAGCCTGGACTACAGAGCAAGTTCCAGGATAGAAACCCTGTCTTTGAAAAACCAGAAGAAAAGAAATTTAGGTAACAGAAACTTTAAAAGATAAAACTGGGGGCTAGAGAGTTAGGCCAGTAATTTAGAGCACTTAATGTTCTTGGAGAGGACCTGGGTTCCATTTTCAGAACACATGGCAATTTATGCCTATAATTCCAGTTCCACTGGATCTGATGCCCTCTTCTAGCCTCTGTGTGTCCCTGTATGTATTTGGTATGTATAACCGCATGCAAACAAGCATATATGCAAATAGATAAGTAAATGAATAAATCTTAAGAATATTAAATTGAAAATCATTTATAATCTTACCTCCCAGAATGGGAAACCATTATTATTTTGTGACTTTCCTAGAGGTATTTTATATATATATATATATATATATATATATATATATATATATATATATATATATATATATATATACACACTAAGGGTTCTTAGAAACACATTTGATACATATGCATACACAGATATTTTGTTTTGTGTGTTGGGGATACTGCAAAATTTAAGATATTTTCTTTTACATGAGCATGTACGAATATGTAAGCAGGGAGCAAGAAGCCAGGTGACTTCCTTTGTCCTCTTTATTGCCTTGAGACAAGATCTCTCACTGAGCCAGAGGGTGAGCATTTAAACTAGGCTGGGCTGGCCAACGAATTCAGAGAATCTGCCTTGTCTGTCTTTCACTCCCCACTTCCAGTGCTGGGTTACAGGCATATGCAGTAAAGCCAGATTTTTAATTTTTAATTGAGACAGTATTATACAAACTTGCTGTTTTAACCATTTTAAAACAGTTGCACCTAAAAATCACAATTCAGTGGTATTTCAAGCTTCATCACTTTGTGTAGACCCTATTAGAACTCTGTTTCTTTTCATTGTGGAATAGTATTCCACCATAGGAACATGGCAAGTTTTGTTCATTTGTTGATAGACAACAATTGTTGATTATTCCCACCCTCTGGCTGTTTTAAATAATGAATCTCTGAGTGGTGGGAGAATAGTATCTGTGCTTATGTGGGAAGCTGAAGTTCTCTCTTTCTTTCTTACACACACACACACACACACACACACACACACACACACACACACACACACACACACACACACACACACATCTGTTTGCTTTTGGAGACAGAACTCACTGTAGCTTTTACTGGCCTAGTCCTCACTATAGACCAGGATGGTCTCAAACTCATAGCTTTAGATTTCTGGCTACTGTGAACACAAGTGTGAAATCCCATGCTTGGCTTTTTACCAGTTTTAATGTGTATTTTATTTTAATATATTTGTCAGATTTCTTTCCTGGGTTTTAGTTATGTTTTCACTTGCAATAAAACATGTTCAGCTGTCTCTCACATAATCTCTAAATTGGCAAGCCTTCAGCCAAATTAACCAGAAGAGATGATTCAAGTAAAATGTGAGATGAAAATGGAGACATTACAACAGATACCAAGGAAATGTAGAGATTCATAAGAACACGCTTTAAAAATGTATATTTTGCCAGGCTGGAAACTCTAAAAGAAGTGGATGAATTTCTACATATATAAGGCCTACTGAAATCAAATCAAGATGAGCATAGTCACTTAAATAGATTCATAATATTTGTTGAGTTAGAAATGGTAGTTTAAAATCTCCCAAATAAAAAAGTCCAGTGCAGCTGGACTTCAAGTTCAGAATTCTACAAGATCATCAAAAAGAACCAATGCCAATACTCAAATTAAGTAAGTTTCCAAATTCCTTTTATAGAATCAGCATTGTTCTGATACCTGATCCAGACAAAGATCAAATAAAGAAAATGATAGACCAGTCCTTGATGGACATAGATGTACAAATTCTCAACATTTCAGGACACATGAGCAAGTTGGCTTCATTCTAAAGATGCAGGGATGGTTCAACATATATAAATCAGTAAACATAATCTACCACATAAACAGACTGAAGGACAGAAACCATGTGATCATCTCATGAAATGGAGAAAGGCCTTTGACAAAACCTTCATCTCATGAAATGGAGAAAGGCCTTTGACAAAACCTATCATCTACTCATATAAAAAGTTCTAAATCTAAGTCTTCCCTTTCTATGTTGAGCTGCGTTTGCTGCAGAGCTAATCATGTTCTTTTTCTTTCTTGCTCCTATGTATTCTTTTGCATAAAGCAGTCTGGTTTTGGCACCCCAGCCCATCCATGGATCACTACATCCACTGGACCCTCCATCAGCAGATGCTGTATCCAGTGTATACTTTTCAGTCTTTTTCAAGTGCTTGATTTTTTTTCCCCCGTCAATTACCCAACTCTCGGTCCTTTACTGTATTTCACTGCTTTGTTTTTTCCCTTTTACCTCACAGGCTGCCCCTTAAATGGGTTAAAAAATATACCTTGTTACCAGTAACTGAAGATTGTGCTGTAAAGGTTTCGTATGTAAGATTTAATCTTGACATCATTTTCAGGCTATAGGTGAGAAAGCAGGCACACGTGAGCGTGAGCTGGGTTTAGTTAGATGGCTTAGAATGAACAGTGAAGGATGGCTCTTCTGCATTCATCTTCCTCTCAAGCCCCCTCCCCTCTCTCTTCATCCTTATCTTTACTCCTTATCATACTTTGGAGCAGGGACATGGCGATTCTATATGGCTCATAGTTCTATACATTCCCTATGGTTTATTCAAGTTGTCTTATTTCTTTTTCAGCATGTATACCAAACTGTGTTTTGTTCTTTATTGAATTCCAAAGCCTAGTGAAGTGCATCATAGGTTCTGTCACCAATATTTTGTGTGAGAAAATGAATTTTTTTTTTTTTTTTTTTGAGACAGAATCTATACTGTAGCGGAAGCTGACCTGGAGCACTCTGAAGTCCAGGCTGGCTCCAAACTCCTGATGATCCTCTTGCTTCAGCCTCCAGTGTGCTGAGTGTATAGGTGTGCTCCTACTCCTGGTTTGTTTGCTGTCCTATAGGTGTATGAAATGCTACTTAAACAATTTGCCTGGCTCGAATAAATCCCACCCCTAATTTGCCTGCCTGTGTGCATAATAATGTGATAGACAGGTTTGAAAGCATACTTTGAGCTCTCCATTTGTTTAAATATGAGTCTGTATAAGGAAACTTCAAAAGTCATTCAATTTTCAAATATAAATTGCCGAATAGTTGAACCAAAATCCACTTTTATCAGCAAAGTTGGCTCAAATATTTAACACATTTAAACAACCTTTTTCTATTTTATACTAGAATGTTCCAGAACTAAATAATGAAAATAGTGACAAATTAGCCAGTAAAAAATCAGAAAACACCAGCACACCAAAATACAAGTCTGGTCAAGAAATATGGGAGAAAAATACAAAGAGTTTTTCTTCAGATGCTGATTACTACAAAGAAAAGGAAAAAATGAAAGACTTAACTGTAGAAGAAATTGCAGAAGGTAATTTTAAAACTACATTGATAAAGCCCCATGGTGGGTCTTCTCTGGAATTTAGGGGACTATCAGTTACAGCCTTGCATAAGGACCTTCTAGTATAGTTGGGAAACACTTTTTCATCTGTGTATGTAAGCAAGCATTCTGCAAGCGAGTCTTTAGCAGTGTCTTTGCACAGAACATTCACTGGCTTACTTCTGGTTTAGAGGCCCATAGTAAGCACTGAGATGATTTCTAACTTCCCTACTATGAAGAACCATTTAAAGTGGCATTGACTGAGGTGTTTATCTGAGGGGGAATAGTCACTTGGTGGAGTTGCTGGAGAAAGAATGATTGAACCAATGCAACCCTTTAAAACATATATATATATTTTAACTATACTTATGATTTGGTATATGTAGTTAAAGCAGAGATGAATAAAATTGTCTTTGGTAAGGAGATATCTGTGAATTGGCCCAAACTTATTATAGAATTTTAAAATACTTACAGATTAATAAGCAAAAAAAAAAATTGTCAAACATGAACAAGCCAAGTACCAACTTGTGAATGTTGTTAGACCTGTTAGTAATGGAGGTTAGTATGTACATGTTAGTATCAGTTATGTGTTTACATACGATTGTACTTTGTACACCCAAGGAAACTATAGTCAAAATAAAGACCGTTGTGTAAATACTTGATGCTGCTTTCCCCTTTTAAACCAAGTGATTTTGCTATTATGAACTAAACAGTTTCAGGGCAGAGCCAAGAATTTAGCAAATATATACTTGCTTTTGTACAGGAACTCAAAATTTGAATTAAATTGATGTCATCTTTGTATGATTAATGTCCAGTAAACTTTTTAATGCTAAATGTTTTCACAAAATGTAGGTGACACATTATAAACAAACTGTACTGAGATAACATTTTATTGTGTCCTCTTTATGACAGATTTACAGCCTTTTGAAATAAGTGCCAAAAGCAAAGTTAATACTATGGTATCGCAGGACCGACACGAAAGTGGAATGTCCCTAAGCAAAGCACTTTGCCTAGATAAGGACGTAACTGGTCAAGAACAAGCCTTGAATGTTACTGACTGTAGAAAATCAGTCACTGTAGAAGTAAAAGAAAAGCTGTGCTTGGAAAAAGACAATGGATGTTCAGAATTTAAATCACTGAAAAACTTCTTTTTAGTGGTAGATGAATCACTAGAAACAGAGAAGATATGTGTAGAAGGAATTGAAGGATTAGGTCTTCTCCACATAGATGTACCTGTGGAAACTCAAAGTAACAAAGCACCCTTTAATAGCATTTCAAATGAGATAGCCCACAAAAAAACCTCTAACACAGATGTTTTGGAAAGCAAGCCATACAAACAGCAATCCAAATTGCTTCCAGCAGATCTGGAAAATGCTGCAGAGAAGGAAATTACAAATCATGACCAAACCAAAGCAGGAGATTCACTTCTAAATATAAAACTAAATCTTGATCAGTGTGAGAAACATGGCTTACAGGATTCAAGTAATGTTATGTTAGATGATAAGTTCCGAAAAACAAAACAAACCTTAAGAGAAGAGAGTGAGTGCAGCATAGTCCCCTTTTCATGTTATCAGCAGGTTAGTAAGGCTGCCCAGAAGCCTGAAGCAACTGTTGGCTATGCTGTGGTTGTCAGCCCACCCTGTCCGTCTCCTGTCTCTGGTGATACTTTGAAAAGGCTTAAGAATACTATACCAACATTGGGGAAACCAGTCTCGAGCCCTGCAGAAAGAACTATAAGGAAAAATATGAATAACATACAAAACAGTCCATTTAAGAACTATTTGGCATCTTCAGAAAGCAGTGTGAACACCTCAAACTCTCAGGTTAACAGTCATACTTCACAAGGAAAAGATTTAAAATCTGTAGTTCCCATGACATCATCCACCGAAAAACAGCTTTCCAGCGAAAATCAGATAACTGAAGCTACAAAGAGTGGTCTCATCTCCTTGGTGAATGTTAAGGAAAGACAGTGCATGCTGCTAAATAGTCGAGAGAAAACAGAGGCAAATGACATCCTTTCAGAAGGAACATTCAGTGAAGGTCAGTTGGAAGAATCACATTTGTCTCATGTAACGCCATCTGCAGATTCAGTAAACACAAGTGCAAGGCCGGCCTTTGATCTTCCCACTCCAGATAAAAAACTCAAGAAAACTCCAGGATATATGAAGTTTGTAGCCCTTAGTCCTCGGTCAAAAATAAATCAAATTAAGAGTAAAACAGTGGGCACTTCACCTTCCAGCTTTCCTTTATTGCCAAAGGAGAAACCAGTAGGTCCAGAAAGCAAAGTGACTTTCCATAAAAATGTTCTGGATGACACCAGAGAAAATATTGAGCCAGGTAAGAAAACATGGCCACGCTTGAATTCTTATCATGCCTCCTCTACTACTTAACTATTCTGGACAAAGAATCTCCAGATTTGTTTAAAATGAGAAAGAGTACATGTGTGTGTATAAAATGACCTAAGTATAACATAAATAGAATAGTTTATCTAAGTCTAAGCAGTAGTAGTATCAATCTATTATCAGTCACATCCACGAGTGTGCTTCTCATTGCCAGAGCATAGCACAGACAGGTCTAGTCAGTCTCAGTTTCTCTCTCTTAGTTTTTCTCTCTCCCTGGTTTTCCTTTTGTATCAGCACTACAAATTCAACTTGTTCTTCATTTTATTAGCAAAAGTGGAATAGGAATTTATTTTTTGTAAATTTATTTATATGTTGTACATATATAATAGTTATGTACCTGTTATATTCACCTTACTTTAGAGATTTGAGGGTCCATTTTCTTAGTGACAATTTTTAAAAAATAATTCAAGAAACAAAATAACTCAGTGAATTACAGGATTTGGTAGATATGGATGTTTGGTAGTAATACATTAAGGTTCTGTTAGGTCTTGCCCAACTATGGAATGGTGCTTGGTATGAGGAGAGAATGGAATGAGAAATATCGGAAATAGGAAGAATTAGATGGAGACAGAAACTCAGTGTCAGGAGGGCTGTCCGATCAATACCAAAGCCTGGAGTTTATTCCACATGTTCTTTTAATACCTCAAACAGGAGGGCAAGACCTCCCCTGTGAAGGACACTATGATTCAAAGTACAAAGTACAGACAAATGTAAACACCTTCTTTTGTTCACAAACATCTAGTAGCTATGCTTTTATGGAAAAGCATCCCATCATACAACCTTGGGGAGCAAAGCACCTGGTGACCAAGCCTTTGGCCAAACATCCTATTCTGCAGCCCTGCAAGACAAAACAAGCTTGGACTCTCTGACCTTGAGTCAGGGTGGCAACAAACCATGAGCTGGAATCTGTGTGGCTCCCACAAGATTCTTCTTTCTTCTTTTGTTTTACTTTTACTATAGATATTTAAAAATATATTACATATTGAGCTGTGGAGGCACCTGAAAGCACTTGTCAGTGTTTGATCTTCAGTACTCAAAACAAATGCTGGTGGGTGTGGCAGCCCACTTGAATTACAGCAAAGGAAAGCAAAATCAGGGGATCCTTGGGGGCAGCTGGCTAGCCAATTAGCTCAATAGGGCCAGTTTTGGGTTCAACAACCCTATCTATATACAAGGTAGAGTGAATGAGGAATGAGGAAGGCATCAGATGTTGGCCTCTGTCATACACACATACACAAGCAAAATGGGTATACATACTATACATGCAAAAAAACTCCGTATGAACAGGTGCCATACAGCTTTAAGTTAAATATTTCAATGTGATAGTTTGTGATAGATATGAAGGAAGGAAGTATGTTTTCTCTGCTAATAGTACTCTTATAGTCAAAGTTGTCTTAAGATTTCTTGGACAGTCTCACTGGCATTGAACTGATCATCTTCCAACTACTAGCATCTCTAGTACTGAAGTCAGAGTACTCAGATTAGAGATGTGTGCCACCATGCCCTGCTAGATTTTAAGGAACTTTGTGGATTTAACACATTGAAGAAATGAGGTTACAAGGAATGCTTTGTATAGTCCACAGACTTAGTAGGCTTTATTCAAAACGAATTGAGAAAAACTTAAACAATACAGGCTTAAAAACAAAGTAACATACCTTGTTTACTAGCACCATTGATGTAGGGAAAAATAAAGACGACAAAATACAATACTGTATAGCCTTATTCCCCAAACTGCAATTTTGATGTGAGGCACAGCTTTAGGAGCTAGTGTAACATTCACCATTTTCTCAGCACATTTCAGTGGCATAAAAGATATCTAAAATTCTAAAACTGAAACTGTATTCTTACTAAACGTCTTTTAGGACTTACAGGCTCTATTTTAAGTAATTTTTGTTATTAAGCCCAATAACCCTTTCTGAACAGCCCTTTGTGGCATTACCCTTAACAGTTTGTAATTCTGGTGTTTATGTTTTTCGATCCTCCCCACAAATCTGAATTTGTAAAATGGCCATTATATAAATATTTATATGTGTAAGTAATGTAACCAGGACATGAGAACGTTACCATTCTTAACAATTTAGGAAACAGTAATATCCAAACTGACATGAAAATTGTTCATTTTTAAACACTAAAACATAAGATCAGAAAGTTCAGTCATTAAGATGTGTCTGGAGAATACAGTTCAGTTGTCATTTCCTGTTTGTCAATCAGATACTACCAGCATTAGCAGAGTTGCTAACACTGTGAGCAACTGGAGTATCCATCCAGATCCCAAGGGACAGTCCATTGAAGAGAGGAATGCAGCTGCAAAGGCGTTTTATGATTCTTCTTTTCCCACAAAACATGTAAGTCAATTAAAAATATTGCTGAGCAGACCTCAGTGAGCTAATTCTCCAGATATGTGTAGCACTGTATGCATCTGGAGACTATAAGCCCTAAGTGATCTTCAGAATAATATCAAGAGGGCAACATGGCACCATTTTTCACAATTAAGGTTGATAGAAGGCAGCAGGAAAAAGTCACAGTGTATAAATCAAGTAGATACAATCCAGCCTGGTTAGGAGATTGAGGCATCATCTTATGTATTCCCTCTGTCATCTCAGCTTAGAAATAGCAAATTTGAACAACCAAAATTTTTTATTAGTAAGCTATCAGCCTAATTTGTATTATTTCAGGGAGTATAAAAGGGTAAAAATGCATGCAATGATAGGATGTATGCAACAGAGTATTTGTAGAGATTGTATGGCTTCTAGGAGCCCATTCAGTATAAGAAAAGCAACTAACCGTACCTGACAAGTTATTTGGTTCAATTTCTAGATTTTATATCTTAGTGTATAGAACTTTACCCAACAAGTATGTGTTGTTCAAAGTCTTTACGAACAAAACAAATCCTGTTCAGTACTGGTGTCATTGATAAGTGGTAAGCAATGCCATTCATGAGACTGCCATAGCAACACATTCTGCAGATCTTTGATCATTTAGAGCCATTAAACAATTCTTTCACACTACAAAACTGCATGCTAACATCACTAACAGTTTTCAGCCATGTATCTCATTTCTCTTTTTAAATGGGAGAAACCTTAAATAAAACAACTCTTCTCACAGTAGTGAACTTGGCACTAGGAAGCCGGACTTCTCAACTGGGTAAGTCATAAAGTAGAACCCAAGCTTCAGTCAGAACCGGATACTATGATGTGAGGCCAAGTCTCAATGTGGTCTGCCTAGCCTCCCAACTAGCATTTTAACAGTTCAACAGAAACATATCCCTTGAAAACCTATTTTTGTAGTTAATCAGTAAGTTCTTTGTACCTGATACCCAATGTTCTCCCTGTAGTTAAATGTTTCTTAGGATCTGCATTTGTAGATTTTATAATTCAAAGAAACATGTTTATTACATTCTCTGTTTTTTTCTACTTTGCAAATGAATAACACAAATGTAAAATATTTTCCCAAGGTCATTTAGATATAATTGTCTATAGTGGACCTATTTTACATGTCCTAGCTCAGTCCAATGCTGTTTTTCTTATTTTTCGTAACAGAAAAAGGGTTGATTTACTAGATCATGTAAAGAAAA
Organism: Phyllotis vaccarum; assembly: GCA_033318265.1. NCBI lineage: Eukaryota > Metazoa > Chordata > Mammalia > Rodentia > Cricetidae > Phyllotis > Phyllotis vaccarum. The sequence continues at coordinate 133,983,190 of JARWLC010000001.1, forward strand.
CTTCCTGTGTGAAATGGTACACTAGGCATCATCTCTCGAAATTTCATGCCAAATTCTAGTTCCACAGAATAGTGTCCAAAATCCCTAAGCAGCTAATGGGAAAGCCAATTAGTCTAGAAAAGTTGACTAGGACTAATTAGAACCATGGTCCCAAACTTAGAAGGGACTGGGGATGACTACAGAATTTTACACAATATAGCAGTTCTTGGGGGACCTTTGTTAGATTTTAAAACCAAACTCATTTAAAAATGCATTACTCTCCATTAAAATAAAACTTCACACATGCCATGCTTATCAAAGAGACTTGAATTAATTAATGACCAAAAGAGAACAGCCTACTTTTGGGGACAAGTGATCATTTCCTTACAATGTAAGTGGCTTACTCTATACTAACTTATGGGGCATGGAATTAGGGTTTTTTTTGTTGTTGTTGTTGTTTTCAAGACAGGGTTTCTCTGTGTAGCCCTGGCCATCATGGATCATCCTGTAGACTGGGCTGGCCTTGAACTCACTGATCCACCTACCTCCCAATGCTGGGACACCACTGCCTGCCTGGTCCTCTTAATTTCCAAAATTTCTTAATTTCTAAAACTAGAAGGAAATAACTGTTTCCACTATAAGCTGCTATGACCTAAATCTTAAAAAGAGTAAACTTAAAAAGATTTATATAAAAATGTTTACTATTAGTTTGTGACCTTGGAATTTTAATGTAAATTATTTTGTATTTACAAAACATACATCTAAACACCTCAACCCCCCCCCCCAAAAAAAAACAAAAAAACAGTAACCATTATCCTAAAGCCATCTAGTTTTAAAAATTTTTTTTTGAAATCTTATGTGACCATTTTTATTCCATGAAACAAAGTCAACATTTAATTTGTGATAGTTACATCGCACATTCATAAGATAACTGTCTTTGAAGCTCCTTTACATAACTGTTAATGAAAAAAATTTAAGACCCAGGAGAGTGCCCACAGAAAATGGCAAGGTAGAAGATTCTGTAGAATAGAGAAGGAAAACTAGAGGCCAATACCACAGTATTGGCATGTCTTTTTGTGTAGTGGAATAACACTTAGTTTCTTCATATTACTGTTTTCTAGCATTCCATCAGGAAAAAAAAAATCTCTTAAAAAATAATAGTTGTTTTCTGAATACAGCACTTGGATTTAGTGTAATGTCTTGGAAGCAAGCCTTTTCTGGCTCAGTGCATGCACCTCCTGCTTTACTCAACAGTGTCAGGGAACCTGACAGAAAAGACCTTTTGTTTTGTTTTTTAGTTTACATGTTTGAATTTCTAATCTTCTTCCAATTTGACAGAAGTTACCAAACAGACATTTTTGGGAAGGGAGAGTGTACAAGACAAAATGACAGTTAGCTGCATTTCTCCATAAGCCCAAGACCTTTCAGAAAACATGTGGTTGGTATCCATGGGACACACATGTTTGAAGAACAGCCTGGGATACACATTAGGGACTGTTGCTGCCAATTACTACACTAACCCTAAGTCAGCCATGAGATGCCTTTATTCTACACTTCTACTTGCAGGTGTTCTGGATTTTTCTTACTGTCGTTGTATGGTAACACTGTCTTTTCTAGGTGAAAGCAGAGCCTTGGATTTCAACTGTGCAGCAAAGCCATTCCCAGGCAAAGGAGAATAAGGTCACTCTGGATCTAATCACCTTTTCTCCTGGTAACAATGACTGGCAGAGTCTTATGATGAACCAACTAACTGAAATTGAAAAGTTACTAAGCTTAGAAAAGGACAACCAGTCCAAAAAACGAAAAGCAGAAGAGATGCTGGAAAAAAGAAGTGACTAAATGCTGATGAATGCTTCAGTAGTCCCCCTGATGTACCTGAGTGAAAAACTTGGCTAAATTCTCTCTCCACTTGACCAAATTTTTATAGTAAAATAAAGACCTCTATTTTGTATTTGCAGAGCTTGGTGTTAGCATCCAGGCGCTTTCAACTTTTATCTCCCATTTGTATACTTCCTCCAAAACACTGTTCATTAGTTCCTTACAATTAAGACAAACTGGCCTCTTTTAACATTACTTTGTTTTCCAGAGTTTGGGATATTCCTTAGAACTGAGAAAATAAATGGCCAGACAAGTCAAGTTTTAGTTGATAACATTTTACTATGACTTAGAATTTTTTCTTTTTTCCTCAAAGAACAAAATTGCTTGCATAAAAATTCATGTATCTGAAAGACTCAGAAGGCTGTTTTTCACTTTGCTCAAGTTTAGCTTCCAGGCATTAAGAGTGTCGTACAGCTGTTGCCACTGCTGTTTTCCAAATGTCCGATGTGTGCTGTGACTAAAAATTAAGAACACAGTATTAGTCAACCTTTTAACTGTTAGTTATCATTCAAAACATTACACAGTTGAATCTTCCTCAAGTCAAAATTAAATATCATTTAAAGTTAAAGGAGAAGTTAACCATTAGGTGTTTGAGGATTTTAGTATTGGGTGTTTATTTTAGAAACTCTTTCACCAATTCTCATCTCAACAACTATAAAGCAGACACAAAGTCATTAGTATTCTAGCCAGTGCTTAGCCATTAAATGAAATGTGCTGGAAAATAGGACTCTTTCATTAAATAAGCTAATCACATTCGGTCTGAACCTTAATAAAATTATGATAAACAGCTACTGTTTAACTATAGCCAACTGGTAAGGACACTACCTTGGTTCTCTAAACATTTAAGTGAAATAATCACAACAAACTAAACTGTCCTACAGAAGGAAGCAGAATAATTACAGTTCTTACCTGACAACTACTTTTCTTTGGGTCTGATCAATTTTGCAGTAGACCATCTTAGTTCTTACAGCTGAAAGAAACTTTACATGTTAGTTACAGAAGATTTCTTAAAAAAAAAAAAACAAAAAAAAAACAAAAAAACAAAAAACAAAAACAGGTATGACCAATTGGCCAAAATAAAACTCTACATTTGTGGGTAACATTATTTTTTTTTTAAAAAAAAAAATCAGCTCTTTGAATCTAATAGAGAAAATAAAACAAGAGAGGAAGGCTATGTGGTGTCTGTTGAATGCTGGAGCAAACTACTCAGTGTTAACATGTTTTTACTGGGAACTCTAGTTCAGAAGGCAGATGTAGTTTCACACTTATAATCTCAGCCCTTCGGAGGCTGAGAGAGGAGAGTTGTCTTCAGTTCAAGGCAAGCCTGAACCACAGTTCTGACTCTGTCAAAGAATTCTATTCTGTTCTACAATTACTCACAGGAGGGATTAGCCTTCAAATAAGGTTTTACTACTTTATATGACTATTGGAAAATTATTAGAAACCAAGCCAACAGTTGTATACATTTTAATAACTGTACAATCTTTCCAACTTCAAAATTAAAAAGCTTGGAAAAACACCCCTGGCTAACAGTTATGTCATTCTATTTGAATTAATATGTTTAATCCTTATGATCACAAATAACTTTCACATTCCTGTCGTACAGGAAGGTATGGGCTAAAATTTCTTTTTTGGTTGTTTGTTTTGAGACAGTCTTGTTATGTACCCTTGGCTAATTTGTGATAGTCTCTGTGTTTCACCTTCCCAAGTGTTAGGATTATAAGCATGCATCAGCATGTCCAGGGAAACATCCCTGCTTCTAACCACTATACATAGTATATTGTGAGATTTTGGAAAACAGGACAAAAGCCCAAACCACAGAATTTATATATTGATTGACTTTTGGTTTCTACTACAATTAAACTTGATTACCTGCTAAACAAATATCTACTACCAAACAACCCAGCCTTTTAGCATAATGCCCATTTCAAGATAAAAATCTTAGGATCAACACTGTTGTTACTCTAGAAAGCAATGGGAATGTTCTGTTGCCTTACCATCAATAACAAATGCTTCAACATCATCAGCTCCAATCTGTAGCTCTTGCTGCATTGTATCAAAAGAAATCTCTTTATTTTCCACTGCCATTCCCATGAAAGTGAGGAGTCTCATTTTCGCCATATTTTGTTCATGTAACAGTCCTGAATAATAGAATAATGAACCCTGTTGAGAGTCCATACAAAGTTTTGCACAATCATACTTAAGATGTAGTTGGCACTGTGATTTTCTCACATTACACTAACATAGAACAAACCTGACAAATTATGCTTGGCATTAGAATACTGATTTTTTTTTCCTAAACTATATTATCATATAGTATTGAATAATAAAATAGGTGATGAGGTCTACAAATAATATAGCAGGTTTCATAGTTTAAGGTTATCTTTACCAAAAACTCTCCTCTCTATTTAAACAGATTCTACGTCACTAGTACTGGAAAATAAGTAAAGAATCCTGTCATTTAAACAAAGAGCTCTTAGTGAACATAAGCTTTGTATATTTGAAGGTGTAGTGCTTGCCTAATAACGATATGGCTTTGAGTTTGGTTCCCAGTATTTTCACACACATATACAACTCTTTAATATTTTAATACTTCCTTCCTCCCTCCCCTCTTGAGTGCTGAGATTAAAGGTGTGCACCACCACACCTATGCTATTAGGTTCTATTTTCATTTGACATTTCCTTTCTGATCCCTCTGGATTTATTATTTGCAAATCAAGACTGCCAAAGTTTGCTTCTCATTTAACATTTACAGACCAATATACTCAGCATTAAAATTGTATTGTTCGCAGATATGCATGTTTGATATGGCCAAAGAATTATACAAATCATTTAGTATGTGTATTATAATTGCTAATAATACACACTATTATTTAGATCACAAAGAAATTGATAGAAATAAACATAAGTTATCTTACCCTTTTTCTTTAATAAAAAAAAAAAAACAAAGAGATAAGCAATTGTCTTGTAGTTACAAAGTAGAAGTTGTAGGCAGAGAATTTAAGCCTATTTATAAAATAGTGTAAAAACACAATCTAGACATTCTAAAGCTGTTTGGATGCCACCCCCCTCCCCCTAACTTTTGAGATAAGGCCTCTCTACCTAGCCCTGACTTAGAATACATTATGCAAAGCAGGTTGGCCTAGAACTTGGGAGATCTGCCTGCCTCTGCCTCCCAGGTACTAGGAGTAAAGGTATGCACCACTACACCTGCCTAGCTCTCTGAACCTTTAACTTGGTGCTAAGCAGAATTATTGCGTGTTAAGTACTTGTTTTGACAGTACTGTATTATTTTTAAAAGCTTTAAAAAGTAACAGAATTATGTCAAGTATATTGTTAAAGATATTTAAGCACCCACAAATAAAATGACAGTTAAAACATTCATGTATTAGTAGAAGACTAGGGAAGCTCGTTAATACAGCGCATGATCATCTGTTAATTAGTTGTAATTACGATACAGCCTTCTGATTTGGCACAGATTCAACAAAAAATATGATCATCATAACTCAAATGAATGAGGTACCCAAGTAAGTATTACTGAGTTTAATGGTAATCTACAAGCATCAAAAAATTAATTAGTGCACATTAACTGTAATTAACAAATGCAAATCAGATGGTGATTAACTTTCTGAAGCAAGAAGGTAGCAAGTGGGTAACACCAGATTACATGTGAACATGTTAGGGCAATTTGGTTGACACAAGATAATAATAGCGTTGTCTGAAGTTGTTGGTGTTAATTAAAAAAAAAAAAATTTTGACAATCTAATGCTACCTGTGGAATATAATACTTATAATTTGATTTTCATTGTAATAAATATCTAATATATATAAAACCTCTAACATAAACATATAACATTTATCCTAAGGTATCTGTAAAAAAATCCGATTTCTAGTTTAAGATGTTAAAAAACAAAAGGCAAATTAGGGAATTTGTAAATTAGTAACTAGGAATTTGATCCTATCAAGTAAGTATGAAAAGATTCTCAAAAATCCCTTCGCATTCTTAGTTCTATGTGCATAATTAGTCCTCTGAGTATGAAAACACAATACACTTTCCAAATTCTGAAGGCCCGATTAAGAACTGCACTCTATCCCTTCTCCGCCTTCTTTCTTGAGAAGAGGCTCTTGCTGAAGCTGGATCTGACCATTCAGATAGATTGCCTAGTCTGCAGACCTTGAGATCTATCCACGAATGAACAGCACTAGGGTGACATAGACTGTCTCATCCAGCTTTGACATGGGTGGGATCTGATTCCAGTTCTCATGCTTGTAGACCCATGTACCTTTCTTTACTTACTGAGCCCATCTCTCTAGCCTCTAAAAATACCCTTTAAATAGTTTCCTGATACTTTTGTGCAAGACCCCTACTGTAAATGGCAACAAATGTATGAAAGGAATAAAGATTCTTGGAATGAATTGTATTAAATCATTTATTTCTGTCTAAAAAAAAAAAAAAAGGTCACATTTATAGCCATTACTTTTAAACAAGGGACCAAATGTACAGCCTTTAGAACTCCTGTTCTTAAAAAGCAAACTATTATGCAGGTAAAGCTTGAGCTACAGATCTGAAGGCAGCAGCACTTTGGTTCATGAACTGGGCTCCCTGAAAGGCTCAGGGCTCTCTATCATATTTCAATTTTAAAGTTATAAAAAAATCTAATTTTATGGAAACATTTATTCATTACTAATATGTCAAAACCTTAATGCAGTAATAAAAAAATGTGCATCATTGAGCAATTTCTGCATTGTCACTGACCCTTGTCTTAAAATGCTGCAATATAGAAAACGCAGTTTTAATGCATGCAATAGCTTATGAACCAGTGCTCCTTTGAAACAGTCAATTACACATCGATGGGGGAGTGTCAAAGTGTTAATTACTACTCCTTTTGCCTTGGTGCGTAAATAAAGAGGTTGCTGACATTAACATTCCATCACATAGCTTCATGCCACAAAACAAATTAACTGGGACAGAATGTGGTTTTCTGGGTCTAGTGCACCTGGCAAAGTATTCTACACAGACACTCATGCGTCTATTTAATCTTGGAGTGTTTCAAATGCCTTCTGTTCAAGTAAGTCAACCTTCCCCTAAATCAATGGCTGTACAGAATGTACAGGTGATGAGAATTAAAGCTAACCAAACTACAAATCTGAGTTTAGTCAAGTAAATAGATGACTACTGAGACATCTTCAGTATCTACATCTCACATAAGGCTAATCATTCAATTTTAATATGAAACACAAATCAACATCTATTGTATTTTAATTGCTGCCTACCAGGAAAGTAAGTCCCTTTATTTCAGTTGACTTAAGCATTTAAACAAAACCAAAACCTGTGAGTTTCAGAACATTTAAAACTGTCCAAGGCTGGAGAGAGGCTTAGCTAGGAAAGACACTTGCTGTCAAACCTAATAAACCATTTGATACCTGGGACCCAGACAATAGGAGAGAACAAATTCCTCCAAGTTGTCTTCTGACGTTATACATGTATTTGTGCACACACACACCAGTAACTAAAATATTAATAAAAATATGAACAAAATCACCAAAGATAAAATAAGATTTCTTATAGTGGTTTCAAAATATAGTTCCTCAGAGCCTTTACTACTTTGCAAATATCACTACACATCCATTTTGGCAGTAAAGTCAACCATATATGGAATATTATTTATTAAAGGGGGAGAAATCTGATACAGTTCTGCAACTACATTATTTTTTACATGTCATCAAGTATTCTAAATAATGTTTTTGTTTTTAAAAATCAATCTTAACTATTAGCCTTTCGTCATCAAATCTTACCAGCTTTTAAAGTACTTCTATGCCAGGTGTAATAGCTTATGTTCATTACTGTTTTCCCCTCAAAACAAACAAAACAATCCAATCAAAACCCGAAACTTACCAAGTGAATCAATGAAGTCTTTATTATTCTGATAGAACTTGACATATGATGCCAATTTAGCACTCACAAAAATGGTTAATAACTATAGAGATAAGAGACAAAATAGTATCAAGACAGAAGCTACATGTACATTTAGGAGATCTAAGACACTGACTTCTAACATTAATTCTTCATGTTTAGTGTAACCTTCACCAGGTTACTGCCCAACCACCCATCTAGTTCATTAAAAAAGAAAGAAAGCAAACCAGCCAATCATCGAGTACATCAAGCTCTCAGCTACCTAGCCCAAATGGAAAACAATACAAAAAAATTAGTTGTACTTCAGTACAAACATGGATTCTTGTTTCTAAGAGAATGTCTTGCCATATATAGTTCATGCTGGTCTTAGACTTGAGATCTTCTTGCTCCAGTCTCTCAAATGCTGAAGCCAATGCTTGCTATATTTGTTTTTTAATCTTAATCTGGAGCAGTGATATTAAGTAATAAAAAGAAATGTGTATTAGCAAAGCTCCAAATGTCCAGATCAAGAAAGATAAAGGGACAGTACTCAGCAGAAAGAGAAAGCTGGTCCTAATCCCAATACCAATCTGTTCCCAACAGAGATAGGATCTCTTCTGCATGAATTCCAAACATAAATTCCAAGGGGGGGTGGGCAGGAGCGCCACACAGGACAGGGACGATGACTGATGCTTCAGTTAAGAATCCAGAGAGAACACTATTCACACCAAAGACAAACTACTTACATCATGGATAAGCTCGCCTTCCAAAAATTTGACTGGCTTTAAAGTAAGAAGATGGTCAAAAAGAAATGCATTTGGATCCTTCAGTGCCCGCACGATACACCTTGATAAGAAAACACAAAGTAAGCTGGGCCTGAAATCCTAGCCTGTCTCTAATTACTTTGCAGATCATAACATGTATTTAATTCAGTAAACTAAGAGTTCAATATAACTGCAGAAGATAGATTTGAGTTAAAACAAGTCTATTACTTTTATTAAGGTATGCTTTGTTAGCTGTAATGCAACTGGAAGAGCTCACAGGTGTCACATCTCATTCACCCTCAGATGCTCTCATGCTCATGACCACTTACCCTTACAACAACCTAACAGACCATTTGTAGAGACCATGAAAGATACTCAGAAAAACAAGAAAACCATCTCACAAATACAAATTAAGGTGTGGGGTGAAAGTTTAAACACTAATAACCTAACTTCAAGGCAAGGACTTTTGCCATTATTTGTGTGCTAATCCCCACTGTGTCCAAGTCTATGGACAGTAATAACCCTATTTGGAAATTTCCTAAGAATCTAATTCTAGCCTCAGATTATGTTAAATCTAGGACTATAAAATCCTTGGTTTCTCATTAGCAAATGGCTAAATTTTGACAAGTAACCAAACTTTTCCCTGTCTACAACCTTATTAAGAGAAACTGATCTCAGAGTGAGTTCTAACTCTTTGGCTGTGCTTATTAGCCACAAACAGCACAAACCCATACCGTAAACACCATGTGGCTATTTCACATGTATTATCAATCTTGAGTGTGCTACTGACTAGCTCTGGACTCCCGGCAGTTGTAGAAATTATGTCAATTGTTAAAACTGAATTCTGAGCTCATGTAGTTTCTGGCAAGTGCTCACCCCAGTAATGCTCAATGTTACCTGTGGGCATCAACTCGAGCTTGGGAAGCATTGTCTTCTGTATAACTCCCGAGCAATTCCACCATGACTTTTGAAGCAGCATCACTAAAAAAAAGCACCATTTCAATAGTCTGAAGTGTTAGTCATTCATCCTCTATCTACAAATACTTGCCTAAGCATATGTAAAACAGTGACAAGATGGCTATTCTCAAGGTATGGCAGATAAGCTGAGATCCCAAAATAGAAAATCTCCCTTTATCTTCTGGTCTTTCCTGTGAAACAAGTTAAGGGCAAGATGACTTGCCAGGCAAAGAGGCGAGTATAAAGGCTCAAGATGAGCTGTTAGGACAGTGTGGTTGTTGCGCCAACATCAGGCATTTAAATCACCACTACTTAAAATAGCTTTCCAGTTTAAATTATCCTTAAAATTATGTGGATGGCCAATTCTTACTATTATTAAAACGGGTAGAATAATTGAATATACTTATTCAACTCAAATGCTTATAAAATGCTTACCTGGTGGGGGATGTAGCTCACTGAGGTAGAGTACAAGGCCCTGGGTTCTAGCCCCAGAACCTCCAAAAGAGAAAAATCAAGCAAACAAACCCGGCATTTACCTTTGCCCTCTTCTACTTCCTTTAATTGGTGAGTCTTCAGGCAGTTCAGAAATTATTGCTTAAGCTGAGAAAAATTAGGTTTCCTCTCTTTCTTTAATTTTCCCCCTTCTATCTGCACTGAACCTGAGAAGCACAGTAGGAAATATGCTTGCCTTAAGTTCAAAGATATACATAGGCATAGTTATGTGGCACTTAGCATCGTAAACATAGAGCTCAATTTATAAAATCCAAAGGAAAGTATTTAGAAACCCCATGTACTCAGTTAATCATCTTATTCTCCATCCCAGGCACACCATGTCTTCCAGCTTTAGCAACTGCAGTATAATCAGTCTAGTACATCTCAACTAAACAAGTCTTTTTATTAAAAACCAAACATGCCATTTAAAATGCACATCATGGCAGGACACATAAGGATTTAGCTAACTTAACTAACTAGGACCAATCTTTAAAATGTAGGCACGCACATGGTGCATGGACATATATACAAGCAAAACATCCCTATACATTAAAAAAAAAAAAAAAATCAAGTTTTTTTGTTTGTTTTTTTAAGAGAAAGTATTCAGCAGTGGTTATGTATATTCTAACAGCTTAGACCAGGACATGTCCAGTGGCCCTGGGAGATGCTACTGACCTACCTAGATTTCTCTGAGAATAGCTCAGGAATTCAATTATTTCCTTTCCATACATAACAGACTAAGATCAACAAGCAATGATAAAGAGAAATTCTCCAGGGAGGAGTTATCAACTCTAGCAAGCACCTGGCATTCATAAGCAATCACAAAATCCATCATCACCTAAAATCACTATGTTGGAAAAATCAACTCAATCCCTAAAGAAAAACTTAAAAATGAAGTGTTAACGGGAAAGATAGTCACATTCAACACTAACCAGTATTTGCCCAAGTAATGAAGGCTTTAAAACCCCATCTGTGATACCCTTAATGACCTAAGTTTAGGAGGAGCCGTACTGTTTCCACTTTGAAGTGTTACAGCTACACTAAGCAGTCTATTTACTCAGGGTCAGGTGTAGGGGATTCTGTTGTTTCATGGTAAATAATTGTCCCACCCAATGGTTTAATAAAAAGCACCGATTGGCCAAAGGCAGGCAGGAAGTGTGGGCGGGGCTACCAGACTAAGAAAAACTCTGAGAACAGGAAGCACAGAGCAGAATGCCGGAGAAAACTCCAGAGAGAAGCCAAAAGAGGCAGAGGACAACTACGCTGCTCTAAAGAAAGGTACCGAGCCACATGGCTGAACAGGAAGAATCATGGGTTAGATGAAGGGTAGAGAGCTAGCAAGTGATGTGCCTGGGCCTGAGGCTGATCAGCCAAAAATTAATGAAAGCATTGTGTGTCTCTGTAGGACTGCGGGTCTGTGAGCCTTGACCTTGAGGTTAGGCCCGAAAGTCCAGGCCAGAAACCAGGCAAGTGACTGAGTTCAAGGTCTAAACTCCAGAAGTTGACTCCACAGCCTGAACACTGCAATACTCCTGTCCTATAACAGTCTGCATACACTCCACCTGAAATGGTCTTCGAAGTAAACTACTTTCTCTTAACCCTTTAATGAGAACTGTTAAAATGCTGTCACAAGCAGGTCAGCATGGAGTAAACCACCGGCTGCCAGGATCAGAGCACACACTACTACATCTGGTTTAAATGTTTCTGTGTATGGAAGTCAGGGCTTCACTCATGCAAGCACTCTAATAATTATCCTCTATCTCCAGCTTCTGACTCAGTCAGTCTTTGTAATTATCTTTTAATATAAGAAATAGAATTCTGATGACCGTGGAGAACAAAGGAACTGACTCAACTTGTCTTCAGGAAATGTCCCCACCTACTTAAAACAGCTGGGGAGATCACCAGTGTAGAATTCTGAATACCTTTTCTTACAATCCACGAGTGCCTCATAAAGTAGCCTTAACAGGGTGTGTTTCTTTTCGGTGGTGAGCTTCCAGTCGGAAATCCACTTTCTCACCTACAAGATTCACGAAAAGAGATTTTATTAACACAGACGAGCAGCACACATTCAGTTTAAAACTTAAAAGGCAGAGCGGGTAAGAAGATCAGTTCAAGCTCATCCACAACTACACAGCATGCCTGAGGCCAGCCTAGGCTACATGAGATCCTGTCTCAAAAAAACTACATCCCACATGCCTCCAAAGGAAAAACAGAGATAAAGTTTAGGACATACAGCTGCTACTGTCTTAGCCACAAGCTGATAAGCTACATTTTCTTCAAACAGAACAGGCACTCCACAAGACACTCACTTGATCCAGTTCAGTTGGGATGTACTGGATGGCCCCACACGACGCTGCCACCTTGATGAGGCTGCAATACACTGTGTATCTTACAGGAGTGTTCTTATCCATCCCGTGGAAAAGGTTGCTTAGCCTGGTTAACATTGTCTGAGGTCAGTGAAAGTACTAAGTGAGGTAATCTATTCCCACAACAAACCTGAGGCAGTACTAACAATCACTTCAGAGTACAAAGGAGAGAATCGGAGCACAGAAAGGTAAGAGACTGCCCAAGACATTGCTAACAAAAGCTGCTGACAGTCAAATCCCAAAACTCCTGCTCTAACAATCAAAATTTATGCCACACAAGCAGCCCTCTGAGTGCTTTATTTCTTTTTAAAAAAATTATTTTTATTATTCTGAAGTGTGCAGGTACCAGCAAAGGCTAGAAGTGGTGGATTCCCCAGGAGCTGGGGTTAATGGCAGTTGAGATGCATGGCATGTGAGATAAGAGCCAAACTTGGGTCTCCTGTGGAGCCATCTCTCCAGCCTCCTCATGCAGGCTTACACTTACAATTGCAGTCTCAGAGACGGGCGTTCACCTTCCCGAAACTTGACCAACTTTTCACACAGACTTTCAATTAATGCTTCCTGCTTGTCTGGTTCCAGGATCAACAGGAGGGATACCACACTGTTCATCACACTTTCAACATCTACACAGGAAACAATAACACAATCAGCAGCAATACAACATTCAGCATGTCTAGTTCAGTATGTTATTTCTAGTGTTTTAAATTCAAAGATGCTCTAAAAATACCGTATGGCTATTGTGAAAGTTTGAGAAGACACCTGATTTCAAAGAGAGGAGTAAGTATACACCATCCATGAGTTCACACTGCACCAGCACCACTGCAAAGCCAACATTCAGAAAGCAGGTGATTTACATGTTCATTTATTTAATGATTTTTATTAGCATAATATGCAATCATTTGAAATTACCAGCTGAATTATAACAAACTAGGATGTCTCAACTGAAGAAAACTTTGCATCCCATGTAGAGAATTAGTTAGAAATGAAAGGTTGTAAAATTTCTAGCTGGTTAACTCATTTTCTAATATTACAGATATTAATGGCACACAAAATTTAATCTCTAAACCTTAACAAGGATTTCAGAACTTACAGTACAGAAATTCTAGCTGTATCTCAATAAGTGGGGAGCAACCTAACAATTATATATTACTTGAAATAATGCCCTCTTTGATGTCTATCCAAACCTCTTTAGCTCATTTTAAAACCATCAACATCCAGTGTGTGTAAAAACAATAATGGAGAGGGAGTTATGCACACACAGAAAGATGCAGGAGAGAGTATCTGAAATACTCCTGAAATTTAAAAGGCTTCCTCAAATGGTTTGTTTTACAGCTAACAGCAAAAACAAAACAAAACAAAACAAAACAAACAAAACAACAAAAAAAACCCCTGAAATTATATGAAGAAAGTATATTAAAAAGCAACTGTTTGAAAATCTTTAATTCAAAAAATACTTTCCTGTGTTTTAATTGTATTCTTTCCCTTCCACGCTGCTTAAAAATCTTGTCTCCAACCAAAGCATACAACTGACAGGAAAAAGTTTAAGACAGAGGAGTCCTCTTATGATTAGGAAAAAATATTTTGTAGAAAGAATTAAAACAAACCTTTATCGTCTTCCTTCAGACACACATCACAGGCTTCAATAATCTGAGCTAAATCTACATGAAGGCCACCTTCTGAGTTTTCTTCTGAGATCTCAGCTCCTTTTGATTTCAAATAAGCACGAAGTTCAGCTGCCTGTGAATCAAAAAGAGCTGCTAAATTTCTATGTCCATTTGTAAAACTGACTCATGACAAAACATAAAATATCAAACCCAACTGCCCTGCTTCCAAAGCCTTCAAGTTGTGTTGATTCCTTAACGCCCCCAACAGAGCCCTCTGCACACACTCCACAAAGATCATCTTCAGTTTCCTGTCATCTGCATCCCTCCAAACCTCCAGTTGGAAACAAATGCTTTCTCATATAACCCAAGGGGTTTCCACTGGGAGGGATGAGGGCTGAAGAGAAGTCAATCCGATTAGGGTCGGAAAGAACTTTTGCTCCTATCCAGACAACTAATTACTAAAGTTATTTGCATCTCCCCTGCTTTGCATCCTAATTATGACCTTTAATACTTTCCTTCTTTGCTGGTTTGGCATTCATGGGGTCAAACATGAATACAAAAGGTTTTAAAATCTAATTTTAAAAAAACTGAAGCAGCAGAGGAAAGAATTCTATTAGAAAAACATAGAGGTGGTAAGAGCCGTGGTGCATTGGTACACAACTGTGGTCTCAGAAACTGAGGCAGGGGCAGGGAAATCTCCATGGTTCAGGGCAGCCTTGGCTACACAGGGAAACCTTTCTCAAAACAAAAGAATAGAAATGCGCCAGTGTCAAACTGCATGGACAAAGCCAAAAGAACCTTGGGGGAAACAACCAATACTTTTATTCTCACACATATGTCTAGCAGCTACGTCAGAAACCTAATAAACACACAGATCTAATGGCATTATTTTCCCAAACAATAACAAAATAACCTCACATAAGAAGATGATATGGGCTGGGCAATGTGGCCCACATCTTTAATCCCAGCAATTGGGAGACAGAGGCAGGCAGATCTCTGTGAGTTTGAGGCCAGCCTGGTTTACAGAGTTCCAAGACAGCCAGGGCTGTTACACGGACAAACTCTGTCTCAAAATTCTTCCTTATCATACACAATCCAATCAAGATTTTTAAAAAGCTTTGTTCACTTCTTGCTTTACACACTTCTAAGCACTGAAGCTTAATGTATTTATATCATTCTTGCTGATCACAAGAGGTTATGGGACAGAAATTAAGGAAAACAAAGACGGACAATTCATTTTACTCAAAAAGAATTTTATCAAACATAATGGTGAAGCAATCAAATTATGTGTCTAAAAGGAATGACTAGTGTGCCATGCATTACCCAACACTAACATAAGACACGTACGATACGTCTAACGACATCATTATCATTCACAGACCCTGGGAAAACTACCTTTTCGGTAAACACTGGCCAATTATTGATAACAGGCTTCCACTGCCATCAAATACTTTCTTCTGCATCTTTCTGTATGTGCATAACTCCCTCTCCATTACTGTTTAACATGTGGTACCTCAAGTTGTTCTGTCAGTGCGCGACCACACACATACACGAATACGACAAATGTTTTCAGAGAATAGTTTAGGGTACACAAAATTAAAAGAACGTCACCCCAACAATTAAACTTCTGTTATGAGGAAAACTAGAAGCATCTGTCCAGTATACCGAAGTGCAAACCTCAACTAAGAAACTTCCAAGTGTTGGGATGGCACGCCAGGTGCAGATGCCTCACATCGAAGACAGGGGGCTCACAGGTGGGATTGCGAGGACCGATAACATGGGTTGACGCGTAAAATACTGCCGCTTGAGACAAGCATTTAGATGCTAGCTCAAAGTTGCTTTTCCCGGAATGCTGATGCGACCACACGCGAACTTCACAGACATGGTTCCCTGAAACTTGTAGGTCGTCAGCCGTAACTTCGAGGGAGTCCCGACGCCCCAGGCCGGCGTCCTGACCGTCCCGCCGCGCGCACGCCGAGACCAGGGTTCACGACCGCGGTCCTGGAGGTCCCCACACCCGCCGCCCCGCGAGCCCCGGAGCGTGTACCTGGTCTTCTTCGCTAATGTCGATGAAGGCCGGGACGCTCATGGTGAAGGCCGGGCTGCGGAAGGCACTCCGCTCGAAAACCACGCCGACCGGAAAAGGGAGCGGGGCCGCGCTGCGTTACGCACAACCGCTTCCGGGTCAACCAGATAGGGCAGGTCTTGTGGGCGGGGCCCGCAGCGCTACTTCCTCCCGGCGGAGCTCTGGTCCTGCGCTGTGCCTTGCCTCAGCTCGGGCTCCTCCCTAAATCCTCCCCCCGACCCCGGAAACTTAGGTGGGTGGGACGGACTTGGCAGCCAAAGGCCACACGGTTCCGTGCCTCCAGAGCTCTTGACAGCCTTCTTATGGCCCCTGTCCTCAAAGCCTTGGAACTTTTGGGTTTTTTCTGTGTTATGCTTCGCCTAGTTTGCTGGTCCAGTTGCTAAGCAATGTTCCTTGCTACTTGAGTTTTTAAAGAATGCTCCCACTTAACTAATAAGGACTTATTCAGAATACACACTGCCACAGTGTCTGTTTACTCAGTATCTGTTTCTAGGATCTCCCCTCCAAAGATGCCAAAATCTATGGGTGCTCAAGACCATTTTGTGACATCCTCCAGTATACTTTGTCATCTCTAGGATACTTAAAATACCCAATACAATGTAAATTCTATGTATTGTGTTTTCTAGGGAACGACAAGAAAGTTTGAGAATCTAGTACAGATATTTTCCTAGAATTTTTTAGTCAGCAGTTGATTGAATCTGGATACAGAACTTGGAGATAGAATAAATTATATATTTAAAAAAAGTCAAATTGCAACAATAAGGGAGAAATGCAATTAAAAAGTAGGCTGGAAAAGTGAAAACAGACCTCATCAGAGAATATGCACATGATATTCTCAGTTGAAAAAAAATGCCTGTCAGGCATTTTCTTAACTTAATCATGATGTGGGAGTGGGAAAGCCCAGCCCACTGTGGGAGGTACCACCCTATAAGTGACCCTAAATTGTATTAAAAAGCAAGCTGAGCTAGTAGCCATGAGGAGCAGGTCAGTAACAAATCTCTGAGTCAGTTCTTGCATCGGGTTCCTGCCCTGACTTCCCTCAGCGATAGAGTGGGACCTGGGAGTTGTAAGGTGAAATTAACCCTTTCTCCCAAGTTGTTTTTGGCCAGTGTTTAATGGGATGCAAACTAAGACGATCTTCCTGGAGAACTGGCTTATAAAGTAGAATGAGCAGTAGGTAAGCTCTCAAGGAAGAAAAAGAAGAGAAGCTGTCTGAAAAGAGGAGCAGATTCTGAGAGAGGAGAAAGGGGGAAGGATGGGGAGGAGAGGGAGAGGGTGGAAGGAAGCGGGTGGGGAGATGAGGAGCCAGAACATATTAGAATGCTCTTCTCGGAATTGTAGATGGGAGAAGACACTCAATAGTCCTATAAAAGTACTGATATACTAGTTAATAGCTAAGGCCAAAGCCAGGGCCCTGAGGCTGGACTACTGTCTTGCTCATCATCATGTTAGCCTTTGCTTTTGAAAGGTGACATTTTCTCTGAGATTAATACTTGTATTTCTTTCCCTTCTTTGTTCTCTTTTTGGTAGTGGAGAGCATTTTGTGTTGTTTGTTCTGTTTCTGTTTTGTTTTTGAGACAGGGTTTCTCTGTATAACAAATATGACTGTCCTGGAACTTGCTTTGTAGACCAGGCTAACCTCAAACTCACAAAGATCTGTCTGCTGGAATAAAGGCATCTATACCCATTAAGATGAATACTTTCCGACCCTACTATTGGTTTCTTTCTCATTTCTTGATGAAAATTTATTGATTTAATTGTTTTCAACTTTAATATTTGCCAGCTTTTCTTCAATGTTTTATTTTAACTCTTCAATAAATCTCTCTTTAAAATACATATATTTTGTTCAACATTTTAATATTAACATTCTCCCTTTTACTCCCCCCTTTTAAAAAATTACTTTCCTTTATCCTGTAACTTTGCTAAGTAAAGAATGTGACTTCAGGGATTCTCGAGAGGAAGGTAGTGAAGGATAGGAACAAAACCATTTGAAGCTTTAGATATTCACTTCTTCATTAAAAAAGCATTGCTCTCTCTGACATAATTGTGTACCAGGCACTGCTTCGGGTGTTTGGGTTACCAGAGAGAACAAACTAAGGCATGCAATGTATTGTTTGTGTTGCTGTGATGGACTTAAACCCTAGGCAAGCTCTCTGTCACTAAGCAATAAACTAAGTCCCTGTCTTATTAGGTTTACTACCATTGCTATGACAAACACACCATAACCAAAAATAAGCTGGGGAGGAAAGGATTTATTTGGCTTCCACTTCCATAACACAGTCCACCATTGAAGGAAGTCCGGGCAGGAACTCAAATGGGGCAGGAACCTGGAGGCAGGAGCTGATGCAGAGCCCATGGAGGGGAGCTGCTTACTGACTTGCTCAGCCTGCTTTCATATAGAGCCCAGGACCACCAGCCCAAGGGTGACATCACTCATAGTGGGCTGGACCCTTCCCAAATCAATCGGTAATTAAGAAAATGCCTTCCAGGCTTGTCTACAGCCTGATCTTATGGAGGCATTTTCTTAATCAAGATACCCTTCTCTCAGATAACTCTGTGTCAACTTGACCTAAAACTAGCCAGCTCCATCTTCTACAATTTTTTGATGACACTTTATTTTTTATCAAATCCATGTTTAACTGAGTAAAAATGTCTCATTATTTTTAGTTAATAGAATGTTTTCTGATCATGTAAGATTTTTTTCCTACTAAATCTTCCTTAACTTAGACAAGTAGCACAAGAAATGCTATCTATTATGTGGAAGGAGACATTCTGAATGTTTCAGAAAAAAAAGGTTAGAGTCATTTGAAACTGGAGCTAGCTGATTCCAACTTGATACCGGATATAAAATGGAGGTCACTGGTGTGTCCAAAGCAGTGAAGAGTTACCAGTTGCTAGACAAGAGTCTGTCACTTATATCATATCCTTCTTGAGACTTTCTCAAACATGCCCTCAGAATTTCTCAAAACAGAAGGAGCAAAATGTTATACAAAACCCTAAATATTTTGTAAGGCAAAGCCATTTCTCTAGTTGATGTGGGTGTTGGTTTGCTTTTAAGTTGGGGGTCTCACGTAGCCCAGGTTAGCCTCGAACTAATTGTGTCGCTGCAACTGACCTTAAAAACCTAACTCTCTTGTTGTAGAGCATTATTTTAAGGTGTGTTACTTCTGTTTATGTTGTATTTGTTTAACTGTGAAGCTTTGCCTGTCTAAAACACTTGATGGTCTCATAAAGAGCTGAATGGCCAATAGCAAGGCAGGAGAAAGGATAGGCGGGGTTGGCAGGCAGGGAGAATCTATAGAAGAAGAAATCTGGAAAAAAGAGAAAGAAGTCAGAGAAGGAGGAAGACATAAGGGGCCAGTCACCTAGCTACACAGCCAGCTACAGAGAAAGAAAGATATACAGAAATAGAAAAGGTAAAAGCCTAGAGGCAAAATGTAGACTGGATAATTTAAAGATAAGAAAGGCCCTGCAAGAAACAAGCCCAGCTAAGGCCAGTCATTTATAATTAGGAATAAGTCTCCCTGTGTGATATAATTGGGAGCCAGGTGGTAGGTCCCCAAAAGAACAGAGCCAAAACACAAACAACACTCACTTTAAAAGAATTTTTAAAATTCATTTTACATACCAACTGCAGTTCTCCATTTCCCCTTTTCTGCCCCTCCCCCAGCCTCCTCCAGCCCACTCTCCCATTCACTCTTCCAAATGGGTAAGGCCTCCCACAGGGAATCAACCTAGCCTGGTACAGCAATTTGAGGCAGAATCAAGCCTTTCCCCTCTGCATCAAGGATGAACAAGGCCTCCCACCATAGAGAATGGGCTCCCAAAAGCCAACTCAGGCACCAGGGATACAAGCACACTTTTTATGTGGATGCTGGGGACTCAAACTCAGGTACTCACGATGGCAGAGCAATTGCTCTCGCACACTGAACCATCTCCCTAGCTCTACTTCTATGTTTAATTCTTTATCCTTTCTAATGAAAAATTCAGGAAAACTTGGATTTGGCATATCTTTTCCATCTGTTTTGGGAATATGAGTCTCTGTGGGGAGGGTCTGTGGGTTTTGGGAACCTATGAATGTGGAGTTTAGGGGATAAGTTTTGAACTCAGGTCCTTAAGCTTGCATAGTGTCCACTGAGTCGTCTCAAAGCTCCGAGCTCTTTAATTTTACACTTTATTAGAGCTGACTCTTGCCTTTTGTCTTTCTTCCTATTTTGATGTAAAAGACATGGCTTTGATGGTGGAAACTGCAGAAATCCAGGTAAAACCTAGCTATGGCCTTAAAGGTAAATGTCACAGGGGCAGGGAGGTGAAATTGGGCCGTGTCCTGAAACCCGGAAAATGTGGTGCCAACCACGTCTGCCTTTCTCTGGGCTTGTCTTAATGTAAAAGCAAAGAAACCTCCATCTTGTTTTCATGTGCTATTACATGGGCTTTGCCTCATACAAAGGAACCTAATTTTGACCAACTCAGGAAAGTTGAACTCTGAAGTCATCATTTTGTAAATGGAAGGCTTATTTATGGTATGTATTACTGGTTTTTATTGTGCACATTTATGGTGGGAATCTTGGACTCTCCTGGCTGTTGTGATGTAATGCTGAATTCAGAACACTACTATCCTTTAGGATCTCAGAGTTTTACAACTAATAATTAAGTTTTATACTAGTGAGGCAGCATATGATTACAGCAACTTTATAGGGAGACAAACAGTGTTGAGTTCTGCTGACTGGGGCCTTACTGAAATAGATTACACATGAGCTACAACAGAATGAGTTCAGAACTTGACATCTCAAACACACTGGCCACAGAGAGCACCATCTTCTCAGTAGCCTCAGTACAAGGGGAAATGCTTCAGTTCACCTCTTCACTTCCTGTGACACAGCCGGCTTTGGAAACATTTATAAATCTGTTGGGTCTGATGAAGATGTACTTATCACTCATGTTTTTAAAGTGACTTTAGAAAGGCATGCATAGCCCAGTGGGAAGAGTTCACTATTTGTCAAGAGCATTAGTGACTCTTGTAAATGATGCAAATACAAAAGGAGATTTATACACTAGTCAGTTTTAAATTTTAGGGGGAAAAAAACCTTATTATTCTGAGTTCCTATATGAGATACACCAACCATAACCTTGCTCTGCCTGTATTTGTCAAGGTTCTATAGAACAGCACCGAGAGAAATGTGTGTGTAATTACAGGGTGATTTATTAGCTCTGCCTGCACCATCAGAGGCTGGGGAGGCTCCCCGTGACTGTCTGGAATTGGAGAGCTGAGAAAAGCAGGACCTGCTCAGTCTAAAAGGCTAAAAACTTCGGAGCCAGAGGGCTGGAATTTGCTGGAGGCCTGGAAGCTAAGTGACTCTGAATAAATGGGAAGGTAGCTGCAGCCTGAGCTACAGCCCAGCACTCATGCAGAATCCAATGTCCCCTTCTCCGTTGACCCATCTGTTCTCCCTATCAAGGGCCTACTGACCTTACTACTTTCTTAAGAAAGAGAAAGAGAGAGAGAGAGAGAGAGAGAGAGAGAGAGAGAGAGAGAGAGAGAGAGAGAGAGAGAGAAGCCGACAACAACAGAAAAAGGAGAAAAGGGAAATTAAAGAAAATCATTATTTAAGGTGAACCCACACACTCAGATGTTTTAGGCAGCCGCTATCATGAGACAGAATACATACCAACAAATATTTTTGATTTGGGTGGGGAGTGGGTAGAGTGACCACGCCTAAAATCTTCAGTTTATCTCTTATTTTGGTTGTTTGTGCTTTTATTTTAAAAACAGAATGTGTGAAGCCAGATGGCAATGGCCCATGCCTTTAAGCTCAGCACTTGGGAGGCAGACGCAGGTAGGTCTCTGTGATTTCGAGGCCAGCCTGGTCTACAGAGTCAGTTCCAAGACAGCTGAGACTACTACACAGAGAAGCCCTACCTTGGAAAATTAAAAACAATGTAATGTGTACATTTAAACCTTGTATTGAAATATAACTCTCAGAAAAACCACACAAGCACTGCAGTGTACACTATGGTGAGTCACCATGGTTCTCCACTCTGTATACACTGATGATACACATAGAAAATGCAGTATGCTACTTTGAAAAACAGTTCGGCAGTTTTTAAAAGGTGAAATAATGATTCTGCCCATAAATACATTGTGGTGATATATTGTATATTTAATAAAAATAATCTGGAATATCAGAGGACAGAGCCAGGCCATGAAGGTCAGGGGGTGGTGACCCACATCTTTGATCCCATCACTCAGGAGGCAGAGATCCCTCTGGATCCCTGTGAGTTCAAGGCCTAACAGAGACAGGCAGTGGTGGCGCACACCTTTAGTCCTAGCTCCAGGAAAGGGGAAGCAGGAAGTGAGATACTGGGCAAAGAGAGAGAGGAGGGAGGAGCGCAGCTTCTCCTGGCACTTCCTTTTTCTTCAGAGAGAGAAGAGGCTTGGGGTTAGGGGATTTGTGAAGACAGGCCTGAGGAGTTGGCTGGGTAAGAAGGGCCTGTGGTTTGTTTCTCTCTCTCTCTGATAGTTCAACCTTCCCCAATATCTGGCTCCAGGTTTTTATTCAGATATCAAATAGAATTCGTGCAATAGTCTATGTCCAAGAAAACTAAAAAGAAATATTCATACAAAAGCTGGCACATGATGGCTAAGGTGGCAGTTTTGTGATAGAGATGAAACCCTGAGTACAGTTACTGGGACTGAAAAAACCCTTCAGCCATACATGTACATGCATGCTTATAGCTGTTTTATTCATGAGGGACAAAATGTTCATAGTAGCCTGTAGGGGTATTGTGTTGTCTCATGGTAAATAATTGTCCCACCCACTGGTTTAATGAAAAGAGCTGATTGGCCAAAGGCAGGCAGGAAGGTAGCCCCTACCAGACTAAGAAAATCCCTGAGAGCACATTTGTAGTAGGAGGTTTCTGGCCCAGACTTTCCGGCCTAACCTCAAGGTCTAGGCCCACAAACCCGCAGTCCCACAGTCCCACAGAGACACACAGATGCTTCCAATAGTTTTTGGCTGATCAGCCTTAGGCCCAGGCATATAGCTTGCTAACTCTCTACCCTTAAGCTATCCCATGTCTCTTGTTCAGCCATGCGGCTCGGTACCTTTCTTTAAAGCTGCATGGCTGTCCTCTGCATCCTGCAGCTTCTCTCTGGTGCTCTGTCTGGCATTCTGCTCTCAGACTTTCCTAGTCTGGTAGCTCCGCCTACACTTCCTGCCTGCCTTTGGCCAATCAGCTCTTTTTATTAAACCAGTGGGTGGGACAATTATTTACCATGAGACAACACAATACCCCTACAGTAGCCAATGTCCATCAATTGATAGACACATCTGTTACAATGAGGTTTCTTGCCCGGTTAGCCAGAGGTCCAGACTCACAGATCTGCTGTCTCAGATCACCTAGCTGCCTGCCACTGCTTAGGCCCCCGAATGACTCATACACTTATATTAACTTCATGCTGTTTGGTCTATGTCTCAGGCACATTTCTAGCTAGTTCTTTCATTTTAACTCAACCCATTTCCATTGATCTGTCTGCCACAATGCCCTTGGCTCACCTGTGTTCCTTACATGTTTCTTCTTGGGCATCTGACTTGATCTGTCTCTGACTCTGCCCTCCTTCTCCTAACTATTCTTCTGTCTCTGGCGACAGTACTCACCAAGGGCCAAAACAGTCCCTTTATTTAAAGATTGATATTCGCAGCATACAGAAAGACATTCCCACATCACACATAATGCAATATATTTGCACAATGGAATCTTGTTCATCAGTAAAAATGACACATGCTACAAGTTATGAATCTTGGTCATAGTATGCTAAATGACATGTGGACCTTGAGTGGACATTTAGGATCCAAACTATAGATCCAACATAAGGGCACCATTTCCTGGCTGTTTTTGCAGCTGGGATGTAGATGTAAGATATCGTTAACGAAAGAACAGAAGAATTGCTTTGTGGAGCTCTCTAGAAAGTTTATTAAATGGAAGCAGATTGACCTTTCAGGACCCTTTATCATCCCACCTTTCCCTTCTTCTATTGGATGTGAATGGAACTGGAGGTGAGGCATCCATTTCTCAGCCCCAAGGCAACAAACCGAGGATGGATTCTGTGAGTCAGAGGAATGCACTCAAAAGCTAAAGGCACTGTGGGTCCTGGATCCTTGAGGAACTGCCTTATCAGCCTGGAGAATGTGTCTTTAGACTTGAAATCTAAGAAAACACTGCTTATCTGTGCAAGCCGCCATATGTCCATTCACTTTTGTTACTTTCAGCCAGCATTACTGAAAACATGTGTGAGAATTGGCTTCAAGAAACAGGCCCTAAAATCCAGCCTTGGCTTAGTGAGTGAGAGGTAAAGCTTTGATAATGAGGACCCAATTGCACAAGCTGCAAAATGCAGAGGACTCTTGTTACACGGTATAAAAACATTCCCCATGGAAAACTGTCTCCTTTTGTTTCTTGGGGCATAAACCATGATGTTTTATGTTGTTGCTGGGAAAGAGTAGATTTTAATTTATGTCATCAGAGCTTGGTTACTTCTGGCTCCTGTCAGCCAAGTCCCCAAGGATGGAGTAAATTCAAATTAGAGCTGGTCGCAAGAAGACAGGTAAGACAGCAGGGCTGAGCACCACTATCTTAATCCACTGTGTGTCAGTACAACAAAATACCCGAGGTATTTGTTTAGCTAATCGTTACAAAGGTCCAAGATCAGGGAACCACTGTCCCCGTGAACTCCCAGCTTGCTGTGTCCCAACATGGATGAGAACCTGAAAAGAAACTGATGTCAAGCACAAGAGGCCTAAACTGTGGGACTCAACGACTCAGCCCCCTGAGAAGCCAGCATTAGTTGTTCTGAGACCTATGACCTCACAACCTAATTACCTTGCATTGGATTTCACCTCCTAAAGATTACCCCACCTCAGCACTCCTAGGGTTTGTGGCCTGAGCACAGTCCCCTACCCCTCTTTCCCACGGGGGCTGTGTGAATGGGCCCAGCTGTGGGTGACTTTACAGCAACATAACTGAAGCTTAGGGGACCTTAATTTATAATGCACAGTAAACATGGCTGCACTTGGCTTGGTACAAAAACACTGTCCCCAATCCTCCTGGGCTGCTAGCTGTACAAACACCATCCATTCGTTTTGAAAAAGTGAATAGGCCAATAGAAATAGTACTGGATTGAATTTCCCCCTGAGTCAACAATTAATTGAGCTGTGGTCACTTCAGTCACCACAGCTCAATGCATTATGACACCTACTGCCTACCTTAATTGTTTATATCACACACCTCACCTTGGTAAGCACTGGAGCTAGAGTCATGTGTAGAACTACTTACTGCTCAGAAGGTCTTGGTGAAAGCAAATTTGATTGTTTCTCTTATTAAAAGACCCATGCATGGCTGAGCATGGCTTATGTCAACAATCCTCAGACTTCCTTTGCATCTTGGAACCACCCCGAGAGTTTTGTACATTCTTGGTCTTTCCCACTTCACCCCTCCATCTTGAGGCTCAGCATCTTAGTGATTCACACTTTGAGACATGCCAGCCTATTGAATAAGACCCCGACTCCTGACACATTCCAGGTCCCACACATTGCTTCCCCTTCAGTATGCCAGGCTGGTTCGGATCCCAAGCCTATACCCAGAATGCTCATGTTCCATGAGCTTTTGAGACTGATGAGAGCTGAAATCTGTTTCTTCTAAGACACACTGTGTGTCTGCTTCCCTCTCCCTCTCTTTCCAGAGGAAGGAAACATTCACTTCCTTGTCTGCTCTTTGTGCCCTTTGTATGCTACTGTATTTGGTCTCTTCCAAATCTCCCCCTTTCCCCACCAGGCTACAAGCCCATGACAGCCATGGCCATGAGTTAATTACTAGTCTTTGTAGCAAGGGATCTAGCAAAGTCTTTGATACTCATGAAATACCTAGAAACAGCCAAAGACTATGTAATTAGTTCTGGAGCTGGAGAGATGACTCAGTGGTGAAGAGCACTTGTTGCACTTTTAGAAGACTCTGGTTCAGTTGCCGGTCCACTACATGGCTTACAACCACCTACCTGTAGCTCCAATTCTAAAAGATCTGACCACCTCTTCTGGCTTCACAATCATCTGTAAGTGCATGGTGGCACATGCAAGCACACACACACACACACACTCAGTCACTATTAATAAGAGCAGATCTTAAATATGTATTTGGTAGGCTGCAGAGAAGGCTTAGAGAAGGCACAGCTCTTGCTGCTCTTGCAGAAAACCTGTGTTACAATGTGGTTTCTTGGTCCCGGGCAGCCAGAGGCCCAGACACACACAGACCTGCAGCCCCAGACTCCTTAGTCGCCTGCCGCTGCTCAGGCCCCCAGAAATGATTCAGACGCTTATTTTAAGTTCATGCTGTTTGGCATATGGCTCAGGCACATTGCTAGCTAGTTCTTACATCTTAACTCAACCCATTTCTATTAATCTTTCCTGTCACGTGGCCCGTGGCTCACCTGTGGTTCCTTACATGTTGCTCCTTTGGGCTTCTGGCTCCTTCTCTCTCTGACTCCGCCCTGCTCCTCCTACCTAGTCTGATTCCTCCTCCTACTTTTTCTATGGTGCCTGTCATGGGCCAAAACAGCTTCTTTATTTAAAGATTGCTATTCACAGCATACAGAAAGGCATTCCCACATCAAACCTGGGCTCAGTGGTTCTCAGCGTTCATATGATAATTTACAACCACCCATAACTCCAGTGTCAAGGGATCTAATGCTTTCTTACCTGTGCAGTCAACAGGCACGCAGGTGGTATATAGACATGTATGCAGACAAAACACTCATACATGTGAATAAATTTAAAGGACTAAAACAGTTTCTGAAAATTAACATCACAATTCATTTATCTCTAGTTAAGATAGATCAAGCTAAAAAATGTAAATGGAGAGGCTGAGTTAAAAGGGGGAGCTTTTATAAAAGAAGTGGCAAATTCCTGCTGGTCTAGAAGCTCTAGGATGGAACAAGTTTAACAAATCAGGATATGTGCTCTGGGGTCTCGTGCTGACCTCGCTGAGGACTGACTCCAGACTGTCCTTCCTAGACCGGCAGGGCTGTTGTTGACAGCTTTCATTGTGAAGAGAGGCAGCTGGGAAGGTTTTCAAGGTAAAGACATCCCAACTGAATCTGAAGCGAAGACAGAAACTGCTTTGTTTTTCTGTGCAGATACAGACTCCTATAATTTTATATATGATTTTATATCCTAACCCATATGCATCCTAAACAGACTATGGGGTTTTTCCTCATAGCTTCCCAAATGCAAAGGTCCACCCCCAACATTCTTCTGAAGGTGTTTGACTTGCACGTGGCCAACAAGGCTCCTTTCGAAAGTGGTTCTCTGCGCAGACTCCAGACTCTAAACCTTACATCCGCAGCCTTGACATCCATCTTGCCCTGGCTCCTGTCTTCTTGACTGCTCCCTGTCTGTGTCACCAGCTCCTACAGTGCACATCTCTATCTTCATCACTGTACTTAACCACTCTGTGTTGTGACAGTTCCATCCACTCTTTCCTGTCTATGCCATAGAGACTGTATTTTATGTGAATAGCCCTAATTCTAGAACAGAAAAACTGATGCTGTCCTGGCCAGTTTTATGTAACTTGACATGAGTTAGAGTCATCTGAGGGGAGGGAATCTCAACTAAGAAAGTATCTCTGTAAGATAGTGTTGTGGGCAAGCCGGTTAGGATGTTTTCTTAATTAGTGATTGATGCTTAGGCAGCTCACTGTGGATGAGGACACCCCTGGGTTTGTGGTGCTGGGGTGTATGAGAAGGCAGGCTGAGCAGCACTCCTCCAGGGCCCCCGCATCAGCTCCTGCCTTCAGGTTCTTGCCCTGCTTAAGGTCCTGGCCTGCCCTCCCTCAGTGATAGAATGCTGCTACCAGGAAGTGTTAAGTAAAATAAACACTTGTGGTTTGAATAAGAATGGCCTATAGGCTCATAGGTTTGAATGCTTGGTCATTAGGGAGTGGCACTACTAGACAGGGATTAGGAGGTGTGGCCTTGGAGTAGGCAGGTGTATCCTTGTTGGAGGAAGTGTGTGTGTGTGTGTGTGTGTGTGTGTGAGAGAGAGAGAGAGAGAGAGAGTGTGTGTGTTACTGGGGATGAGCTTTGGTGTTTCGAATGCTCAAGCCTATCCCAGTGCTTGTCTGTCCATCTCTTTCTCTCTCGCTCTCTCCTCATTACCCTCTCTCTCTCTGTCTTTCTCTCCCTCCTCTCCCTTCTTCTCCCTCCATCTCTCTCCTGTGGATCCAGACATAGAACCGTCAGCTACTCTCCAGCACCATGTCTGCCTGCATGCTGCCATATTTCACTTCATGATGACAATGGACTAAACCTCTGAACTGTAAGCAAGCCCTAATCCAATGCTTTCCTTTATAGAGTTGCCGTGGTCATGACATCTCTTCACAGCAATAGAACACCGACAAAGACAACATTCTAGCCAAGTTACTATTGGTCATGGTATTTTGTCATGGCAGTGGAAACCATAACTAGAAAAAAATAGCCTAGTCAGTTAGTCAGTTTGTTTGAAGTCCAAGACTAAACCGAGGACCAGTCATTCACTAGTGAATACTTTGGAGGGCACTTCACATTTACATGCCAGACCCTGTTCAACATGCAAACCAGCCGAAGTCCCTGCCCTTCTGAGTCTCCCATTCTAGCAGAGGCAGACTCAAAGACTTAGTACTATCTGCAAATCATATGACATGTTTCAAGGTAATAATAGGGGAAAAGGAAAGAAACTAGAGCAGGATAAGAAGGAACTTTGACAGAAAGGTAGTTGTGATCAGAAAGTGCCTGACTTGCCTGGCATGGTGGCGTACACTTGTAATTCCAGCGCTTGAGAGGCTGGGGCTGTAGAAGTATGGATTTGGGGCAAGGCTTGTTAACATAGTGAGACTCTCTAGAAATTGGATAAATAAATAGCAATGGCTTACCAGGCTCACAGAGAGCCAGGTGGGAGGTGATAAGAGTTTTTATTTGACCTCCATGAAGGAGTACAAGATGGATGTTCCTACACAAAAGGGTAGTGCATTCAGGCGCTTGAAGAGGCCAGGGACATTAGATCTGCTTAGGTCGCAAGGCGGCAGCAAGAATCTGAAATCCAAAGGACATTCCAGGCAGAAAAGCCATGTGTCTGGAGGCCTGCAGTCTTAAAAGTGGATGAGGCTGGGGACTGGCAGGATTCCGAGGAACTGGGGGAGTGAAGGAGTAGAAGATGAAGCTGCTGAGGAGCACAGGGCCAGGATGGGAAGGGACCATGCCCTCCTAAGGAGTTTGCACTTTACCCTGCAGACAGCCGGAGTCCCGTTGATGATTTTATGCAGGGGAATGACATGTTTATATTTATTTTGAGGAAGATAATTCTGGCAGATGTAGTGGGGTGGTGAGAGACTGGGCAAGTCACTTAACCCCGTCCTTCCTCTGTTTCCCCATCTATCAAGGAAGACCAAGTGTATCTGCTCTCCTTACCTCAGAGGATTCTGGTGAGGAAAAAATGAGATAAGAGATGCAAAAACACTTTCAAATGTATATGGTACTATAAAAATGCAAGTCAGCCGTGTTGTTATTTCAGCTGGGCTGTGTGTGGGAACGTGGTTTCAGAGGAGTCTGAAGAGTCAAGGAGAGAAGCAGAGGAGAGGCCTAGTCCTGGCTCCCTCAGAAAAGAAAACCAAATAATCCTTTAATTTATTGAATCGTTATTTTGGCACTCTGTAGCACAAAGAGCTAAAGGGATTCTTATGGAATTGTAGAGGGAAGCAGCCCGTGGACAACTTATGGTCTAACTGAAGGGGTGTCATCCTTCCAGGTAACAAGAATGAGCACCCACTGCTGGGTGTTGTGGTGCACACCTTTGATCCCAGCAATGGGGAGGCAGAAGCAGGTGGGTCTTTGCGAGTTTGAGGCCACCTAATCTACATAGTGAATTCCAGGACAGCCAGAGATATACATTAAGACCCTGTCTTGAAACAACCCCCCATTAAATAAATAAAGAGTCTCAACACAGTAAAAAGTCTAGTTGTCAAAACATGATCCAATCCAAAAGCAAAATATGAGGCGTGGAGACTGGAGGAGTTGAGAGTTCCTATAAGAAAATAAAGATTAGCTGGAGAAATGGCTCAGTGGTTAACAGGAAATGCTCCTCCAGAGGATCTGGGTTTGGTTCCCAACATCCCCATCAGGCAGCTCATGACCACCTGTAGCTCCATTTCCTGGGGATCTAACGCCTTTGGCTTTAGACACCAGCACCCATATGCACAACTTCCCTTCCCCCATAACTAGAAAGAAAAAAAATACTTAATTCATCATAATAAGCCAATTGGCCAAATAACATCTCTATCACTCTGGAAGAGAGACAAACAAAATAGAGAAATTAATTTCAGAGTTGGGTGCATTGTGCAAGCCATCCTTCCAAGAGTGTCCTACAAACAAACACAACTTTCTTGGTAACAAAAAGGGGCAAGCTTCACTGTATCTTGGGCCTTGGGTCAGTCTGTCAAGTGCTGTTTCTGAGCTGAATACTGGGTACCGTTAGATAGACTAAATATTTTCTTAGTCTCTTTCTTGCATACAAGTTTAAATTTCCTTCACTTTGCTTAAATAATATAATTTCCTCTCTTGCTATTTTGAGTCCTTTCATGAATAGAGTTTTGAAGTGTTTGTTTTATATTGAATTGTGTGTAGTTTGTGTGTCCCTGTGTGGGTATGTGCATGTGGGTAAGGTTGGCTGAGGAGGCCGGAAGAGGGTTTTGGATCCCCTGGGGTTGGAGTTACAGGCTGTTGGGAGCCCTTTGCCATGATGGCTGAGAACCGAGGTCATTTGCAACAGCAGTGTGTGCTCTTAACTGCTGAGCCATCTTCCCAGGCCCTAGATTGTGCAAAGCATATGTCTGTTTGTATATTTCTTTCTATGTTTTTATGATAGGATGTACATTTCTGTAAAAGAAGTAGGACCATCAGTGTTAAAAAAATGTTGACAGAGGATGACATAATAAACAGCTTAACAGGGCATATATTAGTTTTTGGTAGCTTTTAAAAATATTTAACTTAATACATATTTTTTATATTTAGCTAATTATCCTTTTACTTTTTTATAGAGGAAGCATATATTTTTTATTGTAATATTTGATAAAGCGACCATTTGATTAGATTTATTTTTTGCAAATGTGTGCTTATGCACGGGTATGTTGAATGTAGGTGTGTTTGTACACTGTGTCGTGTATGTGAAAGTCAGAGGATCACCGTGGGTGTGGATCCATGCCTTCTACCCTCATTGACACATTTTCTCTTTCTGCTCACTGTAGTGTACGCCAGGCTAGCTTCCTGAAAACTCCTGGTGATTCTTCTGTCTTAGCTTTCCCTCTTGAGGAGGAGCTTGCTGAGATTATAGATTGAAATTATATCTGAACTGAGGTCATTAGGCTTGTGTGGAAAGTGTTTTACACAGCCAGCCATCTCCCCGGGCTAGACATGAAGTTCTTAACATGAGTTCTTATAATGCACTTAGCACTTGCCATCACTTCATTGTATCTATAAAAAAGTGTTCAAAGGGACATAATTTAACAATAAGAAACAAGTAGCAAAAAAAAAAAATCCAATAGAGTATAAAACGTGTGGGAGTGATCTAGCCTGGCTAGAAAACATGTTTTCATTCCAAAGCTGGTGAACCAGTGTGTGCAGTGGACAGTGAACACGACAGTGACCGATTCTGCCAAGGGCATGGTGTAGCTGAAAGAGGTGGCGTTGGCATCAAGCAGAGCTGGGTCCCCTTGGGTAAATGACCCTGTGAAGTGCAGCTGTTAGTATCAACCAGGACTCCCATAAATGAATAACAGTGACATCTTTGGAGTTACATCTATGGTTTACAACCTTCTCAGAAAAGCACTTTTAACCACTGTGGGGGTATTTTCCTCAGAGTCTTCAGACCTAACAAAAAGACAGCCACTCTCTGAAATTTAGGCCCTTATTATGAGCATGTGAAGGGGAAATAGAGCTGGGTACTCATGCACAACCGCTAAACTTGAGAGTTGAGTGGTTATTAGGGATTGTCGAGGGGTGGGGGGCGCATCATTTGTTGTAAGCAGAGGAGTATCAAGGGAAAGGGGTAGGAAAGGAGCAAATGAGACCCTGGAACTGAGGAGAAAAATCTGGTAAATGACACATTTAAGTGACTTTCTCTCTCTTACTCACTGTAGCACATGCATTGGAGCAAATTGGGAAGTATAAGCTATATAAAGAAGAAAATCAGGGTCCAAGCCCAAATCTTCCTGCATCCTGAACTACTCATTGCTTATGTTTTCCGCATTTCCCTCAGCACCCCCACTCATCACCATGACAACTGTTTGGAGAGAAGAAACTGAAGTAGTGATGTGCTAAGGACAAGGCTTGTGTTGTCTGAAAGCCTTTTTAGGTTTGTTTGCAAGACTTGTCCTCTGTGCTTACTTTTTATGCATACAGACAGTAAAAATTTAAAATCAAAGAAAATAAATACATAAATATAGTTAATGTCACTTATTCTAGAGGTTGTTGCCTAAAAAACAAAACAAAACAAAACAAAACAAAACAAAACAAGGCTTTACTATGTAGGCTTGACTGGCCTTGAACTCACAGAGATATGCTTGCCTCAGCCTCCTGATTACAAGCATAACACGTACTACTACTTGGCTTCTTCATACACACACACACACACACGCACACGCACACGCACACGCACACGCACACGCACACACGCACGTACGCACGCGCACGTACCTGCGTGGAGGTCAGAGAACAAATTTATGGCAGTTGGTGGTTCTTTCCTTTTATCTTGCGGGTCTAAGGTTTAAACTCAGGTCACCAGGCCTAGTGTTAAGTGCCCTTATTTAACCACCCTAAGCCATATTTCTGGCCTTGTAGAATTCCTCTTTAAGGAAAGACCATTCTTTGAAAGAGAAACAATACATAACAGGACTCTCTGAGTTATGTGGAGGTAATGCCTACCCTGCTTTGCCAGAGTAGCTTGGAATGAGTTGATAAGTCACTTTGTGTGACAGTGAAGGGTAGTGTTACTGTGGACCCAGAACAGTTGGGTAGAAATTGCTACTCAGACAGCTTATACTTGCTGGGACCACAAGACAGGTTTTGACACTCCTTAGTGGGGGCAGGGAAGCCGGACAAATTTGAGTTGAGGTTCCAGGGCAGGGCTGAGGGCTGAAAAGAGAGATGAGTACCCTTTTAGAAAGTGGGAGTCATCAGTGGACTCCGGGTTCTAGCAGTATTTTTGAACACACTAATGCCCTTTCCTGGTGGTACTTTGTGGACGAAGGGAATCAAGGGCAGCATCCTGAATAGATTGTAAGACACGAGAAGGAATCAAGAGTAAGCAGCGGTGATTGGCGAGTAAGATGCTTCCGGAGTCTCACAAGAAAAACACTGACATAGCTAACACACAGTCCTTACATTGGGCTATTTTAAGACTTCTAGGTACTGACTCTTGTAGTCTAGCCTTATGACATAGTGTACCAACTGTTCTCAGGTGAAGAGAAACCAGTGATATAAAGATGTTCAGTACCTCAAAGCATCTGTATTTCATTTCTCATTGAAAGGGACCATTGTTATATGAGGTTTATGGCCCAGACTTTCTGGCCCAGACTTTCTGGCCTAGCCTCCTGGCCTGGACTTTCTGGTCTAATCTCAAGGTTTGGATCCACAGACCTACAGATCCACAGTCCCATAGACCCACAGAGACACACAGATGCTTACAATAGTTTTAGGCTGATCAGCCTAAGGCCCAGGCATATAACTTGCTAACTCTTTACCCTTAAACTAACCCATGACTCTTATCCTGTTCAGCCATGGGGCTCAGTACCTTTTCTCAGAGCAGCATAGTTGTCCTCTGCTTCTTCTGGCTTGTCTGGCAACTCTGGAGTCTCTGTGGTATTTCTGCTCTGTTCTTCCTGTTCCCAGAGTTTTCTTAGTCTGGTAGCCCCACTCACACTTTCTGTCTGCCTTTGGCCAATCAGCGCTTTTTATTAAACCAGTGGATGGGACAATTATTTACAATGGAACAACAGAATCCCTCTACAGACCATGACATTTGCAGTCATGCAGGATGATGGTCTTGCACAGAGAATCAGGGAGAAACAATGCTGACATGTAAGAGCCAAAGAATTTAGGGACGTCTATCGGAATGTTTGTTAGTTATATTCTCTTCACAAACAACATCAAAAGCAGAGCGGAAGTGGTTAAGAGCACTAGCTGCTCTTTTGGAGGGTCACAGTCTCAGGATGGTTCACATGTAACTCCAGCTCTAGGGGATCTGATGCCCTCCTTTGGCTGCTGTAGGCACCAGGCATACACTGTGCAAAGACATACAGGCAGACAAAACACCATACACATGAAATAAAATAATTTGAAACATCCAGGGCTCCTATAAAGTGGATGTGGAAAGGAATGTGTCTGTAATCCCAGGATTTTTATGGGGAGATGAAGGCAGAGGCAGGAGAATCTCTGGAATTTAGCCCAGTGTATGCAGCAATAAACAACAAAGAGAATCTGTCTCAAATTTGGCAGAAGGTGAGGCCTGACCTCCACATGCATGTACCTCCCACACCCAAGGAAGCGCACACATACACAGATTTCTTTTTTAGTTTTATAACAGGTTTATTTTTAAAGGGTAAAACACTCAGACATTCAAGTCCAACAGAACCACCGTCAGTCAGCCATGACAGCATCCTGTAATCTCAGAGGCCTTTTTTGTGAGACAGGAGGTTCTGACATTTTATTCACTATGCTTCCTTATCTGCAACACAATCTACAGTTTCTTGGGACTCATTAACTTCTCTGCATCTATAGCAGGAATTTCAAACTCAAATTCATCTTCCATGGTCATAAACTGGCCCAAACTGCCCAAGCCCCACTCCTTCATAAAAATGAGTATTTACTGAGAGCTTTTCTGGTTCAATCTTGTAGAGTTTCAAGACATACAGCCCTGGGTCCTTGATTCCCTCTAACATCAAAGGTGGTGCATCAATGTGTCACCTTTCCAGGCACCTGGGTGAGCTATAGAGACCTGGGCCTCCTCTGGGTTCTTTTAGGGCAGAGTCTGGTGCTGAGCAGCTGGGCCAACACCAGTGTGGAAAGCCGAAGCTTCAAAAGCTGCAAGCAATTGACACAGGCGGAAAGGACACGAATCACCTTGGCTACAATAACCCAGGATGCACTGAGGTATGGCCTTCTACAGAAGCTGCTGCTAGCATTGTACCAGAAGATTTAAAATAAGTAAGTAAAAAAAATCAAAGCTTAAATGATAATAAAGATTGTATAGATTCCAGATATATATGATTATATTGCGTGTAAGGGTTATCACAATTAACAATTCACACAGGCTGAATGTCAGGTCCCCAGAACTGACTCCTCTTGCCCCATGGCTTGAGGACTGGAGAGATGGCTTGGCAGTAAAGAACACTTCATGTTCTTGCAGAGGACTCTTTTCCTAACACCCATGTTTGGCAGCTCACAGCAGCCTGTAACTACAGTTCCAAAGGATATAATGCCCCCTTCTGGCCTCCACAGGCACTGCATGCATGCAGTATACATAAATAAATAGATATTTATTTTAAAACAAGGTGGTTTGTACCATCTGAGCAGAATCATCCCAAGAGTATTCAAGTCAAACAATAACTGGGTATCTTTTTGTGTGTGCCTGATTTACAGGCTTGCTCCTTCATGGACAAAACGTGTTCTATTCTCTCCATATTCTCAGCACCAAGTATATATTAATTATGAAAACAGAAGCCTGGAGCTAGGAACATGGTCCTGTGGGTAAAATGCTGGCAGCAAAGGAAAACGAGAGAACTTGGGAAGATCCACATCCACAGTACCCAAGAATAATGCTGACAACGGCAGTACACTCCTGAAACCCTGAGGTGTGTGTGTGAAGATGGGAGTGAATAATGCTGACAATGGCAGTACACTCCTGAAACCCTGAGGTGTGTGTGTGAAGATGGGAGTGGATAATGCTGACAATGGCAGTACACTCCTGAAACCCTGTGGTGTGTGTGTGAAGATGGGAGTGGAGACAGGAAAATCCCAGGCCACTGACAACCAGCCTAGCAGAAACTGCCAAACTCCAGGTTCAATGAGAGACCCTCTCAAACTAAGGGAGAGAAGTGATTAAGGATGACACCAAACATTAACTTCTGGCCACACACACACACACATACACACACACACACACAGAGAGAGAGAGAGAGAGAGAGAGAGAGAGAGAGAGAGAGAGAGAGAGAGAGAGAGAGCCATTTTTAATCTGAGTAAAAACTTAAAAAAAATTTACTCAAAAGTTCATGTGGCCATATTAATACTAATTTCAAAGTTTTAAGATCAGCTTACTGGAAAGATGGGGTCAACTATTAAAAGACCACTAGACTGCTATTTGGAAAAATGTTTACAGTTTAAGGAGCCTATTCCTATTTTAAGCACCTTTTCCGTGTCTTCCTGATAAAAAACAATCTCTCAAAGGAGATGGCTGAATTTTGTTTTTAAATCTTACTCCAATGCCAAGGCATGGCAGGGTGTGAACTGGTATAAGGTTTATGGCCTCAAATTTGATCAAGATATTTGAGAGCAGGCAATAATAATAGAGAACATCTACGAGCTTGGTAGGATTTATAGTGTGTTTTAGTCTAGTTTCTAGCTCTCGGATATTAGGAAACACATTGAGATAGTCAACTAAAACTCATATGCAGTGGGAGAATGTTCCGGTACATTGTAAATATTTGTCCCCTCTACTAGTTTAATAAAA
Source organism: Phyllotis vaccarum (assembly GCA_033318265.1). Classification (NCBI taxonomy): domain Eukaryota; kingdom Metazoa; phylum Chordata; class Mammalia; order Rodentia; family Cricetidae; genus Phyllotis; species Phyllotis vaccarum. Next base: position 134,020,010 of record JARWLC010000001.1, read on the forward strand.
TTGCTGATTGGCCAGAAGGAGATGGGAAGTGTGGGCAGGGCTACCAGACTAAGAAAACTCTGGAAACAGGAAGAGCAGAGCAGAGATGCCAGAGAGACTCTAAAGAGACACCACGGAGACACCACGGAGACACCACGGAGACACCACGGAGACACCACGGAGACACCATGATGAGACGCCAGTAGACACAGGAGAAAGAAGTTGAAATGCTGCTCTGACAAAAGGTGCCAAGCTTCATGGCTGAACAGGATAAGAATCAAGGGCTAGTTTAAGAATCAAGAGTTAGCAAGTTATATGACTGAGCCATACGCTGATCAGCATAAAATTAATATAAGCGTCTGTGTGTTTCTGTGGGATTACAGGTTTGCAAATCTGGACCACAGGCCAGACAGGCCAGAAATCAGTACTACACTCATATAGAATGTAAGGTGCCTGGAATTGCTAAGGGTATCCCAGGTACTTAAATTTCAAATCTTACATTCTCTGCTAACAAGCCTATGGAGAATTCTGGCTGTGACATTGGACTGCATATAACTTATAATGCCCTGAATGGTTTGTGCTTGGTATGGTTGGTATTATGATTGCTTTATGGTTGCTGTTACTTTAAATCAAGAGCAAACCAAGATTTACCTCAAAACCCAAAGACAAAAAATTCAAATGTACCTAGTGAAGAAAGCCGTGTGATGAACGTTCATGTACAAGGTGATTTGAACGCCTATGACGTGGTAGTCAGTGTTGTTTTGTCTGTTTATCTTCACAACCCAGACTCATTGTTTGAAGTGAATCCCAAACATTGTATCACTTACCCATAATTATTTCTGCGGTCAGCTCCAAATGTTGAGAAGTCCTTTTAAATTTGCCACAGCTAAAATATGAATCATGAAACTCAATTTAAAAAAAACAAAAACAAAAAGCCTTTAAAAAAAATTCACCAAAAATCTTACACACCTCACCAGAGGAGATATACAAATGGCAAATTGGCATGTGAAAGGCCGCTCCATGCCTTGTGCCACCATGGAAATGCAGATTACAGCAGGAATGAGATGAGGCTGGAGGGAGGCTCTGATGTCAAGGGTGTACACTGCTCTTGCGTAAGACCAGACCTCGGTTCCTATTGCCTGCACCAGGCAGCTCACAACCTTCTTCGGACAGCGTCTCTCCTCACCTAGAGCTCACAGGTTTGACTAGATTAGATGACCAGGAAGCCCCAGTTGTCTATCCTACCCTACCCCAGTATGTTTATCGCTACACCTAGCTTTTCATGTGGGTGCTGGTGATCTGAACTCAGGTCCCTACTTCCACAGCAAGTGCTTTACCCTTTGGACCATTCCCTCAACCATCCAATAAAACTTCTTTAAATATCCCTGGGCTGATGTTTTGTGTGAACATGGCTTCTCAGCTCATTTGGACAAATACTGCTCAATAATATGATGGTAGGATAGGCTTAGTTTTGTAAGAAACCAGTAATTTGCCCAAGTGGCTGTAATGTTTAGAATTCCAATGTACAAAAGAAAACAAAAACCCAGAGCTCTTATCTCTCTACATTCTTCTCAATATTCTGTGTTGTCAGTGTTCTGGATTAGGGACACTGTAATTGTATATAGTGACATCTAATTCCTGCCTAATTTTATTTTATTTTGAGGGGGGGGGACATATGAGTACAATGCCCACAGAGGCCAGGAGAGGTACCAGAGTTTCTGGATCCCTAAATGGAATCCCAAGCCTCTTTATGAAAGGGAGAAAGATTTAATTTCGTAAAACTGATTCTGGATTCTGACTTTCAGTATTACACAACAGTAAATGTCTGTTGTTTTATGCCATTATTCTGTGTGTGAGGTTGTTAGATAAACAATAGTATGCAACATTGAATCTTGCTGAAAAAAAAAAAGTAAGCTGGTAGGAAGCACAATATATTTGGAGAGAATAACAAACAGAGAATAAGAAAGCTTGGCATGCTAAGAGCCTGCTGGGACCTGGTGGAGGATGCCTGTGCAGATAAGTGTGTTTAACAGGGCTGCTCTAAAACTTGATCACTCTATCTACATTTGCAGCTGAAGCTGCGCTCTCCTCTGAAGACAAGTGTTTTAGAGGCTTTGCTGGAAGAGGCCTGAATGCAAGTGGCCAAGCCAAGGCTTTAAGGAGTGTATAAAACTCCCAGGCGCCACCAGGTGCTGAAGGGATGGGATTTAGCAGTCCCAAGGGTTCTGCTGTAACCAAGGCTTCCACTGCTCTTAGTAGTAGCTGTTAGCAGGTAATAAAAGAACTGTTCATCACCCTTCAGCCTTCAGTCTTGGAATTGTGTGTGTGTGTGTGTGTGTGTGTGTGTGTGTGTGTGTGTGTGTGTGTGTGTGTGTGTGTGTGCACGCGCGTGTGTGTAGGAAGAGGTGATGGAAATCGTGAAGCAGGAGGTACATGGCTTTAGGAACCTGGTTTCTTCAATCGGAGGCAGAGGCAGCAGGCTGTCATGTGGTTTCCATGAGAAAGGGGGATCGGTACTGCTGATCTAAGGCTTCGTAAACTCTTTTCTCTGACTTAAGGCACCTCAGACAGACATGAGGCACACTGGCTGCCTTTGGCTTCATGCTTCAGAAGTTTAAGTAAATAATGCTTCCCTTCAATTCAGCAGCTATCAGGGAAAATGATATTGTTTTTAACTCATTCTAGCGAGAGGAAGTCCATCTGAAGTCCCCGCGCTTTCAAGCAGAAAGAGCATTTCTGCCAATGGAGCGTGTAGTGACTTCCCAAGTTGAAGGCAAACTTTTTTTTTTTTTTAAATCACTGACAAAAGATGAATGTGGCCATCTCAACTTTGGCCGCCCGTTATTTTCCCTAATATGGTCAGTGGTTTCCATAAAGCCGAGATGAGAAAGGCTTTTGACAATGATGTTGTCTTCTCTTGGATAATGAAAAATTTCTGACATTTAGGTGAAAAAGTCAGAATACTTTGTCAGATGGGTTGTTCCATGCACGAGAAAGCCACAAAGTCTCATTGGTTTGAGAAGCTGGGAGGGGGCATGGTGAGGTTACTGTACTTAGAGGGAAGAGAAATGGATGGTCTTTAGAAATTCCACCAAGTTCCTTTCATAAAAGTGTATCAATCCCCATTAAAAAACACAACTTGATGACCTTGACTTCCTTTGGCAAAATAATGAGGCAAGTCTGCCATGAATTGGACATCAAAGAACCAATAAATTTAATGAGTTGTTTTCAACACTAAGCGCTCACGAGCTGATGTGTTTCGCTTTTACTGGACTGTGGCATGGGAAAAAAAAAATCTGCCTTTTAAGCTTTGCCAAAAAGAATGTGCCCAAGGCCTGTCTTCCAAAGTGCAGAAGTCTTGTGGCCCACTAAGAATGTGTCTCATGGCACTTAGAATCCAGTTGCTAGATGTTTATATTTGAATTCACTTTTCTAGACTCTTCTTCCTGGACATATGGGCTGGACATATAGCTGTTGGTAGAGTGCTTGCCTAGCATGCCAAAAGTCTTGAGTTTGAGTCCTAGCATTATGGACTGGGAATAGTTGGGTACACCTGTAATTCCCATACACAGGTGGTAGAGGCAGGAGGATCAGACATTGAAGGTCATCCTTGGATACACAACCTGTTCAAAGCCAGCCTGAGATATATGAGACAGTTTCCCACAAACAAACAAACAAACAAACAAACAAACAAACAAACAAACAAACAAATAAATAGTAAGGATGCTGTGTTAAGCCACACACTGCTAGATTACCTGTTGTGGGGAAAGTCAAGTTAAGAAGCCTGGGGGCAGCCGTAAGGTGAGGCTGAAAGCCTAGAACTTGGAGCTGAAAGGCAAGTTGAGGTAGGGAGCCAGGACAGGATTGGCACCTTCACATTCTTTCATAAGTGTGTCCAGAGTTCTGTTATCTAAGAAGCTGAAGATTCAGGTGTCTACAGGACACAAGGCAACTTCCCCAAGTGCTATAGGTCTGGTAGACACTGGCAGGCTGGGTAATAAGCCTCGTCTAGAAAAGACAGCATCTTCCTAGCTCTAGCCCAGTGCTGACAGGTGTACTGGGAAGAGTTTTGTTAGCACTCATGTGGTGTTTGAAAGAAAATGGCCTCTATAGGAAGTGGCACGGTTAGAAGATATGGCCTTGTTGGAGGAAGTGTGTCACTGTGATATGCTCAAGCTAAGCCCACTGTGGCACATGGTTGCTTCTGCTGCCTGTAAATCAAGATAAAGAACTTTCAGCTTCTTCCCCAGCATGTCTGCCTGCATGCCGCCATGTCCCCACCATGATGATAAAGGACTAAACCTCTGAAACTGTAACCCAGCCCCAATTAAATGTATTCCTTTATACAAGTTACTACTGTCATTGTGTCTCTTCACAGCAATAGAAACCCTAAAGTTTAATTTTTTTTAATTAAAAAGTGATTTTTAAAATATTGTCAAAAGCAAGAAATCTCTATCTTTATATGTAATTCTCTAATTTTGACATATTGTCATCTGATTGCAATATTGTTAAAACATTGTGCAGACTACACATTTGGTTTGAGTCACTATTTTACTTCGTCCTGTATGAATGCTACTATAACTTTTCTGGGAGACTGGACAGAGCTTTATAGGATTCAATGGGAATAGAGTTTATCATTTGAAAGTAGATGAGGTATTAATACTGGGTGAAGGCGGAGTTTAGATTTGCTGGAAAGCCCATAGTTCAGGGTTGAAGATGTGGGTCAGTAGAGGGCTTTGCTAGCATGCCTAAGGTCCTGGGTTCAACTCTTAGTGCCACACATTTACAAGAGGAAAAAGGGGAAACCCCAAATTCAATAAGTGCATGTCAGGCTGGGGCTATCTCCTCGGGTCAGCTGCTAAAATGGTCACCACACACGCATGAGGACTCGAGTTCAGTCTCTGGAACCTATGTTAAAGCTGTATGTGGTAGTGGCCAAGGCCTTTAATCTCAGCATTCTGGGGGCAAAGGCCATTGGAACTCTGTGAGTTCAAGGCCAGCCTGGTCTACAAAGTGATTCTATGACAGCCAGGACTGTTATACAGAGAAACTCTGTCCTGAAAAACAAAATAAAACAAAAACAAATAAAAAAAAACAGCTGCACGTGTAAGTACATGCTTATAATCCCAATCCTGGGAAGGCAGAGGCAAAGGGGTTGCAGGGGCTCTCATTTGGCTGACCCAGTTGGTGAGTTCCCTGTCAGTGAGCAATCCTGTTTCAAAGTAAGGTGTGCAGCCCCTGAGGAACATCTGTCTGAAGTTGTCCTCTGGCCTTCATACATGGGCATGCACCCCCTGACACACACACACACACACACACACACACACACACACACACACGCACACACGCACGCACGCACGCACGCACGCACGCACGCACGCACGCACGCACACACTTCACACACACAAGCCAGAAGGGAAGCTCTTTGAAGAGTGGATAGCACATATTAAAAAAGGTATTGGAGTTGAGAATCTGAGGTCCCCGTGGAGAGAGAAGGGAAAATGCCTTCTGCAGTGCCCAGAGGTCCATTGCTGGGGGGGGGGGGGTGTGTGGCACTGGTGCTTAGGAAGTGTAGAAAGGCCAGCACGTTATTGTGATGGCTCTGCAGTAATAGGTTTTTGGCAGTTAGATGCTCAGTGAAATAAAAGGCTTCTCATTTTCAGGCCACACAGATAGCATTCATCTCTTAATAAGCAATTTAGCATTAAAGATCCAACACCCAATCTCTAGCTACAAACTGACTTAACTCAGAGGCCTGTATGTTTAGCACCAAACATGGGTGAGATATGACTTGTGACCGGCTGGGAAATCTCTATTTCCCCAAATTTCCTCCCATTTACTATTTTCCTTAGACATTTACTCCTTGGATCAAGGTACCACTGCAAACAGCTTCTTCAGTGAGGAATGTAAATCACCCTGAGTATCCCAGGTTATTTACAACAGCTAATACCACTGATGTGGAGCTGTGTTGTCTGTAGAGAATCATCCAACAGGTTTATTGGTCTGTCGCCCATTGCGGGGAGTTGACGAGAAAGGCAGAGCATTGATGGAAAGACATGAGAAGACTAATTTGGGAGCCTAGGCCAGGGTCACAGGGGACAGTGGAGAGTACTCAGGGCCAAGAGGGGAGGGAGGGTCATTAAATAAGACCATGCACCATGCAATGGTTACTGTTGGGTACCATTGGCCTATGACCAATGTCTCTCAGCAATCTGACATTTTCAGAGGCATATGTATAGATACACTCCAGGGATGAAACTTTAGACCATATTTTTTCTGTGGAAGAGTATGGAAGAGCCTGCTGATTTTTAGCTAAAAATGCAAGTATTGGATGCCTTCATTTACTTTCCTTTACCAATTTATGTTAGAAATTTAAAGTACTTTAGTAACTGCCAATAGCTACTACTCCAAGTAGAAATTGTGTGGCTTTTTTTTTTTTTTTTTGTTACATCCAATAACCATTTCCCCCCCTTTAAAGAGTATAGTGTGAGGCCTTATAATGAGTAAAAAACCAAAACCAAACAAAAAAAAAAACCCAAGCAGAGCAAAGATTAAAAAATTATCTCTGCATAATGACATGAACTCACAGTTTAGAATGGGGAGGTTATTATTACTTATTCAGTTTGATGTGGTGCTTTGAAATTAGTCTCAAAGTGAACACAACAGCAGACAGTGTGTGAGAACTGACTGTGTGAGTTTCCATATTGACCCAGCCAGGCTAATAGTCTTATTGGGTCAAGGCCAGAGAGGTTGGTCTGCATTACTTCCCTGACATTTTGATGGGCAGTTTAAGAAGTCTGGCTGGTAAGATTTTCACACTGCCTGCTGTTGTGTGGGGACAAGCAGCAGGAAGTAACTCCCTCCCCATTTTTCCTGACTGCTCTCTGTTGTTTACTGTCAACATATACAGTAGTGAGTATAAGTTACATTTTTTGAGAGTAATGTACTGAATATAATGACATCCCTTGCTAGTTAGAATATTACAGGAAGTTTTCAGAATTAGTAATATTCCTTCTGACTTCTGTAAGGCTTGTGTATTATTGATATTTTATATCTTTTAGATATAATCAATATACTATAATATTCACCTTTAAAAGTGTTGAACTTAGTGTTTTTTCTTTAGAAAGTTATAATTAGGGATACTATCTGATTTTAAAACATTATCATCACCTCTTTAAAGAGACCTTATACTTATTGGCAGCCACTCACCAATTATATTTAGTTGACTTATATACAAGCAGATAGGAAGATGTTACTTAAGGATAAAATTATCTGTGAGGGCTAGGCGCCCAAAGTGTACCCTCAAGGTGTTGTGAGGGTGTAGCTTTCCTTGTACATCAGCCTGTTCTAGGCCCTCAATGTTCCAGATTTTTATAGATTTCTTTTTTTATTAAGTACATGGGTATCTCAGCTGCCACTTGAGCAGAGAAAAACAATATAGATAGGGAACACCTGAAAATGTGAACATCTCATCATGTATAATTTTCTTTAAAAATCTGCCCTAATTTTTAATGTATTTTACTACATGAAAATAGTAATAAGTTAGTAACCTACTTACAGAGTTAGGGGCAGGCTGTGTGGAGGTGCTAAGGAAGGATTTCACACAAGTGCTAGCCCAAAGCCACCAGCACACTGTAACACTGTAACTATTATTGACAATAGTCATTGGCGTTCCGTGTACTGCTGAATTCATAGGCAACAAAATACCTTTGATTTTTTTTTTTTAGTAGAATCTTTTTTATTCAGGAAAAAAAGGAAAAAAAAAAACTCCAAAATAATTTTTTCCAAACACACACAGGAGGGGGAAATGAGCAAAGAGGCATCTGTCTGTCCAGCCCCAGTCCCCAGCCCACGTGGTTTTGGCAGCAATAAGGGAAATGGGATAATGCCCCCCTCCCCCAAATAATGGTATGTGTGTGCATGGAAAGAAGGGGTGCAAAAGCTGAAGGGAGCAGTGGGGGAGGGGACAGATGAGGTCATTAGCTTTTAACTCACTGTTTATCCCATGCTGACCTCAAACTCCTGGTCCTCCTTCCCTTGCCTCCCCAGTGAATGCTATAGCTAGGCATACACCACCACACCTGGTTTCAAAACATCCTCTAGTACACCCATCGTCTATTTTTCCTCTAGAAGGAATACATAGAATCCTGACTTGGAAAATACTTTATAATAAATTAGCAGAATATTGTTATTAGCAATAGCTACAATTTATTGTCATAAGTTAATAATAGATTCCAATATTTACGTGCTTTACAATAGTACTTAGGTGCTGGGGAGATGGCTCAGGGGTTAAGAGCACTAGCTGCTCTTCTAGAAGACCCAGGTTCAATTCCCAGCACCCACATGAGGTTCACAACAATCTGTAACTCCAGTTCCACACTTTGAGGACACCAGGCACACATACAATGCACAGAAATACATGAAGGCAAGATATTCATACTTATCAAATAGATTAAAAAGATAATACTAAACATCTTAAAAAATTAAAAATAAAGTAAAAGACAAAGTAGAACTCAGCATAACCCCAGCAGTGAGGGCCTCCAATCAAATTTCAAATTTATTTTTCCCAATTAAATAATTACAGGACCGATCTTTGCACATTTCAACATAATGTTAGGGTACAGAGGTTTTATTTCAGACACACCCCTTTATATATATGCTGAAAGTGTACATTTGTTTGCATTTATATTCACTGTGGTAGTCAATACTTAGCTGTTGATCTTTGAATTATTAATACATCCCTAAAAGTATTTCTTGGGTTTTAGGGTGTGTCAGGTTTTGAAATTGCCACAATTCTTTGAAATATTTCCCTTCAAGAGATGGGGAGGTCTTTCTCCCCTCCCTTTCAATATGATGGACTTAAGATTTCTTTAACCAAAAGAATACAGAGAAGTGATGTTGTATGACCTCTAAAACTGGACCATAATATGTTACATAGATTTCCTTTGTCACTGAACCACTAGCAGTTCTAAGTTCTAAATTAAGAGTTCAGTCCTTCAAGCTGTGTCACTAGAGAAGTAAAAGCTAGCCTACAGCCATCCCTGTCAAGTTACCAGACCAGCCTTCAAGGTCATCTTGTTTCCTAAAGCTGAGCTCATCCCCCAAGTGGCCTCTCTCTTGATGTTCCTTGGAGGAGCTTTTAGGTCTGTCAAAATCCCAACCTACAAAACTGTGTGATATAATGAAGGGAACTATTTTTTTTTCAAGCTGTTTTAAGATTGCTTGAAACAGCTTCTAAGGTCATGCGTGTATCACCCGCCATAACATCAATCCCTTGTAGTGACAACATTGGTCATGCAGATTCCCTTTACCCCTCCCAACACACAGTGTAGCTCGCTCCCCTTCCCTTCCTCCACACTTGTGTCTGTTTGCTTTGCCTGTTGTTGCTAAGGCCTTTGAGTGGTGAGGTTTGGGTTGTTTTGATCTTTGAATGACCCAAGGCTTATACAAATGGATTTGGAGATTTTACAAAAAAGTAATATCTTGAAAATTCCTTCCACTGACATGTACCCAGTGAACAAATGTTCTTGGAGTCTTTTATTAAATTGGATGTTCATCTACAAAGCTAAATAGGAAATTGAGGTCATTGTCTTTGATCTGTTCACTTGAAAAATGCAGAAAATGGAAGCAGAGATATGAGAAAACCTGGAAACTCTAGTTTCCCACCTTTCAGAGTTAGTGCCTTTAATCAAAAAAAGAAAAAGAAACGGTCATGAAACACTCTGCCTCTAGCCCTGGGTTTTGAGCTAATGAACTATTTTTAAAGTTCAGAGGAAATCTTTATTCACATCTTGGCTGAAGGCTTCGGAAGAATCATTTCTATCTACAGACACAGTATAAATGATGCAGGAAAACGCAGCTATTGGAGAACCATGTCTGCTAGATAGTGGCTAAGACCCTGGGTATCTCAGGAACATGTAAGATGAATGTCTCATGTCTTCTTAGCCTTCTTAGAGAACACAGCTATGCTTTGACATCTATCATAGATAGAGCTTGGCATCCCATTTCCTTCCTAATATTACAGACTTGCAAACTTCTGAAGAATGGTTGATGAATGAAAGCAAGGTTTTGTGAATACAGGGCTTCCCATCTGAATGTAGATGGAGAAAGGGGGTCAAGACTACCAGAAGTAAAGGAAGAGATGAGGAGAAAGAGCCAACACTAAAAATGGACAAGTCAATTTTTCCTTGAAACAGCACAAAGATAAAGTCAATAGTACATTTAATGCTTAATCAGCCAAGATCCCCACACCCCCCCTCCTGTTCCTAGTTGTATTTCCCGAAGAAGGATCATTAATGGGTGCTTGCTAAAGTGTCTAAATTGTTTTTGTGAGGATTTTAGGGCATTTCTAGACTCTCCACTGGCCCTAAAAGAACACCATTGGAACCCCAGGGTACGCTGTCTGAAGGAGGGAATATTGATATCACACAAGTAAAGGCTCTTCACTGTGTGGTTTCAGGACCAGCAGCACTTGGCTTTACCCAGAAGCTTCTTAGAGATGCAGATTTTATGTTCCTACATCAGACCTCCTAAAACGGAACCAAGGAGTCCAAGCGTTGGGTCATTAAAACCTGAGAAGTATGGACAATAGCATCTGCTGCCCCATGTAAGAGGGGGTTGGTGCAGCCTAAGATGATGAAACCCATTGTAAATAGAGTCAAGAAAGTGTCCAAGTTCCGTTTTGAAGGGGAAAGACATTATAAACTAAGATCAAAACAAAATCCACAATAGAAGGTTGGTAAAACCAGGAAGAATGGAGTTGCTTTAATGGGAAGAATTAAGCATCAAATTAATATAAGAGAACAATGGGGGCGGGAGATAAGGATGTTTATATGGGACAGATTAAGGCCCACTGAATTAAGATACTGGGACTCTCAGGGACTAGTCTATATATTTTGTAAACAAGAAAAGACTTTTCTGATCGTTTTAAAAACAAGATTACCCTATGGGTTCCTTAGAAGAATTCTCTGTTGGGGTGGTACATGTACATGTGAAGGTCAGGGGTTAACATCAATTGCCTTCTTCAGTCAGTCACTACCTTATTTCCTGAGACAGGGCCTTTCACTGTGCAACCTAGAGCTTACAAGTTTGACTAGAGTGGCTACCCATCAGCTCCAGGAATTCTCCTGCCTCCATCTTCCCAGAGCGAACATTACAAATAAACACCACCATGCCCAGCTTTTTACACAGGTGCTGGGGATCTGAACTCACAACCTCATGCTTGTGCGTCAAGTACTTTACAGACTGAGCCATCTCATCTCCCTGGATCTAAATTAGTAAAAGGCAGGAAGTCCATATTGAGGTGTTTGTTGTTTGTCTTAGCATGATTTTGTTGGAAGCATGAAAAACATTTTCACATTATTGTAGCAGGTGTTTTTCTTAATCTTTTTTTTTTTTTTAAACCAGAAGAACTGCTGAGTTCAGAGGAAATGAGTGCACTTTTATTTAAATTTCCTGAGATTAGAGGAAGAACTTATTGCCAAACAATGCCTCTTCACTTCAAAACCTCGGCCCATAAATTATTGGAGGATATCTTATTAAAAGTCTGTAAAGTTTCCTATTAAGAACGGTTGATTGCAGTCCAGACCATCATGGCTTTGGTGCTTTCTCTGAAATACCACAGCTGTCGGGAAGAAATATACTTTCAGACAAAAGGTTTTGTTTCCCTAGCAATAAATTATTTTAGTGATATCTCGAGATAGATAAAACTTTCACTTATGTTTGAGTGAAGGAAGATTCTACTGATAACTTGTTTTTAAAAAAATCTATAAAAAGAAAACGAGAATGCAGATGTAGATAGCAAGTTAAATCAGACTTCCTTTAAATTGAGCAAAGCAACTCTTTGTAAAGCTAGTGAAGATTATTACTATGGATAATGAAATGATTTACTGGAAAACGTGGACGTAACCTTCAATACAGCCACATCTCGGCACAGCATCAAGTTGGTATTTTCAACTTTAACCTTAGAGCCATTAAAAAAAAAAAAAAAAAAGAAAACCCTCACTATAATAATATTTGTATGTAAATTGCTGGGGGGAGGGCTCTCCATAGTGTTGTGGGTCTTGGAAGAGGTGGGAAATACCCTGTTTGTGGTGGTGATGTAATAACCCGTTGATTTCATGGAAGATGAGGCCTTCAAAACAGACCTTAGCTCTTTTTCCTACCTATCCCCGGGTCTAAAAGAGCAGGACCTTTCTTACCAAAGTTGCAAGAAAATGCATTATATCAAACACATTTATTTTTAAAATTGCAAATATTCTTTTACAGTCTGGAGTAATGATGAATACCAAACAAATTGTAAAGACTTTAAATTTATTTTCTATGAACCTTTTCAGGGGACACTGGACTCATAAAACATTTTGTAAGCCAAGAAAATGGCTCATAGTCCTCTCTCTCTGATTTCTACTTTTATTTTCCCTTCTGACATTTGCTTTCAAATCCAGTATAAGTCAATGGAAAAAAAAGTTTGTCTATTTAACCATTTCCGGGATGCTGTGAGTTAAGAAAGAGCTGGTCTACTGTTCACCTAAAGGTAGTCTCTGGATTGCTAGAAAACCTGGACGTTTTTTTGTTTATTGTTGCTTTGTTCTATTCATTCATCTACTTGTTTATTTTGGTTCTTTTGGCAGAGGAATAAAGCTGGGATCCTGCAGACTGGTCCTCTTTACCACCAAGGGGCATTCTCAGCTGTAGGCTTGATTCTAACAGTGCCTAGAGTTGATTGTGGGACCATGAGATTGAGACTTCAGGAAGCTGAAGAATGTTATAATTAACCAGCCTGGATAAAAAGAGCCCAAAAGCCCCCAAAACACTGATGGGGCAATAATTGTGTGATATAGAAATCATAAATTTATCACTTTGAATTTAGGAATGATAGAGTTGTTTCAACATATTGCTCATGCTCTTTTTCAGAAACAACAAACCCAGCAACCTAGGTAAGCATGGCAGAGCATGCCTGTAACCCAGAACCTTAGAGGGCTGAGGTAGGAGGATTATCACAAGTCTGAGGCCAGCTTATACTACAGAGCTTGACTTCAGTCTCACCCCCCCCCAAACAAAACCAGTTGAACAAACAAAACAACCTCCTCCCAAACCCCAAAATAAGATATAAAAGCAGACAGATAAGACTTGCCAAACAAAAAAAGGCTTTTTATAATTTTAAAAAATAAAGCCAGTGGATCTGAGCGAGGTGTAGTAGTGTGCATGCTTAGCACTTGGAAAGTAGAGGCAGGTAGATCTCTGTGAGCTCCAGGCCAGCCAAGGCTACATAGTAAGACTCTGTCTCAGTAACTAACAAAATAAATAAAATAAATAAAATGTGATAGATCTAAAAAAAATACATAACCTGTGAACTCCTGTCTTTTAACAGAATATCAAAAATAAGTGATCTGACCACCGCTGCATATTATTAGAAGTTCTATGTTTGAGAAACTTCCCTTTGCCTCAAATAAAGACTCTGTACACAGTGAGTCCATGCTGCCTTCCAAGGCCTGCACTTGTTAAAAGGACATTAATCATTTAAGCAAGGTCACAAGCAACAAAGGCCAATGAGAGGTCAAAGTGCACAGGTCCAGTCATTTATCAGGTAAAATGGGCTACATTTCAATATTTTGTAAAATATTCTTTTATGAAAAAGCGATCAGTCATTGTATAGGCTGGCAAAACTCTGAATTTTCCTCAGGACAAACGTGAATAATGGCAGTGAACTGAGAAACCCTATATGGGTTTAGATTTTTGCAGGACCACCATGGCTTGAACATACGTTTTCAATTTCTATAAGGATGTGATTATTATGTGGGAATGTCTTTCCGGCTAAAGAGAAAGATACATCAAAATCGCTTTGCCCCTGATAAACAGATTAAGATCAATTGGTTATGGCAATTGCAGGGCTGGGAACTGGGGAGCACCATACAGATTATGGTTTTCCACTGACTTTTGTGAAGAAGGTTCATATGACCTTTTCTGCACAGGTCAAAATCGGAACACTGGGGATTGCCTTTCGCTTGTTCAGTTGTATTAGCCCTATAGCCAAGTTTATTGCTCTTTCCAGCTTTGGATGCCATGTTTGTTGATGGGCTTCAGATATGTTTTATAAATTTGAAAACTTGACTTTCAGCAATCTCAACCCTTCCACAATCAGAGAAGCAAGCCCTCCACATCCCCCTGTGTGACCTTGAGTTTAATCAAAGAGCACATCTGTCTCTGAGTTCCTTCCTAACAGTTTTATTGAGATATTCACATACCACACAACACACCCATATAAAGTGTAGTTTGATGGTCTTCGAGAGTGGCATCATGAAGTAAACTTGATAACCATCGGCAATCAAGTTTAGAACATTTGCATCACACTCCAAAGGAAATTTCCATTTCCCCCAAATGCTCAGCTTAGAAAATCACTCATTTTCTGCCTCTCAAATATGTACTTCATACAAATGGAATTAGACTATACATGAGATTAGAGGCATCTTTCTTTTAATATGGTGTTTTCAAATCTCATCCACCTTGTAGTGCATGTTTGGACACTCATTTTTTTGTGGCTAAGTAGTATTTCTTTATATAGATATAACCATTTATCAGTTGGTGAAAATGTGGGTTGTTTCCTTTTTGAGGGCTAATGTGAATAATGCAGCTGCCGTTAACATACATGTACACATTTATGTTTTTAGTTTTTAGGTATCAGGGAGTAGAATTTTGGGCCACATTGTGACTCTATATTTAATGTTTTGAGAAACTGACAAACTATTTTCTGAAGTTACTGGCCCATTTACATCTCCACAGGAATGTTGGAACATTCCAGCTTCCCTCATCATTGGTAAAAACTTACTACTACAGGCTTCTTGCTTGAAGTCTCTGAAGTATTTGTGCTGTTCTTACAGTGTCAGAATTGGACACTGAAAAATCATTAGACTAGTGGAAGTTTTCACTTGGCAGAAAAAATTAACTTAAGTAATTAATTAAAACATATTCAACAGATATGCCATATGGACTTTTGTTTTGCCAAGAGTTTTATGTCTTTCAACACCACAAAGGATTTAACACCCATTTCTAGAATTAATCCCCCCCCCCATAAATTCCTCTGAAAGAGAAGATACTTTTAGCAGTCATGATTAGGAGAAGACAAGATGGCCTTTACCTGTTACAGTGTCTAGTGCACAGAAACACTATAAAAGGTCCCATAGCAGGCCTGAGCTTCTGTGTCAATTACATGTGGTCGGTTTGTTTTAAAGAATTGGCCATTTGAAGGTTCTCTGGTTCTTCCTTCCTTTGTTCCATTTTCTGCCCTGGAGCTTGAACAGAGAGCATCCTGTGTGCTGTGTGTGTGTGCTCTACATCCATAGCTCTTTAAATTTCATTTTAATAGGTTGAGACTGATCTCACTGCATAGTCCAGGCTGACCTTGAACTTGTGAGCCTCCTGCATCAGCTTCCGGTGTGCTAGGATTACAGGTATACATACTATCCCTGGGAGAGATGCTTGTATTGCAAGAAAGCAATAGTAGCATGGACGGTGCACTATCTAAATAATTCTCAATTTTTGGAGGCGTAGACAGTTTCCAAACTCAACTATGATAAGTAACATTGGTATGAGCAACACAAGCAACTCTCCCTTACAGATTAAGAGCTGATGCACTGAACTTCCTACAGCTGGCTTTGGCCTTGTGGAGACCCAGCCAGAGATTATCTTGAGACTGTGTAAAATTGATGCAAAGCAGACCTTCACTTAGCAGGGGGGCTCATCTGGAAGACCCCTAAGAGTCCACTAAACAGGGACATTCCAAGAACTCAATTTATCTGTCTTAAAAGGTTAAGCTTGTGCTTTGACCCTGCCAAGATTCAGACCTATGCTCCTGAAGGCTGCATGAATCGAAGTTGCTGTGGGCTCTTCACAGTCATTCCCTGGGGCACACCAGTGGTTTCTTTATCCCCACAGCCAGATACCAAGCCTGCTGTGTTTTAATAGGAATTTATCTTCCCATTTGAGACTATGCAGTATGAATCTCTTTTAGCTAAGAAGCAGATTCCACCACAGTGGAAAGACTAGAGAGAATCACTGTAGCAGAAATGGCATGTTAGACTTCGACACACAAATTAAGTGCAACAGACATAATCTGAAGAATAAGTAGAAGGTGAGTGTAAGACACAGGTCAGTCCCGATCCTGCCATTTTCTAGCTTTGTGACCTGAAAAGAAGTCAATAAATATTCTGAATATCAGGCTCTTTTAAATAAAACTAAAGTCTTGTTAGATGGTTGCTAGGTACTTATATCTCCAAATTTCTGTTCTCCAGAGCAAAAATCTTAGGGGACTAAGAAATACATGAAACTTTCTGAAAGAAATGTGTGGTACTGCCAGTGTGCCAATAGGTGAATAGTGTTGCCAGTGTGTCTACCTGTGGATGGTGGGACCAGTGTGCCTGTGTGTGATTGGTGGGTCCAGTGTGCCCAAGTGTGGATGGTGGGTCCAGTGTGCCCAAGTGTGGATGGTGAGTCCAGTGTGCCCAAGTGTGGATGGTGGGTCCAGTGTGCCCATGTGTGGATGGTGGGTCCAGTGTGCCCATGTGTGTGGATGGTGGGTCCAGTGTGCCCATGTGTGTGGATGGTGGGTCCAGTGTGCCTGTGTGTGATTGGTGGGTCCAGTGTGCCTGTGTGTGATTGGTGGGTCCAGTGTGCCTGTGTGTGATTGGTGGGTCCAGTGTGCCCAAGTGTGGATGGTGGGTCCAGTGTGCCCAAGTATGGATGGTGGGTCCCGTGTGCCTATGTGTGGATGGTGGGACCAGTGTGCCTATGTGCTGTTACAACATGGCCTGCTGCCCTCCTACAGGTTATAGCATAGCTATGTTTTATAATTCAGTCATGTTATAATTCTTTTAAAATATTGTCATTAATTGATCACAGCACCTCTCCCCAAGCCCCTCCTATATCTACCCAGTTCCCTCCTTTTGCCCTTCTCTTTTTAACCTTTCAGCTCTAGTTTGTGCACCTTTCTGCAGTCAGCCTTATACTCCTCTTTTCTTGCTAAGGCTCCTAGCTCGTGCTGGACCTCAGTGGCAGTGGCCACCTCTAGCTTTAACACCCTTCTCTGACTCAGCATGATTCACAGCTTAGCTCACTCTAGCCATTTCTCCTCTGTGTGATCAGACCCCACTGCAATGGCTGATTGTAAAGAGTACACATTGATTTGAGGGTGGCCCACCCCACAGAAGTCCGAAACAGGAATAGAAATAAGTGAATGAAATCCACCGTGTTGTCGGGATGAAAGGAAACTGCATTCTCTGAAGAGGAGAGGAGGGAGCCAGGCTGTCTGCTCCCTTTGCTGTTATCATAATAGTGGTCCGTTACCCACCACAACGTGGTAGGCATTCTGCCATAGGGAAACCCATGGTCATTGTGGCCACATTTGGAATTTGCTCACCAGGTATAGATCAATCTCCATTTCAGAAAACAACAGACCCTAATGATCTCACCATGACAGACTCCCTCCCTAAAACATCTGCCACCTGCAAGGACAGGGCTTTAAAGACTCTCTCTCCTTGAAATTGTGCTTCATTGTGCTTCCTTCGTAGGACTTCAGCCACATGGAAACTATTTTAACCTTGAAACTTTTTTTATCAGTCATTCATATTTCTCAGATATAAAATTGAAATATAAATTGAATTTTCCTGTAATCCTTAGCTTCTAAAAGTTTAAAAATTTATCCTTTTATTGTCTTCATTTATAATTACCAAGTAGAGTGTATAAGTAATAAAAATAATATAAAATCTATTGAAGTTTTGACAAATAATTGCCATTAAAAGATTAGAGGAGTTGGAGAGAGGACCCAGTGGTTAGGAGCACTTAGTGCTCTTGCAGAGGACCCAGGTTTGACTCCTGACACCCTCTTGATGCCTCAGTTTCAGGGTATCTGACACCCTTTCTGCTTCCACAAGCACCAGGCACCTACATGATGCACACACTCTCTCTCTCTCTCTCTCTCTCTCTCTCTCTCTCTCTCTCTCGGGCAAAATACTCATACATGTAAAAATAAAACAAATCTAAAAAATAGCAAAAGATTAGTAAGCCAGGGACGCTTCACAAAAACTGATTTAGCACATGTAAGCATACAACACGTATACACACACACACACACACACACAAACACACGGGAGATTAATTTAGCTGGGAGTACAGATCAGTGACAGGACACTTGCTGTGTGTGAGGTATTTATTCTATCCCACAAAGTAGCCAACAAACAATTTCTAAAATTGCATTTATACAGATATCAATTGATTTTGTTCATTACTACACTGAAACCATGCGTTTGTAACCATTCCTGTCTAATATTTCTTTAAAATTTAAGCACCAAGGACTACCCTCTGAGCTTGAGGACAGACATTAGAAAATGTTATCTAATACTTTAAACTTCCAATAAATTTGTGTTAAAATGCTTAATTGTCCTCTTCTGAATTTCAAAAAGATTTTTCAGTTGGGTAACTACTAGATTATTTTTCTAGTGGAGCTAGAACCTGAACCACACTAGGAAGATACTCTAAGACTGAGCTGTGTTTGGCCCTGAGTTTACTTTTTATTTGAGAGTGGTTCTTACTAGGTTACCCAGGCTTGCCTAGTGCTCACGCTATAGAGTCAGGCTTGTGCCTAAGACTTCAGAGTTCCTGGGATTACAGGCTGTCATACTTACTGTTCTATTGCTGTGAAGAGACACCACAAAGAAGGCAACTTATAAAAGAAAGCATTTAATTAGGGGCTTGCTTACCGTTTCAAAAGATTAGTTCATGGCCACCATGGTGGGGATCGTGGCAGCAGGTAGGCAGGCTGGTGCTGGAGCAGTAGCTGAGAGTAGACGTCTGATCCATAAGCACAAAGCAGGGAGAAAGAGGGGGAGCGACATGTCCAGATAGACAGTGAGAGAGACAGAGTCAGAGAGACAGACAAACACACAGAGAGACACACAGACACAGAGACAGAAAAAGGAGACTGGGCATGGCATAGGCTTTTGAAACCTTAAAGCTTGCCCCAAGTGATGCCACACCTCTTAAAATTTCCGAAACAGTTCCACCAGCTGGGAACCAAACATTCAGATATATGAGTCTATGAGGGCTATTCTCATCCAAACCACCACGCAAGCCTTTCCTACAGGCCTGCTCACATTAAGTCTTCTAATATTGTAAAACATTGTGCTTCAACACCAGAATACATTTTCTCGGCTATTAGGTTGAAAAATTGAAGTTTTTCCCAAAGCTTATTAAACACAGCTATTCTTCTTCATTTATGAAGTTACCATGCATCCCACAAAGCCATTGTGTTCAGAAAGACTTGGGGATAACAATATTTTTATTTCAGTACATCATTGTGCACGTTTCATTTGTAAATATTATTTTGTATTGTCACATACTTTATATTTTATCAGTTCTTGGAGCTAGTATTATCTTCATCCCATTTATGGAAAATATCTAACTGGTAAAACAAACGAACAAACAAACAAACAAACAAACAAACAAACAAACAAACAAACCCAGTTCTCATCCCTAAGGTAGGCTCAGTTGGTCTTCATGGGAAGAGATCAGCTATTTTATGGCCTGTTTGGTTTCTGGTTATATGAGTGCGTGCTTTATTTAATGACATCATAACAGAGCTGGCTTTTCTGTTAATGTTCACATTTCTCGCCTTTACAGCTTCTTGTATCTTGCTGGCATTTCTGAAGGGCAATTATTGTATGGAAATGGAACATCAGAATGAAATAATTTCATCTAAAAATTAATTTCTTCCTAAATTTTCATTTCCATATGCCTTATTGAATTTTGCTAAGACTGGGAAAGGATGCAGTGCATGAATAAGATGTGTCTGATGATGTGTTGGCAAGATTAAATGATGGTGAGTACACAGTTACAATGAATGGGTGCTCAGGGGAAGTTTTCTGGTAAAGTGATGACGGATAGGGAAACCCTAAACACATGCCTAAATGGTTGCTAGGTTGCCACTCACCTGTATCTACTTCAGAAATCTCTTGTAACTATTTCTGATTCTTCCAAATATAAAATTAATAGTATCAAATTTCTGGTGTCTGATTCCAGGCACTGTTCTCTAGTGATTATCATTGCTATAAAGATGAAAAGTGTTGGGACTGGAAAGATGGCTCAGTGAGTAAGGGTGCTTGCCTCTAAGTCTAAGCACCTGAGTTTGATACTTGGGTCCCACGGTGGTATGAGGGAACTGACTTTTCTAGTTCCTGGGACCTCTACATGAGTTTGTGCACCTGAAAACATCTACAAAAAGAAATTAAATGTGGAAGCTTCCACATTAGCATGGAAGTCTGTGTTAAACATTAAGTTCAAAGGGTTAGGCTGAGGGAGGGAAGAGGAGAAGGTACAGGCAGTAAAGTGATTGCCAGGCAAGCGGGAAGACCCAAAGCCAGGCATGATGGCTAGGCAAATGGAAATAGACAGATTACCGGAGCTCATTGGACAGCCAACCTAGCTGAATGAATAAACTGCAGGATCAATGAGGGACCCTGCCTTAAACAGACAAGGTGGAGAGAGGCTAAGGGGGACACCCAGTGTCAATCTCTGGTCTCCACATGCACACAAACCTGTGTGCACACGTACACTCAAGCATATGAACACGGGCACACACACATTTACTACACATACTTCATGTACACATGCACTCTATAACATGCACAGAGATTTAATAGAGAGTAGAGAAATGTCTTTACTCTTTAGTATCCCAAGAGCACAGGTTAGAAATTTCTATGGTTGCTACAAAACCAATTTAACCCTCAGTGCAAAGCTGCCGTCCCTTGTTAGAGCTTGGGTTTTCTTTTGGCACTTGGAAGCATTTACTTTTTATCTGCTATAACTATGACTCCACAGCTCAGAGAAGCTGCTTTTCAGAGTGGATGGAGGTTAGTGCAGAGGACCACAATGATCAAAGTACAAAAAACCAGTGACTACAGAGTGTTCATCCCTAAACAAGATATGTGTATGACATTCCTGCTCCAAGGCTCAGGAAACATCTACCAAGAGAGGGTACAAAGATTGATTGTAAGAGCCAGAGGTCAGGGAGGACCCCTAGGAGCAGGGTCTTCTGGACATGACAGGCAGTTGTGCTCGTGAACTTGCTTCAGCCGTGTTTGCCTGCAAAAGATCAGTTTAGTTGATATCCAGCATGGATGGTGGGCACTCATAAGCTCCTCTCTCAGGGGAAGGTACAGTCTGTGGTTGCTGGGAGAGAGTCATATTTCCTTAGGGCTGAAGCCCCAGGCAGGTTTCTCAGGATAATTTGTCTCAGTATGTTCTACACACACACACACACACACACACACACACACACACACACACACACACACACACACACACATACACACGGGGGGGGGGGGGGAGAGAGAGAGAGAGAGAGAGAGAGAGAGAGAGAGAGAGAGAGATTAGGAGAAAGGCTATCAGGAGAGGTAGGAACTTGGGGAGAAAATTGGAGTGCTAAAATGAGGCATGGGTTTGATCAAAATAAATGTATCCATGCATGAAAGAAATAAAATTATGTATATAATATATGGGCGTCAAGCAGGCACCTTTACCTGTTCAGCTCAGCATATGTTGCCTGAAGTGGTGTTTTGCATGTGCAACCCTCCAAGTCTGCTTGCATTAACTAGCACCCTGTATTAATGTAGAGGATATACTCATGCACAGTTACTAAGGAAACCCCTGTAAATTGGCTGAGGACCCTTGGAAGTTTGCACTGGTGTACATTTATCATGGATTTGGTTGTCATGAATCTTAGGTTGACAGCAATCTCTAGTCACACAGTAGTTAGTTACCAAGACCATGCTATTCAGCTGTCAATACCTGGAACATTTTACTGAGCATTTAGTTTTCTTCTGAGCTCTGTTAGTTCTAGTGATATCAATGAAGAGCAAATCTGTATTCATTCAAGGTTATAAAGTATGGAATAAAATTCTCCAGTACATGGCTTTAGCAGCCCTCTGTTGTCTGCACGTCAAGGTAACCATGAATGTGAACATACACACCGTAGTTTTCATCTGTTTCCTGGACACTTATCTAAAATTTGAACCAGGCGTCTCATGATTTAATGGCACATTTTTATCAGTAGTGAAATGGAAATCTGAGATAGTTTGGAAGCCAGGGCTGTTGTGATTTTCAATGGACACGAGATGACACAAATGTCTTCTACCTGTTAGACTGGTGGAGATCCTGTCAGTGCACAGAGACAATCACTTCTTGGCCTTCAAGGGCTGTGCAGATCACTGGATGATAAAAACATGCTTGCTCTCAGACAGAGCAGCCAGTGACAGACAATTATTGCCATCTGAAGCAATGGCAAGAGACAGAGGCAATGCAGTTTCTGCTGGTCTTTGGGTACTGTACCTGCCAGGCCAGCTGTGGGCTGGGCTAGGAAAAAAATGGAAACATTCAGTAACACACCTGGGAAAGAAGCTGAGCATTGCTACGCAAGATGTGTCGTCATTTGGGCATGCTCAGCACAGAGGCTTATCATTTAGTAGTCATGGAAACTGCATTTAGTTCACTGTTTGGTAATCCTACTTATTAACTATTTTAGAGAGAGAGAGAGAGGAGAGAGAGAGAGAGAGAGAGAGAGAGAGAGAGAGAGAGAGAGAGAGAGAGAGAGAGAGAGAGAGAGAGAGCCTTGCTATAAACCCAAGATTGGCCTCAAGCTTGTGATCATCCAGCTTTAGCTTCCTAGTGTTGGAATTCTAGGTCTATGCCACAATATATGCTTTTGATCATGGGGTTTTGGGCATGGGTACCTGTTCAAATGTGTGTACATGTTTGTGCAAATACATATGCATGTGTGTATAGAAGCCAAAGGTCAATCAATGTTTGGTGCCTTCCTAAATTGCTCTCTCATATTTTCGAGGAGACAAGGTTTCTCACTGAACACAGAACTCATCAATTTGGCTAGACTGGTTGGCCAGTAAGCCTCAGGGATCCTCCTGGCTCTGCCTCCCCAGCACTGAGATTAGAGATTAAACACTGTTGATCTTGGATTCCTCTATGAGTTTAGAGATCTGAACTTGGGTCCTCATTGTACAGCAATCACTCTGTCCATTGACCCACCTCCCTGGATCTTGGTCATGCTTCTCTTTTAGATGTGGCAATAGGCAACAGCTGTCTTAGATGAGATTTCTGAGAAGTTGGCTCTGAACTGAATCTTTTGCAGGACTTCTTTGGAAGTCTTCCTTTGGAGGAGGAAGTTCTTAAGAACAATATGTTCTTAAGAGGGTGAGGGAGGATGGGTTGGGCATAGTGAGAAATGAAACCTGGATATCGGTACATCAAAGCCTCCTCTAAGTCCATGTGAGTTCTGTAGCTGGGGTGAAATTTCCATGGTTACACTGAAATGAAGCTTATTTTACTCCAGTTTCTGGCTTTGCCATCCACCCATTACAGAACAAAGGTAGTCAGCCCAACTTGGAAAAGGCCACTTTCTGGAGATGGAGTCTATTGTGAGCTATGGGACACTGTCAACAGCTAGGGTGACCAGGACACATCCTGAGGGGGGATCCAGGCAGTGCTCACAACATTCATTACGGCAACAATGGAGAGGGAGAGAAGGGAAGGAGGAAGAAATGAAGGCAGAAGGTAAGGAGTAAGATCAATTCGTTAAAAAATAATTACTGGTCTTACAGCTTAAAGAAAAAAGAGTCTATGTTGGCTTACAGTTCCAGGGGGAACAATCATGACTAAAGCATTAGATTAGCAAGTAAGTAGCTAGATACTGGACTCCCTCCCTCCTTCTCTCCCTCCTTCCCTCCCCCTCCCTCCCTCCCTCCTTCCTTCCTTTCCAGATAGAATTTCACTGTGTACTTCTGGTTGGACTATAACTGGCTATGTAGCCAAGGCTGGCATCAAATGCACAGAGATCAGCTTGCTTCTGTTCCCAAAGGCTGGGAAAAAAAAGATGAGTGCACCATACAGGGAAAGTACTATTCTTTATATTTTATGAAAATCGTGAATGTGTAGCCTGCATATTATGCTAGTGAACATTTGCCATGCATAATTAATTTTGTAGTGTTATCACTGGCTAATAAAAACCAAAACATACAAATTTACTAAAGGAAAAACAGATTAATCAGTTAACAGGTTATATTTGTGTGTTTTTCATTAAATCGCCACTTTAAAAGTAATTTTTATGCTGGAGACAGCACCCGTATCAAGCAGTTCACAACTGTTGAGATAAACTTTTTGTACACTGTTGAAGATATGTCTCTATCCTTCCTGCTCAAGGCACCTTCTGATTGGTTTAGTGACCAGTAGCTAGGCAGGAGAGGATAGACGGAACTCTGGACAGAGATAGAAAAAACCTGAGGTGGGAGATTTGCCGAGGAACTCAAACACAATACTAAGGAGAGGTAACAAGTCATGTTGCAGAATATAGATTAATAGAAACGGGTTAATTTAAGTTTTAAGAACTAGTTGGGAACAGGCCTAAGCTAGGGCCAAGCTTTCATACTTAGTCATAAGTCTCATTATCATTATTTAGGAGCTAGTGGTCCAAAGGAAGACCTGTTATACACAACTGCCTGTAACTTCAGTACCAGGAGATCTGCTGCCCTTTACCAGCCTCCTTAGGCACCTGCATGCATGTGATAAAATACAGACAATCAGGCACATACACATACACATAAATAAAAATAAATAACTTCTAAAATTAAACAGTAGTAAATAAAAACCCCAAACTTCAGTCAACTAATTTCGATTTATCTTGGTATAGGTTTTTGTAGAAAGTAACACAGATTTTTCACATTTTAATATTTAATTTTCATTTGAGAAATAATAAATGGAGAGCAAAACAGAGGGGTAAGGTGGGTCACTGTATGGGAGTGCTGTCACAGGTGACTAGCACTCAGTCTAGCTGAAGCAGGGCTTCTGAGCCCAGTGGGGTCCTTCTCAAAAACAAAACAAGGGAAAGGTGATTGAACAAGACACAGCATCAACACTGGCATCTAAGACCCCCTCTTTCAAGGAAGAGCATACAACATACACACACACACACACACACACACACACACACACACACACACACACACATACACACATAGGCACACACACATGCACACACACACACACACACACACACGCGCGCACACATACACACACATATGCACACACACACATACACACACATATGCACACACACACATACACACACAGGCACACACACATGCACACACAGGCACACACAGGCACACACAAACATGCACACGCACACATACACACACATACACACAGTCTGCATAAAACCCCAAAGTTTCAAATGTTAGTCATTAAATTTCAAACATAACTAATAACACTTTTCCCCCCAGAAAAACATTCAAGCCATACTATTAATATCAAAGACAGATCCAAGAACCTGATCCAAATATTTGAGTATTCACCAAGAATGATAGTTCTGGTTATCTTGTTTGTACATGTTCAGATGATCAACATAAAAAGTGATAAATTTTTGTTTGTTTCAGTGGCCTTAGATGTCTACATATAAATACTTTAAAGTATTTTCAAATAATATTTTGCGAGCAACTTTTAATATAACTTTAAAAAAGATTTCCTTATATAGTAAAGATATATTGGTCAGTAAAGTTTTCAAAAGTAATATAATTTCAATACTTTTATACCCCATTTCTTCCTGCAATGTTCTCTGATATGGATGATAAATTGTTTGGTGACTTCACTTAGGTATGTGTACTGGCTAATTTTTGACAACTTGGCACAAACTAGAGCCACTTGGGAGGAGGGAATCTCGATTGAGGAACTGTCTCCTTTATATTGGCCTGTAAGGTGTTTATGATTAATGGTGGATGTAGAGGACCCAGTCACTGTGGGCAGTGCCATGACTTGGCAGATGGTCCTGGGTGGTATATAATATAATCAAGCTGAACGAACCATGGAAAGTAAGCCTGTAAGCAGTATTCCTTTGTGATTTCTGCTTCAGTTCCTACCTCCAGGTTCCTGCCTCCAGGATCCTGACATGACTTTACCTGACAATGGACTCTAACTTATAAGACATAATAAATCCTCTCCTTCCCAAGTTGCTTGTGGTCACGTTTTTGTCACAGCAAACCAATACAGCTTCTAAGTCCAATTTCCCTAAATGAGTAGTCATACTTCTTGATTTCTGTTTACTATCCATTCTGCTCCCATAAAATGAAATTGCTCACTTTTCACATCCACACCTTTCATATTTCTGCCCCTGGTGGGGGGGGGATTAATAATGCTGGGCAGTGGTGGCACACACTTTTAATCCCAGCACTT
Source organism: Phyllotis vaccarum (assembly GCA_033318265.1). Taxonomy (NCBI): domain Eukaryota; kingdom Metazoa; phylum Chordata; class Mammalia; order Rodentia; family Cricetidae; genus Phyllotis; species Phyllotis vaccarum. The sequence continues at coordinate 134,046,269 of JARWLC010000001.1, forward strand.
AAAAGGCAGAGGCAGGTGGACCTCTGAGTTCAGCTTGCCTGGTCAACAGAGTGAGCTCCAGGGCATTCAGGGCTACATGAGAAACCCTGTCATTTGCAATCCATTTCCATGTGTGGTTTACCATCCTCCCTCCAGGCCCCGCTTCCCCATGAAGCCCTTCCCTCTAACCAGGTATCTGTGCCTACCCCACTTTACTCTCTTGGGCAATTGACGACATTTTTATCTGCACTTGTTTAAATGGGTGCTTATCTCTTCTTTCTTTCAAACGCTTGTTAGGCCAGAGGTTACAGCAAGTCTTCATGTCACTCAGAATACCTAACACAATGCTTCACTCATTAAACATCTGCTAAGTAAATGAATGTGAAAAGATCAATGAACCAATGAATGAATGAATGAGTGAATGAATGAATGAATCTTCCACTTAGGTCCAGGGTGGAACACAGTTCTCACCCACTATTTCATCAGTGTTAATGACATGCACGATGTAGTGACACAGACTTTGACCTTTTCTTTTTAAATTTGGCTGGGAGCATTGACAACATTTCCAGACCCATTTTAGGATGAGGCCTGTGTGTATGAAGCTGATACAAATCCTTTTTCCTACTCCTGATTTCTCTGATTAAAACACCTTTGACATTCTCCACAAAGGAAGAAAAGAGTTCCAGAGAGCCTGGATTCAAGGTCCCATCCATGGCTTCTGTTCCCACCGGGACAGACCAAGATCAAGACCCTGATGTAGAATGCCCATTGCCAGCAGATCCTGACTGATTCTTCAGGAGGAAGAGCCAGGACCTTCTGTGATGGTGATTCCACTGAGTCTGGGTACCGCACTGCAGGACCCTTCTGCTGTCTCCTCCATGTTACTTACTCATAGTACACGTTCATGGCTTGGAAGAATTCACTGTGTTAACAAATGAGTGAACAATCTAATCATCGAAAAATAAACAGGAAGGGCTGCCCTTTTGTCCAGAATTGTGAAACTGTGCCTTCCAGGGACGTGGGAGTGCTATTCTGTGCAGCCTCCCAGCTTCCTAACTTTAGCCAACACTACATTTAGCCTCGGTCACATGTGTCTACCAACAAAGACTACACTTTCCACACACACCCTCCCCAATGCTCCAGACTAACAGTTTAATTAAATCAGTGACACATCAATTAACAAGTGCTGATCAGGCACTAAATACATATCTGTGCAACACTCCTAAAGCTGACAAATGAGGGGCTGGAGAGGTGGTTCAGTGGGTAAAGAGCTTGCCATCCAAGCATGAGGACATGAGTTCAGATCCTCAGAACCAAGAGGTAGTAGTGCTTGTGTCTATAATCCCATACCCTATGGTAGATGAAAAGTAAAGACAGGCAAGTCCTTGGAATATGAACGGGTGATGAGGTTCTGTGTCAAACAAGGTAGAAAGTGAGGTGTGCATTGGAAGCTGTCCTCTGACCTCTGCATGCACACTGTAGTGTGTGTACATCCCCATATATGCTAATGTGCCCACATACTCACACCTTCATACATGTAACATACACAGATATATGCACACACACACACACACACACACACACACACACACACACACACACACACACACACACCGTAAAAATGTGAATGAAGAAGAAAACCCTGTTTTTGCTCTTTTCCAGTTTTAAGCCTCTTGGGGGTATGGATTGAAATCTTTGCAAAAACAAACAAACAAAAAATAACAGTAAAAAAGCACAATTTCAATCTGTGTGGCTTAGGAAACACAGAGATGCTGAGTTCAGAGAAGAAATAAATGAAGCTGAAGAAAGATTTATCATGGAGGTACCTGGTGTTTTTTGGGAAATTCTGTGTAGATCGTTTCTGAGAACGTGATCCATATATTGCAACCTCACTTCCTTATTGTGGCTCAGAGATGTTTTCAAGCTGCCATGCATTCTTTTTGTATTTTTATATCTGTTTTACATGTAGGACTGGGAAGTAAACTCCAGGTATGAAGCCCTCCATGAGGTGGAGGTTATCTAGTGGACGGGATTGGCAAAGATCTTACCTTATAGACGACAGAGGTGTGGGGTGAGTCAGAAAGGTAACAGAATGAAGCCTGGACTCTGTAGGGAAGAAAGGCATTAGAGAAGAGAAGTCATAAGCATGAAGATGACCTCTGACCTGCCAGGCTATCAGTAAGGATGCTTTGGCAGGTAAGTGGAGGAGTTAGGGTAGTTCTAGACTGTGGACATTGTAGGAATTCTAGAGGCTGGGGGGTGGGGGTGGAGAGAGGAAGCAGATATTGAGATTGGAGGGAATATAGAGAATTAGTACGAGTATGGAGATAGTTGGCACCAAAAAATGAGCAAGTTGCTCAGTCCGAGTAATCAAAGCCTAACAGGCCCGACAATTTGGAAAGAAGTGAGGATATTAAAAACAGCAGCAAAGAACCGACAGTGTGACAACACTCCACTGAGGTCCTCCTCTGACAGAGTGCTGAGTGCCACAGTTCACCTCAGGATTTTAAGAGCCTTTGCAGGTGATGTGGAGATCTACCAGCAGCAGACAGTGAGATGGTACTCAAGAGTGCAGAACAAAATGGTAACCTTGAAAAGGCTACAGACAACAAGCAGACTATCTGATGCATTGTTATAATAGTTCTCAACCTCTGGGCTGCAGCCCATTTGGCTGGTTGAGCAACCCTTTTACAGGGGTCACATATCAGATGTCCTGCATATCAGATATTTACATTATGATTCAAGACAGTAGCAAAATTGCGGTTTTGAAGTAGCAATGAAATAATTTTATGATGAGAGGGACACCACAGCATGAGGAGCTATATTGAAGGATTGCAGTGTTGAGAAGGTTGAGAACCACTGCTCTAGAAGATCCTCAATTCTGTCACTGTTTTAAAGATTTGTTTACTTTTACTTTATGAGAGTTCTGCTCCATCTGTGTGTGTGTGTACCAAGTGCATAGAGTGTCTGAAGGTGCCAGAAGAGGGCGCTGCATCCCCCGGAACTGGAGTTACAAAGGGTATGAGCCACGAGATGGATGCTGAGAACTGGAGCTGGGTACCTCTGCAAGAGTGGAAAGTACTCTTAACAGCAGAGCCACGTCCAGTCCCAACACTGGGATTTTATCACTTCTGCAGCTCTAGTGAAGTGATGTGTCTATGATTTCTGGGACCCACCTTAGGGTGAAAGGGCCTAAGCAGAATGGCCTGGATGTAGGATTCTTTCAAACGATTTTTATAATTTACTTATCTGATCAATTTGTTTGTTTTTAGCAGCTCAGATCTGAGCAATGGTACCAATGGGTCTCAATGTCAAAAGAGGAACCCACCTTTCATTTCATTTCTATATTGGCCAAACATCCTGAAGCAATCCAAAGTGTCTGTTAGGAACTGAAAACATCACAGCTCTTTCCGAAGGCATGCATCTTATTAGCGATACTTGATCCAGACTTTGAAAATGATAGGAAGAGGAGACAGAAGGCATAGGTAGAATTCAAGCCAAATATATATTTAACAACTCCTCCTCTGGTGCTTACTTTGCATTAGGCATGTGCTAACACACACACACACACACACACACACACACACACACACACACACACACACACACACACACACAAATAGTAATCTTACAGTTTCAGAGCCTATGTGACTTACAGGCCAATTTTTACCACATGCCTCAGAATCTAACAGCTTTTGTAGAGGTGAGATTAAAGCTTGGGCTTGAGGGAGGATGTGGCTCACTTGGTAAAGGGCTTACTGTGCAGACATGAGGATTTGAGGCTGATCCTAGCACACACACACACACACACACACACACACACACACACACACACACACACACACACACACATATACACACACCAGGTACAGCGGCATGTCAGTGTGGTTATAATCCCAGTGTGGGAAATATAGACAGGAGGAGCCCTGGTGCTCAATGACCAACCAGTCCAGCCAAATTTGCAAGTTCCAGGCTCAGTTTAAGACCCTGTCTCAAAAAAAAATTTAAGTGGAGAGAGAGAAACTGAGGAAGATTCTTGCTATTGTCCCTCTGCCCTCCACATGCACTCTCACTCATGTGTGTATGCACATAAACACAAACTCAAACACACAATAAATAAATACATAAATAAAAGTTGGCCACTCTTTTCTGCAGGCCTAGGGTAAGTAAGGCCATCTCTAAGCCTGTATTAGTAAAGCCCTGATTTTAAAAGGCTCATCCTCCACTTGTCTATGGCATGAGCCCCAAGCCCTGGAGCACTACGCCTTTATTTATTTATTTATTTATTTATTTATTTATTTATTTATTTATTTATTTATTTTTAGGCCACTTGGGGTTTCACTTTAGGGTCCCAAGCCGAAGTGGCCAAATGTGTGCTTCAGTGCATGGCTCTTCAAGTTCAAGGATAGCCCTGGTTCTCTTTTGTAGGCTCTCTCAGATCTGCAGCTAGCTTACACACTTAGGAAGTCACCCTACCCTTGTGAAGAAGAAATATTTACAAAAGATGGCCTGGAATTCAGCAACCAACTCATTTAGGGAGGTCAGCTCTGGTGAAGACACTCCATCGCAGTGTCGAGAAGTAGGTTCTTTCTAGCAAGAAGAAACATCTGTGGGTTTTCCACCTGGGTCCCTGACAATCTAGTTAGCAATGCAAAGAGGTCGATCTCTGCCCGTCCCTTCTTCTCCTCTAGAAATATGGTCCATAGTTTTCCCCTCATGAGCGAAGTTGGCTGGGAATATGTTTTTTACCCAAGTTCACAATGACACTACTGGAATTCTTCATGCCCAGGGTTTCCCTTCAGTGCCTTAGTGCTCCCAAGATGTTCCAGGAATGCGCCCAATTATCAAACCCCAGTGAATCTGAAACCTGATGCTGTCTTCTTGGATCTGATTAAAGGATGGTTTTTATTAGGGTCACTAAAGAAACAGTTAACACTCACTGTGAGAGGTTGCCTGGATAATCATTTTCTTCTTGAGGCTTGGTACCTGTCGGGTATCTCAAACAGATCAGTGGGCTGGTGGTCATTGTGTGTCTTCAGGGGTTAAGATTTGATCATAAAAAAACATTCCTTGTAACACTTGGCATGCACATTCCAAAAAAAAATCCCATCAAGAGACTGGCAGTTTTTAAATTAATTATTTGAGCTTGAACAATTCAAAAGCACCATCCAATTAAAAAAGGTAATTCGGGACAGAGGTTATTGCCCATCATGTCTTCTAATTACTTTTCTGTATTTTGAAAAAACAAAAACAAAACATTAAGTGCTGAGATAATGAACTTGGGGGCGGTGTTCCGAAGCAAACCCCTGGGTGATGGAAAAACAGCCATGACTTCCAAATAGACACACCAGGTTGTTCTCAGAGAAACCTGGGTTACAGAAGACAGAACACCTTCACAACACACCATCCTCAGACTCACATATAGCAAATACAAAGAAAAACAGACACAAAGGCTTAAAAAATTAACTTGGTTGACATTTTAATTTATACATATTTAAGGGCACCTACTTAAGGTATGTACTTTAATGAGTTTTCCCCCACTTTCTTTTGTTCATTTAGTGTGTGTGTATACACATATGGATGCATGCATGCTGCAACATGCACTTGGAGGTGACGGGACAACTTCCTGTAGTTGGTTTTCCCTTTCCACCATGTGGGTCTGGTGGATCAAACTCAGGTCCTCAGGCTTGGCTTACAGCAAGCCCTTGACCCACTAATCCATCTTGTCAGATCCTTAAATGAGTTTTGACAAATGCACACAATTATGTATCCAACAGTATGATCAAGATAACAGCGTACTTCTATCATTTAAGAATCTTCAGGTCTTTACCATCCATCCCATTTCCCCAGCCCCTGGCAAATACAGGTCTGTCTTTTATCATTTTAGATTAGAATTTCATATCAGTGGAATGCTATGCATGCTTTTACAGCAAGATCTCACTCAGCCAAATCTTTTCTAAACTCCCTTCACATTACCATGCTGTGCCCACAGTGTGTTCTTCGATGACTGAGTAGTACTCCATTGGATGCACGTGTCAAGCTTGTTTAACTGTTCACTGTTGACGAACGTTAGGAGGCTTTTTCCAGAAAAAATTTTGAGTGTGTTGTATTAGCTTTAATTCTCCCTCTCCCCAATCTGAACAAATTCACTGTATTTGTGTGGATAACCAGTTCTTTTAAAAACAGAATAAATGTAGCAAATTTAAAAGATCTATCCCAATGTTATTTGCTCAGGTGTCAAAAGAGAGGCAGCTGTCTCTGGGGTGACGGCAGAGAATGTATGTAATAAAGGAGTTAGGCTAAGTACTTCAGAAATAAGTGCCAGCTCTCTCCAGTGTTTTGCATGAGCGGTACATGGATATTTTACTCTCAATACTTCTGTTTTTGGTAACCTTTCTGTGCATAGGATACATTTACATAAGTGTGTGTGTGTGTGTGTGTGTGTGTGTGTGTGTGTGTGTGTGTGTGAGAGAGAGAGAGAGAGAGAGAGAGAGAGAGCGCTATCACTCCCCACCTTCTTTGTTGTTTTGTTGTTTGATGCTGCATGTACTAAGGCTAGCTTGGCTTTGAGCTTCTGGGGATCCTCCTGCCTACCCCCATCTTGGGGCAGAGGGTGGGGATTACAATGTCCACCACCATGTCTGGCTTTACAGGGGCATTGGGTATCCACCTTAGGTCTTCACATGTGCATGACAAGTGCTTTCCTTCACTTTTTATGTGGGCGCTGTGGTCTGACCACAGGTGGTCAGGCTCATGCATCAGGCACGTTACCAAGCGATGCATCCCCCTAGACTGCTTGTTTACAGTTTCAGGGCATTTGAAGAGTATACAAAATGTTATCATCTTTTGTTTTGATTTTCCCAAGAGACAGGGTTTCTCTGTGTATGCTTGGCTGTCCTGGAACTCAGTCTGTAGGCCAGGTTGGCTTTGAGCTCACAGAAATCCATCTGTCTCTGAGTCCAGAGCATTGGGATTCAAGGCATGTGTCCCCATTGCCTAGCACATTACCATGGTTTTAAGAGGAAGAAGATGAAGATATTCTCTTATAGGACTTACAGTGCTTGGCAGCATAATTAATATGCACCAAATAAAAGAAGCAGTGTTTGAGTTGTTTCATTGAAATTTACTGTCAGTAGCTTTTAAGTACCCTTCCATTCCTAAGAACACACACAGGATGGTAACTGTGTACTGATTAATTTCATTGTGGGAATTATTATATACACACATATAATCATCACACTGTACACTCAAGTTTACTTGACTTCATTTTGTCCTTAGGCAATGGCAGCCTTACTCACTAAATAAAATTTCAAATTAATTTCAGCTCCGTTGTGCAGAGTGCGGGTGTGGTGACCAGGAGAAGCTTTCTCTCTTTCCCCTGCCTGTGACCACTTTTCTCTGGTGAAGAGAACAGGAAAGGAAACTGCCTTCCAGGCTCAAGACCATAAAATCAGACGGGGAACACAGATCTTCACATTCGTGACACTCTTCTGTGCTGTTGCCTCGCCACAGGCTGTATAAACACTTGGATGCTTTACAAGCCAGAGAAAAACCAATATCAGATGTCATCAAATATGTCATCACTCTGCTTAAGACAGCTATCTTTCAATTATCTGTTAGAAACAGTGTTTTTGGAATGTTTCCCCAAAGTGCTTATTCATTTATTGATACATAACCATACTACTATATATTATATTTTCTAATTATAAAAATGAGTACTTTTGGAAAAGAGAGTATGATAAGAATAGAGTATTCTTAGATGCCAGTCACCTGGAATCCTCCTGAAATACAGTGAGTGCTCAATCTGAGCTTCAAGTACAAAGCACCTTGATGGAGCAAAGGATCTCACCAGACCTTGTTTGTAAACTGAAAGTGTTTACCTAAGTGGATCTTGGTCCCAGCTCCCCAGCTCCCCAGCTCCCCAGCTCCCCAGCTCCCCAGATCCCCAGATCCCCACCTCTTCCTTGGCTCCCAAGAAAGTCTCTGTGTGGTTTACTCATCTTTTCATTTATTTTTGTTTGTTTTTTTTCAAGACAGGGTTTCTCTATGTATCACTGTCTGATCCAATCAGCTAGTCACTGGCTCTGCCCTCTGATTCAAAATTAATTTTATTAACAGTTTCCGAGTGTCATGGTGTGATCAAATATCTTAAAAATGTGTGTGTGTGTATGTGTATGCTTACAAGTGTATATGTGTATATACATAAGATATATATGTATATATGAATAGATACCTGTAGTTTCTGTGGCCTTGAACATGGTGTATGTCTTGAAATGCAGATTCCATTCTGTCTGTCTGTATACCAGGCTGGCCTAGAACTCAAGAGATCCTCCTGCCTCTGACTCCCAAGTGCTGGAATCAAAGGAATGCACCACCACCACCACTTAGCATCATTAGTCTCCCCCCAGAGGCAGAAACATGCAAGCTGTGGATATGAATAGTGAGCAATTCTATTTTATGGGAATGGATAGTAAGCAGAAGTAGAGATGTATGACTACTCATTTAGGGAAATTGGGGTTAGATGCTGTATTGGTTTGCTCTAATAAAACCATGACCAAAAGCAACTTGAGGAGAAAAGAATTTATTATATCGTACAGGTCAGAGTCCATTGTCAGGTGAACTCAAAGCAGGAACCTAGAGGCCGGAACTGAAGCAGAGACCACAAAAGGTGCACATCACCACCTGGCTGGATTTTCATCTTTCAGGAATGGAAGCCTACAGACCAGAGAAAAACAGAATAGAATCTGCATTTCAAGACATATACTATGTTCAAGGCCACAGAAGCTACACGTCTATTTGTATATATATGTGTGTGTGTGTGGTGTGTATGTATATATGTATATATATATATATATCTTACACATATACATGTACATACACAAAAAGATATACTTGTATGCGCGCGCGCACACACACACACACACACACACACGTTTTAAGATATTTGATTGCACCACGACACTTAATTAAGACTATTAATAAAATTAATTTTGGATCAGAGGGCAGAGCCAGTGACTAGCTGACTGAGTCAGCCATAGAGAAGCAAGGAATTTGGATAGAGAAGACAAAAAGAAATGAAAGGTAGGACTAGAGTTTGGTGCTTCTTTTGGTTTGAGGATAAGTGAAGAGACATGTCTCCTGTTATGTCTCCAGCCAAAAAGCAAGGTCAGCTGGTTGTTTCTTACCTTTTCTGATTTGTTGGTAAATAGAAAAATAGAGACTCAGTTTAAACATATATACTGTGGCAATGGCAGAGCTGGAGCTGTAGGAGAGGAAGGCCCCTCGGGCTGAGGTCTGAATACCCAGTGGGGCACCAAAGGGGTTGTGGGGTCACAGATGATACTTAAAAGATCAGTAGATTCATGTGCAGTCACTAAGCCGAAAGAAAAGCATCATTTGGCACCCCATGTTGGGCACCAAATGTAGCTGGATTTTCTTGTCAGACTCTTTGGATCACCAGCTCCCAGATAATGACACAGAAACTTATTAATTATGAAACCTTAGTCTTTAGCTTAGGCTTGGTCCCAACTAGCTTTTATAACTCGAATTAACTCATTTATATGAATCTACCTTCTGCCAAGTGTCTTGCTATTTATCCTCCATAATGTCTGACTTCCTCAGTGTCTCCCTGGAGTCTCCTGCACACCTAGATTCTAATCCTGAGTTTCTCTTCTTGGAAGCCCCGTCTATTTTCTCCTGCCTTGTTACTGGCCACTCAGCTTTTTATTAAACCAATTAGATTCCTTAGGCAAGTGAGGCAAAACATAGACATATCTTCATGCAGTGTAAACAAATATCCCACAGTGTGTGTGTATGAGAAAGAAAAATAGAGATTGTTGGACCACTGTGTTAAAATAATTTCTATGAGTAGGCCAAATTTTCTTGGATAACATTTCTGTTTGTTTGGGTATATGTGTCATGACTGGTGGCTGGAGGTCAGAAGACAACTTGTTGATAGTTCTTCTCCCACACCATGTGGGTCTCAAGGATTGAACTCAGATTGTCAGCCATATTGAGACATCTCACTGACACTAGAACCTTTTTTTGTTTTTTTTTTGTTTTGTTTTGTTTTTTGTTTTTTTTTTTTAAACAGAAGGAGTCATGCATTTTGGGACAGCAGACAGATACTCTACTGAACCTCCTGGGGAGTTCAGAGCCAACATTTCTTCAACTCCTGTGTGTCTCTTCCTCAGATCTGGCCAGTCCATGTCATCTGTTGACTATGTTGTGTTTACCTGATTCTATACTCTGATGAGTGCATTTCACACTGATTGATTGGGCTTCTGCTTCAAAAATCTCATTTCCTGCTAAAGACGGACTGAGACAGGATGTATAAGCAATAAAATACCTCCTTTATCACCAAGAAATCCCTGGCGAGTGTTAGGTCCACACAGGGTATGGTTAGAGAACATGGGCATGTATTAATTAGTGGGGGCCTCTATGTCATGTGGCCCTTGTGTTCTCTCAGGTTCTAGGACTCAAAAAATCATATTTGAAGTGTCACAACTTTGCTTTAGCCCATCTTAAACACAACCAGTTTCTCTGGCTCTCAGACGATAAGTAATGGATGTCAAGTGATGGATACAGAGGGGACGCTCTGACTCCTGCTCAGAGGGAGCCTCTCCTCCTCTTTTGTCAGTCATGTGGTCTTAGAACATGTCCTCTCCCAAGATCTGTTACATTTTCTTTCCTTAACGTTGGCTCAAACGTTAGTTACTAACATAACTGTCTTATGCACTAACACAGAAAGATCATGATGGGTACGTTCCCAGTAGAGTTGAGAGAGCTGCTAGAGGTCTTTATCAGAGGAATATTTTCCTTCTGGAAGATTCTTTTCCTACCAATGCAGGTAATCAATACAGAACAAAAGAGGATAGCTGGACTGATTATGACTGCTGTGACCCCTCCACCCTTCACTTCTGTTTCTGTGGAGCCCAGGACGTGTGGGGCAGGATGCTCAAGAAGAGCCTAGGGCTTGATGACAAAGGTGACTTTTAGGTCCCCTCCCAGACTCACCTTAACACTATTGATTAAAACACCAGCTGTTCCTAAAGTTAATGGTCCTGGGAGTGTGCTGTTTGCTGTAATAGCCTTCGGAAGAGTTGAGGGGTGGGGAATAATTCTTGCCACCACATTTATGAGAGAAGGTTCTAGGGAAGGCAGTTAGTTTCAACATAGATTTACATAGGCTACTCGGGTTATACACAGAGAGTGAGCAGTTATGAGCCCTTATACGTACATCCTCAATCAAACTAGGTTTCAGGACCTAATGCTTTGGACTTCTTTGGATGAAACTGGAACAGAGTAACAAGGGAGACAAAATCAATTTCAATTTGACTTTGTGGAGTGCCTGCCAGAACTTGGAGAAAGATTCAATAGTTTTGTTAAAACTTCTCACTAGAAAGATGTCCCACGAGACTTTAACCTTGCGGGCAGGGGCAAATGTCGTAGCATTTATGATACATGTGCACAATTGCATTTGCCCATGCATGTGTTTTTAAAGTACAATCATTCCTGTGGGAGACTGGTTTCATGACCTGCCTTTAGATACTTAAATCTGTAAGCGCCCAAGCCCTTACACTAAAGTGATGTAGCATCTTCCTATAATCTCTATAGTCTGTCTGTGTATTTTGAAATTCTCACTAGATTTCTTAAAATTGTTGTAATATAATTGCTTATAACTCTGTATTACACATATTATTTATATGATCTCAGTGCAGCACCTAGCACACAGCAAATCTTGCCTTTAGAATTTTCCTTTATTCATTTTTTGTGTATTTTATGTTTAAAAATATTTTCCACCCACATCTGGTTGAATCCTTGCATATAGAATCAATAGTTATGGAGGCCCAACTGTACTTAAAAGTTTTGGACAAATATTCACAAAACAAACACCAGGGGCCACCTTAGCATAAACATCCAAAGTGGAGAGCGAAGTAAAAAGGCAGAGTACGACTCTGAGGTTTATGGTTGTATAGTCAAATCTGTCCAATAGTTATGAACAAAAATTTGCATACTCATTACTAGGAAAAATTGAAAGATTTTGCCTTAAGATTCTTGCAATTCTAGCAATGGCAAGGTTGAGGCAGGAAGATCACAAGTTCAAGGCTAGTCTTGGCTGTATAATAAAATCTAGTCTCAAACCAACAAAACAAGGACTATACGGTGTAGCTCCATCAGCAAAGTGCCAGCCTAGCATGCTGAGGCCCTAGGTTACTTCCAGCATTGTTGAACTCCCAGCATGGTGGTGCACAGCTGTTATCCCAGAACTAGGGACGGAAAACAGGAGAATCAGAGAACCAGCCTGGGCTTCATGAGACCCTTTCTCAAAAAATGTCAAACCAAACAAAAGCAACACAGTAGACCTACTGATGTTTCCTAGGCTACTCTAAAGGGACATTCAGTCGGAGCTTTGGTAATCGGTGGGATGCAAGGGGAGTTATATGAAGTGCCTTACAGAGGCAGAAGCTCCCAATTGTGCTATATCGCCCTGTGGAAGAAGGTAGCTGTTGTAAATCCCTGCCCTGTAGAATCCTGTGGCTCTTCACGGTTGGCTTCCTGGTGTTGAAGGCACTAAAGTCCAGTTTGCTTGAGACCGGGATGGTGGGGTTTGAGGGGGGTTTGTCTGGATGACCTGATAAGAAGCCTGCAGTGGACCCAGCATATAGACAATTCATTTGAGGTCAGCATTGAGCTGCACTCTGGGAACCTGGGGCCATATTGCATTTTGCAGACATCTTATTTAATTACCACATGCTTCTAAACTGGTACTATTGTTACTCCACATCTTATAATTAATATCACGTATTTGGGGGCTATTTCAAGATAGGGTTTCTCAGTGTACACCTGGCTGTCCTGGAACTAGCTCTTAGACCAGGCTGGCCTCAAACTCCCAGAGATCTACCTGCCTCTGCCTCCTGAGTGTTGGAATTAAAGGTGAGTACCACTGTAACAATGGGGTTTCTTGGTCCTGGGCGGCCAGAGGCTCAGACCCACAGACCTGCTACACCAGACTCATTAGCCGCCTACCCACCGCTGCTGCTCAGGCCCCCAGAAATGACTTAGACACTTATATTAACTTCATGCTGTTTGGCATATGGCTCAGGCACATTGCTAGTTAGCTCTTACATCTTAACTCAACCCATTTCCATTAGTCTGTCTGCCACGTGGCCCGTGGCTCACCTGTGTTCCTTACATGCTTCTTCTTTGGCAGCTGGGTCGATCTGTCCCTGACTCAGCCCTTCCTTTCCTACCTATTCTGATTCCTCTGCCTACTTTTTCTATGGTGCCTGTCAAGGGCCAAAACAGCTCCTTTATTTAAAGATTGATATTCACAGCATACAGAAAGGCATTCCCACATCATACCACCACCCGGCTAAAATCACAAATTTAAAAGCTTACTAATACACTCATCAAATCAAACCAACCCAACAGACAATAGCAAGGGGCTTGGTTTAGCTCAGTGCCCTCTGTTCTATCTTAGTACTACTAAAAAAGTAGAAGTAATCATTGTCACATGGTTATGTTATAAGGGTGCATATAGCACATGCAATTAAGAAGAAATTTAAAAGTAGCTGCACATTCTGCTTGCATATGATGGCTATGTGAGGGGGGATTAAATCAGAGCCTTGCTAATTAGTAGGAGTATGTTAGGTTCCATAGAATGCCTTAGACTATGTGTGTATGTTTGTTGTTAGATGTGTATATATGCATATGCTGTATACTCTCCTAGTTTTTACTCTCCATAAGGCTTTCTTATGCTTGGTAAGCCTTCCTTAATCAAAAGTCTTCTAAAAAGTAATAAACAAGGGGCTGGAGAGAAGGCTCAATGGTTAAGAGTTCTTACTGCACTTGCAGATGAACGCAGGGATCCCAGCTTCCATATTAGGCAGCCCACAACCACCTGTAACCCTGGTTCCCACGCCCTCTGGCATGTGCAGGCCCCTAACACATGTTGAGTACACCAACTCAAGCAGGCGCATATACATAAAATTAAAAAATATCAAATCTTTTTTGGAAAGCAATCAACTTACTGGTTCTTTCCAGTTCACCATCTTACCTCCCTTAGGTACACACACTAAACAGTGGTTTAGTTATAACTGTTGGATACAACAGACAGGACTCAGGTGATAAGTGGTTGAAACAGCACCATCAGGAAAAACAGCTATTGGTACTCTCTCTGTGGAATCCTTAGTAACCCCACTCTGAGCTGTGATGCACCATCTATATCTTTCCATATCTCTTTTCCTTTTCTCTTCCTTCCTGTAGAAAACCATTTGGGTTTGTGCCTTGGGATAACAGAAAAATGTGTCTACTCAATTAGTTCCTTCTTTGCCAATCTGATTAGAGCAAACAAGGGCCTCGAGAACCTGAGAAAAATTGCCAGTGAATTCTTGGATGGGGTATTGTGAGGCCATTTTAATTGTCTGCGGTTGGCCTCTGATCTCTTGCGCAGATTGATCTCTGAGGTGAATTGGCCATCAAGTGTTGAAAAAAAATTGATAGCAGAATAGAGATGGTAAGAGATACAAGTTGTTCGAATAGAGCTTGGGAAAGATTGCCATCCCCAGCCCCCCACCTTCCCCGCAAACATCCAATTCTTCCTCTGGTATAGGGTTTCCTGAGAACACTGCTAGGCCCTCAGTTGGTCTTGAACGTTCTGTGAAGTCAGATAAAGGTTGTCTGTGCCAGGAGAGAAAACAGTGAGTCAATATGCTGCGTGGTGTCTTATTTCTTCCTGCTATTGTCAAATCCACGGCAGGAATATACATGTGAAAACTCTTCTCACTCCACCCAAGGTGTTTGTTTACTGTGTGGTTCTTGGGAGGAGTGGGTGATGACTTCTCTTTTAGAATCACTTTCCCGGGGATGTCTGAAAACCCCTGGCTTGGGTAACATTTTCTCTTCCCCCATTCAAAGAAAAGAACTGAATTTAGGGAGGCCATATTGGACATAAGGTGTTGTGGGCCAAGGCAAAACAATTCAGGCTAGCTCCGTGCTAACCTGTGTAAGTGACCCTCTGTGCTCTTAGAATAATGGGCAGACTGCACTTGCTGATATTTCTTTTCACTTCATACACTTGTGAGCTGTAGGCCATAATTCAAGCCCAGTGATCCATTCATAGGAAATGGTCTAGAAACAAGTGAAGTGTTTCATTGCAGAAACTGCCATGTTAGTGCATTATTCAGGTTTTGTAGCCACCTACTAAAAACTCCCTGCCTTCTGTCTCCAAGCTAGTCAGAGTTGGTGCCTAACAACTTCCAATTATCTTTGGTCCTTAATGAATTATTTTAGTCAAAATAATCTTTATTGAAGGTGCCATGAGCAGCTAGCTTCTTAGTAGGTGGCTCAAACCGATGTGGATCTCACCCTCATGGGGACTCAGTGCGATGGGAAACAACCCAAACACACAGGACTATATACATCCTCACAAATTATGACATATTCTAAAAGGGAAAGAGAACAAGATTTTCTGCAAAAGGACAGAAGGGAGAGACTTAAATATAGTGTCATATACAGGAAGGGAATCCTGAGAATGTAGCATTTAATCTGAGACCTGAAGAAAAGGAGGCAGCCATGAGAAGAACTGAGCAAGCTGAGGGGACAGCATGCTTAGAGATTCTGCACAGGAACAGGCTTGAGTGAGTGCAGTTCAGGAAATGAAAGATGGCTGAGTGTGTAGGGAAGGGCTAATGCATTTCTTCCAATACTTCATCAATGCATAACATATCCTCTGACTGTTTAGCACATAGTTGGGGTGCTTGTATTCACTAAATATGTGTCTCATAATTAAATATTCTACCACATGGCTTCTAATGACTTTGTAAAATTTCTAATATGGGCATACTATGGTGAATTTAGCCTTTCTATTATGAAATATTTGAGCCCAAATGCTTAAATAGTAACATTATTAACCATATAATAAAGCCACACATGGTGACACACACCTTTAATCACAGCACTCAAGAGGCAGAGGCAAACATATCTCTGTTAAGTTTGAGGCCATTCTGATCTACACAGTGAGTTCCAAACTAGCCAAGGCTACATAGTAGGATGCTGTCTCAAAATAAATAAATACATAAAAATAAAGAAAAATAATTTAAATATTAAGAGACAGTGTGTACCTTTCCATACATGTACTTGATCATTTCTCAGAAAAAAGTCTTTTATAAATGAAATTGCCAGCCCTAAAAAATATGTCTTCATGGGATTGAGAATGTGGCCCATTTATAGCATCCTTAACTAGCCTTCACAAGCATGTGTCTTTGGAGCGTTGTATAAACCAGGTGAACTAGGTGTGGGGCAGCATGCCAGCACTTGGAATATGGAGGTAAGAATACCAAAAGTTTGACATCATTCTCAGATACATAGTGAGTTCAAAGTCATCCTCATACACCTAAGACTCAGAGAGAGAGAGAGAGAGAGAGAGAGAGAGAGAGAGAGAGAGAGAGAGAGACAGAGAGACAGAGAGACAGAGACAGAGACAGGAAGACAGAGAGACAGAGAGACAGAGAGACAGAGAGGAGAGTAGAGGGATAAAGGAGGTGGGAGTCTATTTTCATGATGGGCTGTAAAGTGCAGAGGCAGCATCATGAGATGTGCTGACCTTCACACTCATGAGTTCAAGCCATTTCAATGGGAATGAGATTTCCAAACAGTGGGGACCAGGCTGCAGAGAAAGCAACAAGTTACACAGCATATTAAGGATGTAACAGTGGGTTTGCCTCTTGGAACCTGAGGATGCTTGAGTATTACAGATATTTAATGTAGTAATTCCCTCGACTTTAACAGAATCTGTCCCACAGTGTTGGCATAGAGATTAATAGGAACGGTGCAGAAGACACTTAGCATGGCATCTGCCCAGAGCCGGAAGCAACTGGTGAGTAGTGAACGCCAGCCTCTCACCACCCAACCGATTCTCACAGGTGTGGGTGTGGACACTCTCAATGAACACATAGAAAAAGAGACATTCCTGTGCCCACAATTCCATCTCTGAGGAGCTGCATATGGTGCTCACCCACCTTTTCCTGGCAATGGAAGTATATTTCCATGTAGAAAGGCAAAACTCTTCTCTCCGTGAGTTGGTCTATCTTTAATCAAAAATAGGCCATCTTTAGTGAAGAGGGGGTTTAGAAACTGTTTTGCACCTACATTTTTCATTATTTGCCCATGCATGAGTCTACAACATGACACAGAAACAAGAAGTTTGAAGGCTAAGGCTGGCTTTTGTCCCATGGGCTTAGAGAGTTTGTTGCTTTCTTTGAGCCCTTCTTTTCTCCTGTTCACCTCTCAGAGGGGTTGCAAGGATTCCCTGAGACTAACACAAGCAAAGCACTTGACCTTTGCAGGGTAGGAGATTGGTAAATATCATTGAATGCAAATCCCTTATCCACATCCCAAGCAGCAACCCGTGAGGATCTGGGCATATAAAACTTCATGCAGTAATGAGAAAAGACATCTGCTTTGAGGAATAGCCTTCTCCTTTATTCCTACAATGATCAATTGCCTCTGCCTTTCATATGCTGTCTAAAAGCTCACAGTGACCCTGACTTATAACCAAGATAAGACAGCAGGAGTGATAAAGATGCGTATGAATCTCCTCACATGTCGCTAGGTTACAAGAGTGATTAGTTTGACTCCCCACCTTTGTTGGCCCAGAGAAACTCTGAACTGGTCAAGAGGTCCAGGGCCATCAGCAACCCAATAGACCAGGGTAGGAGTGTCTGAGTTCATAACGGCTCTCAGAAGGTGTCAGCAACAGAGCACCACTGCTTCTGTGGAATTGGCTGTGAAGGGTACATTTATCCCAGGAGGAGTCATGACCTTGTCATTGTGCCAGAAACTTCTTGGGTAAATTCCAATTTGATTTTAGATTTTTGCTGGGCTCAGGGTCTCATACACTTTAGGCAAGTTTTCCTGATAAACTATATAACCAGGCCCTTAAGTTTTAAAGAAAGTCTCACCATGGGGCTCAGGCTGGCTTTGAGTTATGATCAGCTTGCTTCTGCCTATCAAGTGCTGTGATCACAGGCGTGTACCTAGCACAGATTTTATTAGCAGTGTGAGGAGGGAGCAGTCGGGACTGGAAAAGGGCCCAAATCATAAGAACATGAGAAAAAGCTTGAGAGAAGGAGATGCAAAAATTCATACAAACACAAGACTTTACAGTTCCTTTTGTAATTATTTTCTGACTTCTAGAATAGAGGAAAATGGTTTAATTCTCCCTACTTCTAAAGCAGGGACAAACCTTCAGCTATCAAATTCGGAAGCCGTTAGCTGACATGTGGGCTTTATTCTCACTAACACCTATACTCAGAGAGTCCTAACCCTGGATTCTAACAGGCCGAGCCTTCCACCTGGGACCAACATCTCTCTTGCATTTACTGTACTGAAAACAAAACCCTAATATTCTTCTTGTCTTTTGATTTGCTTGCTCATTTAATTCCTTTTCTTTCCCCACACCTGGTTTATTTTGCTGAAAATTCTACTGATTACACACACCTTCAAACCACATGTGAGCCCATATGCTATTCTGTGTGTGTTTGCTTTGTGGGGACAGGAATTAAACCCAATGAACACTAACCCCATTCTCTCCCCTCTTCCTTCCCTGCCTCCCTCCCACTAAGCTATATCCAGCCCACATCTTGTGACCTTTAAAAACTACTTCCACTCCCAAATCCTTTGTCTTTATCTTGTACCTAATTATTTTAACATGTCTCCATAGGCTTTTCCTTACTCTGCATCTGTCCATCTCCTTCCAGCAGAACACCCAGAGGATCCTTTCCTGTGCAGACGAGATCATTCCATCTCCTTTGAGAAGAGTCCTCACTGGGGCTTTCAAGAAGTCGGAACTTCAGCTCACAGTTTGCCTGCCTCTCCCCTCTCCCCATGCTCACTAAGATTTCCCACAGCCTTTGAGTCCTTCTCCGGGCCTATCCCGAAGCCTCTGCTCTTGCTTTTCCATCTACCTAGAAGGTTCTCTAGCTGGCTCTCCCACTTCCTTCTGATATTTACCAACTTCTCAGAAAAGCCTTTCCTAGTCATGGCTTCAAAACCTATCTCCAGCCCTTTAGCCAGAGAAACAAAATAAAACAAAAAAACAAAAATAAATAAATAAACCAAACAACCAACCAAAAACAGTTAATGCTAGAGATCCAGGGAGATATTATTATCAGAACCGAACTGTGTGATTATGAAGTCTAGCAAGTTCCTCCAATCTTCCCCCGATTTTTTGCTCACGTGCTGCAGCCCCAAGAAACCTGTTACTATACCAATATAAGTCTGAAGACTTTACAGCAAGGAGCCCCAGTATCCTTCAAAGAATTCCTAGATCAAACAGGAAGCAGATGCCTCTTACTATCTTTTGTTCTATTTAGGCCCTTGGTGGGGTAGATGATACCCACCCACACTTGTGGGAGAACATCCTTTCTTCTTCTATAAACTCAGACACTAACCTCTCCTAGACTCACCCATATATCTGGGCTTCCTGTAGCCTTGTGAAGTTAACATTAAAATATTATCACACAGCTGGAGATGCTGGTGCACTCTTGGGGACCCAGAGCTGGAGAGGCTGAGGCAGAAAGGTTGAGTGTTCAAAATTAGACTTGGCAACATAATTAAGTTCAAGGGCAGACTGAGCTACACAGCGAGACTCTACCCTCTCACCAAAAAGTGGGATGTGTGTCAGGGACAGAGTACTTGTAGAACCCCCAAACTGCAAATAAGTAATTAAAAATCAAAATACGTTGTCATAGCAACTAAGATGTAAATGGTGAGGACTAGCTGGAAGAATGAGCAGCTTGCTCCCAGAAGAGGATATCTGGCACACAGCAAGAGTTCAGTGAATGATACTTGTTATCTCTGGTGTCTAAGCTTCACACTTTATATCACAGAGAATGAGCTTTTGGAATGTGTTTCCTGTTCAACACTGTCCATGGACCACTGTTCCTACATGTTTGTTGTAATAAGTTTCTGGCTCGTGGCCCCTACCTGCAGACTCACAGTCCCATAGTCCCACTGAAACATATTAATTGTATGCTGATTGACCTGGGGCCCAGGCATGTAACTTGCTAACTCTTTACCCTTAAACTAACCCATGATTCTTATCCTGTTCAGTCATGCAGCTCGGTACCTTTTCTCAGAGCAGCATAGGTGTCCTCCGCATCTGTTTCTCTGGTGTCTCCATGGCATCTCTACTCTATTCTTCCTGCTCCCATAGTTTTATTAGTCTGGTAGCCCCACCCACACTTCCTGTCTGCCTTCGGTCAATCAGCATTTTTATTAAACCAGTAGGTGGGACAATTATTTACAATGTAACATAATCCCACTACACATGTCTACACAATCTTAAGGAAAATTTGATGGTAGTGTTCATAACCATATGAAATGAATACTTTTAAATATTATGGGTTCTGGGGCAAATGGATGAGGTTGGACAGAAGTGATTAAGAAAAAAAAGGCTTTTGATTTGTTTCCAAAATTTCCTGGGTTTTCATTATTTTCTTCTTTTTTCTTTCCCTCAAATCCCAAAGGTTTATCATAAAATAAAAGAAACCATTGACATAATTAGGTTATTTGCATATAGATATTAGTAGATGCTCTCAAGTCTTCAATGTTAAAACTTAAATTTATTGTCCTTTGAAAATATCAATGGTGATTCCCGTGGGCTCTCCATTTTTAGCCTGTACTATACATTTCATAGTTGAAGCATGAGACAGGATCTAACACTAAAATATTGACTGTTCATTTATTGTGTGCTTGAAGAGGTCAGAAGAGGATTCCAGATCCCTTTGAATTAGAATTGTAGATGCTTGTGAACCAACAAGCGAGTGTTGGAATTGAATCCAGGTCCTCTGCAAGAGCAGCAAGTGCTCATAGCACCTGAGCCATATTCCCAGCCTCTCTTTGTGTTTTTTTTTATTTCATTAATTCTTGAACTTTTATTGGACTCATGATATATATCAGTATGGGGACAGAAATATGAACAAATCATAGGCCCTCCTTTGAAGAAGACTGCATCTACTGGATCATAATAATCTACTGTTGTTTTATGTATTGCTTCCCAATGATATGTTGGAATACTATTCTATTAAATGCTCTGGAGAAATGGCCATCCAAGAGGGATGTTTGTGTATATCTGTATGTGTATGTATACATGTACACACACATGTACATGTATGTGTGTGTGCATTTATATAATACATTTCCTCCAAATGGTTTTGGGGGATTTAAACTACCTTTGAATATAGCTCTCTCCTGTTACAGTTTAGGAAGATGTGTATATTTTGGTTTTATGTAAGTTTTTAAATTAAACTTTTGGCTTATCATACAAAGTAATGGGTTTTACTATGGTGATTTCACACATGCATGAAACACATACTCTGTTCCTTCACACATGCATGAAACACATACTCTGTTCTTTCACACATGCATGAAACACATACTCTGTTCTTTCACACATGCATGAAACACATACTCTGTTCTTTCACACATGCATGAAACACATACTCTGTTTTTACTTGTCCTCCTCTTCATTACTTTCTTCTCCATTCTCTCTATTTTTTAAAATTTTGTGTGTCTGAACATTTTCTTGTATGTACACCTGGGTGGTACATGTGTGCCTGGTGTAGGAAGAGTCAGAAGAGAGTGTTGAAGCTCCTGGAACTAGAGTTACAGATGGCTGTGAGCTGTCATGTGGGTGCTGGTCCTCACACCTAGGTCCTCTGATAGAGCAACCGGTTCTCTTAGCCACTGGGACATTTCTCCCTCCAGCCCTCACTGGCTGGTCCCTTCCTCTCCACAACTCACCTCCTCTCACATCACGTGTCCTATTACCCTCCCTCATCACTGCCTCTCTCCTGCTAGTTTTCTCCCCTCTCACGGTCCGCCCCCTTTCTACTTCCATGTACCACACACACATAACTCACACACACACACATACACACACACACACACACACACACACACACACACACACACACACACCTGTTGTAAGAGACTTCTGACCTGTCCAGCTGTAATTTAAACCTGCAGACCCACAGTCCCACAGAAACACACAAAGTTTTATATTAATTACATGCTGCTTGGACTATGGCTCAGACATATTGCTAGCTAGCTCTTAATTCAACCTATTTCCATTCATTTGTCCTGCCGCATGGCCCGTGGATTACCTATTTCTTTGCATCTTGCTTCTTGGGTGGCTGGATCACATCTCTTTGATTTTGCTCTGTATTAATACGTCTCTGGCCCAGCCTTTCTGGCCTAGCCCTGAGTTCTGACCTGCTATCCCACAGAAACATACAGGCACTTGTATTAATTTTATGCTGATCAGTCTATGGCTCTGGCATATTGCTAGCTAGCTCTTGCTCTTAAACTAACCCATGACTCTTATCCTGTTCAGCCATGCGGCTTGGCAACTTTTCTCAGAGCAGCATAGTTGTCAATTGCATCTGCTGACTTCTCTGCTGGTCTCTGGTATCTCTGCTCTGCTCATTCTGTTCCCAGAGTTTTCTTAGTCTGGTAGCCCTGCCCACACTTCCTGTATGTCTTCAGCCAATCAGCAATTTTATTAAATCAGAAGGCAGGACAATTATTTACAATGTAACATCATCCCACTATCCCCTAACTCTATGTTTGGATTTCCTGCCTACTTTTAAGATGCCTGCCATAGGTCAAGGCAGTTTCTTTATTAAGGAATGATATTCACAAGATACAGAAAGACAACCTACATCACACCACACACACCACAAACCACACCACACACACACACACACACACACACACACACACACACACACACATCTCTAGATATCTCATGGGAGAAACCAAGTGGCATTTATTGTTCTGAATGTGGCTTATTTCCCTTAACATAATCTCTATTTTCCTCAAAAATTGTGATCTCTCTCTCTCTCTCTCTCTCTCTCTCTCTCTCTCTCTCTCTCTCTCTCTCTCTCTCTCCCCCTCTCTCTCTCTCTCTCATATGTACCACGTTTTATTCATCTGTTGATAGACATCTAGTCTGATTCTATTTCCTAACTATTGTGAATAATGCAGCAGTAAACATGGATGTGCAAGTGTCTTCACAGCACATTGACATAGAGTTCTTGGAGCACATATCCAGAAGTGGTACAGCTGGGTTATATGGTAATTTTATTTTTAGTAATTTTAAAGAGATGTCATACACATTTATATAATGGATGCATTAGTTTATGTTCCCATTAGCAGTGAACAATGGTTTCTTTCTCCTCACTTCCTACCAGAATTTGTGGTCAATTGTTTTCTTGATGATAGCTACTTTTATTAGGTTGGGATAGAATCTCAAAGTGGTTTTAATTAGCATTTATTTAGGGTTTTTTCCATAATGTTTTGTATTACATTGCTGTAATAAAGTTCATTAAAATGTTAAAAGTTAATTGGGTAATGTGTGTCAAACTTTTAATCCTAGTACTGAGGAGGTTGTCACAGTTGGAAGTTTGCCTGGCCTACAGTACAAAACTATCTTTGCTGGCCTGAGTTTGATTCCTGGGTCCCACAAGGTGGCAGAAGAGAGCAGGCTTCCCTAGAGCTGTCCTCTGACCTCTACACATGTCTGTGGCACACTGTAACCCCCCACACCACCCTCTGATCTCTACACATGTCCTGTGGCACACTGTGCCCACACCCTTCCCCCACACCACCCTCTGATCTCTACACAAGTCCTGTGGCACACTGTAACCCTCCACACCACCCTCTGATCTCTACACATGTCCTGTGGCACACTGTAACCCCCCACACCACCCTCTGATCTCTACACATGTCCTGTGGCACACTGTAACCCCCCCCCACCACCCTCTGATCTCTACACATGTCCTGTGGCACACTGTAACCCCCCCCACCCTCTGATCTCTACACATGTCCTGTGGCACACTGTAACCCCCCACACCACCCTCTGATCTCTACACATGTCCTGTGGCACACTGTAACCCCCCCCCACCACCCTCTGATCTCTACACATGTCCTGTGGCACACTGTAACCCCCCCCCACCACCCTCTGATCTCTACACATGTCCTGTGGCACACTGTAACCCCCCACACCACCCTCTGATCTCTACACATGTCCTGTGGCACACTGTAACCCCCCACACCACCCTCTGATCTCTACACATGTCTGTGGCACACTGTAACCCCCCCCCCTCTGATCTCTACACATGTCTGTGGCACACTGTGCCCACACCCTTCCCCCACATACACATAAGCAATCTGATAAATTAAAAAAAGCACCAAAACATTTTAAAGTTGACTTCCTGGTCTTGAAGGGCATTGTAACCTTTATATAACTTAACGGACTTTATAACTAATGTTTGATGAGTATTTGTGAAACTAATAAACCTACTGGAATATGTAAAAATTCCTTTCTGTAATATGATTGAAAATATTTTGTCCAACTACCACTTTCTTCTTTGTAGGGCTGGATACAGAAGCTGAATGTGTGTAGTTAAGCATGTGCTCAGTCACTGGGCTGATGGCCAACTCTATTTAATTGTCTTGCTCTAGGTGGCCCATATCACTTGCAGCTAATGACATGAAACAAATAATCTCCTCAGCTTTATCAATTGTTTATATTTGTGGCCTTATTTTTGCATCATGTGGAACAGTTTCTCGCTTCAGCACTCTTGATTTTGCTCTGGATAATTCTTTGTCAGGAGTTACCCTGTTTGTCACAGGTGCTTTTCAGCATCCCTGGCTCCTCCCCCACCTTATTCCAGTGGTACTCGAAGCTGGGACAACAAAGCTGGCCCTAGTGTCTACTAAGACACTGTCTATAATGTCTACTAAGACATTGCTCAGTGTCTTCTAAGAAGTGAAGGCACAATCAGTGCTCTCAAATTTTCAGGACACTTTAATCCTAACAGTGAAATGTGTCTTTCTAATCTGTTTCTGACTTTATGGGGGACAATGCTTCTTGTGTTTCTTTTTAGAAAATAAATCTATACCTTTAGGCAGGTTTTATGGAGTCTAGGAAATAAAATTTCACTTTGACCTTAAAATAAATAATATATTAAAGAGTGACAATTATTGTTCTGTGGTGATGTAGAACACATACCCAGTGTTCTGAAAGAATTTCTACAATTCAGTGGTTCTTTCAGGACCAAGACTACTAGATTGGTGGTGGTGATGATGCGTATGTGTAGGAGCAGGGTAGAAGTATTGTATAACCCTTGAATCTGGACACTTGACTCCTAGATGCTTAGCAAACATTGCAGGGTTTTCTCTGTGAAGACAAAGAACCCAAACACTGACTGGCCATAACTTAGAAAATCACTCTAAGGTATCTAGGTAGATGGATCCTTTAGTGTTCTTTCAAATGACAATTTAGTTTCCTTTTGTTTACCAGCACTCACCTTATTAGGCTCCTGCTTTCAACATTTCAAATACAATAGTTAAGGGCCCTCAGTCTGAGCTTCCTGAGAAGTCAGCTTCAAGGTTGGGGGTGACGTTAGTGTCTTGGCTAAAAGTTAGATTATGTTTGAACCTTCACAGACCCACTGGGGTCCGAGGTCCCAGACAGATGGCTCAGGTGAGGGAAAGGAAAGCGTACATTCCACACTTGAACCTACTCAGACTCTCGTGGTCTGCGTGGGCCAGTGGAGGGGGTTTGAGGCCCCTGGGGCTGGTAGATTTATATTGAGAAAGCAGTATAGTAAGAAGAGATTAGGAACCGTTTCAGAGGGTGTTTCGGGGGTTGCTCCTCCATCTGAGCATCTGGGACACTGAGCTCTGTGAGGACCTGAGTCTGTGCCAGCAGAGGGAGTAGGGCAAACCCAAGGAATGGAAGGTCACCGACAAAGAGGGCCCTTGATAATTATATCCTTGTTTCCTTGAAGGTACCAATGTCCTTGATTCGCCAGCTTCAAAGTGAGCTGCCTCTGAAGTGGGGGGACGCTCACACCTGCTGTGCTGCTGTGTGGCTACAGACTCAACAAGACAATAAGTCTGTTGACATTTTCAAGGCCACATTCATAACCCAGGCCCTGGGAAGTTCCTCTTTTTTATTTCTTTCTAAAAGAACATGAAGACATAAGTGTGTCCAGGACTGACTCTGGAGTGGATCCCATGTAAAGGTATTACTTTAAATTCAGATGTTTTATAGGTTAAACAGTCTAAGCCATCACTTCACCCTTATCCATTACCCCTCCCCAAAGGGACCACCATTATTGTAATTATCCAGGGGTCAGTAGCATCAAGCAGAGTTGTCCTCCCTCTAACCCTCCCCTGGGGACACCCCCTCCCCTTGCATCCCTCTTTGAAGATGCTGCATCAGCCATGGTTTAAGAAGGGTCCACATGGTTTTGCTGTTCATCATCACCTCCTTGCCCTTTGCTTCATATAGGTCTTTAAAGAAAGGACAGAGGCTCCCGTTTATCTACTGTACAATGAATATGGTCTAAAAATGGATCTCCAGGCCTTAGGAAATGACTCAGTTGGTAAAGTGTTTGTCATACAAGCATGAGAACTTGAGTTTAGCTTCTATAAAACTGGGTGTGGTGTATCCATGACCCCAGTGTCAGGGAGGCAGAGATTGGCCCATCCCTGGACCTCACTGGTCAGCTGCTCTAGCTGAACTGATAAACTCTGGATTCAATGAGAGATCTGTCTTTAAAAAAAAAAATAAATAAGGTAAAGAGCAATTGAAGAAGACACCTGTGGCCTGCACACAATGCGCACTCCTCTACAAACACATTTCTATACACACTCTGACCACGCATAAGTAATAAAATGAAAATAAAATTTCTATTCCTATATAAATGAATCTGCTGCTTCTTCACCTCTCCACTTGCTGCCTGAACTCTCCCAGGGTGGAATAAACAAGTTCAAAACCATATTCTATTTTGAAGCTTCATTTATTCAACGATTAGATAGATGATCAAGGACCGGGCCCTGGTCCTGTAAAGCTGCCTGTGAAATGAACCAAATCAATGGACCCTCACACAGATGTTTTCCTGTGTTGTGTTTAGTATCCCCATAGACCAAGACTTTTCCCCAGCAAAATCAGGTGTTGATCAACACCTAGAAAATAGTGAGAGGAAAATATTTATCACATTTTTCTGGGTTTTTTTGTTTGTTTGGTTGGTTTTTTTTTTGGCCTTAAAGTGATAAAAATTGGGTCCACAGACAAAATGTCCTCCCAACAGTGAGTTTTCCTCTGACATGGTGCAAATGTGCAGTTCTACCGATGGTACATAAATAAAGGGTCTTCTCACATAGAAGGAAGATTCCTGCACCTCCCTCTCTCCTCCATCCTCTTCACTGCTCTGAGAATTTCTGCTCCCCTCAGCACGAAGGGTGACAACTATGTCACCTAGAACAGGATGAGTGCTCCACACACCAGCTCCTGCCTCTCTTGGGAGACTGGGATTCTGAGCTGTTGCCTATGATTTAATGAGGAGACCCATGGGGACAGCCCAGGTGCCGTATCTCATATACCCCTCACCGACTGCCAAGGGAACATTTAGTCTGTTGACTTTATTCAGTTATGTTAGTCTGGCGGCAGTACCTGGGACTGTATATTACACGAATGCTTAATTTATTTGGTGTGGAAGGAAGGCTCTTCCACTTTAGCTGTCTCATAGCAGAAGATGAAAAACCATTTCATTTGCAAGTCGTAAAAACTTTAACAGGCTTGTGCCTTAAAGAGTAAGGGACTCCTCTGACTTCCAAAGTATTGACAGAGGTCCAAACAACTATTGTTGATGTAGTCTTTCCTTAAGAGGAAAATTATGGTGCAAAGCTGATTGCAGTAAAATCAGCATGAGAAATAAATGGCTTCCTTTGGGTGCTAACCCGTCTGAAGGAAACACAAATATAAACTGTGATTAGGGGAGGGGAGGGGGAATTATGGGGCCTTTGTCACAGCCTCCCTCACCTCCCACCCATCCTTCTCAATAACCCCAGGGAGGTAGAAGTATCTGTAGGAAGCAGCAGAACTTGAACTCTGCCAGTACATGAAATTACCACCTAGTTAGTAAAATGTTGCTGCTTTTTTTTTTTTTTTTTTAAATTGACCTCACACTCAGTGGGGTTCACAAGAAAGAAACCCAGCCCATGCTTCCTTAGGGCACAAACAAACAGCAAACATGAGGGCTGTAGTGATTCCAGTGATCCAATTACCAACCTGGAGCTACTAACTAGGTCTCAAGGTATGGCCCCAGGCAGTCGCCTGCTGTTTCACTTGCCCTTCATGTCAAGGATTGATTTGAAGCAAAAATGAGCATAACCCACAGCAGTGAAAAAATATAAACTATAGGAATTAAAATTCATGTTCGTTCTAGAGTCAGAAGACATCACGGGGCTTTTGTTTCTCATCATGCAGAATTTATTTCTCTTAAGTGCTCTTTCTTAGTTTTATGAAGAATGTTGGTCTGTAGTCTAGCTGCCTGCCTTGTTTTCTCTGATTATGATTTATGAGCTGTGTGATCTTGATGAAGTTACTTATCTGTGTCTTGGTTTTTCTCCTCTGTGAAATAAGGATGTTCATCTTCCCACAGAGTACTTTGTGGAAAAGGCCACAAACCAAAACCTGACATACGGTGAATGTTCCATGTGTGTGAACTTGTCCATTAGTCATTTATTGTATACTTAGGATTAGTTTGCATATTTCATTATAATAAACAATTCTGTGAGACAGCTATTTTTATTTTTATTTTGCTAAAACATATTTCAGGTCTTACTTTAGAAATAAAAAGAATCAAATTTAGAGTTCAGGTCCATGTGTAGTTTGAATAGGTAAAGGCCTCCAGGAAGGCTGCAAGATTATTAATGCAAATTCTAGTTGGCATTTAATGAAAACTCAGATATTGGGGAAAAGCTGAAATGTCAGAGAGAGGAAACAGACCATAGTCAATTCTCACTCAGCCAAAAGCTATCTTGAAGAGACTGGTTGCTTCTACAGAATACCTCAGTGTCTGCCATAAATATCTTCTCCGCCCAGTTGTTTCATTTCCAGTTTAACTCTGCAACATAATCCCGGAGTTAGGACTAAGGGGTGAGCTCCTAATGTTTTGCTTTTAGGCTTCGAACTCACAGAAACACAGAAAGATGTCTGTCTCCTGAGTGATGGGATTAAAGGTGTGAATTACCCCTCTCTGATCCTCATGGTTGACTGTGAATGATTCTGTTCTCTGATATTCCGGGCTGATTTTGCTAAATATAAAATATATCACCACACACTCCACAGAGGCACATACTGGGTGAGAAAATCTGACCTGTAATCATAGTAAAAAAACCTGCAATAAAAGTCTCAGCTCACCTTTCTGAAACTCAGGCACTGACATGTCCCTTTAGAGTTAGACCCATTAGGGCACAGGGCTAAGCACTGGGTGTGTTTTTAGGCAAAGCTGTGCCTTCATTTCAGGGTCTCAGTGGAAGACTAGCAGCCCTTACACTCCCCACAGTGATGGGGCATAAGCACTTTGCAGCATGAGCAGTCAACACTGCCCATTAGCTTGAGGAAAGAGATTCAGAGTTGTCTTGTTGGTGATGGACATGTAGATAATTGCTATTTGTATTCAATATCTCAAATAATTTGAAGAACTTCAAAAGGAATTGTAAGCATGGCGTGTACGGGGGAGATAGCGAAACCATTAAAATGTTGCAGCAGGGTAGACCTTATTTGATGCCCAGAATCTACATAAAAAGCCGTGAGTGGTGGTGTGCATTTATAATCCCAGTGATAAGGAGGTGGAGAGAAGCAAAATCCTGGGCCCTGATGGCCAGACAGTCTAGCCAGTGAATCCCAGGTCCTAGTGAGAGTCTCTCTCAAATATAACATGACTAGATCTCTGGCTACACATGCTTGCATCTGCACACAAACAACATCCCATCCCCCCCATCCCCCCCCCCAAGCATATCAGCTGCTGACTAGCACCAAAACAAGCAGGTCGCCAGCAGACTATGGGTGTCACCATTTACATGTTCTTCACACCTGGCTTTGGCCATATGCAGAACACTAAAATAGCCCAAATTTCAACAAATCTAATCCTGGCAAGTATTTTTTTTTTAAAGATGTCTTTGTGAATCATAAGCTGGGATCACAGATTTTAAAACCATAGGAACTACTGTTGTCTCCCGAAATAAGTGCCATTCTGGCCTTTAATGGCCCATCCTACTAAAACCCTATGTTAATAGAGGAAAAAGGAAAAAACCTGTTTTCCTGTGCTACAGACACTGCCACCTGCTGAGTGCTAGCCTCTCGGGATCCTCCCAGACCTTGGGTGTGCCCAGATGAGGGGGCAGGGTGTGAAAGAGAGTTAAGGTAATAGAGCTGGGACAAAAGGAAGGGAACAAAGGGGTCACGAGGAGAGACACACAGGCAGAAGCGGCAGAAGCTGGGGACAAGCATGGATTAGAGTCAGTGTGAGTGGAAGGGGCAGAAAGAATCCAGCATGGCGGGAAGCTAAAGGGGAAAAAGCTAGGCGAGATGCAGTGGCAGGAGAGAAGCATGGCTAAGAGACAGACAGGTCTAAGATATAAGATGTACTGAATAAAGCTCGGGTCTCTCAGTGTGTGGAGAGCCCGAATGATGGAACCTAAAAATGACTCCTGAGTGCAGATTGTTTTAACCTCGATGCCCCTCGCCTGGAAAGACTCGGACCACAAAGAAACCGGACACAGTAAACTACAAGTGAGCTTAGCCTTTCATCTGGGCTGGAGTCAGGGCCATGAATTAGTCCAGGTTACCCAGCACATCAACAGTTACGCACAATGGGATCAGGACCATGCCCATGAAGATGATATCTCAAGGAGAAGGTAGCTATTTGCCAATTACAAAGAAATTACAAAAACAAATTCTTGGCTGAAAAGTTGAAAGGATTGGTTTGGAATGTTATCTTAATGCACATTACAGTCTTGAAGTTTCTTGTCATATCCAAGATAAAGTGCTGTGTTTATATTTTATTCATTTCCATGCAAAATGACTTCTAAAGTTACATGCCAAGAATTCTCACTGACATAATGTAGTTCATGTTTCTTTGACTATATTTCTTTTTTTCTTCTAACAATACACTGTTTTATGATTAAGATATTCCTCTCCTATGATTATAATTTCTCATCATATAACTGATGCAATTACATAAATACAGGACTGAGTTCAAAATTCTTAAGGGAATGATTTCAGATTTGAGAGTAAAACTTTATCATTAAAATACTTTCAGAAAACATATTAGACATGTGGAGCCATTAGGTTTAAGAATGTACTACCAATTTTATGTTAACATCATCTAGAGTGCAGTGTTCTCTGGCATATGGATAGATCCACAGTCATGAAGATTAACGCTCAACCAAAACAGGAAAAGAAAAATGTTTAATTTTTCATCATCTCCTCCATACACTACCTTGCTGGAGTTAGACATTTAGAAAGCCCATATAACTATTCAGCCCTTCAGGGGTGGCTTTTAGTCCCGGTAGTTCATGGTTCACAGGAGAGAATGACCAGCCGTTCTCTTTAAACACTAACATTCACAGCACAAAAGCATCATGACTACAACTGTGCAGAAAGCAATGTGGGTAAAGTGTTCCCACGCTGGAGTGAGTGGTTCAGGCACACCTAACTTCAACAACACGTGAATCTGACAAATGCTATTAAAAAGAAAAAAAAGGCTTCTGCTGTTCCAAAGAGGATACTCTAGGCAGAGTTCCTTGTAAAAATAAATAATATTTTAGATGAATCCTGAAGGGTATGTGTGAGAGCATTTGTTTATCTTAAATGACTGTTTTGGTCATGTTTAGCTGCAGCCTCTCCGGGTGCAGTGGATGGCTCTTTCCGCTTTACACTTGGAGCACTTGGTTTCACAGTCTTGATGTCTTCACGGCTGCTCCAGGGAATCTGCCGTTCTCTGACGTCAGTCCCTGCACAATCCTTCTTGTTCCTTCAGTTTCTCTCCTGTGTCCAGGGTATAACTTCCTTTCTCTGACCTCCTACAGATACGTGTGCCTTATCTGTGGGCTTGGATGTTTTCCCCAGTTCAGAAAAACCCTCAGCCACTTCCAAGATTGTCTCCTAATTCTACCCTTTCTTTACAAAACTAGATGACGTCTCATTCTATTCCCATATTTTTGGCCAGTTTTTTATTAATTCTTTTGTTTTCATTTTTTTACTTTTATTTTCCTCTCTCCTTTCAAATTCTGGATATTTTCTTCATGGGGCTCTTCATCATCTCCTCAGACATTTAACATTAATTAAATTAATTTTACTTTTCAGTCTTAAGGATTCTTTCTCTCAAAATTCAAATCTACATGGTCACCCTTGAGGGTCTGTCATCGTCTGCTTTTCTAAGGACCCAATCCTCATTTATTAAAATATCTAACCATTCTTTATTAGAAAGGCAGAAAAATATAAGGATGAAGACTTTAAAGATTTAAATATTTTATTTTCAATTGTATGTATATATCTTTACCTTCATCTATCTGTCTATATATCTATACACACTTATGCACACTTTCATACCTATGTATGTATATACGCATCATTTACATGTCTGGCTCCCAAAGAAGCCAAAAGAAGATGCCAGATTCTCTGGAGCTTAAGGTACAGATAGCAGGAAGTCACTATTACAGCTGCTGGGAATGGAAAATATCAAGTGCTCTTAACTGCTGAGCCATCAGCCCAGAGATGAAGACTTCAGACCCAAACTTCCTGAATGCATGGTGGCTCTGCCCTGGAAGGGACACTGGCCGACTCTACTGTGCTTCTGCTTTGACCTACCTCAGCCTGCTCGATCTCACTCTGTCTTTCCACTGTTTTTTCCCTAAGCATAAGGCTCAAAACCAGACATGCTTTTCCATTTATTAAGCGGGACAGCGCTAGTACCCACTACCTTTTCCATAGAGTTGTTATGAAAATTATGTTGAAATTAAAAGTCTTAACAGAGGTATTCAGCACCTAATAATCACTGTCCATTTTTATTTACAAGATTTACTTATTTATTATGCATATAGTACCCTCCTGGCATATACGTGCCAGAAGAGGGCACCAGATCTCATTTTGGATGGTTGTGAGCCACCATGTGGTTGCTGGGAATTGAACTCAGGACCTCGAGAAGAGCAGCCAGTGCTCTTAACCTCTGAGCCACCTCTCCAGCTCAACTGTCCATTTTATAAAAACACTTTATACCTAGTGATTCAGCATTCATATATGTTGGAGTCTAAGCCAGATGCTGGTCCCCACCTGTTCTTTGTTCTGAACTGAAACTCAATAAAATTTTGGACTTTTTCTTTTCTGTGATATGGACCTATTTCCTGGGTTTAGTACATAGTGTCTGGATGGTGGATGTTGGTGATGTCCAGGTGTGAGGAAATGCATCCACTTCTGCTGGGAGATAGTGGAACGCTTCTGATGTTTTGGAGTGTCCTCGCCTAATGCGCAATTCTAAGAATCTTGTTTTTCTCACTTTACAGGTGCCCCAGGGTGGCATGTGTTGCTAACAGATTTTATCTCCAGGCAACCTAATTTTCTTAACACTGCTTTTCACTCTGGTTTCAGTTGGTTTTCTTGAGGAGTGTTCTTAACATTGTTTTGTTACAAAATACAAGTTCAGCAAGAACTCATTATTTCATAGTTAGCAAGACCTTCAAAGTATTTCGTTATCAATACCATTTGAAGCTGCCTCCTCTTC
Source organism: Phyllotis vaccarum (assembly GCA_033318265.1). Classification (NCBI taxonomy): domain Eukaryota; kingdom Metazoa; phylum Chordata; class Mammalia; order Rodentia; family Cricetidae; genus Phyllotis; species Phyllotis vaccarum. Next base: position 134,079,895 of record JARWLC010000001.1, read on the forward strand.
AGTATCAGTCAGGGTGCGTAGCCTCATGCTGCAGCAACAGACGATCCCGGTTTTTAACAGCTCAAAGACAAAGGTGTTGCCTGCTCATGCCATGTGTCTGTCTAGTCAACAGGGCTCTGTGTTACAAGAGACAGAAAATAAGGTAACCCATAGACTGGAAATTGAAGACCTTTATCTGGACATAGCATGTGCCTTTTCTGCTGACTCTTGGTTGGTCAGAGCAAATGACAGAAGCACATCTTAGTCCGTGAATATTGATGGTTTGCTTGGGAAGAAGAGAACCAGGTACCAGTGAGCACTGCTGACAGCTACTGAACTCTCTTTCTCACCCAACTTTATAAACCATTCTGCGTTTCAGCATCTTATAGGCACACATTCAAAAACCTGCAAAACTATTATGTCAAGAGCATCCATCATAATCATTTTAAAATGACATTTTAATGGATCATGGTCCCGATTAGTGGGGGATTAAAACAAATTTTATCATTCACCATTTTAAACAGGCCAATTTAAAAAATGCTCAGCATTTTCCTGATAATACAGGTAATATACACTTACTTATGAGTTTTTAAATTTAGGAACTAAGTAAAGTGTGACTAGAATTTGAACAGATATGGATTCCAAAGGCGGGCATGAGATACCAGTGATGATAATGAGCTTTGAAGGGTTGGAGAATGCTCAAAGGAAAGAAACAGTTGTGTTTCCTGCACACAGGGATCATAAAGGACAGTAGGATTTGAATGTTACCTAAACTTGGAGGCTTCCAGTGCCAGGAAAGACTCACTCTGTAGAGAGTAAAAAGCCATTGAAAACTTTTTGTGTGTGTGTGTGTGGGGGGAAATAAAATGTCAGTTAAGCTTCTCTGGAGCATTTTCTTTGGATACTACTTTAAGAACCAAGACTATTAAAATGAATACAGCACAGTTTTGTTCCTTTACTTAGCCCACCCTCTGGTAACAGGACTGAAAATGAATCTAGGATGTTTGACCCAGACAGCAGAAAGAGAATCCAGACACAGATGTGAAGAAACTACATTAATGTTCCCAGCCAGAGCTCAGGAGAGCCCAAAGCAGACTGGAGATGGAGTTAAATAGGAAGGATCAAGAGGTCCTTGGAGATGGCATTATAGATGGCTCCAATTTTCCAAGAGATGCTGGTCAAGGGAAAACAAAGAACCAGAGTTAATTTGAAGGTTGTAAACTCAATGATCAGGTAAAATAACACCATTAAGATAAATTAAAATGTTAGGAGGAACACTTAGCTTGGGATAGGGGAGCAGAAGGTGATGATATTTGGTTAAATACATTCTGAATTCGAAATTCCATGGATATCTCCTAGTGGAGGGATTCAGCAACAAGTTGGATGTATGGAATCCGAACTTAGGAGCACTGTGGTCAGAAACCAAAGTCCTTGGCGGTTTCTTCCCGTCTCTTTCAGAAGACCACACTGCAGAGAGAGGGGGTTCTGCAGAGCCATGTTCTGACGCTGTAAGATGAACACATGCAAATGACAGAGCTTGACTCCATGAGAGCACAGAAAACAAATCCATTCCTACATCTAAGACCCGTCGTAGTGAATAAAACTCCATCCATACAGGTCATTCCATCACGTCTTCAAGGCTTGTTAGTTTCCAGTGTCCCTGCCATTAACTAGTTATGGTCTGAACAGACGATACCACACCCAAGACAAATGGAGGAAATTTTCTCACTGGCCGGCAGAAGTGGTGCTCAGAGAAGCCATCAGGTAGGAATGTGATGGAGGTTTGGTCTGTTTAGGTTGGGAAAGGGGAGCTGGGCTCTGAGCAGAAAGCAGAAAGCACAGGGTCTGGTACCAGACCAAACCACTGAGATCCTCAAGGGTCCCTAAGGTTCAGCGTAAATGTTCTTACATACAACACTTGTGCCAAGGTTTTAGACAAGTCAGCATTCACTGGGACGTAGGGTTAGGTTGACTGAAACATTAAATCAGTCCTGTTTCTCTTCACATCGACCTGGCATTCATACTTTGGAATGCTTGGCATGGCGCTTTTAAACGGGCAAAATACCAAATGCAGACTTTCTTGGTGGAAGTTTTGTCTTTTGGCAAAAAACTTAAAAATGGCTCAGAGAGCAACTTTTGTGTTCGCGTATTTTATCAAAATAAAATTTGAGTTAAATATAAAGTTGTTTTGTTCTGAGGATTGGTATGTGTGTGTGAATAAATACAGTAATTATATTATTGTTTTAAAGAATTTTGAGCCTTGAAGGACCATGTCATGGAGAGGGAGGACTGGGGGAGGGTACCAGACAGGGGAGGGGAGGGAAAGCAGGGGGATGACATTTTTTTTTAATGAAAATAAAATTGAAAAAAAAAAAACCCAAAATTAATCAACACAAGCTTATGGCCTACACTTACTGAAAATTCCTCCTTCATGGTAATAGTTACAATCTCTAATCCTCATCATGAATGATCAGTGGGTTACTCATACCTGCCAACATAAGATAGATCAATGATGAGCCAGTCAATGTAGCATGCATGTAGCCCAGGACCTCTAAGGGCATCACAGACCTGCTATTGCTCAATCTCTGGTGTCTGAATGGTACATGTCCCTCTAAGAAGTTGGGTATCTGAGAGCCTTTTAAGAAAAAAAATATATTTTCATGGATTTTTTTTTTCTGAAATCAGGTTTCTGAAACAGCCCTGGCTGTCCTGGAGCTCCCTTTGTAGACCAGGATGACCTTGAATTTACAGAGACTGGCCTGCCTCTGCCTCCTGAGTACTGGGATTAAAGGCATGCACCGCCAAGGCCTGGCTATTCCCATGGATTTTCACCAGGATCATCTGTGTTTGGCGCCTAGTGGCTCACTGTTGGATACCTACTGAAGACAATGGGATAGAATTGTACTGGAACTATGTTGTTACATAGTAAATAATTGTCCTGCCTACTGGTTTAATAAAAACACTGATTGGCCAAAGGCAGACAGGAAGTGTGGGTGTGGCTACCAAGCTAAGAAAATTCTGGGAACAGGAAGAACAGAGCAGAAATACTACAGAGAAGCCAGCAGATGCAGAGAATAACTATGCTGCTCTGAGAAAAGGTACTGAGCTGTATGACTGAACAGGATAAGAGTCATGGGTTAGTTTAAGGGTAAAGAGTTATCAAGTTATATGCCTGGGACCCAGGTCAATCAGCGTAAAATTACTGTAAGTGACGGTGTGTCTATGTGGGACTGTGGGTCTGCAGGTCTACACCTCAAAGCCAGGCCTGAAAGTCCAGCCAGAAACCACATACAACATAGAACACTACCCACACCCCAATCTATGATTGCTTGTTGACAGGCCTAGTCTTGTGCCCAATGTAGGCAACCCAGCTATAGTGAGATGGTGTTTGTAACAGCTGTATGATGGCCTGAAGACAGCATTTCTCAGCCATGTGTCCTGTTTTCCACAGGTGATATTCTTTCTGCTGCTCCCTCTTTGGTAACATTCCTTGAGCCTTTTGGTGAGTGGTATAAATGTCCTGTTTGGGCACTTAACTGTCATTTACTCTAAGTTCCTTAAGTGGCCATGAATCTCTACATTTATTGTCCTTAACATGAATGTGGGGAGACTACAGGTAAGAGAGGGTGGGATATGCTAAAAACGAAACATGCTCTCTACATATAGGAAGTTAATCAAAGAGTAAATTTAATCAATAAAAATGGAAAATTTGATTGTAAAAATATAAAAAGATAAAAAACTATTATGCTGCATCCATTATGTTATAGCATTAAGTATTATAAGCACATAGTAGAAATTTGTTGACCAATGGATAGAGCATTTTCAAAGCTAACTCTTGAGACAGATGGGAGACATAAGTGGAGGCACAAGAGCTTGTTTGCTTAGGAGCTTACTAGATTTGTGACAAGCAAGAAGGAAACACCTTTCCCAGGGGATGCCGAGGATAGACCCGGTTGTGTGCTATGCTTCCCTTACACAGACTCCAAGCCTATACCATGCCCTGGAGAGAGCTGAAGTGGAAGCTTCAGAGACTTGAGGTCTCTTCTGCAAAATGAAGGGTTGGGTTTGGTGGTGGCCAGGACAAACTTGGGATTTGGCACATGTACCCTTAGCCTGGTCAGCTGATGTATCTGGACTGTGTCATTCCTAATTGGCACAATAGTTAAATAATCTAACTGTCGTCCTCACCCTCAGGGATTTTTTTTTCTGTAGGAAGACAAGTCTTTGCAGGTATTTAGAAGACTGGGGTAGTTTGATTTATGGGGAACAGAAAATTCATACGAATTGACCCAATCTGTGCTTGCTTATTGCTTCTAAATATTCTGATTAACTTCAGGTGCAACTGCTGTCTGCAAACAGAACCACCTTCCTATCATTGACTCTCTGCTCCCGGTCTCCACTTACTAACGTCTGAACATTTCCTCCCTCCTCGCTAAGACAACGTTTTCCTTGGCTCACAATACATAACCAGTTTCCTCATGAGTGGGGAAAATCAGAATAGGGAGCTTGAACTCTGAGTGTCTGAGGTTCTCTCTTGGTCCCTCCTTGTCCCTCCTCAGGAGAACTCCAAACACAAAGAAAGGATGCTGAGCTGTCAGGCAGGCAGCAAGGGAGAGGTAGGCATTTTCTCACTTCTCTGTTTTTCCTATATTCTGTTCTCACTCTCTCTCTCTCTCCAACCCTTCAATGCCTCATTCTATGCTTCTTCTGCTACTATAATATTCTTGCATTTGTACACAATGAAGTTATCATTTCATAACTATTATATATACATTTACTTCTCAAGTTTAGGTAGGAGATGGATTGCTTTTTTATGTAGCCCATTGTCCAGCACAACACAGGACATAGAGAAGGAAGCCTGGTGTGTTATAGCTATCTATCATATTCTATGTAGTCCTAACCCTCCCCAGAACACCTCAGGAAACAATTATATGAATCAGAGAGTGCACATGTGACCTTTGATCCGGAAAAGTACGATTTCCATGCAAAGTTCTGACCTAAGAGTCTTAGGGACTAGGAGTCAGAAAGTGTGGCCACTGGAGCATCACACAGAACTATGGCTTCCACTTGTGACATTGAGATGCTGTCAGTGCAGGAAGTTCATCTGAGAGGGGGATGTCAGGAAGCATCCATGACAGTGGAAAAAGTGAGGCAAAGAAAAAGAGAGATGTGAATAAAAAAATGCCCTGTTAGCCAGTTACTGCCTTGGGAAGCTATGGTTTGACCTCTCTGGAGACTCTGAGACTCCAGAGCCAGGTCCCTGCTGTACCACTGGGGAACAGCAAAGACTGGGATCATCCATTTGTTTGTTATTTGTTGGATGACTCCTCACCTACATTGGCTATGGCTGTGTCTGCCTACAGTTCCAGGGAAACCTAGTAGAGAAACAGAGTGATGGCTGATCTTAGCTGTCAACTTGACTGCATCTGGAATCAACTAAAACCCGAGCAACTGGTCATGCTCATGAAGGGTTTGCTTGACTAGACCATTTGAGATGAGAAGACACACCCTAAATCTGGTTCACAGCTACTAGTAGCAGCCCACATAAAAGGACATGCAGGAAGGAATTTCTTGCTTTTTCCTGCTTACCATCACTCTCCACAGCAAGTTCATTTATTCTGTCTCTGAGCCATACCTTCACTGGTATTAGAACCTACATCTTTGGGATTCTAATGTAGACAGAAGACTAGTAGCTCTCTAGGACATCCCTGGGACTCCAGAACCAGATTAGAACTGCTGAGACGTCTAGTCTTATGGGCTGAACAACTACCAGATCTTTGGCCTTTCAGTCCGGAGACAGCCATTGCTGGACTATCCAGATCTCAGCTTGTAAGCCTCTCTAATAAATCAGTTCTGTTCCTTTAGAGAACCTCCACTAATCCACAACAGTACCCAAGGCAGGACAGAGGACCCAAGCAGCACACTGACAGTGTTGTGCTGCTGCAGTAACTCAAGGCCAAACCTAAGCCCAAGTTACGCGGCTGTGGCCTAACTTTCAGAGTCTTCATCAGAGGCATGCACAGACGTGCACACGCACCTGCATATATGTACACACATTCTCTCTCTGTCACTTTTATTTCTTTGCAGTAGTTCTGTTACCTATCATTACACAGAGCAGTGTTGAGTCAAAACTGCCCATCCAAACACAAACATGGTATCAGACAAGGAATCCAGAGTAGAACGGTGTAGATCGCAGGGTGTGTTCAGCACTGTGTAGAAAGAGCTTCACTCACTGGCTGGGAACAGCTGCAGGGCTTTACAGGAATGCTCACTGACCAAGACTAGCCAGTGTTTTTTCTTTTCTATGTCTGTGTATTGGTCCATTCTGCATTACTTTGATAAAATATCTGAGGAAAGTTAACTTCAGAAAGTAAAAAGGTTTGCTTAGCTCACAGTTCTGGAGTTTTAAGAGCATGACTGATCAGCTCCTCTCTGCTAAGGATGCCCATGATGGACCACAGTGCCACTTGACACAGGGAGAGGCCATATCCCTAGAATGGGAGGCCAGAGCCACTAGGGTTCCACAACCCCCTTTGAAGATGCACCACTGAATGGCCTAGGGACTTCCCACTAGGCCCTACTTCTTAAAGCTCCTACCCACCTCAATGTTCACACATGATGTGTGGAGGGGGGTTGGTCACCAGCCAAGAGTGTGTGAAGGTTAAACTATTTCCTTTAAAAGTATCCCCTTGCTTAATGAGAAACCTTCCATTTCTGTAATACCAGCCAATCATAAATAAAGAGTATACTGCTTCTGATTGAGGGGTAGGAGAGAGATTGATATAAAAATTGGCTCATGCAATTAAAGAGTTTAGTAAATCCAAAATCTGCATGTTAGACCTCAGGCTAGAGACATGTTTCAAGTCTAAAGGCATCTGTTAGCAGAATTCTCTGTTTCTTGGGGGGGGGGGGGCAGGGAGTTCAGCCATTTTGCTATCAGAACCTTCAACTGATTGGATGAGGCTCACTCATGTCATGGAGGGTGATCTACTCCACTCAAGTCCGCTAAGTTAAATGTTAATTTCATCCAAAATACCTTCATGGGAACATCTAGAATAATGTTTGTTCATATATCTTAATTTTATGGCTTTGCTAATTTGACACATAAAAATAGCTATGGTGCTACATATCTCTGATCCTTGGCAGTGTTTTCTTAGTTTATGTTTTATTAGTGAGTGAACAAGTGAAAGATCTTGCTGACTTTGTCCTTAAATATAGGAATAGCCACAATCTTTTGCTCAATAGACAGGCTGAGTGAAATCTCACATGCATCCACACACATACTCAAGAATACTCTTCTGAGCCTTGTTAGCGACATCCTTAGGCTGGAAATTATCAGAATGCCCATCGGTATTGTGTTGCCCAAATGCCAGTGTTACAACAGTTGCATACAAGAAGGAGAGCCTCACATGTACAAGCGGGAGCCAAAGAAGCAAACACAAAAGAGCAGGGTGTTAGTTTCCTTTAAATAACGTTTCTCAGTGGATGTGGTTGCATTCCATTCTCTATATTAATAGATGATGTCTACTCAAGAGCTAAATCCTTTAGAAACGATTCCCACTCACATGATAATGTTTCTTCTCTCTGGGTACACAAGAAACACTGTCCTGTGACACATCCTGACACCACAACTAAGGTCCTCACTACCAGCTAAGCTTCACTTTTCTGTATGACCGTCACACTTCACAGTAAAAAGGTTCAATTGTTTTCTACAAGATCCCCTCACACCGAGTCCTTAACAAAAGAAAGACCAATCCACTCCTCCAAATGGCTTATGGCCAAGGAGGTCAGTGTCTTCACTCTGGACTTGCTGCCCAAAGCTTCTACTTGAGACCCTTTTCTATCTCACCTCTTCCTCCAGGACAGATGTCTCCATTTCAGCACCGTGGTTAGATTTACAATATAACCAGTTTAACAGTTGGGAGTCCTGAAATTCAGCCCCAGCGGAACTTGTGAAGCAGCTGCAAAAAAGATGAATGTCTCTCCCGGGATCAAAAGCCTGGAGGGTTTTCGGGGAAAAGTTCAGTGCTATGTGCATGCAAAGCCTATTTTAAGTAAAAGGCCCTGTTAGGGTTGAAGCATCCGTCTATCTCATTATTAGCTGGAGGAACCTGAAGTGACCACACTTTGAAAGACACCCCCCCATTGCTGGCCAGAAACGAGGGTTCGAGGGCTTCTGGCCTCATGATCCAGAGCTTCCGGGATTCTGAGACGGCAGTGGTCTGCAGGGCAGGTGTGGGTAATTCACTTTAGCCTCTGTTCATACCTGTAAGTTAGTACTTGGAAATGTGCAATTAAATATACTTTCTGCTCACTCCCCACACCCTCCCTCTTTGCCTGGAGAATAACAATTTTCACACGGAAACCCAAAGAGAAGCTTGCGAGGCTCTAGACACCTCACATCAGACGGGCTGTCACGGATGCTGGCTTGTCAGGCTGTTTAACCTCCGTCGGAGTAACATTTATCTACAGCGGGGTCATTTTATAGATCCATTAAAGCTACATTTTCTCTTGGGCTCCTTTCCCCCAGCTCCCCTCAACCCTTCTAGTCACATACTCAAAAAAAAAAAAAAAAAAATCCTTAAGCCCCAGAAATAAATCTCTATAAACTGCCAAGCATTCAATCAGGCTTTTACTATATCTCTTCGCAATTAGAATAAATTTACTGCTTGGAGAGATGTGGGGAAATATGTAAGGTACTCCTTGGATAAATATACTCCAGTGAGAAAAGTAGAGGCTCTGTTAAAATTATCTCTGTGAATTCAACAAGAATCAAGGTCACGGGAACAGCCACATACCAGGGAACGTTAATTAATGGGCCTGCAGCTGGTGGTACCACTTGGCCGATCTGCTCCAGCTGCCTGCTCTATATTTCTCTCTTTTTGTTGGACCGTTCTTGGCCCAAATCCCATCTCTCTCTTTTTTTCTTCCAAGTACATAAGTCTGTTCTGGAAAGATGCCAAGTTTTCAGAGCACTAAGGCAAGTGCTGTTTCTACACTGTTTTTTTATCTCCTTTTTAAAAGGAAGGCTACTCTATCACCTCTGGAGTGGGATTACTGGTAATCAGTGATGGGGCCGTGGTCTGAGGTCAGCATTCTGGCGTGGCGTGCTAAGCCAGTGAGGCGAGGCCCTCTTGTATCTTCTCCTCCAGCAAACACAGAAGACAATTGAAATCTCCTCCTATCTTCTTTGCCTGTGTGGTTTTTGGGTTAGGCCAGGCTGTGGGGAAAAGCAGAATGTAGTCAGCAGGCACTTACCGCATCCGAACTGCTTAGGCAGAAGGGAGAAAACAGTTTTCCCAGGGTCAGAGGAGCATATACCATTTAAGTCTACTGGGAAGGGTTAAATGAGTAAACCTCTTAGCTGGGACCCAGGAGCTGGGTGTTTACACTGAAATTTCACAATGGAGACCTAGCCTAACTGTTCAGTCTGGTCCTCGCCACAATGCTTTGGACTGTATTTTAGCTGGGCATCATTCTAGCTAAGCACAATTTCAGAGTCAGAAAGATCTGGAAGCTAGATGCTGTGACGCACACCTTTAACCCCAGCATTCAAGGAAGATATAGAGTTACAGTTAACCTGTACTATATACAGTTATACTAGTTAACCCAGTCTGCATGGTAAGTTCATGTCTCTTAAAAGCAAACAGGTGGGGAGCCAGCTCACCGAGCAAAGCACTTGGCATGTGAATCTGAGGATCTGAATTTGAATCTCTAGAATACATGTAAAGAGGCACACATCTGCAGCCCTGCAGTAAAATGGGGTTCAGAGACAATGGCAGCCTTGGAAACTTGTGGGCCAGACAGCTGAGTGTATGTAAGAATAAGTAAGAAAAGGCTCTTAAACAAGTGGAAGTTGAGGACTAACACCTGAGATTGAGATTGTCCTCTAGCCCCCATGGGTTTGCTGTAACACCTGTAAACCACACACACACACACACACACACACACACACACACACACACACACACACACCACCTATATGTCACAGATTTATTTTTTTTTGAATCTGTGTTTGAATCCTGATCAAATACTAAGTAGTGTGACAACAGGAAGTTGTCACATGGGTGGTTAGCCCATCTACACCTGACTTTTTTATATGCAGTACAGAACTCAAAGCAAGGTATTTGCCTAGACCGGATCTAAAGAGGTGCTGCATATGGAATCTTAGGCATAGTCCTGGGTGTGTTGGTAGCTCCATGGGTTTCTTCTCTGTGACCACTGGGCTCATTAGTGTTTCCATGGCAGCAAAGGGTGAGGAAGGGAGTTTGCCTTTGAGCTGATGACGGCTGTGGCCAAAGCAGGGAAGTCGGTCCCACTTATAGCCTTGTTTTTCTTCTCTTCTGGACGCTTTCTCTCCTTCGGTGTTGCATTCTGGAGGGACTGGGCGTTCTTCCACACAGTGACAGACATGTGAATCTCGCCCAGAAATAACAGGGAAAATGCCTGACTCTGCAGTTTGGAGGAATTCTCCAGGTAGTCATTAGGCATGAACTCAAGGCAGAGCCCTAGGGAAGGCTGTCCCCACCCCAAGACAGGACGGCCATCAGTTGGCCAGGGCCAGTCTCTGCAATGGAGACTCAGCTTTACTGAGCCCTTTAAGGAAGGAAGAATGTTCAGAAAACATTTGAAAGGTTCTCTGTTACTACTTCCAAACTGTAAAATGATATTTGGGAATTTTTCTGAAATTAAGGAATATGGATTTGATGGAGGCCTTGGGGGATTACAGTTTTCCTTCTCTTTGAAGCATTTCAAACAACTTTAACCCTTTCAGAGTGCAGCTCAATTTGCCATGGCATTCTTAAAGTATTGTTGCCTTCTGCCCGGAATGGATACTTTCGTGCCTTGTTTTAAGTGCCTTTGCAGAAATATTTGGGGTACAAGAAAAAGCTAAGATTTCTCATGAAGCCCAAGATCACATAGCGTGAAGGCATGGCTTCTAAACTGCTTGAAAAGCATCTCATTTTGTTGTTGTTGTTTGAGGTATAAGAAAATTAATCAAGTGGTTGAAAAGATTGTTCGTGGTTATGGTGTGTATGCTCTTATGTAGTACAACAATTCTTGGCATTCACATCAGGCAGCTCACCTGCCAGTAACTCCATCTACAAGGGAATGACACCCTCCCCTGGCCTCTAAGAGCACTGCATTCATGTGTACAAATTCACACACACACACACACACACACACACACACACACACACACACACACACACGAGAAGACCCAGTTTGGATACCTTCAAATGCTGTAACAGGACCATGAAACACCCAAAGCTGATGGGTTACTCTGTTCATTTGAACCCTCCAGGACAGTGGATAACATAGAAGCCCCAGGGAGAGAAAGACTGAACTAAATTCAATCAAATGGCTTGCCTTCTATTATGATGTTCATCCATTCAGACAGCATGAGCTGCAGGGGCAGCCATTCCCTAGTCACTTTTAGTCTACAGTGTTTTCTGGATCTTCATCAAGCCAGGACCTAAGGGCTGCTCCTATCTTCCATCTCCATAGAGCATATCAGCACGACCCACGTGCTCAGAATTAGTCTAGTGGCAGTTATCTGGAAGGTGACCTGCCTCTTCTGACAGAGGAGAACTTGGAGCAGTGTGACTCGGATGGTAGAAAACTGACTGTTGTCTGGACCATAGACTGAGGACCTTTATCACTGCACTTCCATGCTCAGCTTTGAGGTGCATAGAACCGCACTATAGACAGCGTTTTGAGGGTCTTCTTTCACTTTGTATTCTAATCTCTGCCTCATTCATGATGAGTCAGACCTTATCTCTTCATCTTATTTTTCCCCCCAGGCCATTTTGTTGTACAGACACAGCATGTTTTGTCCCTTTGTTAGTGGATACTTGATTTTGTGAATTTTACATGATGAAAGATTCACTCATGGAAAGTGTATGGCTGGCTGTTATTTCCACTGTAGACTATACCTGATGTATCCAGGCTATGTGGCCTGTTCCCTTTTGGTGGGTGTGGCCTACTGAGCCCACCAAGGACGATGGAGTAAGTTTATGAAAAGGGGCTTATTTTGGCTCACACTTCTGAAGGGCTGTGATCAGAGCTCCTTCTGGTAATAACCTTACTGGCAGAATCCCGGGGATGGCATTGCCCTAGCTTCTTTTTTTGCAGTTGTGACAGAATACCTGGCAAGAAGCAGCTTGGGAGGTTTGCTTTGGCCTCCAGTTCAACAGATACAGCCCATTATGGTGGGGAAGGCATGGCGGCAGGAACCAGTAGCTGCTGGTCACAATGCATCTGCGCTCAGGAATCAGAGATGACTCAAAGCAGTACTGGGTTCTAGAAGCTCAGGGCCTTTCCCAGTGACACACTATCAAGGCTCTGCCTCCTAAAAGAGTCCATGGTCTTTCCAAATGGAGCCATAGGCTGAGAGTGGGTACCATGTGTTCAAGTGTGTAAAGCTATGGGGGACATTTCACATTCAAACTACAGCACCTTCCCATTCTTAAAGAGCAGCATACTGATAAAACCACGAGGAGAGTCAACAGGCCCCTTACTATACAGGTCATATAGGATAGTTCTCTGAGTTATAGAAACCATCTTTGTGGTTTCTACAAACAGCTTTAAGAGGCAGCTTTTATTATTAGCCCATTTTACAGATGAGGAAACTAAACTCAAAGTGAAAGAAGGAGGGAGCCAGGATGTGAGGATAGGAAGGCTGGCTTGATCTATGTTTGGAGGACTTGACTGATATATCCTGTTGCTGCCAGTTGAGGTGATTGTTGTGTGACAAAACTTTTCCTGGGGAGATGGAACACACATCTACTCACCCAAAATAGGGATCTCATGACAGACCAAACTATATACCAACAACTTGGTTAATTAATTTTTTATTGGTATTACTTATAGAAGTATGGGTAAAGGGTTACTTACAGGAACAGGAATTACTCAAAGCCAAGCCCACCTGAGCAAGGGTGACAGCTTACAAAGCTGAGAACCTGTAGCACACGGCAGAGTCTGCAGGCAGCTCAAAAGGTTGGAGAGTGTCTTTTCCAAGTGACTCTGGTCTTAACCTCTTCCAGGCAGCTCAACTTGTTTCTGCTTCCTCTAGGAAGCTGGTCTGGTTTCAGTGTTCTTTACAGCTCAGTTTGTTTCAGAGGGATTCTCCCCTTTTATTGTTTACTCTTGCAGGGAGGAGCCTAGTGAATCTGTTCAGTTTCAGGGACTTCCTGAAGTTATTTTGAGTTGTTTACCTTCTTGTCTAAGGAGCTTCCCTAAGGGATAGGATATTTCAATCTCAAGGAAACTGTTGCATGCACAGTGATATGATCTCAGAATGGATCCTGAAACTCTGAGCCAGCTCTTCTGAATCTGTTTCCACTCGTGAGAATGATAAGCATGTCTTGAGACAAAGCTGCTGCAGGGTATGAGTGGGATGCGAATGTGATGGCTTCCAGTGGTACCTGGCACACCATAAAGGCTCAGCAGGTTGCAGCCAGTCAGCATGGTCCACCTGCACCAGTGGGGAGAGAGAAACGTGGTTGTCAGAAACACGTTGAGCTCCTGTTACTGTAGTATTCTGGACTTGCATACAAACATGGTGTGGGCTACAGGAGACACGCAAGGTGGAGTTCATGCCTTTAAAAAATGAGCTTTGGAAAATTGGCTTTGGGAATGACAATTAGCACCTATTATCTAGGGATGGACCCAACTTGTGAGTAACAAGTAGCTGATTTTTCCCTGATGCTTGGTAGACATGGAACTAATGTCCCCAGCACATTCATGCTGCCTGGCTTCGGAGTACTGGATGAACTGTGTGGATACAAATCCTGTGGATCCTAAGCCAGGACCCATCTGATGAAGCAATTTTACTTCAGCAGCTGATGTAGCCTGGACCTAAGAGGCACAGATGCCCACATTGTGCCAGCTTTGGGGTCAGTTGTGAAGAGGCTACAGGTTACAAGATTGGGTTGAAGAGAATTAATTAAACTAATTACTTGTAAAAGAGACTGTAAAGGAAGAGGGGAAGAAAATGTTATGAAAAGCAAATTAAACATAGCTATGTGTGGAATATAATTTATTCATAAAAATGAATGGCCTACTGTTATATGGAACAGAACTGATAAGCCTTAGAAAATAGTGTTCAGTGAAACAGACACAAATGACCATAGTTGTATGGTTATGTCCATTTTTAAAGCACAGGTGGAGAGGTTTGTGGTTGGCAAGCATTAGAGGGAGGGAAAATGAACAAAGCCTGGCTATGGGTTCAAAGTTTGCTTGAATATGGTGAAAATGTTCTGAAATAATACAGTAGCAAAGGATGCAAAACCTGGGTAAAGGGACGTGCTACCAAGGCTGAGGATCTGAGTTCAATCCCAGGCTCTCACAGAACCCATTTCTACAAGTTGTTCTCTGACCTTGGTGTGAGCATGCACACACAATAAATAATCATGATTCAAAACCTTTTAAAAATCGTGGTTTATGCTATATAAAGTATATCTTGGTAGGAGAATCAAAATCAGAAATTAAGCAATTAAATCCCAATATCCTAGGACAAATACCTTCTAAATGTTAAAATTAGCAACATTATATTTTTCTGCATCTTCTATAATCCTCTTTCTTTTTTCTTTCAAAAGCATTAGCCATTCACAGGAAGTTGCAAAGATAGTAGGCCAGACCCTGGCACCCAGTTTCCCTTCAGTGGTTACAGTCTGGCATAACTGTGTCCACATGGAATCCAGGAAGTTGACATTGATACAATCAATGTTTGCTAGTTTAACCCTGAGAGAGTTGTTAGTACTGAAATAAAGACATACTACCATTCCTCCCCTAGGAAACTCTTCCCTGCTGGTCCTTTGGGTTTGTTGTTGTTGTTTGTTTGTTTGTTTTTTGCATACCTCTACTCCCATCCCAATCCTAAGGGATGGTCACTCCTCATCTTCTTCATTTCTGTCATATAACCATAACTAAGCTGTTCGTAACTATGGTGATAGGATCAGAATGTGTTTGCCTTTGAGATCAGCTGTTTCCAGTCAGTAGGATGCCTGCTGCTCTGAGCACTGGTGGATAGATGGTTGTGTAGATAGGAGCTTTCTTTACTCTGGGAGAAAAGACAAGAAGAACGAACGATGGCTGAGTTCTGTCATGGATAGGGATATATGCTTAGTTTCGAAGAATCCCAAACTACCTCCAGGGAGTCTGGACCATTTACTGCGGTGGTTCTCAGTCTTCCTAATCCTACGACCCTTCCATACAGTTCTTCATGCTGCGGTGACTCTCAACCATAAAATTATTTTTGTTGTTACTTTATAACTGTAGTTTTGCTACTGTTATGAATCGTCATGTAAATATCCGTGTTTTCTGATGGTCTTGGGCAACCCCGTGAAAGGCGACCCCAGGGGTTTGTGATCTATAACTGATTTAATACATCACCAGCAATGGAACAGTGATCAGATCTCTGCATTTTGCTATCTCCTTTTGATGATGATGATGATGATGATGATGATGATGATGTGTGTGTGTGTGTGTGTGTGTGTGTGTGTGTGTGTGTGTGTGTAACCAAGGCTGGCCTGGAAGTCTCAGCCCTCTTCCTCTGTCTTTCTAGTGCTGGTCACCCCCTACATTTTTGCTTTGGCATTTCTGATCGTGGATCATACTTCCTCACTGAAGGAAAGAGGCTGGCTAGTTAGCTTTGCAGTGGCCTAGTTTTTGTTCTTGTATTTTATCTCTACGTTTATTGCTTTCAATATTGAATTTTCAGAAATACATACATAAAATAAATACGAGTCCTTGATGGGATGTTTGGTTGGCAGAGGTTTTCTCTCGGCCAGCCCATCATCTCTTTTGCTCCTTTTAGCAAAGACTTTATCAGGGCATTAAGAAAGACATTTTTTTTTTTTTGGTAAAGTTGTTCCTCCTGTGTATGTGAATTATGCATTTGATGTTGTCTAAGAACCCCCTCCTCCAAATTTATATCCTGTAGATTCTCTAGGACATTTTCTTTTAAAAGTTGTGTAGTTGTGAATGTCGTTATTGCCTGTACGGATGTGAAGAGAGGACATGTGTGCCACACCAACTACACAGAAGTCAGAGGACAACTTTGTGGAGCCAGTCCCTCCTTCCACCTCCAGGGATGACATTCCTGTTGCCAGGCTCTTCTGCTGTAAATGCATTTAGCAGCTGGGCCATCTTTCACCAGCCCCTATGAATTATTTTTCATAAAACCCCACCCCCACCCTGAATATAGAGGAAATGTGTGTACGCCCATGATCATTTGGAATATAAAAAGAAGTTAAAGGAAAATTTAAATAGTAGGACAGCAATGTCCTGAAGCAAGTTTTAGTACTAAACCTCAATTTTAATAAAAATGTGACTTCTTGTACCATGCAACTGGACCCCTCCCACAGTGAACCAAGGGAGAACCAGCGGGTTGCTGAGGGATTGGTACTTTGCTCAGTGCTGAGCTCAGCTGGAGGAGTCACCACTCAGACAGGAGCAAGAACTACTGACCCTAACGGTAAGACGCGTGCTTATGAACTGCCGCAGTTAGTCACAGACCATAATTACCGCACCAGATAAAGAAGCTATTTAAGACAGCAGGTTGTTACAGCCATAAAGGAAACAGGAAAGTCTTTTTGAAAATCACCTACTTGTAACCAAGGAGAATGGTCAGGTTGGAACGGATCGGTGTGGACCACTCGCATGGAGACAGAGGCTGGCCCAGCACAAAAACATCCAGGCCTTGGCTCCATTCCATTCAATTGCACAGCAATCAATTGAGGTTTCTTTTCTTCAGCCCTAGCCTTTGGGGCCTTGTAACCCACAACCAACATCCTCCTGTCTCACTCCCTTCTGACTTTTGGGTGTACAGAACTCTGCATGGGATCTACACCTTGACCCGTCTGCTTTGTTGGCCAGAAGGTAGCATCATGGAGCAGTGGGCTCTGACCAGGTCTCTACATTCACAAGAGAGCAAGCTGGTTTTTCCTTAGCTTGTTTTGTTTGAGATGGTACCTTGCCATGTAGCCCAGGCTAGCCTTAAATTAACAATCTTCCTGCCTCTGTTCCCACATGTTGGAATCTAAGGCATAGATCACTAAGAATGCCTGGTTAGTAGGTTAGTTTTGAAATGACAGCATGGGAGGGGTGAAGACATGGCTCAGTGGCAGATTGCATATGGGAAAGTCCGTGGGATTCTCCTCCAGTTAAAAAAAAATTGAAATCAATCAGTCAGTCAGTCTGTCAATCATGAAGCATTAAGAATCCACAGACATGTTTCCCTACTTCCTACACAGCCTGAATTCCAGGTAGTTAATAAGTAAAACTTGACACAAATTCTTTTATGAAATTAAGGAACAATTCTGCATTTGACTTGATAAATTTTTATGTTTGTATTTCATGTTTGCACCCCATGAAACATTATTCAGATTTCCTGACCACGTGTTTGCGAAGAAAATCTTACATTTAATTACCAAGTAAGAACCACTGTTATATGTTAGATAATGGCAAAAAAATCGAGCAAATCTTCTGGATCCTCTAACAGGCATGTAAAAATTCCACAAATATTTAGATCCAAAGTAAATTATATAAAGAAAAGTCACAACCAAAATAACCATCAAGAAAGTATTGGTTAACTGAAATTGTGACTACCCATATAAAAAGTTGACATAGATTGCCATAGAAAGATGTCTGCATATACTGAATTAAGAATCAGCTTACCAATTGTCATGTAGAATTCAACCTTTTTTTTTTTTTTTTTTTTTTTAAGATGTTGAGAAGGCTCTTTATGTATTATCACTGGAGAGAAGCATGGTGCCATACACCTGCAATCCCAGCACGCAGGAGGCTCAGGCAGGAGAATTAGCACGATTTTAAGGTCAGTCTGGCTACAAAGTTAGACTTGCAAGAAAACAATAAATGGATGAACGAACAAATAGCTAACATTTCTGGATTTTTTTTCTTTTTTAATTTTATTACATTAAGGCTGTATTTCATAAATAATCATGGAGGAAAATCTAATCCTTGGCCATGGTCATATGGTTGTGATACAATAAACTGAACTGTATTTGTAGTTTATAACTTCTGTTGACTCTGGTTTATTTTATAAAACTTGATGGCAGGGCTGGGGAGATGGCTCAGCATTTGCTTAAGGGAACTTGCTGCTCTTCTAGATGACCCAAAATAAATGTAGGATGTGTGAGAATTCTCAACTTTTTAATCTATAGAACCTCCTCCATGTGTAACAATTTTGGGGGGGGCGTTATTTTAAAATCACAAATTTCAGGCCCAGAGGAGATCAGAAAGGGTTGAGAGGGCTTTGCAAGAAATGAATAAAACCCACCCCCTGCTGCTAGCTAGCTCTTCATCCCAATCACATCCTCGCCTAAAGGCACTGCCCTACAAGGAAAAAGAATCCCCCTCTTTCCAATCTCAGTGTGTGGGTTCCCACAGACAGTGACCCTCAGCCAGGCACACAAATTAATGTGCTCTCCGACCCATATGAACCAATTCAAGTTCAAGTTGTTCATTTGAACAGTGAGTGGCATAGGCAGCTGGCCTTGCTCCTGGGGCTTGGAGGTTCTCTCTCTGTCTCTGTCTCTCTTTTCCTCCCTCCTTCCCCCCTCTCTTGTGTCACTCCCTTCTTGCCTCCTTGAGTTGAATTTAGTAGTTTAATAGTGACCCCACCCAGCCCCCGCCAAGGATGTAATGTGGCACAGCCATAGAATGTATGCCTGGCAGGTTAAGTCCAAAAGCTCCAGCCCCAACACCAGAGGAAAAAGAAAAATGTTGGACCTTCTTCTTTGTTATTTTACCTTAACTGTCTTTAGAGGAGAGAGAAGTAGGCTAAGCTGGTGTGACCCCTCTATGCTCCATCATATATCCTCGATCATATTTTTGGCAGAGCTTACTAAAGTTTTTAATGTAGTTCATTGAAGCCTAACCTCTGCCTTTTTTCTCTTCCAAGATTGTAAACATCACAAAATCAGGGATGTATGTGTTTCAATTCACTTTTGTTTAGTTGGTTTACAGGCCATCGTGGACATTTCATACTATCTGCAATTAGATAGATGGTATTAACAGTGTTTCCAGGCCCTTCTTTGAGGTGAACTCGAACTTCATCAGTGTTGGAGATGATGACTAGTCCAGTCACTTCTTCACTTACTTTTTCATTGAGTAATCAATATGTTTTCACTGAGCTTGCTATAGGCTAGACTTAGCTGGGTCCTGGGTCTATTGATGGCTTACTGGATCCTTCAGTCTAGCAAGGAAGACAAAAACAGACAAATATAGTCCAGAGTGATGGGGGTTGTCATATGAGTCCCTTACAGTTTTGAGGACATACAGACAGCTATTTCCTAATCTTTTTGAGAATTACAGCCAGGCTGACATTCATTCAAACCCAACCCCTTCTCCCTAGCCTACTTGTAACCAAGGAGAATGGTCAGGTTGGAATGGATCGGTGTGGACTTCTCGCATGGAGACAGAGGCTGGCCCAGCACAAAAATATCCAAGCTTTTTAAGAAGAGGGTAAATGATATAAAAAGTGATGACCCGACTAAGAAGAACCAGAGGACTAGTTTTATATTTGAAAAGTCTAAGTTTGTCAACTCACAGTTGTAGGCTGGGGATGCAGCTCTGTGCACAGAATGCTCATCTAGTTGATCTAGATCCCTGGATCCTATCCCCAGCTCTGCATAAACCAGGCCTGGCAGCTCATGCCTTTGTTCCTAGGGCTCAGGAGGTGAAGGCAAGGGGGATTAGAAGTTCAAGGTCATTCTTAGCCTAACAACAAATTGGAGGCAAGCCTGGGATATGGGCAGACAGTCCCCTGCACCCAACCCTGAAAAAAAAAGTACAATTACTGTCCTTCATTCTTCGTTTTCTTCTTTCCTCCCAGTTTTCTTTTTACACACACAGATCAGACACGAGACATGGACAAGCAAGTGTTTTCTGACTAGATGACTTCAGAGGATTAGTGCTCCTTTGAAAGTGATATCGTTAGAGCCATAGCATGTTTATGTGTAACACAGACATCTGTATGTATAACACAGACATGTCTGTGGGGGACAGGCTCAATCCTGGCCTTGTCAATTAGTAAGCTAGGAAGTTCAGCCTTGAGCTACAGACCCCAAAGCTTTGGGAAATCTTGATATGGGATAAGGAGGTAAGTGGAAAAAAGAAGAGAGGTGTCTTTAAAGGTTATTTATCTTTTTTCTCCCCTTTCCCCATCTCCTGGGCTTAACTCCCTACTCCCTGAAAAACAGTTTCTCACTAACCCAGTGGGAGGGCTGTCAAGCAGGGATACCTTGTTAATGACAGCAGTAATAAAAATAAAATAAAAGAGGGTCTCAGGTGATTAGATGCTGCGGGTAAATCAGAGAGACACCAGGGAAGTTTTATTGTCACCCGATGGGAAAACATCTATTTCAGAAGCTGACTACAGTATCACAGAAATGAATTGGGGGAAGATTCTCACAGTTTCCTTAATACATCAAAATATATTCTGCAGGGGCTTGGGAGACGGCTCAGTCAGAAAAGTGTCAAGTTTACAAGCAGGAAGACCTAAGTTCAGATCTTAGGCACTCGTGTGTAAATTCCGGGCAGGTGGCTCACACAGGGAACACACTGTGCAGGCTGCTACAGGAGGAGGCCTAGGGTTTGCTAGGTAGCCAGTCTCACCAGTTAGTGAGCTCTAGGTTCGGTGAGAATCTCTGTCATAAAAACTTTGTGAAAAGCACGTGAGGAGGTCAACCCACCTCTGACTTCCATATGTAGGTGCACACATGTGCATGCTTATTCTCACATACAGGTGCATGCCTGCATACCCACACACATACATACAACATATTAGGTATAATCATAGAAATTAACTTTGCTTGAATGACTTAAGATCCTTATTTAATCTTTATAGATGATGAAAGTAACCACGTGTACCATAACAAAATCAAACAATACAGAAGTCTCTATAAAGTGAAAAATTCCAAGCAAGGCCAGCCCACATGTGGCATTTAAAACAGGAAGAGGAAATGGGCGACATTAATTTTAGTCATGCATTTTATTAGACTGATGTATGAAAATTATCATTTCAATATGTAATCAAATTATTAATGAGACATAAAATTATTGTTCAACAAAGTTCAGACTTTGTTGCTGTTCTGTATCTACTGGGTAGCTTATATTTAGGCACCTCTCTGAGGCTTCTCATCGGAAATGCTTCGTCTATGTTCCAAACCATCCAAATGCACAGTTGAAAAGCAGTTCTGACTGAAAAGCTATATCTATATTCCCACCCAAGTTATTGAAAGCTTTACAAAAACTGAATCAAATTTAGTACAAATTTCATGTAAAATTCCAGGCAATTAAAATGAAGTCAATTAAGCTTTCCATTTGTCTGTTACACCAGCACTCAGGAAAGTTTGTTATGAAACTTTAACTGTTATAAGTTGGATCTGAATTTGTCTCAGTTCTTTATGTTTATACCTATGAATAGAAATGTGCAATTGAAAAATATGATCTACTATACTCCATAACACATACATCTAAATTTCATTTAATAAATCATTATGTAGATTTTACTGAAAAATCTTTTTTTATCATGACGTTGTATTTTGGATATGCGTATGCCTGGTATTTGTGCATGTGTGTGTGTGTGTGTGTGTGTGTGTGTGTGTGAGGATAGAGGATAGATATCTGGATGTCTTCAATTATTTTAAGATTTATTTTTTTCCCTATGTGTTTACTTGGATGTATCTATGTTCACCACATGTGGGGCCGATACCCTTATAGGTCAGAAGAGGGCATCAGATCACTTGGACCTGGAGTAGGAAGAGCTGTATGCAAGTGGTGGGAACAGAGAACCCCAATTTTTTTCGAGAGCACCACGTGCTCTAAACTGCTGAACCATCTCGTCTGTTGGTTTTGTTTTGTTTTTGAGAAAGGTCTCTCTCTGAGCCCAGAGCTTACAGTTTTGGTTAGACTAACTGGCGAGCCTCCAAGGTCCTCCTGTCTCTATCTCTTCTGTGCTGAGGTTCCAAGCACATGCCTCTGAACTCAGCTTTTACATGGGCTCTGGGAATCCCAACCCAGGCATTTATACTTCCAGAACAAGCACTGAAGCTGCAGTTACTGAACCATCTCCCCAGCCCTTGGTTCTTTTCAGCGTATCTAGATTTGTAGTCATTATGAGTGGGGCATCGTAGGTTTGTTATCTTACCCCTGCTAATGGGTCTCCACATTGATCTTGATGTTTTACAGTTCCAAACGTTCACATTGGAATATCTATGCTAGTATTTCCATATAATACTGCCCAAGAAAGGACATTTCAAGGCCAAAGGGTGTGCCATTAAAAAATTGAAAATGAACTCCACCCGTCCCCAGCATTCCATTTCTTATCAGACACTCGTGGCTTGCAGTGTTCTCCAGCATCTGTAGATGCTCCAAATGCCTGAATCAAAGAATGTTGGGGGAAGGGGATTTTGAGATCATCTGTTCCAATCTTTTATTTTAGGGACCTGAAGCACCAAAGCCAAATGCAGGGAAGAAGGAACACAGCATACTGGTGTCAAGGCCGGGATCTGAGCAGTTCTCTTGCCCTCTCTCTGTGGGTACAGCAGAGGCTGTCCTAGTCTCCACAGCATCCCCAGGAAGGTGGTTCTCCTTCCTGTTCCTAGGCACCCTTTGCTTGTGGTGCTGTACCAGGATCAGGCATTCTGGCAAATCATCAAGCCTTTCAGTGGAGCATCCCACATCTCCATAGTAAGCAAGGCAGAAGAGGCAAGGCCTTCCCTTGATATTTATATCCAGAAGAGATCTGACTCAGCTCAAAGGCTTGTTACAGTTTCATAGCACGCTTTCCTGCCCCCTTCTGCTGAGCACAGCCAAGTCACGGACCCTGACAGAAGTGCCTAGCAAGCCAAACATTTTGCCTTGAATAGAAGCCACTTGGGAGTACAGAAGCAGAGGGTTTTCTTGATAGGAGCACCCCTTCTCTTAAGGAATTCATGCTAGTGAGCTGTTGAGAGGTTAAAGCCATGGGACATGTCAGCAATGTGGACAATCTCTGGTCAAAGCACATAGAACTTAGTCTACTGAGTATAGAGTCACAAATACTGGTGCATTTCACCAGCTACTCACAGGGTTAATTGAACAGGGATAGGATCAGAGATTTCTGTACTTGTGTTCATTAGAGGCAAAGCCAGGGCCGACAACAATTTCCCTGCCTCTATTTCTAGAATGTTCTCCTTTTTCCCATCAGTCCCTGGTGTCCTATACCTTGGACACTCTGAATAGGCTCAGGATAAATGTTCTTCATTTTCCACAGCTCTACCTCAATCGTGTGAGGAACATTTAAAAAATAGTTTTACTCCACAGATGCATGTTTTTGTTTAAAATAAAAAAAAATAAACCCAGCTGGTTATGGTAATGCACATCTTTACTCTCAGCATTTGAGAGACAGAGGCAGGCTAATCTCTCTGAGTTCAAATTCAGTTTGGCTTACATAGTGCGTTCCAGATTAGCTGGAGCTACATAGTAAAACCCTATCTCAAAATGAATAAATAAACAAATTCAGACATTTAAATTCTATTTATTTTCTTTTTTATTAAAACTTTTATTTATTGACTGATGGGGTGTGCCACGGCTTGTGTGTGGAGGTCTGGGGAGTCTGTGGATCAGCCTTAGCTTGATGGCAAAGTAACCCGTTGAACCATCTCATGGCCTCTTCTCTCAGCTTACACTCCAGCTTTCTGCCCTATTGCACGGCTTTCAAGACTCCAACACCAACAAGCTGAAATGTAGGGAGAAGCCAAGTCTCCTGTTTCTCTGTGCATGCCAGGAAGTCTGTCTTATCTATCTTAGCAGTATAAGGAAACACTGATATATTTACCATTTTGGAAGAATCATTTTCGTTTTTAATCTTAATGGTCAATATAGAAATTAATGACATTTGCTGAGGTTTATGTGAAATGGCTCTGGGGGAATCTGAGATGTACTGGTCAGTCCTTTCTTGACTATCAGTGTGAAAAAGAAATATGAAGAATCCACTTTTTCATAAAAGATGGTAGGAGACAGGGGTGAGTCCCCAGCCCAAACAAAAGGCTCCAGCTTCCACAGATGACCTCTCCCCTCTTCCCGAATGCCAAAGCTGTAAGATCCAGTCAGAGGTAGGTGGGGTTTCTACTTTGCTCAGGATTTAGCTTGACAGTCTCAGGCCTTCCAGTGGGCAGAAGGTGAAACTATTACCTACTCCAGGGATGAGTTCCACAAAAACATGTCCCTTTGTCAAAAAATAATAGTATTAGAAGACACTGAGGATTTTGTCGGTTCCCAGATTCTGGCCCAATTAATCAGCAGACATTCATGGTGTGAGACCTCCCTTCCTGGGGCCTGTTCTCCTGCAAGGCTCATTGCAAGGCAGATTTATGAAACATGGCTCCAGCCGCTTACATTCCATGTGCTACAATTTACACATTCTTGTAGGGGTCAAGGTAGAGAATGGCACGCACACTATAGCTTCCACATAAACCTTCCCAGCTCATTTTACCAGAGCATTGTAACATGCATACATATATACATATATTTCAAAGTTGTGAATGAATGCTTCCTAATTTCCACTTTTAAGGGATTATAGGTCTCAAAAGAGCAGTGAGAGGTTCCTAGACTAGCCTAGTTTCCTGGACACAACTCTGTTTGAACTATCTAAGCAGATCTCCAAGAAGACAAAAGAACATTTTCCCATAAAGTCTCACAGTCTCTATTCACTTAGGTCTTTTTTCTTAAATCTCTGGGGTTTTGTGACTATATGGACCCAAGGATACATATTTTACTCTGTGTTTAAAATCCAAAAATAAGTGCCCCCTTGGAAAATACTTCTATAAAAGGCTTGCAAGGTGGTTCAGAGGGTAAGTGTGCTTGCTGCCAAGGTCAATGGCATGAGTTCAAGCCCTGGAACCCACAGAAAGGACAGAAGTCCTCCAACCTCACAGATCCACAGTGGCACACATGTACCCATGTACACACACAGACACAATAAAATAGATATTTAAAAAACTAAAAAGAGAAAGAAAATATTCAACAAAACTGTTGAATCCAAAGGTCACCATGAAATGGATCCAGCAAGATGTTGTCTTCTTGGCAGGAGGCAGAAGGTCTTAAGGCTTCACCTTAATTTTTTTTCTGACCTGAATGGTCAGTCAGAGTCTTTCTTTGTTCTATTTCTCAAAAACACCATTGTTCTTTTTCTACACTGTGGTGGTTTCATTTCCATTGTTTAAAATATCAAAAGTCAGAGCAGCCTTGAGTGGATGGAAGCAGGGCTTGTCGACTGCCTTTGTGGCCAGGAGCCAGGCTCATCTTTGGTGTTCAGCGGACCGTGGAAGTCATAGCCTGCCAACCAACTTTGGCTCTGTGGCAAGGTCACCACTCACAAAAGAGTTTCTGTCACCATTTACTCCATTCCAGGGCCACAGCACACTGGATGGTGAGTCCCAGAAGAGAGCAATCTCTTCTCCCAGACCTGCTATCTTTATGTACAACAAAAAGCTCATTAAGGAGAAAGCACAACATATTGCTAAGTATCTGGTAGGCCTGTTTTTGTTCCCTTGTTTTGATTTGTATTTTTAAAGAGACGATGGTTTCACATTGTTATAAAAAGACACTCACTGTTCAAAGTTAACATGGGACCTTATTTTCATTGGAAGACAAAATAGCTGGTACATATTAGCTCATGAGAAGAAATAATACATTTTGAATGACTATTCAATTGTGAATTATTTTAACATTATTTGCTCAAAAGACATATTTTCAAACAAAGTTTAAAATGCTGCGTACCATGCTGATGGTATAAGAAAATTTTGAGTTTGACAACACCCTGAGCTATATAATAAAAATCTTGCCATAAATAAATAAAATTAAACAAAAGACAGACCACTGAAAAACCCGATTCTTATGTTGTGTCAAATACTGTGTGAAAGGAGATTGCTTAAAAAAAGATAGTTGTTTTTTTCTGATTCTATAAATTGTCATTTAAAAATGTGTTAGAATCATTTATTAAATATGTGAATATTTAAAGAAATAATTATAGGAGTTCAGTAGGGCTATTTGGGGGAATTCTTAAAAAGAAGTTCTGGTCAACTTTCCAGAGAGAGAATACTAGTTTCATGCATGGGCTCAATGTAAAGGATGGCTTTTATGTTTCTAAAAACCAACAATAGATGTAGAAGAATAAAGAAGAATGCCTTCAAAGCCAGAATAAAAATAATTGTTATTCTGTAATGACTAAAATGGGAAACACCAGTGAAGAGAAGGCTAATGTCATATTGAGAGATATAAGGTCCAAGTCCATGTCCGTTTGATGTTTTTTGGCCCTGGGCACTAATCTGCATGGATAATATGATGGGACCCAGCCTTCCACTCATAGAGAGTCGGGTAAATACTAGCTGAGTTGAGAAAGAAGAAGAAAAATAAATCAGCCTTATTGATTGATTGATTGATTGATTGATTGCTTATTCCTTCTAGAAAGTCAGCCTGCCTTACAGATAGATTCCTCTCTCGTCTCCTCTTCAGGCGAAGGGTTGGGTGCAGGCTCCCTGGTGTCCAGAGCCTAGAAACTCAACATGTCTATTAGTTTTACTTAGTCTTGCCTACATTTTAAAATACAGACTATGCATTTACTATCTCTCAGTGGCTCTATGTAGGACCTAGCCCACATGGATGCCTGGAAAACCAATGGATACCGATGGCTTACCCACTTCTTTGACATGGCACAATGGTTAGAATTCCTTTAGACTCACATCCTCCTGGGCTCTGCTACATCCCAGCAGAAAGAGTTTGGACAAATGATGAGCTATCAATGTCTCATATGTCAAAAAAAGGAGATTTAGTTGATTGATTGGAGAATCTAAGAATAGAGTTTACTTATGACATGTACTTGACTACTGAGTCACATCTCAAAACCGTTTTATTTTATGACTTATTTTTTCTCCTATGTATGTATGCTGGCATGTGTGTGTATGTGGGATGTGTATAGCATGTGTACATGTATAATAAGAGGCCAGAGACTGATGTCAGGAGTTTTTCCAGTTGCTCTCAATCTCATTCATTGATATGGAGTCTCTGAGTTAAACACAGAGCTCACCAACAGAGTTAGCCTGGCTAGCCAGCGTGCTGTAGGCATCTCATACCTCTGCCTTCCAAGTGCTGGAATTGCAAGCAGACCCTGACTTCCATTTAGTAAATGGACTCTGGAAATACAAACTCTAGTCCCCACGATTGCACGATAAGTGTTTAATCATGGGGCTATCTCCCCAGCCCTCTTCCTTCCTTCCTTCCTTCCTTCCTTCCTTCCTTCCTTCCTTCCTTCCTTCCTTCCTTCCTTCCTTCCTTCCTTCCCTTCCCTCCCTCCCTCCCTCCCTCCCTCCCTCCCTCCCTCCCTCCCTCCTTTCCTTCCTTCCTTCCTTCCTTCCTTCCTTCCTTCCTTCTTTCTTTCTTTCTTTCTTTCTTTCTTTCTTTCTTTCTTTCTTTCTCTCTCTCTCTTTCTCTCTCTCTCTCTCTTTTCCTCCTCTTCTTCTTCATGGCTTTTTACTTGGCATTTCCACAAGGATCAAACAATATAATCTTAGAGAACATGTTGTTCAGTGGCTGTCACTTAGTAAGTGCTCTATAAAAAGTACTTCTTGTTATTTCCTATGATTATCTCTGTGTCATGTCTAGCCTCCTCTGTGAAGGGGCCAAAGCTGTGTTTATGTTTCCTTAAAGATTTGGAAGGAAGTGTCAATGAGGGGGAAGCTTCATCAATGTCGCTGCAATATGCCTTTGGGGTGAGAACGATGATCTTGCTTCCAAGGTGGAACAATGGAACCTCCTCACCAAAGGCATGGCTGGTGGCCTCTTAGAGCTGGCTCTGTGTTTTGCCCATAGACCTCAAAAGAGGAACAGAACCAAGACACACTGTTGTAAGAAGTTTTTGGCCTAACCTATCCTCACAGTCTAAACGAATCGCTCCTGCTCACAGCCTGGCCTAGCCCAAGTTTTGGACCTGCAGCCCTGCTTGATCCCAAATAATCACACAAAGGCTTGTATTAATTATATGCTGTTTGGCCTATGGCTCAGGCTTATTGCTAGCTATCTATTGCATTTTAACTTATTTTTATTAATCTGTCTTGCCACATGGCTCATGGTTTACCTGTACTCCATTCCATTTTGCTTCTTGGGCAGCTGGATTGCATCTGTGGGTGACCTGGCCCTCTTCTCTTTCATCAGTACTTGGATTTCCTGCCTGACTATAAGTTGGCCTGCCATAGGCCAAAACAGTTCCTTTATTATCCAATGATAATTCACAGCATACAGAAAGACATCCCACATCAATACACATCTTAGAGGCTTGGTAACTCCCAACTGCCTAACCTGTTCTCCCTTGAAGAGAGAAAGATTCAGAAATAGGAGGAAAAAAAATCACCACAGGATTCCTGAAGGAGCAGATTCTTTTTGTAATTCCCACACAGTGCATTATCATTGTTCTTTATTATAATTAACAACACAATAACAAAAAAAGAATCCTTTTCAAGAATGCAGAATGGGAAATGTTAGGATTTGATTTGAATAGGGGGTGAGGAGTCAGGCTTCGGTGCTAACTGTGTAGAGAAACATTCTGTGACGAAGCAATTGAATTCCACTTTGGCCTGTGAATCTTGCCGTGATCTGGATGGTTCATAGTTGGAAGAATGACACCAGAAGCTGATGCTTAGTCATGTCCACTTCCTTTCCTTTTGGAATTCTGAATTTCCCATCCAACCCGACAATTGTTGCTCTGCCTACATTGTATTTTGGATGGAGAAGAGTGGCAATCCCAGTCTCCAAGCGTGGATGTCCTTGTCATGGACCCCTTTCTGAACTGGAAGTTGTGATGAGAGAATGGACGAGAGCCTGGAGCATACAGTAATGATAACTGATAAGAGCGTGTATTACTACAAAAAGAAAGGGGAGAGGGGATCAGGCAGAGGACAGAGGAAGAGGGAAAATATATCCTGATACCTTGGAGCAGCCACCCTCAGTGAGCCATTTGGGAAGCATAGGAGTGGGCTTATACGTATTTTGAAATATCTGAACACTCTTTTAAAGAGAATCATTAAATTTCTTAGTAGGATTGTTTCTGTTTATAAACTTCAGCTTAGAAATATGTCTTGACTATGGAAATATTTTAGTTTTGACATCAAACATCATCAGATTTTTTTAAAATCTCTTTCAGTTTCATCCACAGCTTTGGTTACACTTGCCCAGTAATTCTGGGGTCACCCAAGTACTTTTATTCTAGAGACCTTCCAAAGTCAGCCAAGGCAGTGGTTTTGAAAACTGTCCTTGTTTGTCGACAAAAGTACATTAAAACAATCAAGGGTCTGACTTCTGTCCAGGATGATTATTTTTAATGTCTTACTGGACACGTTTGAAATGCTTTTTGAGTCCTTTGGGAGTTGAATTGGTAGAAATTGCTTTTTTCCCTTGTATTTTAAGTCTTGGGATGTGATCTTTGGTAAATGTCTGTGATGTTTGCACATTGTGTAATCCTCCCTCCAAAGGCTGTTGGGATTTCATCAGCATCAAAGGCAACAAAGACACAGGACAGAGAAGATGAGCCATTTCTCTGGGCTTTCCACTCCTCTTCCTTTGACTATGCTACTCAAGGAGAAACTTTAGAAGACGGTCTTTCGCGTTTGGTCAGACAGTCACTTCAGTTCTTTCCAAACCAGAACAACTTCTGCTTCAAGTGTCAGTGACTAATTCTAGAAAAAGATGCCGTCAATATGTGAAGTATCTCAGTGAAGTACAATGATGTTTGCTAATTATGACAATATTGTAATTAGCTAATTAGTCATATACTCACCAGAGACCCTCTCTGTGAAACTTGAGTGGCCATTAGTCTCTCTGTATAGCATAGGGAGGCAGTGAGAAGGATCTAGACAAATTCCTGGATCTTTTGTAAGTGAAGATTTTTCTGTACTGCTTCTTTTAAATAATAATAATAATTATTATTATTAATGTATGTTTGGAGGTCAGAGGACAACTTTGTAAAGTTAGTTCTTTCTTCCACCATGGGTTATAGGAGTGAAACATAGGTTTTAAGTTTTGTGCTTCAAATGCCTTTACCTACTCTGAGCCATCTCACTGGCCCCCAAGGACTCTTCTTATAGGAGAATGTGCCTCAACTATGACCAAATCCTGTAGCATAACCAGAATCCAGGAACCAGTATTGTATGTCCCCAGTCTGGGTGTTGGGTCTGTAAAAGTGACGTGGCAAAGGAAAGTGTATGCTCTCTGTGGGTTTCACAGAGAACCCACGTAAAGTGGGTTCTCCCTTCACACAGGACTTCCTTGGGCAAACCATATAATATTTTATCTGAGAGAGAGAGGTGAGACTTGATGCTCTCAAAAGTCTCTAGTTTTTGTAATTTTCTAAAAACTTAAGACTTAAGTCAGTGACAAACACTGTTTTTCATATACCACTCAACCAGGTGGTACCCAAGAAGGTGCTAGGTGGAGTTAGGAAAAGGTAAATGACATCTTAGCAATACTTAGATTCCCCTTATCCTTAAGACACGGGTGATAATTTCTTTAAATAAGTGATGACCAGCTACCTCCTGGATTTGTCTTTCACAAAGCTCAGTGGATGAAGTTCCGACACACACTCTATTCTATAGCAATATATGTGTGTAGCCCTCCTGCTATTAGTGGGTAGCATGGCCTCTTGTTTGGAAACCTAATTTCTCAGCCCAGAAATCCTGGCCCTGAGTGAGGGCCAGGATGGGTGTTCTACTTCCCTCTTGGAGCCATTTGGAATGGATACTGGGCTGCATTCATAAAAGAAACTTCTTCACCGAAACAGCACTAGCTTTACTGAACAGATGTCCCTGATTGTCTGATAATAATAATGATACACTGCATTTATTTGGAAGATGACTCAGTTATTCATCCTGACTCCAAGATCCCAGTGCAAAATTCTGGATTCCAACCCCATGGATTTATCACACCCACTGGAGGATTCTGGCTTTTCAAACCTCTGCATGGATTGTTGTCTTCTTCCAGTAGAGTGGGTTTGCCCTTTCCAAATGATAAAATCTTTCTTTCCTGGTCTGAATGCCCCTCAACTTCTTTCAAAAAAGGATTTGTGAAAACAATGTATGAAAGCACAGGGCAATAGGAAATGCTGGTAGGAACACAGCAATAAATATGTCAGGTGTACAAACTAGCTGATGATATTTATTTGGTCCTAAAGAAGAAAGTTTTGGGATATGATAAATTACGATCATTTTTCAACATCTCTGGTTTCTCTAGTAACGCATATATGTTGGCAGACCTTAGTGGATCTTGCTAATTTATTTGTAGATCATCAAAGAAACACATAAAATGTGAGTCTCCAGGCAAGTGAACTGACTGGGAAGCTGGATTGGGTAAGAGCAGTGTTTTCCTACACCATAAGTAAACATGTCAATACAATGACAAGGGTTTTTGTCCTGGCAGAAACTTGAGGGGTGGGATGGCTAATATCGAGGGACTTTAGCTTTGTAGTCTTTCCTCACAGAGCGTCTCATGACTCCAGAGAAGGATACTCAGCAGCCTCACCAGAGAAGGGTTAGAGTATTTCTTAACAGAGATTCCTATGGTGTCATTGAATTACAGCAGGCATTCAAGATTCTCTGTGCCTTGATAGGTTGTATTTTAAAGTAGGCATACATTTTTAAAGTTAATGAGATATAAAATGGAGTCACAGCAGACCTCTTTATGTAAATGATGAGAAATGACATGGGAGAAAGGAGGCAAAATATGTATCTGTTCATAAGCACAAGCTGCTATTCCAAAGACGGCCTCTGTGAACACAGAAGTTTATGCTGTCTTTGATCTGTGAGATTCCAAAGCCCCTAGCTGTCTTCAGGGATCTCGGAGCATCTGCCTGGGCTGACACGTCCTCTGGCTGCCTTATTGCTCCACACGGAGTCTCTGCTCCCAGTTACACTAGTGTCTCCACAGTCTCCTGTGTGGACTGTGTCCTACCACAGCCCTCGCCTCTTGTCACCTCCCTAGTTCTTTCACCAGCCTTCGTTAGCCTGGGAAAGACATCTCTCAACTCCACCGGAAGGAGCTGGAGTGGACAGACACGGCCCAAGGCTCCTCTTCCAGAAGCTTCTGATTTTTACCCCTGGTATAAATAAATGATGTCATGATGGATTTTACTGATGGAACTCTAATTTAGGCAGATTTTAAAACTCAGTTCTGCTGATGTGTTAGGGTGGACAGTTCTTTGTTCTCAATGGCTGTCTTGTGCTTTGCATTGGTAGCATCCCTGTCCTCTGTCTGCTAGAGAGTACGAGCATCTACAGTCCACAGGATTCTCTAGGCCAGTGGTTCTCAACCTGTGGATCTCAACCCTTTTGGTAAATATCTATCTCCCGAAATATTTACATGGGGATTCATAACAGTAGCAAAATTATATTTATGAAGTAGCAACAAAAATAATTTTATGATTAGAGGGGTGACCACAGCATGAGGAACTGTAATAAATGGTTGTAGCATTAGGAAGGTTGAGTGTTCCTGCTCTAGGCACTGCAAGATGTTCCCTGGGGAGCGAATGGCCAGTTAAGAAACCATGTCTGTGAGGGCTCTCGATTCTTTCTAGATTTTTGGAGACAGGGATCAGGTATTAGCCATATATGGGTTCATGTTCAGTTATTTGTAATTAAGAATAAAGTCAATGGAGAATTTCTACAAATTAACTAACTAGGTTCAGTTGATTTTGACTGGGTTGAATCATCAAGCAGAGACTGTCAGTGTCATTAAAGCATCCTTGTTGAAAATACTGGTGAGCCCATTATTGATTGAGCAGCGGTTCTCAATCTTACTAATGTGGTGGCCCTTTAATACAGTTCTTTATGCTGTGGTGACCCCCCAGTCATAAAATTATTGAATTTCTACTTCAAAACTGTAGTTTTGGTGCTTTCAGGGATTGTGATGTAAATATCTGATCTGCAACCCCAAATGGGTTGTTACCCATAGGTCGAAATCTGCTGACCTATAGGAATCAATCCAATGTGATGTTTTCCAGAGTTTAGTGACAGAAAGGTTTGTCTCCTGAAAAAAAAATGTGGTTTCTCAATTCTGTCACCAAATGAGAACACTAGGGCTTGGCTGTCAGCATACTCAGACCCTATCTTTCTGCTTGGCTTTATTAACTATTTTCATCCTTTGATTTTTAATATTTTAATAGGAGACAGCTTTCCATCTCACTGGCCCCACTTAACTCTGGTCTTTCACCCTTGCTAATGACTTGCTTAAGACTTCCTTTCTTGTAAAGAGAAATAATTTTTTTTTTGTTTTGTTTTTTGAGTCAGAATTTTTCTGTGTAGTCCTGGCTGTCCCGAACTCACTCTGTAGACAAGGCTGGCTTCAAACTCAGAGAGATCTGCCTGCTTCTGCCTCCCAAGTGTTGGAATTAAGGGTTTGCACCACCATCAACCGGCCACATTTTCACTGTATAAAGAGAAAGAGGTGGAGTACATGGACAAGTTCTGACATTTTACAAGCTCATGCTGCCCTTATGCAGCTTGATGCCCCTCATGCATCTATTTTTCTTTCTTTCCTTCTTTCTTTCTTTCCTTCTTTCTGTCTGTCTGTCTGTCTGTCTGTCTTTCTTTTTTGTTTTGTTTTGGTTTTTAGATCATAGTTTCTCTGTGTAGCCCTGGCTGTCCGGGAAGTCCCTCTGTAGACCAGGTTGGCCTCCAACTTAAAGATCTGCCTGACTCTGCCTCTAGAGTGCTGGAATTAAAGGCATGCTATACCATGCCAGGCATAAAATGAAAATCCTAAGTAAATGGCGTATACTTATCATTTACCACCTAAACCAAGGGTACTTTGAAAATACAGGGAGAGCAGTTTATAATTAACTGAGAAATGCAAGACAGTTCTGCTCAAAATGAATGATCTTCCAGATACAGAGTAAACATCACAGATAATGATTATTTTATCTCTGGCTAGGAGATAATTAAAGACAAATATGTGCCTGACACAGAGAACCATGGCTAAGTTATGTGCCTCTTATTTATCTTGCATCACTCGTGTTGATTGGAGTTTAATATTTATTATCTCTTGGGAAATTTTATAATTAGCTTCTGTATCAATAGAGGAAAAACATGCAGGGTTTTGTATATGATTTCTACAGTGATGGGTTGTCTCAGATCTGGGAGAGTAATCACATGGGAGACCCACTGGACTGTGATTTATGGAGTCTTGGATAAATGCACTATGGAGTAGTGTTAGATTTCCAGGGGCTCTGTCTTGGTTTTCCTGAGCTGCGTCTCATAAATGTTTGTAATGTTTGAACAGCAAGCTGATACCATGCTTAAGATTGTTTACTATTAATAAATGCTATGAGGTAGTGTCAGGAAGGGGATCAAAATTACTTTTTGTCTGCTTTTGTTGAAAACACTTTCCTGCTTCTTTGGGAAAACATGGGATTGCCAGCATTCTGGATAGGTGCTGGGTATTCTTCAGATGTTGTAAATAGTAAATAGCAATCAAGAGTGAATAGCGGGCTCAGAGTCGTGAAACTCAACCAATGCCGGCATGACTGCATAATTTTTCATTCTTGAGAGAATGAGATTTCAACATGGAATGGAAAGCTTAAGGTGGAAATTCATTCCTGTGTGTGGTTATAATGCGTACTTGTGATGCACAAAATACTCCGTTCTGTGAATGCTGTAATTCAAGCTACAGCTGGCTGACTTATTTTTTAGCCAAGGTTCCTATCTGATTAGCTGAACTGAAAATTTAATAACTACCAGTTTTTAATGTTATATTATATGCCAGACAACACATAAACATTTTATATGTGTGTGTGTGTGTATAGCTCACTCACTGAATGTCCGTTCAGGAGAGACCCTGTCTCAAAAAGTAAAATGGAGAGTGATCGAAGAATACACCAGTGTTGACCTTTTGTCTCCACACACATACATGCAGGTGAGTACACACACACACACACACACACACACACACACACACACACACACACACACACATGCACGCACTATAATGTGTAGTTTTCTTTTTTTCATGTCCACATGCAACAGATGCTGGTCCTCTGGACTGTTGAGCACTTTGATTTTTTTTCATCATTCTCATTTATAGATAACAGCACTGAAATATGAGTAATTTTCATTATTTTCTCAAGGTCTTGACTACTGGTAGAGGTAGGCCTGGCCTCGAATGTTTTATTATTACAGACATGCCATTCACGCTTGATGCTTGGCTGTGAAGTCAGTGCACCCCAGGTCTTTCTAGCCTATGTGGACCTCCAGACTTGGAAAGTCTCTATTTGATTTTTAAATACAAGCCCTCTCTTTCTTGTTTTAGTATACATTTCAGTTTCCTTTGAAATAGAAAATTTTGTTTAAGGTTAACGAAGTTTTTACTTCCTATCCTTTTCTCCTCTCTAAATCACACTTTAAACCTAGAAATGTCCAGTTAAGAACAAGCAAAGCAGACCAAATATAGACCATCTATATAAAGAATAACCACTCTTAAGGAGTGCTTTCCAAGAGATAAGAAATTCTCCTGCCCTACTTCATCTACTTTTCACAACAGCAATAAGTCATGATCTCTCTCTCTCTCTCTCTCTCTCTCTCTCTCTCTCTCTCTCTCTCTCTCTCTCTCCCTCTCTCTCCCTCTCTCTCTCGGAAAACCAAGTGCTTCTGGGTTTAGATGACTTTCAGAGTCACTTGGTTAGTGGCAAAGGTGATTTACTCAGGTCTGCCTCTAGTAACTCTTACTAATTCTACAGGGCTGTGTAAGCTATGTGGAGACTTTTCTAGATCAAATCCTTCAAACCCTCTGTCTATGAGCAGGGTAGGATGCTTGCTGCAGGCCTTCAGACAGGACAGAAGGGAACAAGAAACCAGGGCTCTGAGCTGCTCCCCTCCCAAACTCCTGATATCAGCTGTCCAATCCTACAGCAACAGTATTGGATTTGTTTCACAGAGAGAGTTGTATGCCTCCTGGGATGGATGGTCCCTGAGGGCAAAGGAGGCTCTCCCGTCGCTTGATTCCAAGTCTCTGCTACAGTGCTCACAGGTGAGCCTGGCTGATGTATAATCACTTTGTGGTGCATGAATGATTGGCACCAGAAAGACACACACTCATCCTTTTTTTTCTTCTTCTTTTTTTTCCTGGCAACAACTTGATTTAAAGAAAATCTTGAGGGCATTTTTTTTTTTCAGCTGCTCTTTAAATTGTTTGCTTTTAAAAAGATTATTTAATTGTGTGTGTGACAGCATCTGTGGGTGGAAGTCAGACAACTTTCCCAGAGATGGTTCCCTCCTATCATTCCAGGGACAGAACTCAGGTTGCCAAGCTGGTACAAAGTACCTCTCCAAGCTAAGCCCTCTCACTGGCTCAGCTTGACCGATTTCTGTCTTGGTAAACTGCTGCTAGGAATTCAGTTTCCCTTCCTGACTCCCCCCTTCCTCAGCCACCTCCAGAGAACACATATCCTCCTAGCTGGTCACAGACAGACCCAGGTGGCTTTTCACTGAAGGCTAATCTGTTGCCTGCAGGAAGCACAGGGCCCTAACTAGATTTTTTTTTTTTTTTTTTTTTTTTTAAATAAAGTTGACTGATCTTAGGAAGACACAGATTCCTTTATCCTCTCTGTACCTGCCCCTGAAAAAACGTATCTTGTAGACTTTTCTATATGCTCCCCTCAAAAAACATACAAAAATCAAAAATGCAACCTGAAGACTGAAATGCAGACAGTTTAGAGCATCTATCCCTGTCACAGACCAGAAGTGCAAACAAGGTAAACATATCCCACCCCCCCCCTTGAAACCACCTTCCATATTCCTAATTCAGCATTTGCATATTTTTACAATGTGCTCTCAGGCTGAGTGCTAGTAGGGATACCATGTTTTATATGAACATTTATACACCAGTACCCTGGCAAGGGGCTGACTTCATTGGAATACTTTATGGCTTAATACATCTGAATGATTTATAACTCGTTTTGTCTAGGCATTTATGCTAATAAATTTTACAGATTCCCCAGTACTGCCTGGTCCTTCATTTCTTCAGGGAGTCAAGGCGAGAGAAAAATGAAGGAGCGTATTACAACGAAAAGAAGAAATTGGAATTAGAACCCAAATAAAATTACAACACAAATAAAATCTCTTGATTAAAGTTAAACTGAAGAAAAGCCAAGGGAGGGAGAAAGGGGGGGGAGACCCTCACACAAAATTGTGTAATTATCTAATCAAAGGGGAATCACAATGTGATATTTAGATTTAACAAACTGGTTTTCTGAGGAACAACTCATTCATATATGTAATTAAAGCCAACGCTGACAAAAAAGTGACAAACTGAGCATTGCCAGGAGTGAAGGAGTTGAGATGAAATCCTACCTATAAAAGATGCTATCTTTTATCGGCTAAAAACACAAAAACAAAAACTCTGATTTTTCTAAGACGGGAAGATTTTAAGCCTTTTTTTTTTTTTTTAAGATGTAGAGTAAGTCAACTTCTTTTTCTTCTCCTCCTTCCTTCCTTCCTTCCTTCCTTTTTTTTCCCTTCTATTTCTTCCCCTTGCTTACAAAGTTGAATCCGGGGTCAGGAGTTCTAATTGTAACCTCAGACTGGAATTCCAGATGGTGCGCTCTGGACTGGAAGCACCTCTCAGTTCATCAATTTCATGGGCTTCCATATCTGCTCTGGCCACGGCCTGGTCTCCATCCCCACTGTGGCATTAATGCAGAACAAATTGAGACATATCCTCTATATAATTAGTTCCAGAATTTAAAAAGATTTACGGGATAATAATAGAGGCAGCGCTGCTGAATCCTTTCATTGGGGGCTCTTTGGGAGCTGAGGAACCGGTGGTATGGTGTCAAAGCTCTGCGGCTCCAGGCACCACGAACTGGAAGGAAAGAACAAATTTTGCTGGCATCAGGCAGCGCTAGCCACTGGCTCTAGCCCCTTAGCCATTTGAAGGAAGAGAGTTTAAAAGCCCAGATGTAAGGGTTTTTTGTTTGTTTGTTTGTTTGTTTTGTTTTTTAAGTAAATAAAGGATCGAGACAATTAAGAAGTCTAAGAGTGGGCTGTGTTATAAAAGACCCTCCGATGTTTATATTTTATTTTGCAAAATGAAGCTATGAATTTTGCCGACTATGCCAGTCTGGAAACTGCGCTCGATGTGCCTTCCCCGCAGCCCTGACAGATTGGTGACTTGGAAACGCTAGGAGAAAGAAACAGCGCTGGCCCGTCTGTCTTGCTCTTGGGGCTCAGGATGATCGGCCCAAGGGCAGCTGCTAACCCTTGGTTGATTAGTGGCTTGGAGGTCGGGCCACTCTTCACCCCATTCCCGTGCCCTGGGCACGGGCTGGCGGCCTCAGCCATTGACAGATCCCAGGGCTTTGGCATGTTTATTCAATTGTCAACAGCCGCGGGGTGACCAGTGGGATCCCAGCCCTGGCTGGCTAGCTGGTCCCTAGGGCTAGGGCAGCAGCCAGGCTCGGGGCTCAGCCAGATGCAGTTGACAGTTCTGGGATGAAAGATCTTCGCTCCCCACTTCCACGTAGATGCGGTATCTTAATCTTGTAATACTTATCTACCTTCTAAAATGAGATGGGTACACCTTCTCCGCATATTACGCCACAAAGAGTGCCAGGATCTCTTTTTTTTTCTATATTCCATCGGTACTAGAGAAGGAGACACGGTGGTTTAAACTGAACGGATTGGACGTTGAAAGTTCTCGTTTTTTCCAGGGTAGCTTGACCAAAATCTTCCTATATGTCTATGAACAATACCAGTCCTAAAGCCCAGTTTTAGAGGAAACAGAACACATCCCTCCTATATGATTCATCTACAACTCTGAAAGGTGGAGCCCCAGTGTACAGAAACTGAGGCTCAAAAATACTACAGAACTCTACCAGGTGAAAGTGAGATCTCCTCTTAACCACAGCGCCTGTGTTGCGCCCCAGTTTCCTCAACTTGCTTGAGTTTAACCACTGGCTTTGCCTATGGACAGCCAGTTCAGAACGAAATATTTCCAAGGCCTGATTTTTGCGCCATCGCGGTGGGGAAAAGAAAGAGTGTAGGAAGCTCTTACTTTTCCACGACCTTTATTTTTCTGGAACCCTGGAGGGCTTCAGTTGAAGGGGGTTCAGAGGTGGGCAGCAGGTGCGACACCCCCTGGCCAGGCTGTTCGTAGCTTTCACAGTCAGCTCAGGGCACCCTTCACCCAAGTCGGTGAAGCCAGGCATCTGCTGAGGGAACCTCGGGACTCCGGTTAAGAACAGTTACCCAGAGAAGAAAGGTGGAACGTGGGAGGAATAGGTTAAACCGTGACCGGAAAGGTTTGCGGGTCCCACAGCACTGGCTTATGGATGCTTAGGCTTCTAGACGTGGCCAGGCGAGGGTATCTCAGGAGCATCCGGTCTGACCAGAGGGCCTCCATCTGCGCTGCAGCTTCCCCTTCCCGCTCTGCTGGGAACTTCCTACCACTTTTTTACTGGGGGAAGTTGGGGCGAGAGGGCATCCTGGGGTTGATAAAAAAAAAAAATTAATCATAGTTTTCCTGGGTTCTCTCTTTTTAAAAAATGGGGAAAAAGAATAACAGAGGAGTTTAAAAAAAAATCGGAGCATCCCTTTCCTCCCACCCTATTTGTATGTCACCCCTCTCCACCCCACCGCACCCCACCCCCAGGCACGAAAGAAAATTCTAAACAGGGAGGCAAAGGTGTGTCTTCATTCTCCAGAACTCATGCCAAATCTCTACGCAGCGATTCCATCCCTACTCCCTCCCTAGCTCCATCTTCTTTGGTAATGAAACCCTGGCTCTTCACAAAGGGCTCCTCTTCCGTCGGTGGCCGCGATGGAGTTCAAATGAAAGAAAATCACTTGGAAGTAGAAGTAAGAGGCCAGGAGGAAGGGGACGGGGTAGGGACATAGGGCTTTCGGGGTCAGCTTGGCTTGGGGAGTTTTGTCCCCAAACTGTCTCCGCCAAAAAAACCAACGGTGCCCTGCTATGCGTAGAGAATGGAAGAGGGCAAGGTGTGGCGAGAAGTTTGTCTTGAGAGCCCTGTATTTCTTTTAAAAAGAAGAAAAGAAAGAAAAAAAGGAAGAAGGAAAATAAGGAGGGGAAGGAAGGGGGGGGAAGGGAAGCTTCTTGTCCACTACAAATCAGTCAAAATTCCAGAGCAGCATCCGTGGGGTCCACCACGGTGAAAGTGAAAGGGATGTAATGGAGTAAAGGACCACTTTAACCTTCCTTAGGCTCTTATTTACCTGTACAGATGGTCCGACCGCAAGAGGAGTGGGTAATTGCAATACTTTCTGAGCCCACAGACGCTTCGGGTCTCAGCTGAGAATTCTGGATGCATGAGTCTATGTGAGTTGAAAACCAACGTGTAGCAACGGGAGAATTCACTAAGACCTTTGAAACGCTAGGTTTCTTCATATTCGTGGTCAACATCCATAAATATGTGTGTAAGCAGCACATGAGTGTTGCTTAGCATAGGTTTAGTGGGAAAACTTCTAGCCTCATCCCGATTCCTGCAGCTGGACTGCAACCGCGCCTTCACGCCGCCCCGCGCTTGGCAGTGCCAGCTGGAGTCACCTCCAAGACTCCCGGGTCTGCCTTGCACTGAAAACCAATTCACTCAGCCACTCTCAGGCTTCCCCTTGTTCACAGGTTGTCCCCCACCCCATAGACCCACTACTTTAGAAGACCTAGGTCAATCCAAACTAATCCCTAAACACCTGTTAAAGGGCGGAGGAAGGAGCTGTTTTTGAGAAGCCATTCTCTGAGAACTCTCCTAGTGGTGCAAACATTCTTCTAGACGCCGGCCAAGGCCAATAAAGCCGCCCCTGACACATTTCTAGGTTAGACTAACTGGTCTGCATCCGCTGATCAATCACCGCAGGTCCATAATGGTACCTCAACACTAGAGGAAGCCTTGCTTGGCAAAGTAGCTTTCTGGGCCACATTCTTCCTGCAGGTTTAGTGGCCACAGCCTCTCCATTCTCACTTCTTCTCAACATGGCACCAGAACGTTCCTACCAGAATCAAAGTGGGTTCTGGGCATTTCTCTTAAAAGCAACCTCCCTCCCCCGCAGAAGAACAAAACAAAGAAACAACAAAATCCAGCTGCAATTTCCCTCAGTTAACATGAGGTCTACTGGTTGCTTCTTGCTGGAAAGGGCCAATAAATGGCCTCTATGCTGATTTTAGACAGGCAGCAACTACCTTCTGGGTTCCAAGCTCACCAAAGAACCAGCTACTAGACAACTAAAACCGCCCAGCTGTCAAAACTGACGTCACACTTCACAATCACCACCGCAAACAATTTCTCTGTGAATCTCAACCTTTGAACTCATAGAAACAGACCTCCAAAAGTGAGCCCGAGGTCAGACTCTAGGGTTCTGGATTCAGCAGGGCTTAAGACTTCAAGTTAGTCTATCTTCCTCAGACAGAACCCAGGAGAGTTCTCTGGTCTCTCTGGTTCCCACCCTCTTGGAGCCCACCTACCCCTCCCTTCACCCCACCCTCTCTGATTAACTGCTGGGACACTACTCCCACCCCCTCACCGTCCGATCAACCGCACCCAGGGGCCACACTACTTACCTAGAGGGCCTTCCCTTAAAGCGCCCACACTCGGGAAGGCCAGCTGGAAAGGCAAGGGGAGGTTTGCTACTTAGGCCATCTGAGAGCACGTGGTGGGCCAGAGAGGAGGGTGTCTCGGAGCTGAACGCTCCCTCGGGTCCGTCCCACACCCCCGCTAGGAGTACCCGGGATGAGCGGCAGGGCGCACGCTGCCCAGGCAGGCTAGGGCTGGTGTGTGAATGGAGCGGCCCGCATCCTGGCTCCTCCTCCTTCCCCCGCTGCCGGCCCCTCTTATTTGAGCTTTGGGAAGCTGGGGGCAGCCAGGCAGCTGGGGTAAGGAGTTCAAGGCAGCGCCCACACCCCGGGGGCTCTCCGCAACCGGATTGCCTGCCTGCTCCCCCTTTTCCTTTCCCGCCCTCCCTCCCACCTACTCATTCACCAACCCACCCAGAGCTAGGACGGCTGCCCAGGAACACGGCCCGCCGCCTCCTTGCCGAGATCCTGGACTTCCTCCCGTCGCAGGAGCCGGCTTCCACGTGTGTCCCGGAGCCGGCGTCTCAGCACTCGCTCCACCGAGAGCCCGAGTGTTTTCAGCAGCAGGATCAGCCGGGGGATCGAGGCTCCCACAGCACTTGGGCCGAGTCCAGTGCCGAGAATCCGCAGGATCGCAGGAGCGGAGGGCAGTCCCGGTCCGAACCGCAGCTGATGGGTTCCGACGTGCGGGACCTGAACGCGCTCCTGCCCGCCGTGTCCTCGCTGGGCAGCGGCGGCAGCTGCGGGCTCCCTGTAAGCGGCGCGGCGCAGTGGGCGCCGGTGCTGGACTTCGCGCCTCCGGGCGCTTCGGCTTACGGGTCGCTGGGCGGTCCGGCGCCTCCGTCCGCTCCGCCGCCACCGCCGCCACCACCTCACTCCTTCATTAAACAGGAGCCCAGCTGGAGCGGCGCCGAGCCGCACGAGGAGCAATGTCTGAGTGCCTTCACCTTGCACTTCTCTGGCCAGTTCACCGGTACAGCCGGGGCCTGTCGCTACGGACCCTTTGGTCCTCCCCCGCCCAGTCAGGCGTCCTCGGGCCAGGCCAGGATGTTCCCCAATGCGCCCTACCTGCCCAGCTGCCTGGAGAGCCAGCCCACCATCCGCAACCAAGGTATGGAGTCAGAACAGCCTGACCTCCACTTGCAGCAGTGGTTTGGTGTCCCTGTCCCCTGAGGCTTCTCCCTTCCGCTGTTCCTCCCTGATCCCAGCTCTTACCCAGCTGCCTTCCCAAGGAGTCTGAACGTAGCGGGTGCACAGGCTGCTGAGCATGACCCTAGAATCCAGTAGTTCGCAGGATCCGGGAGGACATCTGGGGTGCCTGAGAGATTCCGGGACCCCAGGGAAAGAGGAACAGGGAATTGGTTGCAGTGTTGTGGATCTATATTGGAGAAGGTCTGATGCTTCACCAAATTACCACCAAGCATTGACCTTTTTAGACGGCTGGGGTATATGGACTTAGCGGAC
This sequence comes from Phyllotis vaccarum, assembly GCA_033318265.1. Classification (NCBI taxonomy): domain Eukaryota; kingdom Metazoa; phylum Chordata; class Mammalia; order Rodentia; family Cricetidae; genus Phyllotis; species Phyllotis vaccarum. The sequence goes on from JARWLC010000001.1 coordinate 134,122,963, forward strand.
TCAGGTGTCTGATCAGCACTTAGGTATCCTCTGTGATGTCTCTGACAGGCCCAAACCCAAGAACCTCTAGCTCTCCGTAGGTGCAGGCTCATTTCAGGACCACCAGAAACAGAAGGGATCTTTGGAATGGGGGAATTAACACTTCGGTGACCGTTTCGGAGTTTGCACATAGTTTGTGAAAAAGGTAACACTGTAGGGATCTCTTCAGGCCACACGAAGTCGGTAGGAATGGAAGACAGCCTGACTGGTCCGATAATAAACCAAACCCGCCAAGTGAGCCTGGGAAAGGGAAGCCTTGTCCATTCTTTCCAGTGCTCCTGGGACGTTTCCTAGACATACGCAGAGGTTAGGCTGGGGACCGGTTCATAAAGTTTGGGACATTGGAACAAGAACAAGTGTATTTTAGAGATCTTCAGCCAATGTACAAAGGACCTCGTTTACAGTAAATGTATGTTCTAACTCTGGCAGACTCCCACACACCTCTCCTTCGTTAACTCCTTGGCAGAACCACGGTTGCTCAGCCATACTTTTCTTCCTTTGTTCTCATTTGATTTCTTTGCTGTTGAGAATCTAATTTGATTTGTTTTGGGAAAATTTTTACTAACACAGAGGCAGATGTTTTTCTTGAACCCAAAATTCTGCTGTCCTTGGTCTGGGTGTTTCTGAAATAAGCGCACAGTGGGAAAGCAGGACCGGTACTGCTTGTGGCAGGAGGTGCGGAAGAGTCCTCTGGGGCCTTCTGAACCCATCCTGCAGCACCTCGATCACCCGAAACTAGAAACTAGCGAAACCGAAACCACTGAAGAGTGGTTGCTCCTTGTCTCAAGGAACAGTGGGTCCCTCCATTCTAGGTCTCTCAAAAAATGAAGTGTTTTGTACAAGAGTTGTTGGAAGAGCCTTTGTAGAGGCTCTTGGACCACGCCATCGCTTTCTAGCAGGCAGGTGTTGCCTTTGCTGGTCTAAGAGGAGAGCTGAGATGGGTTAGGCCAAAAGTTACAGGCCAAGCAGGAGGAAGCCAGAACACACAGCCCATCTAAACCTGCCTATGTCAGAAACCCGGCCACTGTCAGGCAAGTGTATGACTTCAGTGAGCATCCTGTTAGTTGGTGAGACTCACTGACCTATAACACTCAGGCAGCAAATACAAATACGCCACCATCTTTTTCAATTCTTCTAGGCTGGGGGTGGGGGCTTTACTGCTTTGTGTGTGTGTGTGTGTGTGTGTGTGTGTGTGTGTGTGTGTAGGTGGTGGGTATGCTTAACATTCTGCACTGCAGTCTAGTAGAAATCTTTAGTAGAAGGTGGGTGGGACTGAGGGATGAGAATTTAAAGCCCCAGGACATTGACATTATACTTGGGGTGGTGGTGGTCCAGATTCTTCTGGAGCAGATGGGTTGGGCTGCTACTGAAGAAAGTTTAGAAGCTGAAGACCAGGACCCACAGGTGAAGCATCCCTACCAAGCCCAGCTCTTCTCATACCACACAGGAAAAGGCTCATGGGGAGATATTTTCAGGGTAGGGTCATACCCTGGAAGCAAGTTTCTGCCAGGGAACTTACCTTTTTCTCTCCTAGTTAAAACAAGTGGGGTGTACAGGTACAGTCTGGGTTCCCTTGGCCACTGGGAGCTGAAGTGGGGAGATTGTGAAGCTGCTATTCTCACACCCCCTGCCCCAACTTCAGGTGGCGACTAGGGCAGACCTTTGAGGTCTGAGATTCTTTGAGTATTCATTTCTTTTACTTTCCAATAACGCAGGGTTTAGTTTGGGGTTTTGATTAAGAGGTGCCTACTGTCCCTGAAAAAAATGTGAGAATGGCTATCAGTGCATTTTATTCAGACTCCACTGCAGAGAAAAATTCAAGCTGTTTTGAGTTACCTGTGTGCAAAGCAGGGAGCCTAACTATGACACTTACCCATCCCTTCTTCAGCTTTTTAAGGACATCCATCTCTCTATTATATAGCTGTCACCCAATTGTCTTAACGTTAATTTAGCAAACACCAAGCCTTACTTGGAGGGGTGGGGGTGTAGACTGACTACAAAAAGCCGTAGAGTTACAAGAAAGAAGCACGGAGCCTGCCATTGAAGGAGCGAGCCTCTTAACACTGGATACTGAAATCCAGGATTTAGGAGATTAGATTTCAAGAGACTTCTTAGGTATTGAACCTACAGTTTTCTCCTGTCTTCTCCCAGAAATTTTGACTCCGTGATTGAAATGGATTTCCCCTGCCCCGTTGAATAGGCGCTGACAACTTGTGAGTGTGAGATGGTTGGACAGTCGTTAAAGACCTAGAAGTGAGGGTGAGGATCTTCCTAGTCTGGATCCAATGTGGGCTTTCCTGCTAATGTTCACATCACCGTGAGCCCAGACCCTGAGGATCACTGCCTTCAGTAGCTGATCACTCCAGGAGACCAGCTGTGTCGGGGCCAAAGGCGCCCCCCTCCGGTCACATCAAAGACAGTAGTTGGGTGGGAGTGAGGACTCCTATCCCACGGCTGCTGAGTTTTCCGGAACACCTTCTAGGCTTAGATCACTGTAGGACCCCCCCCCCCCCCCCCCCCGCGCCCAGCTCCTCAGGGCCAGGCTAGGGCAGCCAGTTCCGGGCTCCTCCGCAGTGGAGGTAGGGGAGGAGAGCTCAGAATGCTTCCCGCAATGTCAAGGTTGCTCTCCCCTCCCTGGTCTAGAGCATCCGTGGGAAAGTGGCTACCTTGGCTTCAAGGGCCTCTGCCTCCAAGACCTGGACAAGAAGCCTTTGAACACTCTTGATACTTCTCCGAGTCAGCAGTCTCTCCCTCGGCCCCACTCCCTCCCTCAGGCTCAGCTCAGCCCGGGTACAGCGGGTTCCTAATCAGTCCCGGTTCCGATAAGCTTCTAATTAAAAGAGCTTTTCCCAGGAGCGGCTTTCACAGTTGCCCCTCCCAGGAGCCCCGAGGGAGGGGCTCGAGGTTGCCGCTGCCCGTCGTGGTCTGTGGGCCTCGTCCGTGGGTAGGGAGCCTTGCGGGACGCTGGCATCCTCAAGCCCAGTCCCGGAGCGCCCAGCGGAGGTCCCCAGCGTGGGAGCTGCAGCCTGGCATCAGCAGCTCTGGCAACCAGCGGTTGAGCAGCGGGTCTCAGACTGTGCCTTAGGCTGCTCGGCTCAGAAATGGAGAAGGGTTTGTTTAGAGAAACTTTATTGCTTCACCCCCACCCCGCCCCACCCCTTTGTTTAAGTGCTCTTCCACAAGCTCCTCATTTCTGCTGGGAAAACTCGGGTGGGTGCCTAGACTCGTATTTCGTTTGTAAGCTGTAACAGGCCTCAAGTAGGGCCAGGCCTTTTCTCCCGAAAGGAAGTCTCTGGAAGGCCAAGTGTACTTATTGATCCACGCCCAAGAGCTGTTAGCGTTGGGGATTATCTTTCTCCACTTCACAGGAAGAAAAATGAGCCACTCAGAGCTCACCCAGGTTGAAAAGCTGGCTCATTCCTCAGTCACTAACCAGAGCTCCCAGGGCACTCAAGCCTTCCCGGGACATAACTCCATAATTCCCATGGTGCCTCATTCCATTCTTTCACAGTGAAACATCTCAATCTGAACCGTGTACGATTACTGCTCCGCAGTGATTCCATAGATGCTCCGGTTCTTGTTTGGGCAGTGGGTGGACACTTTGTATTTTGAAGATGGCGATAACCAGCCTCTTGTCCCGGTCCTGAATAAGTGGTCTCTTATAAGCGACTTCTTATTGAGGAACCATAATCAACTGGTTCAGGTGTGGGGACTTTGTTCTACCTTGATCCCTAGAGTTTTTTTTTTTTTCGGGGGGGGGGGGGTTAGAGACTTCGCAGTAGGAAACCACTGGGGCTGCTGCAGCGGCTCTGAAGGGAGGAAGAGTAGCCACCCTGAGGGTCCAGTGGGCTCTTATTTGCAGTCTAGGTTGTCTCTTCCAAGCTTCACCACAGAAGGGGGGAGGCCCCACCCCCATAAAGTTCCTGGGAGGGTTCTTAGGATGCCCCCTCTCGCACCAACTTAAGCTTTAGCAAAGCAGGTGGGATATGTGTTTATAGAAATTTAGTAACAATATCATACAAGAATAAGATTTCCAAGACCCCATATTGCTTTTCATCCATTTGAATGATAAGAAAGAGCACCGGCCTCTGTTTATCAGCAAGGAAACTGAGGCAAGGAACTGAGACACTGATGCCCAGGGACCGGTAAGGACAGTGTCCTGCATACTTTAAAAGAAGTCGGTTTTCCAGTCTCTAGGGCAAGGGAGTCACCACAGCAGGGAGCCTCTGGACCCCAGGTGGACACGGGAAGGAAAGGACTAGGCCCATCTGAAAGGGTCTATTCTTTTTATCCCTACAAGCTTTCCTAAAGGCTTTGGGGTCTTGGTCAGGCTGTGCAGCCCAGAGAGGCAACGTGCCCTGGTTAACCACTCTCTGCATTTAAAGGCAGATCGTTGGACTGGCTCCTAGTAATTAATGAAAGTTGGTGCACCGGCCTCTGATTTACAGCCCAGAGTCAAAGTGGGGTCAGCAGAAGAAACTCAGTTCTCTGGGCCGAGCTGAGCCGCCCTGGCGCGGCGCGTTGTTTGTTCTATGAAAACTCCTTCGCCAGGCAGGCGTCGGTTTTTACACCTAGCTTTCTGGAGGCTCCACTCAGCAACGAAAGGCAGGCTTAGAAGAATTCGGGAACAAAAGAAAGCTTGAGATTTTAGTTGGGAAAGGGGATGGAATGAGGTCACAGAGCTTGGTCCGTACTTCAAGCCCAAAGTCCTGGAGGTCAGTGGGGAACCCTTTAGTGCAGACACGAATTCCAGAATCAAGGGCGCGAATGCCCTTGCCCTTTCAGGAGCCTAATTGACTCTGCTTCTTTCTGGCGGTTCCTCAGGCTACAGCACGGTCACTTTCGACGGGGCGCCCAGCTACGGGCACACGCCCTCGCACCACGCAGCACAATTTCCCAACCACTCCTTCAAACACGAGGACCCCATGAGCCAGCAGGGCTCTCTGGGTAAGTAGGTGGGAAAGATGAGAGTCTTTATCCGCTGCCGCCATCTATCTCACCACTTTCTGTCCTGATTTCCAAGCCTTAGCAAATTGGGGAAGTGAGTATAGGACATCTAACGGGATCCTAGAAATAATATCTGGCTTTACCCTACATGAAAGGTCGAAGCTCTTTCTGTTCTAAATAAGTTACGGAAAAGTGCCGCTCGGACAAGGCAACCAATACTAGTGAGTGACTCCAACGCAACCTAAAGCGAAGAAGTTTTAGTTCTCCAAATTGTGAGGAGCCTTGCTGGCTGGCTACAGGTCCCACTATCCTATGTTCAGCATGCTCACCCTCGCACCACAACCCCTGTCTGTGCCCCACACTCTTGAGTCCGGCTCATTGCTGTCCTTGGCTCTCCCGTAGGCGAGCAGCAATATTCGGTGCCGCCTCCGGTGTACGGCTGCCACACCCCTTCGGACAGCTGCACAGGCAGCCAGGCTCTGCTGCTAAGGACGCCCTACAGCAGGTAAGAAGGTGCAGGGCACCAAGACTGTTTCCTGGTGATCATGGAGGTGCAGGTGAGTGGGCCGCGAGGAAACGTCTGACCCTGGCCAACTGATAGCAAGAGGGTCTTGGACGCAAAGAACGCCCGCCCATATCCGGCCCGGACACTAAAATTAAAGCAGGTGCCTTGGCTAGAAATTTGCTTTGCATATAAATGAAGGCCGTTATGTTTGGAGAGCTATGGCTTTCATGGCTATTTCTTTTCTTTTCTTTCTTTCTTTTTTTTGAGACAGAGTTTTTCTGGTTGTCCTAATACTTGCTCTTAGACCAGTTTCTCTGTTTCTCTCTCTCTCTCTCTCTCTCTCTCTCTCTCTCTCTCTCTCTCTCTCTCTCTCTCTCATTAAAGAAGTACACCATCATGCCTGTCCCGTCACGATTTATTTCTTAATGGTCTTTGCTGGGAGCCCTTTAAACTTCCCCAGGACCCAAAATTAAGGACCAAGCCCACTCTCCCTCCATCCTTTTGTTCAAAGCTCTTCCGCACCAAATGGCCACAGGGGCTGAACTACTTAAATTGTGTCTAGTGTGTGCCACATCCTTCCTTTCACCCTTACTTGTTAGCGTTTTGGCCTATGGCAGTGTTCTGAGGACGTGGTTTGTGGCAACCTTGTGTGTGCGCTCTGGGGCTATTGCTTCTATTATACCTCTCCTTTTCCCAGAAGGTGATCAGGTAGAGGTCTGCACGTGCACACCCTTCTTGCTCCCAGAAGAAGGAAGGTCAGCTTTTCCCCTCACGGAATCTCTGCTTCCTCCACCTTTTCTGGTCTCTAGTTCCACTCTCCACCCTTTCTCCCCCAAATTTATTCTTCAACTTTGGGTGAACTTGGCAGGCATCCCGCGTTTCAGATAGGGTTGCTTAGTAACTGGGATGCACACACACCGGTCCGCTGGAAGGTGGCTGCACTCCGGTCTAGGCTGCAGAGGATTGGGTGGGCATTACCTCACCGCTCCCCCCTCCCCAGGGTACTGTGGGGATCCTGACACCGACTGCCCCAAACCCATCCCAGTCCTCCCCCCTCCCTCCGGGAGGTTGACGTCAAGGGAAGGAGGTAGTGAGGTAATGAAGGAAGGAAAAGCTTCTGTCTTGAGAGATTGGGTGGGGGAATGGCCGCGCCTGGGGACTTTCGGTCCCTCAGGTGGAGGAGGGGCACGTCCTCGTTCCAGCCTCTAGAGCCTGCAGTACAGAGGTGCACCCTAGACTCTCAGGTGCATTTACCAGATTGACTCTGGGTTGTTGACTCTCCCATTCGGGTACGGAGACACAACGCCTGGACTCTTCTATTTTTTCCTTCTGGAGTGCTCAGAATTTGGAAACTTTCCTATTTGGTGTGGAAACAAAACAAAACCAAACCATCACATCTAACCGGATCTTGGATTCCACCACTTTTCTTTGGCCAGTAGGCAGAGAAATGTATGCCTAAGGTGCAGAAAGGGACAGGCGTCTTTTCTCCCTCCTTGGCTAGAAAGGGGTCCTGGGCTGGCACTACAAAGGCAGCTAACTGCCGGAAGGCCTCTGTCCCAGTGGGGCCAAATCACCAGTACTCAATATGTGCATGCATTCCCTGCTGGGCGCCTCTTCCCTTATGGGGAGTAGTGGCGACCAGCCACAGACATCCTTCCTGTTTAATGCTAGAGCACCATCGCATTATTCTAGTAGTTATAAGGGAGTCCTTTGGAACAGTTCCCGGTGAAGACCTTGGTTCCCTCAGTCAGGAAAAAGAGCTTGGTGAAGTGTAGGAGTGGGTATTGTTGAGATGGGGCCTACACCTTCTTGGGGCTGGGGCTGGCAAATGTAGTTCTCTCTCTCTCTCTCTCTCTCTCTCTCTCTCTCTCTCTCCCTCTCCCTCTCCCTCTCCCTCTCCCTCTCCCTCTCCCTCTCCCTCTCCCTCTCTCTCTCTCCCTCTCCCTCCCCCTCCCCCTCTCCCTCCCCCTCTCCCTCCCCCCTTCTCTCCCACTCTACTACAGAGACATCCTTTATTCCTCTTTCTGCCAAACCTTGGCCCATTCTGAGGAACTCTAGGAAGGGTGTTCATCAGAAAAAGATCACAATCTATGATTTAGCATCATTTTTCCAAAGTTTTGATTTTTGTTATGTGTTCTTGACTTGGGGAGAATTTGTGGTTACTATTAAGAAGAGAAAAATCATTCTGATTGTTACAGTTTTTGTTGCTGGGGGCTCCAAGCATTTACTCTACCACTGAACTATCCCAAGATCATATTTTATATACAAAACATATTTTCTGGCCCAGTTTCTGACTGGCCATTGTTGAATATAATTTTGTCAGATCCACCTTGCATAAATATTTGCCTGTCCCTTTATTCATTTTATGACATTTTAAGACATTCTATGACATTTTTATTTTGTTTTTATACTGATCTCATAAAACACTATTTTCTCCCACTATAGAAATCTTCTAAGTAGAAACATAGCAAAAACAACCGCGACCCTTGTAGGAAAAGAGCTTGTTCTGTTGAAGTTCTTTTCACCTTAAATCCACAGGGCTGATAATCCCTTTTCTAAAATCACATAACTTTCCCACAGGAGTGATGAGCAGGCGATCACACTAAGGCTGCATACTTCTTTCCTATCTCTGAAAACATTCAGAGGGTGTTTAAAACACTTGTGTGAGTGGAACATTTACGTAGCACAGAAAACAGGAGCAAACTTTAATTGCTAAAAGGCTTAACTTGTGAGCTTTAGATGGCTAGAGGTGTGGCTACTTACTGGCCCTTGGCTTTCTTCCTTCTAAAGTTGAGAACAACTGGAAAAGCGAGACTTGCTTATATTGTGCCTTGCTTCCTCCCATAGCCTGGGACAGACTGCTCAGCCTCCTCTTCTCTGGCCCCTCCTTCTTTTCCATATAAACTTTTGTCTCCCCAGGCTTGGGATCTAGTTTTCTTCTCTTGTTTGAGATACAAGAAATGATACACCTGTGTCATCAAATAGGCTGAGTATTAATGGGGAATCGGATTTGAAGAAAGTCTCAAAATAACTCTTTTGTCCCATACAGCATTCTCTTCTCTCTCCAGTAGAGGCTCAGCTCATTCATTAATCTTACTACCTATGACATAGATACTATAATGTTCACTTTTCTGGTGAGGAGGTAAGTTTAGAGACTTGAGACATCTTGATGAAAAACACACAGTAAGTGAGAGTCGAAAGCCCATTTGTACTCTGAAAGTGAGCGATTCTGGACCACTTGCTTGGATTATGCCCCTTTTTAATATGCCAGGATCTTTTATCGATAGACAGTAAGTGCAAATGCTTGCATAGACCTATTATGTGTCAGGTGCCATTGTAAAGTACATCATGGGTATTGACTTCTTTAATCCACACCTTTGGTCTTTGAGGTAAGCACTAGGTTATTACCTCCATTTTATAAAAGAAACTGAGACCCTGGAGGTAAATTTTTTTCCCAGTGGGATATAGTAAAAAATATAATTTGGATTTGAATTCATATAGTGAGGATACACTCCTTTCTTCTACTCTCTGCATACTGCTCGCTCTCATATGGCTAAATGCCACTCTGAAGATGGCATGTGTCATCATGCTGATGATGGACTTATCTCTCATAGTGGTGGAAGTCCATTCTACTCATGGCTACCATAGAAAGTGTCATGGACAGTGCTTCCCCTGATGGCTATTGCCAAAAGCAGCATTCTCCAGACTCCTTCAGCTTCATTTTACCATTGAGCGTGTGACACTGGCATGAGGCTAGTACAGTAGAAGCCTCCTAAAGGCTTCTAGAGTATGCATGTCCCTTCTTATCTGCTCTTCTCAGAGGACTGCTTCTGGGCCTCTGCTGGTTTGCGCTTGCCAAGAAGCAAGGTCGCAGGAAAAGAGGACTGCGCGGTCTTTCAGAGTGAAGAATAATGAAGTCCAACCTCATGCAGCAGGACCCATTGCTATTTCTACCCAGGCAAGGCAGCTGTCTGGTCACTGTTTCCAAGCCTTGCTGTTTGGCTTTTCTGCTTGCTGAGCTCCTGAGAGCGGCCACTCTCTACTGTACATGGGGTGAGCCGCACAGCTATTTTGAAAAGTATTGGGTACTGTGTTTGAAACAAATTCCTTTTTGCACTGATTTTTTTTTATATTCTAGTTTTTCCCCATCCCTTTGCTTTATATTTTCTTCCTATCCCATTCTTTTAAAAAATCATATTTGTTTGTTTTCTATATATAGTCTATTGTCTGCATGCATGTATACATATATGCCTCTGTACCATGTACATTCAGTGACCAGAAGAGAGTGCTAGGTCCCCTGGGACTAGAATTATAAGTGGTTGTGAGCCTCCATGTGAGTGCTGGGACTTGAACTCTGGTCCTCTGGAAGGGCAACCAGTACTCTTAACTGCTGAGCCATCTCTCCAGTCCATAATTTTACTTAGATGTCTTTATCCATGCTACAGACTTAAATGAGAAGATTTCCTTTTGTCCTATGTGGGTTTTTTTTTTTTTTTTTGGTAGGTAGCACTACTTGAATTCAATTTGAAATATAAAAAAGTTATACTTCAAATATTTTAATGGATTGTTGATGATTCCCACTGTTGTGGTCAGTAGAGTTCGTGACCCATTTATTTCAAAGATGATCAACCGCCTTAGCAGCCACAGAGTTTTTGTCAAATTTTAGAAACTGTAGGTTAAAGGGATATTCATGACTCACCACGTGGACTTGGCTTCAATTAAGTCATAAATCAGGTGACAGCTGTACTCAAAATAAAATTGCCATTCATATTACTTGTCTTCACTTGTAAAAGCGTGTACATTGTACACTATATTGTTATATTTGTGTCTCACAGAAGCTAAAATGGAAGGTCTGAAGTGGTTTCCAGGGTGGTGGGTCATGCCATCAAAGCCACAGGCTTGAACTGAACCTGTCTCCATGGAGGGGGAAAAATCTAGTTCCAAATATTCCTGTAACTTGTGTGCTGGCCAAGTGTTTATTATTAGAAATTGAATCCCTAGTGGGTTTTTCTTTTGGTTAGCTGGTGAGTTTGAGAGCAAATACAATACCAAGAGAGTGTCTATGAAATAATTATTCACTGTAGCATGCTGGGCAGAAAGTTCAGGGCAGTCAGCCTCCATGGAAGGCGTGGAAGGAAGGAGGATAAGCTTAGGAAAAAGGCTCTTGAAATGTGCATGTAGCCTCTCTATATGCACCTTGCTTCTGGGGTAGAGGCAAGGCCACAGAGGCCTCTCCCTTCACAGGGCTAGCCCATCGTAGCCCTTATCCCAAAGTCTTACCACTGATGTTGTGTATCTCCCTGCTTCAAACATTGCTTGTCTGTCATTTTATCTGATGGGGAAGTTTTACCTGCTGAGATTTTCTTTTCCCAGCTGCAGACACAGTGGCTGAAGAAAGTGGGATCTCAAACAGGCCAGTTAGATGATTTTGACAGGAGCATTTCTTTCTTTATTTCTATCAAGTTTAGTAAACACACTTAAAGACGAAAACGTGCCAGAGTCCACTGCATTCAAAGAGTGGAGGAGTTCTGGCCTAGATAATAGCAAAGCTTCCCCCCCCCTTTCTTTTGTGTAGAGGTCAAGAACACAGCAATTCTGTAATCCAGGCCAAAACAAACTCTCCGATCTACTACCGATTTCCTTTTAAGTTCCCCTTTTTGCTAGGACTGACTTCCTTTTATTTTACTCCAGCTCACATTAATCCCCAGCCATGGAAGTTTCTTTCCTTTCTCCCTTGCCTCTGACTTCAAACTTTTTTTTTTTTTTTTTTTTTTTTTTTTTTTTTTTTTTTTTTTTTACATAGGAAACAAGTGACTTTTAAAAATCGACTTAAAAAATATAAAGGCTATCAGGACATTAGGAATATATCTTGGCAGCCTGGAGCTTCAGGGTCCGCTTCCGTCCCGGCAGAACTTGGTGGTTAGAGCTGAAATGTCTACGTGACCACTGGGGCTGCCTTGAGCCAAACCACGTGCTTATCTGATTCCTTTTGGGGATGAGGTGGTGGACACTGACCACGGCCATTCAATAAGTAAATGCTTCATTTGCCAGAGGTCCATATTCTCTTTCCCAAGGCTTCCATGATGAGAGCTGGGTGTTGACCGATTGCCTAAAGAGATCAGAATCTGACTATGGTGTGACCCCAGTATCTTCAGCTCATGTTGACATTCTGCCCTCTGCACCAGTGATTATTGTCATTACTTCCGCAGAGAGAAAGCTGTGCCATGCAGCCAGCCCACTGAGCTGCTCGGGGGGCCCTAGCCAGGAGAACACAGGGTATGATTAGGAAACCTACTAGTAAGCTTGGAGATTTTCTGCAATCCTTTCTCCCCTGTTCTATCTCCCCACCCTTCCTTTTTGAAGCTTTATGGATGAGATAGCAGAACAAATGGAACACAAAGTATGGGGAGGTCAGTCACCAGGCAGGGAGGATGCACTGTCCTTAGTGAGTAGAAGAGAATACAGCAAGTGTCTTGCATCCCTGCAGTCCCCATGAAGATGGTCTCAATGATCCTTTGGATGAATACATCCTTCAGTCTTTCACTTCTGGATTCTCTGCTGCACTGTTGATAGTATGGGTTCAGATGTTGAACCATGTCCAGGAGCCTCTAAAAGCATGGAAAAGCTTATCAGGCATCCTAGCAGCAGGTATCCCTCTGAGTGTTAGTTCTTGTCTGACAAATGGGGATGATAATTTCATGAAGTTGTTGGGAGCGATAGCAAGAATGTGCAAATGTGCTAGATAAAATTTGACAGGCTAGAGAACTGTATATTCTCCATACCATCTTCGGAGAGCCATTATGAACATCAATCTATTTGAGCCTTACAATATCCCTGTAAAATGAGACTGAGATTAATTTTCTCCTTTGACAGATATAGAATCTTGGGTACTGAGAGCTGAATGGTAATTTTCTCATAGACTCAAATACTGAAAGATTACAAAGAAAAAATACCTTTTTAAAATTAGTATTATTTAAATTTTTTTATTATGATTACTATTGTGAGAGTATGATTATTATGTAAATAACAGTGAACTAGGTTCAGATGCCAAATACTTCCAAAGGAGCAGAACATACCAAGTGCCACTCATAAGTACCACTGTTTAGTAGAAGCACAGTATAAGCCACGGATGTAGTTGAGATGTGCTAGTAATCATGTTAAAACAAGAAAATAAGAAGCTTATTATATAAAACATTGTACTTGACGCAGTATAATCCAAATTTTATTTCAGTGAGATTCTATTTCTGGTGTTCAGTAGTCATACGTGGCTAGTGGTTGTCATATTGGACATTGCAGTATAGAGTTTTTCAAATTAAGTATCCCATAAGGAAGACACATATATAATGTCCTGTATTTGAGAAATTTTTTTCTGGGGACCAAGAAAATTCATTTAAAGATACTTATATTTGAGATCCTTTTTTATTGAGGCAATTAGAAATCAATAGGACTGTGCATTGAGTCTTAGGAAAATCTCTAAATGTAAATTTAGAAATTTGGGCTTCATTCATTCATTCATTCATTCATTCATTCATTCATTCACCCTTATATATTAACTTCTGTCACTCACCTTATTTCCCACCTTTCTTGAAAATGACTGTAGCCAGGATTAAAGGTGCATGCCTTTAATCCCAGCACTCAGGAGGCAGAGGCAGGGCCATCTCTGTGAGTTTGAGGCTAGCCTGGTCTGCAAAGTGAGTTCCAGAACTATCAGGACTGTTACATAGAGAACCCTTGTCTCTAAAAATGAATAACAAAATTAATTATGATGATGAAAATAATAATATTTTGAGTCTTATGTAAGGATTAAATTGTTCCAGAGAGACCCCACATCCCAATGGGGCCAAGGAAAATTGTCAGCTGCCGCTGAGTGATTTTAGTTGGTGAACAATTTTTTAAAAATCAGTGACAAAAATATAGAGCTACCTGGGGAATACAATGCCCTTTGGCTGAGATTAATGGGAAGATTAATAAATGGATTGCTTGATGAAAAGGCACAGGAGAACAAAAACCAGCAGAGAGATTGTGGAGGAGGCTGCTTATTAATGAACTGTCAGCCCAAAGAAAGTTCAAGAAATTCTGCTGTGGTAAATGCAGCAGGCTGGCACTTCTAATAAAAGTTGGGGTCTTTCAGGAATTAATTACATCAGCCTTACAGAAAGAATTTGTGGAATTGCAAAACGCAGTGGTACAGGCCAGCACGGGCTGCAAACTAGGAAGCTCCAGAAGAAACTAATCTTTTTTTTCTTCCCATTGATATGTAGGATATTGTGGTAGCATAATAACCAGTCAGGCGCAGGGATGAGTGATGGGGTCCAGATACACACTGACTAATGAAACTACACATACTTGAAGTTGGAAGTCACCCTACTTTTCATATGCAAAAATGGCCTGGATGCTGATTTCCCTCTCAGCCTGTGCTGCTACCTTAAGGGTTCTAAATAATTTGCCGAGAGATTATAGAGAGTTAGATGGATGCTGCTGGTTTTTTATGGAGGAAGGTTGAGAGCAAGTGAACACATAACAGTATCCAGTGATTCAGAGCCCTGTGATTTCTGTCACTTCCTCCACACGTTCTCAGGGCAGTTGTCCCCCGCCTCCACCAACCCTTTCTGAATTAAAAACTCCAATTGCCTCTGCCCAATGAAGCAACAGAAAGGAGCTCTGGAACAGGAAAAGAGATTGTTCGGGATTTGTGATCTGGTATCCTGAATTAGGTATTGAGTGCTTATCTCTATTCACCCCACAGCTAAGGTAGGGAGGAAATTTTCTTCTGCAGTACATTTAGCCTGAAGGTTTCCAGACAAACCGTTACTCTCTTGGACCTCAGATTTCTTAATTAACCCTTTTGGTTCTGCCCCTGTCTTTCTGATAGGGCTAGGTCACTGTAGTGAAATCGATTTATGTGTTAGTAATGAGATACACAATGGAGAGAGAACAGCTCTTAGTTGGTTTACACGGAGGTATATTTTCCCCTTTGAGGTAGATCATAGGCTGTTTAAATTTTTTTTTTCTTAAAACTTCATTTGGCTTTCACTAGGACTATAAAATACACGCCGAGTAATTCCTTAGCTGTGTGCTGAGATTATTGCGCTGTTTCTTTTGCTCATCACATCCTTGGGTATTAGCCCATTCATCACCCATCACCCTGACCTTTTGGACCCTCATAATCCACATGATACTTATCCTTTTGATTAAACAAACGTAATGGCCTTTTCACGAATAATTAATCCTCTGTCACTTAACTCTCCGCTTCAGGCTTTTAACTTTAATGTTGAGCTACCCAGTCTGTGTTACCTTTCAGAGTTTTACTCCCTCTGGCCTTTTCTTCTCCAAGGTTGAACATGACTTCAGAAACTCCAAAGTTCACTATGCTAAGGCTTTTTTCTTTAAACAACTGAATTCCTCTCATCTTTGCTGCTGCTGTGTGTGAGATGTGTGTAAGTGCAGAGATCAGTGAGATGAAATGAAAATCATTTTAGATTCACATATTCATCATTTTAGGAAATGTGGAGGAGTGTACTGCAAAGTGAAAACTCCATGGTGTTTAAAGAAATACTTCTCTCCATGTGTACGTGGCTGTGTCTCTAACTATGGATGTTTTCCACAGTGACAATTTATACCAAATGACCTCCCAGCTTGAATGCATGACCTGGAATCAGATGAACCTAGGAGCCACCTTAAAGGGGTAAGGAACTTACAGCTGTTTAAATCATTTTCAAGGTATTTATAGATTATAAAGGGAGCACAGACCTGGGCCTAGAAAAGGGGTCTGAGGTTCCCAGGGGCACTCAGTGACTTTCCCAGGTGGAGCCGTGTGTTCAACATTAAATTTTAAAAACTGGAAGTAGGATGATTTTGTCTGGAGAAAGGGAACCAGGAATACTGGGAATGTTTTAGAATTCTTCAAAGACGTTTTGCCCATGAAACTTCTTGAATGGTTATGTTTTTCTGGCTCTACCACTGATGTTAACCACTGTATTATCTTACTAGAAATGCTTTGCATGTATGAAGTCTACCAACTGTACTGGTGTGGTGCTGATCTGAACAATCCCAAGTTAGATGTGTTCACTCCCAGTTGCACTGACAGGCTTTGCTCACAAAAGATGTAGAGGGAGTGTTGCACAAGTATAAAGTTTCTCTTTTTGCACCTAAAATGGCAGCAGGGGGGGGCAGGTGGGGCTGGTTTTCAACAGTCAACGAGTTCATGTGTAGCTTCTAACAAGTCTGAGGGGATGACAGTGGAAGAGCCTGAGATGGAAGAAGCTCTTCTAGCCTGCTGCACCTTGGCTTTCTAACCAGCTTCTGGACTCCAGTCACTGTAACTTGTAGAAAATCAAATCAGTTTCCAAGATCCCATCCAGTTAGCAGGTGAGCTTAGATCCCAAGCCCACATCTGATTCCAAATCTCAGACTATGTCTAACCTTTCTGGAGTGCCTTTGACCCTGCCAGTGGTACTGAGAACATGTTTCAACACTCTTGACAAGACTGTTAGCGTCAAAGTTTCTTGTCAGATTCTGGGAGCCAGGGGCTTGCCAGAACCATGCATCCTCCATCCCCATCCCCTGCCTCTTCTTCTTTTCTAGAATGGCTGCTGGGAGCTCCAGCTCAGTGAAATGGACAGAAGGGCAGAGCAAGTGAGTGGACAATGGCTTTGTTGACTGACATCTGGGGCGATGCAGGAGTTAGGCCTAACATGAGGGATCAGGGCAGTAGCTGGGGATAAGGAAGGTCTGTCCCCACCTCAGCCCTCTCCCAGGTTATTGTGAACTTATCACACACTGCACGGTCTTGGCGATATTTTTCTCATCGAGATCTGTGCAAAACAATTAAAAAATCCACACAGCAGGAGCCCTGCTCATTCCCTTGTTTCCCAGAGGGCTCTATGTGGCATCAGATGTGTTCCTTGTAGGCCGGTCAGGTCTTTCTTTCAGCCTTGCTTTATTGACCTTGCTTTTTTCTGTAGCTTCAGAGTTTTCAGAGAAAGCTACTATTTATCCCGGTTCTCTGGGCAGGTTTTGCAAAGACATTCATCCCTACTCATTTTTATTCTTAAATTTTGCAATTTCCCAGCTCTGTAGCTCACAATCTGGAACATATCTGGAACTATTTTTTTTTCCTCTGTTTAAACAGCAGGACCAACCTCCATCTTCCCATCTCCCTTGCCCTTCTTATTGGCTCCTTCAGCCATTATGGGAGTCATTTTTTTTTGTCTTCTGAGACCTCCTCAGAAAAACTCCTTCAGTTTTTCTGCTATTTTATCTAAGTTTTTACTCCTTCTCCATGGATCTGTAAACAATAACAACAACAAAAACCCAAACTCCCCAAACCCTTGCAGCTTTGAGATATTTCTCAGTTTCCATTAACTACTGTTTTTCTGGTTCCACTCTTCACGGTTCAGAATTCAATAATTCCCTTCAGATAAAGTGCCAGAGTGTTATTGTAAGGGAAGCAGAATGTTTTAATTATAAAAATGTTCTTGTCAGGAGGTGGTGGCCCACACCTTTAATCCCAACACTTGGGAGGCAGAGGCAGGCAGATCTCTGAACCCAAGGCCAGCCTGGTCTACAGAGTAAGTTCCAGGACAGCTGAGGGTAAACAGAGAAACCTTGTCTCAAAAAAACAGAAAACAAAACAAAACAAAACCCAACCAACCAACCAACCAACCAAACAAACAAACAAACAGAAAATGAAACAAAACAAAACAAAAATTCTTCATGCCAGAATACAAGCTTCATGCTTTTTGATTTGAAAATTATGGTGAAGGGATCTTGGCATGTACTTGATTCCGAGTCTTTCAGAAAGTGAGACAATTTTGGTATTGTTTAATTTAGTCACTATGTAACCCTGGCTAGCCTGGAACCCACTACATAGGCCAGGCTGGCTGGGAATGTACAGAGATCTACCTGATTTGGCTTCTGAGTACGCTCTGTGCCTGGTCTACTTCGGACATCCTCAAGGTGGCATCTGCATCAGATGCATGGCTTGACAGGGACTGGAAACTGTCAACATGACGAACCTAAGAGTCACTGTCTGAAAATGGGAAGAGTTCTTCACTGACTTGCTACGTTCATCTTAGCAAAAAAATTCGGACATAAAAATGGGTTTCTTTAATACTGACTTTATTCAGAGCACTGTGTGAAAATAATTAATTTTTCCTCAGTGATGAGACACACTGGCAATCTCACAGTGACTCATAATTTCAAGAAGAAAGTAACTATTCGCATATCATTCATAAAATATCAGTTTTAAATTAAAATCCCATGTACTTCATACTGAATCCCATTGCAGCCTGTTCTGGATTTCTTTCCTGGAAGAAATTACTTTTATTTACTTATTTAAGATTTATTTTATTGGCTTGTCATTAACTAAGGTAGCACACACCTTTAATCCCAGTACTTGGGAGTCTGGGGCAGTTGGACACCGGTGAGTTTGAAGCTAGCCTGGTCTATAAAGTGAGTTCTAGGACAGTCAGGTCTATGTAGAGAGACTATGTCTCACACCCCTTCCCAATATATATTTGTATTTTGTTGAATGGGTGTTTTGTCTGCATTCATGTATGTACACAACATGCTTGCAGTGCCCATACTGGCCAGAAGAGGGCATCCAATCTCTTGTAACTGGTGTTCCAGATGGTTGTGAGCTGCCACATGGGTGGTGGGAATTGAATCTGTGCCCTCTGGCAGAGCAGGTAGTGCTCTTAACTGCTGAGCCGACTATGCAGCTCTTCTTTACCTATTTTCTAATTGCCTCATGTCCCTTGGGCACCTTCTATCATTCTCCACATTATTGCCTTGTGATAGGCTCTCTCACTGGGAAAGCTCATCCTTTCTGATCGGCCTGGCCTTTCAGCAAGCTCTTCTCTGGCCCCCACTGCTGGAGTTACAGGCACATTCTGCTGTGCCTGGGTTTTTGCGTTGAGCGCTGGGGATTTGAACTCATGTCTTCATGCTTGCTGAACAGGTGCTCTTACCTACTGTATCATCTTCTGAGGCAAGAAATTCATTTTAAAGTGGGTTCCTAGGAAAAGACATTTGGGGACTTTTCGCTGAGCATAAATTCTCCATTTTGAAAGCGTCTATTTTCAGTATCTTGTTCAGTCTACTTTGTATTTGTTTGAAAACATTTTCTTTGTGTATTCTTATCGGCTGCTGTCTTCCTAAGGCTGCTGACAAGTCTCAGCTACCCTGCTGGCCTCTGTTTTGTCTCTTCTGAAGAAAATAGCCTGCAAAATGGAGAAACACATCAACCTTGACTGTAGTCCAAGTTATTAGAACAAGGAGGAAGTTACTCTCTGGGGACTGGGTTAGGGGAGTGGGAAATCCCACACAATAGAAACTCAGAAGGAGTGCTGAGCAAAATCAATGTCCCTTTGCGAGTCCAAGAAGTTCACAGACTGTTGGGAACACACAGTGTTTGACCTGTGGATGCTGGAAAGGAAAAACCCAGAAGTCTCCCAAGGAGTGATGTATGGGGAAACAAAGCTGTGTGTTTTGGTGGGGCCAAGGCTGTCAAAGCTGGAGAAAATCCCCAGTAGACATGGTCTCATCCCTGAGTACCTCTGCCAAAAGAGATAGCTGAGGCTCTGGCTGGGAGCTCTAGCACAGCCCCACACCTTCGCCAGGCGCCTGCGCATATAATACCTGTCCCAGAGATTTACTTCTTGAAAACAGATAACTGGCTCTTAAGTAGCTCCTGGCACTTAAGATGCCAAAGCAAAGGTGGGGAGCCATGATTCCAAGAACACCCCAGCTTATATTTTCACCCCATGTCCCAAGCTGTCCGAATATAGCTCCATTTACACTGCAGGAGCAGTCTGCTCCCTAAGCTTTTGTATTGCTGGGAAGGACTAGATCTCAGCTGGCTAAGTAAGTTCCCTGCTGCTGAGTCCCCCGCTTCTTTGTTTTTGCCTTGCTTTGGACCTGGCCGGGTCTGATAGGCCTAAAATCTGAAGAATGGATTCCTGGAGTCTGAGACTGGAGACAGAGACTCAAGATTCAGTGCAGTGTCCTTTGTCCCTCTGTCTACAGAAGGACAGGAGGACTTGTTCTGCTTTCCTGTTCTTACCCTCCTCTCTCTCTGAGCATTTACCTGCTAGTTCATTTAGTTTTAAATTCCTTAAGTAGTTGTGAAAACCAGGGCGTTCAGAAAATGTAGTAATATGGGAAGGCAACTCTCCCTTCAATAGCTCAGAGGCCTATTATTAATATTGTATTGAACATTCCTTTATACTTGCTATGCATAATACATTTACACCTGAACCATTTTCCTGCTCAAGAAATGGTTGACTCTGGCTGTTGAGTCCAGTAAATGCATATTGACAAGTCATCACAAAACTGGAGTTTTAAATCTTATGTGGGTCTTGATTATTGGAAAATATTCCCTTCAAATTATCTCTAATTTAAAAATATTTTGGGGCACTGTAGCCCCCAGGGTTTCTAACTATTCAGTTTTAAGGTGAGGATTATGTTTATCTCATAAACATGTATGGCAGGTTTGTTCAGGTCAAGATAAGAAAGAGTAGTGTTACCAAGGGGCCAAGTTGGAAATGAGGATCATGGTGGTTTCCCCACTTGGAGATAAAGTGGGGTTAAGGAGTATGCTGACAGGTGTGACGGGGAGAATGAGCTATGTATTATAGGAGGAGAGGGTTCACCAGATGAGGGAAGGGTATGTCATGACCCAAGGAGTATTTCAGATCTGGTTCCTCCTGGCCTTTCTGAGACCCCCCCCCACACACACACCATTTATCCTTCCCACTGCCATCTGCCCAAGACAAGATAATAATCTTTAGCTAGGAAAATAAAATACTGATTTAGAATGTACACTATTAAAAAGTCATCCAAATGACTCTCAGAAATAAGGGGCTACTGCATATTTTAGTAGGTGTTTTTCTACTGAAAACAAACAGGTTTATTTCCTTAGCTTTCTTCCTAATTCCTCACTTTTGAAACAAAGCCACAAATGGAGTGCTTCATAAAACAAAGATGTGAAGATGTTTTCTTTATCAAAAATGAAATCAGTTCCCCTCTTGATTAGGAAATAACAGTTTCTCATTAAAAATAATTCATACGGTGCTAAAATGTCATAAAGAAATCATCTTACCACCTAGGTAATGTTTTCAAAGCAACAATTTGTTGTGTATCTGCAGAAAAAAATGCTGGAATAATTTCTCTATTAACAGCAGTTATCCCTGGATGGATTGGTGAGAGCTGGAGAAAGCCTAATAGATGGGTTTAAGAGATTTGGAAGAGCTGTGGTGTAGTTCAGGGGTAGTGTGCTTGCCTAGCATGACCACAGGCTAAGGGAAGAGATAATACACTGGAGACAGCCCATAAGGACAACTTCTTCATGTAGTCAACATAAAGGGGAGCAAATACTCGAGACAAGGGGTCTTGTTGACTGGGGAAGGAGGCCGGAGGAGGGTAGTTTTCTTTCTTTCCTTTAAAAAAAAAATTTTTTTAATATAGGTAAAAGTAAGAATAACATTTGTTTGCTTATGGATCAAATGGATGCTGGGAGGGGATGATGGAGGAAGGGGATAGTGCTGGGAGGGGATGACGGAGGGAGGGGATGATGGAGGGAGGGGATGGTGCTGGGAGGGGATGATGGAGGGAGGGGATGGTGCTGGGAGGGGATGATGGAGGGAGGGGATGATGGAGGGAAGGGATGATGGAGGGAGGGGATGATGGAGGGAGGGGATGGTGCTGGGAGGGGATGATGGAGAGAGGGGATGATGGAGGGAGGGGATGATGGAGGGAGGTGAGACAGAACTTAGGCTCTGCAGAGCAACTGTAGGTAGAAGCTGGAATTACTTTGCAAATGTTGTTTATACAAGTCTTTCCCTTGTCATATGTACTGTACATACTTTCTCTTGTGTATTTTGACTCTTGTCAATGGTTATTTTCTTCCAGTTAAAGCTTTTTATTGTTATAGTACAAATCATAATCCCTTTGGAGTATGATTCACTTATTACATAGGGCTTTATTTGTTTCTTTGAGGTTCTTGTTTGTTTTCTGTCCTGGAGATGGAACCCAGGGCTTCGTGTATGTCAGGTGAGCATGGTACTTCAGGGTCACCATAACCAGTCCATATGTTGTATCATACAAGGTCATTTTGAAGGGCTGGTCAGTATGGATTTTTTTTCTTTGTTTTTCATTTTCATCCTCCACACTTCCATTTCAACCATAAGTGCAAATGTTTAATTTCCAGAACCTTGTGCTGACCCAGAACCTGAGTTTTGAGGACCATTGGTTCTTTTCTCTAAGTGTTCATTGTAGTTGGACTAGCTTTTCTCAGACATAAGAGTGCATGAGCAAGCTGGATGTGTTCCTCTGAGAACCAAGATGAAAAGATTCTGCTTCATCTTTCCTATCCCATAAGATAAGGAGTTCACCTGTTATTTAGGCTTAGGGTGGAGCTAGTGGAAAATCTGGCCATAGAGACAATTGGTTGGGAACACAGAATAACCCAGCAAGATGTGAAGTAGGGATTCTAATAAATTTGCCCCTATTGCCAGCAATGTATAACAGAGGTCCCAATAGCTCGTGTGTGATCTAATGATGGGGCCTGTAAGACTATGGGTTCCTGTGTTTGTGTGTTTATGTAAGAAGGAAAGTTCCATTCAAAAATGTTCAGCTGAGCACCAAGGGCTAGTGGACACTGGATAATAGAGCATCTCTTAGCTCTGTTCTGAGCGTGAAATATGATGAGATTAGCAGGGAGAAGTTTGAGTATCATTTCATGTGCTGAAAATTTTGATGGTTTGTAGGGGCCAGTTCATATGGTGGAAGGCTGGTTATTAACCACCAAGTCTGTGTCTTTTATTAAACAGTGGCTGAGGACCAGGCTGCATGGAAATTGAAGACAAATGTACCATATCTATAAAGAAACTTTTAAAGGGAGAATGTAGTCAATTTAGCAATAACAGCATCAATGGGATAAATAGGCATTTTCTAACTAGTAAAAATGTAAAGAATATATATTTCAGTCACCTTTAGATAACTATTAGATCATGACCTTTTATATAGATAGAATCCCAAGTGTAATTGATGTAAGTCAAAGAGGAAATTCAGTAAACTATTTTATTGTATTTTTAAAAATGCTGATTTTTAAAAATTATTTTTAAGTGTATGTACATGGTGGCTGTTCTGCCTGTTTCTGCCTTTGTGAGACTTGCAGCTTCAGATCCGAAGCCCTTTATTTCTATAATCAGATAATGAGATCTAGAGACTTAGTAAGCTTCTTTATCTTCAGGCAAGGGTAATTTGGTAAGTGATACAGAATTCAGGATCAGTCTGTGCTTAACTTAACTTCAAGGAAGTCCAGTTTCTTAATGTGGTTCCTTTACTCCCCCCCCCCCCCAGGAAATTGCACACTAGATCCAGAGGTGATAGGCCCCAAGGCTTGCAGCAAAGTTTATTGTCAACACCAGAAGGAGACAGGCACTTATTCGTACATCTCATGGTTAAGCCCTGGGTGTTAAGGATGTAGCATGCAGAAAGCCTTCTGGGTAAATTCCATGTTCTGATACATAAGAGCTACAGGTTGTCTGCACGCTTCCCTGATGAACTCTGCAGAGGTGAGGAGGCAAAGGTGGTGATGGCATGTAAGTGTAGGGTCTTGTACACCTGGGTAATAACTAGAGGTGGGGGAGAAAAATCACAGGCCAAAATTCTCTCTTTTTAAATATTCATATTAAATGCTAATTTCCTTCAAAAAGCTCATCTTTTTTGCTTTATTTATTTATTTTTTTAAACAAGCTTCTTCTGTTGATAAGGGATTTCAGGGAAGCTCTGGTTTTCTTCATCTGTAAAACCTCAATTCCTTTTAATTAATCTTCCTGTGCCTGTAGAATATCAGAATTAATCATTTCTAAAGAAGCTTCTTTTTAAATGTTCTGTGTCTTTTCTGAGCCCGACTTCAGTGTACACATTTTTAGCAAGAAGAGGGGTTATAATTTGTGTTATGTAAAGACACTTTCCTCTTTCTGCAAGCTTTCTAAGGAATAGAGTTGATGCACTGTCAAGCTGTGCAGGAAAAGCAGATTGTTTCAGTACACATTTTATACCCGTGAAGCTGCTATGGGAAACAAAGGCATGAGGCGTGTGCTCTGCTGGTGTGTGGTTTTAGACAGAAAGAAAAAAAAAAGTTATTTTGGGTAAGAACTGTGCAGTTTGGACTGCTCAGTTACCTGTAAGCAGGACATTTCCATCAATTAGCATCTTTCTCTTTCTCTTTCTCTGTAGGTCAGAATCCAACATCATGCATCTTCCCCAACAGTACCTACTTACCTTTTGAGATAGGTTTTTTGAACCTGGAGCTCTCTGATTGAGCTAGGCTGTCTGGTCAGCGAGTCCCAGGAATTCCCCTGTCTCTGTCTCCCTAAGGGCTGGGATTTACAGGTACATTTTTATATTATACATACATACATACATACATACATACATACATACATACATACACACACATATACATATATATGATAGCATTCGTTCTGGAGATCTAAACTCAGCTCTTCATGCTTCTGCAGAGAGCAGTTTACTGGCCAATTCATTCCCCTACCCATTTCAGGCTTATTTTTATACCCAGCTAAATACAGTCTCACAGCAGAAGCTTCGGTGTGTTCAACTCAACTTGTTGCACCCATTCCTTTTTTCTTCCTCTTTACTTTGGCTACATTGTAAAACATCAACATGCCTGATTTGATTCAGACCAAGGAGAAAAGAGCTGGAGGTTATTCAAGTGTCATGATGACAGAAGATGAAGTTGTACCACAAAAAATTGTTCTGCTAGTTGTAAAAGGAGCAGAGTTGCACAGGGTTGGACTCAGACCTCAGCTCTGCCATTTGCCCCTCCTTTGACTTTGGACATATAATTCAATTTATCCTTAAATCTCAGAATATTTTGTAACGAAATGACAATGGTAACTATGAAAGCAACAGTGTACATTTATTTAATGTTCGTCCTGTTCCAAGTGTTGCATAATGCTTTGGGTTTGGGTTTCCAGCAGTCATATAGGGCTGGTGTTGTCATTTTTCACTTTACAAGGAACAGGGGCCAGGGAGACGAAGTTGTTGGATGTAGGTGATGGGTGCATCATTAATTGTTTTTAGGGTTGTACTCAAGATCAAATATACAAATTTTATCAGTCTCTATCACCAGACACATATGAAACATGGAGTAAATATTTTTTATAGGTGTGGGTCACTGGGTGTTGACCAACACAGACCTCCTGAATATTGCTGGGATATAGTTACTCAGTGATATTTAACTTTTGCTCCCTGAGTAGTTCACCTCTTTAATCTTCAAATGAAACTGAAAAACAAGCTATTAGCTTCATTCTGCAAATGATGAGTCTTGGATGCAGAAACGATGAGATGATTCACTAGCCACAGGGGGAAAAACATGTTAGAAGTGGGCCCGGGACTTTGGCTTTTGGATTCAAGAACAAAGTGTTCTCAGAGGCTGGAGATGTAGAATCCAGATCAATTTAGCCTTTTCAACAGGACCTGCAAGAACTGGAACATACTAGTTCCCTTGGTGTGATAGGCCAAATACCTTAGAGATACCCAGATTCTAATTTCTGAAGCTGTGCATGTCAACTTACATGGCAATAAGAACAGTGATTCAGCTAAGGTATTGAAGTGTCAATAATGGGTTGATGCTGGATTATTTGGGTGGGTTCTGCTGTCTACATGGAAGCACAAGTGTCCTTATAAGAGGGAGGCCATGGTACACTTGACTACAGAAGGAAGAGAGAGGGTACAGTGTGCAAAGAAGGGGGGCAAGACATATGAATAAGTGCCAGAAAAAGAAAAAAATGAAGAAATTGTCCCTCTCAGAGTCATTGGAAGAAAGAAGCCCACCAAGTCTCTCCTTCTGTTGAGACAGGGTTTCTATCCCAGCTCACCTTCTACTCTCTGTGTAGCACAGTCTGGTCTGGAAGTTGCAGCTATCCTCCTGCTTCAACTCCCAAATAATGGGATTCTGTTGCCCAGGACCATGAGAGGATACATTTGCTTTGATTTAAGCCACCCCAATTTGTGCTAATTTATTACAGCAGACATGAGAAATGGGCGGTTTGGCAGAATGGTTTCCTGTCTGTAATTTCAGGCTTTAAACTAACTGTTTAATGGGATAGTAAAGCTAAGAAGCTAAGAGTGGACATCTCCCTAGGAAAACTAGATTCTGCCATAACAGCCATGGTCATTCCTGCTGGAAAGATGGCTCGGTAGTTAAGAGCATTTGTTGTTCTCACAGAGGACTTGAGTTTGGTTCTCAGCACCTACACATTGCTCACAGACACCTGTCATCTCAGTTTCGTGGGATCTGTCCCATGCTCTTCTTACCTTCATGGGTACCAGCCTTGTTATGATGCATATACATGTATTCAGAGAAACACTCACATACTTCTCTCTCTCTCTCTCTCTCTCTCTCTCTCTCTCTCTCTCTCTCTCTCTCTCTCTCTCTCACACACACACACACACACACACACACACACACACACACACACATATGTTTTTCCATGTTTTCAAGGATTGGACGAAACTGGTACTCAGTTTTCAAAGCATCAGGCATGTCTCCACTCCTATTTAATTGACATGCAGAAGAACACAGCAGAATCAAGGTGGGATTTTTTTGACTGATAGTTTATGCTTTACTACTCAGCCTTGCAAGTGGAGGATGCAAATTGATAGCTCTTTGGTCAGACATAGATTTTTAAAGTGAAGTTATTTGTAAGAATGAAAAATTCATGGAATCTTGGAGAAGTCCTTCAAGAATGTGAAAACATGCCAGCATTAGGTTCATGGGGACCATAGTGGACCAGCAGAAATGTGACACATAGGCAGTGTGGCTGCGGTTGCTCTTTGCTGGGGGGTCATTGGTTCCTCAGGGTCTTCATAATTTACTTCTACTAATTTTCTTGGACCCTGTAGGAATACTGAGCTTGTTGCTCTGCTTTAATCAACAAAGAATCAAGTCTACATTTTTGTCATCAAACAATTGTCTATTTGTCCAATACTCTGTACGTTCAGAGCATAAGAGAGGTAATGGAAGAGTTGAGATAGATAAGTGCCTTGAATTTCAAGTAGGAAACATGCCATTGCATACTGGACACCCTGAAGCAGTAAGGGAGTTACTGGACAGCTGGATCTTTCAGAGAATTTGAGGAAGAAAAACAGGCCAGTAAGAACCAAAGTCACTCAATCATAATCAAGACACAAGCTCAAGTCCATTTCTTTTTGTGGTATGTTTATCTTTCTGAGAGTTGAAGGAATATATATGGTGAATCTGTATTACAAAGAGATATTTTGATATGTTACAAAGAGATATTTTGATAGTTCTTTTAGAACCTCTGTGAGAATGATAGAGAGAGGCTAAATGCTTCATAGATGGTTAATCGTTGGTTGAACAATATACCAAAGATGGTCTAAAGTGTCTTTGTCAACCTAGTGAGTGACTAGGGTAGAGTGAACTCTTTCATGCTGGGAAAAGTAACCACATCACCCAAGTTTCCCCATCCCACTATCCCCTGCCTTAACCAAGCCCACCAGCTTCTTTCCAATGGACCCATAGATGCCCATCACTCCTTACTGCAAATCCCTGTGGCCTCCCTGGTGATATTAGCTGTAAAATCTTTGGACTCCTTTCCCCTGTCATTTAGTTGAGTCAAGTATCCTGTTTTTAAAGAGGCAGATTAAGAGGTATTAAAAATAGAAGCACTGTTTTATAAAACAACAATTTATTAGCTTAAGGAAGACCAGGCTTACTCATGCTTGGCCTATATTTTGCTATGTATACATCTCACTTTCTCTTTACGTCCCTCGTCACCTGGGTTGGATCATAGGAAAACTTTACATTCTTTTATACCCTGAAGAAGGAGCCCTTTGGTTATTTATCATATTGGCATTCAAACTGCTCTAGAACCTGCTTTCCTGCCTCAGCTCTGTAAATAACACCTTTTGTCTCCAGGTTGCTTTTTGAGTCTTTTATTTGGAATGTGCATCCATTCTCTAAGAAAATCTTCACCATGGCCACTACACTTCTAGTCATTCTAAGCAGGCTTTGTAGCTCTAGGCCTTTGAGAGTCCTGCCCTCACTCTGATTTGGTGTGGTTCATCCACAACAGAGTCATGGGCCGTGGCAAGAAGGCTGTCCTGGTATAGAGCTTGGCTTCATCTAGGCCAGGAGGTGGGTTTTAGCACTCTGTGGTTGCATTGGTCACCATTGTCTTTATGAGTCTTTCTGTCTCTGGGTGACTTCTGCCCCGACAGACTGGACTCTAGCCACGTGTGTATTATTTTTCTATAATAGCTTTCTTCAAATTGTACCATAGAGAGATCTTCTAGAATCCTATCATCTCAGTATCCCTGAGAAATGGCTATCATATATAGCTTATACTATGTATCAACAGCTAGTGAGGACACCTCTTATGTGCATATATGCTGATGAGAGCATGTGTATTTTGGGGGAGAGCAGAGGATGTCAGAGTTGTTCCTGGAAACCCATCTGCTTCGTTTTCTGAGATAGGGTCTCTTCAATATCTTGGAGTTTGCTGATTGGGTAGACCGACTGGCCAGTGAGCTCCAGAGATCCATCTGTCTTTACCTCCCCAGCCTGGTCTTATAAGCACATATCAACATGTTTAGCTTTTTACATGGATTCTTGGGACTGAACTCAGATTCTCATGCTTGCATGGCATACACTTTGCTGACTGAACTCTTCCTCAGCTCTGGGGAAGTGCTTTTCAGATGTAAAGATGAGATGGGATGGGGATAGAAAACAAATGTTTTGGAAGCCAAATCCAGAGTCTGAAAGATTTCAGCAGTTGGGAACGACTCACTGAGACAAGTCCAATACATTTAAAATGATTCCTACCTAAACAATGATGATATCTTTAAATTCAGGCCAAGGATACCTTCCTCAGTTCATGGTAGTTAGGGATGGAATTTGGAAGAGTTGGAGATTTTATTATACTGAGAAAGAGCTCTGTGGCTAGAGTGCAATGGAACTATGCATTCTTTGTCATGCTAGAAGCAATCTTATGTCCACACTAAGCTGAGCACTCCAGGTCCAAGGCCTGTGCACTGTGAGACCATGGACCACAGCTACAGTTATATATGCTTACTAAAGTATTGATTTTGAGTGATTTGGATGGAATTTCTTCATATGAGGCCTGCTTCTCTAGCTTCTTGCATTCATGTTATAGGCCTGACTCTAAATTCTTTAGACTCCGTTTTACCTTGTTATGATTGACACAACTCCATGGCCTGGAAGACTATCTTCCAAGAACTGAAAGAAGAGGACTTAGGCTTAGGGAAGGCGTATGGGCTCTGTGCTTACTAAAATTACTAAATGAGAAAGGAGAGCAGACGCTATACTCAAGGACAAGTTTAGCATTGAGCAGAGGAGAGATATTCAGAAATAGCTGTGGCTTAATAACACGCACTCTATGATTCCCCAGAAGGCAGCAGTGAAGGAAGTTTCAGCCAACTTGCCCCAAATGTAACGGTCATATGACAGCTAGTTACCAGTCAGTAGTGTGAACTAGAATAGGTTTCTCCATTGAGTGGTGAAGAAGCAGGTGACCTTCCTAGGTGCTTTCTGCTTCTTTTGATCTATGGCTCAAGATCAAAAGATCTATAGCCAGCTAGCTTTCCTTTCCTTGTTGAGACAGAAAAGAGAGGGAGAGGAAGAGAGAAGAGGGAGGAGGAGGGAAGAAGGGAGGGAAGGAGAGAGAGAGAAGGAGAGAGAGAGAGAGCACACTGGGAAGCAAGCTGACTTATGGGGTTTCTACCATGTGGGATGCCATGAGTGCTTATATTTGTTTTATGGAGACTCAAAAACAAATAGGCAGGAGCCAACTGTTTTTTGTTTGCTTTTTTATTTACAGACTTGGTTGAAGAACTGAGTGATGGGGCGGGTGTGGTCTTATTTCTAGTGACTTCTTTTGTTTACTGTGTTGCCTGAGGCTCTGAGGATCTATGCTCAATGTTGTTCCCTTGAGTGACTCAACACTTTCTGTCATTGGACAAGTATCCTGATGAAAATCTGTTTTT
Organism: Phyllotis vaccarum; assembly: GCA_033318265.1. Lineage (NCBI taxonomy): Eukaryota > Metazoa > Chordata > Mammalia > Rodentia > Cricetidae > Phyllotis > Phyllotis vaccarum. Next base: position 134,152,514 of record JARWLC010000001.1, read on the forward strand.
CATGTCCTGTCACAGAGCTCAAGAGTAATTCAGAGCCCTACATATATGTCTCACAGCTCAAGAAAATGTGCAAGTAAGGGTTGGAGAGATGGCTCAGTGGTTAGAAGCAGCACTGGCTGTTCCTCAGAGGACCTGGGTTAATTCCCAGCGCCCACATGGCAGCTCACAACTGTTTGTAACTCCAGTTCCATGGGGTCTGACGGCTTCACACCAACACATAAAATAAAGTTAAGTAAATTATTTTTTTAAAAAGAAAATGTGCAAGTCACAATTTGGCTCCCTATAGATGGTGAAGCTGAGTAAAACAAACATCTTCGGGCTATTGAGGCACAGAGCTCTGTTGTTCATTCTGGCTCTGTCCTTTTTGCTACCCCAGAGTCACTGGATCCATCATTGTTTGGAACAGTTTTCACTTTCCTACTGAGCACATTCTGAGGGTCAGAAACGCAAATGCTGTCTGAGTTTGGTGTTTCACCCCAATTTTTGCATGGTTGACTCTAGTTTAGCTCTCCAACGCTCTCCATTCCTTGCCAAGATATGTCACATCACTTGACTTGGGATATACAGCCCTGGTGTAATACACTAGGGGAACTGAACAGTCACCTCCTTCCCCAAAGTGTCCAAAGAAGACAGACCCTTCTTTCTAAAATGTGCAAGCCAGAACTCACAGTGAAACTCCACAGCTGCTGTGGCCCTGGGCTTTGTGGACACTACGGCCTTCCTGGCAAACACTTCTCTCTTCCAGGAATTCTTTCCCCTGGGGAGTTAGGGATGAGTCAGCCCTAGGCCTTCCCCAAGTCCATGAGACAGAGTGGGCTGATGGACTAGGTCACCTGTCTCTACCTTGGCATCAGTGATGCCAGAGTTGCAGAGGCAGAGGGGCAAAGTCTCAGCTTGACAGTTAATTTTACTTGGAAGCCTTTAACTAAGCTACTACAAAGTTTATTATGGTTACCAATTTTTGTGTTTGTGTGTTTGGGGAAAAGGTCTCATGTAGCCTGGGCTAGTCTTAAACTCTTGATCCCTCTGTTTTTATCTTCTAAGTGCTGGAATTACAGGTGAGCGCTGCTGCGCTTGGAACATTTCAAAATAGCTTAATTGATTTTTACATATCATATAGTTCCTCCATTTAGAGCAGACAATGGTTTCTAACAAAGTCACAGGCCTGTGTGACCATTCTTACATAGTTAGGACATTTTCAGTAGTCACCCCTATGTTTTCCTCAACTCAATTTGTCCCAGGCAACCGACCACCAAGCTCCTATCTATAGGGTGCCTAACTCTGAGCATGTTGTGTGAATGGAATTCTGCAGCTTTGGTCTTTGAGGCCTTTGTTCTTACACTCATCATAGAGCATCAATACTCCTATTTTGCCAAAGAGCATTCCACTGTGTGAATATACTTCATTATTTATTCAGTCAGTTAATTCTATTTCTTTAAAAATCTGCTTTTATTTCTCTTAGGAATACACCTAGGATTTCTGGGTAAAATGGCCACTTTTTAGCTAATTTTTTTCTTTGGTGGGGTGTCTCAGAATTTTTGAAGTTGCCACCTCTTTTTACAGAGATGTGCATGAAGCTGATTCATTGACATTTGGCTGATATATTGCCAATGTGGGTGGGAATTTTTGTGCTGTCTGGATTGGGAAAAAAAAAATCACTGTAGAAAAGATTCCAGAGCTGTACCTGAAGGAGGGAGTTTTCAGAGCAGAACATTCTGGCTTTTCAGGTTGTTCTTTTTGAGGCTCCGAATCAACAAAGTTTTACTTGTTACTCTGGAGCAATGTATTTCCTAGGAGGTGCATCAGCCTGGAATAAAGGACAATTGTCCATCACTCATTGATGGCCACAAAGACTTAAGTTGGGGGTTAGGAGGTGCTTCAGTCAGTAAAGTACTTGTCATGCTAAAATGAGGACTTCAGGGCAACCCTCATGTAAAAAAAAAACATCCAGATGTGCTTATAATCTCAGCATTGGGGAAATGAAGGCGGGGGAACCCTGGGGATTGCTGTGTAGCCAGCCTAACTGGACTGGTGAATTCTAGGTTCAGTGAGAGACCTTGTTACAAAAATAAGATAGAGACCAAGGGAGATACAGGATGTCATTCAAGACCTGCAAATGTACATTCATATAATACGCATGCAGCTACACACACAGGAACACACCACACACACACACACACACACACACACACACACACACACACACACACAGGAACACACCACACACACACACAGGAACACACCACACACACACACATACCACACACATGCACACACACACACACACACACACACGCACACACACACACACACACTCATACACACCACACACGCGCACACACACACACACACACACAGGAACACACCACACACACACACAGGAACACACACACACACACACACACGCACACACACACACACACACCACACACACACACACACACACACACACACACACACACACACACACACACACACACACCAGTTAACTTGATCTGGACAACTGATCAGTGGACTGAGTGGAGCCACAGACATGCACCCCTACCCCCTTCTGGGGATGTGACATCTCTTCTTGTAAATGTCATCACTTTCATGGTGCTATCTGGTAAGAACTGAGTCATGAGGTGCTGACAAAACCCGAGTGTACTTCACATGAAGCCCGAAACATTCTATTCATTCCTGAGATACTCGAACTGATGGCCTGCTGCTCAGATGGTAAACAAGTTGCCTGGGATGAGCTCCTGCCCTGTGGCTTTTCCTGGCTCCTCAGAATGAAGCACAGTCCCAGACATTCTGCCTCTGGGATGAGTTTTGGGGGAGGGTAACACATGGACGGAATAGCCTCTGCTTTCACAGAACTTTGTTCCGGAGTGACCCCATGGAAGAAGGTAAGACTCAGTATTTCCAAAGGATGGCCCTGAACCAACTTCACGCTTTTGTTTGCAGCCACGGCACAGGGTATGAGAGTGAGAACCACACAACCCCCATCCTCTGCGGTGCCCAGTACAGAATACACACCCACGGGGTCTTCAGAGGCATTCAGGTGAGTGCTAAGATGTCCAGCTGAAGGCCACCCTCACTGCCTCTTCCTCTGCTCACATGCCCTGCAGCCTCTGCTGATGGACCACACAGACCTGGCAAGTGTTCACCATCAGAGATGCACCTCTTCCACTGAGGTAGATGCCCCTCTTCCCCCATCCTCCCCTGAAGAAATGTTTCCTTACCGGGACTGCTACCAAGATGCTTCCTGCAGAATCTCCTCCTTTTCTACTTTATCATTAGTGCTGCTTCTCCACGGTGGGTCGTACAATTCTTGCATGTGGGTCATCTGCGCTTGAATTAATGACCCGAACCCTTGACTTGTAAGATTTGGTCTGTATTGTAAAATGCTCAAAGGTAGATTGTCTTGCCAAGTGTTGATAATAGCATGAACAGTACCGCTTATGGCTGGACATGTTATATGAAGCGAGATTTAGACATAGACTTTACCTAGCTTCCTAGGTTTACGCAAAATATGCACAGAGATTATAGTATTCCTATGTGCTTCCATTATCACTTTCACATCATGTCCCTTGGTATGCTACACTTGTTACAATGGATGTTGGTGTATTATTGGTAACTGAATTGCTTTGTTGTATAGACCTATAGGATTTGATACACACATAATGTTATTTATTATTATTATGAGTAATTTGCTTCAAAAATGCTCATACTCCGCTACCTGTAGATCATGCCCCTTCTAGCCCCTCTCTCTCCCCAACAATTACTGCTCCTTCCTTAGAATGTTGGCTACTCCATTGCATTTCAGGCTAACTTCTTTGACTTACCAATGTGCGTTTATGATTCCTTTGCATGGCCTTTGTTCTTGATGTGGCCCCCAAAGCACACTTAAGAGGTAGCCATTTTATAGTGGGGAAATGGAAGAGAGAAGACAGGGGGGTTGGCTCTCACCACATAACTAGTAAGTAGTAGCTGAGATGTGCCCTATACATTTTATTGAACTCCACAATATTTATTTGATTCTTAATATTGTTTATTAGAGAAAATTAAATAATATTGTTTATTAGAAGAAACAGGAGGGAGAAGTTTTCAGGGTGATGGAAGAATTTCAGAGATGTAGGTTATTTAGAGGAGACCCTACTCCCATCCTAAGCCTCTTTTGGGTCATCAGAACCACATTACCAGGGACTCTCACCTGTTACTTACAAACACCACTCAGTGGCCACACAAGAGAAACTGCTAGTGTACTCTTTAAAGGGAAGTTAAGACTCTGGAATTAAGTTGCATGAGGGCCCAACCTGGGTGACATGGGCAAGGAGTTCCAGTCCATGGAATTCAGTGTGATCTGCCATCCCAAGCCTTTCCATGGTGAGAAATAAATAAGCCACAGAGATGTGTAGATGTGACAGTTTCATCTGAGTGTCTTGAAGCACATCAACAGCATCCTTTGCCAGCAGCAGACAGTAATAGCTGATTTTCAGTCTTAGTCTTGCATATTCTTCATCTAGGATGAGAAGACTTCCTACCAGACTCAGTTTATCAGATCCACTATCAGGGCCTTTAGAATACTCTACTCTCTATAATGATATTTCCCTATCCACTTGCTTTCTTCTAGAATATGCCAAACAAACTGCTGGCCTAACATTTTCTTGTATACCACCATTAACCTTGGGAGAAAGACAAATTGTTGACATACTAGGACTTACCGATACAGTATTTATGATATGGCACTAAAGAACTTTTTCTTACAAAAAAGAAAGTGCCTTCTCAGGGCAAGGCAAGAGATCTAGGAACAAGATTGTGAGTGTGGCTCAATAGAAGACACAGGGAATAGGAAGCTGTTGAGCTAACATCAGTAGCTCTCAGTCTGTGGGTCGTGACCCCTTGTGTTGCCATATCAGAAATTTACATTATGAATCATAACAGTAGTAAAATCACAGTTATGAAGTAGCAATGAAATAATTTTGTGGTAACCACAGCATGGGAGGCTGTATTAAAGGGTTGTAGCATTGGGAAGGCTGAGAACCACTGGCTGAGAGGTTGTTGTCGGTCTTTATACCATCACAGATGTGTTTCTGTGTCAGCAGTCCATCTCTTTGGTCCTGATGGAACATCTGTAATTGAACAAGGAGGAATCATTTTTGCTATTCAGGAATCGCTGTTAGCTGACAGGGACCAGTATGTGCTTTGAGAAGAACATGCAAAGAGCACACAAGGCAGATAGCTTCTAATGCTTTCCTGTGTCACTGGTAAAGATCACATAGACTGTATTATAGCATTCTGGTGGATTCAGAGGTCCCAAATCCGGAGATTTCTTTGCCATCTATTTACATGTGAACTCAGGTCAGTTTGGGCTTTAATCAGTATCATGTCTTTCCCTACTAAAAATGTTCTTATCCATTTTCTTATTGCGTCCATAAGCACATGGTCAAATATCCAATTGGTAGGGCACACATATAATCTAGGACTCTGGGATTCCAAACCTCACTGTCCCAAGTGAGAGATAGATTGGGAACTTTTTCAGTCACTAATGTTTCTTCTATAGAGGTCTGTATCAGTATCAGGGGCCCCAAAGAGGCTTCATTTTAAATCCAAGTCCTGGTGATCAGAAGAAGTGACATCAGAACACTGCATCATAGAATTTCCAGAACACTGCATCATAGAATTTCCTAATCTATCATCCATTAGTAATGTCTGCCACAGGCATCTAGGGTATGGGGCAAACATGTTTTGGTCTCATACCATACCTGCCTTCTTTTCTTTTGATATATTTCAGTGATAAGTTTCCCATAGGACTGACATGAATGTTCACATGTGGCACAAGACCTCCATTCCTCTAATATTTTGCCTGCAGGATGTGCGACGTGTGTCTGGAGTGGCCCCAACTCTTGTTCGGTCAGCGTCTGAGACCAGTGAGAAACGTCCTTTCATGTGTGCTTATCCAGGCTGCAATAAGAGATATTTTAAGCTGTCCCACTTACAGATGCATAGCCGGAAGCACACTGGTAAGTGTGTCCACTATCCAGAATAGAGCAATGGTAGTTCATGAGCTCCCATTCTGGACTCTCCTAGTGCTAAGGACCTAAGTGACTTATGGGATGGAAAACTGGCACTTTCAAAGGTGAGGCTAAGTGATTGGCCAAAACTCTAGGGCTATTTTCTTGCTTGTTCCTCCTTCTTTATTAAATAAACCAGTGAGCCATCTTTAGGAAAGCAGAATAGAGGAAAGCACATGGCGTAGAAGAGAAGTACCATGTGTTTGATAGTTGCATTCATCGCCAACTGGTGAGACTTTGAGCCAATTGCTCAGCATCCCTTAGAGCTCCTAGTACTTTATAAGACAATGAAGATGATAATGCCTACACTGTACAATTCTTAAGCCTAGAGGAAATGAGTCAAATTATAGTACAGGAGTTGTAGCACAGAACTCTGTGTCTCTAGGCCTGAATAAATGGTAGTGTTATTTCTGAGAGACTATAAGCATCTTTAGTAGGGAAGACAAGCCTGGGATAGTACAATTAAATGGCTCAGAGACTGATGGACAAAGTCACCATAGACTTTGAAATATACATGTCGCTGTTCTAGAATTGATTCTGTGAAAAAGAAGGCTATGAAATTTCCAAGCAGGCTATATTAGGTATTTTGCTCCCAATGGGAGAAAATGCCACTGAACAGCTGACAAATGGATTCATTTGGCTCACTGTTTATTACATGAGGGAAGGTATAGTGTTGGGAACATTGTTAAGGCTTTGGTGACAGAGGAGACACTGCTTCTTCACATCTCTGGACAAAGAAGCAGAGAGAGACAGAACATAGGAGTCAGAACTGTACCAGGCTATAAACCTCAAGTGCCAAATCCACTTTTTCCTATTAGGTTTCACTCCCTAAAGGTTCTACTACCTCTCAAAATGGCACTGTGAGCTTGAGACCAAGAGGTCAAATGCATGAGCCTCTGGGGGACATTTCGTATTCAAACCATAAGATAGTATTGCAGAGCAAGAGGCATTTGTGAGGGGTTAACACTTTGATGGGTAGTAATGGAGACATAAAAATGAAGGGTGTTGAGTGAGGAGGGTTCAAGAGTGGTGAGGTCAGCTACATGAGACACGTGGAAGGACCAGGGAAGCATCAGAGGTCCTGAGCAGGAAAGGCAACTTGGAGCTACCCGTCAAAGGGCAGACTCTACTGACCTCCGAGTAGCTTGCTCTCTAGCCCAGAATTTGATGACTCAGAATTCCAGGAGGTGGAGACATTTGCAGAAGCTCGATGCTCTTCAGGGGGCTCTTCTCTCAGCTCTTGGCTGAACTTTTCCTTTGACTACAGGGATGTGACCCTTCTTTCTGAGTCCAGGGTTGCACAATCCTACTGCTGACTTGTTTCAGATTAAGGGACAACAATCTTGCTAAATGCTTCAGCTTCTGGTTTAATTGAAGTGTCTCACCACCATGGAGTCATTTATGTTAAACCCAAGAACAAGAAGTCAGTAGCAGAGAACACCAAATATCCACTGTAAAACATGGAACACTTAATTCATGAGACCAGCCTTAAGGCACATCAATCCAAATTTCTATCTCCGATTCAGCCAAGGAGTCATAACATTTTTCGTTTCCCTCCATTTTTCCTTCTTTAAATAGTCCCTGGTAATATATGTATTTTTTGAGCCTCAGTGCTAGGTACCAGTTTTCCCGCTACATGGATGGCCTGGTCTGATTTGTTCATGAACCCTTTGAAATTGTCATATTGTTGGCTTCATTTTACAGCCAGGGAACTATGCCACACCCAACATCCTAAGTGCCAGAGCATCCTCATTCACTCCTCCGTGTGTCCATGGCATCTGTGTAGGTGGGATTTTTATCTTGCTGGAAGTCTACAGCACTATCCTAACAAGCTCTCTGGAAGTGCCTTTGGCATTTTTGGGATTCCTTCGTCTTCGTTTAGGAGGGTTTGCCTGTGATGAGGTCATATTTCCAGCATTGTACTGAGAAATGACATGTGTCTTCCCTAAGGTGAGAAACCATACCAGTGTGACTTCAAGGACTGTGAGAGAAGGTTTTCTCGTTCAGACCAGCTCAAAAGACACCAAAGGAGACACACAGGTTTGTAGGTTAATTTCTCATTGCCAGCAGTCACAGGCCTTTGGGTTAGAGCTGGCTTTGTGACTGTCTTCTCTGCTGAATACGGATGAGAGGGTGACTTATCTATCTGTTTAATGTTTCCAACTTTCTTCCCCTCATCTGGAGACTTTTTCTTTTTTTAAAAAGGAGAGGGACTATGGAGATGATGGCTCAGCAGTTAAGAGCATTTGTTCTTCAAGAGGATCAGGTTTGGTTCCCAGCATCCACATGTGGCCGTGTCTGTAACCACAGTTCCAGGGGATCTGACACTCTCTTCTGTCCTCCAAGGGCACAACACACATATGGCATACACTCACACAGACACACACATAACATATGGCATACACTCACATAGACAAGACACACACATAACATATGGCACACACTCACACAGACACACACATAACATATGGCATACACTCACACAGACACACACATAACATATGGCATACACTCACACAGACACACACATAACATATGGCATACACTCACACAGACACACACATAACATATGGCATACACTCACACAGACACACACATAACATATGGCATATACTCACACAGACACACACGTAACATATGGCATACACTCACAAAGACACACACATAACATATGGCATACACTCACACAGACACACACATAACATATGGCATACACTCACACAGACACACACATAACATATGGCATACACTCACACAGACACACACGTAACATATGGCACACACTCACATAACAAAATTTAAAAAGTCTTTCTTTACAAAGGAGAAGGAGAAAAGAAAGAAAATAGCTCAGGTTTCTCATGAGAATCACAGCACCAGGGAGACCCCACAGCTGGCTGTCATCCGCTGATGTTCAGTTAGGATCAGACAGAGAGAAACTGATTTTCAGGGATCCACTTCCTTCAGTCTCTAACACTTGTCTGCTAGTGAGAACTGGATGTTTGTAGTTAGGAAATGTTTTTTCCCAAGTCAGGAGCAGCACCTGGAAGTTGCTGTACAGAACCAGGCGACTTATGCTGGGCCTGGGGATCAAGGAAATGTGAGGTCCAGGCAGACACAGACCTGGCCGATGTGATGGATATGCCAGGATTCTCCAGCTTCCAGAAAGCCTTCTGTGTCTCATTATGCCCCACACTGTTAGGGCCGAGGCTAGACCTTCTCTGTCCATTTAGGTGTGAAACCATTCCAGTGTAAAACTTGTCAGCGAAAGTTTTCCCGGTCCGACCACCTGAAGACCCACACCAGGACTCATACAGGTAAAACAAGTGCGTAAACTTTTCTTCACATTTATTTTTCATTATTTTTTTAAGCTACTGTTGGATAAAACTGTAATGAGATTCATGTGAAAACTCTAGAGTTGAGAATCTATTTAGAAGATGGCGATGTCTAGTTACCTTTCCATGATAAATGATAACATTTTTTCAGAGAAAGGGTCGGGGGAGGGTACTGAGTGGGAAAGAGATGAGAAGAGAATGTCCAGGGGATTCAGAACAGAGGTGGGAAGATAAGTTGATCCTCACAGCTCCTCGTTTGCTGTATTACTAATAGAACAGTCAACCTTACAGCATGATCAGAAATTCAAGTTATTTTATTCTCCTGAGAGCTCACGTTTCACAGCCCTGATTGGAAAGTGTGTCCTTAAAGCCCCAAGGGAGTCTAGTTTCTGCTAGACTAACATGGGTATTAACATACTCATGGGTATATTTCCTTTATACAGGGAAGAGAGGAAGATGGGGCATTGACATAGCCCCTGGGTGAAGCACTGTGCTTGTCCACAAAACTGGAGACCCATAGTGACAATAGCACCGCCCTTGTGGCACATGTGCTTCCTTAGGAAGCAGAACTGTCTCGTAGGTTGGCTCTTCATCTTTACAGCATCCTTACAAAAAGAGTAGGGTAGGTTTTTTTAGTCCTCACTTAATGGACGAGTCTATGATGGAGAATGATTCATTGATTTACCCAGAGCCGCAAAGCAACTGAATAGCCATCTCAGTGGTGACTTTTCCTGCCCCGCCTCATACCTATTGTTCAAAAGCCCATCCTGAGAAGCCAAGGGGTTGAGGAGAAAGAGAAGCCAGAATAGCCAAGCTAGGTGCCACTGAGGGAAGCAATACGGGAAAGGTGATGGGAATGGCGGGCAGGGACCAGATCAGGAAAAACAGATTGAACATTAAGGAGGAGGTGAGATGGCCAAGGCATTGTATGTTTCCGGAGAAGTTCCTAGTCCTCAGCACAGACAGGTTACACCTTAAGATATTATCAAAGCACCTGTGTCCCAGTGTTGGAGAGATGTGAGTCTTATTCTCTTCGGGTATTTTTGACATATTGTCTTTCAGTCCTAAACTCATAGTCTGGAGATTACCCCTTGAAGCTCATTTGCCTGTAAACCTGTGCCACCAACAAACTACTTGATGCCATATTTGATCAGCCACCCAGTTTGGCCTCAAAACACCACATATCTTGGGACATTTCTCAGTGGAACTATTGGTACCCTGGGAAGATCCCCCAGGTGGCACAGGGCTTAGCCTCTGTGGCATTTTCCTCAGCAAGCCCTGGGAGAGTGTGACACAGGGTGAGTGAGGGCTTCAGGATTAGATATACCTGGGTTTAAATCCTGCCTGGATATGTATGCCACAGCCATACAACCTCATCTGCAGAGTGAAGATAACATTTGTGAGGCTGTTTTAAGAAACATACAAGGCAATGAACATACATATACAAGTGACACCTGTATGTTAGGCCTTACATACAAATGATTTATTGTATCCAATGAGAACGAGAAGTGGTGATCATTTGGCAGGACCAGTCTTGCAACTAGTATCTTCTGTCTAACACAGCTTAGTTATGAGTCATCCTTTGCACTAAAAAAGAATCGCACAGGATTCAAATTGGTATCCATGATTTATTTTAAACAAGCTATATAGCGGTAGTAAAGCTTTAGTCTCAGATCTATGGCTGACCAGCCATTAATCAATAGTATTTAGGGTAGTGGTCCAGAGCAGCCATCAGTCAACAGTATCAGACCCTCTTGTAGCTCAGGTTCCCACCTAGACAGGAACAGGGAAACATTTGTACAGGTCACAGAGTATTCTTAGAGATGAAACAGAGGTTTCCTAAAGCCCCTTAATTTATGAGTTGCTTACAGATTTCCACAAACAAGCCTTCTCTCTCATTTCCCAAGTTTTCCATTTTATTATGCTCACAGTGCTTCTGGTTTCAAGCCTTCCAAAGGCATTGTTAATCCCAGGCTGGCAGAGAAGAGACAGTTGGTTAGCTTAGGGAATGACCCATGGGAGCCCAGGGCAGGTGTCTGGTGGTGATTTAACTCGGGCCTTTGATAGTTGAACCTGTGCCCAGTCCCTCTGCTGCAAGCATCTCTAACTGGTAATTGTGTCAACAGGTGAAAAGCCCTTCAGCTGTCGGTGGCACAGTTGTCAGAAAAAGTTTGCGCGGTCAGACGAATTAGTCCGCCATCACAACATGCACCAGAGAAACATGACCAAACTCCAGCTGGCGCTTTGAGGGGTCCGACCGGGAGACAGTTGAGCATCCCAGGCAGGACAGTGTGCAAACCGCTTCCAAATCTGATTTAAAATCCCTCCCTACTCACCTACAAAATGACTTGTCATCCAACTTCCAAGCCAGCGCTTGCATTTGACTACATCCTATTAGGTTTGCTGGAAGGAATCTGTGCTCCATCTACTGTTGGATAATTCAAAGGCCTGAAAAAGCATCTCAAGATGTCTTTAGTTGAAAGCACATTGCCATTCGGTCTGAGTTTTCCATTGTTAGAAGAACCATTGTTGATAATGTCCCCCTACCTTCCTATTCTCCTTTATGTGACTTTCCACCAGGATTGGAGCGATTGTTTCATTTTCCATCACGGGATATTTATAGGCCAGGGCATGCTTATGTGTCTGCTAATGTAAACTTTGTCATGGTTCCCATTTACTAACAGCCCTAGAAAGAAATAAATCATAGAGCAAGGCACCAGGGGCAAATATCGCCTGGAATTCCACAGGTCAGCCTGCAAACCTGGAATCCTGCAAGGCAAGAATTCAACTAGTCAACTCTTAAAGCTCATAGGTTTCAAGTGGCTAAAATAGTACATTAGAATTAATCAGAACCTCTGTATAGAAACTTCAAGGAGACTTCCTGTTCGGTTATTCATTGTCAACATTAGCACTATGCTCCTGAGAAATAATGTCTAAAGAGCAGAGAATTTTTTTTTTTAAAATGTTTTTTGATTTGCTTTTTAATTATAATTAGGTACATCTTCAGAGATGTACTTCCTTTTCATACAAAGGAAGTGGAAGAATTTGTTTCCATCATCTGGGGGTGTCTTTAGAGTATAAAGACCACACTGGCTATGTGGTTTCAAGTTGTAAAAATTAAAATGTCTTTAAAAGAAACTAGGGGCTGGTCCAGGATCTTCACTGGTAAGACTGTTCTTAAGTAACTTAAGTATCTTTGACTCTGCAAGTATGTGGGAAAAAAGATATATTATTGTGAGGAAATCCATTGTTTCAAGGAGTGTGTGTGTTGTTGTTGTTGTTTTTAAAGGGAGGGAGTTTATTATTTACTGTTGCTTGAAATAATGTGTAAATATATATGTATATATATGATGTGCTCTTTGTCAACTAAAATTAGGAGGTGTATGGATATTAGATACATCGTTGTGTGGATGTTAATCTTACAGTGTATCGATGATAATACTAAAACTGTAACCTGCATTTTTTCACTTGGCTGTCAATTAAAGTCTATTCAAAAAGAAAATGCATGAGTCTATTGATTGCATTGTGTTCCCAGAGTCAGTTGAACTTCTTTTAACAAGAAATCACGACATCAACACCGATAGCTACCAGTAATGGCCTATCCAGACCCCTGACCACAGTTGACTTTTCTATTGGGCTTTGGGAATGATCTATCATCAGAGTAGCAAGGTGCCACCTTTACCTTGCACCACCAAGGGAGTGTCCCTGTGCGGTGATTGGGTGTTTGCTCATGGTATGGTGGGCATTGTGGTTCAAGGCTTATTATACGCAATCACTGTATTGTATCCAGACCAACAGAAGACGCTCTACCGATGTCTAGCCTTTTTGAAAAGTTCACTGATATCTTCCCAGGATCAGGAGGGCAGAAGCTGACCATCTAACACAACTGAATTTACAACTGAAGCTGTATCGATTCATCTTAGCAGGTGGGAAACTGCTTAGACTCCCCAGGACAGCTGAGTGTGAAAGCAAAGAGCTACACTCTCTGCGACCCGGAAATCCTCTCTCGTTCTGGTTAGGACATGAATTTGCTCAGCTTCTCTCAGCCTCTATTATCTTAGGGCTTGCATGCATTTCAGGTTTCATTTCTTCATTTAGAAGGATCTTGAGCACAAAGGAGCTTAGCTTCAGAGACTCTTTGTGGCTCAAAGTCAGGATGGCCTAGAATTGGAGTCTGGAGGCCCCTCTTCTCCTGCATCTGGCTCTTGCATCACCGTTAATCACAGAGAGTGCAGTGACTCATGTGTATCAGTTGTTTTTATCTTTTCCTACCAGAAGACAGCATTTCTCTGGAGAAGCTCAGGACAATTATGGCAGACATCAGTGAGTCGGAGAGCCGGTTTCACAACAACAGTCCAACCACATTGTTCCTACTGCTCAGGGCAAGAAGAGATTCAGACTGCAGAACAATCTGGGTTCAAATCCTATGTCTGCAAGTTTTATTTTTTCTCATTTCTCAGAAAGCAATAGCCCTTCCTAACACGACCAGGGGACAAATAAAAACAGAATCTAGTCTATAGAAAGACTTAGGAAAAATTTCCAGAACTGTGGCCCATGAACTCACCCATTGATTTCCTACATCTTTGCTTGCAGTGTCTGGGCATGCTTACAAGTCAGTGCTGCAAAATGACAAAATGTCCTTCCCCCTGTACCTTGAACCACAGAGATGATTTGCAACAACTGGGCTTCTTGCCAGCTTTACCACAAAGGCCACGTGTGCTGGCTTTGTGTTCTTTGCAAAACACCCATGACACTGTGTTTCTGAGACCTATGATACTGATATTCTACAGGCTGTCAGGAGGCAGCTGGTGGGTGGTGGTCAGTGGGTGCTCCCTGTGGTCACATCTGGAGGCTGGTCAAAGTGCACATTTTCCCATCTTGTTTTCCTCTAGGGTCTGGCTCCACACTTCCAGCCTCCCCTGTCCTCTTGACTGGATCTTTCAGCACTATTCCAAATCTCCTAAGCTTTCTCATCTCTGAATTTCTCTAGCTTTCAGAGTATGCATCATTAAACAGCGCCTTGTGGCACTTTCCTGCATTCTGTTTTGATCTGTAGGGCAATCCTGAAAGGTAGACAGGAAACATGGTCCCATTTTATAGATGAAGACATTGAGTGTCAGTGACCATGCATAGTTGAGGAATAACTTAATATTGGCTATTACTATCAATTTCCCACTGGAATATGCTTGCTGATGATCACTTGCATCCTGCCCCATTGTTCATATCTGTCAGCTGTATCTTCCCAATTAGGATGTGACCTAATGGGCATTCTTTCCCTTCCCTGTGTTACTCACATGATGTACTCCCAGGTTTAACATTCACAGAAACTTCCTGAAGAGTTTGCTCAGGTACAGGCTGTGTTGTAGAAGCTCCAGCAGAAAGCCTGAGTGAACATCTGCATTCTGACTGCCTCCCAGATGACTCCTACCATGGAGGGCTGTGGACGGCACACATATTATAAGGACCCATAAGGTGGGCTCAATGAATATTTGTTGAAAGGGAGTCAGGCTTGACAGGTGAGACTCACACTTGACAATACTAAGATGCACGGAACCACACTAACCTTTGAGAACGGTCATGATAGTGGCCCACAGTTCTGTGCTGGTAGTCCATGGGGCCTGAGGGTCAGAAGGATCATGCAAATGTCACCAGAGGAACTGTGCACACTAGCCCAGGAGACAGCTTCCACGAGGAGGTTACTTTTCAGACTCAGTCACTCCATCTCCTCTAGTCAATGGTCCCTACATCTTCCACCTTCATCCAAAACTGACATACCAGATCTGTCACAGCAATAGCCAACTCCTTGGTATCAACCTCTCTATTTGTCACTTTTCTATTGTGGCAATAAAATACTTTGACCAAGGCAACTTATAAAAGAAAGCATGGGGTGGACCATCCCAGGCTCCGAGGCAGAAGCATGGTCCACCAAGCAGCACCAAGATAGACTGGGAGGGACAAGGAGAACCACATACAGATTACCCCCAAGCTCCAAGGAGAAAACACGGCTGACCCAGCACCTTGTAGTGCCCAGAAAATGGACATTATTATGGTAATCAAATGTATGGGCTGGTATGGGAGAGAGAGACAGAATGGTTCATGTCCTGAGGACTGAGGCAGGTCTGAAGAGGCGAAAGCTGTGAGGAGCGTGCTGAGGTGGGTGGCTTGGTTGCTATCCAGGGCCATGGTGATGTCTGGGTCTAGGCTGCTGCTGGGGCCCATGTCTGGGTTCATGGCCCTGATGCAGTCACAGTCTGTGTTGATGTCTGTGGCTCTGATATCACTGAAGAGTAGAGTTGTACAAGTTTTCTGCCCCTCACTGGTTGCAACACTAGGGGGAACTGGTTTTGTCTCTCTCAGGCTGAAGCACTCGGGAGAGAGGGTCCAACACGTCACCTGGGCAGCACAATAGAACTGACCGTGTTTTCAGGGTCATGGACAAGCTGGCCCTGAGAGTACAAGAATGGGAGAGCAGGTTACACCCCCCTTGCCAGTCATGTGGTATAATGGATGAGGGAAAGATGCCTTCCCCATCCTCACCTCTCGCTACCTGTAGTAGGTGGGACACTTGACCCAAACCCTTCCCAGCTTCATCACTTGGGAGAACAAACCCTGTGCCTGGCCTGGGCACAATAGCAAGCACAGTGGAGTTGACCCTGTGGAGGTGCACAGATGAGCCAGCCCTGAGGGCAAGTGAGGGGCATAACTGGTACCACCTCTTCCATCTTTGGTGTGGTGGTAAGGGCAAAGAAAGATGCTGTCCCCTTTTGATCTTATTGACTCCAGCTGGTGAGGGAGCTGACCCTCCCCCTTTACCAACTACAACACTCAGGAAAGCAGTCCCTGTGCCTGGTCTGGATAGCACAGCAGAGCTAACCCTGTTGATGGCGGTTTGAGGGGGATGAGGGTAGGGGTGGGGTATATGTACAAGCGAGCCAGTTTGAAAACATGTGGGAGATCTGGCCATGCCCCTCATCTGCCATATGATGATGTAGGCCAGCTGTGGCAGGTAGGAGAGCTAGCCCTGAGGTCATAAGAACAGGAGAGCTGTCCCTGCCCCTCACCAGCTGCAGCACTTGGGAGAGCGGGTCCTGTATTTCACCTGGGCAACCTAGTAGACCTGGCTCGCTGATGCAGGTGTGGAAGAGCCATCCCTGAGGGCATGAAAGCAGAACTGGCCCCATCCCTTGCTCATTGCTACAAGGGGTGAACTAGCCAGGATAATGCTGGAGAGCTCACCCTAGTGGTGAGGACAGGAGAGAACTGGCCGACTGACCAACCCTGCAACTACCTAGACCTAGAACCAGGGTTATGAGTTAACCGACCCCAACATCCAGTCCATCTATGATCTGTGGAAGCACATGAAGTGTCCAGTCCTGCAGACCCAAAGCTACAGGATCTCCATGACACAAGGCACAACAGGATATCCAAAAGGAGTCATTGCAAGGACCCAACATCAATAGTGTAGCAGAAACCATATGCCTTGATCAAGACCAATAACTCTTTACAATGAACACTTGCAAATAAAGATATATGGATAAAAGCTGGAGGGGGGGGGAGAGAAAACATTTAACTGGGCTTACAGTTCCAGAGGGTTCCGGTCCATGATGGCAAAGGAAGGACATAGCAGAAAAGCTCACACCTCAAAGCTCCAAGCAGGAGGCAAACAGTGCACTGGGAGATGGATGGCAGAGGCTTTAGAAGCCTCAGTGTTCCCCCATGACACATTTCCATCAGTAAGGCCCCATCAGCTAATCCTTCCCCAGCACTTCAACCAACTGGAGACTGACTATGCACACATAAGAGCCTATGGGGGCCATTTCCATTCAAAAGACCGCAGCACCAAACACAGGGTACCCAGTGTGTCCTTGAGGGTATATGTATGCGCACAGATGTAGAACCAGGGCTGTCTTAATCAGAGTTTCTATTGCTGCAAAGAAACACTATGGCCAAAAAACAAGCTGAGGAGTAAAGGTTTTAGTTGGCTTCCACACTGCTGTTCATCATTGATGGAAGTCAGAACAGGAACTCAAACAGAGCAGGAGCCTGGAGGCAGGAGCTGATGGAGAGCTGTTGAGGAATGCTGAGCGCTGCTTACTGGATTGCTCCTCATAGCTTACTAAGCAAGCTTTTTTTTTTAATTTTAATTTTAATTTTAATTTAATTTTATTTTTTAAGACAAGGTTTCTCTGTGTAGATATGGCTGTCCTGGAACTCACACTGTAGACCAGGCTTGCCTGCTTCTGCTTCCCAAGTGCTGGGATTAAAAACATATATGTCACCACTGCCTGGCCTTCAGCTAGCTTTCTTACAGAACCTAGGATTATCAGCCCTGGGGTGGCACCTCCCACAACGGGCTGGGCTCTCCCCATCAATAACTAATGAGGAAAAGTAAGGCATTTTCTCAGTTAAGGATCTGTCCATTGAGATTACTCTAGTTTGTGAGTCAACTTGACATAGACTAGACAGCACAAGGCTTTGCTCCTCCGGGAGCCTCTTAGCCATGCCTTGGGGTACCATGACAGAGGTACACCAGGAGACCAACACCAGAGATGCTGCTAAACAGCCCAGTTGTGTCCAGGACACCCATTCTCTCTGCCAAAGAATTTTCTATCCCCAAATGCCAATGGTCTTCAGCTTTGAGATAGCCTGGTCTAGAAGGGAGTCACTGTCATCAGAAAGAGTTGTCACCAGCGAGACAAGGAGAATAGGCACAGTGCTTTAGAATTCACATCTCCATCTGCCTTTCTGAATCAGCTACTCTAAAAAGTAGCTTTGAAGTATCTGAGTTGGAAAAGTACCTTGTAGGAATCTGAGATGAGTCCAAACAAATAGGAAAAACAAACCTTGGAGACAAAACAAAGATCCCTACCCTGTTCATCAATGTCCTTTGTTCTAGTGATCACTTATCAAATGATTGGAATATGTATAAATATTTAAGAGAATCTTGCAGAAGTTAACAAATAAAAACGTATTTAAGAGGAGATGGCTCGGCTGTTAAAATGCCTGTTGTGTACATATGAGGATCTGAATCCAGATCCCCAGGGCCCATATTCACAGCAATCTCTACACAATAAGCAGCAGGGCCAGAGCCAGGTGGATTCTCAGAGTGCTCTGGCTAGTTAGGCTACCCAGCTGATGAGCACTGGGTCCAATAAGAGACTGTGTCTCAAAAAGCAAGGTGGAATCCCACAGGGATAGACACTCAACACTGACCTCTGGCCTCCTCATGCATCAGTACTCACATGCACAGGGCACACACACAAATATGTATAATAAAAATACTTTTTATGGTGATGGTTTCAAACTTGGTGGGATGTCCATCATTGCCGCTGTGCTGAGAAACATAGATACTTCTGTGGAAGGCTCTGGGTTTTCTATTTGTCAATCAGAATCCTGATTCCGTTAGTTCTTGGGCTTCAAGGAGAGTGAGACAGAAAGCAAAGAGAGGGTAGAGTCTCAGAAGGTTGGAAACCCTCCGAATAGCTCACAGGAGACCTTACATGGTAATTCTGGTGCTTGTGCTTTCCGTAGATTCCCAGATAGTGGTGGGTTGCAGGGATTAGGGAGTGGGAGACAAGGGTGCCTCTGAAGTTAGAGCTCTGCAAGGCAGGGCTGTTAAGCACAGGCTGACAATCAGGTTGTGATCAGGAAGCCTTGGGCAGAACCTGTAGACAATCATAAGCAGTAAAGCAGACCAGGCTCTGAATGTGTGTTGAAGAGACAGAGTGGTTTTCATGGAGCAGGGGAGGGTTGAAGGGTAGCCCAGGGGGACGGGCCTGAGATAAATGTCAGGGAGTGATGGTTGCAACAAGTGGATTTCCTTTCTTGCATCATCCCTGGAGTATTGGTGAGGCTGACAGTGGTGGAGAAGGATAGTCTGACATGGGGGACTCCGAGGTCCACTGAGAGGACAGGCGGACCCCTGGGGAAAGATGGAGGGGTAGAAGGAGGAAGACAAGACCAGAAGGAAAGATGAGACAGATGAGGAATGAAGTGTGGATGTCAGGGAGTTCTGACAAGACCTGACCCCTGTGTGAACCAAGACCTGCACTGCTATCACCTCCTCCCAGGACTCACACAAGGGGTCTTAACGGACACAAGGGAACAGCTACATCCACAGCCGAACCTCTGTGCACATCAGCACCTTTGCACTTGTGTGCTCTAACAGTGATCTCCATTTTGCAAAGAAACTGAGTTCTAAACACCTTACCAGGGGTCATTCAGCTTTGCCTACCGCACAGTGGAGACTTTAGTCTAACTGACCCATGGCTGGCTCTTAACCCTTACCCTGCTCTGTATCTTTTCCTTAACCTCTTGACTTGCTGGACCCCCTGCCATAGGACTAAGACTGTGTGAAATGTCACAGATGCCCTGTTCACTTACACTGGAGACACCATATGTTCCCAGAGATAACAGGAATGACTGGCAAAATGTTCCCTCTTTTATATTCATATAGCTGGTTGGCTTGATACATTCATTCAGTATTTCATGTCACATAGCAGAACTCATGAACTAACAAGAGTATGATGTTAGCCAGACATTGAGAAGGGGAAAACAGTATCACAATGGGAAAGTTCAGGGTCAATGATCACTTTAGAGAGAAGCATCTTGTTTTCCTAGGATTTCTACATCAGAAACAGATGTCTGGGAGGAAGCTGTTGGGATCTAGTGACGGTGGGACTGGTAGAATCACCTGGATGTGTCACCAATGATAGAAGTGCCTTCTTATTAGCAAGCAGCCTCTGCTTTTGTAAGACATATCTGAGTCTTTACATTCACCACTAGGGAGGCTGGGTTTGGAGAGTGATCAATGAAGACACTTGCATTTGGTGGCCTCTGGCCTCCACTGACAGTTGCACACACATAATCCCCACATGTACACATGTGTATATGCACAAACAAGAACACATACATATAAATAAAGAAGTTCTGAAACCTTCAGAGATATCTCTTGCCCTGACACCTGAACTTCTTCAGTGTATTTTATCTTTCAATGGGGACATTGTTGGTCTTCTGTCATGGGCCCCAACAAATCTCTTCCCTAGAAAGGGGAAAAAGAAGAGAATCATCTGGCAAAAAGTCACGACAATGTATGCCAGGGGGAGAACAGCAAGCAGATCTAGAAGAATCAGCCTTTGCCTCTATCCCAGACTCCAGCCATGAAGGAGGAGTTTACCTCTTTTTGTGGATGCCCTCCTGATAAACACACCCTGAGTTCACTGGGAAGACCAGATTTGGTCATTGACAAGCTTTCCCTGCCAAAGTCTCTGCCTTTCTTACTTGACTTGTAGCTAGCTGTCAATATTTTCTAGTGACTGGGATGACCAGGTGTTAGATGACTTTCCATGGGGAAATGTAAACAAACATGAATTTGCTGTGGCTAAGGCACTGGTGACACCAGAAAAATGATCCTATCCAGTCTAGCTGGTGAACTAATAAATTAAAGTGAGTTACAGGAACATGAATGGAAAGTTGCTTACAGAAGCATGGGAAAGTTACAGGCAACTACACCACTGATACCCACAATATCTTCAGGGAGGAGCCTCATAGGCCTCACAAGCCCGCTCATGGTCTGCTTCGTAGGCCTTGTGAGCCCTCCTGCTTCCATGGAGGAATATTATTGGGCCTGGTTTTGTGAAGTTCTGGTGTGGGTACTCTTAACTGCTTTGTTTCTAAGATGGTGATAGCCAGGCCATGCTTCTAGGACAGAGTTACACAGCACTCAAAACCTTTCTCTGGTTCTTAAATCCTGCCCCTTCCTTTCAAGGTGTTTCCTGAGTCTCGGAGACTTGCTAAGATAAATAATTACACTTGTTTTCTCTCATTACCTTTTTATTAGACTGCTATGCCTTAGCAACAGGACTTTGATTAACTATGAGTCTGTAGTAACAATCACTCACTGCAAAAAAAAGTTGCTCAAAACAAGGCCAGCATCAGCAATAACCTATAGGTATAAACAGAATTTAGAAGGCAACTTGACAGGCATATGATATCTAATTAGCAAAACAACATGTGCCTATGCCTTTCCTAACCAAAAGTGTTTGCTTGTCTTCCAATACTAAATGTGAATTCCTTTCTGTGACATGTGCCTTAAACCCAATTAGAAAACAGTTGTATCATAACAGTCACACCACTATTACACCAGTGAAGACACTCTTCTTGGCATGCTGTCAAAATTGTCTTCATAGATTAACAATAAATGCATTGGTAGCCTTTGATGTAATAACTTATACTAGTGGCCTCTATCATCCAACGAGAAGCCTTTAGTAGCCTGCATAGCCCCTTTAACAGGAAGCAGGATCCTGTTTCCAATTTCTTTATGTCCTCCAGAGTATGTGGGGACTTCAGCTAGAAAGAAGTACTAGGATCTTACCATTTAGTTTGGCAGCAAATAGCAGCAGTGGTACCAGCTACTACCATCAGGGGCTTTAGAGGAATTCCTGGACCAACTTATCCTTGATGTGGAGTTTTCATTCATCAACCTTATGACTCCTGGGAGTATCCTTTTCCTTACAATGCTGTCTTCATTTCAACTCTTTAAGTGTTGTTGCACAAGCTGTTATATGGTTTTTTTCCTCAATAATTTTGTTAAGTATCATAATATGCCTCACCCAACCATAAAACTCATAAAAGATTTCACAATTAGACCTGTCTCTTCACCCTGTGCACACTGACTTCCCATCTTTGCTCCTCTAGGTACACTCACATATCTTTTGTGTGTGTTTCTGCATCTATAAGACACTCATAAGTTAGCACCATATTATGAAACCTCTTACAGGTAGGTAGGATCTCTGAAGGCATGTTCCAGTTGGTTTGGGGGAGTGGTTTAGAGACAAAATTTTATTTCAAAGTTAAAAAGAAATTGGTTTAGGGGTTTGGGAGTTAAAAAATATTTTTTAAAAGTTAATAGGGTCTAATGCATAATGGAAAGATCCCACCACTTATATAAATTACTCCTCAAAGGGTAATGTCAGCTAGAGATGTGGCTAGAAGGTATTACCTAATTTAACTCTGTGATCCACAATCATTGTTTGTGAACCATTCATCTTCCTCATCCTGGGATGCTGCATCGGGCTACCATGTATCTCCCCACCCAAGGGCTGAAGGAGGGGACAGTTTTCATTGCTTTGCCCAGACTGGGGCCAATGGGAATAGGACCATGCTTTCTCCAGCATCTGATGCTTGGCTCAAGTTGAATCTCTGGCTCTGATAGGCGCTCAAACTCTACTGCAGCTGTTACCTTTCAGTCAGGCACATCTGGCTGCTGAAAATGTCGTGGTTTGGGTGAACCAGCTCTACACTCAGCCAGTGCACTTAATAAAAATGCTAACTGGCTGAAGGCAGACAGGAAGTGTGGGTGGGGCTACCAGACTAAGAAAACTCTGGGAACAGGAAGAGCAGGGAAAAGACACCAGAGAGACTCCAGGTGAGATGCCAGTAGATGCAGAGGAAAGAAGTTGAAATGCTGCTCTGAGATAAGGTACAAAGCCACATGGCTAAACAGATTAATGGAAATAGATTGAGATAAAATGAAAGAATTGGCTAGCAATATATCTGAGCTACAGGCTAATCAGCATAAAATTAATACAAGACTTTGTGTGATTATTTGGGACTGCTGGTCTGGATCATGGGGCTAGTCCAGGCCAGAAACATATGACTATAGCTGATAGAGACATCTCTGAAGCTCCTAGGGGCTGCCTGGGCTCAACCTACACTAGAGGACCAATAGGTTGGTGGGGCTTCTGGACACCCTGCACAGCCCTCACATGCAGGTAACCTTCACCACCCGTTTTGGGAGAAAGTGGCTTGGGTGGTTCTCAGTGATGAACTGCAGGCACCAGAACATCGCCTGCAGCTCTTGCACCCTTTTGGTGAATTGCTGTTCAGGCATTGTTTCCTGTCAGCATCTCCTAAGTACTGACTTTGGCTTCTTCTTGTTTTCCCTCAGAGCTCTAGTTACACCCAAATATTCCTGCATTTCCTTTTTCACAGCCCAGACAGGCCCCCTTAGGTGACTTGTCTCTTCTTGGTTGCATTAGTATTTTATGGACCTGATTGACACTCTGGTCCAAGTCATGCCAGAGCCTCTCTGACCTTGTGAGGATCATTACCCTCTGTGGAGCTTGGCAAAGCCACCAAAGCCTCTATCAGTTCTGAGTTCCCTGCTGAATTAACTTCCTTTTTAACTGTCCCGTGATCACAGTCCTATCCAGCCTGGTTAGCTGCGTATCAAACGCTGCCTTCGTCATGCCCAGCTACCTCACTATATTAGTTACCTTTTCTCATAAGCTTAACAAATACATGACTAAAAAGGGAAGACTTAAGGGATTACAGTGTGAGAGGATGTAAGTCAGTGAAATGAGGAAGGCATAGTGCTCTGAGTGTGAGACTGATTGCGGCAAAGTGCCTCTTAGTGTTTGACACAAAAGGGAAAGTTAGGCATACACCAGCCCTTTTATTTGTTACTACCCCAAATATATGGGTCATCCAGTATGGTGTGATATGGGACCTCCTGACCTTTCCTGGGCACCTTCCACCACAGCTGGAAGGAAAAAGGTTCAGGGGAAGTTGGCTCTGGGAGGAACAGGTACTTAGCCCTTGTGAGGCTCACGTTCCTTCCCTGCTGTCTGCATTTCTTACTGACCCCGTGGGGCACAACACAGCCCCTTGCATGTTTGGTACCATGCCCCAAAGCCCCGGATGTTCTCCCAGAAGCAGATATGTGTCAGCTCCAACCACTTGGAAGAATTCATTATGACATTCTGTGATATGGTGCTGAAACCAGAGGCTTGCTCTGTCAGTGCAGGGGTGGGCAAGTCTCGTCCCTGTTGAACTTCTGCAGCTGATAAAGGCAGGCTCTGCTGGCAGAATTCATTTTTCACTGGGCCATCTGCATCCAGTCAAGCATAACTTGTCTTTCTGAAAAAGCTACTCGGCAGCCTCGACCCGGTACAACCTCCTCCCGATGCATAGGGCACTGCTCCTGGTGCTGGGTCAGGAGGGCTGTATGGTGTCAACAAACTGGGTCATCATAATATACATGGAAGCATTGAAGTGGCTGGGTGTTTATGTGGCTGATGCCCTGTTGCTTTTTATCAGCTCGAGTTATGGCTGACAAAGCTCCATGTTAGCTTGTCTATAAATCTTCTGAACAGTGTTTTTATTTTCCGAATTTTGCCATGTGGTTATCAGCTTTTATCACCTGTTTATGTAGAGCCCATTACTGGTCTTTCCAGCTGCCTTGTTCCTTTCTCATCCACTGTTCTCTTTCCCCTTGATTCCTGCTTCTCTCCTGCAGGTTAGAAATCCCCAACCGAGGCAACTGGTCTGGAGTCTTATATTGCCATCTATAAAGTTCATGGTTGAGAATCATGCAATCTAGTTGTAAAACCAAAAACAAAACCCAAACCAACCAAAACTCCAAAACCTTGCATCTGGTCTCCCATAATGTTTTAAGTAAGTCTATGAGTTTGTTCTGGGCCACATTCATAGCCATTATTGGGGTGCATGAGGTCCATGGGAGCTCACTGGAGCTATCAGAGTCTGTTCTCAAATCTAGAGCATTGTACATGCTAAGCAAGTACTCTGTCTTTAACCTGCATCCTCAGCCATGCATCCTGTCCTTTTGATGCTCAAGTTCTCTGGTAGATTCTGAGGGGACAACATGTAGGACACTCTCTTTGCCTGTAGTCCTACATATAGAGGGCTACAGTACTCAGAGGTTTTAGGGGGACACAGATGATGGACCAAATATTGGTCATAAAATCTACCTCTCCCACCTGGATGGACTGTCATAAAGTGAACACATAGAGCAGTGCCCAAGGTGCTTGTAGAACATGCTTTAAGACCTGAGAGTGGCCAAGAGGACTCTGTCTGTTGATGTGACCAGCTGCTGACCATAACTGGAGAAGAAATACATCCCAGTAGCTAATGCTGCCACATTCCATCATTAAACAGTTCTACTGACATTATGGAGACATGGATATTTAAATGGGGCCAAGGAATAATATTTTTCCCTCTATAACTTGCAATGAGAAGGCTCTAATCTCATCCATTTAGCAGGCATTGTTACAGAATTCCTAAGTGTCCAGCACCTCGCTGAGTGCTGAATAAGGTGTTGCCCTCCCACTCTGGAGCTCAGTGTTAAAGAAAAGCAGAAACACAGACAGGTGATGCACACATTTACCAATAATCAACATTGAGCTTTGCCTGAAGAGGCCAGGGAAGCTTTACCTGGTTTTGAGTCTCGAAGATGCAGAAGAAAGTCTTTTGAAAGGGAAGAAGAACCTTCCAGTCAGAGAGAACTACAAAAATTAAAAGGGCAGGAAATTTCTTGATCTGCTCAGAATCAGAGAAGAAAACCACAGGGCCAGTGTCAAAAATGGACACTGTTTTGTTTATCAGGGTTGGCTTCCAGAGGCTTGTTAATAGGAGCCAAACTACCTATTCTGACAACTGGCTCAGGAAATCAATCAGCAGGAACTGGCCCAAGAGAAGCCATTCAATCAACTCCAATTGGAAGTGTTTACACAACAGGAATTGGTGAGTGCTTCAAAATGGGATTCCTTGTTTGGCACCCACCCACACCCCAGAACCATAGCAGCCTGATCCCAGGGCTGCTCTCTGTGTGGTGGGTACTTCCAGAGAGTTTGCAATAGGCCCAATTTATTAGGGTCAATGATTCCTTCTCTCCCTTTAAGCATGTATTCTTCATGAGGAGAGTCAAAGAGACAGGAGAAAAAGGAGTCAGTTCTGTCTTTCTCTGAGGATGCTGTGTTCAGTCTGTGCTCCTGTTTCATAGTGTGTGTCCTTATGCTTCCTCTAATGTGCCATGTAGGGAGATTATGTTGTTACATTGTAAATAATTGTCCCACCTACTGGTTTAATAAAAAACGCTGATTGGCCAAAGGCAGACAGGAAGTGTGGGTGGGGCTACCAGACTAAGAAACCTCTGGGAACAGGAAGAACAGAACAGAGATGCCATAGAGTTGTCAGACAAGTCGTAAGAAGCAGAGGACAATGAAAAGGTACCGAGCCTGCATGACTGAACAGGATAAGAATCATGGGTTAGTTTAAGAGTAAAGAGTTAGCAAGTTATATGCCTGGGCCCCAGGTCAATCAGTGTACAATTAATATAAGTGTGTGTTTCAGTGCGACTATGGGACTGTGGGCCACCAGGGTAGGCTGGGAAGTCTGGGCCACAAGGCTAGGGTGGAAAGTCTGGGCAAGAAACCCAATACAACAGTACCATTTTGACACCTCCTTGGTGTTTAACCCATGAAACGGTTTCATTCTAAAGACTTGGTTCCTTGACTGGTGAGCAGTTCTTGAATAGGAGAACTTCTCCCAGCTGGGGTGGGTGGGTCCCATGTGACCTCTGCTTCATTATCACACAGGAAAAGACTGGTTTGGCAAAGAACTATCTTCCACCTTTTCATGGAATCACTAGGTACCATGTCTTGGGATCTCTGGTCACAAGTTATCAGTTGTGCCTATTCAATGTGATAGAAGGAGTCAAATAAAGGTGTTTAAATTGGGCGCAGCTACTAATCAGTGGTGGTCAGGGGACACATTTCTAACCATGCCCAGAAACTTGTTTTCCTCATCTGTACATGGGACCACCAAAAAACTTACTAGGATGGGAATGATTCCTGTTAGGATTTAAGCAGCTCTTGTGCAAAAGTGTATGGTCTTTCTAGTCAAGACCACTTTCTCTTCCTCTCTACTCTTGACCACTTCTGTTTTCTTGCTCGTCCTCACTCAGTGCTAACAGAGACTGATGATGACTTAACATGCACACACACACACACACACACACACACACACACACACACACACACACACACCATGTGTGCATGTATTCACCTTAGATCCAGTGTTTCTGTCCATTTTCTGTTGGCATAGCATCTATGGCCTAGCTGAATGGCACAGACTGAGTTATTTGTAAGGAATAAAGCTTTAGTTGGACCAGGGCTCTGAAAGCTGATCTGCTGAGGTTTGGCTAGTTTGTGGAGAATTTTCTTGAATCCCCATCTGGTCCAGGGTTTACCACTGCAAGACAGAGAGCCTCCTGCTTACTTCTCTCCTGTCATAAGAGCTGTGTCAGTGAAGGTTATCTAGAATAAACAATACATAGAATGATTTATTAAATTGACTTATGCAACAAAATTGGAAAATCCAAACAACTGCCTCATATCTGAATGGCAGAGAGCCTGGTAGTTTCTTCCCATCTATGAGGCTGGGGGACCTCTGAAATCCCACTGGTCCTCAGTCATTGTTGGAAGTCCAGGAAAGCTGCTTATAATACCATCATCAGAAGACCAACCAAGCAAAAGGCATGAAGTCTTCCTTCTTACATCTCCTTTTAATTTAGACAGCTACAAGAAGGTGGTATCTGAATTTGGGGGTAGGTTTTCCCATATCAATTAAAGCAATCAAGATAATTCCCCATAGATGTGGCCACAGGTCAATCTAATTTCCAAAATTTCTCAGTTGAGACTCCTTGATCAGGTGATTCTAAGTTGTGGCAAGCAGACATTTGGAACTAACCATTCTGGCCACGGTCTCATCTTTATGGCCATGTATAATCACCAAGCCCCATGAAAAAATACTGTAGCCAGAGTCACTTCAACCCTCCCCAATTCTCCTGGTAGGGCTTGGACTCTCCAACCATGACCTCTACCTACATTTCTTTGTTGAATCTTATATAGAGTGCATTTGTCAAATAAAGACAAAAGTCAGTGACCATGTGGGGAGAGGACTCACACTACAGCTGTGCAGCTCTCTGCTTCAGAATCAGTGGGAAGGAAGAGAGCTGACATCACATTTGTGGGATGGTGTATATTTATGGTGTTGAACAATTTGCATGGCTCATTGTGAGCTTTCGACAATGGGGAGCCACCACTATTTTGAGTTGCTAGACCTAAACAGAATTGAAAAGATTTTTAGGATTAAAAGACTAGGGAGCCAAAGGAAACTTGCAGCCTAGTCTCCTTGTACACAGAGAGAGACCAAGGCTCTCATTAGTAGCAAAGTCAGGACTCAAGTCTAGGCATTGAAACTCAGTGAAGGGTTCATTAGTTCTAATCAGCAGGAAGTGGTGACTCCTGTTTGGACTCTTTTCCATCCTAGGAAATATGGGGAACCAATCCTCAGGAAAGATCATTAATATTGGGGGATTGTTTGGAGATAACTAGGAGTTCACACGCTGTATCCCTCCAGGGACTGGCTGTAAGATGGGGCAGGGCTTGTTTCTGGGAATATGGAAGCTGCTACATGCTGCTTCCATCACAACCTCAAGGTTCTTAGAGCCCTCAGAGCTGGTGGGGTATACATCATGCACAAAACTGGCTGCCTTGAGCCAAATACAAATACAAGACTCAAAGCTGGGATTCTAGGTCCCTCCAAAATGAAATGAGGCATTTTAGCAGATGAGATAAAGCTGGGGAAGTTGGCAAAAATCAAATAGCCTTAATATAAATGTGTTTGGAGCATAGTATTGACCATATGTAAAGTATATAAAAACACTGAAAAAGTTATGGGGTGATTTTTTATCCCTTGGTTTTTCACTGTGTTTATCTTGGCCATTGTCTCAATGACTTTAGATAATTCTTGACCATTGAAAATCTTCTTGGAGGTGCTGGCCTCATTTTTTATGTGTTTTTGCTTTTATTTTTTTCTATCTAAAGCATGCAGGATGAGAAGAGTGAGTTGTAGAAGGCTTGCACACCCCTCTGTCTTCAGTGATATCTCTACCCTCACTCCTAGTTAGTGTAACAGAAGAGTGAAAAAAAATTCCTTGGAGCCAAGCAGTCCTGGTTTGTGTCCAGCTCTGCCACAGCCATGTGATCTTCAGTAAGTCACTTAGCCTCTTAAAATCTCATCCAAAACGGAAATGATAATAGTACCTGTCTGGATCCATCTGGATCCAATCAGGAGGCATAAGCCATGTGGAGATGAAACAGAGAAGTTTTGATGTGAAGCTATATTAAAATATTACAAGCGATTAACCATAAGATGTGAGGATTACTGATCCCATGCAGGACAACTTGGAATGTGGAGGCCTCCCTTTGCACTAGGGTTTAGGCTGAGCTGGGAAAGGTATGGCTACAGCTCACTTGGGGGGAGAAATTTGTTGGGTTTTCCAGGACATAGCTGATCCACAGCTCCTGGGCACAGGAAGCAGTTTTTCCATGCAGAAGTGAGTGGATTCAGAGAGTTGCAATGTTGAAAATCTGCTTCCTGGCAGGGAGACACCTGGTCCAGGCCCAAAAGGCATCATGGGGAGTTGGGGAGACAGTTCAGGTGATGAAGTGCTTGTCTCAGAAGCATGAGGACCACTTGGTTTTGATCTCTGGAACTCATATTCAGAATAAGCTATGCATAGTGACATATACTTGCAATCTAGCTTTAAGGAGATGAGCCAGTCTGATGTAATTGATGAGCTTCAAGCAAAGGTGTATGTGTGTCATTTGTCACCATTGCTTTTAAAAGAGGTTAGGACAGAGGGCAGAAACATCTCAGAAAAAATTAGAAAAAGACATTATGTCATAATAGAAGATGCAAACCCACAAAAGTCTCAAACAGACCATAGAAGGCAAGAGAAAACACACCCAAAATGTCAGTCCTTTGTAGGTCTCATATAGACATCTAATTGACCTAGCAAAGGGACCCAGGAAGGGACTAGTGAAAAAAAAATGGGGTTTATATCCTCAAATACAAGAAGATCCATTAGAATGGATGTTCCCTTGTTCTGAAACAGTGTATACACACATGCAGGTACGTATTTAATATGCTAATATAGCTTATTTTAGCAGATACACACGTGCATATACATGCAATATAATTCTACATGAGAAACAGCTAACATTGCCTCAGTGATTCAGAAGTATATTCATCTATACTAATAATTGTGTTTATTATTATATTTTTATCTTCAAGAATATACACAAACACAGAGTTTCCCAAAGTTTTCTTTAGATTTAAAAACAAATATTCAATTTAGTGCAGTGAAAAAAAAAATCAATCCATCACCTAAGGCTGAGGGGTTATTTTAGGAGTAGAAAGACTGGAAAAGCCCTCGTGAGGGACAGGGGATTTGTTGTGAGACTGTGTCTCCTAGCTATTCCTACAAAGTCTCACCATCATAACTGCTTAAACATGGGCTGTGTAAGAACAATAATAAACATGTCAAAGTTGATGGCGCAAAGCCCATGAGGCCTCACATACATAAGAGCCACATGCAATCAAGGAATGCTGAAAGCTGGAAAAACAGTTTTCTTCAGAGAAGAGCACAGCACGTGGTTATCCAATACAAAGTGTTGGGTACTGAGAACAAACGTACAAGTGATATGACACAGGTTGACCAGGTCATACTTACGCATTTAGGGGTATGTATGTACACACATACTTATATGTATTTAACAACAATTAGTTAAAAAAAGAGGATATGAATTTGAAAGAGCAAGGAAGAGGGTTTGAAGGGGAGAGGCGTGTAAATGTATAAAAATCTCAAAAAAGAGAAAGAAATAATTAAAAAACCCAATACATAAGGGGCTAGAGAGATGGTTCTGTGGTTAAGAACACTTACTGCTCTTGCAGAGGATCCAGGTTCAGTTCCTGATACCCATGTGGCAGCTCACAACCATAACTCTAGTGCCGATGGTTCTGATGCCTCTTCTAGTCTCTGTGAGCACAGCATGTATGTGATGCACACACACCAATACAGACAGATCACTCATACCTAAAATGAAAATAAATCTTAAAAAACTCAATATGTTAGTTTTCTATGCGCTTTCAAATAATGCTTATAAGTTATTTATAGAGCTAGCACAACGCATAAATATTTGTCTTGTGTTTGACTTTATTTAAAAATTGATTTTACTCTCTTTAACATTTAAAGTTTATTTATATATAACACATTCATGTTATTTTTAACACACCAATTATCTGATTCAACAAAGGAAAACTTTCTGAGGACTGCAATAATTCTTTTCAATCCAGTACATTCTTTTATTTCTGTATGAAAAGTCCTCCAGATTGTTGGACTAGGAACACTCAGGACACTCTTTTAGGAGATGATTCCACTCTCTAACACATTGGGGTTACCTGACTCCAAAGTTGCCCTGAATGCTGAGGAGATCCACTGAGATATACTTGGCTGAGTATTTTAGGCTGTCCAGATTGGGGTGTGGGGAGGTAGCCTTACACCCAAGTCTTCACACTGCCGATTCCACGTTGAATTTTCTTGACTTTTAAGGTAGTTAGATGTTTCTGGTCTAGTTCTGAAGACTTGTTAATGTGATTGAATCCTACATCTTTTTCACATTTCCCAGTCTACTTGCCAGCAGATAAAAAGGATCAAAACAGGCCCCCATTTGATTCTGGAGAGTTCTCATTGCATGTCTGATCACATTCTGATGGATTCCAATGAGATTCTACTAACAATGGAGACCAGGCAGGGGTTTAAAATGCTGTTAATAGTTAGAAGCTATTCTTTCTTGAATCCCATTTTTTTTCTTATTACATTTCTACCCTCAAGATGATTATATTTAAAGAAATAAATGGCCTCTGGTATTTCAGAAGTCATTAAACTTTCTTCTACCAAATGACAGTTCTCCCCAGGAAAATTAGTTCTCTCGCAAGGTACAAGTACTAATTAGAGCAGGAAGAGAAATTGCCCTGGCCTTATAGGTACCTACATTCCCTCTCAAAGAGGTACAGGACTCTCTTCAACGACAGGGTGAAGCTGAGATTAGAGTGAAGAGAAGATTCATGTGATTACTGTTGTGGAAGAATTTCCCATCACACCCATCACACACTCTCTCTGCTTCCCTTTAAAATGCACCAGCTTAGGGCTGGAGAGATGGAGCTGTGGTTAAGAGTGCATGCTGCATTTCTGAAAGAGTTCAGTTCCCAGCCATGCCAGGCAACTTACTGTTGCCTGCAACTCCAGCTCTAGACCACTTGTGTGTGTGTGCACATGTGCATAAATAAATATTTTAAAACACACCAACTTAAAGTTAATTTCAGAAGTCAGCCAAATTTCCCTCCTGATTCTCACAGAGACACGGGGGACCCTGACTAGAACTGCCTTAGTGCTTCCTGGGACTGTGGAAACAAATGGACTCAGGGTAGTTCCCTGCAATCCGTCTCTCCTGACATTATGATTGTAATTGAAAATGTGCCCAACAGTCCCATATTTTGAATGAATGCTAAGTTCCCAGTGTGTGGTGCTATTTTGAAGGACATGGAGCCCTTAGGATGTGGGATTTGGCTCATAGAAATATGCGTCTCTAGAGTCCTGTCTTTGAGGGTCATAGCAGCCCTGGGTTCTGATGTAGGTCTCTCTGCTTGCTGACGTGTAGAATCATTGTCTCATGTTCTCACAAATGGAGCAACTCTGTTACCATAAAAAGGGGTTATAGGAGCGATAGGTAGATTCTTGAAGCTGCTTTAAAGTTAAAAAGCAGCTACTACTTACTCTTAAATATTTTATATTAGTATGATTTTTGTGTATTGATACAAATTTAAGGTTATTTTGTTATACTATATATATGTTTCTATTCTTATTTAAGGTATCGTACCTGTGCAGCTCATCTAACAATGCAATGCAAATTACTAGTCCTTAAATGCTATTATTATAAACTATTTAGGATAATTAAAAAATGTAGTTTAGTAGTCAGTCAGCTATAACTATCAAACTTGTAGTCATGTCAGCTATGTTTTCAAGGTTAAATAGAGATCTACCTTAGATATATAGGTAGTTTTCAAACACTTCAGCAATCTACAAAATATGGCATTTAAGACGTTTTAATAGTGTACAGCTTTCCATGACAGTAAGACATGTTTGCTCCTCACATTACCAGTTTACTTCAAAAAAGGATGATGGCCATTAAAGAACTTCTATATGTATCGTGAAATATTAATTGAAGCATATTATTTATTAACTTCAATTTATTATTTATTGAAGCATAAACATTTGTTTAATGATACAAAGGATGTGTTCACGTTGCATTTGTTTAATTCTGAATTATTTTGTCTGAAACATCTGACTGACACCCCCTCCACTACTGGTGGGAGACCTAGCCAGGGACATACTGTGGGTTCTTGGTTTAATAAAGAGCCTAATGGTCAATAGCCAGGCTTGAGAAAGGATAGGTTGGGCTGGAAGGCAAAGAGAATAAATAGGAGGAGAAATCTTGGGGAAAAAAGATCAGACAGGAGAAGAGAAGTAGAGGACATCAGAGGTCAGACACACAGCTACACAGCAAGCCAAGAAGTCAGAAGTAAAGAAAGGTAATAGAATAGAGAGAGATAGATAAAATCACAGAGGCAAAAGAGTAGATGGGATTATTTAAGTTAAGAAAAGCTGTCTAGAAATAAGCCAAGCAAAGGTGAGGCATTTACAAGAATAAGGCTCTGTGTGTGATTGTTTGGGAGCTGGGTGGCAGGTTACCCCAAAGAGTGAAGAGTAAATAAAAACCAACTACACAGATGGAGTCTTCTATCAATGTGGCAAAGCTAGCCATTTGAGCAAGAAACTGACGTTGCTTTGACTGCTGACAGTATGCTGTCGAAATTGGACAAGCAGGACCCAACAGAAGGCAACTGCCAAATGTTACCAAGACAAGGTAGGACCATCCTTCAAAATTCCTGCTTCATGGAAAAGTCTTTTGGATATTCTAGGTCTGTGGGCTGAAGGCAGATGTCCATTGTTGTAGTCAACCTTGGGTGACTGTCCAGAGAGTCAGATGTTTCTGTCATTTTTATAGTTTTGAAAGTTACTTGCTCTGGACTTCCTGTTTACTCAGGTAATATTATATTCCTGGATCTCTGGTGGGTTGAAGACTAGATAATTATAGTTTTTCTTAGTTATTATACTAAGTATAAAACTTTGGACTCATCAAGATAGGATTTATAGTAGAGTAGCTTCTCCATATTTTCCAAATACAAATGAACTGGACATTGTGGATGTAATTCTTTCCTGATAACTATTTTTATTGTATGTAGTTTTACTGTGTTAGAGTTAAAAACCTCTCCTTTTTAATTAGACAAAAGGGAGAAATGTGAGATAATTATTTTTGTACACTGTGAAGATATGTCTCTGCCTAAAGTGCTTTCTGATTAGTTTAATAAAGAGCTGAACAACCAATAGCTAGACAGGAGAGAATAGGTGGACCTTCCGGGGAAAGAGAGGACTCTGGGAAGAAAAGCAGAGAGGCCAGAGAGACATGGAACAATAGAATGGGAGAGAGGTAAAAGCCACATAGTAGAATGAGATGAATAGACACAGGCTAATTTGAGGTATAAGAGCCAGATAGGATAAGTCCAAGGTAAAGGCCAAAATTTCATAATAAATGTCTGCATATTATTATTGGGGGCTGGCAGCTGACAAGAAAGTCTGACAACACTTGTCAGTATCAAATCCATGGGAAGTTCTTAATCCAGTGATTGTCATATAGTAAATGCTTACAAAATATAAGCAGTTTCAACATGGCAGTTACCCTGGGCTCCCCCTTTTCTCATTTCCTCACCTAACATC
Organism: Phyllotis vaccarum; assembly: GCA_033318265.1. NCBI lineage: Eukaryota > Metazoa > Chordata > Mammalia > Rodentia > Cricetidae > Phyllotis > Phyllotis vaccarum. The sequence goes on from JARWLC010000001.1 coordinate 134,187,445, forward strand.
CAAACAATAGCCTACTCCTGATAACCATAACTCTAAATCTAAGTCATTTACCAGCACCTCCTCTTGTGTCCAGCCATGGTACCCCATCACCTTTGTCTGGATCATTGTCCTAATTCATAACTGTTCTCTTTATCACCAGTCTTGCCCTATTTAAGCAGCCAAGAGGGACTTCTCCAAAATGAAAATCATTCCGTTCACTACCCACAGACTGAGGAAAAGGTTCAGGTTTCCCAGAGGTTCATGTGGTCCTTGTCACCCGGCCTTTATCTTGTGTCCTTTCTCAACCATTCACAGCTCCAGTCCTGACTCTGCTTTCTGTCACCTTTAAGCTTTGGTCCTACCCTCCAACTGAATCCCTTTTACCACAGCCGCCTCTTCTCCCAAATCCTTCTTGTTCATCTAGATGTCAGTCTTATTAGAAGCATTTCCTGATCCTCAAAGCTGATATTCCTGACCCTTCTTATATGACCCAATATTTCACCTATTATGACACCATAGCAACTCAGACTAAATCTTTGACAGTAGGTAGAATGATAGCCCCCAAGGTACTAGCCTAGTACCTGAAAGCTAGGCACAGGGACCAAATAGACACAGATTTTAAGATGGAGAAATATTCTTGGATGATTGGGGTTGGCTCAAAATGGATCAAGGTCTGATAAGAAAACAGGGAGGTAGGAGAGTCAGAATCCAAGAAGGAGCTGTAACAGAAAAAAATAATGCTGGGTGATGTGGTGCCTTGAGGTAGCGGGTGGGAGCAGTCTTTAGAAATCAGATAAGACCCCAGCATACCTTCTCCGTCAGAGCTTCTGGGAAAACCCCAGCCTTCAGCCTGGTTAAGAACCATTTGGGGATCCTGATGTCTAAAACTACAACAGGATACATTTTTTATAAGTTTTAATTCACATAGTTATTTGTTGTGGTAGCCATAGGAAACTCATACATCCCTTGTGGATTTTGCTCATCTCTCTTTAACATCCAGGACAACAGTTACTGGCCCATATTATGTGCTCAATAGTATGTGAGAGGCTACTCTTTTTGAAAGATTAACCTATTTCCCATCTGGCAGTTTGTTTTCCCCTTTCCTACTCCCGTAGCTAGCTAGTCTCTGAAATTTTTTATTTACAAGAGATATGGTAAGAATAATTAGTAACATTGTAGTCTTTCTTTGGAGTTTTTAGAGATTTTGGAAAATAATTATTTGCCATGTAACTACATTTAGGCCAATGTAAGATCTCTCTCTCTCTCTCTCTCTCTCTCTCTCACGCACACACACACACACACACACACACATATATATATATATATATATATATATATTTTAAACACAGATTTTCTAAGTTTATAATGAGGCTAAAAACTTCCTGTTGCCTGGTGATGTCATAGACATTGTAATGCCACAGCAAAGTGCATTGCTCCTGTGTGGTGTTAACTGTTTTTTATTGTCTACAATGGCTGCCCTTAAGCAATGGCTGCCCTTATCAGAGATTGCAACTTGACTGTTACCAGCATTGGTTCATCTCAAGGGGCTCAGACTGAAAGGATTCTGTTTCCTTAGGCACCCGACTCTTTCAAAGCTACCTAGGGAAACTTTATCTAAATCTAAAGAACTCATATTCAAGGGTGGAGATGGAATTCTGCTCACTTAGAAAGGCTGAATAGCCAAGTAGATAACCTTCTCCCTTTGCTGGCATCTTCCAAAAAACACAGCATTCTTCTCTCAAGCCTCCAGTTAAAGAACCCTTACTACATGAGTTTCCTCCCTACCACTTCCTGTCACCTACTTGCTGACTCAGCCTCTGGCTCTCAGGTTAATTTTATTTAATCAAACACATTTTTGAACTGTTAACAAAGGCACTGGAAAGAAAGTGCAACATACTTTAATATTCTGCAACACCTGTATTCTTGATAATGGTGGTGTGAACGACACTACTATGCTTCAAACTTTATAAAAATCTACTACATAAAACTGTGCACAACACTTAGTACTTGATAATGATCATAAAATGACAGTGTTGATGAGTTGTGTGACTTACTCTGCTCCATAATCAGGCTATTTTGTAATGTGTTTTTTATGCTTATGTTTATAAACTGATATTGAATAAAACAGTGTGCTGTGTTTTCCCAGCAGGACTTCTATATTATTATGTTTACCATATCTTTTGATAATCAAGAAGTCATACTGTGTGATTGACTGCGCCGTTTCTGTAAGTATGCTGCCTAGGATATTCCCTAGTCACCAAGTTGCCTAGCATGTTTCTCAAAAAGAGTCTATGACCTTAAGCATTGTGTGACTGTACTTCTTTGCCATTGAGTGAAACACAGAGAAAATAATGCCTCTTTTAAACCACCAAGATTTCAACAGAAAGATTTCTCCTGGAGACTTAAAGAAGACTCCTTCAGGCAAACGGAGGTGGGAAAAGAAAAATGAGGCTGAGAAAAGGAAATGTCATGACTCAGAAGCGGGAAGAGAATGAGGGGCTGTGTGATGTCATAGAAAGTCAGTGGTGTGTGACAAGGAGGTGAGAGGGAAACTATGGTATGGAAGGGACCAAGCAGAGGTAAGGAGCATGAGGGAGAAGATGAGGGGGTGTGTAGTTGGTTGTTTTACTCTTTGGGGAGCCTACCACCCTGCTTCCCAAAACATAAGGGAACTTATTCTTAATTGTGAATGTCCGGCTTTAGCTTGGCTTACTTCTAGCCAGCTTTTCTTAACTAATTATCCCATCTACCTTTTGCCTCTGTGCTCTTACCTTCACTTTTATTCGGTGGCTGGCTGTGTGGCTGGCCCCTTATTTTCTCAATCCTTGACCTCTCGTTTCCTGATCCCTCTTTTTCTCCTTCTATTTATTCTTTCAGCGTAGCAGCCCCACCCATCCTTTTTCCTGCCCTGCTATTGGCCATTTAGCCCTTTATTAGGCCAATCAGATGTTTTAGACTGGCACAGTATCACAGCTTCACAGAGTTAAACAAATGTAACTTAAAAGAAGACAACACATCTTTGCAGCATAAACAAATGCAGCACATCTTAAAATAATTCTGCAACAGAGGTGACTCATCAAAAATAAGTGTTATCTGAAAATGCCATAGTGAAGTCTAATGTGCTGTCTGTCCATTTTTCTAAAAAAATTACATAATTTTTATAATTGAATGAAATTCCATTGTATATATGTACTATGTTTTTCATTCATCTGTTGATGGGCATCTAGACTGATTCATTCTTTTCTATTGTAGAATTTGTGACTTTCCCCTCACAAATTTAATTTTTTTACATTTATGATGTCTCAGGGGGAAGTTTTTCTCTGGTAATGTCTATTTAAGGTTCTAAATGCTGTTTGTGTTTGAATGTCAACCTGTTTCTATAGGTTTGGGAAATTTTCTGAGTAATTTGTCTATTTCTCTTGGTTTTTAATCTCAGCTCCTTCTACTCAATGGTTCCTAAGTTTTGGTTTTGAATGTATCCAGGCTCCTTGGAAGTATTGATGATATTCATATTTTGTTTATGTCTGATTATATTATTGTCTTGACTTTGTCTTCCATTTCTGAAATTTGCTCTTCTGAATGACTTCCTCTATTGGCAATGCTTTCTGGTATAGTTTTTGTTAGACTGATGATTTTGTTCATCTACAGAATTTCTGTTTTGCTATTTTTTAGTGTTTTAACTTCTTTGCTTCATTTCCCCTCCTTTTTGTGGATTTCTTCTTTCATTTCACAAATTGCTCCACTTACTTAGGAAAGCCCAAGGTTTTGAATAGATTTCCTTAGTTCATGTGCTTATTTCGTCATTAAGTCTCTTTAAACACAGTATTCTGACTTCTTCTTTGGACATTTTGGCTCTCTCTGTGGCTTTGGTTCCATCTGAGGGGAGTTGGGGTACAATGGAGTCATGATAGATTCTTATCTCATCTTCTTTGCATTTTTGTTATTTTCCACAAAACTCTGTCAGGATAATGATGAGTGTGTCTTCCAGGTTTAACTCCCTGTCTGTCTTTCCACCTCTGTTTGGCTATTTGTCCTGTTGTCTATGTGTCTTTCCAGAGTGATGTCTTCAGTTAGGAAACTTGCTTCTTACAGCTATTAAAGGCAGGAGATGAAATAATGCTTCCCACTTCTTTATAGAGCCCCTGTTTCCCTTGTGTTCTGCTAGAGTTTAGAGACTGGCGTTGGGACACTGTTGCGTGAAGGTGTGGCTTGTATATTTCTCAGAGAAAATGGTATGAGGGGTTAAGTAGAGAAATAAAGAGGGATGGAAGGAGGGGAGAGGAGTCCAGTGTGAGCAAGAAGAAGATAGAAGGGTCAGAGGTGTGAGAGGCAGGAAGATTCTTATATTTGGAGAAGTGAAGCTTTTCTAGGTGTAGAAAGTTGGAGGGCAGCTATCAAGGTCTGTTCTTTTCAGACAGAGATTAAAACAGTGTCCTAAGAATAAATGAACAAAATTGCAAGTAGTTATAAAAAATAACCAGTTAGAAAAAAAAAACTAAGCTACTAAAACATTAGAAAAAAGACAAAAAGTCTAAATATCTAAAAATATGTAGAATGAAAATATACATACAAATCCACCAAGCAACAAACAAAAAAGGGTGGTCTGAATGATATATTGGTTTAGTTTTTTTTTAACCTCACGGGGATGCTGAGGTTTCTCCTCTGCCGGGGGTTATTTGTATTAGTTTTAACAGAGACAGACTGCTAATGGTATCAGGCATGCAGACAGGGTAAGCCTGTGTGTCACTTGAATTAGGATTTTGTATGCTTAAACCTTCCTGGGTTTGCTGGCTTGAACTCCTTGCCCTCTTGGCCATACGCAGACCAACTCCCTGTGAGTGAAGGACTCAATTTTCTTTCCACAGACAACACTTGTGATCCACATTCTGAACGGATGCAAAATCCTGCTCACTGGAGCATCTTCTTGTGCCAACAGAGCGCTGGAAAACCTTACCATGTTCCCTTTTAGCATCGTAGGCACGGTGGGGAGGGAGTTGCTTTGTTTGAATGGAAAGCTAGTGTTCATTTTCATACCATAATTCAGGTGTCATTACTCATGTGCTTCCTTGTTCTGTTGTTTTCAATAGGCAAGGGTTCCCTCTGAGACCCCAGGAGTGGCACCCGTGTGAAGTTCAGTCACAGAGCTTCATGGCTGAGGGGTGGAGTGGCCAAGGTGATGCCTTCTGGGCTCAGGAATGGCTGCAGCTAAAAAGACATGAACAGTGTGTCTGGGGTGCTGGTGTGTGACTCCATTTCTTGGCCTCAGCTGACTGTCCCTAGGTAGGGGTTCCTTAAAGGAAGACATTTTCTTAGATGTGGCTTTGTGGCTCACTCGCTGTGACAGATGTGTCCAAGGTTGTTCTGAAGAGCTCCTAAGCCGGCTGGCAATGTCCTGGGTAGCTGAAGTGATGGGTGCTGAGCTACATTACAGAGGAAGGTCACTGTTTACAAATGATGTATCAGTGAGGATGGTCATGGTGAAGCAGCTTGATTGGACAGTGCAACCATATCTGACCCTCTGTTAGGCTCAGTGTAATCCACTTGCTCACATGCAGTTTCTAACTGTCATCTTATCTGAAAGTCCTAATTTCTGTTAAAAAATTATTTAAATTCATATATTCAGAACACTATGGTTTGAGTTACAGTGTGTGTGGGGTTGTAAAATTTTTATTAGTAGTATGTGTGTGTGTGTGAATGGGTGTGTGCAGGTCAGAGGTCGACTTTGCAGGATCTGTTCTTACCTTCCATCTTTGTAGAGGTCAAACTCAGTTCTGCCTCACTGGACTGCAAGTGCCT